>OX336398.1:57977330-59250049 GCA_946902985.2 Meconema thalassinum | reverse complement strand
ATAATAGTTAAATATTATATAATGCAAATATAGCTAAAATTACGTAACAATTACGCCTATTAATAACTGAAGCACGTTACAAAGATCATACCTTCAGCTGCATGTTCCATCTTAAAGCATCACACTAACCACAAAGACAACCAAACCACAGCCACTTACATTCACCCTCCAATTCAGACTGCTCGAACAGTGGTGACAGATTTACACTAAGATGCGTTTATATCCCAGAATAGTGAGCGGCAATTATATGAGAATGCTGTAGAAGTAATCAATTTTCATTTTTAATTATGAAAATAAATAATTTTGTCCTCCTTGATTTCGATTTTGCCCACTGTGCAGCGTGCTGCCGCCTAAGCCACGGAGGCATCAGTGATAATTGACAGCAATTCCTAATAAACGACCCCAGGAATGTATGTGAATCATATATTTTCAATAATCTGCCAGGTTCAAGAATAAAAGGCAGGAGTAGATACCGGCAAGAATTAAAGCGTATCTGTGTATTCAGGCCTATAAAACATTTAAATCTACGTATCACACTTGTGTGATTCATTCTAGGTATTAGGTTTGTTTTTTAAATGTTGATATATAAGGTGTCTTCAAAAAGTAATGAGCCGGAGGCTGGAATGCGCAAACCGGTGACTACATCGGCTAATCGTGGCGTGTGTAACGAGGTGTGGTTCCGACCAGAGCGTGGAAGGTCACAGCTCGTCGCTAGAGGGCACGCCTGCACGTCACGTGACGATACAAAGCGAGCAGCAGCATGCATCAATCGTCCAACGCTGCCATTCGCATTGCAACAGTGACATGGAGGCGTCAACCGAAGAGCAAAGAGGTGTTGTTCGGTTTCTGACAGCGGAAGGAGTAGGGGGAACGGACATTCATCGCCGAATGTCACAAGTGTACTGCGAACACTGCATGTCCCTTGCAAGGGTCAAGGCGTGGTACAAGCCCTTCAGGGAAGGACGGGTGTCATTAGCCGATGATGCCCGGCCTGGGGCACCCCCCCTGCATTACCGATGACAACGTCCAGCTGGTTGATACACTCATTACCCAGGACCGCCGAGTGACAGTGAACGCCATAGCCGCCATGGTCGCTCCACGACAATGCACGACCTCATACGGCCAACACAGTCGCGGCACTCCTGCAGAAATACAAATGGGAGGTTCTCGGCCACCCTCCATACAGTCCAGACCTCTCTTCCTATAATTACGCCATGTTTGGTCCCCTGACAAAGGCTCTGCGGGGCCAACGATTCACCTCGGACGCCGACGTCCAGCTGTACGTGCGGAACAGGTTCACATCGCAGCCCAGGGAATTTTATGAGACAGCCATTCACCGCCTCGTGTCACAGTGGGACAAGTGCCTCAACAGCCAGGGCCAATACTTCTAACATACAGGTACTGGTTTCTGTAATTATGCCTCCTGCTCGTTACTTTTTGAACACACTGTATATAATCATCATTTTTTTGCCGTAAACTTTCTTCAAATTTACTATACTGAAGCATATCCATAAACACAATACAATCATCGACTTGTGTACGTACCTGCGGTGAATTGTCTGCAATCTTGTAGAACGTGTCCCCTCTAACGAAGTAGGTGTTCCCTTGGTGAATAAAGGCAGCGTCCAGACGATTGGGAGTCCCCTGCCACAATGAGAGGGTCTGGGGGTACTTCCTCTCAACAGGGGGGTCAACATGGCCGTCATACTTCCAAAACTGGGAGCCTGAAAACAAAATATTTCATTATCGCGTGGCAAGCAATTTTAGCCAATTTTCATTTATGAAAAAATTGGCTTATGAGATCCCCATTTGTCCATGTGTGTGTGTGTGTGTGTGTGTGTGTAGATACATATGTATGTGCGACCGTGGGTGTGCCCCTCCACCCCCCCCCCTCTCCCCCCTCTAAACAACTTATAAACGGCTGGAATGATTTCAATGAAATTCGGTAAGGTCAGAGTAATAATTCGGCCAACCCCGATCGTTCCCTTCAAATTTTATTACATCTCACCAATCCAACATGGCGGCTGAGCGAAATATTTCACCCCCATTCTACTCCGAAACTATTATATATATCACCGTGAAATTCTGTATGATGATAAAAGGCACTACTACACGTTCACCTATGTGACTTTCAAAAACCTGCTGTTAACTACAAAACGAACATGGCGGCCAAGCGAAGTTGAAACATTTAAATAGACTTTTCTCGCGATTTAACCATAGGAGCGCAGTGAAACTTGGTACAGCAAATGGCTATACAAATTGCAATGCACTGACATCTAATTTAATTCAATTGTTTACATAACCTCAAGGTGGCGGCTGTGCGAAATTTTAAAATTAAGATTTTATTTCTTGTGTCCTAATCATGCGAACGAAATCAACGTTTGAATAATGAACGTACACAATAATCCTCATCTAATAGTACATAACTATATGGCCTACATATATTAAAATCCAACATGGCGACCATCCGAAATATTTAGACAGTTCTCAATATCTACTAATATATGACAGCAATCAAAGTGAAATTTTGTATATAGAGGCTATAAGCATAAGTTCACCTATGGGACGTTCAAAAACCAGGAGAGCACAAATCCAACATGGCGGCGACGCGAAATGTAAATATTCAAATGGACGTTTCTCGCGATTTAACCATCCGACCGCAGGGAAACTTGGTACGGTATATGCTTATATAAATTCTAATCCACTGGCATCTAATTCATTTAAATTATTTCCATAACCACAAAATGGAATCTGAGAAAAAATTTAAAATCTCGTTTTTATTTCTTGTGTCCTAATCATGCGACTGAAGTTTGAATAAATCAACTACACAATAATCCTCATCTATTAGTACATAACTCTAAGGCCTATATATAAAAATCCAACATGGCGACCATCCGAAATATTTAGACGGTTCGCAATACCTATTAATTTACTACAGCAATCAAACTGAAATTTTGTATGTATAGAGAGAGGCTATGAACATAAGTTTTCCTATGGGACGGTCAATAACCTGGTGAGCACAAATCCAACATGGCGGCAACGCGAAATTTAAATATTCAAATGGACGTTTCTCGCGATTTAACCATCCGACCACAGGGAAACATGGTACGGTATATGCTTATATAAATTTTAATCCACTGGCATCTAATTCATTTAAATTATTTTCATAACCACAAAATGGAATCTGAGCGAAATTTTAAAATCTCGTTTCTATTTCTTGTGTCCTAATCATGCGACTGAAGTTTGAATAAATCACCTACACAATAATCCTCATCTAATAGTACATAACTCTAAGGCCTATATATAAGAATCCAACATGGCGACCATCCGAAATATTTAGACGGTTCGCAATACCTATTAATCTACTACAGCAATCAAACTGAAATTTTGTATTTTGATAGAGGCAATTAACATAAGTAGGATATATGAAAATAGGCTGTAATGTTCTTCACGGAACTAGTTGTGCAGTGTGGCCTTGGTAATCGAAATTAATGGAGAATTGCCATCACAGAGGAAATTATACAAGTTCAACTCCTGTTCAGAACAGTAATCATATAGGCCAGGATGTTGATGCCGTAAGAAAGTTTAAAAAATGCACTTAAAATTTTCAAAAATGAGTCTAATAAATTACCTAAAAATCGAAAAATGCACTGTAAAATGGAGAAAATGATCTTATAATAATAAACTCAACAATATTTCAAAAATGACATCTGAAGCTCAAACCGAAAAGTCAATCAAAATAGATTTCTAGCACTTAACAAAAGGTTTATGTTCATAGCTACTAGCTTCTTCTTAGCCCATTGCTGGACATGTCACATCCCCTGTGGACCGGACATTTTGCTACTGAGAATATTCCAGTGCACTAGATTATAAAAATGTACATAATTGTGGAAATAACCTTGATATTATCTTTCTAGTTGATATGAGTATACGCATACCCCTAGTAGTGCTCAAGGGGGTGATGTATTTGGATACATGACACATTGTGCAGTGGCTGCTTACAGAAAGAGCAGATGGAGTATATTTGAGGTTAGATTCGTGAACAATCAAAGTACGGTAAGTACTGTACCCGATACCTAGTTGAGGCTATCGGCTACGCCAGCAGACATTAAGCCGTAGTTGAGGTTTTTGGAAGAGTTGGGAAGAGATAGCGCTCAGATCGAGTCAAGAGGAATGTCAGGATGACGTAGCAGGTCTAGGATTTAGAAGGCACTGACATATGTAAGCAGATGGAATTATGGATAGAAATATGAAGCTTTTATTAAGATTTATATGGAACATGGTATTTAAACATCTTAGAAGAGGAGATATGACATGCATTATATGTGGTAATAATTTAAAGGAAGTCAGATAACCCTTAAGTTATTTTATAACTTAATAGCCGAGATGATCGGGGTTCGAGATTGTAGTTGTGACGCAAGAGCACGGTGGTGGGGAGAAGTCACGTGACCGCACCAAGCAGGTAAGGTTCAAGCCAGTGCAGAAACTGTCAGTGCAGCTCTGTGAGCCAAGCAAGAAAGTCGAGCTAAGTAGCACACGCCGAGCGCATGGTATAGATCGCGTCGCGGACAGAAACTGTCACGGAAAGTGAAGGGGACAGTTTCAGCTTCAACGCGTCACGAACAGAAACTGTCACGGAAAGTGCAGGGGACAGTTTCAGCTTCTCCGAGCGCCGAGCGACAAGTAGGTCGTTGAGCCGGGCGGAGACCCGCAGCAGACAAGCATAGGAGGCCGGGGTTCCTTAAAACAGCATTGCGAGTAGTTGGAGAATTTTATTCCAAGCTGCTTTTCAACGCAGAACGGCATAGTAAAACGACATAGCGAGGCTAGCTTTATGCGGCATGATTATTACAGCATTGCAGTAGAACCATGCGGGTTAATTCCCATTAATATACGCAAACATTATAACCGAAGCTGAACTTCATTACTACATTGAGTTAGAACGTTTATTCAGCATTTGGATTATACAAGATAGTTATGAGATACTGCAACTTTGAACTTCGAATGGACATAGTTTTTCTTAGTGACATTACGACTATGCATTTCATAACGCAGTCCTAGTAACATTGACAATTTTTAAGCAAACGGAATGTTGTAAGCATATGCACTTAGGAATATTAGCTCGTGCATTAATGCAAGTCATTCTTAAGAAGTGTTATGAATTACCGAGTATGAACACAGATACAGGGTGCTTCATAAACTTAGACACTCAGATAAACAATTTTATTTTCTACAAGTAAAATTTAACCGCTGTGGAAATTGAACTTTCAACACTTAAACTGAACATTGTATAGAACAGTGGCGTAACGTAGAAGAGGAATAGGTGGTCCGCTGTTTCTATGAACTTTTTCGTGAGGATTTGGACAATATCCGCTATGGATAACCAGAAGTTCATCATGTCGGAGTAAACGCAGAAAGAGACGCGATGGCACCACGGGGCAATGGATTCGATTCCTGACGAGAAGGAGGTCCACCAGCTGATTCACTTGGAATTCGAAGGCAATCGTCATTGCATGGATGGAATGATATTCACGCCGATCTTTCGAGAAATTCATTACATAGGGAAAATCGACGATCTTTGGAATTTAATAACAGCTGATTATGAGAAGGTACTGTAAGAGTTATAACTACCTGATACGATTATTTTCATGAATACTGGGCACACATGTATATTTTTCTAATAGGAGTGACACGATTGTTTAAGACATGGCTTTGACTTTATATGCTTCGAAATTTTGCTAGAATATGGAGTGACCATATGATATGGCAGGCATCATTATACGAAATTCTCACCATTGGTTGGCTTTATTAAGCAGATGTTTGTTCTTTTAGACATTTTTCCAGTAAGGATATTTTTCATGAATAGTATTTTTTTGTGTAACGAGTATTTCGAACTCGTGATCTGCAATTGATTATCTATTTTACTTCGTCAGTTCATTGCCTACTAGCGAGTGTGTATTATTCATCAGTAGGGATTTTTTCATTGGATTGTTTGGAGATATTAAGATGTTATTCACTTTAGTGAATGAATATCGCTTTTATATGACAACTAGAGACTTGTTGATTCCTATCTGGTACATTCACTCATTTTAGTCGTCGAGATGGGGTCTTTCGTATTTATACGATTGTATGGTGGCTACTCATCTTACCCATCGTTTAGGGCACTATCATGTTAGACGACGGGGCGAGGTCTTTCGTATTTATACGATTGTACGGTGGTTACACATCTTACTCGCCATTGAGGGACACATTTTTATCATCCGAGTGTACATGAGATCGTAAGTGAATCAAACAAGGAACTACTAGTCACATATCAGTCGAAATTTTGTTAAATAAAGTAAAGATAAATGTCAGCAGGGTTACATTTGTAATTCTTGTTTGCCAATCCAATATTTTGTTGCTATACTCTTTTGAGAGTAATTTCAGTTTAACAGCTGTTACAGCTGATGCTTTTGATGATTTTTATAATTGTGTTTGATACCTTTGAGAAGGATTTAAAGTAATTGAACCTTGTAAGATGAATCATTTATGGTCAGATTTATTTTAAGGCAGATCAGTATTGCAGATTTTGATATGAGAGATTATAGCACATTGGTGTTTTTCTGTGATGTGAATTATGAGAATTGTAAGAGAATTTATGCTATTTGAAAGCAAATCTTGAATTAATAAGGTAATATTTTTCCAATTGTTTGAGAAGTTGTCTAGATGTGATCAGATTAATTACAGTTATTGGAGATTGTGTGCGTTGAAAATTTGAAGCCAGTTATATATTTTTTGTAGATCATGCAACATGGTTAAGTGAAGTTTGTGATAGGCATTTTGTGGAAGTTGCCAAGTGATAGTTGCAATGTTGCTAATGCATTTTGAAGCAGACATGAGGTTGTCGAACCCAGTCTAGCGTAATTGTTGAGATTCATGCTGTATGTGCTGAATATTTGTGGAGTTTTTGTGGAATAATTGTGGTATTCAAATGTGATATTTGAAGAAGTGAGAAAATATAATGTCGTTGTGGATAGTCAGATCCAACGTGATGTCGTGAAGGCAATAATATTTTTTGGCATGAAAATTAAATTCGAGATATAACTTGGAAGTGATAAAACTGTAAGACAACGTTCTATAAACCATATTAAACAATTTGTTAGGAAATTAAACAAATAAATAAAGTTGATAAGACAAGATTTTCTGAGAATAATAATTAATGAAATAATAATCTGAAATTTAATCATATTAATGATCTGACCTAATGAAATAAAAATCAGAATGACTAGATGAAATAATAAAAATCTAAATAACCAGAAGAGTATAATTTAAATAAATTGATAAATTAAATTTTGGAATAAATCAATGAATTAAATAAATGGATGAATTAAAGATTGGATGAATAAACTGATTTAAATAAATTAATATATGATTGGATAGATGATGAATAACCGAATTAGAAGGTGATAATTAAGTAAAGAAGCTGATGATTAATGAATTTATATGGAATTAAAATAAATTTAATTGAGATATAATTTGAGAAATTGCAACTTGAGTTGGGGAATTAAATAATTTGTATTGATGATTTAAGACGATTTAGTCTGAAAGAGATAATAAGATAAGAGTGTGTGAATAATTAGAAAGCATAATGAAGTAATGATAATAATTTTCATTAAATGATTTAATGGTGATGAGTTAATGATTCTGACAGGAATATGTTGAATTTTGAGATGAGAATTAATGTGAGAAATATTTAATTTTGATGATGATGATAATGATGACCAATGAGCCGTGAATTTTCTGTAATTCACAAACAAGTAACTATGAATGACAATGTAAATAGTGTAAATTAATTATTCAATGTTTAGGAGCATTTGACTAACGTGTTCAACATTTAAATTATGCCATGCAAGCCATAAATTACGTGATATTTAAAGTATGTGATTATAATATGTGTATGTTTAGACAGATTAATAACTTTTTCAAATCCACATTTATGATGTTAAATTAAAGAGAAATTAGGTCTCAGGTTTCACAAATGTCAGTGACGAAAGACATAGTGCTAAAATGATCCTGAGAACCCAAGAGAACTTTATAGATTTTTCTGTTATGTGGATGAAATATTTTTGATTAGAAAAGAGATGGTTCGATTTTTGGACAATGACAATTTAACGTTGGCATTCGACCATACTCTCAGGTAGGAGTTATATTTAAAATGTCTGTCTGACTATCAAAGTGAAATAAATTTGTTTTTATCTTAGTTGTGATCTGATGATGTGATTTTCCTTTTTCTTTCCTTGTATTGAGTAAGGCTTAACCAGGAAAGGAGGTGGTTTGCTAGGAATTCAGTTGATGGCGCCCATTTATATTTGCATTATTTTTATTAAACTTAAGCCCGTAACGACCCTAGAGATACTTTGTCTCGTGTTACCCAACTGCTTTTTCGATAACTCAGCTGAATTTCCGACACATTCCTTATTTGACTAGAGGTTCATTTAACTCCGCTCTGTCCTGGAACTCCAGGAATGCGATGTAATAGCAGAAGGGTCATCGCATCCCCAGGACGAACGGGTACAGAGAGAGAGGGAGAATTGGCTTTACCCACCTGTGGGGCTTCGATTTTGCTTATTCTATGGAATCACATCAGATTTAGATTACTGAGAGATTGATCTCAAGTTCATTTAATTGTGTTATAAAATTTATTAAACTTAGTCAGACAATATACTTGTGTGCCCATTCCAGTGTTCATGTTAATCGTATTAGTATTATATCATGTTAGTTATAAGTCATTTTTTTCCTATACCCAAGTGAATGCAGGAATTGAGACATTGTGATGTGTTGTTGTCTAACGTCTCTGAATTAAACGTCTATTGAAAATATAATTATGTTTCCGGAAGATTTAGCTAAGGTGTTAGGAGAATTGCAGAGTGGTATGTCTGGTATTGCAGAAACTATTTCTAAAATGGAAACGGAAGTTAAAGAACAGATAAATAGTTCAGAAGCTAGATTCGAAGCTAGATGTAAAGAAAATGTGCAAGCATTACAGACTAGTAATGAAGATAATTTAAAGTCATTAGAGACCAGATTACAGTCAACTAGTGAAGATAATTTAAAGTCATTAGAGACTAGATTACAGACTAGTACTGAAGCTAACTTGAAGGATAGTTTTAAATCATTAGAAGAAAGATTACAGTCAAATAGTAAAGATGAGTTGATGTCATTGGAAACCAGATTACAGACTAGTACTGAAAGTCATTTGAAAGCTAGTGAAGCTAACTTAAAGGATAGTTTTAAAACATTGGAAGAGAAATTACAAGCTCGTAGTGAAGAAACTAACACAGAGTTAGAAAACAAGTTAACTAGATTGGAGAATAGATTAACTTTAAAGAATAATGAAATGCTTAAGACTTTACAATTAGATATAATTGCAGTAAATATGAAAGGAGAGGAAAATGATCAAATATTAAGAAAGAATATTATTGAATTAGAAAGTAGGGGAGAAGAAAATATTCTTACTTTAAGAACAGACGTTATGTCTATACAGAAAGACATTAAATCGGATGTATCGAAGTTGAGATTCGACATCGATGGTTTAGTGGCAGATCTAGGCAAAATTCAAGAGTGGTCTACCGAAGTATCTTTCGAGACTAAAATCAAAGGTCTAGAAATAAATCTAGGTAATGAGATTAAGGATTTAAAGTCAGTAATTGGGACCATTAAAGAGGATGTCTTAGGAGAGGTCAATTCTAATTTAAAATCATTAGAGAATCAATTGCAGAAAGATATTAGGAAGATGGATGATGATATAGAGCAAGAGGTTAATGAAAACTTAGCTTTATTCAAAAATAGAGTCGGTGCAATCGTGGAAGAACGGTATAGTGAGGTCGATGCCGAAGCAAAAGAAAAACGTGCAGGATTAGATGAGAAATTAATCGCAGGTATGGCGAACTTAGAAGCGAGATTTGCGGAGAACAAGGAAGCGATGAAGATAGATTCAACTCTATTTAGGACAGATGTTGATCTGTTAAAGGAACAAGTCGCGTCAGTAAAGAATACATGCGAAGACAAGATTGACAAGTTGAAAAACGATTTAGACGAGAGTAACAAAACGCAGAATGTTACGTCGTTAGATGAGTTGAAGACTCAGGTCAAGACCGTAGAGAAACTGGCAGAAGATAGGATAACTTAACTAGAATCTATGATTAACAGTTTCACCAGTCAAAATATTACATCAGGGGAAATATCGATGAATCAGACAGCGATAGACCGTAGTATGGGTAATCAAGAAGTTAGCATGTGAGAAGACCGTCAAACGCAACCGAATGTGACATTCGAAAGGGCAAGTTCAACCCCTCAGGATAATCCAAGTTCGAATAGGAGTACGTTGGGTACAAGCGAACGATACTCAGGTCCAGTTACCATTATAAGAAATCTGGATGACAAGCCGAGGAAGTTTTCTGGAAATACAGGGGTCACACCAGTCGAATTTCTGCAAGATATTCGAGACTACATGGCGGAGCATAGAGTAGCCAAAGAAAGAGAGCTAAGGATAGTCGAACGCGCCTTAGATGGGTCTGCGCTTACTTGGTTTAGAGCATTCAGAAGCAATTTTGCGAATATGGAGCAATTTGCCATAGCATTCTTGAGGAGATTTTGGAGTGCAGAGGATCAACTGAACGTAAGAGCGGAAATGTACTCGAAGCGTTATTCTACGTCACATCCGACGCATTATGCCAATTATTTTACGTCACAGCTGGCTAAATTGCAATTTCTGATTCCTCCATTGCCTGAAGAAGAGCTTTTGCAAGCTATAGCGAGACAGTTACCGATTGAGGTACAGCGATCACTCATAGCGTCGGGAGCAAACACACTTGAGCACTATGACGACATTTTACGGCGATTGGACTATACAAGCGCTCAAGTTACGCCTAGAAATACGAGAAACGACAATAGGAACACGCAAGAGGTGAATGCGGTAGTCGTTGATAACGCAGCTCAAACGGACAGAAGAGATTCCTGGGAAAACAGAAGGAACGAAGAAAATCGAAGAAACATCCGTAACGTTCGTGGAAATGATCGGTATAGAGGACCATATGAGAGGCCATACGATCAGGAAGCAAGAGATAGCCGATATAGAAATTATAACCAGAATTCCAGATATCAGGATCGGAATCGATACAACAATAGATATCCTGGAAGAAATAACTGGAGCCAAGGTCAACAGTATAATAGGAACGACAGGCAGGATGGCCGAAGAAACGATCCTAATGAAGGACAAGACAATCGTGAATACGAGAGATCGAGGCAAGAAAATAGACAGCCTAGTGCACCACTCGAGGAGACAGTCAGAGATGTCAATCGAGCAAACACGAGTAATGAAGGAAGAAATAGACATCAAAGTAATACAGAATCAAGATGCTAATCATTGGAAGTCAATCATCATTGTTGAGAGTCAGAAAGTACCATCATGCTGATTAAGAGAATTGTAGAGCTATCGTGTACATGTGTTATATATAGAATGCCTGAGAGTGCATTTATTTTTCTCAATCCTGTGAACCCTTATTGATCTTCGATAAATAAGTATTCATATTTATTATTATTATTACTACGGCCCAGGCAGCACGTAAGGAAGTCGACTTGGATATTAGGGAGGCCAGCATTTCGTCATGATTGCAACATGAAGCTGAGCCAGTAGCTATTCCTGGGGGACGGCCAGAATTAGTCGAGTTCAAGGCTAAATTGTGCAACTACTGTACCAAAATTGGAGACATAAAGGAAGAATCACGAGGTCTTCTCAACGAACATACGATTGAATCAGCCAATCGCAAGAGACCAAGCCGTGACCACGAGGTGGACGGCGTCAGTAGTAAAAAGCCCGCGGAAGTGTGTATCTAAGGAACCGCCGAACGGATTAATTTCCGCTCGAGTAATTTGAGACGTTGGATTTATTTGGAGAAGAATGACACTAGTTACATCTTTGTGAGACAAAAACTCTGGAAGTTTTTATCCGACTTTGCCCCACTCTACCGCCCTTGTCAGTTTCTCATAAATAGCTTGGCCTGACGCCAATTAAAGTCTATTCTTTTGGAGCCTTGAGAGGCATACTCCACGTCAGTTCGAAGTGTGAATTTTAAAGTCTTACCTTGTGGAGCCTTGAGAGGCATACTCCACGTCAGTTTGGACTGTGATTTTGACGCTCGAATTTATCTAAGTCATTATTTGGTGTAAAACGTGATTTTTACGCTCTAAATCAGTAAAGCTAATTCATTTTGTGAGCTTTGAGGAACTAAAGTCGCAGCGATCGCAGTATCAAATTTTAAAAGCTGTAATACATTTTATTATAAAATCAACTTTGTTGTGTGAACTAAACAGTAACATTCATTTCAAGACGACTAGTTCAACTTTAAGAGGGAAGTATCGTATCGCCCTAATTAGCGCTTACCAGAACCGAAGTCCATAGTACAGACGGAAATACCGGACGAGATAGCGACTGCTAGTGCAGCCAGGATTGTGAACTTGTTAACGAGCCAGTGGCGCGGACTCGAGATTGTATATTTTATGTATAAATTGTGTGTATTTTATGTATGTTTTTATAGTGCGTGTGTCTGATATAAGTAGGGCCAGTCTTCGCTATTAATCGCACTAGGACAATTGTGGGTGAACTGAGTAGCCTGCAAGCGATTATAGATAGGCAAATATTTAATATTGAACTTTTCTGCCAAGGAGTCGAGACCAAGATGAACAGCACGTGGTTTGAAGTTGGGATGAGCTTCAAGAAATCAGCACAGACGACTACTATGGAGAGCTAAATTGTCCATAGGGCAATGGGTTGAGGAGGATGTCCTTGGTCTACATGCAGAAGCGGTGATGTACTAAAATTGGATTTATTTCAATTATGTAGTTAGATTTGGCCGGGGAACTTTGTAAATAGTCATGTTTTTCTTTCTTGTTGTTTTAGAGTTTTTCTTGTACCGACACTATATGTTTAAATGTCCGTTGGCGCGTGGCCAAAGTGTTTGTTGATATTTTTTTTCTTTCTTGAGTCAAGTGTAATGTACGCGGCGTGCGTGCGTAATTTTTACCCTCGCAATTTGCGGAACCCGTTACATTCGATAAATGGTGCTTTATTAACGTTAATATTTGAAATAGGAATGGGAGGAAATTAGTGTAAAACATTTTGCTGAACAGGTTATTATTATTCATGTTAGGGTAGCCGAGTGCACCAACTTAAAAGTAATTGTAGAACACCTTCGTTCTAATTTTGATAGATTTTCTTGAGTCCTTTTCAGGTGACTAGTCACGGCATAGAACGATGGCGCCAGCATGTGGATATTATTTGTGTATTTTATTTCAGGGTCTGTCAAAACCCATACGTGTGATTCAGTGTGTGTTGATGTGTCTAGTGTGTGATGATTCTACGTGAGGAGGGGGTAGTTGTCCTACCGCCCTTATATATTTTTGCTGCTATTGTATTTTTTAGATGGAAAGACAGAGTGCTCTTGGGAGACTGCTGATTCTTGTCCATATGGTTATTCTGACACACACATGTATTATTGTGCTTTGGGGCACATTTCTTCGAGGTTCGACCCCATGTTCTGGGAGGTCGACGTATTTTGACACGTGGGTTGACAGACATGCAGTGTTCCACAAACCGCCCGTTTTGCCTGTGACTTATTTTGATAGGCAGTCCTTTTGTCCGACTGAACCCTGTAAGCTTTCATATAGCAAACCTGTTCATTGTGATGGTTAATTTTTAAGCCATAATTAATTGGGGAGTTCGCCATGTGTGTAACGGATTGTTGTACCTTGTATGGATAAAATATTGTGATTAACGTAAATGTTGGCTGTTTGCCTATTGCTTTGTTGATGACTCGATTCATGTAAATTTTGTGTGTCACACCCGTGTGGTGTAGTTGTAGAGTATTTGTAAATTTTGACAGCGGTCATTTGAGTATTTTTTCTATTGGTCACGTGTTAATGTACTTGTGTTGATTTGTGTGAGAAGACCTAAGTTTTTAGGCAGTAAATGTTGCTACGGCAATCTATGTCCAATTTCACACGGAAATTTTGTGTTTGTTTATAGTAGATTTAGGAAGTGTCGGTTTAATTTAAGTAGTGTAGTTGTGTTCCCCCGTGTCGGTCTAGCTCTAGGAAATGCGGATTCGGTGTTTGAAGGGTCATTCCGGATGATAACGAATCACGCATTCAAAGTACACATCGTGATGCATGTAGAACGGCATACGCATTTATATGGTCACTTTTGCATCTTTTATTTAAGGACACTTGGTCCAAGTAATTAATCTCTCCAGAGATATCGCCTAGTTTTGGCATTTTTATTAAATGGGAGTCAGTTGGGAGATTTTGTTGTTAATTGTTTATGTGTAAATATGGTGATTTGTTATTAAATTCAGTTGTTTTTAACCCTGGCTTCACTCTTTCCTGCATGTTAATTTTGTTATATGTTACCCTGCAAGTTAATGAAGCGCCCTGACAGCAACTTACGAATATGACCGGTTACGCCCCGAATCTGAGTCTCATATGCTTCTTTGCAAGGGTTCATAAAACAAAAATGGCTGCCCAAGTGGGGATTGTTGTTGTTGTTGCTTCGCTGATCTCATATTTATTTCGTTGAGAAATGATGCCAGGTCAAGCGGACATGTAAATTCAGTAAATGGAGGCGATGTTGTACCGCCATGTGCATTAGTAAAATCACTGAGTTCCTAAGGTTAGAAATATTGAACAAGGTTAGAATTTGATTTTGTATTTGTTATAAACTTGTTCTGGCGCCCACATTAAAATTAGAAATTTGCATTATTAATGAACTCAGTCAAGCAGGAAGATGTTGCCTTATATTTGACATTTAATTGACTTCGGTTAATTGGTGTTTCGTAAATTCTATTGGTTAGGAATTTAAAAGCAGATCACCAGGGGTTATTTTATTGTTTGGGAATAGGTGTCATTGTATTCAGTAAATTTTGTTACTGAAATTTTCATTAAATTAGAGCCAGTAATATTTAAATGTGTGACATGTATGTGCGTGTAGGGCTGAAACCTTAGCCCATAACCCTGTTTTTCTCTGAATATATTTTTGTGTGTGATATGGCGCTTGTTGATGAGATAAAGGCATTGTTAGAACAGATGTCGATCCAAATGTCCGCGAAAACGGAAGAACAATTAAAGAACATGAAGGAGGAAATAAGCGAAGACAATAATAAACAATTAAAAGAACAATTAGAAGCTCAGCGGGAGCATAGTGAAAAACAATTACTTGATATGAGCGATAATATTTCGGTACAGTTACAAGCGCAGAAGATAGACTGTGAAAAACAATTACTTGATATGAGCGGTAACATTTCGGTCCAGTTAGAAGTCCAGAAATTAGACACTGACAAACAATTCAACGAACTAAACCACAAATTGTCACAACAGGCGGTAACACAAACCGAACAGTTAGGAAAAATCACAAATGATATTAACCAGAGCGTTCAAAAAGTAGAGAAACTGGCAGGCGAGGTTGCGGAAAACAACATCAGACAGCTAGGTGAAATGAAGAAATTGGAGGCAAAATTTGATAACAAATTAATACAATTTGACGAGATGGTGGCGGATAAACTTAAGCAGATAGAGGCAGCATGTGTCAGTAACACCGCGGGAGTGAAGAAGACCCAGGAGAAACTACAACAGCAAATTAATTCGGTAGATAACAACGTGCTGGAATTAATAAAGGAAATAGATAAAGTCGAAGTTAAGGCTGAAACTGAGCGGATACACTTGCGGGAAAATTTAGAGGAGCAATTAGGCAGAACACAAGAGATCATAAGGAAAGAGATGGAAGGCCAGCTAATAAACACACAAGAGGTCATAAGACAAGAAGTAGGGGAGCAGCTCGTCAAAACTCAGGATAATTTGGAGGAACAACTAGTGAAAACGCAGGAACGGATACGTGAAGAGCTAGAGAAAAATCAGGAGAGGAACGAGGAGAAAATAAATAGCTTGAAAAGTAGGATCCGGCGAGATTGGGACCAGCAGGCTCAGGCGAATAAGGAAGACAGGCTGGCAGTTTTAAAGCGAATGCAGGCACTGGAAGAAAATATGAAGTCGAAATTGCAGGAACAATCAGAATTAATCATAAAAAACGAGATTAGATCGTTAGAGAATGCGACATTATTTTCAAATGAAAATATACAGGAAAAGCAAACAAGTATTGGAAGTCCGGCAGGTTCGAAGTTGGCTGAGGACACGAGTCGGGGTCAAAGTCCCAGACTAACGACTAATGCATTCCAGCAGTACAGGGGGGAGACTTCAACTCCGCAACCGAACTTGGCACCAGCCCAAGTCATCCAAGTCATTCGGGGTAATGATTTTAAGCCCGATAAGTTCAAAGAAAATTCAGGAACCACTCCCAAAGCATTCTTACGGCAATTAACGGATTACTTTAATGACCAACACATCGGCCCGGAGAAACAATTAAGACTGGTGGAGAAATTTTTAGAAGGACCTAGCCTGACCTGGTTCTTAAGTTTCAAGTACACATTTACAGACATGGATCAATTCCGCGAGGCGTTTTTGAAGAAGTTTTGGAGTCCTTCGTTACAACAGGGGTTAAGAATGGACCTGTACACACGCAAATACCATAGTACCCATCCAACCCGTTTTTCAGAATTCTTTAGTCAGCAATTAGTGAAATTCAGGGATTTTGATGACCCGCCTAGCGAGCCGAATATGGTTCTAACCATCGGAAAACAACTCCCAATGCATATCCAACAATTGCTAGTCGCAGGAAACATTCAGACCGCAGTCCAAGCAGAAGAATTACTCAGACACTTAGATGAGACGAGTATGGTGAGCCCACAGACAGGAAGAAGGAATTTGGAATGTGTAAACACGGCAGAGGTAGTTCAGGGACTCCAAAATAACCACGGCCAGGGAAACCAAAGTAAGACACAGTCCACGGGAACACAGTTCACGCCAAGAAGACAAGATTTTGACGGCCGAAACCAGTTCCATCACAACAATCATAACTATCAGAATAACCGCGGGAGATATCATCAGAATAACCAACATCAAAATAATCAGTGGACGTACCAGCGGGAGTACACGAATTGGAGGGGAAACCAGAGACAAGGTAGACCTTACCAAAGAAATGGAGATGGTAGATGGAGTAACGGCAGGGACTATCGCCAAGAAAACAGAGGAGAATATAGGAATAACTGGGACGAGCGATATATTGAATCCCGTAAATACCTGGATCAATTAAGTAATGAAGAAGCGGAGAAGGAAAAGTGGGGGCGTGCCATGGCGAACAGACAGAGCCCAGACAATCATCAAGGAGAGGGGGCAGAGAGTTTACTGAGGCAACAGGAGCGACAGAATGATAACCGGCGAAACACATCTAATGGGGCCCGGGATAAAAAAAAAACCAAATGAATTGAAAGGAGATAGGCTAGAAACGGAGATCGCCAGGGAGCAAGAAGGGATGATAGTGGCCAATATAGAAGAGTGGGTAGCATTCCCAGACGACTGCCTGGAGGAAGTGGTGAAGAACCGTGAAAACGTTATTAGACAGCTACCAATTATTTACGCGCATATTGGAGGTATGAGGGTGAGATGTTTGATTGATACAGGTAGCCAGGTGAGCTTAGTCACTGAAATTTTGATAAAAGAAATAGCAAGAAAACAGACTGTTCCTATTATGCCGGTACCGCTAATGAAAGTCAGAGGTGTCATTCCTGACAAAACTATGAATTGTAAGCAGCAAGCATTTCTAGATCTGGAAATATTGAACCATACTTTTTCACAAACATTCATTGTTATTCCAAAGATGAACTACAATATAATTTTAGGAGCCAACTTCATCTGCGATTTTCATGCTGTAATTGATTT
The DNA here is from genome assembly GCA_946902985.2 of Meconema thalassinum. Classification (NCBI taxonomy): domain Eukaryota; kingdom Metazoa; phylum Arthropoda; class Insecta; order Orthoptera; family Tettigoniidae; genus Meconema; species Meconema thalassinum. Next base: position 59,232,187 of record OX336398.1, on the reverse strand, counting down.
ACATAACAACACCGTAAGCTTCAAACAAGTAGAAGGATTGGATCATGTGGGTTTAAATATGGAAGAGAATCCGCTGGAGAGAGAGGCCAACACTTGGGTCGTTGAGGAATGCACTAATGAGGCCGGAGATAAGATCTTGAGGGGAGAGCAAGTCAACCAGACAGCAGTGCTAGAAATGGACAGCCGAGATATTTCGCAGGAACTTTGGGTGCATTTGGCGGAAGAAGAAATGGGCGGAACCAAATTCGAAATTTTACTTCAGGAGCGACTTAAGGAAGCCATCGTAGGGGATTCTGATAGAAGAAGATTGGAAGAAATTTTAAGACTACATAAAGAAGCTTTTGACACCGTACCTGGGAAAGTTTTGAATTTTCAATATGCTATGCAGGTGACAGATTGGACCCCATTTAAAAGTAAATTGTACCCGATCCCAGAGAAGCATTTTTCTCAGGTGAAGGACATTATTACTAACTTATTAGATTCTGGCATGATAAGGAAAGCTGCAACTCCTTACCTGAACGCAATATTGGCTGTGACCAAGCCAAACGGATCAATTAGGCTATGCCTAGACGCGCGAGTTTTAAATAGTAAACTGCTAGTTGAGCACGACCAAGCACCGAGGATCAAAGATGTTTTGAAAGGCTTCCGTGGGAAGAAGATATACTCAAGTGTTGATTTGACGAATAGTTTCCACCATCTTGAACTTGAAGAAAAATCTCAACTGTTGACGGGATTTTTATTCGACAATCAAAGTTATATCTGGTGTCGAATGCCCTTTGGCGTGAAAACTGCGGGATGTGCACTCATTAGAGCACTCGACAGAAATCTGACTGAGGAGGTCAAGAACTTCACCACGAGATATGTTGATGACATATTAATCGCTTCTGAGACAATGGAAGAACACTTGGTAAATTTAAATAAACTGCTGGACAACCTGAGAACCATGAACTTCAAGATCAACTTAAAAAAGTCACATTTTTGCCAGAGCGAAATTTTATATTTGGGACATATAATTGATGTCGAGGGCGTGCGGCCTAATCCAGCCAAGATTGATGCTATTAAGAAATTTCCCACACCTACCAAAGTAAAACATGTTAGAGCATTTTTGGGAGTGACTGGTTTCTTCAAAGAAAATTGCCCTGGTTACACAGAAACAGTAGCGCCTATGCAGGAGATGTTGAAGAAAGCGAATCGATGGTCGTGGAACGAGGAGTGCGACAGGTCTTTTAAAGCAACGAAGGATTTATTGGAAAACTGTGTGAAACTTGGATATCCGGATTTTGAGAAACAATTTATCATTCAAGCAGATGCTTCGTTAATTGGGATTGGTGCTATGCTGTACCAAGAGGACGCTGAAGAACCCAAGAAGAAATCCTATTTGGCATTTACGAGTCGTAAATTACGGAAACATGAGAGAAACTACACAGTCACGGAACTTGAGCTACTAGCAATTCTATATTCTCTCCAACAGTGGCGCAAGATGATCTATGGTTATTCCATCATTGTTAGAACCGACCACCATGCACTGACATTTTTATTTAAGACGACAATAGCAAGTGAGAGAGTAACGCGCTGGTCCATCTACATACAGCAGTTTGACATCACAATAGAGCATTGTCCTGGGAAATTGAACGTCATACCAGATGCCTTGAGTAGAAACCCTGAGGACGGAAACGAAGTAACAGCGGAAGTTCACAATATTACCTTGACACCTAAGGCACGTGAGTTTTTGGCAAGATTGAAGGATATTCGGAAGGAGCAAGAAGCTGACCCATGGATGATGATGATGATAAAATTCTATAGGAAGGAGTTACAACCAAATTCACCAGAGTACCGGGAAGCCAGTGCTAAACAAGCGAGATTTCACTACTTGAATAACTTGTTACATAAGTACGTGGATGAGCATCATACTAAACTGCGGATCTTAGTTCCAGCATCACTACAGAGGGGATTAACTTGGCACGTTCACGAGAGCCTAGCACATATCGGCACGGATAAGACTGAAGCTACGATAGGGGAGACCTTTACTTGGCCCAAGATGAGATTCACCATTGTTGAAGTAATTAGAACGTGTGACGCTTGTCAGCGCACAAAGCCGAACAACTTTGTTCTGAAACAACCTCCAAGACCACTATTACCGCAGAAACCATGCGAGATGCTCGCGATTGATTGCTTTGGTCCTTTAGTAAAAGGAAAGCGTGGATGCCGACACCTCTTGGTGTGTGTCGATGTATTTTCGAAGATGGTCGTGCTATGTCCTATTCAGAAGACGACATCAAGACAAGTCCTCAGTAGAATTAAGAACAAAGTCATTCCGATGCTTGGGAAGCCGGAATCCATTCTATCAGATCACGGTACCTATTTCACAAGCAATGTTTTTAGGCAAGGTTTGGAGAGCCTAGGAATAAAACACATATTTTCAAGTATTCGTCATCCTTGTGGAAATCCGAGCGAAAGAACAATTCGCTGTGTCGCTAAATATTACAGAGTAATGATTCCTAACGAACACAATAAATGGGTAGACAAAGTAGGGAAAATTGAGATGTGCATGAACACTACTAAGCACGAGTCGACGGGTCAAGTCCCACTGATTGTACACCACAACAGATTGCCAGAAAGAACTTGGGATAAGATCATTCCTTGCCCAAGGGATCCATTATTAGCGCATGATTTGCGAATCCAGCGAACGAGGGAGCACATGAGGAACCAAGCGGACCGAAGGCTGAGACGGTACCGAGGAAAGAAGTTTCACCGAGAGTTACAAGAACAAGAATTAGTGCTGGTTCGTAGACCACCGATCTCCGACCCTAAGAACAAAGTCTTCGCCAAGTTCTGTCCAAGGTTCATTGGTCCGTTCCGGGTAATTAAGAATCTGGGTAACAATGCCTACAGATTAGAAGAAGTGAGCACTGGTGCAAAATCTGTTTTTAATAGCGCCAATTTGAAACCGTACTACAGAAGGGAACCATTTGATGAGTAAGAAAGATGATATGTGCAGAATCTGTATTGCAAAATTCACATTTATTTTTGAGAGCAAACACTCAAATCCACGGGGAGCGCGTGAGTACGCACTTTGTTTGTAAACAACGAGCAGCTGAGACGACGGGAGTGGCAACTACTCGAGGAGAAGGGGAAACCTAGTGAAAATATGAATGACATTCCAGCGAGAAGGGAGCACACTAATTGAGTCAGAGGGGCATACACTCGAGCAGCTGAGTGAGATTTAAAGAGATGTGTTGTTACTACAGTGGATTTTGTTTTTGAAATCCAAACCAATAAACTGTTTCGAATTTCAAAACCTTGCTGAGGACAAATGAACCCTTATTGATCTTCGATAAATAAGTATTCATATTTATTATTATTATTACTACGGCCCAGGCAGCACGTAAGGAAGTCGACTTGGATATTAGGGAGGCCAGCATTTCGTCATGATTGCAACATGAAGCTGAGCCAGTAGCTATTCCTGGGGGACGGCCAGAATTAGTCGAGTTCAAGGCTAAATTGTGCAACTACTGTACCAAAATTGGAGACATAAAGGAAGAATCACGAGGTCTTCTCAACGAACATACGATTGAATCAGCCAATCGCAAGAGACCAAGCCGTGACCACGAGGTGGACGGCGTCAGTAGTAAAAAGCCCGCGGAAGTGTGTATCTAAGGAACCGCCGAACGGATTAATTTCCGCTCGAGTAATTTGAGACGTTGGATTTATTTGGAGAAGAATGACACTAGTTACATCTTTGTGAGACAAAAACTCTGGAAGTTTTTATCCGACTTTGCCCCACTCTACCGCCCTTGTCAGTTTCTCATAAATAGCTTGGCCTGACGCCAATTAAAGTCTATTCTTTTGGAGCCTTGAGAGGCATACTCCACGTCAGTTCGAAGTGTGAATTTTAAAGTCTTACCTTGTGGAGCCTTGAGAGGCATACTCCACGTCAGTTTGGACTGTGATTTTGACGCTCGAATTTATCTAAGTCATTATTTGGTGTAAAACGTGATTTTTACGCTCTAAATCAGTAAAGCTAATTCATTTTGTGAGCTTTGAGGAACTAAAGTCGCAGCGATCGCAGTATCAAATTTTAAAAGCTGTAATACATTTTATTATAAAATCAACTTTGTTGTGTGAACTAAACAGTAACATTCATTTCAAGACGACTAGTTCAACTTTAAGAGGGAAGTATCGTATCGCCCTAATTAGCGCTTACCAGAACCGAAGTCCATAGTACAGACGGAAATACCGGACGAGATAGCGACTGCTAGTGCAGCCAGGATTGTGAACTTGTTAACGAGCCAGTGGCGCGGACTCGAGATTGTATATTTTATGTATAAATTGTGTGTATTTTATGTATGTTTTTATAGTGCGTGTGTCTGATATAAGTAGGGCCAGTCTTCGCTATTAATCGCACTAGGACAATTGTGGGTGAACTGAGTAGCCTGCAAGCGATTATAGATAGGCAAATATTTAATATTGAACTTTTCTGCCAAGGAGTCGAGACCAAGATGAACAGCACGTGGTTTGAAGTTGGGATGAGCTTCAAGAAATCAGCACAGACGACTACTATGGAGAGCTAAATTGTCCATAGGGCAATGGGTTGAGGAGGATGTCCTTGGTCTACATGCAGAAGCGGTGATGTACTAAAATTGGATTTATTTCAATTATGTAGTTAGATTTGGCCGGGGAACTTTGTAAATAGTCATGTTTTTCTTTCTTGTTGTTTTAGAGTTTTTCTTGTACCGACACTATATGTTTAAATGTCCGTTGGCGCGTGGCCAAAGTGTTTGTTGATATTTTTTTTCTTTCTTGAGTCAAGTGTAATGTACGCGGCGTGCGTGCGTAATTTTTATCCTCGCAATTTGCGGAACCCGTTACATTCGATAAATGGTGCTTTATTAACGTTAATATTTGAAATAGGAATGGGAGGAAATTAGTGTAAAACATTTTGCTGAACAGGTTATTATTATTCATGTTAGGGTAGCCGAGTGCACCAACTTAAAAGTAATTGTAGAACACCTTCGTTCTAATTTTGATAGATTTTCTTGAGTCCTTTTCAGGTGACTAGTCACGGCATAGAACGATGGCGCCAGCATGTGGATATTATTTGTGTATTTTATTTCAGGGTCTGTCAAAACCCATACGTGTGATTCAGTGTGTGTTGATGTGTCTAGTGTGTGTTGATTCTACGTGAGGAGGGGGTAGTTGTCCTACCGCCCTTATATATTTTTGCTGCTATTGTATTTTTTAGATGGAAAGACAGAGTGCTCTTGGGAGACTGCTGATTCTTGTCCATATGGTTATTCTGACACACACATGTATTATTGTGCTTTGGGGCACATTTCTTCGAGGTTCGACCCCATGTTCTGGGAGGTCGACGTATTTTGACACGTGGGTTGACAGACATGCAGTGTTCCACAAACCGCCCGTTTTGCCTGTGACTTATTTTGATAGGCAGTCCTTTTGTCCGACTGAACCCTGTAAGCTTTCATATAGCAAACCTGTTCATTGTGATGGTTAATTTTTAAGCCATAATTAATTGGGGAGTTCGCCATGTGTGTAACGGATTGTTGTACCTTGTATGGATAAAATATTGTGATTAACGTAAATGTTGGCTGTTTGCCTATTGCTTTGTTGATGACTCGATTCATGTAAATTTTGTGTGTCACACCCGTGTGGTGTAGTTGTAGAGTATTTGTAAATTTTGACAGCGGTCATTTGAGTATTTTTTCTATTGGTCACGTGTTAATGTACTTGTGTTGATTTGTGTGAGAAGACCTAAGTTTTTAGGCAGTAAATGTTGCTACGGCAATCTATGTCCAATTTCACACGGAAATTTTGTGTTTGTTTATAGTAGATTTAGGAAGTGTCGGTTTAATTTAAGTAGTGTAGTTGTGTTCCCCCGTGTCGGTCTAGCTCTAGGAAATGCGGATTCGGTGTTTGAAGGGTCATTCCGGATGATAACGAATCACGCATTCAAAGTACACATCGTGATGCATGTAGAACGGCATACGCATTTATATGGTCACTTTTGCATCTTTTATTTAAGGACACTTGGTCCAAGTAATTAATCTCTCCAGAGATATCGCCTAGTTTTGGCATTTTTATTAAATGGGAGTCAGTTGGGAGATTTTGTTGTTAATTGTTTATGTGTAAATATGGTGATTTGTTATTAAATTCAGTTGTTTTTAACCCTGGCTTCACTCTTTCCTGCATGTTAATTTTGTTATATGTTACCCTGCAAGTTAATGAAGCGCCCTGACAGCAACTTACGAATATGACCGGTTACGCCCCGAATCTGAGTCTCATATGCTTCTTTGCAAGGGTTCACCTGATAAAAAAAAGGAGATGTACGGGAGAGATGTACCCGATACCTAGTTGAGGCTATCGGCTACGCCAGCAGACATTAAGCCGTAGTTGAGTTTTTTGGAAGAGTTGGGAAGAGATAGCACTCAGATCGAGTCAAGAGGAATGTCAGGATGACGTAGCAGGTCTAGGATTTAGAAGGCACTGACATCTGTAAGCAGATGGAATTATGGATAGAAATATGAAGCTTTTATTAAGATTTATATGGAACATGGTATTTAAACATCTTAGAAGAGGAGATATGACATGCATTATATGTGGTAATAATTTAAAGGAAGTCAGATAACCCTTAAGTTATTTTATAACTTAATAGCCGAGATGATCGGGGTTCGAGATTGTAGTTGTGACCCAAGAGCACGGTGATGGGGAGAAGTCACGTGACCGCACCAAGCAGGTAAGGTTCAAGCCAGTGCAGAAACTGTCAGTGGAGCTCTGTGAGCCAAGCAAGAAAGTCGAGCTAAGTAGCACACGCCGAGCGCATGGTATAGATCGCGTCGCGGACAGAAACTGTCACGGAAAGTGAAGGGGACAGTTTCAGCTTCAACGCGTCACGAACAGAAACTGTCACGGAAAGTGCAGGGGACAGTTTCAGCTTCTCCGAGTGCCGAGCGACAAGTAGGTCGTTGAGCCGGGCGGAGACCCGCAGCAGACAAGCATAGGAGGCCGGGGTTCCTTAAAACAGCATTGCGAGTAGTTGGAGAATTTTATTCCAAGCTGCTTTTCAACGCAGAACGGCATAGTAAAACGACATAGCGAGGCTTGCTTTATGCGGCATGATTATTACAGCATTGCAGTAGAACCATGCGGGTTAATTCCCATTAATATACGCAAACATTATAACCGAAGCTGAACTTCATTACTACATTGAGTTAGAACGTTTATTCAGCATTTGGATTATACAAGATAGTTATGAGATACTGCAACTTTGAACTTCGAATGGACATAGTTTTTCTTAGTGACATTACGACTATGCATTTCAAAACGCAGTCCAAGTAACATTGACAATTTTTAAGCAAACGGAATGTTGTAAGCATATGCACTTAGGAACATTAGCTCGTGCATTAATGCAAGTCATTCTTAAGAAGTGTTATGAATTACCGAGTATGAACACAGATACAGGGTGCTTCATAAACTTAGACACTCAGATAAACAATTTTATTTTCTACAAGTAAAATTTAACCGCTGTGGAAATTGAACTTTCAACACTTAAACTGAACATTGTATAGAACGGTGGCAGAACGTAGAAGAGGAATAGGGGGTCCGCTGTTTCTATGAACTTTTTCGTGAGGATTTGGACAATATCCGCTATGGATAACCAGAAGTTTATCATGTCGGAGTAAACGCAGAAAGAGACGCGATGGCACCACGAAGCGATGGATTCGATTCCTGACGAGAAGGAGGTCCACCAGCTGATTCACTTGGGAATTCGAAGGCAATCGTCATTGCATGGATGGAATGATATTCACGCCGATCTTTCGAGAAATTCATTACATAGGGAAAATCGACGATCTTTGGAATTTAATAACAGCTGATTATGAGAAGGTACTGTAAGAGTTATAACTACCTGATACGATTATTTTCATGAATACTGGGCACACATGTATATTTTTCTAATAGGAGTGATACGATTGTTTAAGACATGGCTTTGACTTTATATGCTTCGAAATTTTGCTAGAATATGGAGTGACCATATGATATGGCAGGCATCATTATACGAAATTCTCACCATTGGTTGGCTTTATTAAGCAGATGTTTGGTCTTTTAGACATTTTTCCAGTAAGGATATTTTTCATGAATAGTGTTTTTTTGTGTAACGAGTATTTCGAACTCGTGATCTGCAATTGATTATCTATTTTACTTCGTCAGTTCATTGCATACTAGCGAGTGTGTATTATTCATCAGTAGGGATTTTTTCATTGGATTGTTTGGAGATATTAAGATGTTATTCACTTTAGTGAATGAATATCGCTTTTATATGACAACTAGAGACTTGTTGATTCCTATCTGGTACATTCACTCATTTTAGTAGTCGAGATGGGGTCTTTCGTATTTATACGATTGTATGGTGGCTACTCATCTTACCCATCGTTTAGGGCACTATCATGTTAGACGACGGGGCGAGGTCTTTCGTATTTATACGATTGTACGGTGGTTACACATCTTACTCGCCATTGAGGGACACATTTTTATCATCCGAGTGTACATGAGATTGTAAGTGAATCAAACAAGGAACTACTAGTCACATATCAGTCGAAATTTTGTTAAATAAAGTAAAGATAAATGTCAGCAGGGTTACATTTGTAATTCTTGTTTGCCAATCCAATATTTTGTTGCTATACTCTTTTGAGAGTAATTTCAGTTTAACAGCTGTTACAGCTGATGCTTTTGATGATTTTTATAATTGTGTTTGATACCTTTGAGAAGGATTTAAAGTAATTGAATCTTGTAAGATGAATCATTTATGGTCAGATTTATTTTAAGGCAGATCAGTATTGCAGATTTTGATATGAGAGATTATAGCACATTGGTGTTTTTCTGTGATGTGAATTATGAGAATTGTAAGAGAATTTATGCTATTTGAAAGCAAATCTTGAATTAATAAGGTAATATTTTTCCAATTGTTTGAGAAGTTGTCTAGATGTGATCAGATTAATTACAGTTATTGGAGATTGTGTGCGTTGATAATTTGAAGCCAGTTATATATTTTTTGTAGATCATGCAACATGGTTAAGTGAAGTTTGTGATAGGCATTTTGTGGAAGTTGCCAAGTGATAGTTGCAATGTTGCTAATGCATTTTGAAGCAGACATGAGGTTGTCGAACCCAGTCTAGCGTAATTGTTGAGATTCATGCTGTATGTGCTGAATATTTGTGGAGTTTTTGTGGAATAATTGTGGTATTCAAATGTGATATTTGAAGAAGTGAGAAAATATAATGTCGTTGTGGATAGTCAGATCCAACGTGATGTCGTGAAGGCAATAATATTTTTTGGCATGAAAATTAAATTCGAGATATAACTTGGAAGTGATAAAACTGTAAGACAACGTTCTATAAACCATATTAAACAATTTGTTAGGTAATTAAACAAATAAATAAAGTTGATAAGACAAGATTTTCTGAGAATAATAATTAATAAAATAATAATCTGAAATTTAAGCATATTAATGATCTGACCTAATGAAATAAAAATCAGAATGACTAGATGAAGTACTAAAAATCTAAATAACCAGAAGAGTATAATTTAAATAAATTGATAAATTAAATTTTGGAATAAATCAATGAATTAAATAAATGGATGAATTAAAGATTGGATGAATAAACTGATTTAAATAAATTAATAGATGATTGGATAGATGATGAATAACCGAATTAGAAGGTGATAATTAAGTAAAGAAGCTGATGATTAATAAATTTAATTGAGATATAATTTGAGAAATTGCAACTTGAGTTGAGGAATTAAATAATTTGTATTGATGATTTAAGACGATTTAGTCTGAAAGAGATAATAAGATAAGAGTGTGTGAATAATTAGAAAGCATAATGAAGTAATGATAATCATTTTCATTAAATGATTTAATGGTGATGAGTTAATGATTCTGACAGGAATATGTTGAATTTTGAGATGAGAATTAATGTGAGAAATATTTAATTTTGATGATGATGATAATGATGACCAATGAGCCGTGAATTTTCTGTAATTCACAAACAAGTAATTATGAATGACAATGTAAATAGTGTAAATTAATTATTCAATGTTTAGGAGCATTTGACTAACGTGTTCAACATTTAAATTATGCCATGCAAGCCATAAATTACGTGATATTTAAAGTATGTGATTATAATATGTGTATGTTTAGACAGATTAATAACTTTTTCAAATCCACATTTATGATGTTAAATTAAAGAGAAATTAGGTCTCAGGTTTCACAAATGTTAGTGACGAAAGACATAGTGCTACAATGATCCTGAGAACCCAAGAGAACTTTATAGATTTTTCTGTTATGTGGATGAAATATTTTTGATTAGAAAAGAGATGGTTCGATTTTTGGACAATGACAATTTAACGTTGGCATTCGACCATACTCTCAGGTAGGAGTTATATTTAAAATGTCTGTCTGACTATCAAAGTGAAATAAATTTGTTTTTATCTTAGTTGTGATCTGATGATGTGATTTTCCTTTTTCTTTCCTTGTATTGAGTAAGGCTTAACCAGGAAAGGAGGTGCTTTGCTAGGAATTCAGTTGATGGCGCCCATTTATATTTGCATTATTTTTATTAAACTTAAGCCCGTAACGACCCTAGAGATACTTTGTCTCGTGTTACCCAACTGCTTTTTCGATAACTCAGCTGAATTTCCGACACATTCCTTATTTGACTAGAGGTTCATTTAACTCCGCTCTGTCCTGGAACTCCAGGAATGCGATGTAATAGCAGATGGGTCATCGCATCCCCAGGACGAACGGGTACAGTACGGTATGTACTTTGATTGTATTTACGTCGCCTAGAGATCTGAATATCACTCTCCCATTCAGCTTCCACTAATTCACTATAACTTGTGCCATTTGAACGATAATATAAACGATAAATCTTATCTGATTATACAAGTCCTCCATCTTGTCATTGATTGAACCAACAGAAGGAAGTTCGATGTTCCGAAACAAAATCAAAGAATAAAAGAAGGCCATGAATAGACGGAATATGGCACATATTCATCTACAAATATCCTTCTCAATGTGCTAGACGGAAATAGTTTAATACAAGGTCGAGAGATGTCGCAGGAAGACCGAAAATAATGACGTGTATAAAACCGAGATTTCTCGGGGCCCGTCTTCCATGTGTTACCTCTGAGAGACGTAACTCCCTCATATAAAGCTGTGACATGACTAAATTAGAAAAAAATGACCTTAAAAGGCTGATTTCTCTGAAATATGACCAAAAATCTACCAAACTTTAAAAAAATGCTCTCAAAATGGAAAAATAGCAAAAAATATGCAAAAAGATGCAAAATAAAAATTATATGTTTGAAGAGGGGGTGGCCCGTCCCCAGTTTCTATGTACTTCAGCATTGTTTTAGACAGCTCAATAAAAAGATGACATGTCATCAACATCCGGGCCTTAATCAATAACCATAATTTCTCTGAGAAAATTATTACCAGGACCAACAAATCATGGACTGAAAACGGGGGAAGATTTTCAGTGCACAGATGAAGTTCTATCGCGCTTCACAGATGGACATAACGAAGTGAATAATAATAATAATAATAATAATTAAAGATAAGTCGCACAAATTGTGCATATTGATGATAACAAACTGTCATTCACAAAACATCACAATGGATGATCCCTGATTTGCAGAAGAAATTACGTGGTATCTACTACATTGCACCCAGCATAATTTACACACGCAGGATTCATCAGGCTCATGAAAGTATCCGGTATTACACAGTTTATGGTGATAACCATGTACCGCCATCTAATTGACAAAGTGTCGCAAGTCCTGATTAGTGTTCATCCATGTCCTAGTCATCATGGCCTCCGTGGTGTAAAACTCGAACCAGATTTCGTCCCTTTTCTGTATTCTTTCCTGCATTAGTTTTTTCCAGGCGTCTGTGGATGGTATTCCGTCCTCTTGGTTCTTCTTTACAGCCCCCCCCCCCCCCCCCAGAGGCTCACATCTAGTGGGACGTGGGTTGGCATTGCTTCCACTTACTTGTGCCGGGCTCCTCTCCGTCTTCTTTCCTGTCGACCTCTCTTAGTCAGCTCTCATTCTCTTCTGCCCCGATGGTATTAGGGTATCCGATGCCTACGGAATCTCTTCCTTTCACGCCTTAATTGGCCCTTGTCTCATCTTTCCTGATACCCTCCTTCTGTGAGGGGTCAGTCTTCTTTTTCTTTTCAGGTTATCTCCTGCCTTCTGCTCAAGGCCCTCAAGGAGTCAGGGTGTGTGTAGCCCCACCACTTCTGGTGCACCCTGGATATTGCTACACCCTCAAGGACTCACGGCTGGTGAGTTCAGGAGTTGGCAATCCCGAGGGATTCCTGAGCTGGGTCCGTATTTACCCCTTTCTCCACTGACTTTGGGGCGGGCCCCCTCATCTTTCCCTTTCCTATCTGCCTTTCATGGCTCTCCTTCTTTCCAAGTCCCTCAATCCTAATTTTTCCAGGGTTGAGGGCATTTATTTTCTTCCTGTCCTTTATTTGCCTTATCCTTTATTTGTTTACCATTTCTTCTTCTAGTTTGTAAGTCTGTAGTTAGTATTAGTTATTTGTTTACCATTTCTTCTTCTAGTTTGTAAGTCTGTAGTTAGTATTAGTTATAGTTTTCATTCTCATCTCATCTTTCACTCTCACCCAAACCATTAGGGGCCGATAACCTAGATGTTAGGCCCCTTAAAACAACAATTATCATCATCTACTTGTCAATTTTACCCTCCAGATTGGTTGTTCCCACGGACTCAGCGAGGGAACTCACCACTACCGCCTCTACAGGCAGTGTCCTAGAGGTGGGAACACTTGGTCGGATTGGATACAACTGGGGAGGTGTGATCAGCACTACGCCCAGGCGGCCTCACCTGCAAAGCGAACAGGGGCTTCGTGTGGGGTGGGAAGGGAAGGGAAGATTGGGATGGAGAGGCAAGGAAGAGGGAAGGAGGTGGCCGTGGCCTGAAAGTAGGTAACCATCCCGGCATTTGCCCGAAGACGAAGTGGGAAACCACGGAAAACCACATCGAGGATGCTTGAGGTGAGAATCGAACCCCCTCTACTCATTCGGACCACCCGAGGCTGAGTAGACACCGTTCCAGTCCTCATACCACTTTTCAAATTTCGTGGCAGAGCCGGGAATCGAACCCAGGGCCTCCGGGGCGGCAGCTAACCATGCTGACTGCTACGCTACCCAGAGAGTAGTACACTTTGTTGGCATTTTGTATTCTAACTTTAATTTCCACTTCTCTATGATTCTGTTATCAATCATGACTCCTAAGAATTCGAAGTGGTTTTTTTTAGCGTATGGCTTTTACTGCCGGGAGTGTCCGAGGACATGTTCGGCTCGCCAGTTTTGTAGCTGCTTCGAGACGGACATCCAATGGGTGAGCTACAAGTACCGTTGGGGAGGGAAGTTGGGATGTGAGGACGAGGAATTGGAAGGTAGCGGCTGTGGCCTATAGTTAGGGACTAACCCCGGCATTTGCCTGGAAGGAAGATGGGAAACCACAGAAGACCATCTTCAAGGTTGCCGGCGGAGGGATTCGAACCTCCTCGCCTCCCGGATGTGAGCGACTGCCAGCAGTCATGCCGTAACGACCTCGGCTAACTCACCCGGTTGCTTTTCAATAAAAAGAGCTAACCAATTGCCAACCACGTCAATATTCCTACTGAGCGTTTTGGTCATTAATTCTAAGGTCTAATTTTAATGCTATCTCCTCAAGTTGAACAAACAATTTCCTTGTCGCAATCTCATGTCTTCCTAATATTAATAATCAGGGCCTTGATTTTGATGACCTAATTTTTTTAAAATTACCTACAAAATGGCTGCAAATATCCCATTAAATGACACGAAAACTTTAAAAAATTACCTGAAAATTTGATGGGAACTGACATAAATTCATCACACAAAGAAAGCAAACAGACTACGTTGAAATGATTATAATATCTGCCTAATAAACTTTAATTATTATTTGATAAATACGAATATACATACAAGGACAGCAAATAAAGATCACCCCAGATTTCAAGTATCTTGGAGTCACATTTCAAACAACCGCTAAGTGTTTCACAAAACATGTATTAGAAAAAGCTACACATGCAATAATGGCTAAACATGGAATAAGTTATATAAGATTCCTCAGATCAGAGACAGCAATGTCTCTATTTATTAGCAAAAATACTGCCAATATTGACGTATGGATTAGAAATTATCTCTCAATGAAAAACCTCTCCACATTAGAAGGAGTAAAAGCAGTAGGCTATACATTAAAGAAAGCAATTGGAGTTTCAAAGACAACAAGATCCAGATTAGTTTATCTCCTGGCAAGAGAATCCTTCCTCATAGAAGATCTTAGGACACAAATACATCTACCCAACACAAATGCATCAGAGAACCTATTGGCAACACTCATCAAAAATAATACAGGCAGTGTGAAAGACTAGACGTTATATCATTTCAAATGACGCATGCTACAAATGATACACATGTTAGAAAGGCTCAGGAGGGATTCTCGCTTCGCTCGAAGCCCCAGGACTCTTTCAACAGACTCCATTACCCATTAACTTAGGCTTCCCGCGCGGGCACCTCTTTAAGAGTCACCCTGTATTTGAGTCTGACATATTTTACAACTCTTTAAGAGTCCCTTGAATCTGATATCTCGCAAACCTCTTTAAGGGTCAACCTGTATTTGAATTGAATCTAACATACTGTACACCTCGTTACGTGTCACCCTGTAATTTTCTCTAACATCCTGCACACCTCTTTAGGAGGCACCCTGTATTCTTATCTGGCATGTTGTATATCTCTTTAGAAGTCACCCTGTATTCTTGTGTGACATCTTGTACACCTCTTTAGGAGTCACCCTGTATTCTTGTCTGACATCTTGTGCACCTCTTTAGGAGTCACCCTTTATTCTTCTCTGCCATCTTGTACAACTCTTTAAGAGTCACCTTGTATTCTTATCTGGCATCTTGTATATCTATTTAGGAGTCACCCTGTATTGTTATCTGGCATCTTGTACTGTATTTTGCTCTGACATCCTGCACACCTCTTTAGGAGGCACCCTATATTCTGATATGGCATCTTGTATATCTCTTTAGAAGTCACCCTGTATTGTTATCTGGCATCTTGTATTGTATTTTGCTCTGACATCCTGCACACCTCTTTAGGAGGCACCCTATATTCTGATATGGCATCTTGTATATCTCTTTAGGAGTCACCCTGTATTGTTATCTGGCATCTTGTACTGTATTTTGCTCTGTCATCCTGCACACCTCTTTACGAGGCACCCTATATTCTTATATGGCATCTTGTATATCTCTTTAGAAGTCACCGTGTATGCTTGTGTTCGCTTCGCTCAAAGCCCCAGGTCACTCGACGCCCCAGGACTCTTTCAACAGACTCCAATAACCATTAACTTCTGCTTCCCGCGTGGCTGCATGACGTCACTTCCGTAAGAACAACGTTAGGGACTTTTATCAAACCTTTAAATCTAATCTGAAAGGTTGTCAAGCCCCTAGTATGTGCTTTAGAGATGATACAGGAAAGCTAGGTATGAAAGACAGGGAAAATTGCGACATTTTAGCTCAGTATTTCAACAAGTTGCGCAACTGTGATGAGCCATCACTAAAACTATCCAACTCCCTTCCCATTCAATGTCTGCCCAATTCTCAGCCACCTTCTAAGACGGAAATTAAGCTGATCATAGACAGTCTGAAAGATAACAAAGCAGCTGGGTAAGATTCCATAGTGGCGGAACTACTGAAGCAAGCGAATGAGGATACTCTGGACATATTAGTCTGCCTCTTCCAGGAGATTTGGAGAACGGGTACTATACCAGTTGAATGGCAATCAGCACTAATCCATCCTCTCCACAAAAAAGGAGACAAGAAGAACGTTGACAATTGCCGAGGTATATCAATAGTTCCTGTTCCTTACAAGATTCTTTCTAAAGTACTCCTTAACAGAATTGAAGCTCATCTTGATCAACAGATTGGCGAATTCCAGGCTGGTTTCCGTAAGGGCCGATCCTGCCCAGAACAAATTGTCAATCTGAAGAACATCATCAGATACAAGAAAACTGGGGGGTTTGAATATGTGGTCGTATTCGAGGATTTCAAAAAATCATACCATTCGATTGATCAAGAGTCATTATTGAATGTTCTGGAAGAGTTTGGGGTGGATGATTCATCCAGAAATTTGATTAAACAGACTCTCACAAACACAAAATCCAAGGTAAAATTCAAGAATGTAATCTCAGAGCCCTTCGAGATAAAAAAAAAAAAAAAACTGGGGTCAGACAAGAAGATGGACTCTCTCCACTTATTTTCAATTGTATCTTAGAAAAGGTAATTCGAGAATGGAGAAAATCACTGAACAAAGAAGAAGGAAATGAAGATCAGTTTCGATTAGGCCCCAAACACAAAGGAGTGTATGTTGACTGTCTGGCGTTCGCAGACTACGTAGCCATATTTGCAAACAACACCAGTTCAGCAATCAGGAAGGTAAACCATCTGAAAGAAACAGCAGAGAAAGTAGGACTACAAATTTCCTTTGAGAAAACGAAGAATATGACTAACATCCGTGAAGGTCCAGAATGGTTGTTCACAGACCATGGAAAAATTCGAAGATTCAAGAAGTTGAAATACCTTGGTGAAGTAATCCAAGAGAATGGGCTAGAACATGAAGCGACCAATATCCGCATCCTGAAACTAGAGCGAGCGTTCCAACTGACTAAAAACATCTACAATAAGAAGATGCTAAGTATCGGAGCCAAACTAAGGCACTACAGCACTGTTGTCAAACCAGAAGGTTTATATGCTTCGGAGACCCTGTGTATGAATCGGATAGGACAAGTCAATCAGCTACTTAAAAGAGAACGTAGACTACTACGGAAGATCTTGGGCAATAGATGGGTTGACGGACAGGTTCGACTGAAATCAAATAAAGAAGTATACAGCAAGATGGAACCGATAACAACAGCAATTAAAAAAGGAAGATAGCTGTTGTATGGGCACATCTTCCGTATGAGCAATAACCGGCTCACAAAGAAAATCTGGAATGTTCTTAAACCGAAGATCTCCAAGTTGAAATGGTTCCAAGAGTGTGAGAAAGATATGCGACAGGTGGGCATTACGGAGGATAAAATCAAAGACAGGAATATATTCAGAAGGATGGTGAAAAGCTATCAGGGTTTTATGGCGGAGGCGGAACCCAGAAGACGAAGAGGCGCTTTAACAGAGGAGCGGAAGAACAAGCTGATAGATGGGCTCAAGAGATACTGGCAAGATGTCAAAGCCGGCAAACTAACAAGACGCAGACACTGAAATGAGAGTGGTTGTTAACACGCAGTCCATAGAGGCTCAAGTCGACAGTAAAAATAAAATAATAGTACATTATGCAATGAGCCTATAATGGCTATAATTAAGACACGAGTATTTTTATAAAACGAGCGTATGCGAGTTTTATAATTTCCATACGAGTGTCTTAATTGCCATTATAGGCGAGTTGCATACGACTGTTTATGTTCGACGATAATTATAACTTTATTATATGTTTTAACATAAATATTCATAAATATCTGTTGAGAGTCAGCCACAAGAATTTTGTTATCGGAGAGCGAGTGCGAGACATCTTTGTCTTTCAAGATCTCTGAACGACCGACGCATGCGCTCTGTGTGTTTGCAATGCCATATTATGCAGGCCATATGTTTACATCTGCCGTCCCTCAGTAATATTGTCACCGGAGTCGTTTGAAGGCTGTGTAGAAATCAGGGTTGATGATATTAAGGTACAGTGCTATTTCTTGTCTCATATTCGCCAGTTTATTTACGCGAACATATGGACGGTGCGTATTCCATGTCAGTAATTTATTATAGTTCCATATTGTGTTTATGTCTGACATGTTGGATTTTGAGCGCATGCGCGAAGGTATCGTTACCTAATTGGTCAATGAATGAGCTCTGATTGGCTGGAGAAACTGTATCTTAATGAAAAACAGTGTTATAATGACCATCATTATGATACAGTTTTCTGACACGTAATATTGGGGGTCGAACATAAAAACAATTAACCATCAATGAATAAATCTAAGCTCACCCTTGTAGAAGTACAGGTTCCCGTTGCCACTCCACACCACTGCAGTATCGATATTGTCAGGTATTCCAGGGAAGCCTTCTCTTATCCGCTTGGGGTAACCTGGCAGCAGAGTCGAACCCTCGTACTTCCAGAACCACTGCCCCTTCATGAAGTAGGTCTTAGCAGAGCTGAAGGTGAACGCGGCTTGGATATCAGAGGGTAGACTGGGCCACTTATCTGCTAGAGGGCGCGCAGATAAGACTTGTCCCTCTGGTGACACCGTGTAGAACACATCTCCTGCAAAACAAACCATACTCAGCATTTACTACATGCATTTATTTATTTATTCATTTATTTATTAATTTATATATTATTTATTTATTTATGTATTTATTCATTTATTCATTTATTTGTTTATGTATTTATTAATGTATTTATTTATTTATTCACTTATTTATTTATTCATTTAGTTATTTATTTGTTCATTTGTTTATTTGTTTATTTGTTTATTCATTTATTTATTAGTTTATTCATTTATTTATTAGTTTATTTATTTATTTATTTGTTTATTTATTGATTTATTCATTTATTTATTTATTTGTTTATTCATTTATTTATTTATTTAATTATTTGTTTATTTGTTTACTTATTTATTTGTTTATTTTTATTAGTTTATTTATTCATTTATTTATTTATTTGTTTATTTGTTTATTTATTTATTTATTTATTTAATTATTTATTTGTTTATTTATTTATTATTTATTGATTTATTTTATTGATTTATTTATTTGTTTATTTATTTATTTATTGGTTTTATTTATTTATTGATTGATTTTAATTATTTATTTATTTATTTATTTATTTATTTATTTGCTTTGTTTCATTTAGTTTAGTATTTATTTGTTGCCTTCGGTAGCGTAGTCGGTAGCATGCTGAACTGGTATGCCCAAGATCGCGGGTTTTAACCCGGCCGAAGTCATCGGATTTTTAAGAGCGTTAAAATACTTCATTATGCATTCCTTCGGAGGGAAAGTAAAGCCGGCGGGGCGGGCCCACATGTCATAGATTTATGGTATGTAAAAGAACCTACCACTACAATTGGCAGTGTGCAGCTAAATGTGTAGGTTATTTGGTTTAGAAACGCTCTATCAAGTTCCAACGTTCACCGCTGGGTGACAGTGACAGTGGCGTCTGGTAGCCAACGTTGGAACAACCGTACTTGAAATTAAACTTTCATTCAGCTTCATTCATTTCATGACTCATTAACTCCTCTCGTGAGGTTGACGTCAGGATGGGCATCCAGCCGCATAAACCATCAGCCACGTGGAATTTCATCGCATCTCATCCCCAACCTCGTTGGAAACGGGATTAATAAGGGGTAGCAGAAGAAATAGTGTTTATCTGCGCATGCGCTTACACAATTTCAGCATATTTGCTGGAAAGAAAAGTTTTACAATCTCAGATACTAAGTTTTTTTTTGTCGTGTGGCCTCCTGAGAGGCCGAGTGCAGGTCTTTCTAGTCGACGCTCGTGGGTGACCTGCGCGTCGGGATGAGAGATGGAATGGATGAAGATGAACGAAACTGGGCAAGGATGTGGAAGGAAGCGGCCGTGGCCTGTCAGAAGGTACCGTCCCAGCATTTGCCTGGTGTTGAAAATGGGGAAACCACGGAAAACCATTTCAAGGACGGCCGACGGTGGGGCTCGAACCCACGCGTCTACCGAGTCAGCAGAGAGCTTGGCCCCGTGACCTAACTCTGCGTTTTAGCCAGCGTAGCCACTGCTGTCGGTAGATACTAAGTAAAATATAAGGATCAAATTCTTTAATTATTATTTTAAGCCTACTTTTCACATTTTGCAAAAATGAAGAAAAAGTAGACTTATGAGATCGATCCGGGCAAATGTATGTCTGTCTGTCTGGCTGGCTGTGTGTGTGTGTGTGTGTGTGTGTGTGTGTGTGTGTGTGTGTGTGTGTGTGTGTGTGTGTGTGTGTGTGTGTGTGTGTGTGTGTGTGTGTGTGTGTGTGTGTGTGTCCCCTATCAACTCCTAAACAGCTGCGGCAATCGAAACAAAATTTGGTAGGAGTAAAGATCTATACCTGAATATCTCACAGCCATGTTTGAAAATGATGTCAGTGCTAACAACTGCTGAAAAATCGCAATTGAAATTTGAGCTCCATGTTGGATATCTTGGAAGGTATGAATGTGAGCTATTCCAAAATTGGCACCCATGTATATAATACTATTGCAGTTTAATTTACTGGAGGCCATACATGGCAGTGTTGCCAAAATGATTCTAAGCCTACTGATAGGTCCAATTTTAAATGCATATAACTTCTACACTATCAATTGTAATTCAACCAAATTTCGTATGTACTATATGTACGTAAACTAATATGACTGAGCGTATTCTTAAGAGCCACCAGGGCTGCCAACTGTTAATAAATGCTTTCGTTTTTTTAAAATCCAAATACCCATATATCAGAAAGAATGCAAGCCGACAGCTTTAAACTATGCACACGTATAGTACCTGATATTCTATATTAATTTGGAATAACTTATATACGTCAGTGCTACCAACATGATTCTAAGCCTTCTGAGAGGTCCTACTATAAATACATTGAACTTCTATACTATCATTTGGATTTCGACATAATTTCGTTTGTGCTATGTATACCATAACAGATATGACTATGCCGATTCTTAAGAGTAACCAGCGCTACCAACTGTAAATAAATTCTGTCTCTATTTTTGTTACCTTAATATCAATATATCAGAAAGTATGCAAGCCAATAGCTCTAAACTTTGCACACGTGTAATACCTGGCGTCCTAGATTAATTTGGAGTAACTAATATAGACCTACGCCAGTGCTGCCAACATGATTCTAAGCCTGCTTATAGGTCCAATTTTAAAATGCATGTAACTTCTATGCCAACTAATGGATTTCATTCAAAATTGACACAACAATAGATCATATTATTTCAGATTATTTCTGACCAATAAATGTATGTCATTGTTGCCAACATGATTTTACGCTTGCTGTTATATCCAATGTTTAACTGCATGTAACGTCCATTCTATCCATTGGACTTCAACCAAATTTTGTATTCTGTACCTTAAGTGATGGAACTAAGTATATATTCAGTCACCAGGGCTGCCAACTGTAGTTCTCTGTTAGGCTACATTATGCCAGGTATACAGTATTTCGAACTAATTAGAAATTTCGATATTACTAACTTAATTTCGCCATTATTCTAGATAGATCCATATAGATTAATCATTGGCATGGATCTTAAATTTTAAGAAAAGTAGGCTCTTTAGTTCGTCACGTAACTTCTTGTTGTTATTATTATCGATTTATTTTTGTTTACACAGACATGAGAGTGGTTATAGAATATTAACTTACCTTTGAATAGAAAGAGTTCTCCCTCGCCGCCAGCCAATATGGCGCCCACAGTGGGCTGAGTACACAGCTGGTTATGTTCTGGAGACAAAGGAATGCTTCTCATGGTTGTCGTTGTAACGGGTGGCGTGCGTTTCTCATACAGCGTCTGTTCATGGAAATATTTTTTATAAAATAAGGGTTGAAACTGAGGATTATCCTACCATCACAGGAAATAAGTAGCTGTTTGAGATAATCGAGTGCATGGAAGTAAACTAAAGCGTGTGTCATATAGTCGGCGCCATTTTACTTTAACCTCAAAAAAGGAAGTTCTTTATTCCTGGAAGAAAATTAATCGGCCAAAATCATCCTGCCAACTGTGCCGGAATATATAGGATTCCACCTTCCTGCTGTTGCATACAGTATAATGTTGGTCAGACATGTAGCAGAATCGCGCCAAGGATCAAGGAACATTGTACGCATTACGCTTTTGCCAACCAGAGAAGTCTGCCATACAGAATGGCCATCAGGTTATTTTTGGTGATACATCTGTCTTCTAAATTGGAAAACATTTCACATATAGGATCATTCGAGAGGAGATAGAAATAACTAAACACCCTAAATATAAGAGAGGGGCGAGAGACCAAACTTTGCCACTCAAGAAGCAATACATAATATTAATAATAACTTTCATAATTCCTTTGAGCAGTTCATGAGTGTCCTATTCGTTGGCTCGGGAGGTGATGGAGTAGCGACATGACCTCCTATCTAATATCATATTATCTATGGAGACGACATGGCCTCCCTATCTAATATCATGTTATCTATGGAGGCGACATGACCTCCTATCTAATATCATTCAATCTATGGAGGCGACATGGCCTCCTATCTAATATCATTCAATCTATGGAGGCGACATGGCCTTCTATCTAATATCATTCAATCTATGGAGGCGACATGGCCTTCTATCTAATATCATGTTATCTATGGAGGCGACGTGGCCTTCTATCTAATATCATGTTATCTATGGAGGCGACGTGGCCTTCTATCTAATATCATGTTATCTATGAAGGCGACATGGCCTTCTATCTAATATCATGTTATCTATGGAGGCGACGTGGCCTTCTATCTAATATCAAGTTATCTATAGAGGCGACGTGGCCTTCTATATAATATCATGTTATCTATAGAGGCGACATGGCCTTCTATATAATATCATGTTATCTATGGAGGCGACGTGGCCTTCTATCTAATATCATGTTATCTATAGAGGCGACATGACCTTCTATATAATATCATGTTATCTATGGAGGCGACGTGGTCTTCTATCTAATATCATGTTATCTATAGAGGCGACATGGCCTTCTATATAATATCATGTTATCTATGGAGGCGACATGGCCTTCTATATAATATCATGTTATCTATAGAGGCGTCGTGGCCTTCTATCTAATATCATGTTATCTATAGAGGCGACATGGCCTTCTATCTAATATCATGTTATCTATGGAGGCGACGTGGCCTTCTATCTAATATCATGTTATCTATAGAGGCGACGTGGCCTTCTATCTAATATCATGTTATCTATAGAGGCGACATGGCCTTCTATCTAATATCATGTTATCTATGGAGGCGTCGTGGCCTTCTATCTAATATCATGTTATCTATAGAGGCGACGTGGCCTTCTATCTAATATCATGTTATCTATAGAGGCGACGTGGCCTTCTATCTAATATCATGTTATCTATAGAGGCGACATGGCCTTCTATCTAATATCATGTTATCTATGGAGGCGTCGTGGCCTTCTATCTAATATCATGTTATCTATAGAGGCGACGTGGCCTTCTATCTAATATCATGTTATCTATAGAGGCGACGTGGCCTTCTATCTAATATCATGTTATCTATGGAGGCGACGTGGACTCATTGCTTCCCTTTCATTCTATCCTTGGTTGCCACGATGGGTGAGTGGTTATCGTGTCGGATTACTAACCCCAAGCTTGCAGGTTCGCTCCTGGCCGTGGTAAGTGATTTATGAAAGGCGGCAAGAATCATGATACGCATGTCATACGATGTTGGCATGTTAAATAACCCATTTGATTCAGTAGGCCGTGTTCATAATGGTAATATTAATCTCGGGATTTTCCACAAACACAAAGTTCCTCCATTCTCTACTAGAAAGCGCTATAGTGTCAAGGAGCTTGGATATCTAACCTCCTTGACTTCCATAGCGTTGCAATGAACGACGAAATTCGACATGCAAGCTGCCCTCTGGGTGTTAAATAACAAAGCTTGCACCCGTCACCCGAGGCCATACGATATTATTATTATTCTATCCCTGATAACGGGTTAATAATACTAATGTTATTGGTTTTATGTCCCTTTTAAAAACTGGTGCTTTTTAGCCAATGTCAAACCCCCTAGACGTTGTGACGTTTCCCCCAAACAATGGCCCACTGAAGACGGCAGGACGATAATATTTAGGGACGTTGTAGCCTACCTGGATGGCAGTAATGTCGTCTTGATGGAGTGCGAAGTCAGGATCGTAACTATAGGCCCAGGGATACATGACAGCTCCGTAGATCTCAGAGTGCGACAGTCCCAGTGCGTGCCCTATCTCGTGCACAGCTACCTGGAACAAGTTGGCACCTGAAACAGATCACGGGCAGATGACCTTGCTGTTCCCACAATGGAATGAGGAAATATCTGGGTTTATTCCCACAGTGGAAAGAGGAAATATCTGGGTATATTCCCACAATTAAAAGAGGAAATATCTGGGTTTATTCCCACGATGGAAAGAGGAAATATCTGGGTTTATTCCCACGATGAAAAGAGGAAATATCTGGGTTTATTCCCACAATGGAAAGAGGAAATATCTGGGTTTATTCCCACAGTGTAAAGAGGAAATATCTGGGTATATTCCCACAATTAAAAGAGGAAATATCTGGGTTTATTCCCACAATTGTTGTTGTTGTTTGAGTCTTCAGTCTTTTGACTGGTTTGATGCAGCTCTCCCTGCCTTCCTGTCTTGAGCTAATCGTTTCATCTCTACATAGCTACCACACCTTATATCCGAAGCAATCTGCTTAACATATTCTAACCTTGGTCTATCCCAACAGTTCTTGTCCTCAACTCTTCCTTCATAACTAAGCTTGCTATTCCTGGGTGTCTTAGTATGTGTCCTACTAACCTATCTGTTCTCTTCATTAGCAGTCGCCAGAAACATCTCTCCTCTCCCACTCGTCTTAATACCTCTTCGTTTGTCACCCTATCTACCCATCTGATCTCCATCATTCTCCTGTAACACCACATTTCAAATGATTCAATTCTCCTCTTTTCTGCTGCACCAACAGTCCAAGTTTCACTTCCGTAGAGCGCCACGCTCCAGACAAAGGCTTTCAAAAATGAGTTCCTAATACCTAAATTTATATTCGATGTCAACAGATTCCTTTTTTGTAGAAAGGCTTTCCTTGCCTGAGCCAACTTACTATTTATATCCTCTTTCCATCGTCCATCAATGGTTATTTTGCTTCCTAAGTAAGAGAAGTCTCCTACTTCCTTCAGCTCTTCACCTGCCAATTTGATGTCCATAGAGTTTTCTGATTTATTTCAGCTGCATTCAAGTATTTTTGTTTTACATTTATTAATTTTCATCATGTATTCATTCCGTAAGACGGAGTCCATACCATTCAAAAACTCATTCAAATCCTCCGGCGTGTCAGCCAAGATGACGATGTCATCAGCAAAGCTCAGAGTTGTAATTATTTCTCCTTGAATCTTCACTCCCACTTTAATTTTTTCTCCAATTTCCTTCATTGCTTCTTCAATGTATAGATTGAAAAGTATGGGTGATAAGTTGCAGCCTTGCCTTACACCTTTCTGAATACCAGCCTCTCTCTCATGTCCTTCAGCTCGAATGACTGCTGTCTGGTTTCTGTATAGATTGTAGATCACCCTCCTATCTCTGTACTTTATTCCAATAGATTTCAAAATGTCAAACAATTTAGTCCAATCAACGTTATCAAAAGCCTTTTCTAAGTCTACAAATGCCATGAACGTTCTCTTATTTCTCCTTATTCTACATACCAAATTCAGCCTAAGACTTAGTACAGCTTCCCTTGTTCCTACATTTCTCCTGAAACCAAACTGGTCTTCAACCAACTCCGTTTCTATCTGGCTTTCCATCCTCTTGTAAATTATCCTAGACAGGATTTTTGAAGCATGAGTAATCAAGCTGATTGTACGGTAATCTTCACATCTGTCAGCTCCCACTTTCTTTGGTATAGGGATAGTAACATTCTTCTTGAAATCAGGGGGTACCTCACCTGTCTCATAAATCCCGCACACCAAGTGAAATAACCTGATCAGGCCTTCATCTCCTATGCAGCGTAGCAACTCAATCGGTATATCATCTATGCCCGGTGCTTTGTTCCTGCTTAAGTCCTCCAATAATCTGTCAAATTCTGATCTCAATATTAGATCTCATTTTGCATCCTCATCATTATCCTCCTCCCTTTCCATTACATGATTCTCAATCTCCTTTCCCTTATACAAACACTCTATGTAAGCTTTCCATCTCTCAACCTTTTCTTCCATATCTGTTAGAGGCTTTCCATTTGTATCCTTAATATTACAGCACTTAGTCTTCTTTTCCCCAAAAGTATTCTTAATCCTTCGATAAGCTGTGTGTACTTTTCCTAATTTCAGACAATTTTCTATACCTGCACATTTCTCTTTCAACCATTCTTCTTTCGCTTCCTTGCACTTCTTGTTAACCTCATTTCTCAGACGTCTGTATTCTGCTTTCCCCTTTTCATCTCTTACATTCTTGTGTTTCCGCCTTTCATCCATCAATTCAAGTATATCCAGAGTGATCCACGGTTTTTTACCTATTCTTTCTTTCCTACCAATGTTTTCTTCTGCGGATTTTGTTATTTCATTCTTCAAAAGTGCCCATTCGTCTGCAATTGAAGTTGGTTTAGCGTTTTTCATTAGTCCTTCCGTTAAACCCTTCTTTAATCTTTCGTTTACATCCTTCACTTTCAGTCTGTCTGTTGCCCACGTTTTTGGCTTTTGACTTTTCTTCAGTTTCTTCAACTTTAATCTGCATTTCATAACAACCAGATTGTGGTCAGAGTTTATGTCAGCACCAGGATATGTTTTGCAATCCAAGATCTGGTTTCGAAACCTCTGCTTGACCATAATGAAGTCGATTAGTTAACGCCCTGTATCTCCTGGTCTCATCCATGTGTATATTCTTCTATTGTGGTTATTGAATAAGGTGTTAGCTATAACTAACTCATGCTCGGTGCAGAATTTCAACAGCCTGCTTCCTCGATCATTCCTTTCACCTAATTCGAAATCTCCTACTATCTTCCCTTCTCTGCCTTTTCCTACCACAGCATTCCAATCTCCCATTATTATAACATTTTCATCACCCTTGATATACCTCAGAATTTCATCTATTTCTTCGTAGACCATTTCAACATCTTCATCATCAGCTTGACTGGTAGGCATATAGACTTGTACCACTGTGGTGCATGTAGGTTTAGTATTGATTTTTGCTACAATAATCCGTTCACTATATTGCTCATAATATTCCACCCGCTGTCCAAGTTTCCTACTCAATATGAGACCAACCCCTGCTTGGCCATTGGTTGATTTAGTGCTAATGACCCTATTGTCACCAGACCAAAAGTCCTGTTCTTCCTGCCAGCGCATTTCACTAATCCCAACCAAATCCAACCTCAACCTATCCATTTCCCTTTCTAAGTTTTCTAACCTTCCATCTCCTAGCAGACTTCTAACATTCCACGCTCCGATCCGTAGAACATCAGATTTCCTCTTTGCCACTTCTGTGATGTTAACCCCCTCTCGATTAGTCCCCACCCGGAGATCCAAACGGGAAACTAGTTTACCTCCGGATTGAAATTTTACAATGGAGGAGGCCATCATTACATGTAATTATGAATAGAGAGGTGCATATCCTCGGGAAAAGCATTACGGCTGTAGTTTCCCGTTGCTTTCAGCCGTGCAGCAGGACGCAGTTTAGCCATTAGTTGGCTTATATTATCAATATCTTAACCGTCTATAAGACAAGTAGAGAACTGATTTATTCTGAGAGGCTGCTACTTCCTTTCAGAATAAGTAAAGAGCAATTCTACTAACAAAATAATAACATTCTATTAACAATTAAATACCAAAATTCTACTAACGAAAAATTACTAAAGTTCCACCTACAACAAGTACTACCCCTAAAACAGTCCGTCACCAGGCACACTCACATGCACCCTCACACATCACAGTCTAATGAAACAATGAAATATATCTAATAAACATGCAACTGCCACCTGACCCACTCACACACCACTGTCTAATAGATGATGATGATGAAAATTGTTGTACAGAAGATGATAAGCAGACCTGACTACATGGCCATTGGCCCAGATGATGATGATAAACAGACCTGACTACATGGTCATTTTCATTTTTATGGAAATAAAATCTTATTACCACATTATCGTTGGTATTTTGCATATTTTGCATTTTAGGGTGAGAAAAAAAGTATACAGCTTTTATTTAAGGTCTAGTTTGTTTGTTAGTGTGCTATATACTAGCCTCCATAGTGTTGCGGAAACAGAATGGAAGGGCAGACCTATAACCCCTGGAAGTTAGCCTAATCATAAGAGCAGAGTACACGCAGTGGAGAAGCATGTTACAGAAGGCAGGAAGGAATAAAGTGAGAAACAAAGACATACAAGAAAAATAAAAAGGCAAAAAGCTAAATGAAACTCTGGAAGAAAACAGATTGATATGGTTTGGACATATCAAACGAATGAGAGGAGAAAGAATGGCAAAATAAACACTGGAAAGTCAGATAACAGGGAACATAATTTAATGCTCTTGGGTTTACGTCTCTTTTAACTACTGCGGCTTTTAGAGACCCTAGGGTGTCGGAATTTTGCCTCGAAGGGGATATTTAACGTGCCAGCGAATCTATTGACACAGCTTCCTCGCATTTGCACACGCGTAAATGCCAGCTGGCTGAGTCAATGTTGGGCACAGTAAGCGAGAACGTTACCACTAAGTCACGCTGCCAGTCTAACGAGGAAGACCACGACTACAATGGTTGGACTTGGTGAAGAAAGTATAACACACAAAACCTGAATTGGAACACAGGGTTGGGTGAGGAATGGTGGAGTGTCAGCTGGAAAAGATGATGAAATATTTACCACAAGCTAGAGTACCCCCCCCCCCCCCTTTTATTTTAAATGGCTATCACAAAAGGTTTGTACTGCCCCACCAACGGACCAACATATCAGAAAACAAAGCAAAATTTTGGTGCCTCAATTTTAGAAACTTATTGACATGAAAAGAAACAAACCAGGGCACGTTTCCTAGTGAACTGTTTGGCAATGTCTCCCTCCACCAGGATCTTGTGCTCCAGGAATCTGATATCAGCATCTACCTCGAGCACGTCCCTCTGAATGATGGCCTTCTTCTCAAAGAGGAAACTTAACCTATCTCTCCACCTGGCCACATTCTCGTCCACAGGCGCCTTAACTTTACTGGATCTTCCCTCTTCCAGGTGTCTCCTTTGGGTGGAGATCTTCAGCTGTAGGGTGAAGAACTTCGCCCCCAGTTCCACTTTCCGTATGTACTGTCCAATGACCCAGTCCTCTGAATATGCGTGTTCTTCATAAGAAAATATCCCAGCCGTGCTCGAGCGCTCCTACCAATGGATTAAAAGAGTAAATATCTGGGTTTATTCCCACAATGGAAAAAGGAAATATCTGGGTTTATTCCCACAATTGAAAGAAGAAATATCTGGGTTTATTCCCAAAATGGAAAGAGGAAATATCTGGGTTTATTCCCACAATGGAAAGAGGAAATATCTGGGTTTATTCCCACAATTGAAAGAAGAAATATCTGGGTTTATTCCCAAAATGGAAAGAGGAAATATCTGGGTTTATTCCCACAATGGAAAGAGGAAATATCTGGGTTTATTCCCACAGGGGAAAGAGGAAATATTTGGGTTTATTCCCACAATTAAAAGAGGAAATATCTGGGTTTATTCCCACAGTTGAAAGATGAAATATCTGGGTTTATTCCCACAGTGGAAAGAGGAATTACCTGGGTATATTCCTACAATTAAAAGAGTAAATATCTGGGTTTATTCCCACAATTAAAAGAGGAAATATCTGGGTTTATTCCTACAATGGAAATACAAAATATCTGGGTTTATTCCCACAGTGGAAAGAGGAAATATCTGGGTTTATTCCCACAATGGAGAGAGGAAATATCTGGGTTTATTCCCACAATGGAAAGAGGAAATATCTGGGTTTATTCCCACAATGGAAAGAGGAAATATCTGGGTTTATTCCCACAATGGAAAGAGGAAATACCTGGGTTTATTCCCACAACGGAAAGAGCAAATATCTGGGTTTATTCCCACAATGGAAAGAGGAAATATCTGGGTTTATTCCCACAATGGAGAGAGGAAATATCTGGGTTTATTCCCACAATGGATAGAGGAAATAACTGGGTTTATTCCCACAATGGAAAGAGGAAATATCTGGGTTTATTCCCACAATGGAAAGAGGAAATACCTGGGTTTATTCCCACAATGGAAAGAGCAAATATCTGGGTTTATTCCCACAATGGAAAGAGGAAATATCTGGGTTTATTCCCACAATGGAAAGAGGAAATATCTGGGTTTATTCCCACAATGGAAAGAGGAAATTGCTGGGTTTATTCCCACAATGGAAAGAGGAAATATCTGGGTTTATTCCCACAATTAAAAGAGGAAATATCTGGGTTCATTCCCACAATTAAAAGAGGAAATATATGGGTCAATTCCCCCATTGGAAAGAGGAAATATCTGGGTTTATTCCCACAATGGAGAGAGGAAATATCTGGGTTTATTCCCACAATGGCAAGAGGAAATATCTGGGTTTATTCCCACAATGGAGAGAGGAAATATCTGGGTTTATTCCCACAATGGAAAGAGGAAATATTGTGGGTGTATTCCCACAGTGGAAAGAGGAAATATCTGGATTTATTCCCACAGTGGAAAGAGGAAATATTGCGGTTTTATTCCCACAAAGGAAAGAGGCAATATTTGGGTTTATTCAACAATGGAAAGGGGAAATATCTGGGTTTATTCCCACAATGGAAAGAGGAAATATCTGGGTTTATTCCCACAGCGGAAAGAGGAAATATCTGGGTTTATTCCCACAATGGAAAGGGGAAATATCAGGGTTAATTCCCACAGTGGAAAGAGGAAATATCTGGGTTTATTCCCACAGGGGAAAGGGGAAATATCTGGGTTTATTCCCACAATGGAAAGAGTGAATATCTGGGTTTATTCCTACAATTAAATGAGGAAATATCTGGATTTATTCCCACAATAGAAAGAGGGAATATTGTGGGTTTATTCCCACAATGGAAAGAGGAACTATCTGGGTTTATTCCCACAATTAAAAGAAGAAATATCTGGGTGAATTCCCACAATGGAAAGAGGAAATATCTGGGTTTATTCCCACAATGGAAAGTGGAAATATCTGGTTTTATTCTCACAATGGAAAGTGGAAATATCTGGGTTTATTCCCACAATGGAAAGAGGAAATATCTGGGTTTATTCCCACAGAGGAAAGAGGAAATATCTGGGTTTATTCCCACAAATAAAAGAGGATATATCTGGATTTATTCCCACAATAGAAAGAGGGAATATCTGGGTTTATTCCCACAATTAAAAGAGGAAATATCTAGGTTTATTCCCACAATGGAAGGAGGAAATATTGTGGATTTATTCCCACAGTGGAAAGAGGAAATATCTGGGTTTATTCCCACAATGGAAAGTGGAAATATTGTGGATTTATTCCCACAACGGAAAGAGGAAATTTCTGGATTTATTCCCACAATGGAAAGAGGAAATTTCTGGATTTATTCACACAGTGGAAAGAGGAAATATCTGGATTTATTCCCACAATGGAAAGAGGAAATTTCTGGATTTATTCCCACAGTGGAAAGAGGAAATATCTGGGTTTATTCCCACAATGGAAAGTGGAAATATTGTGGATTTATT
This sequence comes from Meconema thalassinum, assembly GCA_946902985.2. Taxonomy (NCBI): domain Eukaryota; kingdom Metazoa; phylum Arthropoda; class Insecta; order Orthoptera; family Tettigoniidae; genus Meconema; species Meconema thalassinum. Next base: position 59,200,581 of record OX336398.1, on the reverse strand, counting down.
CCCACAATGGAAAGTGGAAATATTGTGGATTTATTCCTACAGTGGAAAGAGGAAATATCTGGGTTTATTCCCACAATGGAAAGAGGAAATATCTGGGTTTATTCCCACAATGGAAAGTGGAAATATCTGGGTTTATTCCCACAACGGAAAGAGCAAATATCTGGTTTTATTCTCACAATGGAAAGAGGAAATATCTGGGTTTATTCCCACAATGGAAAGTGGAAATATCTGGGTTTATTCCCACAATGGAAAGTGTAAATATCTGGGTTTATTCCCACAACGGAAAGAGCAAATATCTGGTTTTATTCTCACAATGAAAAGAGGAAATATTGTGGATTTATTCCCACAGTGGAAAGAGGAAATATCTGGGTTTATTCCCACAATAGAAAGAGGGAATATTGTGGATTTATTCCCACAATTAAAAGAGGAAATATCTGGGTTTATTCCCACAATGGAAAGAGGAAATATTGTGGATTTATTCCCACAGTGGAAAGAGGAAATGTCTGGGTTTATTCCCACAATGGAAACTGGAAATATCTGGGTTTATTCCCACAATTAAAAGAGGAAATATCTGGATTTATTCCCACAATGTAAAGAGTGAATATCTGGGTTTATTCCCACAATTAAAAGAGGAAATATCTGGATTTATTCCCACAATAGAAAGAGGGAATATTGTGGGTTTATTCCCACAATTAAAAGAGGAAATATCTGGGTTTATTCCCACAATGGAAAGAGGAAATATTGTGGATTTATTCCCACAGTGGAAAGAGGAAATATCTGGGTTTATTCCCACAATGGAAAGTGGAAATATCTGGGTTTATTCCCACAATTAAAAGAGGAAATATCTGGATTTATTCCCACAATGGAAAGAGTGAATATATGGGTTTATTCCCACAATTAAAAGAGGAAATATCTGGATTTATTCCCACAATAGAAAGAAGGAATATTGTGGGTTTATTCCCACAATTAAAAGAGGAAATATCTGGGTTTATTCCCACAATGGAAAGAGGAAATATTGTGGATTTATTCCCACAGTGGAAAGAGGAAATATCTGGGTTTATTCCCACAATTAAAAGAGGAAATATCTGGATTTATTCCCACAATGGAAAGAGGAAATATCTGGGTTATTCCCACAGTGGGAAGACGAAATATCTGGGTTTATTCCCACATTGGAAAGAGGAAATATCTGGGTTTATTCCCACAATGGAAAGAGGACATATCTGGGTTGATTCCCACAATGGTCGCCTGCGTGGTGTAGTGTTCAGCATGCTTAGCTGCCACCCCGGAGGTCCAAGGTTTGATTCCCAGCTCTGCCACGAAATTTGAAGGACTGGAACGGGATCTACTCGGCCTTGGGTGGTCGAAATGATTAGGGGGGTTTGATTCCCACCTCAGCCATGAAGTGGTTTTCCATGGTTTCCCACTTCGTCTTAGGGCAAATGCCGGAATGGTACCTGACGTGAGGCCACGGCCACCTCCTTCCCTCTTCTTTGTCTAACCCTCCCATTCTTCCCATCCCCTCATAAGGCCCCTGTTCGCTTTGAATGTGAGACCACCTGGACGAAGTGCTAGTCACACTCCCCAGTTGTATCCCCGAACCCAGAGTCTCAAGCTCCAGGACACTGACCTCAGGGGCATTAGAGGTGGAGTCCCTCGCTTAATCCGTGGGAAATGCCAACCTTGGAGGGTAAAGAGATAACGGAAAAAAAACACACAATGAAAAGAGAGGAAGAAGGGAAATCAGTACCGTCAAATAATGGAGTATCAGCAAAGAATAGATAAAGCCCAATTACAGTGGAATAATGAATCACACCCTAGACCTCGGATCCACTAATATTATCAGGGTTGGAAGAGAGCGAGAGTTGACCTGGAGAGGTCGCGTGTAAAGATCAGAGAGGAGCTCTTGTGAGGCCCTGGGGTACTATTGTCTGGGTTGGAAGAGAACGAGAGTTGACCTAGAGAGGTCGCGTGTAAAGATCAGAGAGGAGCTCTGCACAAGTTGTGATCTGTGAGGCCCTAGGGTACTATTGTCTGGGTTGGAAGAGAATGAGAGTTAACCTAGAGAGGTCGCGTGTAAAGATCAGAGAGGATCTCTGTGAGCCCCTGGGGTACGTACCGTTGCCATGCTGACTCCACCGCTCGGAGCTGTCGAAGTGCACGAATCCCCAAGGCGCACCCGTAGCCAACGCCAATACTCCGCCAGGTCCATCAAAGCTGTATTCACCTCTACCGCTGCCATCTGTCCAGCGGATATCGATATCAGGCCTTCCAGACGTCACCTGAGTGAAGGTTAGCTGGACCACCTCTTGCCAGGTTTCAAAGGAACGCGCCAGAATATCGTTAACTAGCGCTGCAGGTAGCGAGCTTGAGTACTTGGTGATGCGCCAAGTGAGGCGCCGCTTCCGCCATCTACTGCCTGAAACAGCAACATCTGAGTTGTACTCATCAGGCTACAGGGGGCAGCACAAGGTACGCGTTTATCCTTCGTCATCTGTACCATGGAGGAAAGAATAAGAGGAGATGCCCTGGGCTCGTTTGAGTGAAGCCAAGCGCTGCAACCAAAGTGGGCGTAACCTTAACTCGTATTCGGTGTTCTGTGACTTGCATGAGGCATTGTGCATGGCTAAACCTTATTTTGGCCCTGGTTTTTATCGCGCTCCGGTTATGCAACTTTGGAAACGTAATAACAGTAGAGATAAGTTATTTTTAACGCCAACAAGTACTTATTCACCGACGCGTTGCGCCGGGTGCTTGGCCACCCCAATTTCACCGCCACCGCCACCACCAATGGAGTCTACGTCAAAACTGACGATGACGCCACTGCCGCCGTTCTCCACGACCCCGGGGTGGTCCGCCAGCTTGGACCGCAGGTGACTGCGGAACCCATCCGTGCCCGCCAACACCCGGCTACTCCCCCCCCCCCCCCCCCCCCCCCCCTCCGCAACGCAACCCGCACTTCTCGTGTGTGATCCGGGGCGTGGACCCCGATCTCACCGAGGAGGCGGTCTTGCAGGAACTCCACCTAGAACAAGTCGATGCGCGGAAGGCTTTCCGCATTCGCAACGCTGAGGGCCCCACGTGGATGGTGCGGATTCTCCTTGTCACCCAGGCCGAGGTCGACCGCCTGCTTACGGACGGGGTCTACCTGTACCGCTATCATCATAGGGTCGAACCCTCCAAAGCTCCTGCTCCGGTCGCTATCAGGTGCAACAGGTGCCTCGCCTATAATGAGCACTCCACGGACCAATGCCGGCAACCGCCGCGCGGCGGTCACTGCTCCCAACCGTCGCACTCCACCGGGAAGTGTCCCAATCTTGCCCAGCCCCCCCCCCCCCCCCCCCCCGATGCAACCAGTGCCAGCTCACTCACCCCACCTACTCCTATAAGTGCAAGGCCAAACCAGCACCTCTCCCCAACCGCCCTGAAACGGTTGCTCCAGTAATATCCGTCGACCTCCCCACCGCCCCTGCCCAATCCCAATTCCCCCACCACCACCATCGAAGACCTCATCCGCTTCATGGTGGTCTCCCTCCAGAATATCCTCCCCTACCAACGGCCACTGGTACTGACACAGCTTCAACTGGCCACGCAGCAAATCTTCGGGGTTCGGTTCCACCCTTCTTTCTCGGGCCCCCTCACCCACTTCACCTTCTCCCACTACCCCCCGAGTCACCGCCGTATAAGCTCATTATGGCGCTACAAACTGCTAGAACTGGAACTCCCCGCAACATCACCCTCCTTTACCACAACGTCTGTTCCTTTCATGCCCGCCGTACTCTCCTCACCCACACCCTCAGGTCCCATCATGTCGATGCGGCCCTCCTCAATGAAACCTTTCTTAGGAGCGACCAACACGCTTTTCTCCCCGGCTACACCCTTCTGCGCGCCGATCGCCCCAACAACGCGGGCCGCGGTGGCTCGGCCCTCGCCAGTCGCGCGCGTCTCCCCACTCGCCATCATATCCCCCCTCCCCCTCTGATCTTCCCTGAAAGCCTTATTTGCTCCATCTATTTCCCGTCCCGCGTCCTCCACCTCGCCACAATTTACATTCGTCCCAACCATCCCATCCCCAAAGACTTTATTGCCCACGTGGCCGAGGTTTTCCCCCATTTTTTGGTAATGGCCGACCTCAACCTCCACTCTCGTTCAGCCCTGGAACGTCGCAGCCTGGACATTTACCTCCGCCACATCGATGCCACCCTCGTTCCCTTACCCAAACCTACCCGTCCCTCCTCCAACACCACCCCCGATGCCGTTATAGCCCACAACTCCCTCCTACATCTGTTCGACGCTACAGTCTTGCCACTCATCGGAGGCGACCACGCCCCGGTACTGCTCACATTCCCCCTCCCACCTCGCAATGCGCCACTCCCACCCCCCAGGATGATCCAGAGCTTCTGCACGGCAAACTGGCCAGAGTACCGGGAGCACATAACTACCAACCTGCATGCAGATCAACTTCCGTTGGAAGACCAAGCGACTGTCGATGCCTATACCACCCATATTGAAGCAACGCTACAACAAGCATCTTCCCTAGCCATCCCCCTCATCCCGACGACACCCTCCCGCCCCCCAATCCCCCCAAAGGCACGTCGCCTTCTCGCCCTGGCACACTCCTACCACAACACTTATCTCCGTACGCACGATCGATATTTCCTTCAGCGCCATCGACAATCCCTCCGGCAAGTTAAGTCATACATAGAGGCCCACAAACGCCTCTCATGGCACACTGCCTGCACGCGGCTCAACCGAGTCTCTGCCTCTCTGCCCGCCTACTGGCGCCAACTCAATCAATTAACTGGCCAGTCCACAGCACCAACCTACCCCATCATATATAATGGGACGGCGCCGCCAGACGACGAAGCCAAGCTGGACGTCCTCGCCAAACGCTTCTGCCGCACGTTTCGCTATTCCGACGACCCCTCTCACACCCACGATCACGACGATTTCATCGCCACCGTACCTTCTCGCCCTCACTTACAACCTTCCTCCCACCACACCCTCTCACCTCATCCCCTCGACGACCCCATCACGGACCTTGATATTTCCTGCGCCTTGTCCCGCACCACCAACACAGCACCAGGTCCCGACTCCATTCGTTATCGTCATCTTAAGGAGGCCCCTCCCATTTTTCTCGCCGCACTCACCCGCCTCTATAACTTTCTTCTTCGCTCCGGCTTCTATCCCACCCAGTGGCGCCGCGCCACGATGCTTCTCTTCCCTAAACCCGGAAAACCACTTTCCTCCCCTAGTTCTTATCGCCCCATCTGCCTGACCGCCGTCCTTTCCAAGACCTTCGAAAAAATCCTTACCAAGCGCCTCCACCGCCACCTTCTTCGCCATCACCTCCTCCCCCTCTCTCAATGCGGCTTCCGCCCTCACCTATCCGCACAAGACCAACTCCTTCGCCTCTCCACTCTCGTCGCCGACAACTTCAATCGTCCCGCTCCCACCCTTCTCATAGCCTTCGATTTTCAAAATGCCTTCGACACGGTATGGCACGACGCCCTCGTCCTGAAGCTCCACTACTTCAATCTTCCCCACAGCTACATCCGATTCGTCAACTCCTTCCTTAGACACCGCACAGCCAAAATCACCATCAATAACCTCTTTTCCCGACCCATCCCCTTCGAACAAGGCGTCCCCCAGGGCTCCGTCCTTTCCCCACTTCTCTACGTCCTCTTTGTGGCAGATATCCCTCAACCGCCCTCCCCCCTCCAGCTTCTACAGTTTGCGGACGACACCGCCATAGTGGCTCCCTTCGCCAGCGTCCAGCACATCACAGGACACACTCAGCCGTACCTTGAGCGCTTCACAGCATGGTGTGACAGGTGGCACCTCAGCCTTAATGGTGACAAAACACAAACCATTCTGTTTCGCCCTCGCCGACGGGCAACAAGCGTTACACGCAATCCGGATAACCTCCGGCTCTATCTCCGCGATCGCCGCCTCATCCCCACACCCACCGTACGCTACCTGGGCTTGCTATTCGACCAGCATTTTACTTTTCGTCCGCACTTTAAAGCGAGGCTGCCAGCAGCTCGCAAGCGCGCACACCTCCTTCGCCGCCTGGCAGGCACGTCATGGGGCCTCAACACCAAGACCCTCATCCATACCTACAAGGCACTAATCCGCACCTTCATTATATATGGGCATCCCGCCTGGGCTGGTTTCCCAGAGCGTCCCCTAACACCATATCTCCAACTCGAGCGTCGCCTGGTCCGAGTGGCCATGCGCCTTCCCTTCACCTTTCGGACCGCGGATCTCCTCGACTGCATGCCCCTGCCACCTCTTACCACATACGTCGAGATTCTCCAACGCCGCTACGTCCTGAGGGCACGCACCAAACAAAATCCTGTTGTCAGCCCCTTGCTGACACGACCTCTCCGCACGCCCCTGCGCACCAAGTTGGGCGTATATACCCTCAAGGGGCTCCTCCCGGCACCGGATTAAATCCCGTCAACCGATGAGGTCACTTCCTGCCTTCAGAACCCCCTACCTTTTCATACTAAACAAATTTTGTCTTCAGTAGCAACCAATGGTTCAAGTCGCCACCAATGGCTCTGGCTCTCACACACGGTTCAACACCAGCATATGGCATCCGTTATGAGGTTACATTGCCCGCATTCCAGTTCACAGCATTACACATCAATCCCAACCACCTCAACAACCACCATCCGCCATAATAAGATATTTCATCCACCATTTACGTCTCCCACAATGGTCTTCCCCATTCACATCTCTCACGCCAAACTGTCACCATAGCCACCATCATCTTATAATAATTCATTCACCTCATCAGCCTACTTACTACCCCCTAAATTCGTTAGTACAACCGTCCCAGCAGATCTGCTATGGGTCCGTTTGTTTCTTTATTTCTTTTCTTTCTATCTTTCTTCTTTCTTCCTTCTTTCTTTCTTTCTATCAGTTTCTCTCTCTTTCTTTCCCTTTACGGCACCACTCTTCTTCTGAACCCCGCACGACTCACCCACTATTTCCATCTCACCACTTACATTCATTTAAAAAAAATCCTGATTCACTTCATTCACTTCATGCGCTTGCTACATCACATCTCATTCATTCGCCGCACTCCCCATATCACCAGTTATACTATCCCTTTTCTTTTTCTCTTCTTCTTTTTCACTTATTCTTTCTCTTTCTTCAGGTATTATCATTCTCCTCTTCATCTCAGCGAACATACTTATCTACTCCATCGTCATCGACAACATCCATTTCATAAATAAAAAAAACAAAAAAAAACAAAAAAAAACACTATATATATCTTCAGCTCCAAGCCCACTCTTCACCATCACCATTACTTAATCTCCTCCACGACCTTATGATCTGGACGTCATTGCAGCCCCTTATCCACCACACTTAGTCTCTTCAACACCAAACGCCCTTCTCTAACCTCCGAACAATATAAGTTACACCGTCCGCTTTTGGCGGTTGCAGCAGTAATTCCATGTTTTCTTTGTTAGTCATAAATATCCGACCTTTTAAACACTACCCATGTCAAACCACACAATCCCCCTTCTCCGCCTTCTTCCCCAACCTAGCACCTACTTCTCCCTTCTCCACAGCGCCACATCGCCCAAGCCCATCTTCAAACTCCACCGCATTGCCCCAAACCTAAATTCAAACACACTTACATCCAAATCCTAACACCAAACCCACCCATCCCCAAAATTTCACCCCTCCCCAAAAACCTTAATTCCCTGGCCCGAAGAGACGGCGAAATCGTCTAAGGGGGCCCGCCGCCGCAGAGGCAATAGCCATGCGGCGGAATGAAACAACTGCCTAATAATAATAATAAGTTATTTTAAAAAAACTCTTCAATTCTAATCTCAGCAAGTGTAGGCCTACCCTATATACCAAAAAAATAAAAATCATTCCTCTGCAAATCCCAAATTATCAAACGGCTGTCAGTCAATAATTACGGTAGGCCTACGTAATTAATCAATTCGAGGCTATTCGTCAAGTTTCTACCCCCCACTAAGAAAATACCGTACGGTGCCGAAACGTATGGGCTATACCGTATTTTTGTGCAAATATGCATCCTTTTAAAGTGTTCTGTTTATTAATTTTGAGGTTCGTATTCTTGAATATCAAAATGTGTACGACCAATGAGTGAAAGTGGCTGTGCTCGAAATTAGGCCCAAAACTGATGAATGCCTTAACACCAATAAGAACATAAAACTCAATTTGGTGTAAATACCGTAATTAGTTCGGCATCATTAATTCCCAAGATGTTCCTTCTTTGGTATAACTCGCATCTTCAGACACCTGTATTCAATTTAATCACTGTTTCATCGTATTATTACGTTTTGCCGCGTCTTCCTTACAAAACTAGCCTCGCAAAGGTGGTCTCATATTTATATTTAAATTGGCTTTTAAAACGATAACGCAGCTTATTTGTGCCAAGTACCGTGATGCACAGAGTGTATTCTGCCTATCCAAGAAAAAATCTTGACTTGTCATTGCTGTTTTATGTCACTAAAATCCATTACTAGTTGGAGTGGTTTACGGCTTTAAGCATAGGGACAGCCATTTTCTTGCTCCCCCAAGTGGGCGAGCCGTTTGGCTTCAACAGTTTGCGCGAGGCAGCGCAGCGAAGGCATCTCCTTTCTTTCTTACCTCCATGATCTATACTTACAAGCCGTAGTATAAAGCTTGGCAACGCCGCCCACCTGTCACCTGGTAATCCTACAGAAAGCACGTGGTAATTGCTGACACTGAGTAAACACATACATATTTTATTTGCAAACGTGGACGCTGTCCACGGTGACAAATTACTATAACTAAACAAAACAAATCATTCATGCAACCGCAAAAATTTTAGAAAATAAGGATTAATTAGAAAATCATCATAAATCGTATATATCATGATCATCATCATAATATATATTATTTCAGTAGTATGCATCCCTCCTGAGGCGATCACAAGCGACCGATCGTGACAAATGAGCATTCAAATGAAAAAGAATAGACATTAGCAGTGGTGACGTATTGCACTATAATTTCATTTAAAAAAAATTGTACGAAGTGTGCGATTTGCAAACACCATTGATTTAGGAAAATATGGTCCATAATTGCTGTCCACGGGCCGCTGTGACGCCTGTTTCATGTCATATTAATAGAGGTGTTAGAAAGTGTTGTTATTTTTTTGAAGATTTGTTGATTTAAAATTCAAAAGGTGGTGTTTTGTGTTTTTATTATTTTTTCGGGGGATGACATGTTAAAATTTGGAAAGCGATAAGGTTTGTACAATAAGTGCATTTAAAAATATAAACAATTAATAAAACAAAGTAAAAAACAAAACAGCAGGGTAAAACGTTAAACATGGCTATGGAAGAATGAGATAATACTTATATGGAAGTCACATTTTTATTTTACATTCACCAACTCGAAACACATTTCAGTGAATACCTTTTTCAGTTTTATCCAAATACTGCGGTGAAATCACTGGAAGTAGATCATGGTTAAAGTCTCAGCATTTGCAGCTGTCAATTTTCGCCTCCTATCACTTACTATGAGACTGTATTTCGAAAATGACCTTTCAGAATCCACATTTGAACAAGGATACCACACACACTTTAATGCAGCTGTTGCATAGTCTCGGTGAGCAGGCCTTAATCCCATGAGGATCTCTGGAACATTCACATTATCTTCATGACGCAGTTGGTTCTTGACTGCAGTCAGGTAAATGCTGTGAGCCTCCAAAAACTGTTGAGACTCCATCTTCGTAAGAAATGGGGCATTCTTCTTAAATTGGAGCAGTTCTGTGGGAGATACGTTCTTAGGTGCATGCCGAGGATCAAACAATGACCCGATGGCTTCTACAGTCTTCCTGGCTGGATCCGTGGTCCTTAAAGTCCTGACTTTCACTAGAGCTGACTGGGCAACACACGTAAGATTGGACTTAACCTTTATCTGCATCTTTTGAGGAAGCTGTTCCAAGTTCTGGAGGATCGTATGATTGAACATTCCACCATCGCCTAATAGCTTGAGCTTTACCTCAAGGTCATCTAGCTTCCCAGCCAGTAAGTGAATTGTTGGGTACTTAGATCCCTCCAAGAAATTAAGCGAGTCCATAAGAGAGGCACCAACAACAGAAACATACAATGCTTGTAATTGTATAAATTGTATTGTTGAAGTCGATGCTTGTTGGAAAATTTTGACCCCAGAATTTGAATCTTCCAATGTTTTGAAAAATTCTACCAGATCTTCCACATGCGTGGCCATATACATTGCAGCCTTAAACCATGAATTCCATCTTGTACATACAGGCATTGGGATTGCTAGAATTTCATTCTCTTTTTCTGTGTTTTCATATTTCTCCCTTAGAAATGCAACGTAATTGCTTTTTCTTTTTCGCGTATTTAAAAAGGCATTCTTTGTCTTTACTATAGACATGTTCAATTCGTCCAGCTCATTTTCAAATACGCAGCCGATAAGATTGACTTTATGAGCCCAGCACTGGACATGACTTAATTCTTCAATCAATCCTTGAAGAGTAGTTACACATTTTGTCATGTAGCGTGCTGAGTCCGTAACTACTGCCACTACACGCTCCCGTTCAATTTCATAGGAATTCAAGGTGTCTAATATCGCATTGGAGCAATTTACGCTATTGGCAGAATCTAGAACAACAGAGGCAGCCAGATGGGTGTTCATTTCAGTTGATGGTACTGATGGACGAAAAAGAATGTTGAAAACACACCTACCATTCTTGTCAGTTGTTTCGTCACATAGCAGAAACACGTCTTTGTTTTTTATATCTTCCCTAATTTCTTCCCTCCTTCTTTCGCCAATCATGGGGATGTATTTCTGACGAATCTGATTTGCTGATGGTAAATCTCCACTTCCGCGAACGTACTTATTAAACCAAGTACGGATAGCAGGATTGTCTAGTTTCTCTACTGGTATATTAGCTTTCACAAACGCAGTAGTAGTGTCCAAAATAAACTCTTCTTTCATATCCTTCACACGACTAGCATTTCATAATGTTTCTTTCAAGGTGGCCACTCTAGGAACACTAACTTCAAGACGCGAATTTTCTCGGCGTTTTGAATGCTTCTCCGATTTGCAATGTTTGTCTAATGCATCTTTCCTGCGATAATCTAACCGACAATCACAATATTTGCACATAAGAATGCCACAAGAAATTATAAATCCTTCATTCTTATATTCTTTAAGTCTGTCTGTGGCAGAAACAGCTACCTTCGGCATTTTTAAACTCAACTGAGCGATGCCCAGTAACAAACACTGTTATCACACGGTTGACTGTAGTCACACGCCAGTATAAATTCGTAACCACACGCAAAATTTATTTCTGAATTCGTGTCATAATATTTAAATTACGTCGCGTCTCATCTTCCTGTACTGCTAAGTTCGGAACTAATACGACGAACACGTTGTCGCCAACTGATTCACGCAAATAACACACTAGCTTCGATGATAACGCACAATTTGCGCACTTTTTATTAAATTATATAGAATTTTCTACTATAATTTACACTCGCTACCGATGTAACAGGAGGCAAACGTAGTTTACATTATGATCAACTATCACATAACCTTTTGGAGGTAGTCGGCCAAACTATTCACGCCGCGATATAACAGCTGTTTACCACAGCGCTAAAATCCAACGAGTAACGAGAATATCGACAGTATATCGTAATATGACTTATATCGTAGTATTACCCCTCGCGAAACTATACAATCGATCATTCTCTCGAATTGAACACCAAAAAAATTCGATTATCGGCTTGTGGACAAAAATGTTCGGATTGGTGTGGGGAAAAAACATGAAAATTTGTTTTTATTTCGCAGATTGCGGTATTTGTGGTGTTATTCACAAAATTCGCGTTATTTCGCGATTTAATTTCACTCCTGGGCGGCACGAAACATGTAAATACGTGAAAATGAAATATCCTAACCTCTAAATATGACTTTTCGTTTTATCGCGAATTAACAAAAACTAACACCTCTACATATTAACATTCTGAGGTCTTTCCTTTATCCTGAAAAGTAAATGCAGTAGTGTTCTACAATCATTTGGTTGAAATAAAAACATAACATTTCTCCTTAAGTGCCTCATTATAAACCTATTGGGGAAAGTGTGGTTTAAGAACACGCGCGATTTCTCGCACGGGCCCGATAATATATATTATTTCAGTAGTATGCATCCCTCCTGCGGCGCTCACAAGCGACCGATCGTGAAAAATAGCATTCAAATGAAAGAGAATAGACATTAGCAGTGACGAATTGCACTCTAATTCCATACATATCAATAATTTCTTTAAAAAAATGACTTAAAAATGTACGAAGTGTGCGATTTGCAGATACTGTTGTTGTAGGAAAATATCCTCCATAATTGATGTCCACTTCACATTTTGACCGCTGTGACGGCCATTTCATGTCATTTTAATATTCTGAGGTCTTTCCTTTATCATTTTGCATGGATTTCAGAAACAGTAAATCAAAGGACTGAGTACTCAAATCGTATAATTTCATAAATATCGAATAACCGATGAGTGTTACAGCACACAAATGACATTATCAGTGACAAATTGCATTCTAATTTCTTAAAAATCAATTTTTGTAAGAAGTGTTCAATTTCCAAAACCTATTGGAGAAAGTGTGGTTTATGAACATGCGAGATTTCTCGCCCGGGTCCGCTAGTAAGTATTAATTGCTAAAAGAAGATACCGGTAATAACAATAATTATTATTCTAATATAAGAAATGAAAATAAATTAATAATAATTTACATTTTCTTGTTTCAACTCATCACTGTCTCCTGATCTGGTGCTTTCTTACCAACTCCTTGAATTTTCCGACATCAGAAGGCAAAGGGCTGAAAATGCCCCCTGGCAAACTGTTCCATTCTACTTCCCCCTCCCAATGAAAGAATATTTGCCCCAGTTACTATTCCACTGATTTAATTTTAACTTTAAGTATGACTGTAGCTGCCCATATATGTACCTTCCTTTCCCAATCTCTCATAAATGTCTTCCCATGCAATTTCCCCCTTGTAAGCTAAGAATATACCCGCTAGACTTGCTCTTGAAGGTCTACCAGCCGTATGTATGAAGAAGCCCGTTAAAGATAGTACACTCACCATTCAGTTTGAACCGCTGGAATTTCCCGGACGATGAACCTTCATCTTGTACACCACACCGAGGGCGACCTGGTACAAAAAATAGTAAACCAAATCGTTGACATCATGTGACACATGAAATAAATATAGGGCAACACAAGTGGGTTGGCATGTGATATGCATTAACATGTGTATGTTGATTAGCGTGGTTACCATATCAACAAGTGTTGGTAATCTAGTTCAGTAGAGACATCTATATGTTGCTATAAGAACATCTTACTTACTGTTTTTGAAAGTTAGTACGTCTATCTGTGATTAGCGTAGCTACCTTGGCAACAAGTGTCGGCCATCTAGTTCATTAGAGACATCTATATGTTGCTATAAGGGCATCTTACTTACTATTATTGAAAGTTAGTACGCCTATCTGTGATTAGCGTAGCTACCTTGGCAACAAGTGTCGGCCATCTAGTTCATTAGAGACATCTATATGTTGCTATAAGAACATCTTACTTACTATTATTGAAAGTTAGTACGCCTATCTGTGATTAGCGTAGCTACCTTGGCAACAAGTGTCGGCCATCTAGTTCATTAGAGACATCTATATGTTGCTATAAGGGCATCTTACTTACTATTATTGAAAGTTAGTACGCCTATCTGTGATTCGTGTGGTTACCATGGCAACAAGTGTTGGTCATCTAGTTCATTAGAGACATCTATATGTTGCTATAAGAACATCTTACTTACTATTATTGAAAGTTAGTACGTCTATATGTGATTAGCGTGGTTACCATGGCAACAAGTGTCGGCCATCTAGTTCATTAGAGACATCTATATGTTGCTATAAGGGCATCTTACTTACTATTATTGAAAGTTAGTACGCCTATCTGTGATTCGTGTGGTTACCATGGCAACAAGTGTTGGTCATCTAGTTCATTAGAGACATCTATATGTTGCTATAAGGGCATCTTACTTACTATTATTGAAAGTTAGTACGTCTATCTGTGATTAGCGGGGTTACCATGGCAACAAGTGTCGGCCATCTAGTTCATTAGAGACATCTATATGTTGCTATAAGGGCATCTTACTTACTATTATTGAAAGTTAGTACGCCTATCTGTGATTAGCGTGGCTACCTTGGCAACAAGTGTCGGCCATCTAGTTCATTAGAGACATCTATATGTTGCTATAAGGGCATCTTACTTACTATTATTGAAAGTTAGTACGCCTATCTGTGATTCGTGTGGTTACCATGGCAACAAGTGTTGGTCATCTAGTTCATTAGAGACATCTATATGTTGCTATAAGAACATCTTACTTACTATTATTGAAAGTTAGTACACTTCTTTGTAATTAGCGTGGTTACCATGGCAACACGTGTTGGTCATCTAGTTCAGTAGAGACATCTATATGTTGCTATAAGAACATCTTACTTACTATTATTGAACGTTAGTGCGCCTATCTGTGATTAGCGTGGTTACCATGGCAACAAGTGTTGGTCATCTAGTTCAGTAGAGACATGTATATGTTGCTACTAGCAGAAGTGCCCGGCTTCGCCCGGTGGATTTATTTGTTTTATGGATAATAATGAATACTACTACGGAACTGGCACATGATACTTAAACTAACAGAAAAAAATTATAACATTTTGTGGTGGTGGTTGTAGTGGGGGTGATAAGTAGTACAGTATAATGGACGTAACATTCAGGTCATATTCCCGTAATGATAATGATAATAATGAATAGGTAAACAGCTACTTACTAACTACAGTACTGCCACATGTAACTTACAAACTAATAGAAAAATATGATTAGAAAGAGGAGTAAGTGAAACAAAAGACACTGCCTAGGGCCTATATCTCATTGGCTGTTAGAAAAGTAGATACCAATAGTGTCGTCTTTTGTCGCATAGCGCATTAGGAAAATGTAGAGCACTTTGGAAAACTTGGCTGTCCCGAGCTCCTGACGTAGCAATAGTGTAATTTATCGCCACATAGCACTCAAAGATAAGGATCGGAATAAATGAAAGTAAATTTGAAAGCACCAACGCTTATTGCAGCTGATATCCTCAATGTACTGTACCAAAACCATGGCACTTTTACAGAGGCATAATATGTTCATGATGATTACTGTTTTATGGGGCCTAAGAAATCCTTTTGCACTAATTACGCCCCATGATAGCAATTTATAAGCAGCGCAACATGTAACTATTTTCGCAATTCTGCACCAGAACACTGGTACGGGTGACGTGATGCAGCGCGAACTGCCAGTCAACAATAGACTTATTCATACAGTTTAGTTACACTACTACGGGCATGAATGGTTCTAGGGCCTTAAAACGTGGTTTTCAAGTTCCTTTTGTCTGTTATTCAAAATGTAGGGAAAGGAGAGGGTTGTCCAAAATATCAAGTGGACAGTGTTACCAGCAGGGTTCCAAAGGGTAAGTATGTAAAATTTGGTTCAGCTTGATGAAACAGTGTACATTTGTGCCAAAGGGTCTGAATGCAGGGAATTCTGTGGTCTGTCCGAAATTTCAAGCAGACAGTGTGACTCGTCGGGTTCCAAAGGGTAAGTATGTAAAATTTGGTTCAGATAGACGAAACGGTGTAGATTTGTGCCAAAGGGCCAAAATGCAGGGAATGGAGTGGTCTGTCCGAAATTTCAAGCCGGCAGTTCGCTACACCCATGGGGGTCCGGGCGCGGAGCACCAAGAGCCCGCTGATGAGCCTACTTGGTGTTCCTGGGCAAAACCACACACAAGCCACAGTATAAACCTAGAAAAATTGCTGAGTTTTAGTTTAATCTTAATATTTATTTTTCCTGGAGAAGGAGATTAGAGAATGGAGAAAATCAGACATGAAAGGTAGACTATAAACTTGGGAAGTAAAAAAGATAATATCCATTTAGATTGCTTGGCTTTCGCGGGTGACATTGATCTGATCACGGACACACCATAAAATGCAAAGATCCAAGTAAAAAACTTTATGTTCGACCCTCACTATTATGTGTCAGAAAACGGTGTCATAATGATGGTCATTATAACACTTATTTTCATTATGATACAGTTTCTCCAGCCAATCAGAGCTCGTTCATTGACCAATTAGGTAACGATACCTTCGCGCATGCGCTCAAAATCCAAGATGTCGGACATAAACACAACATCGAACTATAATAAATTACCGACATGGAATACGCACCGTCCATATGTTCGCGTAAATAAACTGGCGAATATGAAACAAGAAATAGCACTGTACCTTAAAATCACCAACTCTAATTTCTACACAGCGCATTCAAACGACTCCGGTGACAATATTACTGAGGGACGGCAGATGTAAACATATGGCTTGCGTATGGCATTGCAAGCCCACAGAGCGCATGCGTCAGTCGTTCAAAGATCTTGAAAGACAGAGAGATGTCTCGCGCTCGCTCTCCGATAACAAAATTCTTGTGGCTGACTCTCAACAGATATTTATGAATATTTATGTTAAAACATATAATAAAATTATAATTATCGTCGAACATAAACAGTCGTATGCAACTCGCCTATAATGGTAATTAAGACTCTCGTATGGAAATTATAAAACTCGCATACGCTCGTTTTATAAAAAAATACTCGTATCTTAATTATAGCCATTATAGGCTCGTTGCATAATGTACTATAATGGAGCAACCAGGAAAAATAGGTTACAAATCTCCTTCCCAAGACAGAATTTATAAAGAATATTCAAGATTGTCCTGCTGTAATAATCATGAAACAAAACAAAATGCACAAAGTTAACTCATTTAAGTATTTAGGTGAATGGATAACTATCAATAACAATGAAAAAAAAATAGCTTAGAGATCCGACCAAAGAAAATGAACGTAGCATTTCAGATCACCGGAAATGTATACAAGAAGAAGACATTATTGTGGGACACTACAATTAAACATTACAATTCTGTGGTGTGACCTGAAGAACTCTTTGGAGCTGAAACATTTCAGTTAATGCGGAAAGGTGACATAAACAAAATCATGATCATGGAAAGAAGATTGGTTCGATGCATCCTTGGCCCAAGGAAAACATAAACAGACTATAACAGACCATGACCTAACAAGGAAATATACACCCATGTGGAGAACATAATGTACACCATGAGCAAACGACGGATGTCTTCTTTTGGGCATTTAAATACAATGAATAATGTCAGGCTAACAAAACACATTTTTAATAAAATTTTAAAACTTAAAAGTTCTACCAGCGCGGTTTACACAAACTTGGAAGCCGACATTGACATTACAGATACATACAATAGGAATTTATTTTGGGACAAAATTCAAAAAGTGATCTTCAGGGAGGAACAAGAAAGACAACGAAAGCAGCCACGGAACATTGAACTGCTCCGAAAGCAGAGATCAGAGAGGATGAAGCGAATATGGGCAGAGAGAAAAAAAGAAATGTGGCAAGATTTGAAGTATTGATTTTACGTGCTCTGTAACAGTGCTATTCGAAATAATAAAATTCAATACAACTCTTCCCAACATAAGTGGAAAATATGTGCTGTGTATGGCTGCAATTATTATGAAGTGCAGAAGAATTCGCAGTCATCTTCCGTTTCCCTCGCCACAAGAATGTGTAGAGTAAGTAGTTATTGTGTTTACTTAAATATTCTTCCAGTAACGAAGTTTGTGTATTACTCCCTAAAAATATGATTACCCGATCAATGTGCTTTAGTCGATTAATGGAACCGGTTAAAATAGTAGTGTGGTGTAAGAAGAGTAGTTGTTTTGCGTAGCACAAAACCTGTGTATTGTATTATTATTTGCCTAAGATCAAAATTGGAACAAAACCATCAATAAAAATAAACTGCTTAGAATCTTCAGATGACTTGGCTCTTTTAGCACTAGACAAGGAAGAGGCTTGTACTCAGATCACTAGTCTCCAAGAAATTGCTCAAGGGATTGGATTACAGATATCCTTTGAAAAAACTGAGATCATGCCTATGAAACCCTTAGATATAAATGAAGTCTATATAAATGATCATAAAATTAACCTAGTTCCTCAATTTAAGTATCTTGGAGAAATTATAACACATAACTTAAACGAAAAAGTAACTTGGATAAATAGAACAAATAAAATGAAAAAGGCACAATCTCTAACGTGGCCAACATATAATAAAACAAGAACTTCCGTGAAGAACTATACAGCCTACTTTTCATGCCAATGATTATTCTACAGAATATGAACCTATCTAGAATAATGACGAAATTGAGTTGGTAATATCGAAATATCTAATTAGTTCAAAATATACCTGGTATAATGTAGCCTAATAGAGCACTACAGTTGGCAGCCCTGGTGACTGAATATATTCTTAGTTCCATTTCTTCAGGTACAGAATACAAAATTTGGTTGAAGTCCAATGGACGTTACATGCAGTTAGACACTGGATCTATCAGCACGCGTAAAAGCATGTTGCCAACAATGTCATGCGTGTGCTGGTCAGAAATAATCTGAAATATTATGATATCTTGTTGTGCCAATTTTGGATGAAATCCATTTGTTAGTATAGAAGTTACATGTATTTTAGAATTGGACGTATCAGCAGGCATAGAATCATGTTGGCAGCACTGCCTTGTATTAATTACTCCAAATTAATCTAGAATGTCAGGTGCTATACGTGTGCAAAGTATAGAGCTGTTGGCTTGCATACTTTCTGATATATTGATATTAGGGTAAAAAAATATAGACAGCATTTATTAACAGTTGGCAACCCTGATTGCTCTTAATAATACTTATAGTCATATCTGTTATGGTACACAGAGCACATACGAAATTTGGTTGAAATCCAACTGATAGTATAGAAGTTACATGTATTTAAAAATTGGTACTATCTGCAGGCTTATAATCATGTTGGTAGAACTGACGTATATAAATTACTCCAAATTAATCTAAAATGTCAGAATATACGTGTGCATAGTTTAAAGCTGTTGGCTTGCATACTTTCTGATATATTGGTATTTGGATAAAATAAATAAATAGAGAGAGAGCAATTATTAACAGTTGGCAGCCCTGGTGACTCTTAAAAATACGCGCAGTCATATCTGTTTATGTACAGATGTTACATACAAAATTTGGTTGAAATCCAATTGATAGTGTAGAAGTTATATGCATTTAAACATTGGACCTATCAGAAGGCCTAAAATTATTTTGGCAACACTGTCATGGTTGGACCCCTGGAAATTAAACTGAAATAGTCTTATCTACATGTGTGCCAATTTTGGAATAGCTCCCATGCATACCTTGCAAGATATCCAACATGGAGCTCAAATTTCTAGTGCGTTCTTTCAGCAGTTGGTAGCACTGACATCATTTTCAAATATGGACGTGAGATATTCCGGTGCACATCTTTACTCATACTAAATTTGGTTTTGATTGCTTCAGCCGTTTAGGAGTTGATAGGGGGGGGGACACACACACACACACACACACAGCCAGAAAGACTGACACACATTTTCCCGGATCGATCTCATAAGTCTACTTTTTCCTCATTTTTGCAAAATGTGAAAAGTAGGCTAAAAATGCCTATCAATAGCTACTAAGATCCAACATTATAAAACTGTAACTCTCCCTGAAGCCACTTATGCTTGTGAAACTCTGTTCCAAATTAAAAATGAACAAAGAACTGACCAGCTCCTCAAAACGGAAAGAAGAATCATTAGAACGTACATAAATAAAAAGTATCAGGTTGAGGGAGTCTGGAGGATTCTCCCAAATGAAACTGTCTATCGTGAGATTGATCCAATCACCAGCACAATGAAGAAGAAAAGAATTTCATATTTTTTTCACATCTTACGGCTTCCAGAAAACAGAATTGTACGCCAACTAGTGATGAGAAATCTAGGAAAGAGAACTGGAGGAAAATGGATCCAAGAAATCCAACAAGATCTCAAAGCAGTTGGACTCAAGATAACAGATGCCGAGGGGAAAAATAAAATTAACACCATTCTTAAAACTCACAAATTTTCTGCAGAAATGACACATAGAAAGCCTATGGAGATTTCAGATGAGTTGAGAAAATCCCGATCTGAAAGAATGAAAAAGTAATGGAAAGAGCGCAAGAACCAAGCAGTACTACCTTCAAAGAAGAAGTGATTGTGGAACGACTCAAGTAGTCCAAGGGCAATCAAGAATAATAATAATAATAATAATAATAATAATAATAATAATAATAATAATAATAATAATAATAATAATTGCCATTTGGCGCGCTAGCATCAGCTATTGTAAGATTGACAGGTCATTAAAGTTAGGTGATGCTCATGTCTTTGCTTCAGGAAGATAAAAGCGATAATAACTCCTTAATTGCTTTATTCTAAACTGAGGGATTTGCCAACATCTTTCTACAAACAATAGGAAAGGAAATACCGGACAGGCTATTATTGTCTTATTAGCCTACTGAAGTCTACAAGTCGTTAGTGGAACTATACTCTGTATCACCAATAATGATCGCTGACAGCTGTCAAAGCTAGCACGTGGGGAAATTCTGCGTTGCCACTGGGGCAGATCATGACTCATAACTAGGAACCGGACCCTTATGCACTGAAGACGATTAAAATATGCATGCAACTATGCTCTAAAAATGCAGAAAATATGCATTAAAAATTCAAAAGGCGGCTGGGGCTGGGAGGTCCTCTATCATCCCCCATATTCTCCCGACATCAGTCCCTGCGACTATGATCTCATCCCGAAGATGAAGATGACAATGCGCGGGGAGCGCTTCCGTACCATTGAAGACGTTAAGCAGGCTGCCGAGCGCTCTCTTCGTACCATCAATAGATTGGGCAGTGCCAACGGGATCCAACGACTTCCGCATCGCTGGGAACACGTTGTACGCAACGGTGGGGATTACATCGAGGGCCTGTGAAACTTGGAACCATCTAAGTGAGTTGTTAATCCAGTTATAAGTAAGGTGCCAAAACTAAAAAAAACAGCCCATGTATAAAGGCGAACAGTATAATATAAAGTATTGGGTGATTTATTGGTAGGAAAATATTTGTGATTTTTTAAACGTCCTGAATCACAAAAAAGTACGGTTTAACAAGAAATATCAGTCTGAATGTAGTGACTCTTTTTTTCCTGTAAAGAAAACGCATGAATACGGAGGATGAACCTCATTCATGAAATTATATTTAAAATAATGAAGATATAGCCTACTTGGAAAATTTAACCAAAAACTAATTTTGAAAGACAAATTGAATATTTAACAAGTAGTTCCGTGAAGCCTCCGTGGCTTAGACGGCAGCACGCCGGCCTCTCACCGCTGGGTCCGTGGTTCAAATCCCGGTCACTCCATGTGAGATCTGTGCTGGACAGAACGGAGGCAGACAGGGTTTTCTCCGGGTACTCCGGTTTTCCCTGTCAAATTTCATTCCAGCAACACTCTCTACTATCATTTCATTTCATCTGTCATTCATTTAATCATTGCCCCAGAGGAGTGTGTCAGGCCTCGGCAGCCGGCACAATTCATATCCTCGCCGCTAGATGGGGGCTTCATTCATTCCATACCCGACCCGGTCGGAGACTGGAAGCAGGCTGTGGATTTTCATTTCAACAAGTAGTTCCGTGAAGAACTAATGCCTATTTTCATATATCCTACTTATGTTAATTGCCTCTATCAACATACAAAATTTCAGTTTGATTGCTGTAATAGATTCGTAGATATTGAGAACCGACTAAATATTTCGGATTGTTATATGTATAGGGCATAGAGTCATGTACCATTAAAGAAAAATTATTGTGTAGGTTCATTATTCAAACTTTTACTTCGATCGCATGATTACGACACAAGAAATAAAATCTTAATTTTAAATTTCGCACAGCCGCCATCTTGAGATTGTGTAAACAATTGAACTAAATTAGATACCAGTGCATTACAATGTGTATAAACATTTGCTGTACCAAGTTTAATTGCGTTTGGATCATAAAATCGCGAGAAAAGTCAATTTACTTTCAACTTCGATTGACCGCCATTTTCGTTTTGTAGTTAACCGGGTTTTGAAAGTCTCATAGATGAACTTCCAGCAGTGCCCTTTATCTCCGTGCTAAATTTCATGGTGATACCGGTAATAGTTTCAGAGATATAGAATACCGGTGAAATATTTCGCTCAGCAGCCATCTTGAGGTTATATAAAAAATTGAAAGAAGTTAGATGTCGGTGTATTACAATGTGTATAAACATTTTCTGTACCAAGTTTCATTGCGTTTGGTTGATTAAATCGTGAGAAACGTCTATTTAAAAGTCGCAATTTCGCTTGTCCGCCATGTTGGTTTTGTAGTTACCAGGTTTCTAAAAGTCACATAGATGAACGTCTAGTAGTTCCCTTCATCACCGTACAAAATTCCAGGGTGATATCGGTAATAGTTTCGGAGATATTGAATGCTGGTGAAATAATTCGCACAGCCGCCATGTTGGATTGGTGAGACGTAACAAAATTTGAAGTGCACGGTCGGCGTCGTCCGGAATAGTGCTATGAACTTACCGACTTTCATTGAAATCGCTCCAGCCGTTTAGATTTTATTAGGCGGACACACACACACTCACACGAATCACACACGCACCTACAGACACACGGACAAAAGGTGATCTCATAAGCCTATTTTTTCATAATAGGCTAAAAATAAACATACGATTGACAATATAACATTAATGGTGGTTCATCCTCGGTATTCATGTGTTTTCTTTACGGACTTAAAGCAACCCAAACCATGTTTCTCTGGACATTTTCGAATAAAAACCGGTTTTCTAACGTCCGGAATGAGATTAGTCGGGATATTATCAATTAAAACCCGGGCCTGTCTCTACTTTTGTAAACTTCTGTATGTGTTGGAGGCATTGGCGGATCCAGAGGGGGGCACCAGGGGCAATGCCCCCCCCCCCAAGAAAAGCCAGTTGTCTGCTACATTGATATTGCCGATAAAAATTATTGTTTCTGCAAACTGCACGGCAAGTAAAATCTTTGCTGTATTGCCTGCATTCATGAATGTGGTCAATGTTTGTTATCATATAGTATGGAATGGCAACACTGTTAATATAATCGCTACATCGACAGTGTTGCAAGTGCAGAGAGATCTTTCAGCAGCCTGCAACTTGTCAAATCATGGCTACGAACGCGAATGGCAGAGGAAAGGCTGAATGGTTTGTGTCTCTTATATTTTCACCGTGATATAATGTTGACGTTGAAAAAGTTCTAGAACGTTCCTCTAAAGGGGTAAACGAAGGATCGTCCTGGATCTTATTTTGAATTTTGCCTAGGATAGTCACCAAATAGAATCCCAATCAGTATTCAATACAATTGGTTCTTGTATTTATATTTATGTCACTAGTAGTGACTCAGTGACTGACTATGTTGGTACTAAATACATATTTGTTAACATTTGTGTAGTACGGTAGACTTCTATATTGTCTTCAGATAGTCACTATGATTGCAAATGTTTTAATACATATTAGACTGTGTAATGTGCATTAAAGTGTGGAAATGTACATATTCTGTAGCATTAAAAAGTTTTTTTTTTACATAATGACAATGACTTGTGTTATTGAAACTGAAACCAATAAACCATTTTAATACTGTATAATGAAAATCTTGTAGAATTATAAAATCTGGTGGTTGAATGTTATGTGTAGTGTGTGTAGATTAAATATAAATTTAGTAATTTTATTACATATTTTCTCTAGCTACTCTGAAATCCTTGAGTGCCTCCTCCGAGGTGAACCTCTGAATCCGCCACTGGTTGGAGGGGAGGGGGTTCATATCCCCATCTTTGGGTCCACCACTTACCTGTCATATTGAGAGCAGGCTGTGACGTAGTATTCTCCAGCCTCGCCGTGGATGTCTCCAACAACAGAGGCTGAGCTGTCACGGCGAGAAGCATTGTCGTCACAAACAGCAGACAGCTGAACTCTGTTACACTTGCCATTGTTGATCACTTAATCAGCTGTGGAGTACCATTAGTATTAGTTTATATACATTACTCATCAAGGCGTGTTACGACCTGTCATAACCCAACAAGGCTCGGCACATCAACACTCAAGAACTCGCGAGGCGTCACTTCCTTGCATACTACTCAGAAATGTGTTAGACATAATTCTTTGCCGTATCACACCTTTGGAAAATTCCCGAAGGGGGTACCCCTAAGATCACTCATGTAGTAGTAATAATAATAATAATAATAATGCGTGTCTGCTCAGGGGTGTATATACAATTTATTTTACGGGGGAAAGAGGGGGGGGGGGGGGCTGGCTATCCGGGAAAATTGTGAGTACTCTCAGGGGATTGTCACCGCAAAATATCCATAACATATCAACCAATATCTTAGGGTTGGTTGGTTCCTTAGTTTAGGGGCTGCGACAACGCGGTCATGTAGCCCCGTGTACTTTGTGTGTGTGTGTAGAATCTGTCTGATAACCGGTGTTAATTGTGATGACTGTATTAGT
The DNA here is from genome assembly GCA_946902985.2 of Meconema thalassinum. Classification (NCBI taxonomy): domain Eukaryota; kingdom Metazoa; phylum Arthropoda; class Insecta; order Orthoptera; family Tettigoniidae; genus Meconema; species Meconema thalassinum. Next base: position 59,176,009 of record OX336398.1, on the reverse strand, counting down.
GTGTGTTATCTGTTTTAATTCAAGTAAGGACTGCAGACATTCAATTTTCCCAAGTAGTTCCTACTTTTGTCGCCAAACGCCACCGTCAACGACCAACTAGTTCAGAACGTAGTTACCAGATGCCACCGCAGTCGTCTCTTGACAACGAACGTAGGAACCCGAGAACGTTAGTCAAATGTTTAACCTATATATAATTTAGCTTCTCACAGGTGTAATTAGTGTAAGGTTCTTTAACTTTCCATAAATCTATGACATGGGATCGCCGCCTTTACTTCCCCTCCGAAGGAAGGCATACTGAGGGATTTTTAACGTTCTTAAAAAATCCGACGACTTCGGCCGGGTTTGAACTCGCGATCTTGGACATAGAAGAACCAATATCTTAGAGCATATAACTTTTTTTTTTTACAAGTTGATAATTTATTTCTCAAAAGTACCGTACAGTAGAATTCTTAGTTTTGCCTCACAAGGCTGAGTGTACCCCGTTCCAACCCTCAGACTAGAATTAAAATTTCTAGGCAAAGCCGGGAATCGAATTCGGACCTCCGGGGTGGCAGCCAAGAATGCTAGTCACTACACCACGAAGGTAGTCTAATTTCAATCTTAATATTGTTAATAACTTAACCTGCTCCTGATCTTGGTATGTCACCATACCTTGGAGAAAGCTGTAATTCGGCAGTACAATAGTCTATATCACCGTTGTCTCAGTCTCATTATGTATTTATTATTTAATCGATTGCTTTTAGTTCTAATTATTATTATTATTATTATTATAGATAAATCGCACAAATTGTGCATATTGATGATAACTAGGGCCCGGATGTTGATGACATGTCATCTTTTTACTGAGCTGTCTAAGACAATGATGAAGTACATAGAAACTACGGACGGGCCATCCCGTCTTCAAATATGTCATTTTTATTTCACATCTTTTTGTATTTTTTGCTTATTTTTCCATTTTAAGAGCATTTTTTTAAGTTTGGTAGAATTTTTTGGTCATATTTTAGAGAAATTTTGCCTTTTAAGGTCTTTTTTTTTTTTCAATTTAGTCATGTCACTGCTTTCATATGAGGGAGTTACGTGTCTCAGAGTTAAGAAGAAGCTAGTAGCTGATACAAGATAATTCAAAATATTGAAATAAAATATTTCAGTATTGCTACTAGTAGAAAAATATATATCTTGGACGCAGAATAACGGTACCGTTTTCATCGCAAACCAGTTATTAGCGGAATGGAATGTTATCTTCTCTGTTGACCAAGGTCAGCTGTGGCGCGGTAGAAAGGGGAAGGGGTGTATATTCTTGTCTCAGGTCCGCATAGTTCACGGCGAGAGATATCGTTCTTTGCCGCTTTCTCCATTTTATAGTATATTTTTCGAATTTTTAGGTAATTTATTACAGTCATTTTTGAAAATTATAAATGCATTTTTAGCCTATTTTCAATTTTGAAAAAAATAGGCTTATGAGATCACCTTTTGTCCGTGTGTGTGCGTGTGTGTGTGTGTGTGTGTGTGTGTGTCCCTAATAACTTTTAAACGACTGGAGCGATTTCAATGTAACTCGGTAAGTTCATAGCACTATTCCGGACAACCTCGACCGTGCCCTTCAAATTTTGTTACGTCGCCCCAATTCAACATGGCGGCTGTGCGAAATATTTCACCAGCATTCAATATCTCCGAAACTATTACCGATATCACTCTGGAATTTATTATTACTGTGATAAAGGGAACTACTAGAAGTTCACCAATGTGACATTTGAAAAACTGGTAACTACAAAACTAACATGGCGGCCACGCGAATTTGCGACTTTTAAATAGACGTTTCTCGTGATTTAACCAACCAAACGCAATAATACTTGGTACAGTACATGTTTATACACATTGTAATGCATCGACATCTAACTTGGTTCAATTGTTTACATAACCACAAGATGGCGGATGAGCGAAATATTTCACCGGCATTCTATATCTCTGAAACTATTAGCTGTATTACCCAGACATTTTGTACGGATATAAAGGAAACTACTGGCAGTTCATCTATAAGACTTTCAGAAACCGGTTAACTACAAAACGAATATGGCGGGCAAGCGAATTTGAAAATTTTAAATAGACCTTTCTCGCGATTTAATGTTCCAAACGCAATGAAATATGGTACAGGAAATGTTTATACACATTGTAATGCACTGGTATCTAATTTATTTCAATTGTTTCCATATCCACAAGATGGCAGCTGTGCGAAATTTTAAAATCATGTTTTTACTTCTTGTGTCCTAATCATGCGATTGAAGTTTGAATGCTAACCGTACACAATAATCTTCATGTAACATTACATAACTCTAGGACCTACATATATAAAATCCAACATGGCGACCATCCGAAATATTTAGTCGGTACTCAATATCTACGAATCTATTGCAGCAATCAAACTGAAATTTTGTATGTTGATAGAGGCAATTAATAAAAGTAGGATATATGAAAATAGGCTGTATAGTTCTTCACGGAACTACTTGTTTAATCTTTCTACGGCATCAACATCCCGACCCTAATGATAACAAACAGTTTATGGTGATACCCATGTACCGCCATCGAATTGACAAAGTGTCGCATGTCTTGATTTGTGTTCATCCATGTCCTAGTCATCATGGCCTCCGTGGTGTAAAACTCGAACCAGATTTCGTCCCTTTTCTGTATTCTTTCCTGCATTAGTTTTTTTCAGGCGTCTGTGGATGGTAGCCCCCTCTTCATCCGAAGATCCTCAATGAAGAAGGTCTCCCTGGCGAGTTCATATGCTAATCTTGTCTTTGTATATTTCGATATCCCCAGGGTAGCCTTCAGGAAGCGCGATTTGACTGCTTCAAGCATCCTCAAGTCTGCCAGGGATAATTTCTCCCATATGATTTCAAGTCCATGGGCGTTATTTTCGCGTCATAGCAGTTCCCAAAGAGAGCTTCGTGATTGTTTTGATGTCATATATGTTTTTGATAGCGGCTATTGCTCGGGACTTTATGTGAACCCTGTAGGCTCTTGCTGTTGTTGCATTGTCAATCCTAGATATTTAAATGTATTGACTGACTTAAGGGGAGTCGTTCCTAGGTATATCCTGTCTCCTGAAGCCTCTCTGCCTTCTTTCCGAAACGTCATTTTCACTGTTTTCTCTGTATTTATTTTCATCTTGTTGTCCTTTGCCCTTCTATCTAGATTGTCTAAGGCTTCTTGATCTTCAGTAATGGATCTCGAGCCAATGACCATATCATCTGCGTATAATAATATTGTAAGATTTGCTGTTCCTTGCCTAGTTGCCATCACCACATCATATGTCGCTATGTTGAACAGGAGGGGGCTGTGAGTCCTAATTTTAAATAACCTTTTTTTACAACCCCCCCCCCCTCCCGCCCCCCTCCCCCCGCACTACCAACAGGTTTCTTTTTCACGAATCGCTTCACTGAAATCGTTACTGCTCGGCTTTCTTTGGTCATTAATGAATGTTTTACAACCAAAATCTTCCTCAATAAATCCCTTATATAAGGTGCGTTCAAAAAGTAACGAGCTGGAGGCAGTAATGCGCAAACCGGTGATGACGTCGGCTAATCGTGGCGTGTGTAACAAGGTGTGGTTCCGACCAGAGCGTGGAAGGGCACAGCCCGTCGCTAGAGGGCACGCGTGCACGTCACGTGACGATATAAAGCGAGCAGCAGCATGCATCAATCGTCCAACCAAGACCAAGATAGTGGGCCATTCGACATGCTTCCTGGTGTGGTTGAAGACTGTGGGGCACCCATTGGGCACACACTTTGCGCAAGTGCAGTCGTTCCTTGATGATGGTGTGCACACTTCCAACGCTCAATCCAACCACGGTGGCTATGGCGTTCACTGTCACTCGGCGATCCTGGGTAATGAGTGTATCAACCAGCTGTACGTTGTCATCGGTAATGCAGGGGGGTGCCCCAGATCGGGCATCATCGGCTAACGACACCCGTCCTTCCCTGAAGCGCTTGTGCCACGCCTTGACTCTTGCAAGGGATATGCAGTGTTCGCCGTACACTTGTGACATTCTGCGATGAATGTCCGTTCCCCCTACTCCTTCCGCTGTCAGAAACCGAACAACACCTCTTTGCTCTTCGTTTGACGTCTCCATGTCACTGTTTGCAATGCGACTGGCAGAGATGGACGATTGATGCATGCTGCTCGCTTTGTATCGTATTTGTAGTTGCTCTAGCGACGGGCTCTGACCTTCCACATGGGTATCACGTTCTGGTCGGAACCACACCTCGTTACACACGCCACGATTAGCCGATGTCGTCATCGGTTTGCGCATTACAGCCTCCGGCTCGTTACTTTTGGAACGCTCCTTATAGAATGGTGAAAACCGCATCAAAATCCAACCAGAGGTTCTCGAGATTACCCGTTATATCGAAGAATCGGGGACTTGTTTTATACTACGTAGAGATTTTTAACGTAGTTGGTAGCATGCTGAGCTTCTATGCCCAAAGTCGTCGGATTTTTTTAAATTCGTTAAAATCCCTCAATATGTCTTCCTTCGGAGGGGAAGTAAAGCCGGTGGTCCCATGTCATAGATTTATGGCATGTAAAAGAACCTTCCACTAACTACACTTGTATGAAGCCAAAATTTGTAGGTTAGGTTTGATCAATGCTCTTAAGTTCCAACGTTCGTTACCGGGCGCTGGTTGCGATGGCATCTAGTAGTAGTGAAGTTCACAGCTAGGTGTCGTGGACGGTAGCCTTTGGTAGCAAAAGTAGGAACTACTTGAAAATCGAATGTCTGCAGTCCTTACTTGAATTAAAAACAGATAACACACATTAATACAGTCATCACAATTCACACCGGTTATCAGACAGATTCTACACACACCCAAAGTACACGGGGCTACATGACCGCGTTGTCCCAGCCCTTAAACTGAGGAACGAACCAGAGATTGTTATTGTTTATTTTTTTAATATTCTAATTTTTAATATCCTAAGCTTATATTTAAATTATAACTTTTTGTAATGTTTATCATTTTTTGTTTCAAATTTTATTTGTATTTTTTTTTCAATTTTCAATGGTCATGTTTAAAACTTAAAATTTATTAATTTTTATTGTTTTTTGTTTCGTTTTTATTATTATGTTCTAATCATAATTTTGTTTATATTCATTTCTATTTTTTTATTCTAAATTTGGGATTTTCTGTTTTGATTTTTTATATTAATTTTAATTTTTAAATTATTTATTTATGTTCGACCCTGACTATTATATGTCAGAAAACTGTATCATAATGAGGGTCATTATAACACTATTTTCATTATGAATCAGTTTCTCCCACCAATCACAGCTCAAGAAACAGTTGTTTGACCAATTAGATAAGGATACCTTCGCGCATGCGCTCAAAATCCAACATGTTTGTATAAATTACCGAAAGTGCACCGTCCATATGTTCGCGTTAATAAACTGGTGAATATGAGACAAGAAATAGCACTGTACCTTAATATCCCCAAATCCAATTTCTACACAGCGCGTTGTATTCAAACGATTTCGGTGACATTTTTACTGAATACTGGTGCTCAATCTGGACATATGGCATTGAAGCACACAGAGCGCATGCGTCGGTCGGTCAGAGAGCATGGAAATCAGAGATATCCTATACTCAGCGCAATACCCGATCACAAAATTCTAGTGACAATCTCAACAGATATTTATGAATATTTATGTTAAAACATATATACCCCAGGCATTATATGCAAAAAATGGGACCAACCTCAAAAAAATAATGTAAAGCTGAAATCTGGCATAGAAGTTCCCTAGTACCCTAGAAACAAATCCTGAAAAGTCCCCATCTCTGCGGTGTCCGCGTCATAGTTTTAGAAGGATTCAAAAAGGCTTTAATAGGGCCTAAGTGCCAAAAACAGCATTTTTGCTTCCTGCGTTTAAAATATTGATCCAAATTTAGTTCTCGTGAGCTTTAGCAATTAATAAAAATGAACCAGTAGGATAACGGACTTATCAGGCCTAATTATTGCTATTGATGAAGGGGAAAAAAACTAATTTAAAATTTTTACCACAATTTTTACACGAAAATTTGGATAATTTGTAATTAGCAGGTCATTTTTTTAAAACAACTGCTGATATTGACTGAAGACCCAGAATGAAAGTTATAAAGCATACTTTTAGCTTTACATTGGCACATTACCCATGTCTATGCAAGAAACGGTTACCGAGATACGGTCCCAAAGCATAACCGCTGTTGAAAAGGCACCCGATTGCGTTTCTAGGTGACAGCGCTCGGCCTGTCGGAACAGGCCAACCATACTCCAAAGAATTAATTCAGCTTCTCAACAGTCTTGGATTTTCAATAAATTTGGCGGAAGTCTACAGGTACGAAGTTTCGGCGCTTCGTGAAGAACGTCCAATCCCGAATGCTGGAGCGTTCACGTAGTTTTGCTTTGATAACGCTGACTGTAACATAAGGACATTGGACGGGCGAAACACATTTCACTGCATGGGAGGCATCAAGTGCACAGGTCCAGCGCTTGACAGTAAAATATCTCCACTCCCACGTACACGAGAAGTTCCTAATGCTGGAGTGATTGCGGCGATGGGAAAGTTCAACATTTCGTGGTATCGGAAGCCCTCTTCTCCTGGTTCAAAGGACGTCAAGATTAAGGAGTTAACTTTGGAAGCCCCAAACTCTGTGGCTATTGCGTCGATGATGGGCTCCTTGTGGTTATCTGGATGGTGGTTAGGTATTAATTTACCCGCCTCGTGGAACGGCTTTATGAAGACGTCACTGTCTGCTCATGCTCAACCAGCTCCCCAGACAACGTCAGTTCATTGACTTGGAACCGAGCTATCCATCAACTATATATTCCGCGTTGGAGTTTGCCGCAAGAGAGTGCGTGGAACTGAAACAAAGCACTTGTTTCGAAACCTTTGACCAGCCCCTATACGCGAAAGCTGCTGAGATAGTCGCATCGGACACTTCAGAGTAACTCAAAAACGTGGTTGTTCGTTTAGGCGGATTTCACATTCTAATGTCGTTTCTTGGGGCAATCGGCTACGTGATGAATGGAAGCGGTTTGGAGGAGCACTGGGCGGAAATATACACTAAATCGTCAGTGACTCACATGATGTCTGGACACGCATATTCTAGTTAGGCTTGCAATTAGCTCGCTCTAAAAATTATTACGTCATGCCTTCAATTTCAAATGTATCAATAACTCGAAACTGTGCATGTTCTAGGGCCCTCAGAGCGCATTTTCTGACAAAACAGGTTGTAGGGACAATGTTACTCAACATGAACGACGGGCTGAAGGATGACAAAGACGAAATACAGGCGCTTTTTACCGTATTCCAAGAAGGCACCGCCAACGACTTGCCATCAACGTCTCAAAGAGTCGCTTCATGACACATGTTCTTCAATGAGCCAGAAATCTCGCACAGGAAAGCTGTGGGTAGAGTACATCAAACAGCAAGCCTGGAAAATATTGAAGGATTCCGCATCTTAACGCGAGGAAATGAAGGTATTCGTCTCTACGGCTCCAGTTGAAAAGGACATAATATCAGCTGGAGAGAAGTTCGCCATTTGTATCTACGATAGTGCCAAATCAGAGTGCAAAAGCCTCGACGAATTTCGGGTGGTGATATATAGCCAAAAAAATTGCCAAACAACCGGTCACAGCGTCATTTCAGCTGGCTTCACTTCCGCCGACTTCGGCGGCATGCAAACAATATTCACTGCGGGTATATTTACAAGTTCAGGAATGGTTAGGATTTCCTTTGGACCCGACCCAATGTAGATGGAAAATCCAACACTCAGCTTTAGTACCAGTGACAACTCATCTTCCAGCTGCTCCAGATCATCTCCTCAATTTGGTGTCCTGCAACTGCAAGAGCTCTTTTGGCAGCCGGTGTGAGTTCTGCTGATAGTGACTAAAGACCCGAAGTAAAAGTTGTAAAGTACTCTTGTAGCTTTAAAACTATACATTGCCCATGCTCCTTAATGTGTAGGCACTGCAGTGGAAAAGCATGTGGCAACGTCACATTTGATGGCTCAGACGATGAGGAGGACGATTGAGTCCGATGTAAGCTTTGTTTTGCAAGTGTTCTTTGTCTATGTATATTATGAATGTACGTTTAACTGCGAACTGCATTAAACTAGTTTTGTTCTATGCAAACTGTTTCTGCTAGTTTACCTGGATTCAGAGGAATACCATCCTAAAAGTTCTTGAGCAAAGATACAAAATGGTGTCAGCAAAGGTGAATAGATGGAGCCCACCAGCGTAAATGGGCGTTCGTTCGGAATGTGACTGCCACACTTCCACTTTTATATTTGTAACTGTATCTCTGCTGCTGGTTGTCGGATGAACATGGGCAATGTATCGTTTTAAAGCTACAAGTGTGCTTTACAACCTTTACTTCGGGTCTTTAGTGGCTATCAGTAGCTGTTTACACGATAAGTCCCGGCCAATGACAAATTTTCGTGAGAAAGTTGAGATAAAAATTTTTGATTACTCATCTGTTTAAATGTATGGCAATAATTACGACCAATAAGATCGTTATATATAACTCAGTCCTTCTCTTATTACTATCAAAGCTCATTAAAACTTATTTTGGATCAATATTCTGAACGCAGGAAGCAAAAATGCTGTTTTTGGCACTTAGGCCCCATTTAAGCCCTTTTGAACTCTCCAAAAACGATGACGCGGACGCCGCAGAGATGGGGACTTTTCAGGATTTGTTACTAGGGTACTAGGGGACATCTATGCCAAATTTCAGCTTTACATTATATTTTTTAGGTTAAAACTTAATATGCCTGGGCTAATAATAAAGTTATAATTATCGTCGAACATAAACAGTCGTATGCAACTCGCCTATAATGGTAATTAAGACACTCGTATGGAAATTATAAAACTCGCATACGCTCGTTTTATAAAGATACTCGTGTCTTAATTATGGCCATTATAGGCTCGTTGCATAATGTACTATTTTATTTATTGAGCATTACTGATGCGATCGAAGTGAACCTTTGAATAATGAACCTATGAAAAATCGTCATCTAATAGTACATAACTCTTTGGCCTACATATATAAAAATCCAACATGGCGATCAACCGAAATAATTAGACGGTTCTCAATATCTACGAATCTATTACAGCAATCAAACTAAAATTGTGTATGTTGATAGAGGTAATTAACATAAGTAGGATAGATGAAGATAGGATGTATAGTTCTTCACGGAACTACTTGTTTTCTGCAATATACTTTCTTTTGATTTTTCTATTGGACTACTGGGGTATAGGTGCCGCTTGTGCTACTCATAAAGCCAGTACGGATATACTGGCTCACTGTGGAAAGCTACAACAAACAACTAGCACACGACCACCGACGCCAACTGTGGACTTTGAAACTACTTGTCAACGGAGTGAAACACTCCCGTGAAAGCACTGAATAACTCAAACAGAGAAAATAATTTAAAATATAAGTGTTACAGATTGATGTGTTGTTCAAAATTAAATTGCTGGAAATATTCTTCAACAATTTCAAGACAGCCTGTTCGAACGCGATAGCTGGACACTTTAAGGGGTCTCATACATCACTCAGAATCAAAACTCTCTACCTTGGATGTTTATCAATGTAACTGTATGAAATGTTTAAACCAAAAAAAGGAGACCTTCTAACTGCATCTAATGTCCAAAAAGAATTTTTTTGATAGTATGATAAAAATATTTTCGAAAAAAACTGTTATCCAATCTTTTTATGACTAGCAGACCCACGCGAGAATTTTCGCATATTCATAAAACACACTTTCCCCAATAGGTTTATAATGAGAGACTTCAGGAGAAAGGTTGTTATGTTTTTATTTCAACCAAATGATTATAGAACACTATTTACATTTCAGTTAGAATTCCAAGTTCTACGTTCCCTAACTTAAGAAGGCAATCACTGAAAATTGGATCATCATAACACTCAGCGGTTATTCGATATTTATGAAATTATACGATTTGAGTACTCATTCCTTTGATTTACTGTTTTTGAAATCCATGCATAATGATAAAGGAATGTTAAAATGACATGAATCAGGCGTCAAAGCGGCCAAAATGTGAACTGGACAGCAATTATGGAGCGTATTTTCCTACAGCAACAGTGTATGCAAATCGCACACTTCGTACATTTTTAAGAGTATTTTTTTAAAGAAATTATAGTTATTGATGACATTAGAGTGCAATTCGCCACTGCTAATGTCTATTGTCTTTCATTTGAATGCTCATTTGTCACGATCGGTCGCTTGTGAGCGCCGCAGGACGGATCTATACTACTGAAATAATATATATGAAGATATTCCACACAAAAAAAAGCATGATTTCGCTAAAACTACCCAAGATATTCATTTGAATTTTACTTTTTGTGTAGCAAGCGATCTGTAGCCGAGGATGAACCAGTACAAATTTCTATTACAAAAAAGATGGTATATTGGCTTTCACGGCCATTGAATTAAAACTCAGCAATTCTTCTAGGTTTGTGTCGTGTCCTATGTGGGGTTTCGCCTAGGACACCAAGCTGACTCATCGGCGGGCTCTTGGTGTCCCCGACCAGACCCCCACAGGAGTAGCGAACTGCGCACCACCTCCCTTTATATTAGGTGCAACTGCACCACTTGACTGCGAGAACTAAAATCTCGAGCAGCCTTAACCTCCCTATGAAGGCTTTCAAAAAGATGGTATATTGGCTTTCACGGCCACGGGAGGTGGCGAGCAGTTCGTCACTCCTGTGGGGGTCCAGGCGGGGACACCAAGAGCCCGCCGATGAGCCAGCTTGGTATCCTAGGCAAAACCCCACACAAGACACGGCACAAACCTAGAAGAATTGCTGAGTTCTATTACTAAAATTTCTACTAATTTTAAAGTTTCAATATGGTTTCCTTCATAGACATATACTGCATTTTCTACTATCTGGTCAGTAAATTGAGGGTTATTTACCTTCACTGAGAGTCCAGTGTGTTCCTCAGATGACAGTGTGTACTTGATTAAGTGACAGTGCGGTGCGGCGTGACCCTGTGAATTATGTGACACCCACTGCTACTGACGTCATTCCCAGTGGACCCAACCGCGTGGAGGATGTGCTGTCACTTGGCCCAGCCAGCGTGTCTCAATCACAATCTGATTGCTCTGTTTTATTTCGCACTTGATTATGATTTTGTGCGTTTTTTTATGTTTTGTTGTGTTGTCCTTAATTATGTTTATTTTGTGTTTTCTGTTATGTTTTGCATTTTATTTTATTTTGATTTATGTTTTCTGTTATGATTTGTATTTTATTCTCCTTTGATTTATGTTTCTCTTATGTTGTGCATTTTATTTTCCTTTGATTTATGTTTTCTGTCATGTTTTGTGTTTTATTTTCCTTTGATTTATGTTTTCTGTCATGTTTTGTGTTTTATTTTCCTTTGATTTATGTTTTCTGTCATGTTTTGTGTTTTATTTTCCTTTGATTTATGTTTTCTGTCATGTTTTGTGTTTTATTTTCCTTTGATTTATGTTTTCTGTCATGTTTTGTGTTTTATTTTCCTTTGGTTTATGTTTTCTGTCATGCTTTGTGTTTTATTTTCCTTTGATTTATGTTTTCTGTCATGTTTTGTGTTTTATTTTCCTTTGGTTTATGTTTTCTGTCATGCTTTGTGTTTTATTTTCCGTTGATTTATGTTTTCTGTCATGTTTTGTGTTTTATTTTCCTTTGATTTATGTTTTCTGTCATGTTTTGTGTTTTATTTTCCTTTGATTTGTGTTTTCTGCCATGTTTTGTGTTTTATCTTCCTTTGATTTATGTTTTCTGTCATGTTTTGTGTTTTATTTTCCTTTGATTTATGTTTCTCTTATGTTTTGTGTTTTATTTTCCTTTGATTTATGTTTTCTGTCATGTTTTGTGTTTTATTTTCCTTTGATTTGTGTTTTCTGTCATGTTTTGTGTTTTATTTTCCTTTGATTTGTGTTTTCTGTCATGTTTTGTGTTTTATTTTCCTTTGATTTATGTTTTATGTCATGTTTTGTGTTTTATTTTCCTTTGATTTGTGTTTTCTGCCATGTTTTGTGTTTTATTTTCCCTTGATTTATGTTTTCTGTCATGTTTTGTGTTTTATTTTCCTTTGATTTATGTTTCTCTTATGTTTTGTGTTTTATTTTCCTTTCATTTATGTTTCTCTTATGTTCTGCATTTTATTTTCCTTTGATTTATGTTTTCTGTCATGTTTTGTGTTTTATTTTCCTTTGATTTATGTTTTCTGTCATGTTTTGTGTTTTATTTCCCTTTGATTTATGTTTTCTGTCATGTTTTGTGTTTTATTTCCCTTTGATTTATATTTCTCTTATGTTTTGTGTTTTATTTTCCTTTGATTTATGTTTTCTGTCATGTTTTGTGTTTTATTTTCCGTTGATTTATGTTTTCTGTCATGTTTTGTGTTTTATTTTCCTTTGATTTATGTTTTCTGTCATGTTTTGTGTTTTATTTTCCGTTGATTTATGTTTTCTGTCATGTTTTGTGTTTTATTTTCCTTTGATTTATGTTTTCTGACATGTTCTGCATTTTATTTTCCTTTGATTTATGTTTTCTGTCATGTTTTGTGTTTTATTTTCCTTTGATTTATGTTTTCTGTCATGTTTTGTGTTTTATTTTCCGTTGATTTATGTTTTCTGTCATGTTTTGTGTTTTATTTTCCTTTGATTTATGTTTTCTGACATGTTCTGCATTTTATTTTCCTTTGATTTATGTTTTCTGTCATGTTTTGTGTTTTATTTTCCTCTGATTTCTCTCCAACACTCTCACATATTCACACATTGATAGTGATCATTCGGTGCAGTGTTCTATGTGATAGCGATTACATTCTCACTCTGGATCATAAAAGGTTGTATTGTTGCAGATGAGATGGTGGAGACCATGAGCTGCCAATCTTGAGAAGACGAGTCCAAACTCGCCTTCTGTGCCATAGAATTCAGGGCATATGTCTTCTCCTTTCTTTATTATTGTTGTTAGTAAGTTGTCTGAGTCATGTCAGTAAAGTACGCAGGTCAGGGATGAGAATGGTTTCTCTTGCCAGGATCGTGTAGTCTTTGCTACTCCCATCGCCGACTTTAAGCAAGGCCGCACTAGATAGACAGACCACAAGGTTCCGGCCGTAACGTCACAGAAGTGGCCCACGTTCAGCACGGCAGTGTACGCGGCCAACGAGAAATACTGGCCCTGGTGCGCTTTCGTGACGTCAGCAATGTAGTGCTGTTGCACCACTTCCGGTAGGGTTATGTATGACGGGAACATAAACCCTTTTGTCTACAAGATACTGAAATCACAGAATTAGAACATTGTATTTAACCCATATCATATCAGAAAACACGATGTAAAAATCATTGACCCAACACAACTATGGCTTCTGGCAAAACATACATGGTAATTGCAACTCAAGTCTTACACTGATCAATCTTATGAAGTCCAATACTTAGCCAAAATTTACTTTTTATTCATTACTCTAAGTAGAACCAGTAGATCACTTACGGTATCTTTAATCGTTGTAGTTGATCACAAGCTAATACTTTTCAGGAGTACGTTATCCTTCCCTGGCGGTTCCTTGTTAATTATTTGGAATTACTTGATGGGTACAAATCGTTCAGGAAGGTTATGAAAAGCTATGAATAGTGCCGGACAATGTACGCATATATAACTCATAGTTGAACGATATACATAAATGTATCAAACGTTTCTGTAAGAGAAAGATATTCCCGAACATAATATTCTATGCTCTTCGTTTTACTGCCGGTGTGGTAGTCATCTTGTCTGCATCATTGAACCTGTATAAATGCTGGTATTGATTTACCACTTGTCTTAATGGAAGGTATTGGTATGAGTCGTTAGTCGGTGGCGAGTGTATTCCTCAGATCTCTTCTATAAACGTATTGATTTCTGTTCCGCCCCTTCAAACAACAGTAACTAAGTAATACTTTCACTGCAAGATTCTTTGAACTAATTATACTCATGTGCACATAATTTAACTCACAACGAAGGTCACAGGCTCTACAACTCAATTTGCTGTACTCATTGAAGCTATTAAAGACATCAACAAACACTCGAATCCTTGTTTGCGTGGATTTTTGTTACGAGTAACTTCAACATGTAAATAGGTTATCTATAGCTGGCGTAGTTTTGTAAACCTATACAGCATAATTTACCGTGATTAAAAACACGCGGAACATCTAAACTGGGTCCATTTCATGAATTGCTCTCGACTTAAACGTACAAGCACCATCAAGCACTACATTGCCTACGTCACAAAAGAATTAGGTTTACGCGCCATGGCCTATCTTTCTCGTTGGCCGTGCTGTGATGCGAGCTGAACAATAATAAAGGCAGGCGGGTGGTTTATGAACTTACAAGGACAAACATGAGTGGCCCACGTTCAGCATGGCAATGTACGGTCCACTCTCACTGTCACCATGGTATTCTTCGTTTATTGAACCTTATCGATGTATTTGGACAAGCCTTCAAACGTAGTTGAGAAGCTCATGTCTAAAAGGTACCAAATCCAAAAAGTAATATTTTACAGGAGAGAGGAAAAACGCTCAGAGTGTAAAATTTCATCTGAAAATCCATTTGAGCACATTTATTATGTTCAGAGAGAATAAATGCATTGTTATACCAAGTATTTCTGTTTAGGCTTTTACAGTTTAGGAAATATTTAAAAGAAAATTGTGGATTTGGTACTTTTTGGCAGTGAAACTCGAAATACTTTCAACGGAAAGACATAAAATTGCACTGCAGTCATCAGAATCTTCGAGAAAACTGATTGTATTTAGTTATGCAATAATTAGATTTAAGGTATTTACAGTGAAGGCATAGATTACCGACAGTAGTGGCTACGCTGGCTAAAGCTCAGCATTAGGTCATGGGGCCAAGCTCTCTGCTGACTCAGTAGACGAGTGGGTTCGAGCCCCACCGTCGGCCGTCCTTGAAATGGTTTTCCGTGGTTTCCCATTTTCAACACCAGGCAAATGCTGGGACGGTACCTTCTGACAGGCCACGGCCGCTTCCTTCCAAATCCTTGCCCAGTTTCATTCACCATCATTCATTTCATCTCTCATTAACTCCTCTCATGAGGTTGGCGTCAGGAAGGGCATCCGGCCGTAAAAATCATCGCCACAAAGACTTCCATCGCATCTCATCCCCGACCCCGTTGGAAAAACGGGAATAATAAGGGGTAGACATACACAGTGAAGGCATAGATTATTTAAATAATATTAAATAAAATTGAACAAAACAATGAAAATTATGCAAAGTAACTTACCAGTGCTAGACTTTTGGAATTATGATTGTAGTTTGTGTCTAAAGAACATGAATATGGTATATAACTTGTGAATTGGACAATGGATAATATCATCCAATACTAAATGAAATGGCCTCTCATTGGCTGCATGGATACGGTACGTATTGGCACATTCGGGCCACAGGATTTGGTACTTATTGGCATCAAACGAGATTTTAATGTCCTGTTTGTTATGGATTTAGGTCGTTTTGTCAATTTCTTTTTCTTTCATGTGATGGAGCTTCCTACCAACGTACGTTTTCCATCATAATCTCAATTTCTATTTTATTGGATTTGGTATCTTTGGAAATAAGCTTCTCTTAGGCTTGTGTACTACGCGAGTTTTATGCGGGGGGAAAAGTGGCAGGGCAGTTTATGTACCAATATTACCTCCAATTTACATTTCCTTACGTAAATTTAAACTGACAACTGTCATTTGTAACGAAACACAGTTTCATGTAAAAGATTAAAACCCATAATACCTATAACAAGAAGTTCCGTGACGAACTAAAGAGCCTACCTTTCATGGCAATAATTATTCTACAGTATATGAACCTATCTAAAATAATGACGAAATTAATTTGGTAATATCGAAATGTATAATTAGTTCGAAATATTCCTGGTATAATGTAGCCTAATAGAGCACTACAGTTGGCAGCCCTGGTAACTGAATATATTCTTAGTTCCATCTCTTAAGGTACAGAATACACAATTTGGTTGAAGTCCAATGGACGTTACATGCAGTTAGACACTGGATCTATCAGCACGCGTAAAAGCATGTTGCCAACAATACCATGCGTGTGCTGGTTAGAAATAATCGGAAATATTATGATATCTTGTTGTGTCAATTTTGGATCAAATCCATTTGTTATTATAGAAGTTACATGTATTTTAAAATTGGACCTATCAGCAAGCATAGAATCATGTTGGCTGCACTGACATATTAATTACTCCAAATTAATCTAGAGTGTCAGGTGCTATACGTGTGCAAAGTATAGAGCTGTTGGCTTGCATACTTTCTGATATATTGATATTAGGGTAAAGAAATACAGACAGCATTTATTAACAGCTGGCAGCCCTGATTGCTCTTAAGAATACTTATAGTCATATCTGTTATATTATACATAGCAGATACGAAATTTGGTGGAAATCCAACTGATAGTATAGAAGTTACATGTATTTAAAAATTGGTCCTATCAGCAGGCTTAGAATCATCATTTTGTGGTCGAAATATCCGGTTTTTTTCGATACTGCAATTGAATTAAAAAACGAAACTCAAAAACTGACAGCCATATTGCAATGTTCTTGGTACAGGTGGATGTCTATTAGATCAAAGTATTTTCATAAAATATTTGGCAAAAATTAAATCAAAAATATAAGACCAGGAAGCTTATGTTGAAAATAAGCCAGTGGTCTTAAACTTTTGGTAGGCACTGTAGTATATTGATATTTTTAACGGTTTGCCCAGCGTAAGCTTAAAATGCGCACGGACGCCAAGTTCTTTTCCGACTATTTCACTGAAATTCTTACTGCTTGTCTTCCTTTGATCATAAATAAATAATTTTCTACAGAAACCTTCCTCAGGATATCCTTCACAGAATGGGTGACATCCAAGAATCGGGGACTTTGTTTGTTTTATACTGTTGTGTTGTTGTTGTTGTTTGAGTCTTCAGTCTTTTGACTGGTTTGATGCAGCTCTTCATGCTTCCCTGTCTTGAGCTAATTGTTTCATCTCTACATAGCTACCACACCCTACATCCGAAGCAATCTGTTTAACATATTCTAACATTGGTCTATCCCTACAGTTCTTGTCCTCAACCCTTCCTTCCATAACTAAGCTTGCTATCCCTGGGTGTCTTAGTATGTGTCCTACCAACCTATCTCTTCTCTTCATTAGCAGTCGCCAGTAACATCTCTCCTCTTTCACTCGTCTTAATACCTGTTCGTTTGTAACCCTATCTACCCATCGGATCTTCATAATTCTCCTGTAACACCACATTTCAAACGCTTCAATTCTCCTCTTTTCTGCTGCACCAATAGTCCAAGTTTCACTTCCATAGAGCGCCACGCTCCAGACAAAGGCTTTCAAAAATGACTTCCTAATACCTAAATCTATATTCGATGTCAACAGATTCCTTTCCTGTATAAATGCATTCCTTGCCTGAGCCAACCTACTTTTTATATCCTCTTTGCTTCGTCCATCACTGTTTTTTTTTTGCTTCCTAAGTAACAGAAGTCTCCTACTTCCTTCAGTTTTTCCCCTGCCAATTTGATGCCCATAGAGGTTTCTGATTTATTGCGGCTGCATTCCAATATTTTTGTTTTACATTTATTAATTTTCATCATGAATCCTTTGCTCAAGACGGAGTCCATGCATTCAAAAACTCATTCAAATCCTAAGGCGTTTCGACCAAGATGACGATGTCATCAGCAAATCTAGAGTTGAAATTATTTCTCCTTGAATCTTCACTCCCCCTTTAAATTTTTCTCCAATTTCCTTCATTGCTTGTTCAATGTAAAGATTGAAAAGTATGGGCGATAAATTGCAGCCTTGCCTTACACCTCTCTGAATTCCAGCTTCTCTCTCATGTCCTTCAGCTCGAATGACTGCTGTCTGGTTTCTGTATATATTGTATATCGCCCTCCTATCCCTGTACTTTATTCCAATAGATTTCAAAATGTCAAACAATTTAGTCCAATCAACGTTATCAAAAGCCTTTTCTAAGTCTACAAAAGCCATGAACGTTCTCTTATCTTTCCTTATTCTACCTTCCAAAATCAGCCTAAGACTTAGTACAGTTTCCCTTGTTCCTACATTTCTCCTGAAACCAAACTGGTCTTCATCCAACTCCATTTCTATCTGGCTTTCCATCCTCTTGTAAATTGTTCTAGACAGGATTTTTGAAGCATGAGTAATCAAGCTGATTGTACGGTAATCCTCACATCTGTCAGCTCCAGCTTTCTTTGGTATAGGGATAATAACATTCTTCTTGAAGTCAGGGGGTACCTCACCTGTCTCATAAATCCTACACACCAAGTGAAATAACCTGATCAGACCTTCATCTCCTATGCAGCGTAGAAACTCAATCGGTATATCATCTAAGCCTGGTGCTTTGTTCCTGCTTAAGTCCTCCAATGCTCTGTCAAATTCTAATCTCATTATTAAATCTCCTTTCGCATCCTCATCAATTTCCTCCTCCCTTTCCATTACATGATTCTCAATCTCCTTTCCCTTATACAAACACTCTATGTAAGCTTTCCATCACTCAGCCTTTTCTTCCCTATCTGTTAGAGGTTTTCCATTTGTGTCCTTAATATTACAGCACTTAGTCTTCTTTTCACCCAAAGTATTCTTAATCCTTCGATAAGCTGTGTCTACTTTTCCTAATTTCGGACAATTTTCTATACCTGTACATTTCTCTTTCAACCAATCTTCTTTCGCTCCCTTGCACTTCTTGTTAACCTCATTTCCCAGGCGTCTGTATTCTGCTTTCCCCTTTTCATATCTTACATTCTTGTGTTTCCGCCTTTCATCCATCAATTCCAGTATATCCTGAGTGATCCATGGTTTTTTACCTATTCTTTCTTTCTTACCAATGTTTTCTTCTGCGGATTTTGTTATTTCATTCTTCAAAAGTGCCCATTCGTCTGCAATTGAAGTTGGTTTAGCGTTTTTCATTAGTCCTTCCTTTATACTCTTCTTGAATCTTTCGTTTACATCCTTCACTTTCAGTCTGTCTATTGCCCACCTTTTTGGCCTTTGACTTTTCTTCAGTTTCTTCAACTTTAACCTGCATTTCATAACAACCAGATTATGGTCAGAGTTTATGTCAGTACCAGGATATGTTTTGCAATCCATAATCTGGTTTCGAAACCTCTGCTTGACCATAATGAAGTCGATTTGGTAACGCCCTGTATCTCCTGGTCTCATCCATGTGTATATTCTTCTATTGTGGTTGTTGAATAAGGTGTTAGCTATGACCAACTCATGCTCGGTGCAGAATTCCATCAGCCTGCTTCCTCGATCATTCCTTTCACCTAATCCGAAATCTCCTACTATCTTCCCTTCTCTTCCTTTTCCTACCACAGCATTCCAATCTCCCATTACTATAACATTTCCATCACCCTTGATATACCTCAGAATTTCATCTATTTCTTCGTAGACCATTTCAACATCTGCATCATCAGCTTGACTGGTAGGCATATAGACTTGTACCACTGTAGTGCACGTAGGTTTAGTATTGATTTTTGCTACAATAATCCGTTCATTATATTGATCATAATATTCCACCCGCTGTCCAAGTTTCCTACTCAATATGAGACCAACCCCTGCTTGGCCATTGTTTGATTCAGTGCTAATGACCCTATAGTCACCTGACCAAAAGTCCTGTTCTTCCTGCCAGCACATTTCACTAATCCCAACCAAATCCAACCTCAACCTATCCATTTCCCTTTCTAAGTGTTCTAACCTTCCATCTCCTAGCAGACTTCTAACATTCCACGCTCCGATCCGTAGAATGTCAGATTTCCTCTCTGTCACTTCTGTGATGTTAACCCCCTCTCGAGTAGTCCCCACCCGGAGATCCGAACGGGGGACTAGTTTACCTCCGGATTGAAATTTTACAAGGGAGGAAGCCATCATCACATGTAATTATGAATAGAGAGGTGCATATCCTCGGGAATAGCATTAGAGCTGTAGTTTCCCGTTGCTTTCAGGCGTGCAGCAGAACGCAGTGTAGCCTTTAGTTGGCTTATATTATCAATATCTTAACCGTCTATAAGACAAGTAAAGACCTGATTTATTCTGAAAGGCTGCTACTCCCTTTCAGAATAAGTAAAGAGCAATTCTACTAACAAAAATACTAACCTTCTACTAACAATTAAATACCAAAATTCTACTAACGAAAAATTACTTAAGTTCCACCAACAACAAGAACTACCACTTGGTGTATTCTTGGAATACATGGAAAGATAGAGTATACTTGTAATGCTCTTTGCTTGTTCATTCCTTCCTTTTTCTCAAACACCAACAGTGATCTTCTAATTTCTCCTTGTTGGTCATGTCTCTTATGTTACTCGTGAGTCTGTTCTAGATATATATCTTCCATGACTGACCTAGCGTCATCTAGCAGCGAATCTCTGAAGTTCCTCAATTCTTCCCTGTGCAAGAGGACTTCCTTATCAATCTGGCCACCAGATCTCGTCGCCATCGCCAGCTATCATGTCCATAATCAAGAGAACTTCGTCTACTTCTTCACCCACCAGGCTGCGCTAGTGTTGCCTGCTATCAACTCTTTGAAGACCATTTCATCAAGAGAAATTAACTTTTCAATGTTGGTTATGCTTATATGTATTCCTTTCGTTTTCTACCCCCACTCTTTTCCCTTCCCTGGTCCCTCTGTGCTTCGCTGAGTGTGTCTCACTTGTACGTCGGCAGTCGACTTAGTCAGTCAAATCTCAACTAGAGCTAGCCTCCTCAACTAAAGAGGCATTCTTTTAATTCCACGCCATGTTGGAACTTTAATGTAAACCATCAAAGGGAACTTCACCATCGCCATGAAGCAAAGATAAGTACCGACTTCAGGTTTTAACCTCATTCTCATCGTCTTTTAATAACTACATGCTTTTAACGATCATTTTATAGACAGTGTGAGATTATTATATTTGGGGCAATAATCATCCTTCGCGGGATTTTCTAAGCTGGGCTTTTGTCTGTCTAAGCCAATCTTAATAGAAAGCAGCATTTCTTATGCTTATTAAATGAGAGATCTTCTCACAACGTGGGATACTATTGAATACCCACTGTCTGTAAAATATTCAGCTCGTTCCACCGCTGGAATAACTTTGGCCCCATTCTTCAGTTAGGATTGCTCTGGAACCTTCCAGAATCTGCACTCTATCTACCAGTCGTACTGTCATGTATTTTCCACTTACATGGGGGAATACTATTTCAAATTAAGGAATCTTCCTTATGAAATACTGCTCAATAGCTAATTTTTCTTCCTCCGTTGGATTTTTCTCTGGCGTATTTAATGATAATTTACAACCTTCTCGAGCAATAGACTCTCGCCTATCTAGTGCAACTAGTTATTTTCCATAATTGCAGTAACCTTCTTTGTCATAAACTTTTGTGCTACTACAGTGAACTTTTCATCCAATTCAACAGACTATAGTGAAAACCAGTGTTTGTTCAACATTCCTTCCGCGTCGCGTTCGTCCGAATACCATAAATACGGCCATGAACATTTATCCTCAATCCCAGTTGATCTTTCCTAAACCTCTTACTAACAAACCATAATAATAAAATTGTCACTTTAGGTCTTCTTCAATGAGGTGTCACTCTAAAGACGTGCCCTCCCCCTTTGCTTATATATCATTTAGTAATGTCTGCATAACTACGTGTCTGGTACACGTCTCAAATTATCTTGTTTCTCCCTTCTAATTAGGGAATACAATTCTTTCAACTCATAAGTGAGTTATTTCTAGGTTTCACGAAAGGGATACTTGCCCCATTTGTCTCGTGATTCCTACTTAAACATAGGAAGTCTAGAACCTTCCTTTCGACGTTTTCTTCAGGTTTCACAGTAAGTGACCTGCCCTATTCGTGTAACTACAAAAAAGTAATTCAGCTTTAATATAAGAAGTTATAGGAACTTCTATCTTATTCTTCCTGTTTTTGTTATTGTTATTTCCGAAGTTGTTACTCTTTCTAAGATATTTACCTGGAATTTCTTAAAAGTACACAACTTGTACTTGATTTATTGTCTAACATTAATCACTTTAATTGTCTTTAAATTTGTTATTGTATCTTCTCCATTTCAAAATCTTGAGAAGATTTTACAACATATAAAGGTTTGAAACCAAAAGAATTGTTAATTGCCTGGCGCAAGCTTTAAACGTTTTCTGAGGTCTGCGACCCCAAATTGTTAACAAAATTAAATTTATATATTTGTCAAAAAAACTATTACCTAATATTGTTAAATTCATTACACTTTTTTGCATTGTTAAATAAATTAAAGAGTCCTTTTTCGCTTTCTCATTTTTCTAGTATAACAGTTAGGCAAGATCCTATCTTCCTTGACTCTTCCCACTTAATGAAAATAAATCTCTTGATAGGGTTTTCACCACTTGTTGCATTTGAGCAAGAACTCTTAGTTGACAATTTGGTAAAGTCTCTCTTAGCTTTAATAGCTAATTCTAACTGGCCAGTAAGGCAAGCTTAGCTCGCTACGCCATCTTCCTGCTTGTGGAGATTCTCTCCAGCACTTATGGTTGGTTTTTCAAAATATAAGTGTTTCTCATTGTCTAAACTTTTGGTCGGCTCCTTGCTGGGTAAACGCTTAGCCATTTCCAAATACAACTCTTGGAGCACTTACCAAAAGTATTCCGAAAGGTATAATTGTTTTATCCCTATCCTTCCTGGAAGCATTTGGTCGCTCTTTAGGAATTCTAAAATTTCGAAAACAAAAAATATCGAAACCGATTCAAATTATTGACATTCTTCAAATTACTTGTTCAAAAACAAACTCCTTTAACCAGATACATAAAAAATCTGTTACTCTTTGTCTTGCCAGACCATCACCCTTCCCCATAATAGGCATATGTATGCTTGAGAGGGAATACTCTAAAGCCACTCTCTTGCAAACCGCCCAAGTTCTAGCTGCGTCTCCCGTTAGCTTTGCCCAGGTCCCTACTCACTTTAGGTATCGGAGAGCTGATTTGCAGTGGCAGTCACCTTTTAGTATATTTAAAGTTAAGCTTATAACTTTTGTAGGACTCTCCTCCTATTTCTCCATCCTTTTCCTCCAGTCCGAAACCCATCTCCTTCTTTTTATCATCTTCCCTTGGTGGTTAGGTTATTCCCAAGTCAATAATCTACCCACCACTAAAACAGTCTGTCACCAGGCACACTCACATGCACCCTCACTCATCACCGTCTAATGACACAATGAACTATATCTAATAAACATGCAACTGCCACCAGACCGTGGCCTACGTTATATACAAGGCCTGGAAATGAGGCGCCAGACAACATTGCGAGCGATGGTTCGAACTTGTTCCGCATTTTGCCACTAGGCTCGCTGTCTGGCGCCCTTAATGGTACCGTTTGCATTACGTACAATGTGATTAGTGTGTCTGTATTTAGCAGTAAATAAGGGGTCCTAATGAGTGAGAAAGCTAAGGTGAGTTTAAAATTGACTGGCGAAGCGTGTCGTATTATAGTTGTGCTTTCGTTAAGAGCAGTAGACTGCTTCTTGACTGATATTGATATGGGTGCTAAGTGGTCTTTATAAACAAGACGTAGTGAAAAGCAAGTTTTAATCCAGTGTACTAGCGTAAATGTGACATGTATGTGTGATAAATACTTAAGATATAAATCACTGAATGATTTTAATAGTAACTTATGTGTAAATATTAGTGTTATTATTGTGTTCGTCAAAAATGGTGTAATGTAGCGTGCCGTATTGTAAATCTCGTCAAGTTAAAGGCAATGGACTTTCATAAATTTCCATTGAACAATGACATACTGAAACAATGGGTTCTAGCTGTTTCACGTGAGGGGTAACGCCAGGATCTTTGTGGACACCAAAACAGTCATCTAGAATTTGTAGCAAGCATTTCAAGGATTCTGAGTTTAGTATAAGTACTACAAGGAGAACGCTCTTACCGAACGCATTTCCGACGGTTTTTGAGGACTACCGCGAACATAAACAAGCGCAAATAAATAGAAATACACGCAAAAGAGCACGTGTCGATAGAGACATACATATCAACAATAAAAGGAAATGTTCGGGTAATTTAAATTTTACGGAAGACTATTTTGATGAACGAATTGAAGAAAACCATGATCAACCACGTGTTAGTGTAGGGACGCAATGTTCTACAATGAAGCAAACTCATTGCAAGTCAACAAAATTAAAATTAAGGAGGGCACTAAGAAAAAATACAGTATAAGGAACTACAATTAAGTCATTGAATCAGAAGTTGTTTTTTTTCGATTGGTCTCCTGAGAGGCCGAGTGCAGGTCTTTCTAGTCGACGCCCGGGGGCGACCTGCGCGTCGGGATGAGAGATGGAATGGATGAAGATGAATGAAATTGGGCAAGGAAGTGGATGGAAGCGGCCGTGGCCTATCAGAAGGTACCGTCCCAGCATTTGCCTGGTGTTTAAAATGGGGAGACCACGGAAAGCCATTTCGAGGACGGCTGACGGTGGGGCTCGAACCCACGCGTCTACCGAGTCAGCAGAGAGCTTGGCCCTATGACCTAACGCTGCGCTCTAGCCAGCGTAGCCACTGCTATCGGTATCAGAAGATAATTTCATTGAAACAAAAATTACATTCAGTGCAACGTCAGGACAAACTTGATGTTCAAATATCGAAGCTCAAGAGTGAAGCGGATCGTGGGGACTTGAAGGCTAATTTCTTACTTGAACAAATTCGAGCTTTCGCGAAACGAAAGTGTAAATACAATGAAACAAAAATAAAAATAAGTGTATTGCTCTGTAATAAATCACGGTCGGCTTTCCGCTTACTTAGAGATATAAATATTTTACAACTTCCTCATCCACGAACACTGAAAACGTACGTTGGGTATACGAACGGAGAGACAGGTGTCACGTCACTTGCAAAAGCTAGGTTGATAGCTGAAGAAAAGTCACTGACTCACGATAATGAGAAGGTTGGTTCATTAATCATTGATGAAATGGCCATAAAGTCTAGACTATTGTATGACAAGAATTTAGACATGTTTCTCGGCATTAGTGATATTGAGAAAGAT
Source organism: Meconema thalassinum (assembly GCA_946902985.2). Lineage (NCBI taxonomy): Eukaryota > Metazoa > Arthropoda > Insecta > Orthoptera > Tettigoniidae > Meconema > Meconema thalassinum. The sequence continues at coordinate 59,150,905 of OX336398.1, read as the reverse complement.
GCAATTGGAATCGAACATAAATTGGCTAATAAATTATTATACATACTGTTCAATGGCCTGTCATCCTTCTACATGATACCTGTTTCGTTCTACTTTACATGTGGACTCACAGGACAACAGTTACCTAGAATAACACTGAACGCATTGACTGCGGTTGAGGAATGCGGATTCAAGGTCATCAGAATAGTGACGGACAACTGTCAGGTGAATGTGTCAATGTTTGAGGCGCTGTGTGGCGGATGTGTCACTCATGAAATTCGTCACCCGAAAGACGAGCAGAGGCCACTTTTTCTTAGTTTCGATCCGAGTCACATCATTAAGAATGTACGATCACAATATCTGAGTAGGAACTTCTATGTAGATGACATTTTAATAACTAGTGATCATCTCAAGAATCTGTACCACTTACAGAAAAAGCTAGTAGTAAAGCCAGTTAGAAAATTAAGCAGGAAGGTTGTATATCCAAGCAATTTAGAAAAAATGAATAAGGCAAGAGCCAAATTGGTGTTTACTCCAGAGACAATAACTGGGCTTAGAGCATGGAAGTCATGTGCCCAGAGAAAGTTGAAGGTAAGGACAGCCTACACGAAACAACAGAATTATTGGAAATTTTCAGAAAATGGTTTGATATACATGATATCTGCAATACCACACACGGACTTCATTCCAGAAACACGGACAAGTTTATTTTCAGTAAAGTTAATGATGAGAGACTTTCATGGCTGACCAATGAATTTCTGCCCTACCTGTCACAGATTCAAAGTTATCCCGATAAAAAATATGAGACTTACAAAGGAAACTTATCAAGCTTTGGTGCTAACAACTTCATCAACCGTGTCCTGCATACGATTTCTAATCAGTATCGGCTTCCATTATGTGCTTACGCGGAATCTCTCTAGTGACGATGTAGAACTTCTCTTCAGTCACCTGAGAAATAAGGGAGGTAACAATGACATGATGGACAAGAGATCATGCCTGCATGCCATCGAGTCAACACTTAGCACAGGAATTATGGCATCTTCTAGAAGTGGGAATGTGGAGCTGAGGGAAGATGCAGTCGTAACAGGCGCCTTGACCAAGTTTCTGAAGCCTAAAAAATCGCGGAAGGTGCAAAACCCAGCCAATGCTAAAGAAACACCCCAGCTTCCGGCTCATGTCTGGGAGATTCTTGAAAGCCCTGTTCAAAGTAAGAATAAGGGGCATATAGCTTACTTATATTAAGTTCATTGAAATAAAACATTATGATTGACATTTTAGCATTAAAATCTCGATTTTTGTTTTCAGAAAAGCCAGCGTCTCTATCTTCCATTTCAATTGCAATGGTAGTGGGATATCTTGTAAGAGTGGCAGAAGTGAGAACAAACTGTGAAGGTTGCTTAGAGATAATATCAGCTCCAGCAAACTCAAGCCTACCATTTAGTTTAATACATTTTCAAGACAGAGGGGGATTAATATATCACAAAGCTTCTTTTATTTATCTGTTGGAAACAATTTCTCACTTTGCCACAACAGCCGTAAATTTCATGTCTCGAAAATATTTAGTGTCAAATATCACAAATATTTTAACTGAAACGTTTTCCGAGCACACAAAATGTGAAGTGTGTATTGACAATTCTCTCTCCGTAGTTCTTCTGCAAAAGTTCTTAAGGCCACTTTTAAAGAATATTGGTTTGAACCACACGGGCAGTAGTGCAACGTTTCTGAATTTATGAAGTAAGCCCCTTGACAGAAAAATCCTTAAAGTGAAGTGAAATACAGTCAAGAGTGATCCGCATTCATCATTTGGGGGAAACTGGAGGAAAACAGGTAAGAAGTGCTAAAATACATGGATTAAATGTACTTGAGTTGCATGTAACGCATAGTCAAAACCAGACAACTAGGGCGCCGGACCGCGATCCTAGTGGCGTAAAGTGGAACTACCAGTTTGGCGCACCAAGTCTCAGCTCTATTTCCAGGCCTTGAGTATAACGTAGGCCACGCACCAGACACACTCACACACCACAGTCTAATGGATCAATGAACTATATCCAATAAACATGCAACTGCCACCAGACACACTCACACACCACAGTCTATGACCTGACTACATGGTCATTGGCCCAGATGATGATTTATTTATTTATTTCGAGTCATAAGCACAGCAAAAAGAAACATAGGAAACAAACCAAAGATTGATAGTATATTATACAATGTAACTCAAATCTTAAATGACAAACTAAACAATATCAGCCCAAAATTGAGCAACAGTAACAGCGTTGTCTGAAGCATCAACAAGCTTTTGTGTGGAACATGATGTAGGACAACTAGGACAGTTAATTAAGTGTTTAGTTGTCTGTTCCTCCCCGCAGTCACACAAGGTGGAAGATTCCTTCAATAAGACCCATTTGAACAGATTGTCCTTAGTTCGTCCGACGCCACTCCTGAGCCGATTTAAGGTCTTCCACACTCTCCAGACTTGATTTCCACCAAGAGGAAGGTTCTCGGAAGGAGCTATCCATTCATTACACTCAGATCTTGCTGTCCACTGAGATAATCTGGCTGCTCCAGGCTGACCGGTGAGGGGAGTAGTAGTTCTCATGAAGCTCTTCCTAGATTTGAGCCTACTAAGTGGTGACTGGTAACCATGTAACAGATGATCAGTGTTATGTTCTGATTTATGTCTCTCAAGTTTGGCTGCAACTTCACGCCTTACATCTGGCGGAGCAATTCCCGCTAGCTTGTGGAGTTTATCAATAGGTGTAGCTTTGAGACATCCCGTTACAATCCTGCAGGTTTCATTTAGAGCCACATCAACTTGCTTTGCATGAGATGATTTGCGCCATACAGGCCATGCATATTCAGCTGCAGAATAACACAAAGCCAAGGCTGATGTTCTTAGTAAATTGGGATATGCACCCCATATACTGCCAGTAAGCTTCCGCAAGATGTTGTTACCAGCAGCAACTTTCTGCTTGGTGTTAGTGCAGTGTTTACTATAGGTCAACGTTCGATCTAAGGTAACACCCAGATATTTGGGGTAGAAACAATGTTCAAGCTCTTTATCTTCCCATAACACTGTAAGCTTTCTATAGGCTTCTCGATTGCGCAGGTAGAAAGCACAAATTTGAGTTTTAGCAGGGTTCGGTCTCAAATTATTGACTCTATAGTACTTAGAGAGGTCCTTCAGAGCAACAGTCAACTGGTTTTCTACTGCCTCAAAATCTCTGGCCTGTGTGACTAAAGCAAGATCATCTGCATAGATGAAGCTCTTTGTAAGAGAAGGTTGAGGCTGATCATGTGTAAATATGTTGAACAATATGGGGGAAAGGACACTACTCTGAGGCAAGCCATTCCTTTGACTTCTCCATCTACTCTTTCTACCTTGGAACTCCACATAGAATCGCCGATTTTCTAAAAGCGTCTGCAAAGTTCTGGTGAAATTAATGTCTCTGGTGATGTAGTAGACTTTGTGCAGTAGTTGTTGATGCTGAATGGTATCATATGCTGCTGTGAGATCCACGAAGACAGACCCAGAAATGTATCCTTTTTCATATCCCTCTTCAATATGTTCTGTAAAATTAAGAACTTGTGCTGTACAATTCTTTCCAGGTCGGAAACCGGCTTGTTGAGGTACGAGATGATGTTCAACAATGGGAGTAAGTCTATTTAGCAACATCCTTTCATAGATTTTATACAAATGGCAAAGAAGCGAAATGGGTCGATAGTTCTTCGGATCAGCTGCATCCTTTCCAGGCTTGAGTAAGGCAATAACTTTGGTTTTCCTCCAGATGGCAGGGATCTGTTTCTGCTTCAGGCAATAATTATAGAATTGCAGAAGCCATCTCTCCGTGATGGGACCAAAATGTTTAATTTGCTCAATCATTAGTGTTACGTGCAAAGCCCGTCCCAACGTTTTTAATTATGCATCTCCCCTACATATTGGTACTCCCTACCTTTAAAGCGCCCGCCTTGATGGTTTGGTTTCGCTTATGAACTCGAGGTGGCAGCATCTATCGGCATCTCTAGCCGGAGTTGTATCTTTGACCGCTAGAGTGTGTGAGTGGTGTCTTCTGATCTCGTCTAATCGAGACATATTTGAAGGATGTTGTTTTATACGTCATTAAACAAAAGACTATATATGCATCATGCCGCCAAAATTATTATATAATATGCACATTGTTACTTGATGTGTCAATCTGTGATTGGACAATTACAATTAACATTAATGCACTGCGGCCTACGACTCTTGGGTCCCCGCCATCTTGGCATCTAAACAGTCTGTCGTCAAGAAAGCAAGAAGCTAGTAGGTCGTGAAAGATGTCGCCGCTGCCCGGGGGCTTGGCCCCCTGGCCTCCACGAAATATGGATGTATTTTAAAAAAAGGAAATGCCGGTGCTCTTAAGGCTATAATTTCGCCATTTCGCCTTTAAGATGAAGTGTGACTAATTATCGCAGCTTGCTGCAAACAGGAGTGCTTGTGACCCAAACGGCGCATGTGCTGGGTAGGCCATGTTGAGGCAAATCTAGTGCCTTATAATGTTATTTAAATGGTGTTTTAATGATTTTTTTTATTATTGTGTCTCCACAGAGAAGGATTTAAGGTACGTTGTATAAAATATTTATATTTATATATATATTGTTATGGGAGCTCCGATATTGGCCTTATATTAATGTTTTAATCCTGTATTTTATTTCGCCTTGTAGGCCTATATTTCTGTTTCGCTAACATTACCTGATATGTAAATTTTGTTGTTTTCTTTCAAACCTTCCGGAGATACGTTTCAAGTTATCTTACGTCGTAATTTATTATTTATTTAGTTTATTTTCTTTTGGTAGTCTTAGGGATTCGCCTTTTTTAATTTGCTTTCGATCCGTAGCTTCCTAATTTACCTCGCTGTTATCGTGTTAAGCTGTCGTCTTTCCTTTCTCTCTGGTGACATTTTATTTTTAAAAAAGTAATTGTTTGCCGTGATTCGACTGAACATGCAAGCATCTGTTTCGTGGCCATGTTTGTTTTTTGTTTTGCCCGAGTGCATTCTGGTCTGGTAGTGTAATCCTTTAGGCGTCGAGCGGGACACTCAAACGTGTTGTGGTGGTAGATCAATATGTTTTTTGTTAGTCGTGTTGATTTAACTTTGTGTTTTTGTGAGTGTTCCTGAGTATTTCTCCGTCATGAAAGTTGTGGATTTGTAAATTGGTCCTATTTTATTTTATTAATTTAATTTTATACTTTTCGTTTCCTCGTGGCCTTGATGCCTGCATGTCGAGTCAGTTTTGCGTGCATTAGTGATTTATCAAGCCCGTTCTCATTTTGTGATCGCTGTCTGCTGACTTCCTTCCTTTGGGCTTTTTTTTTTAATTAAATGTTTTCGTTTTGGTTCAGCAAACTTGCATGTAAAGCCTTATCTAGTTTTCTTAGGTAATTGACTTGTTTTGGCCTTAAGCCAATGTCCATCACCAGAGAGGTTGTTTTTTGTGGCAGTAATAGTCTTTTTTAATTTTTTTGGCTGGAGGATTTTAAATCATTTATTATTTTCTTGCCACTTTTGGTAATTAAATGTTGCGGCATCATTTCGTCAGTGGCAGTTCTGTGGGTTGTCGGAGTGTGTCTGTAGACGAGCCTGGGCGTTTTCCCCTTCTCCACCTTCGTCCACCCTTTTAGGTGTTCTTCTGTTGGGGCTTGTCATCTGGCGGTGATTTTGCAGTTAGCGATGCGGACCTCTGAAATAAGGTAAGTTGGCCCATCATCCATTCCATTCCAGGTGTCGCAATTAGGTCATCTAGACCAGGCGCTTTACCATTTTTGCAATTCTTAACTGCTGTTCTAAGTTCATGCAGACTGAAGTCATTTGATAGGTGGTTGCTTTCACAGTCATGACCTCTTTTGAGTTTTGTTCTATCATTAGAAAAATTGACCCTTCCATTGTGAACAAGCTGAGCAATTTGATCTGGTGTAATATTTGCATGACCATGATTGTGGGTGGGATCGTTGTTCAAGCGTCGCACAACTGCCAGGCTTTCTGACTGCTTTTAGACACATAAAGTTTCTCAAGTAACTCTATCCATCGTTCTTTTTTGGATTTGGCTAAGTCTGTGGACAAATTTTGGCCAGTGGTTATGGTTTCCATGCTGTAAGGATTATCGTTGAAAAGCCGGATATAGTTATGTAGATGCTTCCGAGATTCTTCTGTCAAGCCAGGTATAGCTTACTCGACAACCTCTGGGAGTAGAGAGTCTTGAAGATGTTTTCACGGCTTCCACAAACTCGTCATAGTTGGAGAGAGACTGATGGTGTTGTGCGTAAAATTTCTGAATAAAGAAGATCAGCAAACTTTTGCCAATCTGCTTTCTTGAAATTATATCTCCTTCGGAATGGTGTGAATCTAGGACTAATAGCTGCAAACACTTGGCAGCATATGGGACGGTGTTGAGTATTTGGTATCGGAATTAAAACAGATTTTCTGCATTGGTGAGCTATGTTCACGCTTACAAAAATGAAGTCGGGATTGTACCCACGTTTCCAACGCCCACTGTTGAAAGATGGTGGAAGTTTATTATCGTGGACAAGATTAAGTTGGTTGCTATCAGCCCAAGTCACCATTACTGTCGTCCTCAACATAATCCCAAACGTTACTGTGGCTATTGAAATCTCCAACAATAAAGTGAACTTGTTGATTGTTGTAGTTGTCTGGAGGTGAAAATGGAAGCCTGCTCCTGGAGGTTTGTAGAATGACGTTACAATACAACCATTCAGTTCCACAGACAGTAATTAAATATCGTTGACTTCTGTACGTGAGGTAGAGAGGACAGCTATGTCATTCCGAACAAAGATAGCACTACCATATTGTCTATGGGGTCGGTCAACTGCCAGTTTCATCCCAAGAATGTTTGGTCTTCTCAAGGTGTCATCCCGATGAGTTTCTTGCATACATGAAACATCACACCTAGGTTCATTGACAACATGTTGTAGGAGTTGGTCTTTGGCAACAGACAAGCCTTGATAAAGACCGTAGGTTTCCAATCATTATGAAACTTCCAATGCAATGCTTTTGAAGTGCTGACGTTCAGTTCAGTACTGGAGAACAGACCATGTACCTATGCAGGAGCACCACGTGCAGGAATCAGCTTCACCCCCCAGATGATGATGATAATATGGTACAATATATGGTACTATATTGTATAATATATTGCACCATATATTGCACCATATATTGTATCATATATTTTACCACATATATTGCACCATATATTGTATCATATCTTGTATCATATATTGCACCATATATTGCACCATATATTGCACAATATATTGTACCACATACTGTACAATATATTACACCATATATTGCACCATATATTGTATCATATATTGTACCACATATATTGCACCATATATTGCACCTTATCTTGTATCATATATTGCACCATATATTGTATCATATATTGTACCACATATATTGCACCATATATTTTATCATATATTGTACCACATATATTGCACCATATATTGCACAATATATTGTACCATATATTGCACAATATATTGTGCCAAATATTGTACCATATATATATATATATTACAAAATATTGTAGCATACATAGTATCATATATTGCACCGTATATTGTACCATGTATTGCACCATATATTGTATCGTATATTGAATCATATATTGTACCACATATTGTGCCCTTGTATATAACAGCGTCGTTATACGAGAATCAAACTTCGGGGGGCGTTCAGTCCGGGTATGCTTTCACTAGAGCTCAAATACCAGACGGCTGCTTTACAAATACAAGGACCATATGCAAAACTACAAACAAAGAAATGAGTGAAAAACAAATAAAATTACACCATTTAATAACTGAATAAAAACAACAAACATAAAAAATAACATAAACAAAGTCCACCCTGAACTTTACTCCCACAGTACAATAATTTACACAGATCTGAGTGGCCTAGAAAGGTCCACTCCAAAGAAATAAAATTGTGGATCAAATTCCACTTGTCTGATTAACATGTATGCACGCGTATAACTACGCTAGAGAAGAAATAAGTATTTTTGATGGAGATTTGCTCACAGATGGAACAGCCAATATGCTTGCAAACCCCCATACTGCAAACCATTATTATGGCTCTATGGGACACACTCGTAGAATAACATACCAAAAATTATAATTTTACTGACACACGCAACCATTTAAAATTTATAAACTAATTGATCTCCATCGAGATCGCAGTGAGTCAGGAAACTCCCAGCAAAACAGAAGCTTGCCCAATGGCTCATATTGCTCAACACATACATGACAACAACGTGACCGAACATCGAGACCACCCGAGGTCAATGAACATAACAATAAACAAACAAGAACTAAGATGCCTAAAATCCGCTGATATTTACATGAAATAAAAGCATGGATAAGCTAACACGCTGGAAATCGATCGATCAAAACGCGAACAGCACCCATTTACCGATTACAATTCTTTTATCATTAAACAGGCTTTATTTTAATATATAAGATAAACATTTACGAAGAACGGAAACCTGGTCCGTGAATACTAATGAGCACAGCTTGCTCCTTATCTGATGGAGTGCGCCGGGTAGAAATACCTTCACTTACCACTCATTAACAACTGTGTTCAAACCAGCCCTCCTTGTCGAAGCTTTAAGTCATGCTATTTATAACAAGAGACTAGACAGTCCCGTTACGCCACCTGTTAATCGCGACACAAGAATTCACACACTCCTGCCAATTCCAAAGAATTGCAAGAACATCGTATAAGGGGATTCCAACATTTTCCTCGCAAGGATTAAATGCTTATCCTGGACATAGCTTCAGACAGAACCAGGGTTCCCGAAAATTCCTATCCCATAAAACACATATTTGCAGACTCAATAAAGCATTTTGGGCAGATCACAACACAAATCTACCACGGGCCGACACTCCAATCAAATATCCAAAGATTTTGTGTCCCAAGACATTAAAAGAGTAACATTACAAACAAATAAAGTAATTGGGCAGATGACCCCTCACTTAACAAAAAAAATGCAACAAACGGCAATTAACACACAAGCCTGTGTAACAATAAAAATCTATACAATAAAAAGATTTCTCACCAATTCTATTATCTACTCTAGCTAATTCAGTTTCGCTTCTGTTATGATATCGGTTCCCAATTTGCGTCGCTTAGCCGCGCATTTTACGGTAGCGACACGCACTCGAGTACGCTTGCCCCGTGTACTTGACATCAACAAAAAAAATCTTCACACAAATAGAATACATGCCACGTTGCTCATGAACTAAACTAAAGTGTGTCAGTACCAAAAGCATCTACAATAAAACACGAAGATAAAAATTGAAATATAATATTTACACAAAATAATATGTTCCCACAAAACCATAACCAGTTTGTCAAATAAATAAATTACTTCAGTACTCATTCCTTTTTCTGCGTCGTCTCATCGAACATCGCCTGACATTCTCTCTCCAAAGTGTTTAGCTCATCTCAGACCACATGGAGCCGTAGAAACGTTGGTTCGATGTCTTTCTCTGGGTCTGGAGTTCCATCTTGACGTTGAATAAAAATACAAATAAAAATGTTATTTATAGTCACACGTAATTTTCTATCTAAATTTTGCCAATAGCTACTTCATTCACCATTTTTCTAGTGCAAAATTAATCGTAGACGTTCCCTAATAGTTGTAGTCGTGGGAGACTACTAAAATCTTACAGATACACAAATTTCACACTCAGCTGCGCGCACACAACTTCATTATAATGCTTTCAATAATGACTATCTCTGATAAATTTAATACAGTATACCTTCACGGTATCGAAAAGAGTAAGTGATCACCTCACGGTGTCACCAAGAATCAACAACGTCGTCACTGAAACGACAGTATTTATGTGAATTTAGCAAAAGGACGTAGGGAGAGGGAAATCTATCACTAACTTCTATAATAATGCGATTATTGACATGCAACAGGTATCAAACAGTTTGAAATATTATACAGGTCACAATGGGGCTATCGTGCTCTGGAATCGATCATAGATTTCTTTAATCCAATCTTTCCCGCTTTCATCTTCAAGCCGGCGTCAGACGCTCCCTTGGCGCTAAAATTGGTGACCCTCTCTGATTGGTAGTTCATGACGTCAGTATCGCAGTTTGAACAGAAGCCTATGTCCTATGATTGGTTGAAAGTTCCTCTCGTCTCTCTCTCATCCAGCAACTATCTTACTCGTAACGCTAGGGTGACAAAGAAATTACGGTCTGAAATGAGTCAGGACCCCAACACACCTTTGTCTGATAATGCATCTGTCAACATTCCGATCTCGTCACTTCTTTGTTTCAGGACTGGGCACGTTCAAACGTACTGTCTCCATATAAGCTTGACATTTCGCAATCCAGTCTGGCCTTCCTGTATGATTCTGGCAGAAAATCAGAATATAATGAAATGAATAATTGGAATCATTAATATGCGTAGCTTATTAAGGGTTCAATATATTGCACTATATATTGCACCATATATTGTATCATATCTTGTATCATATATTGCACCATATATTGCATCATATATTGCACCATATATTGTATCATATATTGCACCATATAATGTATCATACATAGTATCATATATTGCACCATGTATTGCACCATATATTGTACCATATATTGTATCAAACATTGTACCATATATTGTATCATATATTGTATCATATATTTTACCATATATTGCACCATATATTGTATCATATATTGCACCATATATTGTATCATGCAGAGTACCATATATTGTACCATGTATTGCACCATATATTGTACCATATATTGTGCCATACATTGCACCTTATATTGTACCATATATTGTATCATATATTGTACCATATATTGTATCATATATCGCAACAAATATTGTACCATATATAGTACCATATATTGCGTCATATATTGTATCATACATAGTATCATATATTGTACCATATATTATATCATATATTGTACCATATATTGTATCATATATTGCACCATATATTGTATCATATATTGTATCATATATTACACCATATATTGTATCATATATTGTACCATATATTGCACCATATATTGTATCATATATTGCACCATATATTGTATCATACATAGTATCATATATTGTACCATGTATTGCACCATATAATGTACCATACATTGCACCTTATATTGTACCATATATTGTATCATATATTGTATCATATATTATACCAAATATTGTACCATATATAGTACCATATATTGTACCATATATTGTATCATACATAGTATCATACATTGTATCATATATTGTATCATATATTGTATCATACATTGCACCATACATTGCACCATATATTGCACCGTATATTGTATCATATATTGTCTCATACTTAGTATCATATATAGCACCGTATATTGTATCATATTTTGTATCATATATTGCACAATAGATAGTACCATATATTGAACCACACAATCCACAATATATTGTTTCCTAAATTGCACCATATATTGCACAATATATTGTATCATATATTGCACCATATATTGCACCATATATTGTAACATATATTGTATCATACATAGTACCATATATTTTATCATATATTGTACCATATATTGTATCATATATTTTATCATATATTGTACCATGTATTGCACCATACATTGTACCATATATTGTATCATATATTGTATCATATATTGTATCATACATAGTATCATATATTGCGTCATATATTGTATCATATATTGTATCATATATTTTATCATATATTGTACCATGTATTGCACCATACATTGTACCATATATTGTATCATTTATTGTATCATACATAGTACCATATATTGTATCATATATTACACAATAGATAGTACCATATATTGCACCATATATTGTACCATGTATTGCACCATACATTGTACCATATATTGTATCATATATTGTATCATATATTGCGTCATATATTGTATCATACATAGTATCATATATTGCACCATATATTGTATCATATATTGTATCATATATTGCACAATAGATAGTACCATATATTGAACCACACAATCCACAATATATTGTTTCCTAAATTGCACCATATATTGCACAATATATTGTATCATATATTGTATCATATATTGCGTCATATATTGTATCATACATAGTATCATATATTGCACCATATATTGTATCATATATTGTATCATATATTGCACCATATATTGCACCATATATTGTATAATTTATTGTATCATATATTGCACCATATATTGTAACATATTTTGTATCATATATTGTATCATATATTGCACCATATATTGTATCATATATTGCATCATATATTGTACCATATATTGTATCATATATTGTATCATATATTGTATCATATATTGCACCATATATTGTATCATATATTGTATCATATATTGTATCATATATTGCACCATATATTGTATCTTATATTGTATCATATATTGTATCATATATTGTATCATACATAGTATCATATATTGTATCATATATTGCACCATATATTGCAGCATATATTGCACCATATATTGTATCATATATTGTATCATATATAGTACCGTATATTGTATCGTACATAGTATCATATATTGTATCATATATTACACCATATATTGCATCATATATTGTATCAAATATTGTATCACAAATTGCACCATATATTGTATCATACATTGTGTCATATATTGTATAATATATTGCACCATATATTGTATTATATATTGTACCATATATTGTATCATATATTGTATCATAATTTTACCATTTATCGCACCATATATTGTATCATATATTGCACCATATATTGTATCATACATTTTATCATATATTGCACCATATATTGTATCATATATTGTACCATATATTGTATCATATATTGTATCATAATTTTACCATTTATCGCACCATATATTGTATCATATATTGCACCATATATTGTATTATATATTGTATCATATATTGACTCATATATTGTATCATATATTGTATCATATATTGCACCATATATTGTATCATATATTGTATCATATATTGTATCATACATAGTACCATATATTGTATCATACATAGTATCACATATTGTATCATATATTTTATCATATATAGTACCATATATTGCACCATATATTGTATCATACATAGTATCATACATTGTATCATATATTGTATCATATATAGTACCATATATTGCACCATATATGCTATCATATATTGTATCATATATTGCACCATATATTGTATCATACATTGTATCATATATTGAATCATATATTGCACCATATATAGTACCATATATTGCACCATATATTGTATCATACATTGTATCATATATTGCACCATATATTGTATCATATATTGTATCATATATAGTACCATATATTGCACCATATATTGTATCATACATAGTATCATATATTGTATCATATATTGTATCATATATAGTACCATATATTGCACCATATATTGTATCATATATTGTATCATATATTGCACCATATATTGTATCATACATAGTATCATATATTGCACCATATATTGTATCATATATTGTATCATATATTTCACCATATATTGCACCATATATTGTACCATATTTTGTATCATATATTGTATTATATATTGCACCATATATTTTATCATATATTGCACCACATATTGTATCATATATTGTATCATATATTGAATCGTATATTGTATCATATATTGTATCATATATTGCACCATATATTGTATCATATATTGTATCATATATAGTACCATATATTGAACCACATATTGTATCATACATAGTATCGTATATTGTATCATATATAGTACCATATATTGCGTCATATATTGTATCATATATTGCACCATATATTGTATCATATATATTGCACCATATATTGTACCATATTTTGTATCATATATTGTATTATATATTGCACCATATATTTTATTATATATTGCACCACATATTGTATCATATATTGTATCATATATTGAATCATATATTGTATCATATATTGTACCATATATTGCACCATATATTGTATCATACATAGTATCATATATTGTATCATATATTGTATCATATATAGTACCATATATTGCACCATATATTGTATCATATATTGTATCAAATATTGCACCATATATTGTATCATACATACTATCATATATTGCACCATATATTGCACCATACATTGTATCATATATTGTATCATATATTGTATCATATATTGTACCATATATTGCGTCATATATGCACCATATATCGTATCATATATTGTATCATATATTGAATCATATATTGTATCATACATTGCACCATATATTGCATCATATATTGCACCATATATTGTCTCACACTTATAATCATATATTGCACCGTATATTGTATCATATATTGCACAATATATTGTTCCCCAAATTGCACCATATATTGTATCATATATAGTATCATATATTGTATCATATATTGTACCATATATTGTATCATATATTGTATCATATATTGTATCATATATTGTATCATATATTGTATCATATATTGCACCACATATTGTATCATATATTGTATCATATATTGTATCATATATTGTATCATATATTGCACCATATATTGCATCATATATTGTACCATATATTGTATCATATATAGTATCATATATTGTATCATATATTGTACCATATATTGCACCATATATTGCATCATATATTGTATCATATATTGTATCATATATTGCACCATATATTGTATCATATATAGTATCATATATTGTATCATATATTGCACCATATATTGCACCATATATTGCATCATATATTGTATCATATATTGTATCATATATTGCACCACATATTGTATCATATATTGTATCATATATTGTATCATATATTGTATCATATATTGTATCATATATTGCACCATATATTGCACCATATATTGCATCACATATTGTATCATAGATTGCACCATCTATTGTATCATACATTGTATCATATATTGTATCATATATTATACCATATATTGCGTCATATATTGCACCATATATTTTATCATATATTGTATCATATATTGTATCATATATTGTATCATATATTGCACCATATATTGTATCATATATTGCGTCATATATTGTATCATACATAGTATCATATATTGCACCATATATTGTATCATATATTGTATCATATATTGCACCATATATTGCACCATATATTGTATCATATTTTGTATCATACAGTATATTTTATCATATATTGCACCATATATTGTATCATATATTGTATCATACATACTATCATATATTGCACCATATATTGTATCATATATAGTATCATATATTGCACCATATATCATCTATTGTATCATACATAGTATCACATATTGTATCATATATTGTATCATATATATAGTACCATATATTGCACCATATATTGTATCATACATAGTATCATTTATTGTATCATATATTGTATCATATATAATACCATATATTGTACCATATATTGTATCATTTATTGTATCATATATTGTATCATATATTGCACCATATATTGTATCATACATAGTATCATTTATTGTATCATATATTGTATCATATATAATACCATATATTGCACCATATATTGTATCATACATTGTATCATATATTGAATCATATATTGTATCATATATTGCACCATATATTGTATCATATATTGTATCATATATAGTACCATATATTGCACCATATATTGTATCATATATTGAATCATATATTGTATCATATATTGCACCATATATTGTATCATACATAGTATCATTTATTGTATCATATATTGTATCATATATAATACCATATATTGCACCATATATTGTATCATACATTGTATCATATATTGAATCATATATTGTATCATATATTGCACCATATATTGTATCATATATTGTATCATATATAGTACCATATATTGCACCATATATTCTATCATACATAGTATCATATATTGTATCATATATTGTATCATATATTGCACCATATATTGTATCATATATTGTATCATATATTGTATCATACATAGTATCATATATTGTACCATATATTGTATCATATATTGTACCATATATTGTATCATATATTGTATCATATATTGTATCTTATATTGCACCATATATTGTATCATTTATAGTACCATATATTGCACCATATATTGTATCATATATTGTACCATCTACTGAATCATATATTGCACCATATATAGTACCATATATTGTATCATACAATGTATCATATATTGTACCATATATTGTACCATATATTGTATCATATATTGTATCATATATTGTACCATATATTGTATCATATATTGTATCATGTATTGTATCATATATTGCAACATATATTGTATCATACATTGTATCATCTATTGAATCATATATTGCACCATATATAGTACCATATATTGCACCATACATTGTATCATACATTGTATCATATATTGTACCATATATTGTATCATATATTGTACCATATATTGCACCATATATTGTATCATATATTGTATCAAATATTGCACCATATATTTTACCATATATTGCACCATATATTGTACCATATTTTGTATCATATATTGTATTATATATTGCACCATATATTTTATCATATATTGCACCACATATTGTATCATATATTGTATCATATATTGAATCATATATTGTATCATATATTGTATCATATATTGCACCATATATTGTATCATATATAGTACCATATATTGAACCACATATTGTATCATACATAGTATCGTATATTGTATCATATATAGTACCATATATTGCGTCATATATTGTATCATATATTGTATCATGTATTGTATTATATATTGTATCATATATTGCACCATATATTGTATCATACATTGTACCATCTATTGAATCATATATTGCACCATATATAGTACCATATATTGCACTATATATTGTATCATACATTGTATCATACATTGTATCATATATTGTATCATATATTGTACCATATATTGTATCATATATTGTACCATATATTGTATCATATATTGTATCATACATTGTACCATATATTGCAACATATATTGTATCATATATTGCACCACATATTGTATCATATATTGTATCATATATTGCACCATATATTGTATCATATATTGTATCATATATAGTTCCATATATTGAACCACATATTGTATCATACATAGTATCGTATATTGTATCATATATAGTACCATATATTGCGTCATATATTGTATCCTATATTGTATCATATATTGTATCATGTATTGTATTATATATTGTATCATATATTGCACCATATATTGTATCATACATTGTACCATCTATTGAATCATATATTGCACCATATATAGTACCATATATTGTATCATACATTGTATCATACAATGTATCATATATTGTATCATATATTGTACCATATATTGTATCATATATTGTATCATATATTGTATCATATATTGTATCATATATTGCACCATATATTGTATCATACATTGTATCATATATTGTATCATATATAGTACCATATATTGTATCATACATTGTATCATATATTGTACCATATATTGTATCATATATTGTATCATATATTGTACCATATATTGCACCATATATTTTATCATATATTGTATCATATATAGTACCATATATTGCACCATATATTTTATCATATATTGTACCATATATGGTATCATATATTGTACCATATATTGTACCATATATAGTAACATATATTGCGTCATTTATTGTAGCATATATTGTATCATATATAGTATCATATATTGTACTATATATTGTATCATATATTGTACCATATATGGTATCATATATTGTACCATATATTGTACCATATATAGTAACATATATTGCGTCATTTATTGTAGCATATATTTTATCATATATAGTATCATATATTGCACCATATATTGCACCATATATTGTATCATATATTGTATCATACATAGTATCATATATTGTACCATATATTGTATCATATATTGTACCATATATGGTATCATATATTGTACCATATATTGTACCATATATAGTAACATATATTGCGTCATTTATTGTAGCATATATTGTATCATATATAGTATCATATATTGTACTATATACTGTAACATATATTGCATCATTTATTGTATCATATATTGCACCGTATATTGTACCATATATTGTATCATATATTGTACTATATACTGTAACATATATTGCATCATTTATTGTATCATATATTGTATCATATATTTCACCATATATTGTATCACATATTGTATCATATATTGTATCATATATTGCACCATATATTTATCATATATTTTATCATACATTGTATCATATATTGTAACATATATTGCACCATATATTGTACCATATATTGCACCATATATTGTATCATATATTGTATCATATATTTCACCTTATATTGTATCATATATTTTATCATACATTGTATCATATATTGTAAAATACATAGTATCATATAATGTATCATATATTGCACCATATATTGTATCATATATTGTACCATATATTGTATCATATAATGTATCATACATTCTATCTTATATTGCACCATATATTGTATCATATATTGTATCATATATAGTACCATATATTGCACCTTATATTGTATCTTCATAGTAGCATATATTGTATCATATATTGTATCATATATAGTATCATATATTGCACCATATATTGTATCATATATTGTATCATATATTGCACCTTATATTGTATCATACATTGTACCATATATTGTATCATATATTGATTCATATATTGTATCATATATCGCCCCATATATTGCAACATATATTGTATCATATATTGCACCACATATTGTATCATATATTGTATCATATATTGTATCATATATTGCACCATATATTGTATCATATATTGTATCATATATAGTATCATATATTTTACCTTATATTCTATTATACAATGTATCATATATTGCACCATGTATTGCACCATATATTGTATCATACATTTTACCATATATATTGTATCATACATAGTATCATATATTGTACCATATATTGTATCATATATTGCACCATATATTGTATCATATATAGTACCATATATTGCACCATATATTGTATCATATATTTTATCATATATAGTACCATATTTTGCACCACATATTGTATCATACTTAGTATCATATATTGTATCATATATAGTACCATATATTGCACCATATATTGTATCATACATAGTATCATATATTGTATCATATATTGTATCATATATAGTACCATATATTGCACCATATATTGTATCATATATTGTATCATATATTGCACCATATATTGTATCATACATTGTATCATATATTGAATCATATATTGCACAATATATAGTACCACATATTGCACCATATATTGTATCGTACATTGTATCATATATTGCACCATATATTGTATCATATATTGTATCATATATAGTACCATATATTGCACCATATATTGCACCATATATTGTATCATATATTGTATCATATATTGCACCATATATTGTATCATACATTGTATCATATATTGAATCATATATTGCACCATATATAGTACCATACATTGCACCATATAGTGTATCATACATTGTATCATATATTGCACCATATATTGTATCATACATTGTATCATATATTGAATCATATATTGCACCATATATTGTATCATATATTGTATCATACATTGTATCATATATTGCACCATATATTGTATCATATATTGTACCATATATTGTATCATATATTGTATCATATATTGCACCATATATTGTATCATATATTGCACCATATATTGCACCATATATTGTATCATATTTTGTATCATATATTGTATCATATATTTCACCATATACTGTATCATATATTGTATCATACATACTATCATATATTGCACTATATATTGTATCATACATAGTATCACATATTGTATCATATATTGTATCATATATAGGACCATATATTGCACCATATATTGTATCATACATAGTATCATATATTGTATCATATATTGTATCATATATAGTACCATATATTGCACCATATATTGTATCATGTATTGTATCATATATTGCACCATATATTGTATCATACATTTTATCATATATTGAATCATATATTGCACCATATATAGTACCATATATTGCACCATATATTGTATCATACATTGTATCATATATTGCACCATATATTGTATCATATATTGTATCATATATAGTACCATTTATTGCACCATATATTGCACCATATATTGTATCATATATTGTATCATATATTGCACCATATATTGTATCATACATTGTATCATATATTGAATCATATATTGCACCATATATAGTACCATATATTGCACCATATATTGTATCATACATTGAATCATATATTGCACCATATATTGTATCATACATTGTATCATACATTGTATCATATATTGCACCATATATTGTAACATATATTGTACCATATATTGTATCATATATTGTATCATATATTGTATCGTATATTGTATCATATATAGTACCATATATTGCACCATATATTGTATCATATATTGTATCATATATTGCACCATATATTGTATCATATATTGCACCATATATTGCACCATATATTGTATCATATTTTGTATCATATATTGTATCATATATTGCACCATATATTGTATCATATATTGTATCATACGTACTCTCATATATTGCACCATATATAGTATCATACATAGTATCACATATTGTATCATATATTGTATCATATATAGTACCATATATTGCACCATATATTGTATCATACATAGTATCATATATTGTATCGTATATTGTATCATATATAGTACCATATATTGCACCATATATTGTATCATATATTGTATCATATATTGCACCATATATTGTATCATACATTGTATCATATATTGAATCATATATTGCACCATATATAGTACCATATATTGCACCATATATTGTATCATACATTGTATCATATATTGCACCATATATTGTATCATATATTGTATCATATATAGTACCATATATTGCACCATATATTGTATCATATATTGTATCATATATTGCACCATATATTGTATCATACATTGTATCATATATTGAATCATATATTGCACCATATATAGTACCATATTTTGCACCATATATTGTATCATACATTGTATCATATATTGCACCATATATTGTATCATACATTGTATCATATATTGAATCATATATTGCACCATATATAGTACCATATATTGCACCAGATATTGTATCACACATTGTATCATACATTGTATCATATATTGCACCATATATTGTATCATATATTGCACCATATATTGTATCATACATTGTATCATACATTGTATCATATATCGCACCATATATTGTATCATATATTGCACCATATATTGTATCATATATTGCACCATATATTGTACCATATATTGTATCATATATTGTACCATATATTGCACCATATATTGTATCATACAATGTGTCATATATTGTTCCATATATTGTATCATATACTGCACCACATATTGTATCATATATTGTATCATATATTGTATCATATATTGTATCATATATTGCACCACATATTGTATCATATATTGTATCATATATTGTATCATATATTGCACCATATATTGTATCATATATAGTACCATATATTGAACCACATATTGTATCATATATAGTATCGTATATTGTATCATATATGGTACCATATATTGTATCATATATTGTACCATATATTGTATCATATATTGTATCATATATTGTACCATATATTGTGTCATATATTGTACCATATATTGTATCATGTATTTTACCATATATTGCACCATATATTGTCTCATACTTAGTATCATATATTGCACCATATATTGTATCATATATAGTACCATATATTGTATCATATATTGTATCATATGTTGTATCATATATAGTACCATATATTGCACCACATATTGTATCATACATTGTACCATATATTACAACATATATTGTATCATATATTGTATCATATATTGCACCATATATTGTATCATATATTGTATCTTATATTGCACCATATATTGTATCATATATTGTATCATATATTGCATCATATATTGCACCATATATTGTATCATATATTGTATCATACATAGTATCATATATTGTATCGTATATTGCACCATATATTGCACCCTTTATTGTATCATATATTGTATCATATATTCTATCATATATTGCACCATATATTGTATCATATATTGTATCATATATAGTACCATATATTGCACCATATATTGTATCATATATTGCACCATATATTGTATCATATATAGTATCATATATTGTATCTTCATAGTATCATATATTGTATCATATATTGTATCATATATTGCACCATATATTGTATCATATATAGTATCATATACTGCACCATGTATTGTATCATATATTGTATCATATATTGCACCATATATTGTATCATACATTGTATCATATATTGTATCATATATTGTATCTTCATAGTATCATATATTGTATCATATATTGCACCATATATTGTATCATATATTGCACCATATATTGTATCATACATTGTATCATATATTGTATCATGTATTGCACCATATATTGTATCTTCATAGTATCATATATTGTATCATATATATTGCACCATATATTGTATCATATATTGCACCATATATTGTATCATATATAGTATCATATATTGCACCATATATTGTATCATATATTGTATCATGTATTGCACCATATATTCTATCATACATTGTATCATATATTGTATAATATATTGCACCATATATAGTACCATATATTGCACCATATATTGTATCATACATTGTATCTTATATTGTACCATATATTGCACCATATATTGTATCATATATAGAATCATATATTGTATCTTATATTGTATCTTATATAGTACCATATATTGCACCATATATTGTATCTTCATAGTATCATATATTGTATCATATATTGTATCATATATTGCACCATATATTGTGTCTTATATTGTATCATATATTGCACCATATATTGTATCATACATTGTATCATATATTGTATAATACACACATCAAAAAAAGTTTTGCATCACCTCGGTTCCCAGATCTCCGGCATATAGACGTTGACTGTGTATATTGTATCCAAGATACAGTCCCTTTGACTGTTCATAGATGTCACTAAAACTGCTCAAAGATGTAAACAACCATGCATGAGCAGGGCCTATTAGACGGAGGGGGTACGACAGCCGATCAGTTCCAGTCATTCCACCAGGACGAAGGTACGCTGCTCATGTTGTCTGTAGTTCTACCATGCCTAGAAAGTCAATACCGCAGTTCGATCGCGTCCGCATTGTTACTTTGTGTCAAGAAGGGCTCTCAACAAGGGAAGTTTCCAGGCGTCTCAGAGTGAACCAAAGCGATGTTGTTCGGACATGGAGGAGGTACAGAGATACAGGAACTGTCGATGACAGGCCTCGCTCAGGCCGCCCAAGGGCTACTACTGTAGTGGATGACCGCTACTTACGGATTGCCGCTCGGAGGAACCCTGACAGCAATGCCACCATGTTGAATAATGCGTTTCGTTCAGCCACAGGACGTCGTGTTTCAACTCAAACTGTGCGCAATAGGCTGCATGATGCGCAACTTCACTCCCGACGTCCATGGCGAGGTCCAGCTTTGCAACCCCGACACCATGCAGCGCGGTACAGATGGGCCCAACAACATGCAGAATGGACCCCACGGAATTGGCATCACGTTCTCTTCACCGATGAGTGTCGCATATGCCTTCAACCAGACAATCGTCGGAGACGTGTTTGGAGGCACCCTGGTCAGGCTGAACGTCTTAGACACACTGTCCAGCGAGTGCAGCAAGGTGGTGGTTCCCTGATGTTTTGGGGTGGCATTATGTGGGGCCGACGTACGCCACTGGTGGTCATGGAAGGCTCCGAAACGGCTTTACGATACATGAATGACATCCTCCGACCCATAGTGCAACCATATCGGCAGAATATTGGAGAGGCATTTGTCTTCATGGACGACAATTCTCGACCTCATCGTGCACATCTTGTGAATGCGTTCCTTCAAGATAACGACATCGCTCGACTACAGTGGCCAGCATGTTCGCCAGACATGAACCCTATCGAACATGCCTGGGATATGTTGAAAAGGGCTGTTTATGGACGTCTTGACCCACCAACCACTCTGAGAGGTTTACGCCGAATTGTCGTTGAGGAGTGGGACAATTTGGACCAACAGTGTCTTGATGAATTTGTGGATAGTATGCCACGACGAATACAGGCATGCATCAATGCAAGAGGACGTGCTACTGGGTATTAGAGGTAGTGGTGTGTACTGCAATCTGGACCAAAAATGCTGAAAGTCTAGCTGTATGATGGTACAACATGCAATCTGTGGGTCTCATGAGCAATAAAACGAGCTGAAATGTTGTTTGTGTTGATCTCTATTCCCTTTGTATTTAAAGGTTCCGGAACTCTTGGAACCGAGGTGATGCAAAACTTTTTTTATGTGTGTATATTGCACCATATATAGTACCATATATTGCACCATATATTGTATCATACATTGTATCATATATTGCACCATATATTGTATCATACATAGTATCATATATTGCACCATATATTGTATCATATATTGATTCATATATTGTACCATATATTGCACATTATATTGTATCATACATAGTATCATATATTGTACCATGTATTGTACCATATATTGCACCTTATATTTTATCATATATTGTATCATATATTGCACCATATATTGTATCATATATTGTATCATATATTGCTCCATATATTGTATCATATATTGTATCATATATTGTACCATATATAGTACCATATATTGCACCATATATTGTATCATACATAATATCATATATTGTATCATATATAGTACCATATATTGCATCATATATTGTATCATATATTGCTCCATATATTGTATCATATATTGTATCATATATTGTACCATATATAGTACCACATATTGCACCATATATTGTATCATACATAGTATCATATATTGTATCATATATTGCATCATATATAGTACCGTATATTGCACCATCTATTGTATCATACATTGTATCATATATTGTATCATATATTATACCATATATTGCGTCATATATTGCACCATATATTATATCATATATTGCACCATATATTGTATCATATATTGCACCATATATTGTATCATATTTTGAATGATATATTGTATCATATATTGCACCATATATTGTATCATACATACTATCATATATTGCACCATATATTGTATCATATATTGCATGATATATTGCACCCTATATTGTATCATATATTGTATCATATGTTGCACCATATATTGTACCATATATTGTATCATACATAGTATCATATATATTTCACCATATATTGCACCATATATTGTATCATATATTGTATCATATATTGCACCATATATTGTATCTTATATTGTGTCATACATAGTATCATATATTGCACCATTTATTGTATCATATATTGTATCATACATAGTATCATATATTGCACCATATATAGTATCATACATAGTATCATATATTGCACCATATATTGTATCATATATTGTATCATATATTGTATCATAAATTGCGTCATAAATTGTATCATACATAGTATCATATATTGCACCATATATTGTATCATATATTGTATCATATATTGCACCATATATTGTATCATATATTGTATCATATATTGTATCATATATTGTATCATATATTGCACCATATATTGTATCATATATTGTATCATATATTGTATCATATATTGCACCATATATTATATCATATATTGTATCATATATTGTACCATATATTGTATCATATATTGTATCATATATTGCACCATATATTGTATCATATATTGTATCATATATTGCACCATATATTGTATCATATATTGTATCGTATATTGCACCATATATTGTATCATATATTTTATCATATATCGCCCCATATATTGTACCATATATTGTATCATACATAGTATCATATAATGCACCATATATTGTACCATATATTGTATCATACATAGTATCATATATTGCACAATATATTCTATCATATATTGTATCATACATAGTGTCATATATTGCACCATATATTGCACCGTATATTGTATCATATATTGTATCATATATTGAATCATTTATTGCACCATATATTGCACCATATATTACACCATATATTGTATCATATATTGTATCATATATTGCATATATAGTACCATATATTGTATCATATATAGTACCATATATTGAATCATATATTGTATCATATATTGTATCATATATTGCACCATATATTGTATCATACATAGTATCATATAATGCACCATATATTGTATCATATATTGCACCATATATAGTACCATATATTGTATCATATATTGTATCATATATTGCACCATATATTGTATCATATATTGTATCATACATAGTATCATATATTGCACCATATATTGTATCACATATAGTATCATGTATTGTAACATATAGAGGAAGAGGTGTTATTATGAGGCCCCCAGTTTGTTATTTGATTTTTTCAATTACCTATAAAGTTTTTGTGCAAAATTTGTTCATAGCGTAAACTACGACATCTTATAAACATACTTTTAAAATAAGAACCTTTTACGGTAACTTTAGGCAAATAGAAAAGAAATAAATTCAAAGCATGTCATTTTGTTGGTAAATTGTTTTCTGCTGGTAATATGAGCCCCTAGGAAAGAGAAATAAAATGACTGATATGTGACATTTTTATTTATTACAAAACATTAAAACTGCATTACAAGTTGAAAAAGCATTTAAAAATTATGGTATATTACAAGACTACTGAAAAACTTTTCACAAAACCAATAGAATGTGTCATTAAGAAACAATTAAAAATATTTTATGATTTTTCCGTGTAACGTCTATGTGCAAAAATCACAAACGTAAACATCTCTCTCACATCCAGCGCAGTCGTTGTGTGCCCACATTTCGCAGATAAGGCATTGAACCCACAGTTGTCCGCAGAACAGACACACAGCATCTTCATCACCAGGTTTTTCCACTCCGATTGGAGTCTCTAAAACAGATTCCCCAGAATCGAAATCTGATTGACATGATTCCTCATCGGAATAATCAAGCTTCCTTTTCACTGCCTGCTTTGTTTTACTTCGTGTTTTCTTCGTAGGTTGTAGATCATATATCTTCTTTTTATCCTTCAGTTTATTCTTCCCTTCCGCCAAATCAGACTTCTTTCGCTTTTCTCCGGCAGCCAACAGGGCATCTTTATACGGAGAGGATGTAATTAAAGCTGCTTTGGATGGTTTAGGGCCTTTGTTAGTCACTCTTCTCTTTGGTTCCGGAATAGGCATGATGTCTCTTGGAGACACAGACACAATCTTATTATTTTTACCTTTACAAAGACCGGAAGGCCCTGCCAGTGCCAAATCTTCACAAGATGGTTGGAATCTTGTTATTTGCACATTCTCGAAAACTGGTGATATTGCTGATTCAGTGCAATTTAATTCTACAGTTGTCATCGCAGAGGCATTTCCACCATCTTCTTGAGGAGATCCGGCATCTGTGTTTTGTCTTCTTACTACAGAGGTGGAGGCTTTAGGTCCTATCCCTTTGCTTTTTGTAGAGTTACCAAATCTAATACTTCTCGAGACGAAGGTGCAAAGTCCATAACAGAAAAGACATTCCGATTACATGGATATAAACCCGTAACCTGAAACCCTTTCACAGCAATAGATCCAGTCTGCCAATTTAAATACCGGTATGCCTTTCCCAACAGTTCGGCAATATCATAGGGCTCAACAGGTCTCTCACTGTATTGCATCCACTGGCGTATATTTTCACTGTAGTGATGTTTCAGATTACCAAGAAATGTTTTATCAAGAGGCTGTAGTTTATGTGATGTGTGTGGGGGTAGACTTACAATTAATATGCTATTTTCTCGAGCAAGATTTACAATGTCAATGTTTTTGGTATGAGAGTTGTGGCCATCTAGAATAAGGAGCACAGGGTCATCGTTAGAGGGTTCAGTTTTCTCAATAAAATGTTTTAGCCAGTCTGTAAAGATGTTCGTTTGTATCCATCCGGACGGGTGACATCTATCAATTGCCCCAGGTGGAGCCCCTTTCATGAGAAGCTCAGACATATTTTTCCGGGGGAAAATCAAGAACGGAGGTACAAAAGTTCCGCCTGCACTCATGCAGCAGATTACTGTCACGAGAGAGCCCCGTTCAGCAGAACTTAGAGCTCCCACTTGTTTCTTTCCTCTCAATCCATTGATTCGCGGGATTTTACTTTTTCAACTGATATCCCTGTCTCGTCCACATTAAACAGTCTATCAGCTGGATAGTTGAGATTGGCGTACTCGGCTTCCAGGATATCGAAGAAATTGTCGACTGCTTCTTTGTTAAAGCCATTTGCTCTTGAAAACGATGTTGCAGCAAGTTTTAAAACAGATAAAACATTCTTGTGACGATTCATGAAGTGGTCAAACCAACCTCTTCCTGCTAACCTATCTGCTGTGAATGGGTGATTAATTTCATTTCTTTCACACAGTTGGTAAGCCACTCTGCGAACATCTTGTCTGGTAAGACCATAGAATTTACTTTCCATGATAAGCAAATACTCGACTAACTCTGATTCGAGCTCCTCATTGATTATGGGTTTCCTCCCTAATTTTGTTAAAGCAACTTCCTCTGGCAGTTTATCAACTCGAAGAAGTCTTTGAAGAGTAGCTCTGGGAACAAGAAACATTTTTGAAGCCTTTTTTAAACCCAAATCTTTGTTTCTCACAGCCTTGATCGCTTTAACCATATCTTCAGTATTCCAGTTTTTCCTTTTGGCTTTCTTTTTTGGGCCTAGCACTTTTCGTGGCATCTGAAACACAAAAGTTGAAATCTTTACTATAGTGCATATAATATGAGCCCCTACAGTTTGGGGGCTCATATAACAAGCACGTTTAGGGGCTAATTTTGCAACCCTCGCCATGTTGGAATTTGAACACTCATAACGAATCTTTGTTACTTTAAATATTACATTGTATATTCGAAGAAACAATCTCTTAAACGTGTTTTATCCAATACAATAAGGAACTAGATGAAGTTTGAAGGGACAGGAACTGTAATTATAAGTGAAGTACTTACCTCTGAAAGTTTTCCAGATCGACAAAGCAAATAAAATACGTTCACTCATAAACTATCAGCTGTAACTGAATGTGAACGCTTCAGTGGCGAGAGCCATTACTAAACTAGCAATTCGAATGATCACCGCTAGAATGAGCGCGCTGTATGAATAGATATGGAGGGGGCTCATAATACATGAAGGGCTCATAATACCACCTTTACCTATATATATTGTATCAGATATTGTATCATATATTGTATCATATATTGTACCATATATTGCGCCATATATTGTATCATATATTGTATCATATATTGTATCATATATTGCACCATATATTGCACCATATATTGTATCATATATTGTATCATATATTGTACCATATATATTGCACCATATATTGTATCATACATAGTATCAAATATTGCACCATATATTGTATCATATATTTTATCATACATATTATCATATATTGTATCATATATTGCACCATATATTGTATCATACATAGTATCATATATTGCACCACATATTGTATCATATATTGTATCATACATAGTATCATACATTGTACCATATAAAAATCCACAGCCTGCTTCCAGTCTCCAACCGGGTCAGGAATGGAATGAATGAAGCCCCCATCTAGCGGCGAGGATATGAACTGTGCTGGCTGCCGACGCCTGACGCACTCCTCTGGGGCAATGATTGAATGAATGACAGATGAAATGAAATGATAGTGGAGAGTGTTGCTGGAATGAAATGTTGACAGGGAAAACCGGAGTACCCGGAGAAAAACCTTTCTGCCTCCGTTTTGTCCAGCACAGATCTCACATGGAGTGACCGGGATATGAACCACGGACCCAGCGGTGAGAGGCCGGCCTGGCCTAAGCCACGGAGGCACCGTACATTGTACCATATATAGTATCATACATACTATCATATATTGCACCATATATTGTATCATATATTGTATCATATATTGTACCATATATTGTATCATATATTATATCATATATTGCACCATATATTGTATCATATATTGTATCATATATTGCAACATATATTGTATCATATATTGTATCATACATAGTATCATATATTGCACCATATATTGTATCATATATTGTACCTTATATTGTACCATATATTGTATCATACATAGTATCATACTTTGTACCATATATTGCACCATATATTGTATCATATATTGTATCATATATTGCAACATATATTGTATCATATATTGTATCATACATAGTATCATATATTGCACCATATATTGTATCATATATTGTACCTTATATTGTACCATATATTGTATCATATATTGTATCATATATTGCACCATATATTGCACCATATTTTGTATCATACATAGTATCATATATTGTATCATACATAGTATCATATATTGCACCATATATTTTATCATATATTGTATCATATATTGTATCATACATAGTATCATCTATTGTATCATATATTGCACCATATATTGTATCATATATTGTATCATACATGGTATCATATATTGTATCATATATTGTATCTTATATTGTACCATATATTGTATCATACATAGTATCATATATTGCACCATATATTGCACCATATATACTAGACTAAAACAAAGTAACACAAAAATGGTCCTGTCCTAAATTGTAAACAAGAATTCAAAATCTTTGCTTAAAACTCTTGTTTTTTTTTAACTCTTACCACTTTGCCCCCCAGGGACTGTCCACTAGTGGGACGTGGGTTGGCGACCACGGGACCACAGCTAAGTCCGACATTGCTTCCACTTACTTGTGCCGGGCTCCTCTCCATCTTCTTCCTTGTAGACCTCCCTTGGTCAACTCTTGTTCTCTTCCGACCCCGACGGTATTAGGGTATCCGAAACCTAGGGTGTCATTCACTTCCCAGCCTTACTTGGCGCTTCCTCATCTCTTGATACCCTCATTCTTCGAGGGGTCAGCCTTCTTTTTCTTTTCATGTTATCTCCTGCTTTCTGCTCAAGGCCCTCATGGAGGCAGGGTGTGTGTAGCCCCACGTCTTATGGTGCACCCTGGATATTGCTACACCCTCAGGGGCTCACGGTTGGTGTGTTCGGGATTTTGCGACCCCGTGGGATTTCTGAGCTGGATCAAGTTTCCCCCCTTTTTCCACTGCCTTTGGGGCGAACCCTCTCTTCTTTTTCTTTCCTCGCTGCCTTTCATGGCTCTCCTTTCTTCCAAGTCCCTCAATTCTCATTCTTCGAGTGTTGAGGGCATTTCCTTTCTTCCTGTCTTTTATTTACATTCTTCTCCTCTTTGTTTCCCTTTTCCCACTCTAGTTTGTAAGTGATGGTGATGATGATAAATGTTGTTTTAAGGGGCCTAACATCCAGGCTATCGGCCCCTAATGGTTTGAGTGATCGCGAAGATGATAATGAAATGTAAACTATAACTAAAAATAACTACTAACTTATATACTAGAAGAAGAAATGGAAAACAAAAGGAGAATAAGGCAAATAAAGGACAGGAGGAAAAGAAAAGCCCTCAACCCTCGAAGAATGCGGATTGAGGGACTTAGAAGGAAGGAGAGCCATGAAAGGCAGATAGGAAAGTGAAAGAGGAGAGAGTCCGCCTCTCAGGTAATGGATAAAAGGGGGAAAACTGGACCCAACTCAGGAAACCCGCGGGGTCGCCAAACCCCGAACTCACCAGCCGTGAACCCCTGAGGTTGTAGCGATATCCAGGGTGCACCAGAAGTGGTGGGGCTACAAACACCCTGCCTCCTTGAGGGCCTTAAGCAGAAGGCAGGATATAACATGAAAAGAAAAAGAAGGCTGACCCCTCTCAGAAGGAGGGTGTCAAGAAATATGAGGAAGGGTCAATTAAGGCGGGAAAGGAAGAGACTCCCTAGGCCTCGGATACCCTAGTACCGTCGGGGTCGGAAGAGAACAAGAGTTGACCAAGTGAGGTCGACAGGAAAGAAGACGGAGAGGAGCCCGGTACAAGTAAGTGGAAGCAATGCCGGACTCAGCTGCGGCCCCGTGGTCGCCAACCCATGTGCCACTAGATGTGAGCCCCTGTGGGGAGATTATAAGAGAGTAGTTAGTTTTAGTTGAACGTTTCATTTGATCCTCTTCATTCTCACTATCACTCAAACCATTAGGGGTCGATAACCTTGTTTTTAGGCCTCTTTAAACAACAATCATCATCTTCCCAATTTGACTGATGTTTGTCCTTGTAAGTTCATAAACCAACCGCCTGCCTTTATTATTGTTCAGCTCGCATCACAGCATTTCATCCAAAATTGACACAACAAGATATCATAATATTTCCTATTATTACTAACCAGTACACGCATGACATTGTTGCCAACATGCTTTTACGCGTGCTGATAGATCCAATGTCTAACTGCATGTAACGTCCATTGGACTTCAACGAAATTTTGTTTTCTGTACCTTAAGAGATGGAACTAAGAATGTATTCAGTCACCAGGGCTGCCAACTGTAGTGCTCTATTAGGCTACATTATACCAGTAATATTTCGAACTAATTATACATTTCGATATTACCAAATTAATTTCGTCATTATTTTAGATAGGTTCATATACTGTAGAATAATCATTGCCATGAAATGTAGGCATTTTAGTTCGTCACGGAACTTCTTGTTATAGGTATTATGGGTTTTAATCTTTTACGTGAAACTGTGTTCCGTTACAAATGACAGTTGTCAGCTTAAATTTACGTAAGGAAATGTAAATTGGAGGTAATATTGGTACATAAACTGCCCTGCCACTTTTCCCCCCGCATAAAACTCGCGTAGTGCACAAGCCTAAGAGAAGCTTATTTCCAAAAGATACCAAATCCAATGAAATCGAAATGGAGATTATGATGGAAAACGTACGTTGGTAGGAAGCTCCATCATATGAAAGGAAAAGAAATTGCCAAAACGACCTAAATCCATAACAAACAGGACATTAAAGTCTCGTTTGATGCCAATAAGTACCAAATCCTGTGGCCTGAATATGCCAATACGTACCGTATCCCTGCAGCCAATGAGAGGCCATTTCATTTAGTATTGGATAATATTATCCATTGTCCAATTCACAAGTTATTTACCATACTCATGTTCTTTAGACACAAACTACAATCATAATTCCAAAAGTTCAGCACTGGTAAGTTACTTTGCATAATTTTCATTGTTTTGTTCAATTTTATTTAATATTATTTAAATAATCTATGCCTTCACTGTAAATACCTTAAATCTAATTATTGCATAACTAAATACAATCAGTTTTCTCGAAGATTCTGATGACTGCAGTGAAATCTTATGTCTTTCCGTTGAAAGTATTTCGAGTTTCAGTGCCAAAAAGTACCAAATCTACAATGTTCTTTAAATATTTCCTAAACTGCAAAAGCCTAAACAGAAATACTTGGTATAACAATGCATTTATTCTATCTGAACATAATAAATGTGCTCAAATGGATTTTCAGATGAAATTTTACACTCTGAGCATTTTTCCTCTCTCCTGTAAAATATTACTTTTTGGATTTGGTACCTTTTACATTTGAAGGCTTGTCCAAATACATCGCTAAGGTTCAATAAACGAAGAATACCATGGTGACAGTACATTGCCATGCTGAACGTGGGCCACTCACGGCCAACGAGAAAGACAGGCCATGGCGCGTAAACCTAATCCTTTTGTGACGTAGGCAATGTAGTGCTTGTACGTTTAAGTCGAGAGCAATTCAGAAGCAGCAGAAATGCGATATGTTATATCAATCTTCTTGAAATGGGCCCAGTTTGGATGTTCCGTGTGTTTTCAAGCACGATAAATTATACTGTGTAGGTTTACAAAACTACGCCAGCTATAGATAACTTATTTACATGTTGAAGTTACTCGTAACAAAAATCCACTTGAACTAGGATTCAAGGATTTGTTGTGCCTTTAACTCTGGGGGTATAAAATATTTGGTTTTATTGCACATTTGTAATTGGGGGTGATAGATGAGTAGGAATATGCAACAATTTTATGGGTGTGGATTCTATTTTACGAAATATTGGGTGGGAAATTATTATCCCACTGCCCATACCCGACAGTATGTTTTCATAAATGAGCAATGGGGTAATAATCCCCCACCTCCAAATTATGATGATACTGTGTTTATCTGCAAGAATCTGTTCTTCGGGGTCGTGCTCAGTTCATCGGGTGCTATAATATGTTCGCCAAAACAGCAGCTCTACTGGATGAAGGGTCATATGATAAAAACACTAAACTAAGTAAGAATGAAGATGTAAAGTAAACAATTTAATGACTGAATTTAAGCATAAACAAAGAAAATATAACACAACAAACTCCTCCCTGACATAACAAAAATAACATAATAAAATGAGAGGTTACTCAGACCCACTCCTCATAATGAAAACTGTGGATACCTGATCCACCGGCTCGTACCAGAAATTGTATGTGTGCGTTCTGACTAACTAAAGGAATGAGTACTTGGATGAGTGTTCGTTTACAGCGGGTAACAGCCACGGTGCTCACGAACCTCCATCTCGCAAGTCAACATTTATGGGTATAGGACACTCTAAGAAAAACAACTAAATTAATTCTGTCACACACACAAAAAAATGTCTAATATTTACAAGAATCTCCCAGATTCTCCCCCTCAGTGCGATGACGCATCTGACAAATGAGCTGCCTGCAAGGCCAACTGCTCAACACAACAAACAAGGAAAAGACAGCATCGCACGTGACTGCACGGGTCACTGATACGAAACAAAAACATGAAATAAAAACCAACAACAACAAAAGCCTCGCCGGCTGAGATGACCTTACATGAATAAAAATGCTCAACAAGCTAACGCTTCGGGGATTATAGTACGACGTAGACAACACCCCATTTACTCATAAATGTTATTTACAATTGATCATTTCCTTTCTGAATACAAAATGTTAAAAATGAACAGGCCAGCGAGCTCTGCCCCCTGCTAATGACCATCGGGCGTCTTATCTGATCAGCCCGCCTCAAGATGTGGTTACTCACACCACTCCACATTACTATCACCTGTCAGTTCCCAAGCGTGTCTAAAATAACGATTTGACCCATTGGCCTCGTTAACCTCATAGATTCAACAGCAACAAATCTCACCCATTTACTCATAAATGGCAAGAACATCATATCCATATATACGCCTCGTGAGGTCGCAAAAATGAATGAATCTGGCTTATTGCGACAAGACAGAAATCAGACGCCATGCTGAATTTCCCGCAGACAATACCAGTATAAAACACACATGACACTATATCTTGGACTGACTAACAAATCACATCTAGGAGGTTGGTTTGATCCAGATTTTCCTACATTCGCGTACAAGACGCTCCAAACTTTATTTTCAAGTTTAAAATCTCGAGTTAGCTGATTGCTACTCCTAACAAAACTATATTGCAATAATGGCAATTGACAACAATGAATCTGATCAATCGTAAACTCTACACAAAGATCAAAATCACCCCTAGTCTATTTTATATTATGTTAATTCAGTTCTACTTGTGTCGCACTATAATTCCGATCAACGTTACTTAGCGGCGTTACGTTAACGTATGCGTACTCGGCAGTGCACATAGTTACGTACATTACAACAATAATAATATAAAAATATCTACAAATTAGTGCTAGCTGTTTTCCAAGCAACTACAATGTGTCAGACAAATAAGAAAACACTACGTTAATAACACGCAAACAAATATTTACACAAATTGGTCCCATATACCATAAATCGACTTGTCAATAATAAAATATTATTTTTGTACTCAGCCTTCAGCAAACTCAGCGTCATCGGACATCGGCAGCCATCTCCCTACATAAATGCTTTTAGCTCATAGCAAACATTTCAACGAAGTGATGATGATTCCATACAGCTTCCATGATCGACGCTGCCATCTCTCGTGCTGATACAAAAATGTTTGTCAAATTAATACACACTCGATTTCTGTCTACTAAATTCACCTTTTCTGGGTACTCAGTTCTCCAAAAACAGTCTATTGGCGAATTGTCGAAGATACTGGCCCTACAAAATAGTACAGTGACTAGCTATCAAACACTGAATTTATAATACATTTTGCTAAATAAAATCTGTGTCCTAATGACACACAAAATTAAGTCAACATTACGTCCTCAGACGCACAAATAAAAGTCAACGTTACGTCCTCAGACGCACAAATAAAAGTCAGTCTTCGTGGCTTCTCACGCCACTTATATATGAATCGTTCACTGAGAGCCTATGGAGAGGGAAAGGTAAAAATTGTTTCCATAATAATTGTCTTACAGGCTTGTAATAAACATCATTAAACTCGCAGAAATGCGCAGTTAAAAGTCATGCTAATTTAATCGAGAATCGATCGTAGGGATAATCTGTGTCCATTTTCCCGCCGTAATCCGAGCTCTTGAGCGTGACGCCAGGTGTCCCGCGTTAAAGTAGCATTCCTCTCCTATTGGTTGGCACTCACGTAGAACTCGTGATTTTTCTTACAGCACCCCGCCCTGTAGGAGTGTCTAGTTGATCAATCAGCCTCTCATATTATTGCATTTATTTTGGCTAGGCGCGAAACAGAACAAAAAAAATGCCAAACGCATGTGTCATCTCGCGTCTTCCTATTCTAAGCCAGCGAGCAGCTGCGTTCTGATTCATCGGTATACTGGGTTCCTTTCACAAATTCCACTAGCGATTAAGCTTTGTCTCTCTGCAGCCAGGTATATTCTTACTGTGTCCAACCAATGCTTATAGTGTCACCGTTTCTGTCTGGTTTTCATGATACTGGTAGAAATATTAAATATTGCAGAAATAAAGCATAGAATCATTTATACTATCAGAGTATAAAGGGTTCAATATAATATATGAAAACACCCATCACGCTCTATAATGTTTAAAAAATTTTAAAAAACGTAACTCCCACGTAACACAAGGTCAGTGACCTATATCATCTTTGCCGAAAACTGCACAAAAAAATATAAACGTAATTTTGGAATGTTAAAAGTTAGTATATTCGAATATAATTCAATAATTTCAAAATAGTATTTACTAAAAACACAGAAAATTAATTTTAAAAATCTTCTATTCTATGGCAAACACCTTGAGTAGGATAATTATTTCCATTCTAGTTTTTTTTTTTTTTTTTAGCGTACGGCTTTTAGTGCCGGGAGTGTCCGAGGACATGTTCGGCTCGCCAGTTTTGTAGCTGCTTCGAGACGGACACCCAATGGGTGAGCTACAAGTACCGTTGGGGAGGAAAGTGGGAATGAAAGGTCGAGGAGTTGGAAGGTAGCGGCTGTGGCCTATAGTCAGGGACCAACCCCGGCATTTGCCTAGAAGGAAGATGGGAAACCACAGAAGACCATCTTCAAGGTTGCCGGCGGGGGGATTCGAACCTCCTCGCCTCCCAGATGTGAGCGACTGCCAGCAGTCATGCCGTAACGGCCTCGGCTAACTCACCCGGTTCCATTATAGTTGAAATATATTTACTCAAGTGACCAAAATCATTATTAACATTGTATTTCAGTTATATACCATTGTTTACAAATCTCTTATCTTCAATAAAAATACCTTCCTCTGTAAAACAATGCATTTCTTTCACTCAACACAACCGAACTGGCGAGCACTGGGATATAAGCTTCCCACCTTTAGTTTCTGATGACGGTATACATCGAATTAATGGGTTTTCAACATTTCTCTGCATCTAGCTTGTGGATGCATGTGGAACTGCTTGAAATGAAAGGGGTGGGAAGATTCTCTCCCTAACACCGTTGTATAAATACATGGCCGCTGTGGCTAACGCGTTACCTCGTGCCTCGCTGGCATCGGGAGAGCGTGGTTTTCCATTTTCACTACCAGGCAAATGCCGGGACGGTTCCTTTCAATAGGTCCACGGCTGATTTCCTTTCATAACCCCTTCCCTGACCCGTCCTGAAAAGAAAAATACATGGCCATTGGCTGCATTAATAAAATTATAAATACATGGTGGGAAGATAGTATCCCAAGGACCTATAAAGGGTTTAGCTGCAACGAGTACAGTAAGTTGAGTTGTAGAGCCTGTGACCTTCGTTGTGAGCAACTAATGTGGACATGAGCAGTGACATGAGTATAATTAGATCAAAGAAACTTGCACTGAAAGTATTACTCACTTATTGTTGTTTTAAGGGGCGGAACAGAACTTAATACGTTTATAGAAGAGATCTGCGGAATACACTCGCCACCGACTAACGACCTTCTATGAAGACAAGTGGTAAATGAATACCAGTATTTATACAGGTTCAATGATGAAGACAAAATGACTACCACACCGGCAGTAAGACGAATACCATAGAATATTATGTTCGTGAATATCTTTCTATTACAAAAACGTTTGATTCATTTATGCATATCGTTCAACTATAAGGGTTATACATGCATACATTGTCCGGCACTATTCATAGCTTTCAAAACCTTCCTGAACGCTTTGTAACCGTCAAGTAATTCCACATAATTAACAAGCAACCGCCCGGGAAATATAACATACTCCTGGAAAGTATTACCTTGTGATCAACCACAACGATTAGAGATAAGTGATCTACTGGTTCTACTTAGAGTAATGAATAAATAAGTAAATTGTGGCTAAGTATTGGACTTCATGAGATTGATCAGTGTTAGATTTGAGTTGTGAATACCATGTCTGTTTTGCCAGAAGCCATAGTTGTGTTGGGTCAATGCTTTTTACAGCGTGTTTTCTGATATGATATGGGTTAAGTATTCTGTGATTTCAGCATTTTGTAGACAATACGGTTTATGTTCCCGTCATACATAACCCTACCGGAAGTGATGCAACAGCACTACATTGCTGACGTCACGAAAGCGCACCAGGGCCAGTATTTCTCGTTGACCGTGGCATCACAGTCACTCATTGGAATTAGTTCACCAGTTTACCACTAGATGGTATATCTTCATTTGTGAACTGGCGTTTCACCTTTGACATGTCTTCTGTACTCTGTTAGTCTCAGCAACAATGAAAAACTAGCGTGTCGTTTAGTGTTTTTATCATTTCAAATGATCTTGTCGACTTCGTCGTTATGGTTGGGGTCCATCGTTATGCGTTACGGACACGGACACGGTGACGGACGTGACGTCATGCAGCCGCGGGGGAAGTTACGTCATGCAGCTGCGCGGGAACGTGACGTCATGCTCACGCGGGGAGCGAGAACCAGACGCTAATGATTATTGGAGTCTGTTGAAAGAGGCCTGGCGTCGAGAGACCTTTTAAAAATCAGAAACTCACTCCACAAATCTGTAAATCAGTATTATTCCCTTATTTCAGATACACTATTCATAATAATAATAATAATATCGTATGGCCTCGGGTGCCTGGTGCAAGCTTTGTTAATTGACACCCAGAGGGTAGCTTGCATGTCGAATTTCGTCGTTCCTTTGAACGCTATGAAAGTCAAGGAGGTTAGATATCTAAACTCCTTGACACTACAGCGCTTTCAAGTAGAGAATGGAGGAACTTTTTTTTTTAGGCGGAAAATCCCGAGATTAATTTTGCCATTGAACACGGCCTACTGAATTCAAATGGGTTCTTTAACATGCCAACAACGTATGACATGAGTATCGTGATTTTTGTCGCCTTCAAAAATCACTTACCATGGCCAGGGGCGAACCTGCAATCTTGGGGTTGGTAGTCCGACACTATAACCACTCACCCACCGTGGCAAGCTACACTATTCATTAAACAAACATATATGGCATAGTCATGGCCCGTTCATGGAGTAGGCTATTGTCTAAATCTGGACACTCATACTACATCCTTACACTAATTCAAATTTACGGCCAAATGATCCTTCTGACAGGGAGGCAAAGGTTTCCGCCGGCTTGCCTGGGAAGATGGGCCACAAAACCGCTATCAAAAAGTACACAATTTACGCTTTATCCAACCAAACACATCTCTAATACAAGTACAAGAAACACATTTCTTCCCGTGACCCTTAAAGAGGTGCTCGTGCGGGAAGCCTAAGTTAATGGGTAATGCAGTCTGTTGAAAGAGTCCTGGGGCTTCGAGCAAAGCGAGAAGCCCTCCTGAGCCTTTCTAACATGTGTAGCATTTGTGGCATGCGTCATTTGAAATGATACAACGTCTAGTCTTACGGACTGACTGTGATATTTTATTTTATTTTTTGTTATCTTTCATCAGTACATACAGTAACCTATATTGAAATAAATCTGCTTTCCGTAATGAATTCAGCTCGTTTACAGTCCACTAGAAGGTACATCAAGTCATAACATTAATTCAGCACCAATTTGGATTAACAGTAAACTAAGTTAAGATGAAACCTTTGTGGTGAAATCATCCTCGGAATGAGAGGTAACAAGCTGTAAACTCGTATACACCTTCATTTTGGTATTCTAAAACTTGTCTCAAAAGTCTCATAAAATCTCGTGTCTGCGCCGTAAGTTATTCAAGGTCACAAACATCAGTTTCTCGCGATTATCTCGGTTCCTATAGCACCAATAATGTCAACATCTATTATAACAAGTAGCTCCGTGAAGAACTATACAGCCTAGTTTCATATATCCTACTCATGTTAATTGCCTCTATCAACATACAAAATTTCAGTTTGAAGGTTGTGATAGATTCGTAGATATTGAGAACCGACTAAATATTTCAGATGGTCGCAAGGTTGGATTTTTATTTTTGTACTATTACATTAAGATTATTGAGAACGTGTGGTATTCAAACTTCAATCGCATGATTAGAATACAAGAAGTAAAAACGAGATTTTAAAATTTCGCACAGCTGCCATCTTGTGATTATGCAAACAATTGAAATAAATTAGATGCCAGCGGATTAACATTAATTTGTATTGTGCCCAACTCTAGGAATGGGTATTCCGAGTTTCAGACACCTAGATATCAAGGGAAAGGCTGTAGCCGCTTTTGAAAGTTCAGATATTTGAATATCGCGCTATATTGCTTCTCGAAGCATTTAGAAGAATTTTACCGATAGTTGGATGTCAAGTGACGTAGCGAGTAACAGCAGAGGTAGAGGCTATTTATTGATTAAATAGTTAACTATGGAGTAGAGACTTGAGACTGGGATCAGATTACTGGCACGGCCAAATGAAAGAGAATGCAAATAGTATCAAGTAAATCGGACCAGGGATTCAAGAGATATGAGGATTTCTAGATATCAGGCGATGACGCGTGACCCTGACCGTTTTGAATAAAAGCCAGCTGGAGCAGGCATAGGTAGCTCACTTCAACACAAGCACTTGGCGAACAAGTTGCGTCTACGCTGAGCCAAGGCACATGGTTGCCGTATCTACGCAGAAGTTCTTTTCAAATCGTGATAGTCACGAGAAGTGCTGCGCAATCGAGTTGGAACTTAGTAAGTTTCTGGTGAGGAGAATCACTGAGGTGATTGATTTCTACAGACATTGGTGGAAATATTTATATTTCCTAAAGGACATATGCTAGACTTTGTCTAGAAAATAGTATTTTGTCACAGTCCAGTAGTAACTTAATACTTGGATGTTTAAATCCATTTCAAGTCAGTTTTCATTTTTGTAACTAGTTAACCACTTCGATCTGTCAGTACATTGAAGACTAGTCTGTAACGGTGGCGTTCATTAGTCTACGCAAGGGAAACTGCAAGTTGTCTAGCGCATGGCAGATGGTGATATTAATAAACCATGCCCAGGGAACGATCTTCAGAACAGCCGTTAATTGCTTAGACTGTCAATGTTTTTCTTGTACTGATGAGATTACAGTGAGTTATGTTACAACTGACACATTTAAGAAGAGATCACTTAGATCTGACCCTATTCAAACAAACTGTTATGGCTTTGATAGAAGCCCATATTAAAATGGAACCACAGTTTATTCAAACGTCGAAAGATACTACCACTATGTCTGACTAGACAAATTGTGGGTCTACAATGGCGGCCGATACAAGGATTATACGTGCTTGTCCGATAGGGCATGTTTATGGATAAATCTGGTACAGACCAGGTTTACTACACTTCAAGACAATCAAGAAATGTAAGCCACATTTGAATTATATTATGCCTAGCTA
The DNA here is from genome assembly GCA_946902985.2 of Meconema thalassinum. Taxonomy (NCBI): domain Eukaryota; kingdom Metazoa; phylum Arthropoda; class Insecta; order Orthoptera; family Tettigoniidae; genus Meconema; species Meconema thalassinum. The sequence continues at coordinate 59,108,551 of OX336398.1, read as the reverse complement.
ATTGGAACAAACTATTTTTCTGCAGATGACCAACACATTTTTTTCGTCGTATTTAAAGCTTGTAATGATTTACGCAAGACTTATTAGAGTTATTCTGAGCATTTTCAGCACTCAGAACAGTTTAGGATCGATGACCGAGCATTTCGAGCATTTATTTGAATTTTTCATATTTTTGGGAAATCACGGTAATCAGCCGATGTAACTGTAAAAGTTAAATTTATTTTTGTTGAGGAATGGATATTTTTTCCATATTCGAAGGTTCGAACATGTGGATTCTCACATAATGAGATGATAATTAAACATATTTGAAATAATAATAATAATAATAATAATCCACTAATAATAATAATAATAATTTTCATAATTTTTCTAAATAATTCTTGGATATTATATTTTCTAATAATCATATGTATTGAGAAAGAGCCTATGAAGTAGTTTAAACATTTCTAGTTTGGAACAGGAGATTTTCCTAAGGAGAGTGGTTAGCGCAAGCCCGCATTCAACCAACATGTCAGTTCTGGTTGAACAGTTGATATTTGCTATGAGCAAAGTACATTTTTCATATAACACGGAGAGGCATGAAACGGGAAGCGATTGATATTTGTATCAAATAGGATATTTTTGTATTTATATAAAATCATGACGTAAATACACTCGAAAGTGAAATGAAGATTTTCATATGTATGGTAAATTCACGGGTTGAACTGAATGGTAAAATAAAATAAACTTGTAAGTTTATTAATCTTCCAGTGTTGATAACAAGCAGAGGCTTGATTTATTGTATAAATTTTGGGAAGATAATTTATGTGTGTGGAGTAGTTGAAATGCCATTCCCAGGTGCGCATGTTAAGTCGCAGGAATGAAGGTTTTTTCGAGCATCAATCAAATAGCAGGTTCGATGGCTCAGGTTTATAGTAGGAGTATTGGAGCCACACATTTCGTCGTATGAATAACCCGAAGGTTATTTCTTTGAAACCATCAGTTCTTATTTCAACCTTGTTTACGAATTCCATTTAGACTTTGATTTTGCTAGAACCCGGATTTGTCATGATAGTAGTTTATTCTTCTTCAGAGGAAGACCTTTGCCGTTGTTTTTGTAATATTGTGTTCTTACACAAATAGTAGAATGGGCCACTGCCAATTAAAACTAATTCTTTAACCACGAATAATTTGAAGGATATTTTCAATCCTAGTGCCATGAACTAAATGAATTCATTATAAAACTACAATTCTAATTTCCGCATTCTGTCGAAGAATTGCAAGTTGTGAAAGTTACTAGAAATGGCCATAAATATAAATATTTTTATAATAATGATTCCAAGTGGAAAATCTAATAGTTGAATGGTTCAACCATTTATGGATCAAGTTGATGATTCAGAAATCATATATTTTGTTTGGAACTTGAAGTTCATAATCGAGTCACTTCTCGAATGTTTAATGTCAGAAGAACAATTAATTGTTGTTGTGCTTCGCACAGTTCTTCGATGCTATGCTCAATGGTCAAATACTTTTCAGATGTTATTAATATGTGTTAATAATTTGTGTTAATTCTATGATGATAATATTTTCGACGATATATATTTTTGAAACTGGAAAACAAGTGAAAGTTTAATAATTCTATAAACATTGATTCTACGAGTGTTAATATCATGTAAATAGTCAAACAGTGATCTACGTTATTTCCAGTATGGACAATTCATTTTGAACTGGAATTAAATGTTAATAATTTTGGAACACAGTCCACAGGACTAACAATCGGACTTGTGTTTTCAAAAAGATTGTCAAATGTGTTTGGAAGATTTCTGTATATTGTGTGTAAATAAGAGTGTGGATCGCCACACGTGGATGCTGCTGCTTTGAGCATTCTTGCAGTCAGATTTTAACTTTAAAATAAACTGAGATAATTTTACCAGATGTGTTTCTCCCAATTAAATCTCCTTCTATCCTTATTGTTGCATTGAGCCAAAAATCAGCAAAGCATTTTTTAAATTTGATGTCGTTTTTGCGATTTGCTTTAACCCATCTGGCGCTCCGGGATATTTTGACTCTCGTGCTGACTGATTATTGGTAAAATGCATATGTGGTCGTGCGGACTCCGGTCTAAACGGGCACATAAAATAAGATAGAGAGAGAAATGGCGCCCAACGTGGGGCACGATTTAGACATGGTCAATCGCATGCCGATTTGAAATTGTGATAATTTTTATAGAAATATTTTGGGAGTTGAGAGATGTCTGGTTTGGATGAATAAATTAGTAGGAAACCCAATTAGTGGGGAAAATTAAAAATTTAACTTGGTTAATATTTAGAATGGGTTTGATTATTTTTGATAATGGCTTAACCATTAGGGCGTCAAGTAAATTCAGTAGTAAACGTTCGATGACTGGATATACACATTATTAGAATCCAGGTGGAGGATATTTGAGAACTTGCATATTTTTCTTGTGATATTATGGTAAATGTAATTAGTAAAAGTAGAGAATTTTGTTTTTCCATCACGTCGATATTAGGACAAATCTCATTTTATTATAGTGTTCCAATTAGCTATTCATATTTCTTGTTCTAGTTATAAGCTTGTGTTTGCCACTGTTGTATACCCCTAAGTTTTGAATAATAATTGAAATTATGGAAGAAATGATGAGAATGATGAGGAGTTTGGAGGAGAGTTCAAAAGAGGCTGGACGGCGTGTAGCCGCTATTATGAAAGAAAATACAGAGGCTTTAGAAAAGAAACTTAAAGAAAATTCTGATTCTTTAGAAAGTAAACTTAAAGAAAATTCTGATAATTTGAAAGAAAGTTTAGATGATAAACTTAAAGAAAATTCTGATTCTTTAGAAAATAAACTTAAAGAAAATTTGAATGATAAACTTAAAGAAAATTCTGATTCTTTAGAAAATAAACTTAAAGAAAATTCTGAGTCTTTAGAAAATAAACTTAAAGAAAGTTTAAATGATAAACTTAAAGAAAGTTCTGATTCTTTAAAAAGTAACTTGAAAGAAAATTTAAACAGTAAATTTAATTCAATGGAAAGTAAATTTAAAGAGAATTCTGAAATTTTGAAAATGACACTTGAGAGTAAAATGAATAAATTATGCGAAAAAACACATGAGCTCGAAACTTCATTAGCTACTAACGCAAGTTTAATGGACGAAAAATTTCGCGATGCCGATCTTCGATCCCAAAGCTTAGCTGATAGGATAGAACATGGTCTTAGGAAAGTTGGTGAAGACATGGTCAACCTAGAAGTCAGAGTGAAGAAGGAGAGTAACGAGATGGGAATTCTAGTTGTTCAACGTTTAACGGAACAATTCAAAGAACTTGTCATGGGAGAAATAAGAGAAGGTGTGATTAATGAGTTGCAAACTGAAATCAAAACCACAGTTGTCAATGAAATTAAAGACACACTCAAGCTGGAGAACCAAGAGGGAATCAAGGAGATTAGGGAATCTTTGTCATCCCACATTGAAGTAATTGCCAAAGATATCCAAGCAACTCAGAAGGACATATCAGATATGACAGGGTCATTGAAAAGTCATGAGGCTGTTATGAACCAGATATCCACTGATGTCAGGGAAAATTGTAAAGAAACTGAAGCAATCAAGAAGATGGCAGAAGAAAACCAGAAGGAACTTGAGGCTATGAAAAGTCAAATTAAGGATGAGAAATAGTCTGATCATCTGTTGAAAATGCCGAATGTAAGGGGAAAGGAACAGATACAGATAAATCTAGGAGGAGCTAGAGAGACTGATAGACAGGATGAGGTCAGGACAGTATTTCAATCCAACCCCATAACTGTGTTTAAGAATATAGAAGATAAGCCTTCTAAATTTTCAGGGCGAGATTCTGTGACACCCGTGGAATTTTTGAGAGAAGCAGGTGATTACCTGAAAGATTCTAAGATCCCTAAAGAAAGACAGATCCGAGTGATAGGGAAGTTCTTGGAAGGTCCTGCACTTTTGTGGTTTAGAGCATTTAGATCCACTCTAACCACTTTTGAGGAGTTTTCTCGTGGGCTATTGAAGAAGTTTTGGTCCCCTGAAACCCAACAGCAAGTCAGAGCAGAGTTATATTCGAAGAGATTCTCGACGTCACAACCTACTCGATACTCTACGTACTTTTCTGGACAGCTGTCTAAACTCCAACATTTAGATCCGCCGATGCCAGATAACGAGTTGATTACTGCATTGATACGTCAATTTCCAGCAGACGTCCAGAGGACTTTGATCGCTGCTGATATCTATAATATGGAACAATTTGATGAAGTATTACAGAAGCTGGATCATACAAACGCTCAATTCTTCCATCAGAAGGGAGCAAAGAATAACAACGCTGTGTATGCTGTTATGGCTGATAGTTATTCTCAGACACCTCGAGAGATTCGAGAGGAGCGAGAAGAGAAATCGCCGAGGGAAGATTCCAATAAGAGAGGATGGAACCAGTACAGTAACAGATACAGTTACAAACCATATGCAAGACCAGATGGTGGTAATCGATACAATACTCGATGGAGAAGACCACGAGATAGTCAAGGAAGGTACCAGGAAAGAAGATATTATGGTAGAAACAACTATAATAACAGAGGGAATGTAGATACTCGTCAGTCCAATGAAGAGTTTAACAAGGAGACGAGGAAAAATTTGGAAGCAAGACACCAAGATAACTTGCAATTTGTGGAGCAGAGGCCCAATGATCCAGGTCAATCGGGAACACAACAATCCCGGGGGAATGGTAATGAAAAAAAAACTTCGAATTCACAGTAGAAGATAGAATTTTGAATACTTTCACTTCCAGAATTATTAAATGGCAAGCAGAGGATGATGATTTAATTCAACAGAATGATGAACGAAAAGAAATGGGTACCAGAATTAGAATGCCAATCATATCATGCGAAGTATTTGGTATGCCTGTCGATACTTTGATCGATACTGGGGCTATGCTTTGTCTGGTGAGTGAGAAGCTTTATATTCTGTGGAAGCTCAAAGAAAATTTAGAGGAAATTCCAGTATCAGGAATTAAGATCCAAGGAATAATACCCAATAAAATATCTCTGTGTAAAACACAATTATACTTATGTATTACGATTGGAGGACATGATTTTCGACATGTATTTGTTGTAATGAAGGACATGGCTTTTGACATGATCTTGGGAACAGATTTCATTCAGAAATATCAAGCAGTGATAGATATGAAGACAGAGACGATTAAATTCAAGAATACCGAAGAGATTAACTTCGAGGGAAAAGAAGAGGAAGACATCGAGGGAGATGCTCAATGGTCTCTGATTTTTCATGAAGCCGAAGGAAGAGAAGTCTACACTGAGAAGGAGTCCCCAGAGCTAGGGAAAATTTTGGAAGAGTATCACGATATTTTTGATATCAAGCCTGATGAAATTGAAGATTTTGAATATTGTGGAAGTAAACAATAATGGAAGCTATGAAGTAGCTAATACACGAACTGGTAACATCGTGGGAACTTATAATGCATCGAATTTGAAGATCTATTATTCAAGAACCAGATGATTTAATGTGTAGATAGGAAAAATAAAAATTTTTCAATTTTTATTTTTTGCTAGGTGTGGGGTGGATGTGCCCAACTCTAGGAATGGGTATTCCGAGTTTCAGACACCTAGATATCAAGGGAAAGGCTGTAGCCGCTTTTGAAAGTTCAGATATTTGAATATCGCGCTATATTGCTTCTCGAAGCATTTAGAAGAATTTTACCGATAGTTGGATGTCAAGTGACGTAGCGAGTAGCAGCAGAGGTAGAGGCTATTTATTGATTAAATAGTTAACTATGGAGTAGAGACTTGAGACTGGGATCAGATTACTGGCACGGCCAAATGAAAGAGAATGCAATTAGTATCAAGTAAATCGGACCAGGGATTCAAGAGATATGAGGATTTCTAGATATCAGGCGATGACGCGTGACCCTGACCGTTTTGAATAAAAGCCAGCTGGAGCAGGCATAGGTAGCTCACTTCAACACAAGCACTTGGCGAACAAGTTGCGTCTACGCTGAGCCAAGGCACATGGTTGCCGTATCTACGCAGAAGTTCTTTTCAAATCGTGATAGTCACGAGAAGTGCTGCGCAATCGAGTTGGAACTTAGTAAGTTTCTGGTGAGGAGAATCACTGAGGTGATTGATTTCTACAGACATTGGTGGAAATATTTATATTTCCTAAAGGACATATGCTAGACTTTGTCTAGAAAATAGTATTTTGTCACAGTCCAGTAGTAACTTAATACTTGGATGTTTAAATCCATTTCAAGTCAGTTTTCATTTTTGTAACTAGTTAACCACTTCGATCTGTCAGTACATTGAAGACTAGTCTGTAACGGTGGCGTTCATTAGTCTACGCAAGGGAAACTGCAAGTTGTCTAGCGCATGGCAGATGGTGATATTAATAAACCATGCCCAGGGAACGATCTTCAGAACAGCCGTTAATTGCTTAGACTGTCAATGTTTTTCTTGTACTGATGAGATTACAGTGAGTTATGTTACAACTGACACATTTAAGAAGAGATCACTTACATCTGACCCTATTCAAACAAACTGTTATGGCTTTGATAGAAGCCCATATTAAAATGGAACCACAGTTTATTCAAACGTCGAAAGATACTACCACTATGTCTGACTAGACAAATTGTGGGTCTACAATGGCGGCCGATACAAGGATTATACGTGCTTGTCCGATAGGGCATGTTTATGGATAAATCTGGTACAGACCAGGTTTACTACACTTCAAGACCATCAAGAAATGTAAGCCACATTTGAATTATATTATGCCTAGCTAATTGGAACAAACTATTTTTCTGCAGATGACCAACACATTTTTTTCGTCGTATTTAAAGCTTGTAATGATTTACGCAAGACTTATTAGAGTTATTCTGAGCATTTTCAGCACTCAGAACAGTTTAGGATCGATGACCGAGCATTTCGAGCATTTATTTGAATTTTTCATATTTTTGGGAAATCACGGTAATCAGCCGATGTAACTGTAAAAGTTAAATTTATTTTTGTTGAGGAATGGATATTTTTTCCATATTCGAAGGTTCGAACATGTGGATTCTCACATAATGAGATGATAATTAAACATATTTGAAATAATAATAATAATAATAATAATCCACTAATAATAATAATAATAATTTTCATAATTTTTCTAAATAATTCTTGGATATTATATTTTCTAATAATCATATGTATTGAGAAAGAGCCTATGAAGTAGTTTAAACATTTCTAGTTTGGAACAGGAGATTTTCCGAAGGAGAGTGGTTAGCGCAAGCCCGCATTCAACCAACATGTCAGTTCTGGTTGAACAGTTGATATTTGCTATGAGCAAAGTACATTTTTCATATAACACGGAGAGGCATGAAACGGGAAGCAATTGATATTTGTATCAAATAGGATATTTTTGTATTTATATAAAATCATGACGTAAATACACTCGAAAGTGAAATGAAGATTTTCATATGTATGGTAAATTCACGGGTTGAACTGAATGGTAAAATAAAATAAACTTGTAAGTTTATTAATCTTCCAGTGTTGATAACAAGCAGAGGCTTGATTTATTGTATAAATTTTGGGAAGATAATTTATGTGTGTGGAGTAGTTGAAATGCCATTCCCAGGTGCGCATGTTAAGTCGCAGGAATGAAGGTTTTTTCGAGCATCAATCAATTAGCAGGTTCGATGGCTCAGGTTTATAGTAGGAGTATTGGAGCCACACATTTCGTCGTATGAATAACCCGAAGGTTATTTCTTTGAAACCATCAGTTCTTATTTCAACCTTGTTTACGAATTCCATTTAGACTTTGATTTTGCTAGAACCCGGATTTGTCATGATAGTAGTTTATTCTTCTTCAGAGGAAGACCTTTGCCGTTGTATTTGTAATATTGTGTTCTTACACAAATAGTAGAATGGGCCACTGCCAATTAAAACTAATTCTTTAACCACGAATAATTTGAAGGATATTTTCAATCCTAGTGCCATGAACTAAATGAATTCATTATAAAACTACAATTCTAATTTCCGCATTCTGTCGAAGAATTGCAAGTTGTGAAAGTTACTAGAAATGGCCATAAATATAAATATTTTTATAATAATGATTCCAAGTGGAAAATCTAATAGTTGAATGGTTCAACCATTTATGGATCAAGTTGATGATTCAGAAATCATATATTTTGTTTGGAACTTGAAGTTCATAATCGAGTCACTTCTCGAATGTTTAATGTCAGAAGAACAATTAATTGTTGTTGTGCTTCGCACAGTTCTTCGATGCTATGCTCAATGGTCAAATACTTTTCAGATGTTATTAATATGTGTTAATAATTTGTGTTGCTTCTATGATGATAATATTTTCGACGATATATATTTTTGAAACTGGAAAACAAGTGAAAGTTTAATAATTCTATAAACATTGATTCTACGAGTGTTAATATCATGTAAATAGTCAAACAGTGATCTACGTTATTTCCAGTATGGAAAATTCATTTTGAACTGGAATTAAATGTTAATAATTTTGGAACACAGTCCACAGGACTAACAATCGGACTTGTGTTTTCAAAAAGATTGTCAAATGTGTTTGGAAGATTTCTGTATATTGTGTGTAAATAAGAGTGTGGATCGCCACACGTGGATGCTGCTGCTTTGAGCATTCTCGCAGTCAGATTTTAACTTTAAAATAAACTGAGATAATTTTACCAGATGTGTTTCTCCCAATTAAATCTCCTTCTATCCTTATTGTTGCATTGAGCCAAAAATCAGCAAAGCATTTTTTAAATTTGATGTCGTTTTTGCGATTTGCTTTAACCCATCTGGCGCTCCGGGATATTTTGACTCTCGTGCTGACTGATTATTGGTAAAATGCATATGTGGTCGTGCGGACTCCGGTCTAAACGGGCACAGTATAAGCATTTAAAGTGCAACGTTTCACTGCACCCGGATAGTTAATTCGCGAGAAACGTCCATTTAAATATGTATACTTCGCGTCGCCGCCATGTTGGATTTGTGCTCACCAGGTTACTGAAAGTCCCCTAGGTTTTTCAGTTTTATTGCTGTAAAAGATTCGTAGATATTCAGAGCCGTCTAAATATTTCGGATGGTCGCCATGTTGGATTGTTAAATGTATACGCCATAGAGTCATGTACCGTTAAAGGAAAATTATTGCGTAGGTTCATTATTCAAACCTTCACTTCGATCGCATGACTACATCACAAGAAATAAAAACTTAATTTTAAAATTCGCACAGCCGCCATCTTGAGGTTATGTAAACAATTGAATTAAATTAGATACCAGTGCATTACAGTGTGTATAAATATTTCCTGTGCCAGATTTCATTGCGTTTGGAACATTAAATCGTGAGAAAGATCTATTTAAAATTTTCAAATTCGCTTGGCCGCCATGTTCGTTTTGTAGTTAACCGGTTTTTGAAAGTCTCATAGATGGACTTGCAGTAGTGCCCTTTATCTCCGTACAAAATTTCAGGGAGATACCGCTAATAGTTTCAGAGATATAGAATGCCGGTGAAATATTTCGCACATCCTCCATCTTGTGGTTATGAACGAAGTTAGATGTCGGTGCATTACAATGTGTATGAACATATACTGTTTTATTGCGTTTGGTTGGTTAAATCGCGAGAAACGTCTATTTAAAAGTCGCAAATTCGCGTGGCCGCCATGTTGGTTTTGTAGTTACCAGCTTTTCAAAAGTCACATAGGTGAACTTCTAGTATTTCCCTTTATCACCGTAATAAATCCCAGGGTGATATCGGTAATAGTTTCGGATATTGAATGCTGGTGAAATATTTCGCACAGCCGCCATGTTGGATTGGTGAAACGTAACAAAATTTGAAGGGCACGGTCGGGGTCGCCCGGAATAGTGCTATGAACTTCCCGAGTTTCATTGAAATCGCTCCAGCCGTTTAGAAGTTATTAGTTGACACACAAACACTCCTCACACACACACACACGCACACGCACACACACACGGACAAAAGGTGATCTCATAAGTCTATTTTTTTTAAATTGAAAATAGGCTAAATATTGTAGAGCATAGCATTTACGACAAATTTTGTATGAAAATAGTGTTCATACGCCCAACCGTTTTTGAGATAGAGAGCAGAGAGACCGCATCGCTCAGCCATACTCACTGCAATGCAATTTTCTATGATCTGACTCAGTGAGGAAAGCAATAGCAAACTACCTCACTCCTCATCTTGCCTAGTACGCCTCAATATAGCGCTGCCTTGGGTTTTTGTGGGTATTCACCCACATAACCTAACGGCGGTACTCTTTGAGGATCCAACCAGCCTTCAGGCTGACTACCTAACAGACAGATCATAGGGAGAGTTATTTACTTTAATTCTAATTTTTAGTATTGAGAAATGCTAAAAGAGGAATGGACAGTTGTGTTTGTATTTTGCAGATCAAGAGAAGGTGTACTATGGATTACCCAGGGAGAAGATGCTGAGCATCCTGAAGGATTATGGGAACGCGGGAAGGCTGCTACAGGCAATCAAAAGTATTTTATGTTCGACCCTCACTATTATGTGTCAGAAAACTGTATCATAATGATCGTCATTATAACACTGCTTTTCATTACGATACAGTTCCTCCAGCCAATCAGAGCTCGTCCATTGACCAATTAGGTAACGATACCTTCACGCATGCGCTCAAAATCCAACATGTCGGACATAAACACAACATCGAACTATAATAAATTACCGACATGGAATACGCACGGTCCATATGTTCGCGTAAATAAACTGGCGAATATGAGACAAGAAATAGCACAGTACCTTAATATCACCAACCCTAATTTCTACACAGCGCATTGCCTTCAAACAACTCCGGTGACAATATTACTGAGGGTCGGCAGATGTAAACATATGGCCTGCATATGGCATTGCAAGCACACAGAGCGCATGCGTCGGTCGGTCAGAGATCTTGAAAGACAGAGATATCATACCCAGCGCTCGCTCACCGATCACAAAATTCAAGTGGCTGACTCTCAACAGATATTTATGAATATTTATGTTAAAACATATAATACAGTTATAATTATCGTCGAACATAAACAGTCGTATGCAACTCGCCTATAATGGTAACTAAGACACTCGTATGGAAATTATAAAACTCGCTTGCGCTCGTTTTATAAACATACTCGTGTCTTAATTATTGCCATTATAGGCTCGTTGCATAATGTACTATATGTTGGTAATCAGGCAGCAGAGAGAGTTGATGGTAGGATGTGTTATTGGTTCAAGGATGTCACAGGAGTGAGGCAAGGTTGTAATCTCTCACCATTACTGTTTATCTTATACAGTATATGGACCATTTGCTGAAGGACATAAACTGGCAGGGTGGGATTCAATTAGGTGGAAACCAGGTAAGTAGCCTGGCCTATGGTGATGACTTGGTCGTAATGGCGGACCGTCGAAAGTTTGGTTGTTTCCTCAGTTTAGGGGCTGCGAAAACGCGGTCATGTAGCCCCGTGTACTTTGGGTGTGTGTAGAATCTGTCTGATAACTGGTGTTCATTGTTATGTCTGTATTAGTGTGTGTTACCTGTTTTTAATTCAAGGACGGCAGACATTGGATTTTCAATTAGTTCCAACTTTTGCTACCAAACGCCACCGTCGACGACCAACTAGTTCTTAACTTGGTTACTAGATGCCACCGCAGTTGTCTCCTGGCGACGAAAGTTGGAACTTAACCCTTTATAGGGCAAAAGACTGGGTTTTTTTTTTTTTTTGCACATTTGTAATTGGGGGTGATAGATGAGTAGGAATATGCAACAATTTTATGGGTGTGGATTCTATTTTATGAAATATGGGGTGGGAAATTATTATCCCACAGCCCACGCCCGACAGTATGTTTTCTTAAATGAGCAATGGGGTATTAATCGCCCACCTCCAAATTATGATGATACTCTGTTTATCACTCAATAATGAGGTTTATTTAACACGATATAATATATAAAAACACCCATAACGCTCTATAATTTTAAAAAACGTAACTCCCACGCAACACAAGGTCAGTGACCTATATCATCTTTGCCGAAAACTGCACAAAAAATATAAAAGTGATTTTGGAATGTTAAAAGTTAGTATATTTCAATATAATTCAATAATTTCAAAACATTGTTTATTAAAAACACAGAAAATTAATTTTTAAAATCTTCTATTCTATGGCAAACACCCTGAACAGGATAATTATTTCCATTCTAGCTGAAATATATTTACTCAAGTGACCAAAACCATTATTAACATTCCATTTCAGTTATATACCAACGTTTACAAATCTCTTATCTTCAATAAAGACAATTTCTTCTGTAAAGCAGTGCATTTCTTTCACTCAACACAACCGAACTGGAGATCACTGGGATATATGCTTCCCACCTTTGGTTTCTGATGACAGTATACATCAAATTAATGGGTTTTCAATATTTCTGTGGATGCATGTGGAACTGCTTGAAATGGAAGGTGTGGGAAGATTCTCTCCCTAACACCGTTCTATAAATACACGGTGGGAAGATAGTATCCCAAGGACCTATAAAGGGGAGCGTCAGTCAAATCTAACCTATAATTTAGCTTCACACAAGTGTAATTAGTGGAAGGTTCTTTATCATGCCATAAATCTATGACATGGAACCGCCGGCTTTACTTCCCCTCCGAAGGAAGACATACTGAGAGGAAGTTTACGAACCAACATGTTTGAAGTCAAAAAGAAATGTAAGGAGTATGGTATGAAGATCAGCATTTCACAGACGAAGGGTATGTGGGTAGGGAAGAAACGCAAGAAAATATAATGGCAGGTAGGAGCAACTAAATTGGAGCACCCTCAGTATGTCTTCCTTCGGAGGGGAAGTAAAGCCGGCGACCCCATGTCATAGATGTATGGCATGTAAAAGAACCTTCCACTAACTTCATTAGTGCGAAGCTAAATTTCTAGGTGAGATTTTAATAGCGCTCAATTAAGTTCCAACGTTTGTCGCCAGGTGCTGGTTGCGGTGACATCTGGTAGCTAAGTTAGCAGCTAGGTGTCGTTGACGGTAGCATTTTGTAGCAAACGTAGTGTACCCACGTGAGTAATCTCGATGGAAAATATGCTTCCGCCTCCAGCTAGCGTCAGGACTCGGGCGTGTACCGTCTCCCCATTGAGCAGTTGCATATTTTGGATTTGAGGCTAAAAGGTATCAACTCTACAATGATAAGGCACAACTCTATTCTAAAACTTTAATTCAGTAATAAAATTCATGGCTTCAAACAAACAAAACAATCCCCACAACATAAACCAAAATCAAATAAAATTTACTTCCCCAATCCACTAATATCAACATAATATTATCACAATAAAATCATATCATAACTCAAACCTTTACCCTTATATCAACTTCACAAAGTACTCTAGTGCGCTGATGCACATACAACTTCAGAAACAAACTGTACTTTAATTCTTCTGTCATCCAATATGACTTCATTAATTCTACAAAGTTATTTATTCCTTAAACCTTGTCTTAATTTGACAATAATGTGTATCGTGTGTGTGTTTTGATCTTTCTCTTCCCACCAAATGCTTTACATGCATTAGCCTATTCCGGTGTTGCACAGCAGTCTACATGCAACTCCATAATTATGTAAGCTACCCCTACACTTCCTCTATTTATATAGTTCCACTGCATGCCGTCTGTGATTTCATCTTAAAAACGTTAATTATTGCTGTGTCGGATGGTACAATAAACTACCCTTGCGCGCATAGCCTGTGGCATCCAGTAGCCAACCTCTGAAAAAGATGTCAGTGACAGTACAAATGCAACGTCTAACCATTCGTTAGATAGCTAAAATCATGAACCATCAGGGTGATCTATAATTATCAATGTGTTCTCAAACCACATGACTTCATTACTCAATATAACAATGTTTCATCTTATGTCATTAACAGGGTCTAAAATCTGTTCTTTTCAAACTTTCTTTCACGGTTCGCTTGACCGTCCCGACCCTCTTCCAAGCGGCCTGTACACAATAGCAGTGGAGTGAGGTCCTACAGTGCCTCAACCCTCGCTTCATGCCATGTGTATTACCTCCCCTAAGCAGTATAAGATTTTAACAGACAAATACCGTGGTCCTAGTGACACACATATCCCAATGGATTTAAACTGAATATTATGCAAACAGGTACTGGATGAGCTTAACATTTACTCCTACCCTGAGGATAATAATAATTGGCACCAAATAGGCCCATTTCAACATGAAGGCACGAGATTCATAAAACATTGGTCTAGTAGGTAACCGGTATCTTTAATAAATGCTGCGGTCAGTCATAGCATGCTGCCGTAATACGATTCGCTTCAACGAGCCGAATCACTCAATAATAAGTTCTCGGGCGATCAGAGTGCAGAGATGTCCAACGTTTTCCTCTCACCTATCACGGGATTCAAACCCGGAACATTCCATATCCATCATCAGAGTTAGGGTCCATTCACTAAATACACTCTGGTACAAAGCACATCTCCAATTATGCCCACGGCATACGAGATTTCATACGAAGAATAGATTGCCTGGTCCCTTACCTAATGCTATGATCTTCGTCCTATAATTATTAAGAGAAATCTATCAATTACTCTATGAGCTTTTCCATAAGCTTCAAATTCAATTCACTAAAAGCTCTTCCATTTCCTGGCATAATTATATTCCCATTAATACAATATATTCTGATATAAAACTCTTTTCTTAATCCCGTAACGTAATCTTACTGTATAATCTTACTGCTTAGATCGATAAGTCTTGCCGTTAGCGTAAATATTTCTTGCTTACAACATTTTTTACCTGATGCGTTCCTTCATACCTTTATTATTCATTATTATTATTATTATTATTATTCTCACTGACATAAATTACCAAAATCCGACACAACTAATCTTCTTAAAAATCGAACAACCGTGTTCGTTTCATTTACATAACTGATTTGCCATTTTTAATTAATAGTGGTAACGATTAATCCACTCACTGATGCAAAATAACATCTCAACTCTATTAAAATCAACACAATAATGATTAAACCTGGAGAGTCTATCTCCTAATCTGATTCTTACTGGCATCTTTATAACTCTGAAATCACATTACATGCAGTGGCCTATATTTCTACTTAAACATAATTTGTGGGGTACTTACATATCTCAAGGCTCATCATGGTGGCTCCAACCACTCACATCCTTCCGGGTCGCCTGCCATATGCAGATTAGTGCGACATTTGCATCTTGAATACACACATTTTATGATACATATCTTCCGTTAACCACACGACACTTTGCATTTCTATAAAGAAGCTATTGCTTCCAAAACACATGACACTTTATAACACTTATTAAACCGTTAATTTAAAAGATATTTCACATATGATTTATACATAACACACGTCACTCTGTACACTTTTCATCGGTTGAAATTCCCTAGCAAAGATATCAAAATTGCAGGTGTCGACGGCATCTCCCGTGCTCCTACCAACTCCTGATTGAAAGTCTGGTTCAATTGCCCTCGGAATTCACCAACAGTTTATCCATACTCCTACGGTAAGCTTCCTAATTTGCATAAATATGCTTACTTCCGTCCTGAGCGTTACTATTTGGTATTCTTAAGACATTACCAAATGCTTCGTAAAGTTTCTCCCAGCGCATTCCAGCGTAATTAGACATGTATGATCAGTCAATATTTTTTACATTGCGCTTAACACTGTACATAACTTTACACAGATTATTATTTACAATAGTCCTGCAACTTATCTCACACGTTGCTTCCTAAGTGAACACACTACACATGCAGCACGACTATTATTAATAAAAGCTTACTAAACGTTCCACTGCACGGCTCGTTTAGTAAGCTTTTATTAATAATAGTCGTGCTGCATGTGCACGTTCCACTGCACGGCTACCGACAGCAGTGGCTATGCTGGCTAAAGCACAGCATTAGGTCATGGGGCCAAGCTCTCTGCTGACTCGGTAGACGCGTGGGTTCGAGCCCCACCGTCGGCCGCCCTTGAAATGGTTTTCCGTGGTTTCCCATTTTCAACACCAGGCAAATGCTAGGACGGTACCTTCTGATAGGCCACGGCCGCTTCCATCCAAATCCTTGCCCAATTTCATTCATCTTCATCCATTCCATCTCTCATCCCGACGCGCAGGTCGCCCACGGGCGTCGACTAGAAAGACCTGCACTCGGCCTCTCAGGAGGCTACACGACAAAAAAAAAAAAAAAAAAAAAACTGCACGGCTTCCCAAGTCGAAGTCCAATAATAAAAAAATGCATTATTATCTTCTCACTTGGTGCATTACGATGTGCGGTGAATATAATGGTTCACTCAAATGCACAAGTCTTGGTTTGAGCGTCCTTTCATGAGCCGGACCGCCATACGTTCCGCCTCAACAACTGCTTGACAACTGTGTTCTGACAAAAAAAATGTGCAGCGACGACTGTCTGCGACTCTCCGTCAAACTGTGTCCAACTGGGTAAACTGCGTAAGACTGGCTTAAGACTGGCTGCTCTGCCAAGGGTCGACTCCCTTATATTGGATTCACACAAAAAGTAGAGCTAAATTTTCCCGCGCTATCTCGACTCCTCTCCCAGCATGATTCTGGTCTCGAAACCATGCTCATCGGGTTCCTTTTTCTTCACTGATCCCAGAACTATCTGCGTGCTGAAGAATCGCTCGGCCAATTAATTAATATTAATTCCTTTCTCCATAGCGTGGGGACGCTGTTTCACTGGGAATCCCTGGCGACCTCTTCAAACCCAGCCGCGAACAACCATAGTCTATGTTCTTCCGCACTTCATTAAATATGCGTCAATTTCGCAGATTAAAGGCTCTAAAATTAGCCTCCTGGCTAAAGATTCACCTGTGTGCCACTCTCATGTCATTGCGTTACTCCAATCACGAGTAATCAATGATTTTCCTTGGGAACTCTCCCCACTCTTATTCGTCCTATTCTCAGTCGGGGAAAAACTGGGTCATTATTCAAGCCCCCAACCTCTTAAAGACGACATAACGAGGTCAGCAAGATTGACGTGGCTCCAAGGGGCACCTCCCACAATTCTGGGCCAATTAGTAAAACGTCAAACTCTGCACTTTCTGTGCTCCAAGTCCAGTATAGCCTACTCCAAGTAGTCTAATAATGCTGTATTCTGCTCCTTTTCCCTGCATTATTTTAATAAATAATGTCATTATCAACTGAAATCACACCAGTGATTAAATATACACTTTTCTCTAGGGGTTTTTACAATGAAACTCCCTCAACAGACCTCGGGTTCGTTCCCTGGTGGAACCTTTATACTGAGATCACAGTCTCTGAGATCCACGTTCGATATCAGTCAGCATAACCCCCTCGGGTTCAGTAGGAACTACATAAAATTGATCGTCTGCAGTCGTTACCTGAATTACAGATAACACACACTAATACAGCCATCACAATTAACACCGGTTATCACACAGATTCTACACACACCCAAAGTACACGGGGCTAGATGACCTCATTGTCGCAGCCCCTAAACTGAGGAACCAACCAACCAACACTAGCAGTGATAAGCGTGTCAATTAACCTACTTCAGATACAGTAACCATTGTGAGTGTATATACGAAGTACGTCCAGAAAGTAAGTTCCGTTTGGTAATAACATTAAATTGTTTACAGATACAGAAAAATTATTTATTGCACAAAATTCTACAACCCTTAAGCCACTTTTCCACATAACTGCCGAAATGTTGCAGGCGGCAAACTTCTATGAAGAAGGTATCCAAAACCTTGTGCCACGCTATGACAAATGCCTGCAAAATTTCGGCAGTTATGTGGAAAAGTAGTTTAAGGGTTGTAGAATTTTGTGCAATATATAATTTTTCTGTATCTGTATACAATTTAATTTTATTACCAAACGGAACTTACTTTCTGGACGTGCCTCGTACATTGGAATACAATCAGAACGTTCCCCCGTGTTTGTGCGGTGAAGAATACACCCACGGCATCCCCTGCCTGTCGTAGGAGAAGATGTCCCCTTCTTTTCCGAAACGGTCGGTAAAGAAGTCTTCCCCAGCTAAAGGGGGAAAGAAGACTTCGCCGACCGGGGATGAACCTTCATTCAGCTCACCTGATATGATAAAGATAATGGAGAAGATGATGATAATTGTTGTTTTAAGGGGCCTAACATCCAGGTTATCGGCCCCTAATGGTTTGGGTGATAGTGAAAGATGAGATGAGAATGAAAACTATAATTAATACTAACTACAGACTTACAAACTAGAAGAAGAAATGGTAAACAAATAAAGGATAAGGCAAATAAAGGACAGGAAGAAAAGAAATGCCCTCAACCCTGGAAAAATTAGGATTGAGGGACTTGAAAAGAAGAAGAGCCATTAAAGGCAGATAGGAAAGGTAAAGAGGAGAGTGTCTGCCCCTCAAGTCAGTGGAAAAAGGGGGACAAAACGGACCCAGCTCAGGAATCCCTCGGGATCGCAAACTCCCGAACTCACCGGCCGTGAGCCCCTGAGGGTGTAGCAATATACAGGGTGCACCGGAAGTGGAGGGGCTACACACACCCTGTCTCCTTGAGGGCCTTGAGAAGAAGGCAGGAGATAACATGAAAAGAAAAAGAAGGCTGATCCCTCGCAGAAGGAGGGTATCAGGAAAGCTTGAGACAAGAGTTAATTAAGGCGGGAAAGTGAAAGACTCCCTAGGCCTCGGATACCCTAATACCGTAGGGGTCAGAAAATAAAAAGAGTTGACCAAGAGAGGTCGACAGGAATGAAGACGGAGAGGAGCCCGGCACAAGTAAGTGGAAGCAATGTCGGACTCAGATGGGGTCCCGTGGTCGCCAACACACGTCGCACTAGATGTGAGCCCCTGCGGAGTTTTGCGAATGAGTGAGTGAGTCGCCGACCAATGTATTTGGCTCTGTTAGTACGCACGGACCGGGAACCCTCATCACTCGTCACCATCACTCCTCATAGTCCACGATCCACATTCCTCTCAGAATCACGGAGCTCCCAAACTACGGTGGAGCTGCAGATGGCACAGGCCGGACGTTTGTTTTAGACGAGTGAAAAATCCTAATGAAAGCCTGGAGGCGAGTTACTACTGTACCTGTGTTGTTGACACATGCGGTCCGATGATGGACAAAACTATCTCACGCTACTGCTGAAGTACAGTAATTGGCAAATATATTAGCATTCTGTTCGTAACTATGTAACGTGTACTTCCGCGTCACACAATACTTCGACGTGGACTGTACTATCTGCACGGTGGTGTCGTCACGTGCTCAAGTCTGGAATTCCATTACATCAAACCGGTGCACAGTGGGAAAAAATCGAAATCTAGGAGGACAAAATATTTTTTTCATAATTAAAAAAATCAACATTTATTACTTCTACAGCATTCTCATATAATTGCCGCTCACTACTCCGGGACATAAACGCATCTTAATGTAAATCTGTCACCACTGTTCGAGCAGTCTGAATTGGAGGGTGAATGTAAGTGGCTGTGGTTTGGTTGTCTTTGTGGTTAGTGTGATGCTTTAAGATGGAACTAGCAGCTGAATGTATGATCTTTGAAACGTGTTTCAGTTATTAATGGGCGTAATTGTTACGTAATTTTAGCTATATTTGCATTATATAATATTTAACTATTATTTTTAAAATTATATTTTCACTTAGATTTTTAGTATGTCGCGTCACTTGCGTCACTTTCTGCTTAATGTTAATATGTAGATAAAGTCTTGTAGTTTACGCCTGTTATAAGATTTTTTGCATCTTTTTTATACTTACTTAGTTATTTTACGTTTTATAATATGCCGCGCAACCAGTTCTCACACGTTTACAACTGTTTGAAGCATTGTGTTCGATGATTATGTCCAAAGTGGAACTTTGTGGCTTTGTTAAAAGTAAATTAGGGGTAGAAAATTGTTCTGAAGAGATAACTGAATGCTCTATCCAACTCCTAGATATAGACAATTTCTTGCATGTGTAGACGTAGCTTAAAAAAGGTCTTAACTGATGTTTATTATGAAGTAAACAAATTATATACGTTGCTTTCACTCTAAATTCATGATTAAAACGTAAAAATAATTTTGTCCCCCTAGATTTCGATTTTGACCCACCCGCTGGTGACAAATGTGAAGCGAGAGGGCGAGAGGGTGACTATGTAGAGTCTCACCCGCTAGCTTCAAGATCAAGGGCAATCGTTTAAAACAAACGTCCGGCTTGTAGACAAGGGCGGGAATCAATTCCACCCAGGAATTTCAGTCAGGTATCCAGGGTTACCTCAATTCCTCCCGGTCCTCCAAGGGACCCAGAAATGAGTTCCTCAACTCCGCCCAGGCTTTTCCCCAATGACGTAAACAAATGTCATAACCCTCCTGCTCGCATACCAAGGGCCGTGTCAAACACCTTATGCAGCGCATGAGTAGAAACAAATAGAAAACTTGGCAGACTTATGTAAAAGAATATTATGATTAATTTTAAATCACCACCACCAAGTCCGCTCAATCGTTAAAATCAGATATAAACATAATACAAAGAACTAGATATTAATCACTGTTGTTAAATAAAAATATGGACAGAAAATTTAATAAAATAAGAAAAATCAGCATCTTAAAATCACATAAATCTTTACTTCATTTCAAACTATACAAAAAACATTAGATGAAACTCTTTTCATTCCCTAAGTATTGTGTGAGAAACACACTTCACAAGATCTAATCTACTCATTATTTGGTTGGCGTACTGCATGAGCTTGTTTTCAATGAATTCTTTTCTCGCACGACTATTCTTGTCTTTGCTCGACACCCGCCCGCTGCTGTTAAGTAGAATGTACGTGTCTGTCTGTATCTCATGTAGGCACTTGCAAAAAATATATATATTTGGATGAGGTGTTGTACTTGTGTTGTCGTGTGGAATACAAGAATTCGCTCATGCGCTGCAGAAGGTGTTTGACGTTGACTCGGCCCTTGGTATGCGAGCAGGAGGGTTATGACATTTGTTTACGTCATTGGGGATAACCCCTTTGCCGACCCCTTGCCAAAGCCTGAGCGGAGTTGAGGAACTTATTTTTGGGTCCCTTGGAAGACCGGGTGGAATTGAGAAAAATCGGGCGGAATTGATGTTCGACCGTACACAAAGTTGAGCTACGAGAGGCACAATAATATCTACATCAGCTAGTGTTGTATTGCTCCATGTCTATGTTGTAACAACCCACTGTGACGTAAGCATCTTTCAGGATGTGGTAAGCCCACAGCTACCGTTCCTTGATTTCCTTCCTCGTTACTTGGCAACCATGAGGCTACTTTAATCCCTAGAAGCTTGAAGCTGTGGCTTCAGTGGCAAAGTCGGTAGCATGCTCAGCTTCTATGCCCAAGACAAGGAGTAATAAGGAGACGCCCTGCCAGCGCTATAGCATGCGGAGAGTTGAAGCACTGACCACGCCCCCATACTTGCCCGGCTCGTAGTAAATGGAGTCACTGCCCTTACATTACGAAGGCAGTGATTGAGCCTACGACCGTAAACTTTTTCATTAGTGCGATTTAAGTATGATTACCAGTAAAAGATTCGTGTGCAGGTATAGTACGAAGTTGTAAAGTAGGCCTATATGACCATGGAAATCAAGGAATATTTGTTGATCTTTGCTGGCTAGCGTGAAGTGTACGGCAGTCAATGGGCAAATAATCGAGATACCATTAGGCCTGCCATTATATTCACGAATATGTATTAAATAAATTAAATACATTTAAAATATTAAGGCATGTGAACTAATTGGGTGGTGGCGTTATTGTTTTTATTGCACGATGTTTTTTTTTAATAGGCCAGTTCATTTCCGGTAACAAAATAAACAAGGTCTAGGCTGAGGCTTGAGATTAACACGCTAAAATTTGCAATTAATAGTATATCAATCTTCTAACACCCACGAGCATTACATCTAGAGCTCAAGCCACGTTAAAAGTAGTTTGGGGTAGGCTAATTAAATTACAGTAATACCGTTCATTAATTGACAAGCAGAAATTATTTCCAGTAAGAAACGAAGAAAAATATCCGTAATTAATTCCTAGCAATCAAAATACTTATATTGGTGGACACATATGCGAATATTTGACATTTAACGAATGATAGTAGAACAGTACCTTACGGTGGCTACTCTAAGGATGAAAACTTAACTCAATATATGGTAAATAAAGTGCATTTACTTGTGAAATTACATTACTTTTACAGGTGGGAATTCTGTTTGTGCAAACATATGCCCCACACGTCGACATTTCGTCCCACACGCGAAATATCACCACTTTTACGTACGTACGTCACACCATTATATGCTTTTCTTATAGGACTACCGCAATGCTTTGAGCATATGTGAATGAGTACCTTCTGGCTTCACTTCCTTGCCGTTAGGGCCTCTCCTTATTACTCCTTGGCCCAAGATCACGGGTTCAAACCCGGCCGAAGTCGTCGGATTTTTTAAGAGCGTTATCAATCTCTAAGTATGCCTTCCTTCGGAGGGGAAGTAAAGCCGGCGGTCCCATGTCATAGTCTAGATTTATGGCAAATAAAAGAACCTTCCACTAAATACACTAGCGCTCCTAGGTTCCAACGTTCATCTCCAGGAGCCGACTGCGGTGGCATCTAGTAACCAAGTTCAGAATTAGTTGCTCGTTGACGGTGGCGTCTGATAGCAAAAGTTGGAACTACTTTAAAATCTAATTCTGCAGTCCTGCGGGCCACCCCGTTTTCAAATATGTCATTTTTATTTTGCATCATTTTGCCTTTTTTCTCTATTTTTCCATTTTAAGACCTTTTTTTAAGTTTGGAAGATATTTTTTGGTCTTATTTTAGAGAAATCGGCGTTTTGAGTTTTTTTTTTCAATTTAGTCATGTCATGAGGGAGTTACGTGTCTCAGAGTTAAGAAGAAGCTAGTAGCTGATACAAGAAAATTTAAAATATTGAAATATTGATTCCATTTCATTAATTAACCGGGTGGCGTACAAAAATAAACTTTTGAAGACTTTGCATTAAATTTATTGATTTTTATCATGAATTCCTTCCTCCTTGAATCTTTACTCCTACATTTATGATTTACCTTATTTCCTTCATCCCCCAGGGGCTCACATCTAGTGGGTCGTGGGTTGGTGACCACGGGACACCAGCTGAGTCCGGCATTGCTTCCGCTTACTTGTACCGGGCTCCTCTCTGTGATCTTTCCTCTCGACCTCTCTTGGTCAACTCTTGTTCTTTTCCGATCCCGACGGTATTAGGGTATCCGAGGCCTAGGGAGTCTCTTCCTTTCCCGCCTTAATTGGCTCTTCTCTCATCTTTCCTGATACCCTCATTCTTCGAGGGGTCAGCCTTCTTTTTCTTTTCATGTTATCTCCTGCCTTCTGCTCAAGGCCCTCAAGGAGGCAGGGTGTTTGTAGCCCCACCACTTTTGGTGCACCCTGGATATTGCTACACCCTCAGGTGCTCATGGCTGGTGAGTTTGGGAGTTGGCAACCCCGATGTTTTCTTGAGATGGGTCCGGTTTTTCTCCTTCTTTCATCTCCTTTGGGGCGGTCCCTCTCCTCTTTCCCTTTCCTTGCTCTTCTTTCTTCCGGGTCCCTCAATTCTCATTCTTCGAGCATTTCCTTTCCTCCTGTCTTTTGTTTCCTATATTATTATTATTATTATTATTATTTTCTTTTTCATTTCCTCGCTTCACTCTCATGTCCTTCGGCTCGAATAACTACCGTCTGGTTTTTGTATAGATTGTACAGAGAGTCCAGTTTGTATGTATCGGAGACCCTCGCTAGCCCGCTCGCCCGCGGCGCGAGCCTGTCTCCCGCCAGGCACTTTGCCGTTCTGCGGCGCTCGCGCGGCACTGAGTCAATGAGTATAGGAATTTGTACTTAAATTTGTACTTCAATGTGATCCTTGACCAATTTTTTCGACGAACTGACTTACGGAGAGCGATTGTCAACTTATTTTCAACAAGATTCTGCCACTGCTCACAATGACGAAGCATCCATGACAGAATAGCGTCGCATTTTCGGTACGAGGATTGTAAGTCGGAACGTGTGGCCCCCGCGAAGCCCAGACTTATCACCATGTGGCTTTTATTTGTGGGGAACGCTTAAAAATAGAGTGTATGCGAGAAACTCTCACACTGTAAATGAGCTTAAAGACTATTACAGCTGAAATACAGTCAATCGGTGCTGGGGAACTTCAGAGAGTACATGCTAGTTTCATTAAAAAAAAAAGGTGCCAGCGATGTGTAGCGGTGAATGGCGAACATTTTCAGCACCAGCTGTGAACTAGGTAAGTACAAATACCTATACTCAATGACTCAGTGTCGCGCGGGCGCCGCAGAACGGCAAAGTGCGTGGCGGGAGACAGGCTCGCCTAGCGGGCGAGCGAGCGGGCGAGGGTCTCCGATTCATACAAACTGGACTCTCTGTACATCACCTTCCTAACCCTGTACTTTATTCCAATCATTTAAAAAATGACGAACAATTTATTCCAATCAACACTATCAAAAACCTTTAATAAGTCTCCACATGCCATGAACGTTCTCTTATCTTTCCTTATTCTAAGATTTATTTCGGTCCTCTGGTAAATTATTCTAGTCAAGATCGTTGTAGCATGAGCAGGTGCGGATCTAGAGTATGGCTTTGGGGGGGGGGGTCAGAGAATCGAAATTGTTAAGAAAAATGGTATCACTAAAAACGCAATCACAAAATAACCAAACGTACATAACAAGTCCAATATTTTTGCAAGCTACATGGATAGAAATTTTATGCGTTTAGCGCACCAAAAATATTCGTACAAATTGCAACGGCGTGTTTTGCGACCTTTACATCAAGCTTCGAGAAAAGTATCAAGGTACGTTACAGTTTCGGCAAGTCGAGTTGGTACCGACAAAGGGAGAAAATCACAGCTTAAATTGCCAACCAAGCTTGCAGTTTGGACGTCGGCAAATTTTTTTGGTGCGAAGAAAGCCCCGAATTCCTATCCGTGCATTGCTGCACATTCATCGTGACATCACTATAAACATCGATTCGGTAATCACAAGGTTTGCTAAACAAAATAGACGAGTTGATTTTATTATATAAATAATGGTTTTTATATAACAGGTATGAAGTTGTAAATATGTACAGTTGTAACAGAATATAATAATTGCATTAAAGATATTTTCAGTATTTAATAAAATGAAAAAAAACTGTTTTTCAGTTAAAATTCGTTAAGTTTTATTTTTCTGGTTCTGGTGTTTTCGTTTTTTGAGTTCGCAAAAAAATGGTCTCCCGTTTGGGGGGACCCCCGTGACCCCCACTTGAATCCATGCCTGAGCATGAGTGATCAAGCTGATTGTATGGTAATATGGTAGGTCCTGCTTTCTTATATATAGGGATGATAACATTCATTTTTAAATAAGAGGGTACCTCACCTGTCTCATAAATCCTAGAAACCAAGTGAAGTAACCTGGTCAGACCTTCATCACCTATGCAGCGTTACAACTCAATCGGTATGTCATCTATGACTGGTGATTGTTCCTGCTTAAGTCTTCCAATGCTCTCTCAAATTCATATCTCAATATTAAATCTCCTTTCTCATCCTCATCAATTTCCTCTTCCCTTTCCATTACTAGATTCTCAATCTCCTTTCCCTTATTCAAACACTCTATGTAAACTTTCCATCTCTCAACATTTTCTTCCCTATCTGTTAGAGGCTTTCCATCTGAGTCCTTAATATTACAGCACTTAGAACTACTCTTAATCCTTCGATAAGCTGTATTTACATTTCCTACTGTCAGATAATTTTCAATACTTGCAAATTTCTCTTTCATCCATTCTTTTTACCTTCTTTGCACTTCTAGTTTACCTCATTTCTGCTTTCCCCTTTCGTCTCATGCATTCTTGTGCTTCCGACTATAGTCCATTAATTCTAGTATATCCTGAGTAATCCACGGCTTTCTACCTGTTTTCTTCTGCGGATTTTGTTATTTCATTCATCATAAGTGCCCATTCCTCTGCAATTAAAGTTTGTTCAGGGTTCTTCATTAATCCTTCCTTTATATTCGTCCTGAATCTTTCGTTCACGTCCTTCTCTTTCAGTTTGTCTATTGCCCACCTTTTTGGGCTTTTGACTATACTTCAGTTTGGTTGGTTGGTTCCTTAGTTTAGGGGCTGCAACAACTGGGTCATGTAGCCCCGTGTACTTTGGGTGTGTGTAGAATTTGTCTGATAACCGGTGTTAATTGTGATGGCTGTATTAGTGTGTGTATTCTGTGATTCAGGTAGAAGGACTGCAGAAGATTATGTTTTTCAAGTAGTTCCTACATTTGTTACCAAATGCTACCGTCCACGACACCTAGCAGCAGACGTGACTACTAAATGCCACCGTAGTCAGCACCTGTCGGCGAACGTTTGAACTAATATAGCGTTATCAAACTAACCTACAAATTTTAGCTTCCACAAGTGTAGTTAGTGGGAGGTTCTGTTTCATGCCATAAATCTATGACGTGGACCCACAGGCTTTACTTCCCCTCCAAAGGAAGGCATACAGAGGGATTTTTAACACTCTTAAAAAATCCGACTTCGGCCGGATTTGAACCCGCGATCTTGAGCATGCTACCAACTACACCACTTTACTGTGCATTTCATAACAACCAGATTGTGGTCAGAGTTTATGTCAGCTGCGGGATATGTTTTGCTATCCAAAATCTGATTTCGAAATCTCTTCCCTTTCAATTGCATGATTCTCAATCTCAGTTTATGACTGTGTAAAAGCTCAAAATATCCAAAATCTTACCTAATATTAGCTATTTTGTAGAAAGTATAACAATTTCCAGTTGAAGTAGTCAAATTTGTTAAAAATTGTAGTAATGTTGTAAGAGGATTAGTGTTCTATGGTTAAGGAAGTCCCTGTCGTTAAATCATGCACTATGGCCGTGAGGGCAGCTGCAGGAAGTCTGGAGATCGCTGATTTGAATCCCGGCGCCTATAGCGACTATCCTGTGAGAGGTTTTTCCCGCAGTTTTTCCTCACTCCCTCTAGGAAGAATGCGGGGATAGTATCTCATTTCAAGTCCCGGGGTGCCTACCTCATCCCTGTCACCAATACACACCCAACTACACGGGGCTGATCACCAAGATGTCCCAAGCCCCTAATAAAAATTAACAACAACGTAGGCCGATAGCCTAGATGTTAGTTCCTTGAAATACCAATTATCAGCCTTACCTTTTGTTGTGGATATGATTTGGTAGAGGGTTGGAATTTGAAGGCCCCCATTTTATTAGTGGCGCCACTGATTTGGAGATTATGTTAGGGCAGGTACGGGAAAGACAAGAAACACACAAATGAATAATTTATTTAAATACTTTAATAATAATAATAATACTTGTCATTATTTACAATCAAAAATGTTGAGGTAAATTGCCGATAACATGTCGAAAAATATATATTTTTAGAGGATTTTGTCTCAACAGTTTATTTAACAATAAAATAATCTCTTTGAACATTTTGTTAATCCTCTTTGTCTTAAACAACACATTAATCGCAATCACTTACAAAACAAATTGAAGAAGGTGGCGCGTCGACTTCTTCATCAGTATCACACGGAATAACAAGGCACTTTATACACAAACACGCACAGTTCGCTTTGTCAAGTCTCTGCCTTAACTTTATGTGCGTGCGTGTTTCGTAGCGGTGGAATATATCTTGGTGGACTAAAATATTGCCACGATATATTACATTGGTCCCTTTCTTTGCTCTGACGTCTTGTGTGTTAAGAATTACTAATTTTTACCTTAAAATAAAACCTGGTCTGAACCCCTTCTGTTTATAACAGGAACATCTATCGGTCTGATGACTTTCAGATTTTAATTGATATCGATATTTAGGTATGTTTTCGGATAACCTTGCCATTGCATTATGCGAAGTTTCTAACTCTTCTGTGGAAGGCATTTGCAAGGTACAGTACACAACAATAATGGTGAATAGCTTGAATAATATTGAACTTAATCACTGTTTGATTGAACTCGCATTCTTTTCATTATCTAAGCTATTTACCATCATTAAGGAACTCCTGAAAATTTAAATACTTAATAATAATAATAATAATACGTGTCATTCATTATTTACAATCAAAAATGTTGAGGTAAATTGCCGATAACATGCCGAAAAATACATATTATTATAGGAGTTTGTCTCAACATACAAACCGCAAAATTTTCCAATTTCCGCCATGACACGTTCAACGGGATTTCCCTCAGAATGGCATATAGAATTCAATATGTGTTTTACATCTAATCTGATCATGGCCTGATAAAACTCAGCAGAGGTGAATTGAGTTCCCTTGAAATTTCAGGCAAACCTCTCCATTCCCTGCATTCAGAGCCTTTTGCAAAAATTTGAACTAAATTTGACATAGCTACCGTTGGAACCCTGAGAGTAACATCGTCCACTTGGAATTTCGGACAGCCCTCTTAACAATTAATTGTTAATTAATGTTAATTGGCAACGTCTTATTTATCTTTTCCTCAGAAACTATTAATAAGTTCTAATCGAAAATTTTCATGAATGTTCTTCAATACTATTTCCTTACTTTAACATAGGATTTTTGAAAATAAGTGTATTTTGTTGGTTTTTAGGAATCTTTTTGCAAAATTTTAACAGTTTCATGAACATTTCCATCTGTTATTAATAAACTAAAGTAAATTTAGACAAAAGGATATGATAAAATATGACATTAGTAAGGAGGAATTACATATGAAATTGTCTGCTGTGTATGTTGAGACATTCCTAATAAAAAGAAATTTTTATATTACGAAATACATTTTTGTGAAAAATTGAATTTTTTTTTTTCCAGGAATTTAGAACATTCCTATTCTTCCATTTGAAACACACCCGCTTCCATTTTGCTTTTCTTCCATGCTTCTTTGCTCTTGCTTCTAATGCAACCTCTTCCTTAAAAATAGTACAGTATTAATGTTTTTTATCTAACAAAAAAAATATCTACGTTATTGACTTTACTAATAAGATGCACGTTTGTTGTAAAAAGTGTCAGCAAAGTAACTTACGGAATGAACCATGAAAAAGATGTACGTTAGAAAACTAAGGTTCCGTAAATTAATATGGTGCAAAAGGAAGATTCGAAAATTTTGAGATATCGGCATTCCAGAGTCTCCCTTAACTTGCTATCAACCTTGAAAATTCCCTCCAGAGTGGAGAAATGAATCTATGGTTCATCAAATGAATTTCACGCTTCAATATCAAATGGTTTGTATATTATTGAGTCAACGTAACATTTGATTTATTGCTTTCTATTTCTACCATTCGTTATATTGAAAATGCCAAATATTTGGAACATTACTCACAATCAGATTAAAATCTCAGAGATGATTCATATGAAGAAATTATTTTCTTAAAATTCAATTTTAACAATTTTTGAAAAATAAAACTACAGATCATGTTCCGTTCTGTATAAAACAAATTGATGCCTCACTTCGTAAAACGTATATGTCTCCTTTGCATTAATACAATTTTATAGGAAACAAATGGACAAAATCAAGACATAAAACTAGTTTGTCTTTCAACTTCTCAAGTTTTGTCATCAAACCTTAGGTGTATTAATTCCTTATCAACTATATGATCACAGTTGATCATAGCAATCGATTAATTTTATCTGAAAATAATTTGAAAGGTTTTAGAAAATAATTTATAAATTTGGGCATTTTATTAACAAAACTAATAATATTCTTTGGTATATAGGCATTGAAGGTAAAAGTACTCTAATTGTTGTCGTAGTGTGGTAAATTACAAACATGGGAAAAACTTAGGTTTTGAACAAAACTTGTTTGCACAAAAAATAATTTATCGTCTTGCACGCTAAATTAAATTTTTGTATTACAAATTTGTAGAAATAAGATGCAAATGAGAATATAAAGTAACAATTCAAATTATTTTTTGATTTGCTCAAAAGTTTGTTTAATTCACTAATTACGTATCTCATCGTAATTCTTGACACACAAGCGTCTGTTACGTCATTTATCGAAGTTACTGTATAATAAAATATAACAACACACACAATTTTTTACACATGTAAGTACAATACAAAATTTGTATCCATCTCTTGCACTGATATCTTTCCTCTCTCCCTTCGTCGATACGACGAATATAATCACTGTCACTTCTTCTTTCATTCTACCTGCCACATTTAACTTATATATATAAGATGACGTCATGCTCATAATGACGTCACAAATATCCGTGATATCATTTAACAAACCAACTACTGCCTGAGTCTATTTAAATAATGCAAATGCTTACTTTATTTGATTCTAAAGAAATTATTCGATTTATAAAAATTTCAGCTACCTCTAATTGTTTATACAAGTTGCTGTCTATAGAGATCTTTGCTATTGGTGAAAATTTGCCTATTAAGCTCGCTGAATTATTAAAATCTCGCAAATCACTTGACATTGTGTAAATCAGCACTTGAACTGAAAATATTTAACCATCCATTGTCAAATATTTTTTGCTAAAAAGAATTCACTGTTCTTAATAATTATTTATGTTCTGTTCAATTATCCAAAATTCTCACTAATGTTCCAATTGCTTGCCGAATTATATCTGAAAAGTTAATTGCATAAATGTAAAATAATGCAGAATACATTTTTGTTTCATTATTTTGGATAACAAAATATCACTGCAGGTTTTGTCAAAACTACTATACTTTATTTTTGCTAAGACTTCATGTCGTTTTCTTTAATTTTATCTCATACGTGATGTACTGTAAGGAAATTAATTTCCATATTAAAATATGGAATGATAATTGGTTTATTTCACATAAAACCAAACAAAACTGGTGAGTATTTTGTTGTCATACCGGTTTCAATAATAAATACACTTCATTCTTACAAGAATGTTCACCGGAAACAATCACACTAACTAAAACATTTTATCTTGCAAAACAAAATAAAACTTTTCAGTCTAAAGTGCGCTGTGAGTGGAAACAATAAGAAGGGTGCGTTTCATTCTATACTTGCTGTTACTCCTCACGACTTAAGAAGAAGCGCCACTAGCATTGAGAGAGCGATTAAAAGTAGACTTTGGTGATTGCTGAACATTCCTCGTGCACTGCTATACCCGTCCTTGGCTGCATCTTTATTATTGGCGTCTGCGACAAGAATCAGTTTAACACAATAAGACATTGCAAAATTAGGTTTTGATCCTGTGTTTCTCTCTCTATTCTTTCGCTTTATTTCGTCCAAAACATCGCACATTTTGGTTGACTTCCATTAAACTGATATTTACGTATATAACCATTGTATGTGCTACAAAGATTTAGGAACTTGCTTAGTAAATGTTTTTAAAAAAATCTCAACCGTGGGTCATGGTCTTCAGAGATGTTTTGTCATTCTGTAAATTAAGAAGAGGATTTGCATTCTGCTTTAATTTGTTTTTTTTATATAAATTCAAAATTGTTTAGTTATATATTAAACTGATCTCCCTTTTGTGTTGATTTAATTTTGTTAATTTAATTGAAAGATTTTAGTTTCCAAAATCTAGGCATTTTGATTTTAGTTAATTTGTTATTATAATATTTGTTTTAAATTGTGCTATATCAAAGTTCCCAATACATTATTCAGATGCATATCTTAGTGTTTATCAATTTTTCATGCCCAGATTTTGTGCAACAGAGAAGGAAGACTTGTGTTTTTGGAGCCATCATTATGGAAATGCTAGGAGTTTCTGATGAGAATTATTTAGATTTCCCAAAATTCGCCCACACAAAAACGAACAAACAATAAACCTATGTTTAAATATTAATGTATTTAGTCATTTTAATAAAACATTTAATGTGCATATTAACATTAACATCTACAAAAGAGATTTTTTCTCAACGGACCGTTTGCGTCTGTTGAATTTGATTTTAATAAAAACAAGTATTTTGCAATAGAATCTCAAATTTTATAAAATTTAGAGTTTTACGACTACTCTAAATCGCGTCGAATTAGTATCGTCAATCAATTTGAGTAATAGTTGCTTATGACAGTCTCAACAAAATAGTATGAATTATCATTATTTATATTTTTAAAGGAATACTTTGAATATTACCCTGATACAAATGGAATTTCTTCTATAACTTAAAAATCAAATCACCAATTTAATCCAATCTGAACATTGTAACATTATTGTTTGTTTTTGTGAAATTCTTGGTAGCAAATTATGGCAAATCATAAGCATTTGTGTAATTTCATAAAAAGCCGAATGATAATTCAAATGCATTAAATATCTGTAATCTGATATTTTTAACACAAATTTAATACAAATTAGTATTAAAAGTGAATTATTAAATTATTAAGTAACTCAATTTATTTGCAAACAATTGCAATAGGATAGTATTGATATAATACCTAATTACATAGCATTTTATTCTGAGTTGATCATACGCTGTCTCCAGAATGATGGCGGTAGTACGGGTAACCTAATACTTCATGTTAAGGGTGTATTAGAAGCACACTATTACAGGCAGCAAACACCAAGTGAATAAACACAAAGGAATTTAGGATGTTTACAATCAAAAGCAGCAAATCTCATTTGCTAACTTGTAACTAATTACGGTTGCATGGGTTAGTTCTACAAAAATGTTGCTTTATATCTTGCTTTAAATGTTTACATTGTGGTGGAGAAAGCTTTATTTAAAAAAGCAATCTGTTTATTTTGTGATTTGTTAGACATGCGGATTGGGAGAACATTTGATCAGGTGGGGTGATGTCACACATTTTACTAAACGTGCCAATATGCAAACAATGGTCGTGCTTTTTCAAACATACTTTAAAAACCAACAAGACCAATGGTTATAATTTGAAAGAATTTTTAATTTCAGATTTAAATAGTTTGAATTAGTTAGTATAATATTATTTTTTCAAAATTGTTTGAATATTAAAGGAACGAAATTGTTTGATTTTAATTTATTTTTAATTTACCAGAATTAACTGAAAAAAATAGCTCAGAAATTTAAAATTAAACTATTTTTATTAAATTTGCAAAAGCTCTCTTGAATATTTTATATTTTCGTTCTGACATAATTAATAAATGAAATTATTACAATTTGAAAACATTTAGTAACTACAACCATTCTTTTTGCGATATTTGTTTTGGTCTTATTGGTATCGTTTTTATTTTATTCAGAAAGAGACAGAAAGAAAGTGAGAGAGTAAAAGAGAGAGAGAGACACATTCTCAAGAAATTTGTGTAATCTACTTCACCAATAATTCACATACACACACACACAAATCACTAACTACTGTAATAAGATTCTAATTATTTATTTCTACTAGCAACAAATACTGTGTTAGTTAAGAAGCATTCCAAAAAATGTGAGACATGCCAAAGAGATTAATGCAAACACATAAACATTCCATGCGCAACATGTAAATCACAAAAAAATATTTCATCAATTTGATGCTGTTTTTGGCAAAAGATTGTAACCCCTATTTCTGTGATAAAAGTAAGGTTATGATTGAAATGTATTTTGAGTGATTCAAAGATTGTTCTTACAAAAGATTCTAAGTCTCTAAATTGTTACAATTAGCTCAGGACAGGGAGGAATGGACGGCTGCATCAAACCAGTCCATAGACTAAAGACTCAAACAAATTGTTAATTAAAGCAAAACATAAGAAACCACTAACAAAACGTGTCTCGTTTATGTTTTCTTTACACAAATATATATTGTTTAAAAATTGGAATTCTATTACACAATATCCTTTAAGCATATGAGGTTCAAAATCACACAAAATAGTTTTGTATGACCCAAAAGATTGTATCACTGAGGGTTATCGTCTTTTGCCAAAGCACTATCGATATTATTACTCGGCTGATCTTTGAATTTCATGCAACATAATTTTTATATAAATTTGAGATTGCTTTTGTCATCAATTGGCAATGAATTTACTATGTTTTAGTACATTTTATGAACATAAATCATGAAAAGAGCTCATGTAGATGTACAATATCCATGAATTTTAAGAGGATTGTATTTGATGTATTTCAATCGTTTAACAATAAAATAAAATTATCACCAGTGCAATCTCAAATTTAATCATGTAAAACCTGTAAAGAAAACACACTTGATTATTAATAAACAATTAAATCAAAAGCGACAGGATGAAGATAGGTTATCAGAATAGTTAGGAGGAATTCCTCGTTAGTTTTTGCAATATAATATTAAAGCATTAGATTCCATCTACAATTATGATTTCAATTGCTAACATTTTAGTATTTCCCCATTTTTAACAAATATTGGAGCTGTTGTTTACTAAATGAACTGTGTATTTGTATGAATTAAAACTACTTGGCGATTTCAAACTAATTATGTTATTGAAGCATATTTAGAACTCATTGTTCCGGTTATAGATTTATTTTCAAAAAGCCAATTGAAAATTATTTTCATGCAATTTAAGAAAGTAAGTTAGTCATCGGAACAGCCACATAGTGCGATGTTAGTCATCAGATTCAGTGCTCGAAAAGGCTAATTATTTTTACAACCATTTATCACCCGTAAAAGGATTTCAATATACAGTACTGAATGAGATGAATAATAATAAACTTTCAAAGTTCAATTCGCAGTCAAGGAATGATTACTCTCTGAATTTGTGAACGTCTTCTTTTTCCTTCGCAACTTCCGATTTCTATTTCGTTAATTTTGTAAGGTTCAAGAATACGTTTTCTTCGCCAAAAAAATTGCGTGACTTGCAATAAACTGAACATTTATTTAATTTATTTCTATAAAAGAAAACGGAATCTATATACTAAATGTTTGTTTGGAAAAGACAACTCAAACTTCTAACCATGTAATGTTCTTCAAATAAACGTCAATGCATCACTACTTTCTATCACAGAGATCTGTATGATCCTTAGGGGGCTTAAAAATTATATGGAAGCAATTTATTAACACTGATATTGAGATAACTATGTGTGTGGATAAAGGAAAGCAGGAAATATTCGAGCACTGCTGATTTCTTTAGACACGATCAGTACTGTTATTTACAAAACATAAAATTCAAACACATGCATTAGTTAAAGGAAGTTCAGCACGGATATAAGCTATTATTTATGGGGGTTTTTTAAAGCAATGTGTACCTCATAAGTAAAATAATTAAAGAAATTTGTTTTTAATTTTGAATTAGTCTCGTTTTGGTAGGTTTGGTTAACTGGCAGGTTCGAGATTTAGTTTTGTAAAATGCAGACTCAGCTCTAACGCATGGTAGTATATTATATCACGGATATATATATTCCCCCTGTACTTGCTTCATAGTCAATTATATATTAGTCATTCAAATGAAAGCGAGTAGAAGGGTAGAGTAGAATTCTGTATTGGTTCTTCAACACAATTCAATAGGTGGCACCACTGTACTATTATGATGGTTCTGTGGCCACGTGCCTTTGTTGTGGTTTTGTTAACCATCCAAACAGCCCTGTTTTAATCAGTCAATCACTGTAATCACTATTGAGTTTGTAGAACATCATTTAAGTCCGAGCAGCCTGGAATTCTCACTTTTGTTCAAGATAACGCTCGGCCCCATATTGAGACCATCTTGGAAGATTGTTTTTCCAAACTCGATGAAAACATTCGAGTAGCTTCACACCAGGCTGAGATAATAAATTTTCTCCACAAGGAATGCTTTGCTCTCTATTTTTTTAAATATTTTGGCTTAATTTCCTATCAAACCCTTTAGCTGACTTTCATTTGCATGACCTTTATACGTTGTATATCGTTTGGTAGGACGAATACTCTTTGGCAATTATTTGCAACTCGATAACGATTTCGACACTGCATTACTGTTTGTATTATAATGCCTATCAATGCCTGTCATCGTTGCAAAGACGTCCAAGAACTCTCTTCCTGGAAGAGAATTTATAATTGTATGTACAACTAAAAGTGTTGTGTGATTGGTTATCCCCACACCAATGGCCTGCGCGCGCAGAATGGTGAATTTGGCAGCCATTTACAATGCCAAGAAGAAGGACCAAAGTCGTGATTATTGTTGTTGCTGTTGTTGTTTTTAGTTTTCGCTCGCCTACCTGCATCAAGTATCGTGTCATCGACATCGTCCTTATGCGCGTTTTTATTCTCGTCCGCGTATTCTGATGCGCTATCACCATCGTCATGAGAACCATCCTGGAAGTAGGTATTACCGAACAGTCGGCTCTCCTTGCAGCCAAACCACCAGCGACCAGTTGGGCGAGGGAAGGCGGGGTTACCAGAGTCCACCTGCAACATCACACAATATACAAATTAGCATCATGTGTTCGTTCCATTTGTTTGTCTTACATTTTAGTTCTTTAGTTCATTAGTTAAGGATATGGAAACTGAAAGAAGGAGATAGAAGGGTCGAGTACCTCAAAATGGTAAAGGAAGGAATTCCAACAGATGAAGAAAGAGGGGTGGAAGAGGAATGGGCTAGATTTAAGAAGACACTAGTAGGTGCAGCAGAAGCAGTATGTCTGAGGACAAGTAGTAAGACGAGGTGGAAGGAAACACCATGGTGGAATGAGAAGACAAAAGAAACAGTAAGGGAAAAGAATAGAGCCTTTAGGAGGAGGTATCAAAGTAGGACGGTAGAGACAAGGGAAGAGTACCAGGAAAGAAAGAAGGAGGCAAAGGGAGTAGTGGCTGAGGAGAGAAGAAAGTGGATGGAAGAGTGGACAAAGATGATGGAGGAGGATAGTGAAGGTACAAAAAAGGTCCTGTATGGGATGGTAAAGAATAAGAGGCGGAAGGATCCTACGGATTATGTTAGAATGGTGAACAAACGGGGACAAGTATTAGAAGATAGGGAAGAACTGAAGAAAATATGGAAATAATATTTTGGAGAACTCCTGAACCCAAATGGAAACCACGGCGAGGAGGAAGAAATCGGGGAAGAGGAAGATGAACTGCAAACAGAAAAGGACTTAACATGGAAAGAAGTGGAAGATGCAGTGAACAAGATGAAAGGAGGGAAGGCACCGGGTGTGGATGAGTTGAGTGTGGAGATGGTGAGAGCAGCAGGAGAGGTGGGGATACAGTGGCTGTACCGAGTGATGAGGAAAGCATGGAAGGAAAGGAAGACCCCAGAGGACTGGAAAAAGGGAATAATTGTCCCGATCTTCAAGAAAGGTAGTAGAACAGAATGCAGAAACTATCGGGGAATAACACTGATGAGTCATTGTGCAAAGATGTTTGAGAAAGTTTTGGAAAGGAGAATTAGGACAAGGATAGAAGGAGGGATGAGGGAAGAACAACATGGTTTCAGAGTAGGAAGGTACTCAGTGGATTTGATTTTTGCTGTAAGGCAGTTACAAGAACAGCACTATGAGTATGGAACAGATCTACTGATGGCCTTCCTGGACATTGAGAAAGCATATGACAGTGTATGCAGAAACAAAGTATGGAAGTCCCTGGAGGATAGAGGAGTAGAAAAATGCACTATAAGTAGGATAAAGGAGATGTACAAGGGAAGCGTGAGCTGTGTGAAAGTGGGAGGAGAGAGATCGGACTGGTTGGAACAGAGAAACGGCCTGAAACATGGAGGTGCGCTATCACCGTTGCTTTTCATTGTGGTGATGGATGACATAATGACCCGAGTGTCACAAGTAATTGGGGAAGGGAAGATGAAAGCAATGGTGTTTGCAGATGATTTGATGATTTGGAGAAACAAGGAGGAGGAGGTACAGGAACAGTTAAACGTGTGGGAAGGAATAATACAAGGATATGGGATGAAATTTAGCTTAAATAAGAGTGAGATGGTGATCACAACAAGGAAGAAGGAAAGAACCACAACGGGAATAACAATTGGTGGGGAACAGCTGAAGAAAGTGGAGAGTTTCAAGTATCTGGGAAGCCTGATACAAGATAATGGAAGAAACGATAGAGAAATAAATGAGCGGGGGAGACAGGCAGAAGCATTCCGGAGGAGTGTGAGAAGCATGTTATGGAGCAAGGATGTCCCTCAGAACTGCAAAAAGATCATATATCGGACGTACTATGTCCCTATCCTGACGTATGCCTCGGAGACCTGGGTTATGAAAGGAAGGGAGAAGAGCAAAATACAGGCCAGTGAGATGAGGTTCTTGAGAAGCAGTAATGGAGCTACAAAGATGGACAGAATAAGAAATGAGAGGACCAGAGAATTAATGAAGGAGGAACCATTACAGGATGGTATAGAGAAATCTAGACTTAGATGGTATGGACATGTAAAACGAATGGAGGAGAAGAGGATACCCAGGAGGGTACATGAGACGAAGTGGGAAGGAAAGAGACCGAGAGGAAGACCGAGAGATAGGTGGCTGAAAGGGGAGGAAGAAAGCGTGAGGAAGAGAGGAGAAGACTGGACAAGGGTGGAGGCTGAGAGATGGTGGGAAGACAGAAGACGTTGGAGAGGCTTGTGTT
The DNA here is from genome assembly GCA_946902985.2 of Meconema thalassinum. NCBI lineage: Eukaryota > Metazoa > Arthropoda > Insecta > Orthoptera > Tettigoniidae > Meconema > Meconema thalassinum. The sequence goes on along the minus strand of OX336398.1, from coordinate 59,070,118 downwards.
CGAAACAGACCCGGCCAGTGGCTGGAAACTGTGCAAGATGATGATGATGATGATTATTTTAGTGTTACATAATTAACAATTAATTGACAAATTTTCAGACGGTCAACAATTATTTATGTTGAATTACACAGCATTCATTATTATGAACAGATTACAAATTAATAATTTATCATCTCCCTTATATTTCCCGCCTAATATAAATAACCATAAATAGTTGTTCAAATAAAAAAAATAATCACCTATCTCTAATTCTAAGTTTTGTGCACTTTTGTATTGATGTATTCTTTGTTTTGCATTATGTAATGTTTTCTGTATTGTGTTTGTTTTGTATTCATTTAATTCTATGTGTTTTTATATTTAATTTGTGTTTGTTCCCTTTAGATTTTGTTTTGTTTTGCTTCTTATTTTATTTCGTTATTATTAGTTTTACTGTATTGGTTTTGTATAAAAAGTTTTAGAATCATTTTCAGTGTCGCCTAATTAATAATTAATTGAGAACGAATGACATCACCATTAATAACTAATCACATGTAAATGTTTACAAGTGGAGTCTTAATAATGAAAGCCTCTCAGTCCGTAGAGTCTTATACAATTGATCTGATCCACTAAACGTTATCAATTTTAATTTCTAATTTTGTCATTTTTATTTTTGTATTTTATTAATTGTTTTTTATTTTATTTTTGTCATGTTTTGTGTATTGTGCTTGCTTATGTTTCGTCTTTAATTTGTTTTATTAGATTTATTGTTTTTTTTCCTATTTTGTGCTGACTTTTTTTTCTTTACCTTTCTTGTTTTGTATATGATGTCTTGTTTGGTTTTGTCGTGAATTGTGTATTGTGCTTGTTTTGTGTCTTATCTTCGGTTTATTTGTTTTGTGTATGGTTTATTATTTGTTTTCTCATGTTTTGTGTATGTGCTTTTTTGTTTTGTATGATTTTGTTGTCCGTTTCTTTTGTGTGTATTCTTTGTTTATTTGGGTTCTTTGGCATTTTGTGATTCTTTTTAACATTATCGATCCCGCTCTGTTGTCAAATGGTATTTAAAAAGAATAATGGATAACTGTTTTGAAAGTTAGAATCGTGTTTGTATCCGGTAATTGTTGGTTGTTTTATGTGTTCATGGTGGCCACTCAAATCGGTCAGCGATTTTCCAGGAGTTTTCTAGGAATTTTCCAGGAGTAATTCTCATTTTTCCAGATTTAAAAATAAAATACACACAAATGATTTAATTGTTGTTTAAAAAAAGCCTTTGTGACTCAAATATCCGCTTTAAAAAAAGAGAAAAGAATGCCGCCTGCAATTTTATTGCTGTGAAGTTGTCTATTCTCAATATGTTTTACAAAAATACTATCGCGTGTTTTCCCACACAGAAACAGGTAGGCTGAGGAAATTTCTTTCGTTAACGATAGAGTGCTCACCCAAACCCGATGATTTAAGATGGAAACATTTTTATAATTAATTAACAGTGGCTATTTTCCAGGAGTTTTCAAAAATTTCATCATTTTCCAGAAGCTCTCCAGACCTAATAAAAATCCAGGAGTTTTCCAGGATTTCCAGGTTTTCCAGGAGTAGTGGCCACCATGGTTTTGTATATGATTTATTGTTTGTTTTGTCATGTGTTATATATTGTGGTTTTTAGTGTATACATTTTTCAGCCTCTTACACTGAAAATAGATGAAACATAAACGTGTCAATTCAAAAAAGGCACTAATTATTCTAGTACATTAGTAAGTTCTGAATAAAACACTTGTTCCTCCAATTCGAGGATGCACTTACAGCGAACGACCTGTCGTCGAAGCGGTAGTATTTGGTACCCTTGAAGAAGTATGTGTACCCTTTGTAGACGAGAGCAGCATCGAGGTTATCAGGAACACCGTCCCAGTTGGAGATTGGCTTGGGGTAAGTGCTCTTCACTGGTGGTTTCTGGGTGGGGTCGAACTTCCAGAATTTGCTTCCTGAAACAGTGATTTAAACAAACTATAAGTCACTGGCCGAAATATTAGAAAGAATTTTGTTGAAAATTTATTCAAAAACTTATTTTTATTTCAATGTCTAAGATATTACAGTATATAAGAGTCTAAAAATCAATATTATTATGATTTCTTAATGTTGTGTCTCTTCTAAAAATATTCAATTCGTATTTAGCTTAACAATATCAAATACCACAATGTTCCATTCCTTAAAACAATATTATAATTATTGTTGTACATCGTTATACCCATCTGTTAAGGGCGATATCACTTATTTAGTTGATGATGAAGATTTGTTCTTCTCCCAAAAATTCATATGGGCTCTGAAAAGCTTCTCAGTTTTGTGCCAGCCCTAAGGATGGGTCATAAAGATCCACCCACTCGTACCTGATGAGAAGGGAAGACCCCCCACTTTGTACCTGTGGAGCCGTATTCACCGTGGCCCACATTTTAACCGAGTGTGTGGATCTTGCTGACTTACGAAGAAACCTTGGTTTGCAGATGACACTCAAACTTATATTAGCCGATGATGCGGTGGCTGCTGATCGCGTTATCCGCTTTAAAAGTGGGAGTGAGTTAGGGCCAGCAATCTAAATTTTCCAGTGTGCATTGACTCAACGACTTGTTCGTTTTTGAATGCTGAAATTTTGTTTTTCCGTAAATTTTGTTTACAATATAATTATTGTAATTTCTTTTTTGTTTTATTAATTTTCAGTCTTTTCTAATGTAGGTGTCCACGTCTAAATTTTTAATATGGAATTAAAAATTTATATACTTTAATCTGTGTTAAGAGGGGCAGATGACCTCGTAGTTCCGCCCCTTGAAACAAGAATAACGACTACAATTGTATTTTTTGGTCGTAGTGAAGAGTCAAACGCCGAGCAAAAACACTAGAATAAAACGAACATGTTGCAGCAAAGTCAATAAACAATCGCTTACACTGGAACAAAACCCATTTACGAATTCAGGTATACAAATAACATTCATTGCCTGCCCACTATAAACTCTTCCCAAATAATACTGAAAAATGTTTAAAGTTCGCCAATAATTTACAAATAAATCGGGAGGATACTGTAACTTGAGTAAGTGTCAGGCGGGAAAACTATGGAAAATCAGGAGTCTCCCCCCTAAAGCGGGAAAGTTGGCAGGTTTGCAACTAAGCAACTATGTAAAGTTTTATTACTGCCTAGCATTTTCCATCAAATGGTAACACTGCTGTGGTTCAATCACCTTCTTCTGTGAAAGTTTTTAGAGGAGTAAAATAAATGGCAAGGCTATAGAAGGTTTACTTATCAGGGCGTCGTCTTGAGTCAAGTTAACATTATTTCTATCCTCAGATAAATGAAATATCTCCGCCCTCAACAAACTAATGGGTAGGTGAACTGTTTGACAATGTGGAGATTAAAAGGTTCACCTTCGGAGATAACTTACTCACCAGCCCTGAGCTATAATCCTTTCGAATTTTATAATAAATAGAGGGCCTTTAAGCTGAGCTGGAATGTCCGATATTGTCCACGATAATTTCCAACCCTTTATGTACCTTATCACAGAAACTACTAATAGAGGGGCAGATTACCTCGTAGTTCCGCCCCTTAAAACCACAATAACTAACTAACTGACTGAACTACTAACAGGAACTATTCGAATTTTTTCAGGGATGTCTGGCAGTGAGGCAGGGTCCCGGTCACGAGAACCAAGATAAACGGCCGAGGGGACCTGACGCGCTCACCACGCGTCATCCCAATATCTGCAGGCAGCGGTCGCTTATTAGGCCTAGGCCCTTCAAGGGGTTATTATTATTATAATTATTATTATTATTATTACTATTATTATTATTATTATTATTATTAAAAACACATCGCCAATCTCACTCTGCTTTCAAATAACATTAATGATAAAATAATATCGTATGGTCTTGAGTGCCGGGTGCAAGCTTTGTTATTTGACACCCAGAGGGCAGCTTAAATGTCGAGTTTTGTCGTTCCTTGAAGAGCTATGAAAGTCAAGGAGGTTAGATATCTGAGCTCGTTGACACACTAGCACTCTCTAGAAAAGATTTGAGGAACTTTTTGTTGGCGGAAAATCCCGAGATTAATTTTGCCATCATGAACACGGCCTACTGAATTCAAATGGGTTCTTTAACATACCAAAAACAAATGGCATGCGTGCCGTGATTTTTGTCGCCTTTCAAAAATCACTTACTACGGCCAGGAGCGAACCTGTAAGCTTGGGGGGGGTGGTAGTCCGACACGATAACCACTCACCCACCATGGCAAGCCAGTTGTCTATCAATGCTGAAGATAGTTAGATCCAACCATCATACCTGTGTTACCATTGAACCCTAATGACCCTACGTTGCTATGGACCCCCCAGGGTCTCACATGTATTGGGACGTGGGTTGGCTACCACGGGGCCCCAGCTGAGTCCGGCATTGCTTCCACTTACTTGTGCCGGGCTCCTCTCCATCTTCTTTCCCATCGACCTCACTTGGTCAACTCTTGTTCCCTTCCAACCCCGACGGTATTAGGGTATCCGAGGCCTAGGGAGTCTCTTCCTTTCCCGCCTTAATTGGCCCTTGCCTCATCTTTTCTGATATCCTCCTTCTGCGAGGGGTCAGCCTTCTTTTTCTTTTCATGATATATCCTGCCTTCTGCTCAAGGCCCTCAAGGAGGAAGGGTGTGTGTAGCCCCACCATTTCTGGTGCACCCCTGATATAGCTACACCCTCCGGGGCTCACGGCTGGTGGGTTCGGGAGTTGGTGACCCCGAGGGATTCCTGAGCTGGGTCCGGTTTTCCCCCTTTTATCCATTACCTGAGGGGAGGACCCTCTCCTCTTTCTCTTTCCCCTCTGCCATTTATGGCTCTCCTTCCTTCCAAGTCCCTCAATCCACATTCTTCGAGGGTTGAGGGCATTTCTTTTCCTCCTGTCCTCTATTTGCCTTATTCTCCTTTTGTTTTCCATTTCTTCTTCTAGTATATAAGTTAGTAGTTAGTTTTAGTTATAGTTTACATTTCATTATCATCTTCACGATCATCCAAATCATTAAGGGCTGATAACCTAGATGTTAGGCCCCTTAAAACAAAAATTATCACATCATCTTGTTGCTATGGAAACTCACCCTTGTAGAAATAGATCTTGCCATTGCCGGTCCATACGACGGCACCGTCTAGGTTGTCTGGGATACCAGTGAAGCCATCAGAGATGAGTTTGGGATAGTCGCCATCCATCTGCTTGCCGACATACCTCCAGTATTGCGATCCCTTGAAGAAGTACGTCTTACCATTCTTGTACGTGAAAGCGGCATCTATATTTCCTGGCAGACCTACCCAAGATTCAGCAATACGTTTTGGGTATCCCGGTTCTACTCCTTCTTCATTCAGTTTATAGTACATATCACCTGGAACATACAAAATAACAGTGGAATTGTTAGTGAAATTGTCAAACAATGTTTGAAATTTATTTAATTTGAGATATTGCTTATATCTCTCCATAGTGGTCGCCAAAAAACCCATTTGTACATCGGATATAACTTAGGTTGGTTCTTTAGTTTAGGGGCTGAGACAACGCGGTCATGTTGCCTCGTGTACTTTGGGTGTGTGTAGAATCTGTCTGATAACCGGTGTTAATTGTGATGACTGTATTAGTGTGTGTTATCAGTTTTTTCTTAATTCAAGTAAGGACTGGAGACGATAATTTCAAGTAGTTCCTACTTTCGCCACCAAATGCTACCGTCCATGACACCCAACTGTGAACTTCGCTACTACTAGATGCCGTTGATGAACGTTGGCTTCACACAAGTGTAGTTAGTGGAAGGTTCTTTTACATGCCATAAATCTATGATATGGGACCGCCGGTAATACTTTCCCTCCGAAGGAACGCATACTGAGGGATTTTTAACGCTCTTAAGTTGGAACTACTTGAAAATTGAATGTCTGCTGTCCTTACTTGAATTAGCTTGCCACGGTGGGTGAGTGGATAGCGTGTCTGTCTACCAACCACAAGATAGCAGGTTCGCTCCTGGCCGTGATAAGTGATTTTTGAAAGGCGGCAAAAATACGACACGCATGTCATACAATGTTGGCATGTCAAAGAACCCATTTGAATTCAGTAGGCCGTGTTCATAATGGCAAAATTAATTTTGGGAGTTTCCGCCAACACAAAGTTCCTCATTTCTCTACTAGAAAGCGCTAGTGTTCAAGGAGCTTAGATATCTAACCTCCTTGACTATCATAGTGATTCAAGGAACAGCGAAATTCGACATGCAAGCTACCCTCTGGGTGTCAAATTACAAAGCTTGCACCCGGCATCCGAGGCCATACGATATTATTATTACTTGAATTAAAAATAGATAACAAACACTAATACAGACATCACAATTAACACCGGTTATCAGACAGATTCTACACACACACCCAAAGTCACGGGGCTACATGACCACGTTGTCGCAGCGAAACTCCAAACACATTTTATACCGAACTTTTCTCTTAAGTCTTAGCTCGACAGTTTGCTGCTGGCCAAAGCTAAACTCGCCCTGAAGCTAGTAATTTAAATTTCCACTGAATAGAGACCGTTGGAAGAAACGAAAACGTAAAATCACTTTGGGCAATGTATTAAAGATAGAGATATTCTGTCCGGGAATTTTTTTTTTTTTTTTTTTAGAACTTTTCAGGCAGAACAATATTTTTAACGGTTTACCCAGCGTAAGATTAAACCGACTGCAGGTTTTTCTTCAACTCGATTCACTGCAATCGTTACTACTCGGCTTCCTTGGTCATAAATGAATGATTTTCTACAGAAACCTTCCTCGAGAAATCCTTTACAGAATAATGAAAACCGCTTCAAAGTCCATCCAGTGGTTCTCGAGATTACCCGTAACATCCAAGAATTGGCGACTTTGTTTTATACTAAGTAGAGATACCGTATACATTACAGCATTTCCGTTCATGTAGGCTACTATTGAGACGATTTGGAAGATTTTGGTACAAACCACACCTTCTAACTCCCTCTGGTTTAAGAGCTTGAGTTTTGTGAAACACACACCTTAGAGTATAATATATAGTTTATGATGATGACGACTAGCACAAGATTATAGGCCTATCAACTTCAATTGGCTTACAGTTATTTTATTACATCGTAATTTTACGGCGCGGTGGTTACGAAAGTTAAAATCTAATGTTGGCAGCTTTGACTTAAATGAATTAATAAATAAATTACTTTGTATTGGTTAAAATTATATGAGGTGCACTATACATTGCAAACCTTTCGTAATGGTCGTCGTAGGTTCTAACTAGGTTACTGGTGTATATATTCCGAGGATTCCTGTATTGCCCAGGAATGCTGCCAGTGACTGTTTACTCACAAGCTGTATACCTGGGGATTTTCTACCCATTTCAAGATTATAGCTGATAACATCGAGGCTAGGTACTCAACTTGACAAGGAAAAGACTAACAGTATAATATGTCGTAATTAGTGAAACAGAAATACCATAGAAGTTAAGAAATTAAGTGCTAAATTTAGACAGGCAACCCTTAAGTTGGCCCCTTCTGCATGCTTGCAACATTAAATTCATATCTTTATGTTCGACCCTCACTATTATGTGTCAGAAAACTGTATCATAATGATGGTCATTATAACAACGTTTTTCATTACGATACAGTTTCTCCAGCCAATCAGAGCTCGTTCATTGACCAATTAGGTAACGATACCTTCGCGCATGCACTCAAAACCCAACATGTCGGACATAAACACAACATCGAAGTATAATAAATTACCGACATGGAATACGCACCGTCCATATGTTCGCGTAAATAATCTGGCGAATATGAGACAAGAAATAGCACTGTACCGGTACCTTAATATCCCCAAAACCAATTTCTACACAGCGCGTGGTTTTGGCACGACTTCAGTGACAGTTTTACTGAATACTGGTGCGCAATCTGAACATATGGTATTGAAGCACACAGAGCGCATGCGTCGGTTGTCCAGAGAGCTTGGACAAGAGAGATATACTACCCACCGCAGCACCCGATCACAACATTCTAGTGACTGAACAGATATTTATGAATATTTATGTTAAAACATATAATAAAGTTATAATTATCGTCGAACATAAACAGTCGTATGCAACTCGCCTATAATGGTAATTAAGCCACTCGTATGGAAATTATAAAACTCGCATACGCTCGTTTTATAAAAAAAAAATCGTGTCTTAATTATAGCCATTATAGGCTCGTTGCATAATGTACTATTTGTGGCTCGTTCTTCATTTATCAATTAATATTGCACGCCCACTTTTATCCAACATTCCTGTGTTACCATGGAAACTTAACGAACCTCATCGAATTATAGGCTACAGTACGTTGCTATGGAAACATAGCATACACCTGTACATCGTTGCTATGGAAACTCACCCTTTGAGATCGTTATACTCTGATTTACAAAAGATGAACGGTGAAAGCTGTCATCCACTTGAAGGGTGAGGTGAGGAGTGGAGACGAGAGGGGTAACAGTCTCCATGGCAACAGCGAGCAGTGCTGCAATGTATGCAGACACAGCAGTGAACACAAGATTTGACTCAGTGTGTCTTCACTCGTCACGGTCATTATACCGCCAGGCAAGGGGGCTAACTTCTCCAGTATTTGTGTCTTCCTGCAAGCCTCTTGGAATGTTATGAGTCATGATCTGCCTCAGTGGCAACGCAGCATTTCCCCACGTGCGAGCTTTGACAGCTGTCACCCTTCATTATTGGTAAATGAGAGTATAGTTAGTTATTTTAGTTATAAGGGGCGGAACTACGAGGTCATCTGCCCCTAATCGTGCCGTTACCGATCCATACGATGGTTGGTTAGTTGGTTGTTTAGGGGCTGCGACAACGCGGTCATATAGCCCCGTGTTCTTTGGGTGTGTATAGAATCTGTCTGACAATTGGTGTTAATTGTGATGACTGTATTAGTGTGTGTTATCTGTTTTTAATTCAAGTAAGGACTGCAGACATTCAATTTTAAAGTAGTTTCTACGTTTGCTACCAAACGCCACCGTCAACGACAACTAGTTCATAACTTGGTTACTAGATGCCACCGCAGTCAGCTCCTGGCGACGAACGTTGGAACTTAAGAGCGTTAGTCAAATCTAAGCTATAATTTAGGTTCACACAAGTTAGTTAGTGGAAGGTTCTTTTACATGCCATAAATCTATGACATGGGACCGCCGGCTTTACTTCCCCGCCGGAGGAAGACATACTGAAGAATTTTTAACGCTCTAAATAAATCCGACAACTTCGGCCGGGTTTGAACCCGCTATCTTGTTCACAGCAGTACTTCCGGTATAATCACAGTTTGATAGTGTCTTAACTTTGCAATCCTAGAGATGGACTTTTTATTGTACAGTTGGTGTGTGAGGCGGATGGCTGTTCCGAATTTATTGACTCGTGTTGAGATGGCGAACTTTTCACAATTATTTGGTTCGATCCACTCACCAAGATATTTAAACTTTTGAACTTTTAAGATCTGGCCGTGGGTGGTTTGAAGATGAGATGGAGCTTTTTTAGCCTACTTTCGATTCTTGCAAAAAAAATGAATGTAGACTTATGAGATCAACACAGGGCGAAAAATTGTGCGTGAGACTGAGAGAGAGTCTGTGTGTGTGTGTGTGTGTGTGTGTGTGTGAGTTTGTGTACTCTGAATGTCTGCCCCCCCCCCTATCAATTCGAACACGGTGAAACTGAATTGAACGAAATTTGGTACAGAGGTAGCACTAGCAAAGGGCATCCTTTGACCAAATTACAAGGTCATCAGCCCAATAGTTTTCGGATGGCGGCCATGCTTGTGTGCAAATCGATTCCCCCTATCAATTCAAACACGGTAAAACCGAATTGAACGAAATTTGGTGCAGAGGTAACCTCAGTGTCATGTTTTGTATAGCCGCCATATTGACGGAAACGTAATGGCGGCCACCCAAATGTTAAAAGCTTAAATCAAATTACGAACAACCTAATCAGCTGATCTCTACTAAATTTTGCAACAACATACCTTTATGTGGGAAGCATCTTTTGACCAAACGACAAGGTCATCGGCCCAATTGTTTGCAGATAGCGGCCATGTATGTGTGCAAATGGATTCACAATATCAATTCGAACACGATGAAACCGGATTGAATGAAATTTTGTACAGATGTAGCACTGGCAAAGAGCACCTCATATTCATGTTTAATATCCGTATAACACGTTGTATTTCAATAAGCTACTACAACCAACATTCAATTGTACTCCTTGAAAAGGACAAAGAGTTATAACAATACCCATGCATTTAGGATAAAGTAGGCTATATGTTCTTTACTGAACATCTTGTTTAGTTTGGAAAGTATTAACGCTTCCTTGTTGCTATGGTAATAACATTATGCAGCAGTGTTTTGGGTAGTACTAACGCTTCCTTGTTGCTATGGTAACAACTTGACTCACCCTTGAAGGCGTACGTCAAACCCTCGGCGCTGTTGAACATGGTGTCGACTGAAGAGTCCATGCAGAGCTCCTTGTTCTCGGTGGCGATAGGTTTCTTGGCGGGTCGCGCGGTGGACGTGCTGGTGCTTGATGGTGAGGAGCGACTCTTCTTCCCGTAAAGCGCCTGGATACCCTCGATATCGTCCGTGTGCAGAGTGAAGGCAGGCTCGTAACCCCGGTAAAAGGGAGCCATAAGGGCTGCCTTGATGTCAGAGTGAGACAGACCGAGTGAGTGGCCGAACTCATGGGCAGCCACTTGGAACAGGTTGGTTCCTGGAGCACAAAACATACTTTCAGACAAACCGCTCAATTTACCAAACACATCATCATCATCATATATATTATTTCAGCAGTATAGATCCCTCCTGCGGCGCTCATAAGCGACCGATCGTGACAAATTAGCATTTAAATGAAAGAGAATAGACATTAACAAAGAGGAAATGCACTCTAAATTCATAAATATCTATAATTTCTTTAAAAAAAAGACTTTTAAAAATGTACGAAGTGTGCGAGGGTTAAGAGACTCATGGATGGGGTGGAATTTTGACAATTAAATTCTCAAATATTTCTCTTAACCCTTTTAGTGCCAGGAGGCCGATAAATCGGCTGAGGAAACTCCTGGTAAAAATGCCACGAACTGATCTATGGGCCCAAAGTTTATGTATTTCCTTGTTATTTCCAGCAACGCAGCGCTGTCACTGTTGTAACCTAGACTCATTCTCTCTCTGGATATATCGATGTACATGGGTTGTTTTTTTAGTTTTGGCACCTTAGTTATAACTGGATTAATAACTCACTTAGATGGTTCCAAGTTTCACAGGCCCTCAATGTAGTCCCCACCGTTGCGTACAACGTGTTCCCAGCGATGCGGAAGTCGTTAGATCCCGTTGGCACTGCCCAATCTATTGGTGGTACGAAGAGAGCGCTCGGCAGCCTGCTTAACGTCTTCAGTGGTACGGAAGCGCTGCCATACTGTTCCCCGAGGGCAAACCGTTAATGCGGCGCACTATTGTTCGTTTCTGCAAGACCATCTCCGAGGAGCTCTGAGAAGGAAACGGCGCCACCACATGGTTACACCGCCCATCGTTCTGCATGACAATGCTAGGGCACACACAGCAGGCGTTGTGTCGGCATTGTTGGATCGCTGGGGCTGGGAGGTCCTCTATAACCCCCCATATTCCCCCGGCATCAGTCCCTGTGACTATGATCTCATCCCGAAGATGAAGATGACAATGCGCGGGGAGCGCTTCCGTACCATTGAAGACGTTAAGCAGGCCGCCGAGCGCTCTCTTCGTACCACCAATAGATTGGGCAGTGCCAACGGGATCCAACGACTTCCGCATCGCTGGGAACACGTTGTACGTAACGGTGGGGACTACATCGAGGGCCTGTGAAACTTGGAACCATCTAAGTGAGTTATTAATCCAGTTATAACTAAGGTGCCAAAACTAAAAAACCAACCCATGTATTTACGCTCCGTGAATAACTGGCTTCATAATAAATATTCTTCGAACATGATACAGGTAAAATACCTCTTCCTATGCGTGTTATTTTTTGAAGTAACTTAGTGTTTGTTTACGTTCATGCTAAGCGCTAATTAAGAATTGTAGCGATCAGTGGCGTAGTTGGGATTTGCTTCTGAAAGGGGATGAGTGGAGTCAAATCTCAACTAATACAGCTTTTGGTTTTGTGTTTGTTGTTTTCTACGTTTTTCTTTTTTTGCTTTGTGTTTTTTGCGTTTGTTTCCTGCTTTTGTTTTTGAACTTTTCTTATTTTTGTTTTTGATTGTAAGTTTATTTTCTACTTTTACTGGGGCCGATAACCTCGATGTAAGGCCCCTTAAAACAACAATTATCATCATCATCATCATCATCTACTTTTACTTTTCAATTTTCCTTTTCGTTTTGTGTCTTAGGTTTTGTGTTTGTTTTCTGCTTTTGCTTTTTTTTAATTTTGCTTTTTGCTTTGTGTTTTTGTGTTTGTTTTCTGATTTTGCGTTTGAAGTTTCCTTTTTTTTCTTTGTGTTTTTGGTTTTGTGTTTGTTTTCTGCTTTTTTCCTTTGAATGCTGCTTTTTGTTTTTGATTTTGTGTTTGTTTTCTGCTTTTGTTTTTAATTTTCCTTTTTGCTTTCTGTTTTTGGTTATGTGTCTGCCTTCTGCTTTTGCTTTTTTAATTTTGCTTTTTGGTTTGTGTTTGTTTCCAGCTTATGCTTTGAAATTACCTTTTCGCTTCGTGTTTTTGATTTTGTGTTTAATTTCTGATTTTGCTTTTTAATTTTGTTTTTGCATTGTGTTTTCGGTTTTGTGTTTGTTTTATTCTTTTTTTTTGTATGTTGCTTTTTTGTTTTTGATTTTGTTTGTTTTTGATATTGTTTGTTTTCTGCTTTTGTTTCTAATTTTCCTTTTTGCTTTGTGTGTTTGATTTTGTGTTTGGTTTCAGCTTTTGCTTTTTAATTTTCCTTTTTGCTTTGTGTGTTTGATTTTGTGTTTGGTTTCAGCTTTTGCTTTTTAATTTTCCTTTTTGCATTGTGTTTTTGGTTTTGTGTTCTGTTCTGCTTTTGCTTTAGAATGCTGCTTTTTTGTTTTTGATTTTGTGTTTGTTATTTGGTTTTGCTTTGTGTTTGTTTTCAGCTTTTCCTTTCTAATTTTCCTCCTTGCATTGTGTTTTCGGTTTTGTGTTTGTTTTCTTCTAATGTTTTTGAATTTTTCCTTTTGTTTTGTGTTTGTGATTCACTAAATTTAATGAGAACGGTCCCTTCCGATGGCGATTATGCATGAGGGTGATTAACAGGACACCCATGTGAGGGTGTAACTCACCGCGGTATTGGTTGATGGTCCACTGCTCGTCGTCATCAAAGTGGGCGTCACCACCATACACTGGGAAGTAGGCGTGCGCCAGAGTCCCTCCTCTGCCATCAAAAGGATCCCCATCGCCGTGCTCGCCGGTCTCGAACCTGATCTCGATGTGGACCGAACCTGAGCTCTTGGCGGTGAAACTAAGATCCGTGTAGTCGGCCCACACGCCAAATGCTTTCTTCACCTCCTCATCCACCTCGGAGCGACCCAGTTTGCGAGGGTACTTGGAGATCCGGTAGGTGAGCGCCTTGGTGCGCCATCTGCTGCCTGCAACAACAAGTGATTCCTCATATTTGGATTGATTGAATATTTTAGTCTGATTGATCATTTGAATGATAGAATATTTTAGTCTGATTCATATTTTGAATGATTAATGGACACATAGTCTGATTATTTCTTTGAATGATTGAATATGTTTAGTCTGATTGATATTTTGAATGGTTGATGCGTAGTTTGCGTGTTTGTTTGATTATTTTGTTTTGATTGGTAATTTAAATGATAGACGGATAGTTTGTACGATTGTTTGTTTGATTGAGTATTTTAGTCTGATTTATATTTTTAATGATGGATAATTTGTGTAATTGATTGAGTATTTTTAGTCTGATTGATATTTTGAATGGTTGATGTGTAGTTAGTGTATTTGATTATTTTGATTTGATTGATAATTTAAATGATTAACGGATAGTTTATATGATTGTTTGTTTGAGTATTTTAGTCTGATTTATATTTTGACTGATGGATAGTTTGTGTAATTGATTGATAATTTGAGTCTGATTATAATTTGAATGATTGATGGATAGTTTGTATGTTTGATTATTTGAGTCTCAGTGATTGATGGATAGTTTTGTGACTGATTATTCGAGTCTGATAGATAATATGAATGATTGGAGGATAGTTTGTATAATTGATTATTTGAGTCTGATTGATGATTTGAATGATTCATGGATAGTTTTGAGAGATTGTTTATTTCATTCTTGTTGATGATTTGAATGATTGATGGATAATTTGTGTTAGGATACGTTTAATTCCCAAGTCACTAGAAAAATGCAGGTTATCAGACAAAATCTAAATAAGGACACAAGTACATGAGGCTGATTATCAAATTATTCCAAGCCCCTAAAAGAACAAGAACGACATTTTGATATGTAAACTGTTTTGAAAGAAAAGCATGGAATATTAAAAAGTGATTTGGCAACCTTTAGATTCTAGCTCCACTCACCCGATTCCAACCTCCCTTGGTAAGTTATTGTATTATTTTACGGATAACATTAAGTTAAAAATACTGCAGTTTATTTGAGAAAATAATACAATTTATTTTTTTGTGCAGATGAGCGTCTTTACGCAGCCTTCGCTGTGGTCACCATGGCAACAAGGTTCACACGAGCGGTTGTCTTTTTTAATCCAAGGCTAGATAATCCTGGGATGACGTCACGAGGGACAGAGGAACCACGCTCTGCTGACTCTAGGAGAGGAGACAGAAGTGTAATCGCTTCCGGAAGGAAGTTGATCGATCAAAATGTGCACCGGGCCATGACTTGCTTGTTTAGCGACAATATCTGTGTAGGTCCGTCCTGACTTTTTGTTGTATTATCAGCCCTTGAACCCCAACACACGCCGACCTTCACATTCATTCATATTCAGCGTTTCACAAAAGAAGAACACCTTATATAGCGTGTTCCGGAATTCCTTATACACTCTTTTATAGGGGTTTTAGAGAGCACCCAGCCTTTAACAGTAGCATGGGGAACTCACAAGCCCGGAAACTCACCTCTTCGCTGCTACATTGATGAAAAGGTTCAATCAGAGCACTATTCTATCTTATTTTATAGGTTAATACGCTAAGGAGTATATAAAAAAGGCAACCCCTGGCACTATACAGCCCATGAAGGTCCTAGACTGACCAAGCGACCACTGCCCAGCCATTTGGCCTGCAGATATTGGGGAGACGCGTGATCAGCGCATCAGGTCCCCTTGGCCATTAATCTTGGTTTTCGTGATCGGGGCGCTGCCTCACTGTCAGACAGCTACTCAATTGTCCTCACGAGACTGAGTGCACCCCGTTCCAACCCTCACGTCAGTTTTAAAATCCCTGACGGAGCCAGGAATCGAACGCGGGGCTTCGGGTGAGAGGCAGGCGCGCTACCTCAACATCACAAGGGCGGCTCGCTAAGGCGTGTGTTTCACAAAACTCAAGCTCCTAAACCAGAGGGAGTTAGAAGGTGTGATTTGTACCAATAGTATAGGAAAAATCTTACATTTCTTGAAAAAGTCAACGGAAATATATGTATCTGTTTATAAAATGCTTAAACAAATAAATAAGACGATTGACTCTGGCATCGCGTACAGCCCGCATAGCACTAGTGCCGGGTGGGTAGTCTGTACTCATGGGGCGCACACAACCCATTATGCCAGAGTACTCGCACGGTTCCGCTAGTTTGGTATATTGGCTTTCACAGCCAGTGAATTAAAACTCAGCAATTTCTCTAGCTTTATGCCGTGTCTTGTGTGGGGTTTCGCCTAGGACCACCAAAGTATGCTCATCAGCGGGCTCTTGTTGTCCGTGCCCGGACTCCCAAAGAAGTAGCTAACTGTGCACTATGTCCCTTCTTATGAAGCAGCGAGAACTAAAAGCTCAAGCAGCCTTTCACGTTTTGATACAGGTTTTAGATACTTTTCATGGCCTAATATTCTTTTCTATCACTCCAATTAATTTTGGGCTGGAAAGGGTTAAGCTGACTGTTATAGTGGTCTGAGCGTATCGTATCATATCAAGGATCTATACGCGAACACTAGCAATGTCTGTAATCTTATCTGGTACCAGCATGGCCGCCAGAAGGTATCCTTCTGTGTCCTCCCGCATGAGAACTGACCTTCACTTTGTATAGTGGTGCTGTAGCCACAAATCATTGAAATGTTCCCTTGCTCAGTGGTTATATCGCCTGCTGCAGGTAGTCGGTCGATCCCAGAAATAGGGAGAAGGGCGGTATTTCCATACTTGGAACACATCAATATCACAAATTTCCTTTTCTACGAAACTACAATGATAGTTTCAAAACGCAGAATCAGACAGCTAGTGGTGGCAAGCCTTGTTTATAGACCAAACCATTTCAGTTATGACAACATCGAAGGAGTTTCCCCTAAACGACAACAGTCACCAAACCAACTGGGTGTGTCAACAAGTAAGTCACAACTACTGGGCCATGGGGTTGCCGAACACGGGACCCCAGCTGAGTCCGGCATTGCCCCTCTTGCTTCAGCTGGGCTATCATCTTTCTTGTCGACCTCCCTTGGTCAACTCTTGTTCTCTTACTATACCAACATGGATATTTTCCATATTTTACAAGCAAAAAAGTTTAAGTTCGTCCCGATAACAAACATCGAATCATGGATACATTATTATTATCATTAATAATAATAATAATAATAGGCAAAATTTGATGTAATTCGCAGTAATTTAATAGCCCATTCAGAGAGCTTTGTTGCTATGGTAACCACGCTAATCACAGATAGACGCACTAACTTTCAATAACAGTAAGTAAGATGTTCTTATAGCAACATATAGATGTCTCTACTGAACTAGATGACCAACACTTGTTGCCATGGTAACCACGCTAATCACAGATAGACGCACTAACTTTCAATAACAGTAAGTAAGATGTTCTTATAGCAACATATAGATGTCTCTACTGAACTAGATGACCAACACTTGTTGCCATGGTAACCACGCTAATCACAGATAGGCACACTAACTTCCAATAATAGTAAGTAAGATGTTCTTATAACAACATATAGATGTCTCTACTGAACTAGATGACCAACACTTGTTGCCATGGTAACCACGCTAATCACAGATAGGCGTGGTAACTTTCAATAATAGTAAGTAAGATGTTCTTATAGCAACATATAGATGTCTCTACTGAACTAGATGACCAACACTTGTTGCCATGGTAACCACGCTAATCACAGATAGGAGCACTAACTTTCAATAATAGTAAGTAAGATGTTCTTAGAGCAACATATAGATGTCTCTACTGAACTAGATGACCGACACTTGTTGCCATGGTAACCACGCTAATCACAGATAGGAGCACTAACTTTCAATAATAGTAAGTAAGATGTTCTTATAGCAACATATAGATGTCTCTACTGAACTAGATGACCAACACTTGTTGCCATGGTAACCACGCTAATCACAGATAGGAGCACTAACTTTCAATAATAGTAAGTAAGATGTTCTTATAGCAACATAGAGATGTCTCTACTGAACTAGATGACCAACACTTGTTGCCATGGTAACCACGCTAATCACAGATAGGAGCACTAACTTTCAATAATAGTAAGTAAGATGTTCTTATAGCAACATATAGATGTCTCTACTGAACTAGATGACCAACACTTGTTGCCATGGTAACCACGCTAATCACAGATAGGCACACTAACTTTCAATAATAGTAAGTAAGATGTTCTTATAGCAACATATAGATGTCTCTACTGAATAATAATTGTAAAACAAAAATACTAGAATGCAGCCGAAATAAATCATAAACCTCTATGGACATCAAATTGGCAGGTGAAAAGCTGAAGGAAGTAGGAGACTTCTGTTACTTAGGAAGCAAAATAACCAGTGATGGACGAAGCAAAGAGGATATAAAAAGTAGGTTGGCTCAGGCAAGGAAAGCATTTCTTCAAAAAAGGAATCTGTTGACATCGAATATAGATTTAGGTATTATGAAGTCATTTTTGAAAGCCTTTGTCTGGAGCGTGGCGCTCTATGGAAGTGAAACGTGGACTATTGGTGCAGCAGAAAAGAGGAGAATTAAAGCATTTGTAATGTGGTGTTACAGGAGAATGATGAAGATCAGATGGGTAGATAAGGTTACAAACGAAGAGGTATTAAGACGAGTGGGAGAGGAGAGATGTTTCAGGCGACTGCTAATGAAGAGAAAAGATAGGTTAGTAGGACACATACTAAGACACCCAGGAATAGCAAGCTTAGTTATGGAAGGAAGGGTCGAGGGCAAGAACTGTAGGGGTAGACCAAGGTTAGAATATGTTAAACAGATTGCCTCGGATGTAGGGTGTGGTAGCTATGTAGAGATGAAACGATTAGCTCAGGACAGGGAGGAATGAAGAGCTGCATCAAACCAGTCAAAAGACTGAAGACTCAAACAACAACAACTGAACACTTGTTGCCATGGTAACCACGCTAATCACAGACAGGCGCACTAACTTTCAATAACAGTAAGTAAGATGTTCTTATAGCAACATATAGATGTCTCTACTGAACTGGATGACCAACACTTGTTGCCATGGTAACCACGCTAATCACAGATAGGTGTACTAACTTTCAATAATAGTAAGTAAGATGTTCTTATAGCAACATATAGATGTCTCTAATGAACTAGATGACCGACAGTTGTTGCCATGGTAACCCCGCTAATCACAGATAGGTGCACTAACTTTCAATAATAGTAAGATGTTCTTATAGCAACATATAGCTGTCTCTACTGAACTAGATGACCGACAGTTGTTGCCATGGTAACCACGCTAATCACAGATAGGTGCACTAACTTTCAATAATAGTAAGATGTTCTTATAGCAACATATAGCTGTCTCTAATGAACTAGATGACCGACAGTTGTTGCCATGGTAACCATGCTAATCACAGATAGGTGCACTAACTTTCAATAATAGTAAGATGTTCTTATAGCAACATATAGCTGTCTCTACTGAACTAGATGACCGACAGTTGTTGCCATGGTAACCACGCTAATCACAGATAGGTGCACTAACTTTCAATAATAGTAAGTAAGATGTTTTTATAGCAACATATAGCTGTCTCTACTGAACTAGATGACCGACAGTTGTTGCCATGGTAACCACGCTAATCACAGATAGGTGCACTAACTTTCAATAATAGTAAGATGTTCTTATAGCAACATATAGATGTCTCTACTGAACTAGATGACCAACACTTGTTGCCATGATAACCATATAGGAGGCCTAGATATCCAATAACTGAATGAGGAACATAAAATTTGCGCTTACCTTGAAGGGCGTACCGCTTGCTGCGGGCTCCATTGCCAAAGCCGACGACATCCTTGACTCCACATCGCGGCGTCTGCATCAGAGTTATCGTCTCCTGGTCCAGTTCACCTGCACGATACAATACAGTGTGTTATGAAACACAATGAACAAATTCTCTAATCATTTCAAACACTATATGTAACTTAACGAAAGCCTATGTCTAGAGCGTGGCGCTCTATGGAAGAGAAACTTGGACTGTTAGCACAGCAGAAACGAGGAGAATTGAAATTTGGTGTTACAGGAGAATGATGAAGATCAGATGGGTAGATAGGGTTACACATGAAGAGATATTAAGACGAGTGGGAGAGGAGAGATGGTTCTGGCGACTGCTAATGAAGAGAAGAGATAGGTTGGTAGGACACATATGTACTAAGACAGACAGGAATGTCAAACTTAGTTATGGAAGGAAGGATCGACGATAAGAACTGTAGGGGTATACCAAGGTTAGAATAAGTAAGAACAGATTGCCAATTATAGGATGTAGTGTAGTTAGTTATTGTTGTTTTAAGGGGCGGAACTACGAGGTCATCTGCCTCAAAGGATGTCGGGTGTGGTAGCTAGGTAGAGATGAAACGATTAGCTTAGGACAGGGAGGCATAGAGGGCTGCATCAAACCAGTCAAAAGACTGAAGGAGATTCAACAATTTAAGCATAAAATGTGTTTATTAGATCTATCACAGGGCCTCACAACTATTAGAATAAGGGTTGTAAACCACAGGACCCGCCGCTCAGTCCAGCATTTCGTTCAGTTACTTGATCGGGGCTGACATCTTTCCGGTATCCAACACCTAGGGCCTAACTTTGAACAGAGCACTAGGCCCTGAAAACTTCGTCATATTTAGTTGTTTATGGAGTGGGTTTGATTTGGCCAAGTTGCACTCAGCAGATTTTGCAAGCGGACGGACAACTTATTTGATCCAACTGTCCTAGATACTGCACATTGTGTTAATGTAGGCCAGAGGCTGCACAGTGATGGGCGAGACTCAGCCCACATTCCCCCTGGTTACACAAACATTCCAGCTCACTTCTCTACAAAATGACAGAAGTTTAAATTTGAAATTATTACGCAATAGTATCATTTTTTTACTGTCTCTGCGTGGTGTTCTCGCCACTGTGCCAAAGGTCGAATTCTAGCGTTGTCAGTTGACATATATGAGAGAGGTGTGTCAGTAGATTTACTGGCACGTTAATGATCCCCTTTGGGGCAAAATTCCGGCACCCCGGCGTTTCCAAAAGCCACAGTAGTTAAAAGAGGCCTAAAACCAATTATTATTATTATTTATTTATTTATTTATTTAGCGTATGGCTTTTAGTGCCTGGAGTGTCCGAGTTTGCCAGAGTTTGTAGCTGCTTCTATGCGGACACCCATGGGGTGAGCTACAAGTGGATCAGATGAAATGAATGAGCAAGTTCAATTTCAAGTAGTCCCAACTTTGACTACCAGACGTCACTCACACCCAGCGGCGAACGTTGGTACTTGATAGAGCGTTACTAGTCAGATAACCTACCAATTTGGCTACACACTACCAATTGTAGTGGTAGGTTCTTTTACATGCCATAAATCTATGACATGGGCCCGCCGGCTTTACTTCCCCTCCGAAGGAAGGCATACTGAAGGATTTTAACGCTCTTAAAAAATCTGGCGACTTCGGCCGGGTTTGATCTCGCGATCTTGGGCACAGCAGTTCAGCATGCTACCGACTACACCACCGAAGCCGCTATTATTAGTAGTAGTAGTCTAGTATTTATATTATTATTGGTATTGCACCGATATTTTGAAGAGTTGTGCCTTTGAACAACTATAAAAAGTGGAAATCATTTTGGAATAAGTTGTGTTTTTTTTTCGGATGAGATACGTTTAGGTCAGACACACTTAGGTATGGAGGGGAGAGACAACAGGAAAATAACCCTTTAAGTTTAAATCAAACTGTGAATTGTGACAGAAGCCTAAAGAACTGCTCGATATCTCGACAGATGTCACAAGAAATCACTGTCACTGTGGAGAAGCGTTCTACTCCGGAAGGCAAGTATGGAGAATTGAAGAATATCCGGTGTTCAGTCACGTGACTTGTTGCGAATCGTTCAATTGAACATTTTCAAGGTGATGTGTGACTTGGCACTAATCCGATCTTTGTGTCCTCTCCGTCTCTCTTTGTCATCGTTACGTAACGATGTCGATGTCACGACACAAGGCTAAAGCTGCTTCGTGTTCTGGAACGGTCAGGATCTCCTGGAAGTTCCGTCTGGACGATAACGACTTTGATTATGGACCACCATTCTAATTAATCCACTGTTGCCAACTCACACATCGATACATCGCGAAAGTATTCTTTAGCGTTTCTGTTGTTTTGAGTCTTCAGTCTTTTGACTGGTTTGATGCAGCGCTCCATCCCTTCCTGTCCTGAGCTAATCGTTTCATCTCTACATAGCTACCACACCCTACGTCCGAGGCAATCTGTTTAACATATTCTAAACTTGGTCTACCCCTACAGTTCTTGTCCTCGACCCTTCCTTCCATAACTAAGCTTGCTATTCCTGGGTGTCTTAGTATGTGTCCTACCAACCTATCTCTTCTCTTCATTAGCAGTCGCCAGAAACATCTCTCCTCTCCCACTAGTCTTAATACCTCTTCGCGTGTAACCATATCTACCCATCTGATCTTCATCATTCTCCTGTAACACCACATTTCAAACGCTTCAATTCTCTTCTTTTCTGCTGCACCAATAGTCCAAGTTTCACTTCCATAGAGCGCCACGCTCCAGACTAAGGCCTTCAAAAATTACTTCCTAATACCTAAATCTATATTCGATGTCGCCAGATTCCTTTTCTGTAGAAATGCGTTCCTTGCCTGAGCTAACCTACTTTTTATGTCCTCTTTGCTTCGTCCATCACTGGTTATTTTGCTTCCTAAGTAACAGAAGTCTCCTACTTCCTTTAGTTTTTCACCTGCCAATTTGATGTCCATAGAGGTTACTGATTTAGCTTAGATCGACTACAGACATATTAATATAATTCTGGGGTAGCTTTATAAAATTTAAGATGGAGTTTTTTAAAAAATATTTGAACACGAACACACTATGCACTATATCACAACATACAGATGACAGTCCTGAACAGTGGAGGTGAATATCTGTAGAACTGTCGTCTGTACGGTGTCGTTGTAATAAAGTGTATATTGAGTTCACTTCTAGGCATTAGTGCATGTTTCTTTGAACAACCCTTTCATTTTAGGAACCCCCTAAATTGTGGTTGTCTTCATAGATAAATTAGTTCACTCGTGACGGAACTTTACGAAAAACTGGATGGTTTTGTATCTTTTGAGTATAATTCATAACGAAGACATAATTGCAAACCCATCACCTTGTTTATCAATAATATATTTTCAATTTGATTCCGAATTATTTATTACTTGCCCATGATTGCGTTATGTAAGCCATGTTTCAGCTTGAAGAAATCAAACAAAATTGTAAGATTCAGGTATTGAAGGTGTGAGTTCGGTTCCAGTCATGACTTGATGTATCATACATTTCTACAAAGTCCCCGATTCTTGGATGTAACGGGTAATCTCGAGAACCACTGGATGGATTTTGATGCGGTTTTCACCATTCTGTAAAGGATTTCTCGAGGAAGGTATCTACTGAAAAACATTCATTTATGACCAAAGAAAACTAAGCAGTAACGGTTTCAGTGAATGGAGTCGAAGAAAAACCTGCCGACCGTGCGCCTTTTAATCTTACGCTGGGTAAACCGTTAAAAATATCAATATACTATGATTGTAAGAATTGTTCAGCATGAAAAGTTCTACAAAGGAGTCCGCGACAGCATATCTCTGTCTTTAATACATTGCCCACCATAAGTATGTTTACGTTTAAGTTTCTTCCAACAATCTCCATTCAGTGGAAATTTAAATTACTAGCTTCGGAGCGAGCCTATCACTCCAGCTTCGACCATTATCAGACTGTCGAGTCGTGTCGAGTTAAGACTTTAGAGAAGATTATATGTTCGGAGTTTCGCTGTTCACCTCGGCTTTTCTGAATTGTGTCTGGAACCTACTGTCCTTGCGCCTTTTAAGCTTACGCTGGGTAAATCGTTAAAGATACCGCGTTGCTAGTCATGTATAATTTAAGGCAGTCAGAGAGGACGTTATAAGTTTGGCGATGAGGAGGCCTTGCTTGTGGTCATAGCTGAGTGGTTGTCAAGGTGACGATGAGTGTCAGTAATCCTCGCACGAACCACTTCCTTCAACCACAACTAAATATGGACGAGTCTCAGATACTCCTTTTTCCTGTTTACTCTATCTTACACCTTGTAGGATTCATTGTCTTTGTATACAACGACTAGCAGTAGTGTCCGGCTTCGCCCGGTGGATTTATTTGTTTTATGGATGATAATGAATACTACTACAGAAGTGGAGCGCTCAAGGATAAGGATCGGAAAGAACCAACGCATATTGCAGCTGATAACTTCAGTATACTGCACCAACACCATCACGCAGTGCCGGATTAAGGCAAAATGAGGCCCAAGTCCCTCAGATTTTTCGAGCCCCTTTATTAGCCTACTTTTCACATTTTGCAAAAATGAGGAAAAAGTAGACTTATGAGATCGATCCGGAAAAATGTGTGTCTGTCTGTCTGGCTGGCTGTGTGTGTGTGTGTGTGTGTGTGTGTCCCCCCCCCATCAACTCCTAAACGGCTGGAGCAATCAAAACAAAATTTGAAATTGATGTCAGTGCTACCAACTGCTGAAAAATCGCAATTGAAATTTGAGCTCCATGTTGGATATCTTGGAAGGTATGAATACGAGCTATTTCAAAATTGGCACACGTATAGATAATAATATTGCAGTTTAATTTCCAGGAGGCCATACATCGCAGTGTTGCCAAAATGAATATACGCCTGCTGATAGGTCCAAATTTTAAATGCATATAACTTCTACACTATCAATTGGATTTCAACCAAATTTCGTATGTGCTATGTGTACATAAACAGACATGACTGAACGTATTCTTAAGATCCACCAGGGCTGCCAACTGTTAATAAATACTGTCTCTATTTTTGTTACCCTAATATCAATATATCAGAAAGTATGCAAGCCAATTGCTCTAAACTTTGCACACGTATAGTACCTAGCATTGTAGATTAATTTGGAGTAACTAATACACGTCAGTGCTGCCAACATCATTCTAAGCCTGCTGATAGATCCAATTTTAAAATGCATGTAACTTCTATACTAACTAATGGATTTCATTCAAAATTGACACAACAAAAGATCATATTATTTCAGATTATTTCTGACCAATACATGTATGTCATTGTTGCCAACATGATTTTACGCACGCTGATAGATCCAATGTTTAACTGCATGTAACGTCCATGCTATCCATTGGACTACAACCAAATTTTGTATTCTGAACCTTAAGAGATGGAACTAAGAATATATTCAGTCACCAGGGCTGCCAACTGTAGTTCTCTATTAGGCTACATTATGCCAGGTATACAGTATTTCGAACTAATTAGAAATTTTGATATTACCAACTTAATTTCGTCATTATTCTAGATAGATCCATATAGATTAATCATTGGCATAGATCTTAAATTTTATGAAAAGTTGGCTCTTTAGTTCGTCACGGAACTTCTTGTTTACTTCTGTAAATTGTAATGAATTTTTTTTCTGTTTTTTTTTTTTTCGGTCAATGAAATCTTCTACAATGTCATCAAAATCAATTTCCCGCAGAACATCTGACTCGATATACATTAAACTTGCATGTCTAATCGTTCTTGTGACATGAAACATTTTGCGCACTTTTGATCCGTTTCAATTCTGAAAACGAGCGCTCTGCAGAACAATTCGTTATCATGAGGGTCAGGAAAATGAGAAAAGCAATTTCAACGTTCGGAAAAACAGACTCATGCTTGTCTCGAATAAGAATTTCGTAAAGTTCAGAATGAGTGAACTCAGTTTTAAAAGGACATTGTAATTGAATATAAAGCTGAAACTTTCTCAGGTCTGGATAACATTTTTCTAAATCTTCGGAATAAAATTTGGGGGTCCCCAGATAATTTGGGGCTCTAGGCCTGGGCCTAGTCGGGCCTAATGGGTAATCCAGCACTGCCATCGCCCTTATACAGAGGCATACTATTGTCATGATGATAACTGTTTTAAGGGGCCTAAGAAATCCTTTTGCACTAATTACTCCCCGGGGCTGCAATTTATATGCAGCTCGCAATTCTGCACCAGCACACTGGTAGGGGCGACGTGATGCTGCCCGCACTGCCAGGCAACAATAGACTTAGGTATTATTGAAGCTGTTCAGGAGCGCTTGTTCTTCCGACTTACTGAACAAAAATCAATCTTTAAGGTTACCTGAGAGGTGTAGCCTAATGCTACATAGCCTAATGCTACATAGCCTAAGCTATTCCTCTTGAATCTGACTATCATATACAAAAATATTTTTTCGAATCCGACCGGTAGTACCAGAGATTAGCGCGTTTAAGCACACAAACAAACAAACTCTTCAGCTTTATTATAATAGTATAGATATCAGCAGTAGGAAACCTGGCTAATCACGCGATTAATAATGCATTTGACCACGTAGCAAGCATTTTTTTAAAAATGCTATATAGCCTACTCTTATTTAGAATGCGGACGGAGAAAACAAAAGAAAGATGTGTCTTTGGCTCAGTTTCAACATCGTCAGCTGAATCAGGCTCAGACGTGACGTAATGCGGGCAATGCCAGTAAATCAACGTCCTACGCGCGCGCTAGACCATTAGGAGTCATCTTGGATTACGTTGCAACAGAAGGCGCGGCTTTGTGGTCATGGTACTGGTTACCTAGCAACCACCTGGCATGGCTAGTTCTTACCGAGACCTGGTTGAAGGGTAGCGTTATAGAGACTTCAGAGAATATAGGAGGCCATGATACTGGTTACCTAGCAACTGCTTGCCACAGCTAGTTCTAAAGGTACCTGTACACTGGAGAGCTTTTGCCCTAGCTAGAGCATAGAGTAGCTCTAGCTAGGGCACTCTAAGCTCCTCTCCAGTGTACACAGGTGGTAGAGAACCCTAGCGGAGACCGCTCTAAGCTCTAGCTAGGGCCAGTTGACTCTACGGTGTAAACAGTATTTGGGTGCCCTAGCTAGACCAGTCTAACTCTATTCGTTCGGTTGAATATTGGAAAGTGTTCTATGTAGAGTCAGTGGTGGATTGTTGGAGTTATTTGTTGTTAATTATAGTGTTTGAATATGGCTGAATTTGTGTGGAGTCGCGAAAAAACAACAACATTAATTAGTGAACATATTGAAGCCCATCCAGAAACTTTGAATTGTACTCGGAAAGAATACAGAGACAGAAATTTGAAGGCACAGTCGTTTCGGGTGATCCCTTTTGCTGATCCTGGGGGTAATTTTGGCCAAAATATAATCAGTCATTTTTGTTCATTCTTAAAATATTCTTGTACGCTTCAGAATCTTCTGAACTTAACTCTTGCAATAATTTGGCGTGGATTACATCGTATTCTCTTTTTGATATCCAATTCCTCACCCACAACCTTCTTTTCCTCTTCATAGTTTTCTTTCTTAACAAGGCACACACAACCACCACAGGTTCTAAGGCAGGAAAAACTGTAGAAGGACTAAAACATAGTTTTAAGGAATATGTATTCTTAAATTCGTACGGAAAATATCATTAACATCTGAAATACTTCATTTAAGCTTTTGAACGAATTGCCAAACTGCCGTCCCTGAAAATTTGCCGTTCTAGGTTGCAGCCTACTTAGCCTATTTAGAAATACGGCCCTGGTGGAAGGGTAGCGTTAGTGACTACAAGGAATATAGGAGGCCATGGTAATGGTTACCTAGCAACCACCTGCTACGGCTAGTTCTTAAAAGGTGCCTGTCCATTGGAGAGTGATTTTCATAGAGCAAGTCTAGCTAGACCGCTCTAGCTAAACTGAGTGCGTGTACACTGTAGAGTAATTTTCCCTAGGTAGAGCATTCGTAGTGTGGAGATAGACAAATCTACCTAGAGCACTCTCTGAACCTGTGTACACTGTCAAACGTAAATGCACTAGTTTGAGCAGCGCTAAAACATTCTGAGAGCAGCGTGAGTCTAGGTTTATTTGCGGTGTGTTGTGAAGTTAAAATGTCTTCAAGAGAGCTTTTAGCATCTGTGGTGGTTGGGTGTGCCTTGTTAAAAAAGAAAACTATGAAGAAGAAAAAAAGGTTGTGGGTGAGGAATTGGATAACAAAAAGAAAATACGAGGGAATGCACGCTAAATTATTGCAAGAGTTATGTTCAGAAGATTCTGAAGCGCACAAGAACTTTTTTAGAATGAGCAAAAATGACTATTCTTTCAGAGTACAATTCCAAGTTTCTGGATGTTCAATTAATGTTATTGTTTTTTCGCGACTCCACACAAATTCAGCCATATTCAAACACTATAATTAACCACAAACAAATAACCCCAACAATCCACCACTGACTCTACATAGAGCACTATCCAATATTCAACCGAACGAATAGAGCTAGACTGGTCTAGCTAGAGCACCCAAATACTGTTTACACCGCAGAGTCAGCCGGCCCTAGCTAGAGCTTAGAGCGGTCTCCGCTAGGGTTCTCTACCACCTGTGTACACTGGAGAGGAGCTTAGAGTGCCCTAGCTAGGGCAAAAGCTCTCCAGTGTACAGGCTCCTTTACCGAAACCTGGTGGAAGGGTAGCGATAGTGACTATTGTACTAGGAATATAGAAGGCAGTGGTACTGGTCACCTAGCAACCACCGCCAATATTTAGCGCTTACCGAAGACTGACACAAGGATATTGTTAGAGACTTGGATAAGATAGATAAGATAGTGGATGGATTGACTGATAACTAGGAAGCTTTCTGTACATTATCCTAAAACAAAATTTGGAACATCCTATATATAAGTAACAATTAGATTAAGATAACGAATACAAATCGTGTTTACAGTAGATTAATTATCTCTCAACTACATTGCTTTCTGAAAGACTTCTCCAAACAAAGCAAATAGCTTGACCTAATATTGCACTGATAGAAAAGTTTCGGAATTGTCACAAAGAGAAATGGCGTTTCTAGATCAAGTCACTAGGTTATTAGATATCCCATGATACTTCACATAGTAAATACATCAGGTACGATACACGATTGGACTGGGTAACTGTTCATTCGGAGATCGGTGTTCGAATCTTATCACTAATAGCGCCCGATTTGTTTGCTCCTCAGTCTTCTTCTTCTTTTCGTTTTGGCCATCTAAGGACCACGAGGCTTGCTTAAATCTTTACATGGGTCTTCTGTTTCTTCTTAGCCCAGAAGGCTTTCATTTTCTGGCTATGAGAAGACTTCCTCTCCTCAGTCTGGTGGTTCCTGTGTCTTCCTGCTGGTAACATATATAGTGAATACCCCTTGAAGAATGATCTGACGAAATTTGGTCCGATCTTACTCCTGTGTATATTTTAAAAGTGATCACGTTCCTCACTTGGTAAATGACCAGCACTCTACTCGCAGCGAGACTCCTCCTTCAGTGTTGAACTACTATCGGATTTTTTATTATGGATACTCGAGTTTAGGCCTTAATTACAACCAAACCAACAGACCTATTGAAAAACGAGTTATACCAATATTTTCCTTGTTTAATTCTGCGTTTGACTATATAAGCCAATTATTTCCAAGTTTATTTACTCTTGATAAATTCGTCATCACACTGTACGTTTACAGTGGTCGTAGTTTCCGATGATCACGAATGTGAGCTTCAAAATATGACCAAGTTTCCTGCTGTACGTTTATCCTGGGCTGAGAAAACGTTACGTCAGAAAAAGTATAAGAACATTTTATCGGGTAGTTGAAAATAATTGAAACTTGAGATTTGAACTACCAATACTTGTGCCAATCACATATAAAAATTTTATTACCCTCAGCCAAGTAGTTTTCCATGTATATAGTTTTAAATGAGCGGTTCCTAGAAAATACGTCAAAAACACGGAAAATTTTTCATACAACCACAAATAAATAAATAATTAATAAAGAAGAGAAAAGACAAAGCGACGAGGAGATACGAGCCCCGTGGTCCTCAGTAGGCCCAAACGACGAATAATAATAATAATAATAATATATTTTCTCACCTGTAGCGTTGAGTCCTGCAAAGACTTGAAATTCCGTGATCGCTGTGTTGACAGCTTCCTGTGATATAATTGCACCACCCCTTGTGTTGGGTTGGTTCATGTAGCCGTACTTGGACAGGTACATCTGGAAAGCAAACAAGATACCATTTCAGCATTTTAATACATTATACACGAGCCTATAATGGCAATAATTAAGACACGAGTTTAGTTATGTAGTATTTAGGGTTTCAGAGGAAAGTGTACCTATGTGGTGGATAACTTGATATTTTGAAAACAACATTTAGAAGTTGGATATGTTCTTTTACTCACATTTAAGTAACTTTGTCTATAGGCATGCAGCATTAGATATAAATTATTCCTCCCTATATTATTCTGCTAAGGTCCCATTCCAGTTTTGTACCGAAAATAAGGTCCCATTAACACCAACCTACACATATGGGGTACCTACAGGTTCAGCATAACCCAATGCGTAAGCGAAACACACTCACTCTTTAAAAGCCTCACAATTAAATAAATACCTTAAAACACGCATATATTCAAAATGAAAGAATGCAACACGGTAACCATGGTAATAGAATCTCACAGGTCCATCTATTTCTGTAAGACGCAATGCAATTCCAATTATTACATTACTGTGAAAGTTCCCAGACTGTTATAAGGTTATCACTGAACTAAATTAAGCTGTAAAATTCATCAATACATAACTTACAGTATAATGCGCTTAAGTGGGTCAAGGGGCACTCTAGAAGTTTTTCACGCAATTTTCGCGTGTGAGTGTGGTACGAAAGGTCTTTTTCACCCGACTATAAAGGGTCTCCGAAAACCACATTTAAAGGCCCTTAAATTAACAGTGTCTGTGATATTCCCAGAAAACTAACTTCGCTCTGATATACCTATGAAAGAATGACAAACCCCTAATCACTGCACCAGTAGCTGAATTGATAAAGTCTGATTATTCTTACCAAGGATAAATCAGTCATAACATTCATGATTGAGATTTTGCTAAGTGTACTATTTACAACTTGATTACTCGCGGGCGAAGCCGCGACGGGTAATGCGAGTTTTAAAAATACTTCCAGGTGAGTTATGAGCTTAAAATTTTTAAAACAAGTATAAAAGAGGCCATACATACAAAAAACACATATTTCAAAATTTTGATATTTTACCCCTCATCGGTTACATCCCCCTTAACAATCACAATGGTGAGGTAAGACAATAAGATTTCACTTTCTGTTGGCAGCAGTGCCACGTGTTTGCTTGTGACCCCCACCGAGCTACTGTGGTGACCGCCCCTCCAATTATGGTCGTCCTGTTCCCATTAAGTGAATGTGCTGTGGCAAATTGGCGATATCAGGTCATAAACAAGGAAACACAAATCCTATGTTCCGCCTGTCCAATCAGCAATTAGGCCTTAAAAAGAAGCGGTAGAATGTTTACCACATAATCCTAACATCCCGTGCGGGTTTGATTTCCAATTGAAGATGTTGTTGTTGATACTTTTAGGGGCTTTACTTCATCGTGGTCGTGTAGCCCCATGTAACTTACTTGGTATTTTTCCAAACCGAGTAATCAGAGGTTGTTTGTCTTAAGTATCATCATTAGTGCTCGGATGTTTAAGATCTAAAAACAGCCCGAATATTCAAGCTAATATGACCTTAAAAATGACGAAATATGACTCAAAAATGAAAAAAATATGACCTGAAAACGAGAGGCAAAGAAAAAAATGTTTTTTCCTACACATTCGAGACCTAATTATCATTATTATTAATTATCTCAGGAATTGCTTGCGACTGTGGGTGAGTGGTTATCGTGTTGGACTGCCAACCCCAAGCTCGCAGGTTCGCTCCTGGCCGTGGTTAAGTGATTTTTTTAAAAGGCGACAAAAAATCACGATACGCATGTCATATGATGTTGGCATGTTAAAGAACCCATTTGTATTCAGTAGGCCGTGTTCATAATGGCAAAATTAATCTCGGGATTTTTCCGCCAATACAAAGTTCCTCATTTCTCTACTAGAAAGCGCTATATTATATAATAATAATACCGAATTGGTATAAATTTACAGAGAGAGACTTCAAGGAATTAGGATCACCAAACTTACATGAGCGGAAGGAAATCAGGAAAATCACTGAGACGCGGGGTTTCGAGGAAGAAGAGAAGAAGACTACACAACATCGATGATCAGAGCAACGGAAACAGACCCACTCGTTGCAAATGAAGGAATACTGAGCCGACAGGAGGGCTAGAAAGTCTTGATTTCGCGTGGTCCTAAGCGACCCATTCGCGAAGAAGACTAAGAAGAAGCAGAAGAAGAATATCGTATGGCCTTGGGTGCTCGGTGCAAGCTTTGTTATTTGACACCCAGAGGGCAGCTTGCATGTCAAATTTACTTGTTCCTTAAAGCACTATGAAAGTCAAAGAGGTTAGATATCTAAGCTCCTTGACTTTATAGCGCTTTCTAGTAGAGAAATGAGGAACTTTGTGCTGGCGGAAAATCCCCAGATTAATTTTGCCATCATGAACACGGCCTACTGAATTAAAATGGTTTTTTTAAACATGCCAACATCGTATGACATGCGTGTCGTCATTTTTGCCGCCTTTCAAAAATCACTTATCATGGCTAGGAGTGAACCTGCACGCTTGGGGTTAGTAATCCGACACGATGGAAAGCAGCGTTATAGTGTCAAGATGCTAAGATATCTAACCTCCTTGACTTTCATAGCGCTTCAAGGAGCGATAAAATTCGACATTCAAGTTGCTCTCTGGGCGACAATTAACAAAGCTTGCACCCGGCAACGACGCCATACGACAATATTATTATCTCAGGAATATGTCCCATAAGCGCGCACCGTCTCATGAAATAGAATCCTTGGATACTCAGCAGAACAAGATGAGAAAATGTCGTGCAGATCACCCAGAAGTCGCCGACAAGAGTCTTGTCTTGCTAATTGTTCGTCTCCCACAGTGCACAGAGCAACCCACAGAGTTCATAACAACAGGATGCGGCGCATTTTGCACGCACGTGTCCCACAACACAGTATAATACCTCTCAACTTGGAAAACAAACTCACTGATGTATTCTTAATAGCATTTAGGGTCTTGTAACGCCTTGGTGATCAGCCCGGTGCGACAGCCAACACAGTCCCAAGCAGGTTTCAAACTAATCAACATGCGATTGATCCTAAGCATTATACAAATGTTTCTCAAAGTATTCATTATTTCATTAATGCAGCCCAATGGCCATTTATTAGCCTATTTTCATTTATAAAAAAACCAGCTTCGCCCGGGAACAGTTATGAATGCATTACGTATAAGCGTTTTTTTTTTTCAATGTCAATGAACAACGACCAATATCCGTTTTACGTCTCGGCATGATGGGTTAAAATCACTGACTGGACTATTAATTATATCATCATGGAGATGCATATGCAACAAATTCTTGTCGGTGCATGAAACTCAAATCTCCCTTCCGTCCAATCTTAACTTGACTGTGTTTCACAGATGAAATGAAGAAAACCCGAGTTGCACTTCCAGGGAAACTCCAAACACAACCACCCTTCCCAGAAGTCTTAACTCAACACGACTCAACGGTTTGCTGCTGGCTGTATCTGGGACAATAGGGTCGCCCGCTAGCTAGGCTGTAACAGGAATGATAGACTCGCCCTTAGCTAGCTCGTAAACTGTCACCTCAGTAGTTGAATGGACACGGTTGGAAGAAATTAAAACGTAAAAACACTTATAGTGGGCGATGTATTGAAGATAGACATATGCTCTCGCGGACTTTTTTGTAGAACTTTTCATGCTGAACAATTCTTACACTCATAGTATTTAGATTGTTTTAATGGTTTGACCAGCGTAAGCGCTCGGACGCCAGTATTTTTTTTCGACTTTTCCACTGAAATCGTTACTGCTCGGCTTCCTTTGATCATAAATAAATTATTTTCTACAGAAATCATTCTCGAGATATCCTTTACAGAATGGGAAAACCGCATCAAAATCCGTCCAGTGGTTCTCGAGTTTACCCGCAACATCCAAGAATCGGGGACTTTGTTTTATACTAAGTAGAGATAGACTTATGAGATCACCTTTCGTCCGTATGTGTGTTCCCCCCCCCCCCCCCTAATAAAATCTAAACCGCAGGAGCGATTTCAATGAAACTCGGTAAGGTCATAGTACTATTGCATCCGAACCCGACCGTGTCCTTCAAGTTTATTTACGTCACACCAATCCAAAATGACAGCTGTGCGAGATATCTCACCGGCATTCTATAGCTCCCAAACTATTACTGATATCATCCTGGAATTTTGTACGGCAATAAGGGTAGCCTACTACTAGAAGTTAACCTACAATATGTGGCTTTCAAAAAACCTGTTAAGTACGAAGCGAACATGGCGACCAAGCGAAGTTGAAACATTTAAATAAGCTTTCTCTCGATTTAATTATTTGAGCACAGCGAAACTTGGTACAACAGATGTTTATACACATTGTAATGCTCTGACATCTAATTTAGTTCAATTGTTTACATAACCTCAAAATTTTAAAATTACGTTTTTATTTCATGTGTCCTATTCTTGCGATCTAAGTCAACGTTTGAACCTACGCAATAATCGTCATGTGATAGTACATAACTCTGTGGCCTACATGTATAATAATCCAACATGTCGACCATGTGGAATATTTAGACGGTTCTCAATATCTACGAATCTATGATAGCAATCAAACTGAAATTTAGCGTGGATAAGCCAGCGGCGGAATATGTTTTCCGGAAGTGTGCCAAGATTCGAACATATGCGTCGACGTCTTCTCCTAATGCATTCAAAGCTTCGATCTGGCGGTGGCATTCAATACCTCAGGGGCTTCTGAGACTGCAACTTCGAGGTTTTCTAAGTAATCGAGATGAGATTAAATAATTCCATTCTTATCGCCATAACGTGCTGTCAGAATTTGTTTAATCTGCTCATAGGTACCTGCTGTTACGGATATCCCATCTACAAGCCTAGTCAAAGCTCGAATGGTAACAATATCCAGTGCTTTACTGGTAAGAAATATGAGAGACATTACAGCGTCAGTAAGATTTAATTGCTGCGATCTTATCTGGAAATGAGTGTTAGTAAGAATGTCGTCCAGATGGTTGGACGCGGAAATGAAACCCGATCCTTTGATCCCAGTGACCTTATTCCAGAGCAGAGGAGATGGGCTTGACTTCCCAAACTCCCAATTACCCCCTCCCCCTTAATGTAAGACAAGGCTTGGTGCTGTATGTACCTTCACAAGTAGGTCACTAGTGGAATAACGTACTGTATCTGATCGTCAATCACTGCCCTATGTAACATAACACCACAATCGTAGCGTCTTCAGAGCTCTCGGTCGGTCCTGTTGCCATAGTTACCTACTTTGTCTGTGATACCGGCCGAGATCGGCGCTCATTATCAGGGCTAGATATTTTACGTAAATAGGCTACATGTCCATTCTCTTTACTCATTACATTACATTACATTATGCGATGGTATGGACTCCGTCTTGAGGAAAGAATTCATGATGAAAATTAATAAATGTAAAACAAAAATATTGGAATGCAGCCGAAATAAAGCAGAATCCTCTATGGACATCAAATTGGCAGGTGAAAAACTAAAGGAAGTAGGAGACTCCTGTTACTTAGGAAGCAAAATAACCAGTGATGGAGGATATAAAAAGTAGGTTGGCTCAGGCAAGGAAAGCATTTCTACAGAAAAGGAATCTGTTGACATCGAATATAGATTTAGGTATTAGGAAGTCATTTTTGAAGGCCTTTGTCTGGAGCGTGGCGCTCTATAGAAGTGAAACTTGGACTATTGGTGCAGCAGAAAAGAGGAAATTGAAGCGTTTGAAATGTGGTGTTACAGGAGAATGATGAAGATCAGATGGGTAGATAGGGTTACAAATGAAGAGGTATTAAGACTAGTGGGAGAGGAGAGATGTTTCTAGCGACTGCTAATGAAGAGAAGAGATAGGTTGGTAGGGCACATACTAAGACACCCAGGAATAGCAAGCTTAGTTATGGAAGGAAGGGTCGAGGACAAGAACTGTAGGGGTAGACCAAAGTTAGAATATGTTAAACAGATTGCCTCGGTCGTAGGGTGTGGTAGCTATGTAGAGATGAAACTATTAGCTCAGGACAGGAAAGCATGGAGAGCTACAATAACCAGTCAAAAGACCAAAGACTCAAACAACAACATTATGCGAACCGACCAAAACTAAGGACCACGCAAATATCATTTCATTCTCATAGTTCTCTCTTCCTTTATCTTCCTCCACACTTCCTTCATTCTTTCAGAGTGTTGCGCCTTTCTCTCTGCTGTCCATCTTCCTCCCCTGCGTTCTGTCTTTTCTTCCACAAGAACCTTTATGCTAGAAAGTACTTCCCTGAATTGTGTCATCTGTAATTCCTAGCCTCCGGAGTTCTTCCTTCATCTGCTCGGATGGGGGCAGTGAAACACGCCTCAGGCAACATCCCCTGTTATGATTTTTCCCCCATGGAGAGAACTCATTAGCGGAGCTCGGTATCGCCCGTTACATAAAGATCGTTAGGCAAATTGAACACACAGCCGAGTTGATAACAAAGATGTCCCTAGCTTCTAGAAAAGAATTACCACATGTAATATTTATGCAGCAGCCTCCGTGGCTTAGGCGGCAGCACGCTGGCCTCTCACCGCTGGGTCCGTGGTTCAAATCCCGGTCACTCCATGTGAGATCTGTGCTGGACAAAACGGAGGCAGACAGGTTTTTCTCCGGGTACTCCGGTTTTCCCTGTCAACATTTCATTCCAGCAACACTCTCCACTATCATTTCATTTCATCTGTCATTCATCTAATCATTGCCCCAGAGGAGTGCGTCAGGCCTCGGCAGCCGGCACATTTCATATCCTCGCCGCTAGATGGGGGCTTCATTCATTCCATTCCTGACCCGGTCGGAGACTGGAAGCAGGCTGTGGATTTTCATTTTCAATATTTATGCAGTGAGGCAAACCCGAATGCAGGGTGTGGCTCTGTCGCAAGGTGTACAGTAGTGTGGGGGAGAATGATTGTCTGCGCTCCATCAACAAGTGTTTATGACAGAGTTTATCAGCTGATAACGTTGAGTCAGCCACTCTTATTCCAGTCTACTTCACACGTCATTCCAAGTGTCGCACGGCGGATGTGGAGAAGATAACCTCGTACAGTAAAGCACTTTCCTGATCCTGGGATGAACCTAACCAAGACATTATGAAACATACCGGATGATGACGGCAAACCACACACCGCCGTGACACCCGCGCAGTGTTACCAATTTCGGAAAAATAATTTCGGCAATTAAGAGTAAGATAATAATATCGTATGACCTGAGGTGCAAGCTTTGTTATTTGACACCCACAGGGCAGCTTGCATGACAATTTTTATCGTTCCTTGGAGCGCTATGAAAGTCTAACCTCTTTGACACTATAGCGCTTTCTAGTGCAGAAAGGAGGAACTATTTGTGTTGGCGGAAAATCCCGAGATTAATTTTGCCATTATGAACACGGCCTACTGAATTCAAATAGGTTCTTTAACATGCCAACAACGTATGACATGCGTGCCGAAATTTTTTTCGCCTTTCAAAAATTACTTACCACGGCCAGGAGCGAACCTGCAAGCTTGGGGTTGGTAGTCCGACACGATAACCACTCACCCACCGTTGCAAGCAAGAGTAAGATTATTATTTATTTATTTATTTATTTATTTATCGTATGGCTTTTAGTGCCGGGAGTGTCCGAGGAAAAGTTCGGCTCGCCTGATTCTGTAGCTGCTTCCAGCGGACACCCTAAAGGGTGAGCTACAAGTTCCGTTCAATTTCAAGTAGTTCCAACTTTCGCCACCAGATATCAATGATACCTAGTGGTGAACGTTGGAACTTTGATAGAGCGTTCTGACGAAATCTAACCTAACAAATTTGCTTTACACAAGTTTAGTCTGTGAAAGGATCTTTTTCATGCCATAAATCTATGACATGGGACCGCCGGCTTTACTTCCCCTCCGAAGGAAGGCATACTGAAGGATTTTTAACGCTCTTAAAAAATCCGACGACTTCGGCCGGGTTTGAACCCGCCATCTTGGGCACAGCAGTTCAGCATGCTACCGACTACGCCACCGAAGCCGCTAAGATTAAGATGATCAGACACCATCGATTCTCCGGATCCATAAATCCCGGCTCTGCCAAGGTTATTAATTCTGATTTGAGCAGTACACACTACAGCTGTAAATATCATTCGAATAGCCGATAAGGCCAAGCAGTGGCTCTCTACGCATGGTGGTCACTCAAATCGGTCAACGATTTTCCAGGAGTTTTCTAGGAATTTTCCTGGAGTAATTCTCATTTTTCCACACTTAAAACTAAGCGCGAGTCCCGGGGGGGTTGCCTATTTCAAGACCAAAATAAAGCAGTTTTGTTTGGTTTTCTTGTACAGATGTTGGTGATTGCGTTATTGATACGCAAGCCTACACACAAATGACTTAATTGTTGTTTAAAAAAAACCTTTGCCACCGAAATATCTGCATTAAAAAAAAGAGAAAAGAATGCCGCCTGCAATTTTATTGCGGTGAACTTGTCTATACTCAATATGTTTTACAAAAATACTATCGCTTGTTCTCACACACAGAAACAGGTAGCCTGTGGAAATTTCTTTCGTTTACCATAGAGTGCTTACCCAATACCGCAGCGGGAGTATGATTTAGGATGGAAGGAATTTTATAATTAATTAACAGTGGCTATTTTCCAAGAGTTTTCAAAATTTTCATCATTTTCTAGGAGTTTTCCAGACCTAATAAAAATCCAGGAGTTTTCAAAATGTTCATTTTCCAGCAGTTTTCCAGACCTAATAAAAATCCAGGAGTTTCCAGGTTTTCCAGGAGTAGTGGCCACCATGTCTACGGCACAGAATGTTGGCCAGCCTCAAGCAAACAAGCCCTCCATGGTATGGACATGAAAATGCTGCATCAGAAAGGAACATGTAAGGAGGGAAATAGGAGTTACAAGAATTAACCCTTGAGAAGTGACGTGAAAAATATAACTCGAGGATTGGCGGTCATTTTGACCCACAGTGTGTCGCTCTCTCTTGTCGTAGTTGTATGAAGTAATTTTACACCTGGTGTATTCCTATAAAAAATGAAAATCCACAGCCTGCTTCCAGTCTCCGACCGGGTCAGGAATGGAATGAATGAAGCCCCCATCTAGCGGCGAGGATATGGACTGTGCCGGCTGCCGAGGCCTGACGCACTCCTCCGGGGCAATGATTAAATGAATGACAGATGAAATGAAATGATAGTGGAGAGTGTTTCTGGAATTAAATTTTTGACAGGGAAAACGGGAGTACCCGGAGAAAAGCCTGTCCGCCTCCGTTTTGTCCAGCACAGATCTCACATGGAGTGACCGGGATTTGAACCACGGACCCAGCGGTGAGAAGGAAGGAAGGAAGCTTGTAGTTTAACGTGACCGTTAATCTGTAGATCATAAGCCACGGGACCTCCTTTTTACGTGGGATCCGAACCACAGGGCATGGCATTTCACTTAGCAGCGGTGAGAGGCCGGCGTGCTGCCGCCTAAGTCACGGAGGCTTGGTGTATTCCTATGAATTATTCCAAATTTAAAATGAGGTTTATTTATATCTTTCAAATCTAACTTGCAGCAAATGGCAATAATTTCCGTAACACTATAATTGTCCTTGATAGTGGTGGTAAAGCAGTCATCTCTATTTCTTTGAACAAAGGAGCTGATGACCAAGGTACCCCTAGACCACAAACATGGATCAACAAGAACGTGAGCTATGTTATTGTGCTGCACCAAAATAGGTGGAGTATTCTCCTTATTTTTTTTTTTTTTTTACAGATTGTTCCGAGGGGCTCACATCTAGTGGGACGAGATTTGGTGACCACGGGACCCCAGCTGAGTCCGGCATTGCTTCCACTTACTTGTGCCATGCTCATCTCAGTCTTCTTTCCTGTCGACCTCACTTGGTCAACTTTTGTTCTCTTCCGACCCCGACGGTATTAGGGTATCCGAGGCCTAGGGAGTCTCTTTCTTTCCCGCCTTAATTGACCCTTGTCTCATCTTTTCTGATCTCTCATTCTGCGAGGGGTCAGCCTTCTTTTTCTTTACATGATAACTCCTGCCTTCTGCTCAAGGCCCTCAAGGAGGTAGGGTTTATGTAGCCCCACCACTTCTGGTGCACCCTGGACAGTGCTACACCCTCAAGGGCTCACGGCTGGCGACCCCGAGGCATTCTTGAGCTGGGTCCGTTTTTTCCCCTTTTTCCACTTACTTTGTGGTGGGCCCTCTCCTCTTTCCCTTTCCTATCTGCCTTTCATGGCTCTCCTTCCTTCCAAGTCCCTCAATCCTCATTCTTCGATCGTTGAGGACATTTATTTTTCTCCTGTCCTTTATTTGCCTTATTCTCCTTTAGTTTTTCATTTCTTCTTCTAGTATATAAGTTAGTAGTTAGTTTTAGTTATAAGTTTACATTTCATTTTCATCTTCACGATGACCCAAACCATAAGGGGCTGATAACCTAGATGTTAGGTCCGTTCTCACTTCTCGAAACCATTTGAGCTCTGTCTTTCCCTTCCTGATAAACATCCGAACCGTAAACAGATTGTCTCGGACCTAGGGTGTAAAAAAAAAAAAGGACAGGGAGCCGTGTAGAGCAGAACACAACACCCTGCTGTGCCCAAGGCCACGGGGTAGGAAGGTCGTACACCCCAAGTTCAGAAGCTACTTGGATAGTTGACAAAGACAAGAACAATAGCGAGTTAACCAGTCGGCACGCGTACAGCATTCCTGTGTTACATCGTGCGTGCACACTTGTGCGTGAGTCAGCTGCCAAAACCGCCTCCCAACACTATAGTAGCCTACTCATTCAACACTGTGTTAGCCTAAACCTGCTGCTCCTTCACACTGCACAGTGTACAGGCATCATCTGAAGCCTCGTGATCGCCAAGCCACGTCCTACAAGTTCTTATGTAATCAGCAGATCGGATCGCAATAGTTCCGGATGTATTTTTCCGTTTTCACAGGTTTCCGCTTTACAAAGGGTTGAGTATTAAGCCTCGTCCACACCGGCAGATTTGTTTCCAGAATCATTGTATGCAGACTGTTTCCCAAATGTTTCTCATTTGTTTGCGGGATGTTTGCAGACTTTTTGAAAACATTCTACATACAATCGGGAGACTCGAGTGATGTTTGGAAACAGTCTGCATACAGTTTGCATAGAATTGACATAAAAATGACAAACAAATCTCGTGTTTCAAGATACAAGATACAATGTTTTCTGTTTTCCAACGAAATGGAAAACACGCATACAAGAAACATGTATTTTGTCTCAAGTCTTCCTGTGTGGACGTGAACTGTAGACCGGATACAAACCACAGACGCATCCAGCTAGCCACGTTTTTCCACATCATATTGTGATGATTTAGTTTCAATTTCCCATCCTTCTTTATGGTGCACCATATAAGGTTTAATAACAAGGGACTTTTTGTTGTTACGCTATACATTTCGTGTGTCTTCGACATTTATTCATTCATATCGGCTGATGAAGGGACCTAAACTAATTAGGCCTTGAAACATGTCCCACCAATGACCACACAGTAATCTCATTATATTGCCACAAAATGTAGTTTAGTGGGGCTACCGGCGGGGTGTCAAATTTCACCCCCTCCCCACAAAAAGACAATAGCGGTTGTTACATGAAATATTAGTAGAATGAGTATTTTGGTTAATTATTCGACTAATACAAGAGGTACATTTTAACACCATCCCCCTCCCACCATGATCGTTTCACTTTGATCCCCCAATTTACACATTCGCAGACTTTATAAGAAATCACCCTGTGGTAAAGGTATGAATGTGGACTAGAGATCTAATTCTGGTGTGGACGCAAAACAAGTAACATACTTGTATCGGATACAATGTTTCAATACAGTCTGCATACTGTATGCAGACTTGTATGGAGACTATTTCCAGACTCCCAAGTAGTATACATACAGTCTTCATACAGTTTTCAAACAGTTTGCATACAGTATGCAAACAAATCTGCCGGTGTGGACTAGGCTTTACTAAGACAAAATGCACTACACAGAAATGCTGTATTATCGCAGAGGATTACTATGAAATAATTTGAGTTTTTCCCACTTCAAACAACACAGTTAATTCTTTAGTCCGACGTTTGTTTTTCTCGTGTTCTTCAGTAACTCTCCTGCAGTGTGTCTTAAGTTTATAAGTCATTGTCACTGAATTACAGAAAGTAAATTTCAAATGTCAAGACGCTTGTACAATGGGGTAAGATCTTTTGCCCAATCGGAGTCATCAGTTCAGGTTTTCAAGTAGGAATCGTAGATTGTCAGGTAATTTTTTATTGTTCCAGGTCCCCTGTTTGAAAATTGACCAACGACGATGGGCCCACGATTCGAATTTTTGTACTTAGTTAAATTCTTTAAGCATTTTATATTCATTTGTTTTAAATCATCGTGACGATGTAAACATTTTAACAAAAAAAATATTGAGAGACCAAACATTATACTGTTTTAGGAGATTTTTAGTGTGTTTGACTGAAGAAGGCTCACAGAGCCGAAACATGTCTCAAAGTGCAGGGTCATCGAAAAGTAATGCCCAACATTTAAAACAATGATAGCACCGAAACCCTTTATGTTAAACGTGTAATTCTTTCACTGAACGCCGGCTGGTTAAAGTAAGTTTTGTTTTGGAGGGGACGTGACCTTGCTATGCGCATACTAGATGCGCAGTAGCCAAGGTTGGCCCGTGCGCGCCAATGAAGTCCCGACCTCACCCCTTTGGATTTTTTTTTCTGGGGGTACATTAAGAACATTGTGTATGAAGAAAAAAATCGGGATTTGGAGCACCTGCGGGAGCGAATTCCTGCCACAATCCAGCCCTTGGGAAAGCGTGCGTTCAATGCTGATGTTGATGGTCGGCATGGCCTAGATTTTTTCTCTACAGTCCCTGTTTCCTTAAACTGATTAAACCATCGAATGACAGCTTTGTAATCAGGTGCAGTTTGTCGGGCGGTGCAGTCATTGGCGCGCGCGCCCCCGGCAGACCTTTGCTACTGCGCATCTAGTGTGCGCATAGCAAGGTCACGACCCCTCCAAAATAAAACTTACTTTAACCAGCTAGCGTTCAGTGAAAGAATTACACGTTTAACATAAAGGGTTTCGGTGCTATAATTTTTTGAAATGCTGGCATTATTTTTCGATGACCCTGTATATATTGACATCGAGTGATATATAAAAAAAATAATGTTGTATTATAAAGTGGATATTTGTGTAACATACGTAAATAAATGCAGTGCACAGTAAAAAAGAACACCTCCAGTTCACTGTTTTCATCTACTCTCATTAGTCAGAAGGAACCTGTGTGTTTAGTATAAAGTGTGTGCACCATGAATGTGTGTCCGTTTACTGCTTCCGAAGATGAACAACTCATTGAGTTGGTTCAAGGTCATCCTATAATATGAAATCTAATAGAGAAAGAATATTCGAATGTTGTGAAGAAAGATGTCATATGTCACTTGCACATTTTCCATCCTTCACTAAATGCAGTAGTAACTCTCCTCCTCTTCCTAGTGTAATAAAATAGAAAGTCAGATTCCACGTCCATATCGACCTCACCTTATCACTCCTAGTATACAAATGAGCAACCGTTCCGCTCTCTCACAACGACACAGGTTATGGCAGAGTAGCAGACAGCATTGCATTAAAGCTGACGACATATCTGACCACACTAACTTGAGTTATCTCTGACGTTGATACGCGCTAGGCAATACCACTATTCACACACACACAAAGGAATCA
The DNA here is from genome assembly GCA_946902985.2 of Meconema thalassinum. Taxonomy (NCBI): domain Eukaryota; kingdom Metazoa; phylum Arthropoda; class Insecta; order Orthoptera; family Tettigoniidae; genus Meconema; species Meconema thalassinum. Next base: position 59,026,717 of record OX336398.1, on the reverse strand, counting down.
TGGATTGCTGTACGTGCTAAGTAAACACTTAGCTCCAACCTGATGACATTCCACATTCCCTACTCATGATCTAACAGTCCTCTTATCTACCGGCAAATTAGGCCAGTGGCCGTCACTTTTCCATCCGCGTTGCAAGATTGCCCTCAATTCTGTATTTAACAGCACAAGAAGGCGAGATACGCAAATAAAAGCGCATAGACGAAAGTTAGGAAATTAACTCCCCCTCCCAGGGGCTCACATTTAGTGGGACGTGGGTTGGCGACCACGGGGCCCCAGCTGAGTCCGGCATTGCTTCCACTTACTTGTGCCGGGCTCCTCTCCGTCTTCTTTCCTGTCGACCTCACTTGGTCAACTCTTGTTCTCTTCCGACCCGATGGTATTAGGGTATCCAAGGCCTAGGGAGTCTCTTCCTTCCCCGCCTTAAGTGGCCCTTGTCTCATCTTTTCTGATACCCTCCTTCTGCGAGGGGTCAGCCTTCTTTTTCTTTTCATGTCATCTCCTGCCTTCTGCTCAAGGCCCTGAAGGAGGCAGGGTGTATGTAGCCCCACCACTTCTGGTGCACCTTAGATATTGCTACGCCCTGAGGGGCTCACGGCTGGTGAGTTCGGGAGTTGGCGACCCCAAGGGATTCCTGAGCTGGGTCAGGTTTTCCGCCTTTTATCCATTACCTCTGGGACAGACCCTCTCCTCTTTCACTTTCCTATCTGCCTTTCATGGCTCTCCTTCCTTCCAGGTCCCTCAATACGCATTCTTCAAGGGTTGAGGGCCTTTCTTTTCTTCCAGTCCTTTATTTGCCTTATTCTCCTTTTGTTTTCCATTTCTTCTTCTAGTATATAAGTTAGTAGTTAGTTTTAGTTATAGATAGTTTACATTTCATTATCATCTTCACGATCAACCAAACCATTAGGGGCCAATAACCTAGATGTTAGGCCTCTTAAAACAACAATATCATCATCATCTATATTTTTTTACGTGAGTGACGATCGGATTATGAGAAAGCCGCGCATGCAGCATCCCATTAGAGTGGATGTTTCACTGAGCCTAACTATCACGAAACCATTAAATTCCTCTAAAGAAAATAGTAATATGATTTGGAAGGCGCCACGTGCAAGGCAAGACAATGAAGTGTCTCGGTTTATTGTTCCTGAGATGACTCATCGCAGAATGTACAAAGGAACAACCTAACGTGGACAGGCTATCGACATAACAGTTCTTCCCATTAGCGTCGCCCGAGAGAGTGGACAGAGATACTAAATTAAACTCTGAAACAATATTACCAACTTTTTGAAACGAACTCAAATCCACCGTGTGTGTGAAGGGAATTCAAACAATGACTCCATGTATTCAGAGGTGGCCAAATGATCAGAAGAAAAATAAGTAGTTCCATGAAGAATAAAACAGCTTATTTTCATATATCCTACTTAAGTTAGTTGTCTCTAACAACATACAAAATTTCAGTTAGATTGCTGTAATAGTTTCGTAGATATTAAGAACCGTCTAAATATTTCGGCTGGTTGTCATGTTGGATTTTTATTTACGTTGGCCATAGAGTTATGTACTATTAGATGACGATTATTGCGTAGGTTCATTAATCAACAGTTGACTTCGCTAGCATGATTACGACAAAATAAATAAAAACTTAATTTTAAAATTGCGCACAACTGCCATCTTGAGGTTACGCAAATAATTGAACTAAATTAGATGTCAGTGCATTACAATGTGCATAAACATTTTCTGTACCAAGTTTCACTGCATTCGGATGGTGAAATCGCGAGAAAAGTCTATTTAATTGTTTCAACTTTAATTGGCCGCCATGTTCGTTTTGTACTTAACAGGTTTTTGAAAGTCACATAGGTGAGCTTCTAGTAGCACCCTTTATTGCCGTACAAAATTTCAGGGTGATATCAGTAATAGTTTCGGAGATATAGAATGCCAGTGAAATATTTTGCACAGCCGCCATGTTGGATTGGTGAGACGTAAAAACATTTGAAGAAAACAGTCGGGGTCGGACAAAATATTACTATGACCTTACAGAGTTTCATGGAAATCGCTCCAGCCGTTTAGATTTCATTTGGGGGGAGGGACACACACACACACACACACACACACACGGCCAACAGATGATCTCATAAATGAAAATGAGCTAAAAACCTTCATTCACCCAATGAATTATCTATTTACAACCTTCATGAAGATTTTATCCCCATACTGGTGCTGGTGATTGTGAAAATCATTCATGGTTTCTGCAATTCTTGTTAGCCTGAAAGTAATTTACTAATGTCACATTATTGCGCGTAATATTAAATTATTGTTTATCATATGCCAGTTGTCTTGCATTTATGGCTGTTCCCCTGTGAAGTCCGCGTTCGATTCCTTACTGTGCCAATAAATGTTTATTTAAGTTGACGTGGACTATAATCACCATGTGTGTAGTGATGGGGGACAAGTGGTAAAGTTACATTGTTAGCAACTTATTTAAGGTAATGTGATCTGTAATCAGTGAAGCCTCCGTGGCTTAGACGGCAGCACGCCGGCCTCTCACCGCGGGGTCCGTGGTTCAAATCCCGGTCACTCCATGTGAGATCTGTGCTGGACAAAACGGAGGCAGACAGGTTTTTCTCCGGGCACTCTGGTTTTCCCTGTCAAAATTTCATTCCAGCAACACTCTCCACTATCATTTCATTTCATCTGTTATTCATTTAATCATTGCCCCCAGAGGAGTGCGTCAGGCCTCGGCAGTCGGCACAGTCCATATCCTCGCCGCCAGATGGGGGCTTCATTCCTTCCATTCCTGACCCGGTCGGAGACTGGAAGCAGGCTGTGGATTCTCAGTTTTCATTGATCTATAATCAGTAATCACCATGTGTGTAGCGATAAGGGACAAGTGGTAAGGTAACATTGTTAGTAACTTATTTAAGGTGACGCGGACTATAATCACCATGTTTGTAGTGATGGGGGACAAGTGGCAAGGTTACATTGTTAGTAACTTATTTAAGGTGACGTGGTCTATAATCACCATGTTTGTAGTGATGGGGGACAAGAGGTAAGGTTACATTGTTAGTAACTTATTTAAGGTGGTAGCCTACGTACTGTACCTAAGCTTTGAAAGCATTTTCTCGCTCCAAACGAAATCATATATATTTATTTAGTGATAATATACAATTTGGAAACAGTGAATATCTGCTAGTGCCACCTTGAATTTACCCCGGTGATGGTGGAGGAATTTGTGATCTACCGCAAAAGAATAGTCATTCGGATTTAGTTTAATAGCTGGGTATATTTATGTAGTTGGAATCAAGTGTCCGATATATGGCGAGTGACTACCTCAAGATCAGTATCGCCCTCGAGACCTTGGCACTGGCTGACTCAGGCGTCACCTACAAAGCTTCGTCACTCTACAACATTCCTCAGGATTACTCAGGAAGGAGAAAGAGAGTGGTGGGGGAAGGGAAATACTCACTCACTGGTTCATTCATAAGTCTGGGAAGGGTGCGGCTTGGTTACTATGGAAACCACCTGTTGTCTGCATTCGTACGGCAAGTTATCAGGCAAGTTCAGCTCACACCCAAGCACATGGGGCAGATGATCAAGATGTTTAAAGACCCTAAAGTTAAATTAACAACCACAACTTATGGTTTAGGGTAAAAATCAGTCACTTGCTCGTAATATTCCAGTATCTGTATGTCTATCTTTTATAGGAGCTTCGGTGGCGTAGTTGGTAGCATGCTGAGCTTCTATGCCCAAGATCGTGGGTTCAAACCCGGCCGAAGTCTTCGGATTTTTAGAGCGTTAAAAATCCCTCAGTATGTCTTCCTTCGGAAGGGAAGTAAAGCCTTCGGTCCCATGTCATAGATTTATGGCATGAAAAAGAACCTTCCACTAACTACACTGTTGTTTGAGTCTTCAGTCTTTTGACTGGTTTGATGCAGCCTTCCATGCCTCCCTGTCCTGAGCTAATCGTTTCATCTCTACATAGCTACCACAACCTACATCCGAGGCAATCTGTTTAACATATTATAACCTTGGTCTACCCCTACAGTTCTTGCCCTCGACCCTTCCTTCCATAACTAAGCTTGCTATTCCTGGGTGTTTTAGTATGTGTCCTACCAACCTATCTCTTCTCTTCATTAGCAGTCACCAGAAACATCTCTCCTCTCCCACTCGTCTTAATACATCTTTGTTTGTAACCCTATCTACCCATCTGATCTTCATCATTCTCCTGTAACACCACATTTCAAACGCTTCAATTCTCCTCTTTTTCTGCTGCACCAAAGGTCCAAGTTTCACTTCCATAGAGCGCCACGCTCCAGACAAAGGCCTTCAAAAATGACTTCCTGACACCTAAATCTATATTCGATGTCAACAGATTCCTTTTCTGTAGAAATGCTTTCCTTGCCTGAGCCAATCTACTTTTTATATCCTCTTTGCTTCGTCCATCACTGGTTATTTTGCTTCCTACACTTGTGGAAGCTAAAATGTGTAGGTTAGTTTGATAACAGTATATTAGTTCCAACGTTCGCCGCCAGGTACTGACTGCGATGGCATTTAGTAGCCACATCCACAGCTAGGTGTCGTGGACGGTAGCATTTGGCAGCAAAAGTTGGAACTACTTGAGAAAAATAATCGTCTGCAATCCTCCTACCCGAATCACAGAGAACACGCACTAATACAGCCATCACAATTAACACCGGTTATCAGACAAATTCTACACACACACCAAAGCACACGGGGCTACATGACCGCGTTGTCGCAGCCCCTAAACTAAGGAACCAACCAGTGTCATTTAATTATTCTAATCACAGTTTATAACAAGCGAAATAAATAATGGGTGCTATCGTGTGAGTGACAATTGCTGTGGAACAGAGTATTAGTTATTGTAGTTTTAAGGGGCGGAACTACGAGGTCATCTGCCCCTAGGGAACATAGTGTCCTTCTGACCGAAGGGTGACGCAACGGACACCACCCAGCAGGCTGAGGTGAGCAGACACTCTCTTGAGCTTCCTACTAGATTTTCACAAAGGTCAATTAGTTCTGAATAGGGCTCGGATTTTTAGGTGCTAAAAATCGGGAAAATATTAATTTTTTATGTATTAAAAATAGCTGAAATATGTGACAAAGAAGTAAAAATATTTAATTATAATTGAGTTTATTAATGTGAATTTATGCTATGTCTCACTGACTACTGAAGGATTACGATACACAATGACATATCTTCTGGTTGTCCATCACAAATGACCGAGGATTATCGCGAAACACTTCTTCTGAAGGCGCGAAACTGCGGCAATATGTTTCTTGCCCTTGAGGTGTTGTGTAACTTGAGATCGCTGTTCAGCCTTGATTGCTTTCCCATATGGTTGGCAGAACAGAACGTCATCAGAAATAAAATTATCCTTAAATTCTGCAACATACTGCTGTAGACGATAACTTGTAGTTGCTTTTCCTTTAGACATCATAGAACTGCCTTCCACTTCACAGTGCCAGAAATAAACTGCATGTGAGGGACACTGGTTCCAGGTAGCTGGTGGGGGAGGGGGGAGGTCTAGCACGTGGTGCAATGTAGCTATGGACAAGGAAATCCCCGGCTTCCACAGTGAGTGGCACGGGGCGACAAGTTAAGAATAACACAGCTGCAAGTTGACATACGCTCTGCATGAAGATTAGATACCGTAGTTCACAGGTTCATCCCCGTTGAAGTAATACAGAACCAAAATGCAATATTGCATATTGATTTTAAAAATGTAAATATTATGTCTTTTATGAGCTAATGAGTGAAAAGCTGCAATTTATGTATTTATATAAAAAATGCTTAAAATATGTATTTACATTTTAAAAAATATTTAATTACCTAAAAATCCGAGCCTTAGTTCTGAGGCAGTTACCACGAGGTGGTCCCATTTGTTTACTTGAAAAGCAACAAACAACCTGAGCGACGTGCGCTTGGCCATCATCGCCGCACCTTAGCGATACCAAGACTTTCCTTTCCAAGAAGTGTTATATTATGTGCCTCCCCTCTCGTCCTCGCATGGCGTACGCCACTTAGCGGCACACGTGAGAGGCTCTTTGTTCATCCTAAGAGCTACAGCATACTACCGTCCATTATGATGGGAACGCTATCACATTCCCTCGTTTTATCAGTCGACAGCCTAAACACTCGAACACAAAGAACTCGCGCTGTGTCCATTGTAGTCATCACTAGACAAAGGTGCCCTTTTCCCCACAAACTATTAACAGAAGCTAATCGATTTTTTTCACGGATGTTCTCCTCTTACTTTAAATTACGTTTTTTGAAAATTAATGTATTTTTAATGATTGTTTAAAAAATAAAATAGCATTTTTACGAACATTTCCATACACTGCTGTGTTAAAATATAACACAAATAAAGAGGAATTACATCTAAAACTTTCAACTTTGATTGTTCAAAATTTCCGGGAAAATGGTAATTAGTATATTTTCATTTATGAAACAAGTAGTTCCGTGAAGAACTATACAGCCTATTTTCATATTTCCTGCTCAGGTTAATTGCCTCTATCAACATACAAAATTTCAGTTTAATTGCTGTAACAGATTCGTAGATATTGAGAACCGTCTAAATATTTCGGATGGTCGCCAGGTTGGATTTTTATTTTTGTACTCTTATATTAAGATTATTGTGTACGTGTGGTATTCAAACTTCAATCGCATGATTAGAACACAATAAGTAAAAACGAGATTTTAAAATTACGCACATCAGCCATCTTGTGATTATGCAAAGAATTGAAATAAATTAGATGCCAGTGGATCAATATTTGTGTAAGCATTCAACGTGCAACGTTTCACGGCACTCGGATAGTTAATTCGCGAGAAACGTCCATTTAAATATTTATATTTCGCGTCGCCGCCATGTTGGATTCGTGCTCACCAGGTTACTGAAAGTCCTATAGGTGAACATATGTTCATAGTCTCTATGAACATAAAAATTTCAGTTTGGTTGCTGTAAAAGATTCATAGGTATTGAGAACCGTCTAAATATATCGGAAGCTCGCCATTTAGGATTGTTATATGTATAGGCCATAGTGTTATGTACCATTCAAGGACACTTATTGCCTAGGTTCATTATTCAAACTTTCACTTCGATCGCATGATTACGACACAAGAAATAAAAACTTAATTTTAAAATTTCGCACAGCCGCCATCTTGAGGTTATGTAAACAATTGAATTAAATTAGATGGCAGTACATTACAATCTGCCAAATCATTTACTGTACCACATTCCAGTGCGCTCAGAGAGTTAACTCACGAGAAAAGTCTATTAAAATATTTCAAATTCGCTTGGTCGCCATGTTCGTTTTGTACTTTACAGGTTTATGAATTATACATAGGTAAACTTGTATCAGTACCTTTTATCACCGTACAAAATTGCAGGGTGATATCTGTAATAGTTTCGGAGATATAAAATGTCAGTGAAATATTTCGCACAGCCGCCATTTTGAGGTTATGTAAACAATTTAACTAAATTAGACTCCAGTGCATTGCAATATGTATAAACATTTGCTGTACCAAGTTTCATTACGTTTGTATAGTTAAATCGCGAGAAAAGTCTATTTAAAAGTCTCAACTTCGCTTGGCCACCATGTTGATTTTGTAGTCACCTGATATTTGAAAGTCTCATAGGTGAACTTCTAGTAGTGCCCTTTATCACCGTACACAATTTCAGGGCGATATCGGTAATAGTTTCGGAGATATTGAATGCTAGTGAAATATTTCGCACAGCCGCCATGTTGGATTGGTGAGACGTAACAAAATTTGAAGGGCACGGTCGAGGTCGCCGGGAATAGTGCTATGAACTTACCGAGTTTCACTGAAATCTCTCCAGCCGTTTAGATTTTATTAGGGACACACACACACACACACACACCTCACACACACAAACACGCACACACAAGGTGATCTCATAAGCCTATTTTTTCAAAATTGAAAATAGGCTAAAAATAGGCTTATGAGAGCACCTTTTGTCCGTGTGTGTGTGTGTCACCCCATAATAACTTCTAAACGGCTGGAGCGATTTCAATGAAACTCGGTAAGGACGTAGTACTATTTAGGCCGACCCCGACCGTGCCCTTCAAATTCTATTACGTCTTACCAATCCAACATGACGGCTGTGCCAATGATTTCACCGGCATTCTATATCTCCGAAACTCTTACTGATATCACCCTGAAATTTTGTACGGTGATAAAAGGGCACTATTAGACGTTCACCTAAGCGACTTTCAAAAACCTGTAAAGAACAAAACGAACATGGCGGCCAAGCGAATTTGAAATATTTTAATAGACTTTTCTCGTGAGTTAACTCTCTGAGCGCAGTGGAATGTGGTACAGTAAATGTTTATACACATTGTAATGCACTGGCATATATTTTAGTTCAATTGTTTACATAACCTCAAGATGGCGGCTGTGCGAAATTTTAAAATTAAGTTTTTATTTCTTGAGTCCTAATCATGCGATCGAAGTGAAAGTATGAATAATGAACCTACCCAATAATGTTCATGGTACATAACTCTATGGCTTATACATATAACAATCCAACATGGCGACTATCCGAGATATTTAGACGGTTCTCAATATCTACGAATATATTACACCAATCAAACTGAAATTTTGTATGTAGATAGTGGCAATTAACATAGTAGGATGTATGAAATTAGGCTGTAGGCCTATAGTTCTTCACGGAACTACTTGTTATAATAAGAAATTAATTTTAGCGATAAACTAAAAGTATTTTTTATTCTTGTTTTGAGCGCCATAGAATTCCTCTTCTTCCAATTGAAGCAATAAAATCCATTTAACTAATACAGTCATCACAATTAACACCGGTTATCAGACAGATTCTACACTCACCCAAAGTACACGGGGCTACATGACCGCGTTGTCGCAGCCCCTAAACTAAGGAACCAACCAACCAACCAAGATCCATTTGGGATTATTCCGTGGCCCTTTCGTTTAAGTTTTTTTTTAATATTTGCTATTTAATGAGACAGAAACATATATAAGATCAAGAAAGAAATCTAAAGAAATATAAAAATATAAATTGGGTACTGGGTTGACTAACAGGGAATGTAGCGTTAGGAAGATGAGGGTCAGAAGATTAATACCACGGAAAAGAAATTTCAAAAATTGAGGATTTTTGGCATACTTGGCGTCATTCGATTCCTACCTCAACCATCCTGGAAGTGGTTTTCCTCGTGTTTAACACAGGTGGGCAGAGTGAAGGTAACGTGAGCAATGACTCAGAGGAACAGGTTCTAGCCGCAAGGTTGGCATGCGTGAGGAATGTATCTTAGTCATGTACTGTAGTGGGCCCAGTGGGAGGATGTCTAGGTAGAGGTGAATAAACTGGATATCATATGAGGGCCACTTGTAAAATCTCTAATTGACATTAATTTCACATAGAGTAAATGCTGGGATGGTACTTTTATTTCAAGCACCAAGGTTTAACCCTTTATGGCAGGGGCGTCCAACTTTTTTAAAGTAAGGGACACATTGTACAGTAAATAGTTGGAGGACCTTGTGGGCCAATAACACTCTATGGGGTTTGGGAGTTATGTTTTTCTTTTTTAAATATAGGTGCAATATGGTGAGATTTGTGGCTGTCTGACCTTAGTTGTCTTAGTATTGTTGCAGTTTTCTACATTTATTTGTTGTGGATAAAAAATAAAACACTAAAAATAAATTTACATATTTTTATGTTCGACCCTGACAATTATATGTCAGAAAACTGCACTATAATGAGGCTCATTATTACACTATTTTTCAGTATGAAACAGTTTCTCCCACCAATCAGAGCTCAAGAAATAGTTGTTCGACCAATTAGATAATTAGATGCGCTGAGTTCCACGGCCTTCTAATTTAAATTTCACTCCCTGGCCTAGTATCATAGTAGAGTAATCGAGGAGGCCATGGTCAAATACAAGGTATTCTGTGCGCTCTGTTCAGTACATAAAACTGGCGAAATATCGACAGATATTTATGAATATTTATGTTCGAACATAAAACAGTCGTATGCAACTCACCTATAACGGTAATTAAGACACTCGTATGGAAATTTTAAAAGTCGCATACGCTCGTTTTATAAACATACTCGTGTCTTAATTATTGCATAATGTACTATTAATAAATCCCTTTAAAATCGAAGTACAGTGATATTCAATACACTCATACAGCACGAATGACAAGGAGAGAGTATTTATGTTCATTTGACACAATTATTAATCAAATTATGAAATAAAGTTCATGATAATTTAATTTATTGCGACGACTGGAACTGCTTTGTCCAGTGGGCTTTAGTTGTTTGAAAGTTTTGGGGACACGGCGCAGGCGCGGAGTGGTGGGACGGAGAAAATAGTCTCGCGAGCCGTAGGTTGGGCAGTCCTGCTTTATGGGATAGTGGGTTCTATATTAACCACCTGTCATGAGGACAGTTTATGCTTTCAAAGATGCTGATAGTAGAATCTTTCAGCCAAATTTCGGAGAATTTTCATACCGAATCGCTAGTATTTCCAAAAATCAAATATCTACTTGACGAAATGTGTAGGATAAATTTAAGAAAAAAAAACTAACAACATTAACAATTAAAGCAGGGTTTCTCAAACTTTTTCTGACCATCGACCACTTTTGAGATTTATAACATTTTTTTTTCGCCCACCTCATTTCAAAAAAAAAACGAACAAATCTTAAAATTACTAACACATACATTCAAATACCTACATATAAGTTGAGAAATGAGGATTTTTACTGACACTTTTTTTTCTTAATAAGTACATCATGTTTATTTAGGTATAATTATATACATTAAAATGTACAAATAATAGGTCTAAAAAGGAAAAACAATTATTGAAATGAATTAAAGAAAATTTTTAAATTAAAACTACATTAATTTTTATATTTAATTAATTAAAGAACATAAATACCAAATTGAAGAACTTGGGTCTATTGCAGCAAAAGTAGGACTTCAAAATTCATTTGAAAAGACTGAAATAATGGCATCCTTTGATGTGGAAACACAAGCTATTACATTGATCAACAATAAAGAAATTAAAGTTGTACATAAATTTAAATATTTAGGGGAGATTATAACATGGAATTTGAATGAGAAAGCGTCAATCGAAAATAGAACAACAAAGTTAAGACAAGCGCAATATATTAATTGGTCTAGTTACAAAAAAAAAAAAAAAAAAAAACACTCTCCATAAATGCCAAATTACGACATTACGAATCAGTTATTAAACCGGAAGCAATATATGCTTGTGGAACACTTTTCAAGTTAAACACTCGATCAGTTACTGACACATTACAGAAGATTGATAGAAGAATTCTCAGAACTATAATTAATAAAAAACATCAGGTGGATGGTCAATGGCGTCTATTACCAATTGAAGTGGTTTATAAAGAAACTGAGTCTATAGTCGATACTATGCGAAAAAGGCGAATTGCTTTTTTTTGTCATATCTCACGCCTGCCGGATACCAGACAATTAAAAGTATTATTTAATTATTTTTTCAAAAGTAAAACAAAGAACTCTTGGTTTATGGAAATTCAAAATGATCTGGATGAACTCGGCTTGACAATGTCCCAAATTGCTAACAAAGATGAGAAGAATATCTTGAAAAACAAGAACATCCGACTTCCCTTAAAAACCTTTACCCGCAAAACTTACACCATAAGCGATGCAGAGAGAGCGGCAAGCTCGACTAGAATGAAAATGTTTTGGGAAAAGAAGAAAAATAAGAAGCTGAATCTTTAATATTGTTTTTGAGATATGTACACACATCAAAAAAAGTTTTGCATCACCTCGGTTCCCAGATCTCCGGCATATAGACGTTGACTGTGTATATTGTATCCAAGATACAGTCCCTTTGACTGTTCATAGATGTCACTAAAACTGCTCAAAGATGTAAACAACCATGCATGAGCAGGGCCTATTAGACGGAGGGGGTACGACAGCCGATCAGTTCCAGTCATTCCACCAGGACGAAGGTACGCTGCTCATGTTGTCTGTAGTTCTACCATGCCTAGAAGGTCAATACCGCAGTTCGATCGCGTCCGCATTGTTACTTTGTGTCAAGAAGGGCTCTCAACAAGGGAAGTTTCCAGGCGTCTCAGAGTGAACCAAAGCGATGTTGTTCGGACATGGAGGAGGTACAGAGATACAGGAACTGTCGATGACAGGCCTCGCTCAGGCCGCCCAAGGGCTACTACTGTAGTGGATGACCGCTACTTACGGATTGCCGCTCGGAGGAACCCTGACAGCAATGCCACCTTGTTGAATAATGCGTTTCGTTCAGCCACAGGACGTCGTGTTTCAACTCAAACTGTGCGCAATAGGCTGCATGATGCGCAACTTCACTCCCGACGTCCATGGCGAGGTCCAGCTTTGCAACCCCGACACCATGCAGCGCGGTACAGATGGGCCCAACAACATGCTGAATGGACCCCACGGAATTGGCATCACGTTCTCTTCACCGATGAGTGTCGCATATGCCTTCAACCAGACAATCGTCGGAGACGTGTTTGGAGGCACCCTGGTCAGGCTGAACGTCTTAGACACACTGTCCAGCGAGTGCAGCAAGGTGGTGGTTCCCTGATGTTTTGGGGTGGCATTATGTGGGGCCGACGTACGCCACTGGTGGTCATGGAAGGCTCCGAAACGGCTTTACGATACCTGAATGACATCCTCCGACCCATAGTGCAACCATATCGGCAGAATATTGGAGAGGCATTTGTCTTCATGGACGACAATTCTCGACCTCATCGTGCACATCTTGTGAATGCGTTCCTTCAAGATAACGACATCGCTCGACTACAGTGGCCAGCATGTTCGCCAGACATGAACCCTATCGAACATGCCTGGGATATGTTGAAAAGGGCTGTTTATGGACGTCTTGACCCACCAACCACTCTGAGAGATTTACGCCGAATTGTCGTTGAGGAGTGGGACAATTTGGACCAACAGTGTCTTGATGAACTTGTGGATAGTATGCCACGGCGAATACAGGCATGCATCAATGCAAGAGGACGTGCTACTGGGTATTAGAGGTAGTGGTGTGTACTGCAATCTGGACCACAAATGCTGAAAGTCTAGTTGTATGATGGTACAACATGCAATGTGTGGGTCTCATGAGCAATAAAACGAGCTGAAATGTTGTTTGTGTTGATCTCTATTCCCTTTGTATTTAACGGTTCCGGAACTCTTGGAACCGAGGTGATGCAAAACTTTTTTTGATGTGTGTATATACTTGTTTTGGTTAAGTGCTCCAATGCGGGATGTAAATAAATAAATAAAGAACATAAATACCTATGTCTAATTAATGTGAGGGATGGATTTGATGAGTTCAATCAATTTGTTGATGTCAGGAGTCATTTTTGTTACAAACATTCTAAGATCTCCTCGCTTTTCAATTTCTAATCTATTTCTAGATTTCGTGGCGAGATTATTTGACATAATTAAATTACACCATTTACAATTTTATTTTATTCCTTGTTTGTATAGGCAAAAACTTCTCGGTCATATTGTATATATAAAAAACTGAATTATTTGCCCACCATTTTTTTTTTAAATCGTCCATCGAATTTACATTCTGTCAGTTTCGCCCACAGTTGAGCTAAAATCGCATATCATAATAAAAGAAATATGAAAGCCTCCGTGGCTTAGGCGGCAGCACGCCGGCCTCTCACTGCTGGGTTCGTGGTTCAAATCCCGGTCACTCCACGTGAGATTTGTGCTGGAGCCAGTCAGGTTTTTCTCCGGGTACTCCGGTTTTCCCCTGTCACAAATTTCATTCCAGCAACACTCTCCACTATCATTTCATTTCATCTGTCATTCATTTAATCATTGCCCCAGGGGAGTGCGACAGACTTCGGCAGCCGGCACAGTTCATATGCTCGCCGCTAGATGGGGGCTTCATTCATTCCATTCCCTGACTGGAAGCAGGCTGTGGATTTTCATTTTTCGAGAATTATTGTAAAAATCAATTCGAAATGAGCTAATTAATTCAGTAAAAATATCAAAATTAAATCTATAAGAACATAAATTGAAAATTAAAAATATAAACATTAAAATTAGAGAAGTCGCCTCCGTAGCGTAGCGGTCAGCATGGTTAGCTGCCGCCCCGGAGGTCCTGGGTTCGATTCCCGGCTCTGCCACGAAATTTGAAAAGTGGTATGAGGACTGGAACGGGGTCTACTCAGCCTCGGGTGGCCCAAATGAGTAGAGGGGGTTCGATTCCCACCTCAGCCATCCTCGAAGTGGTTTTCCGTGGTTTCCCACTTCGTCTGAGGGCAAATGCCGGGATGGTACCTACTGTAAGGCCACGGCCGCCTCCTTCCTTCTTCCTAGCCTATCCATCCCAATCTTCCATCCCTTCCCCTCCCTCATGAGGCCCCTGTTCGCTTTGCAGGTGAGGCCGCCTGGGCGAAGTGGTGATCACACCTCCCCAGTTGTATCCCTCCCGACCAGATGTTCCAAGCTCCAGGACACTGCCCATAGAGGCGGTAGTGGCGAGTTCCATCGCTGAGTCCGTGGGAACCACCAACCTAGAGGGTAAATTGACTAAATAAATAAAAAAAAGTAGAAACATATGAAAGTAAATAAAAAATAGTTTGCCGTATAAAGGATTAAACCCCAATCCCACAGGCACTTCTGTTGTACAATTAGACCACCTCGTGTGGTGTAGTGACTAATACAGTATTCCTGGTTGTCTGCTCTGAGGGCATGGACGGTGATCATTCAGCCTCGTAACGCAGAACTGAGGACAGATGGGTTCGTTTCCCACTTTACTCATTCTGTGGTTTCCCATTTTACTTCAGGGAACTGACGAGATGGTTACCTTATTGCTACGGCCACTCATTTGCACACACTAATACAGCCATCGCATGGTAGCTTAACATGGTGGGCGAGTGGTTAACGTGTCGGACTGCCAACCCCCAAGCATGCAGGTTCGCTCCTGGCCCTGGTAAGTGATTTTTGAAAGGCGGAAAAAATCACTACCCTACACGCATGTCATACGATGTTGGCATGTCAAAGAACCCATTTGAATTCAGTAGGGCGTGCTCATGTATGTATGTCTACCCCTTATTATGCCCGTTTTCCAACGGGGTCGGGGATGAGATGCGATGGAAGTCTTTGTGGCGATGGTTTTTACGGCCGGATACCCTTCATGACGCCAACCTCATGAGAGGAGTTAATGAGAGATGAAATGAATGAGGGTGAATGAAACTGGGCAAGGATGTGGAAGGAAGCGGCCGTGGTCTGTCAGAAGGTACCGTCCCAGCATTTGCCTGGTGTTGAAAATGGGGAAACCACGGAAAACCATTTCAATGACGGCTCGAACCCACGCGTCTACCGAGTCAGCAGAGAGCTTGGCCCCATGACCTAATGCTGCGCGTTAGCCAGCGTAGCCACTACTGTCGGTTATGAATTATTATATGATCTATTATTAAATAAGGAACTTTGTGTTGGTGGAAAATCCCGAGATTAATAATTTTACCATTATGAGCGAAAATCACTACCCTACACGCATGTCATACCATGTTGGCATGTCAAAGAACCCATTTGAATTCAGTAGGGCGTGCTCATAATGGTAAAATTATTAATCTCGGGATTTTCCGTCAACACAAAGTTCCTTATTTCTCTACTAGAAAGCGCTATAGTGTTCAAGGAGCTTAGATATCTAACCTCCTTGACTTTCATAGCGCTTCAAGAAGCGATAAAATTCGACATGCAAGCTGCCCTCTGGGTGTCAATTAACAAAGCATGCACCCAACAACCGAGGCCATTCGATATTATTATTATTATTATTTTATTATGGTTTTCCAAAACATTACACACGCACAGCCAAACGCTCTAGGTTTATGAAAAAAGGTGGTTGAAACTCTCGATTATTTATTCATTTAATCACATTCATCTACAGTTTTAATTAATTATTTTTATCTCAACTTAGT
Organism: Meconema thalassinum; assembly: GCA_946902985.2. NCBI lineage: Eukaryota > Metazoa > Arthropoda > Insecta > Orthoptera > Tettigoniidae > Meconema > Meconema thalassinum. The sequence goes on along the minus strand of OX336398.1, from coordinate 59,010,744 downwards.
TAGCCTCCGTGGTTCAAATCCCGGTCACTCCACGAGAGATCTGTGCTGGACAAAACGGAGGCAGACAGGTTTTTCTCCGGGTACTCCGGTTTTCCCTGTCAGTATTTCATTCCAGCAACACTCTCCACTATCATTTCATTCAATCATTGCCCCAGATGAGTGCGACAGGCTTCGGCAGCCGGCACAGTTCATATCCTCGCCGCTAGATGGGGGCTTCGTTCATTCCATTCCTGACCCAGTCGGAGACTGGAAGCAGGCTGTGGATTTTCATTTTTCATCTCTACTTAGTATAAAACAAAGTCCCCGATTCTTGGATGTAACGAGTAATCTCGAGAACCACCGGATGGATTTTTATGCGGTTTATACCATTCTGTAAAGGATTCCTCGAGGAAGGTTTCTGTAGGAAAACATTCATTTGTGACCAAAAGAAGACGAGCAGTAACGATTTCAGTGAATCGAGTCGAAGAAAAACCAGCCGTCCGAGCGCCTTTTAAGCGTACACTGGGTAAACCGTTAAAAATACATATTTAAACTATGAGTGTAAGAATTTCTCAGCATGAAAATTGTACAAAAAGTCCGGGACAGCAAATCTCTATCCTTAATACATCATCCACTATAAGTGCTTTTACGTTTCATTTCTTCCAATAATCTCCATTCAGTGGAAATTTAAATTACTAGCTTCGGAGCGAGTTAGCCCTTGGGCCAGAATCTAACTGTTGAGTCGTGTCGAGTTAAGACTTCACAGATTTTGTATCTGGAATTTCGCTGTTCACATGTATACAGACTACCCGCCCGGCCCTATTGCTTCGCGGGCTGTACGCGGTACAGTTCTGGCAGGAGCTATCGTCTTGGTTTATTTGTTTAAAAGCACTTTATAAACAAATAAATATATTTTCGTTGACTTTTCAAGAAATGCAAGATCTTTCCTGTACTATTGAGACGATTTGGAAGATTTTGGTGCAAACCACACCTTCCAACTCCCTCTGGTTTAAGAGCTTCAGTTTTGTGAAACATACACCTTAGCGTATTATATAATAAGATGGCCTTGTCCAACCTGTAAAGTAAGTGCACTGGGCACTACAGTAGAGGAAGATGTTGGTAGCCCTGGGGGCGATATGAATGAGCTGAATCAGGTAGTCCATTAAGGCTGACTCAATCTCCGTTTGTCCCACTTGATCTGGCTGATTCATATCGGCTCCAGGAATCGCTCACAACACTTCTTCAGAAGCCGATGGCTGACTCACCCATCCAGGGCCGACCGGGTGCTATAAAGCTTGAGGTCGGGCGTTGCAAGTCCTTCGGTATAATATTGTTTCCGCTTCCTCGATACTCCCATACTGCACACTGTGGGTCATCTTAGTCATCAGTCCCTGTCTGTGTGTTGAGCTTGTCGTACGGTGGCTGTCGGGCTTTGCCAAGGTGTAATTCTGGTCTGTGGGCTGTAAGTTGGTTGGGTGGTTGGTTCCTCAGTTTAGGGTCTGCGACAACGCGGTCATGTAGCCCCCTGTACTTTGGTGTGTGTAGAATCTGTCTGATAACCGGTGTTAATTGTGATGGCTGTATTATGTAACCTCACTCAAGAACTCAACCCCTTGGCTAGAAGAACTACGAAAGGACCTCAAAACGCAAACATAAGTTTAACAGACATTTCAGAAAGGGACACCTTCAGACACAGAGTAAACAAATGGGAAGTTACATCAGAGCAACCAAAACATAAACAGTACAGACCAAAGCAAACAAGCCTTCTCGGAAAGAATGAAAGACTTTGAACAACAAGAAGAACAAAAAAATAAAGAATTGATTGAGTTATTTGTTTAATGTCTTCTATTTATTTGTTTAATTCGCTTAATAGTACATTATGCAACGAGCCTTTAAGGGCAATAATTAAGACACGAGTATTTTTTATAAAACGAGCGTATGCGAGTTTTATAATTTCCATACGAGTGTCTTAATTACCATTATAGGCGAGTTGCATACGACTGTTTATGTTCGACGATAATTATAACTTTATTATAATATGTTTTAACATAAATATCTGTTGAGAGTCAGCTACTTGAATGTTGTGATCGCTGAGCGAGCGTTGGGTGTTATATCTCTGTCTTTCAAGATCACTGGACGACCGACGCATGCGCTCTGTGTGCTTGCAATGCCATATGCAGGACATATGTTGACATCTGTCGCCCCTCAGTAATATTGTCACTGGAGTTGTTTGAAGACAATGAATGCGCTGTGTAGAAATTATATTAAGGTACAGTGCTATTTGTTGTCTCTTATTCGCCAGTTTATTTACGCGAACATATGGACGGTGCGTATTCCATGTCGGTAATTTATTATAGTTCGATGTTGTGTTTATGTCCGACATGTTGGATTTTGAGCGCATGCGCGAAGGTATCGTTACCTAATTGGCCAATGAGCGAGCTCTGATTGGCTGGAGAAAACAGTGTTATAATGACCATCATTATGATACAGTTTTCTGACACTTAATAGTGAGGGTCGAACATAAAATAAATAAATAAATAAATAAACACAAATTGTGTATAGGCTATTGTGTTTGATAATATTGTTGGTAATTTTCTCTAATTGTACAATTTGCTACCAGGGGATTACCCCCATTTGCAAATATTATACACTGGAAAATTTAGATTGGCAAAACTGAGAAGAGGACGGTTTGATTACCACCTCAACCATCCTGGAAGTGGTCCCTCCCAGCTCCTACTCCAGGCAAGGCTGGGATGGTGTCCTAACTTAAGACCACGGCCGCATCCTTCCCATTAGTACAGCATCACAACAACACACACCCAAATACACGGAGCTGCATGACCACGTAGTTGCAGCCTCTAAAATAAGCAACAACAACAAAACTACCGGTAACTAGTTGGTTGATTCTTCTTCAGTTTAGGAGCTGCCCCGTGTACTTTGGGTGTGTGTAGAATCTGTCTGATAACCGGTGTTAATTGTGATGGCTGTATTAGTGTGTGTTATGTGTTTTTAATTCAAGTAAGGACTGCAGACATTCAATTTTCAATTAGTTCCTACTTTTGCTACCATACGCCACCGTCAACGACAACTAGTTCTGAACTTGGCCACCACCGCAGTCGGCTCTTGGCGAGGAACGTTGGAATCTAAAAGCGTTAGTCAAATCTAACCTATAATTTAGCTTCACGCAAGTTTAATTAGAGGAAGGTTCTTTATCATGCCATTAATTATTTTTTTTAGCGTATGGCTTTTTTAGTGCCGGGAGTGTCCGAGGACATGTTCGGCTCGCCAGGTTTTGTAGCTGCTTCGAGACGGACACCCAATGGGTGAGCTACAAGTACCGTTGGGGAGGGAAGTTGGAAGGGAAGGGCGAGGAGTTGGAAGGTAGCGGCTGTGGCCTATAGTGAGGGACCAACCCCGGCATTTGCCTGGAAGGAAGATGGGAAACCACAGAAGACCATCTTCAAGGTTGCCGGCGGGGGGATTCGAACCTCCTCGCCTCCCGGATGTGAGCGACTGCCATTAGTCATGCCGTAACGACCTCGGCTAACTCACCCGGTTATCATGCCATAAATCTATGACATGGGACCACCGGTTTAATTTCCCCTCCGAAGGAAGACATACTGAGGGATTTTCACCGCTCTTAACAAATCCGTCGACTTCGGCCGGGTTTGAACCCGTGACCTCGGGCATAGAAGCTCAGCGAGCTACCAACTACGCCACCGAAGTCGCTATTACTAACTAGGACTACAACAATGTGAAAGTAATGAAATTATGGCAGCTGTGATTGGTTGATATTGTTGATAATCTCATAGCGGATTGGTCACTCTTGGTCCTAGGACAACATAGGGCAATGCCGGCCGTTGCCCTGGGTTCTGTTTACACTCTACTTGCACAAGGAAGTGCACGATGTTTGTTTATCGTGCTACTGTGTGAGCACAAGTGTGCTTCTTGTCGGCTTCGCTCATTCATGACCTCTCAACCAAGCCACGTGTTGTCCCAGGAAGTCTTTGAGCTCGCCATAATATACTGGAAGTGTAGTTTTGCAAATGTCACAGAGAAGGCGTGATGGAACAGTGGCCCTTCATAAGACGCGACGGCGAATCACGATGACTACGGTAGCTATATTGCTTATACAGGGTTATCCTAAATTAGTTACCTAATTTTAGGTTTAATTTCAGGGACGGTGCGTCATTAAGGGCCGAAAGGGCCTTGCCCACCCAAGGCCATTAGGCAGCATTGCAAAGAATTTGTTTAATTAATGTTTTTTAAAATTACTTTATATTGCAGATACTCAACTTAAAATAAGTGTTTTACCCTTCTAGAATCTCTAAAATGATTTCATTACAAATAACTCATTCCTAGGTTAAGATCCTGACCGTCTCGTACGGTGTATCGTCATAGCGAGGGCCGGTCCACAGAAAGCCCCATGTAAAGTATATGGCTTGATGGGCCAGGTGAGGAAACAGTGGACATAGCACTGTCGTGCACGTGAATTCTTCAGTGCTATGAAGGGAATTTTCTCTCCCTTCAAGGGCCAGCAGATTGGGCCCATAGCTTTGCTTTGAAGCGAAACAGAAGATCTCTTCATTTCACTTCCTGCTTCTGTCTCTGTTAAATACGGGAGAAAGGTCCACCCCACCCCCTTAAACAGGTATTCAGCCGTTGTCCGCAGCTTTCTGACATTAGACAAAATTATATGTATACATTTTCAGTTGTCTTAAGTTAATTTCTACTGTATAAATGTGTTTTTAACTTGTGTGGCACGGTACGTAGTTATTTAATATGTCGATTGTATCCAACATAGCAAAATGAAAGTGAATTTTTTATTAACAAATCCATTTTCTTCCATAGCTCTGAACACAAAGTTAGAAATTAAATAATTATGACCTCATCTACCAAGCTGATAAATTTGCTTCATCCAAGCACATGAGAGAATATATTTACAAATAAGGAGCCATGTGAGTACAGTTTTTAATGCATCAACTATTTATTAAAACTTGTTTCAAATGTACTGTTGTGAGGAATTATGATAATGGCAATATTGGCAACAATGAATGCCAAATATAAAACAATATTTAATATGAATAGTATCATCCGGTCCACCCTAAAATTGTAATCAGGAGCCGCCCCTGTTTAATTTTATGTCGTTAAATTACACAGGCGCGGATTCAGGGGGGGGGGGGGGGTCACGACCACTCCCCCCAAACGGAGACCAATTTTTTTTTTTTGCAAACTCAGAGAACGAAAACACAACAACCGGACGGACAAATAAAACTTAACGAATTTTAACTGAAAGACAGTTTTTTTTTTCAATACTGAAAATATATTTATTATAATTATTATGTTCTGTTACAACTGTACATATTTACAACTTCATACCAGTTATATAAAAACGATTATTTATATAACAAACCCATCACCTCGTCTATTTGGTTAGCAAACCTTGTGATTACCGAATCGATGTTTATAGTGATGTCACGATGACTGTGCAGCAATGCAAGGATAGGAATGTGGGGCTTTTTTCGCACCAACAATAATTTTTGCCGACGTCCAAACTGCAAGCTTGGTTGGCAATTTAAGCTGTGACTTTCTCCCTTTGTCGGTACCAACTCGACTTGCTGAAACTGTAACCTACCTTGATACTTTTCTCGAAGCTTGATGTAAAGGTCGCAAAACACGCTGTTGCAATTTGTACGAATATTTTTGGTGCGCTAAACGCATCAAATTTCTACCCATGTAGCTTGCAAAAAAATTGGTCTGGTTTTGTACGTTTGTTTATTTTGTGATTGCGTTTTTAGTGATACCATTTTTCTTAACAATTTCTATTCTCGACCCCCCCCCCCCCAAAGCCAAACTCTAGATCCGCGCCTGAACTTACGTAGTTTATTTCCAATTTCCAATACATAAATGGACATAACCTCAAGATTTGAAACAATACTGTGGGTACAATTTATTCGTTATTCAAAAGTAATCACCACAGATATAACAGTTCAGGCTTTCACGGCCGTGGATCATGGCCTACAAGCCCGAAAAACTTGTACTTAATTATAATCACCCATTGCTTCACTAGCCGCAGGATTCCCTGTTCCCAGAAGTCTTGTGATTGCGACAAGAGCCAATCCTGTACGGTGTCCTTTTGTTCGTCGTCCGATTGGAAACCACGGACGAACCATTAACAGTGACGTGTATTGTGCGACACTCCGTAGCCTACGCAAGTCCATCAAGAACAAACGGCCTGGACTGTTCACGAAGGGAGTGATTCCACTCCATGATAACGCTCGCCCACAGAACTAGGCCTAGTAGTCGTTGACGGTGGCGTTTGGCGGCAAAAGTAGTAACTATTTGAAAAATTCTAAGTTGCAGTCTGTACTTAAATTTAAAAAAACAGATACACACACTAATACAGCCATCACAATTAACACCGGTTATCAGACAGATTCTGCACACCCCCAAAGTACACGGGGCTACATGACCGCGTTGTCGCAGCCCCTAAACTGAGGAACCAACTGTCACTGTTCATTTTCCTTAGATTATTTTAGGTTAAGGTTATAGCATGGCTACCTTTTTGGCTGATAGATCATTGCAAGGAGTATTGAGCCTTGAGTCATGGCATTCCTTGTAATGATCTAGTAGTGAGGTGGGAGGGGGCCATGAATCATAGTGACACATCTGTAGATTTTATTTCTATTTTTGATGCTGTTTTTTATATATCTTTGATTATTATTTTAATCCATGATGTAAAATTTTGTTAGGTCTGATTATTGCAAATGAAAAAGGAAGGAAAAAGTATGGGCTTGGAGGGTGCCGCTGAGAAGGAAGATTGGGTTATGTTTTAGATGATAATGGATGTATGAAGGCTTGTTTTAAAGAAAAATATAGAAGAAGAAATTATAATTGTGGAATATGGAATATGAGATAATATAAATAATTGGTATCAGACAAGAAGGAGGTGTGTCCAAGACGGGGAGATTTGATATTTGTAGGAGGAAAGATTCCCTAATTGTGCCACAACAACCATGACCCCAAGAAAACAATTTATTAGAAATGTTTCACAACCAACCAACCACGTCTCTAACGTCACACAAGGTGTATTGGCCACGTTCAAGTGAGAGCAACTTGAGCTTCCACCCTATAGCCCAGACTTGTCACCCTGCGACTTCAATTTGTTTGGTCCGTTAAAAAACATCTCAAGGGAAAACAGGAACTATTGTTTCCAGAAATAGACTGTAAATAACCACTTAAACATGACTGTATATTCAGAACATTAATAGGAAAATAGCAATACAGAATTTAGCTAACAATTCAATCTCGAAGGGATTGTCGCTTGGATTTATAATTTAACCCCCTCAGTGCCAGGCGCCGATCAGATCGGCTCTCGCTGCTTGCGCCAAAAGTGCCAAAGCCGATTGAATCAGCGCACTGTTTATCTTATATTTGTAGATTTCTGTAGGCATATGTCCGTGATTATTTCATACTGTTGGAAAGGTGAGGTTCCAAGCTTGCCAGTACGGTGTCTACTTTTTTCCTTCGAAGTCCGTTACGCGATAGGTTTGATTTTGTATTCACGCCTTCCCAATCACGCACGTTCCCGCCAAAATAGCGGTGCCGTTGTTTTCTTCTTCCTCTTGTTGAAGTTTGCTGCCTACAGATGTATCTAAGAACTTTATACAGCTGGAAACGTAGTGTTTCTTCGAATATGACTCTTAGGTGCCCTTAATTTAGACTTTTTTTTTTTTACACAAAGAAAAATTGAACAATTATCAGAATAACCTCCATTAAAAAGGTTTAGATGCAGTATTTACTTTTACGAACATAATGTATGAAAGAATGAGGTATTTGGTTATAAAACAGAGCAAAAATAATGATGATATAGTTGAAAATGTGGTATTTAGGATTTCTTTTCGAATAGTCTGCATGCTCATTGAAAATGGCTTGGCATTCTTGGCAAGTATTTCAAGAAATGGCTTGGAACTAAGGGGGTTTAAAATACTGCCATATTTAAATCAGTAATTTTTAGGATGTATTTTGTCATTTTAAAGGTCATATTCGGGCTATATTTAGGTCTTAAACAACCGAGCCCTACTCACAACTTCCATGGCATTCCTCTTTCAACTGCCGAGAAGGTACCGAACTAAGCTAAGGATGTCAGTTTTGGCGGGAAGTTGGCTCATTGTTGAGAATGAAATGTGTTGCCATGGTAACGTATTGACACCACACCTCAGACATGACCGCGTCTTGCTATCTGCTATGACTAATAAGATCTAAAAACATTTCCTTTTCTTGCTCATGTGTGGAGCTGCTATATTTAACCCGGGGTTTTATGAGGTCCATGGGTCGGTCACATCTGCGCGATGATTCATCATTGAGGGTGGTGACTGAGTGTGTGACAAATGACTCACTGGCTTCCTTTTAAAGAGCGCAGCACATCCGCTGATGGATGACTCAAGCAGGTGATAACCATCTTCTTCTCACAACAGCGAGAACACGTGACTTCATCTGGATCAACCTACTGAGATCACGATTATCAATGACCCTGTTAATCCATCCCTCCATTGCCCCAGAAACTGAGAACTGGCGAGTCGGTTGAGGAAACCACAAGGCTCTGAACTGTAGTCCGCTCTTTCGTAATTGACAACCCTTGGTCACCTCTTGTTTTATTCCTACACCGACGGGTTTCTTGCAGGCGCGGATCTAGAGTTTGGCTTGGGGGGGGGGGGGGGGGGGTCAGAGAATCGAAATTGTTAAGAAAACTGGTATCACTAAAAACGTAATCACAAAATAACCAAACGTACAAAACCAGACCAATTTTATTTGCAAGCTACATGGATAGAAATTTGAGCGCACCAAAAATATTCGTACAATTTGCAACGGCGTGTTTTGCGACTTTTACATCGAGCTTCGAAAAAAGTATCAAGGTACGTTACAGTTTCGGCAAGTCGAGTTGGTACCGACAAAGGGAGAAAGTCATAGCTTAAATTGCCAACCAAGCTCGCAGTTTGGACGTTGGCAAAATTTTTTGGTGCGAAAAAAAAAAAGACCCAAATTCTATCCGTGCGTTGCTGAACATTCATTGTGACATCACTATAAACATCGATTCGGTAATCACAAGGCTTGCCAAACAAAATAGACGAGTTGATTTTGTTATATAAATAATCGATTTTATAGAACAGGTATGAAGTTGTAAATATGTACAGTTGTAACAGAACATAATAATTCCAATAGAGATATTTCAGTATTGAATAAAATGAAGAAAAAAAACCAACTATTTTTCAGTTAAAATTCGTAAGTTTTATTTGTCTGGTTATTGTGTTTTCGTTTTTTTTGAGTTTGCAAAAAAAATTTGGTCTCTGTTTGGGGGGAGGGGGTCATGACCCCCGTGACCCCCTCCCCTTGAATCCGCGGCTGGTTTATTGTATCCGATTGCTGGAGCCTTTCATTTTCTTGCGTTAACCTTTATTTCCTTATATCCTCACATTTCTACAAGTCGAACCTCTTCTCTTAACACAAGAGAACTGGCGCATGGGTATTGTTTGACCCGAGACTTAAATATTCTACTATATAAAGCACAAATACCACTCACTGACTGACTCATTCATTCATCACGAAATCTCAGAAACCACCGAACGGATTGGAATGAAATTTGGTATGCAGCTTCCTCAAAGGCCGTAAACGCCCACTAAGAAAGGATTTTTGGATATTCAGGTTCTAAAGGGGTGTTAAGGGGGTAGACCTGCCTTTCATTGAATAGCAATATCTCCCGATTGGTTTCATTGGGGGGATGTGATACTCGGCATATAAACTCATCATTAAAAATAAGAAGACACGTGTCTGAGGGGTTTTCCATGTGGTGTATATTATGAGGTGAAAGGGGTGAAAAGTTGAAGGATTCCTAACGGAGCGTGTATCTCTTAAACGACATAGGCGAGGAGTTTGGAACTCAGCGGGAAAAAATCAGCATAAGAAATAAGTAAATAGGTGTTTGACCGTTTTTTCATAAATCCAATTTAAGGGGCCCATGGGGAGGGATCGTAACATGTCTCAGTATAAAATTATACATGGCCTATGTTGTAGACAATAACACATTACATCTTTTTTTGTCTCTTGCTATTTCATCATACGACGAATACTTAGGGAGTTATTAATGATTTTGTACTTTTTGGCCGGAATTTTCTAAGTCCCAGGAATGTCATAAAAATTGATTCGAATGAAATTTCAAAAAATAGTTTTTTAATACTTTTATTATATTTTTCACGTCTTTTAGGATCCGAAACCAACATGATATTTTGATGTTTTTTTTCGTCCCATGCATTTTTGGTTTCAGGTGATAGAATTATTTTCCACTAGGACCCATGCTTATCTATCTATTTAACTAATGTTATAACGGTATTCCAAATGTTATTGCGGGCGAAGCCGCGGGTAACAGCTAGTGCTCTATATTTTCGTTTTGGTCAGTCCTTATTTCCTGTCGCTTACTGTATCTTTCTTCCTAGCCTTGAACTTCACCCTTCATATAAAAACATGTCCGTAGCTTTTGGAACACTCAAGTTATTTCTATATTATTAACAGTCGGGTCAGATTTACCCATGGCGCCAGTCCTCGCGTGACAATTTTCGGCTTACGTTAGTCGGGACAAACTGTAAAAAATAAGGGGGAAAATCCACGTATTTTGGTGCAGCACAATCACATAGCTCACGTTCTTGTGGATCCATGTTTAGGGTCTAGGGACACCTTGGTCATCAGCTCCCTTGTTCAAATAATTAAGATGACTGCTTTTTTCGCCACTATCAAGGCCATTTATAGCCTACTGTTATGAAAATGATTGTAATTTTTCTGCATGTTAAATTTGAAATATATAATTAAATCTCATTTTATATTGGGAATAGTTCATAGGAAGACACCAGGTGTAAAATTACTTATTGATCGTCAGCCCCGTATACATGTCAGATAACCAGAGTTATTATGGAGTGTCTCTAATTAATATTAAAACTGATGCCTGTGTATCGGAAGTATTGGAGTGAGAGTGACAAGGAGACACGGAAGTTCTAGAAGAAGGTCAGTGGACGTGAGTCTCGGAATACTCAAGTGAATGGTTGAAGGTCTATCGAGGCGCGCTCTGCTCCATCATCCATGAGCTCGGGTGCTGCGATCTACAGCTTAGCGTTCACATTAATAATAACGTTGCCATGGTGACGGATTTTCTATAGTTGTGGCCTTCTCGATAAATAGAAATTGTACGAAAGTTGATAGGTTCAACATGGGGAGCGAACCCTCAGTTTCTACGTTCAACAGCGTTGGGACTTGGCTTCGCAGCAGGAGAGTACGGATCATCAGTGTGGGGAGCATCTGCCCATACCAAGCAAGTGAACATAGCTCTTAACGAGTCCACCCGTATTGTCACTGGATGTCTGAGACCTACTCCAGTGCAGAAGATCTACCCTCTCGCTGGCATTGCACCTCCAGCTATTCGACGCGAGGTGGCAGCAGAGAAAGAGACACAAAAGCTTGAAACAGATCCCAGACATTCTATGTTCAACCACAAGGTAACCACTCATCGCCTAAGATCCAGGAAGAGTTTTATTAAGAGAACTGTACCCCTCCATACCAAACCAGACGTCCGGCGTGTGTCATTCTGGAAACAAATAGTACCAAAGGAGTTTACCCCTAAAGAAGAACTGAGCAGTGGTAGTCATTTGCCTTAAACCGGATGAGAACAGGAGTGCTTAAGTGTCGTAGCAACCTTGTGAAGTGGGGTTATGCAGAAGATCCACGATGTGCCTGTGGAGAAATCCAGACTCCACAACACCTGCTCACATGTCAAGATCTTAGTGACACCTGCAGCCAGGAAGACCTTATGTTGGCCACAGACCGAGGGATAAGAGCTGTAGAGTTCTGGAAAGGAAGAATTTAGTGTGTCTCCCGGACACGGAAAGTAAGTAAGTAGTTGCTTCAGATAAGGCCTGGAACCTCTATTTTCAGTTTGTCGAAGTAATTTTGCGACACTCTGTATAGTACACATTCATATGGCATCTCTCTCTTTGTGTTGGCAGAATTGCCAGAACTCAATATAGGCTGAGACAGCCTCATCTCTAGGCACTCTAACCTAAATGCTTCAAATAGTATAGCGGGACCAACAATCAGTGAGTGAACCTAATACATGGCAGAGTAAACAGTAGCCAAAAGTCAAAGCTCATACATAATGCAGAGAGAGAACATGTCCATCTGGCCGTGAAGGCGACAGTGTTTTGTTATGTCGTTACTGGAAACCGGAAGTGAGTACAGTCTGTGATAAAAGCAGACAGGCCTTGAGACACACGTTGAACAGATCACGTACTATATTTCCCGAGATAAGTGTAATGATAGCTGAGATAAGTGTTTATATGGTGACATTCCACCGCTTAAGTGGGTCGATATTTTATGTCGACAGCGATAATGTCTACATCAAATCTGTAATAATAATAATAATAATATTAATTTTTGCTTTGTTCCATGAGAAGAAGACGAAGGGAAGTAGAGTAATATCTGTTGGAGATCGGGATAACGCGTGAATATATCCAGGAGCGTGGCCCAATAAGGGAAAAACTTCAAGAACATCGGAGTTTTCAACCTAAGCCGAAACTAAAAACCGGGAAGGCGTGGACGAAAGAGACAAAGTTGCAACATCGATTGTGAATGAAACAGTACTGGGCCAACATTAAAATGCAGAAGAATCAGTTGACATGAAGTAGTCCTTAGTTGGCCGTAACGAATCAAGAAGAAGAAGAAGAATGTTATTGGTTTTATGCCCCTTGTAACTGCTGCGGCTTTTAGAGACACCGGTGTGTCGGAATTTTGCTCCGAAGGGTATCGTTAACGTGTCATCTAAGATATTGAGAGTGTCCCTCTTCTTTTAATACTGTACTAGGGCGCCCGTACTGCTCCGCAGCATTATTTTTCAGTATTGGAATTAAAAAATTACGACATTATGTAATAGTTTATAACCTTTATTTCACAATACTTCCTTCCAGACAATGTTCGCTGTGCGTTGACCCTTAGGTTTAATTTCTACTTCTACATCTTTAAATGATTTTCCTCGGGATAAGGCAACATAGAACATTCCATAACCTAAAACAGGATCAGGCAAGTAGATTCCAACTCGAAGCGTTTGACCCTGCGCTTTGTTGATTGTAATACAAAACGCTAGTGTAATAGGAAATTTCCGTAATTAAACCAAAGATATGATTGCTCCAATGAGAAAAAATTAGATGTAATATCGAATGTTCACTCATAACTTCCCTCAAAATCAGCCGATTTGGATAGTTAAGAGCTCAAATGAAAGCGCTTGATTCACTGAGTGTTCTAGACCAAAACGACCTGCGTACCTCAATGAGAACCAAAGATATGATTGCTTCAAAGTTGGAAAAAGTTGAAAAAGGAAGGAAGGAAGCTTGTAGTTTAACGTGACCGTTAATCTGTAGACCATAAGCCACGGGACCTCCTTTTTATGGGGAATCCGAACCACAGGACATGGCATTTCACTTCGAAAATCTCACATGCATTGACCGGGAATCTAACCCGGACCGCCTTGGTGAGAGGCATACAGCTAAACCGCTGAGCCACCACGCCCCAAAGTTGAAAAAAATCAAATAATTTGAGAAAGGCGGAATTTAAGTGATTTGTAATACTTGATGACAAATCTGTGCATGAATACCTTTCATTTAAAAACAGAATGAAGGAAATCGACCAGATAGAATAGCCGCACGGACTCGGATAAGTTTTCATAAATATTTTTATTATATAGATATGCTCCTTGCTCAGAACATTAGACCCCACTTGTGTTGCTAGGTTACGTACTTGTGCTATGCTACCTTGCCACTTAATGCACGGTCATGGATACCAGGCGTAGGTATATCCATAGCCGTGAAGGTTAAACAGGCAGGTGGATGACAGTTATGGTTTTAATAACACATTTCAAAGGTGCGGTGAATAAATTATCAGCTTATTGCTCAGCCACTTCACTGGCTTTGAGGAAACATCTTTCTCAGTATCACTACGAGGATAAATCCCTGTCTGTCGTAAGAGATGATCAGGTCGAACATGAATTCCCCTCGACTTTCCTTAATTCCACTCGGTCCTCCAAGGGACCCAAAAATGAGTTCCTCAACTCCGCTCAGGCTTTGGCAAGGGGTCGGCAAAGGGGTTATCCTCAATGACGTAAACAAATGTCATAACCCTCCTGCTCGCATACCAAGGGCCGGGTCAAACACCTTCTGCAGCGCATGAGCGAATTCTTGAATACAGCTGATTTTTCCTTTCTAGGCTGGAAAACAGTATTTTCATCATCCGCAGCTGATATCGAAAGTATTTTTTTAGGTACAAATTATACACCTATTATTATCTAAATTTAATTTTATAATGTCTGACTAGGTTAAAAAAAACATACAAACATTTACTGTAATTATGCACATTTTAAAAACAATGCATAAAATTTGTAGAAAAAAAATTGAAAACTTGGCAGACTTATTTATACATTATGCAACGAGCCTATAATGGCAATAATTATGACACAAGTATGTTTATAAAACAAGCGTATGCGAGTTTTATAATTTCCATACGAGTGTCTTAATTACCATTATAGGCGAGTTGCATACGACTGTTTATGTTCGACGATAATTATTATAACTATTTTATGTTCGAACATAAATATTCATAAATATCTGTTGAGATTTCGCCAGTTTTATGTACTGAACAGAGCGCATGAGACGCAGGGAATGCCATGAATTTGACCATGACCACCTCGATTACTCTACTATGACACTAGGCCAGGCAGTGTGATTTACATTAGAAGGCCGTGGAACTCAGCGCATATAATTATCTAATTGGTCAAACAACTGTTTCTTGAGCTCTGATTGGTGGGAGAAACTGTTTCATAATGAAAAATAGTGTTATAATGAACCTCATTATAGTACAGTTTTCTGACAGATAATAGTCAGGGTCGAACAAAAAAGAATATTACGATGAATTTTAAATATCTTGTATTTTCTGCCATATAACTTATAATGTGCCATAATGCGAGCAGGAGGGTTATGACATTTCTTTACGTCATTGGGGATAAGCCTTTGCCGACCCCTTGCCAAAGCTTGAGCGGAGTTGAGGATCTCATTTTTGGGTCCCTTGGAGGACCGAGTGGAATTAAGGAAAATCGAGGGGAATTGATGTTCGACCGAGTGGAATTGATGCCCACCCGATGATCAAATCTTGACACTTTCAAAAGTAAAGCAACTTAACGGAACTCAAAAGCGGTAGTTCAGTGAGAGCCTTCCCTATACTGTAGAACGGAGCCTCGCTAGGCCGTGTGACGGCAGAGAGTGATTAGTCAGCGCCAGTTGACTAGCATTAGCCGATTATACAAGGGCAACCCCGAATTCTGTCATTGCATTGATTACATTCCCAGCTGGTAAGCTACCTTAGTTGAGGGGTCTAGATGCAAAACTCACGTTCTTCACTTTTTTATATAATTTTACAGGAACTAATAAAAATTCCTAAATGTTTGTAACTAATGGAATCTATAAGAGACTTTAGTTTTGTTGCAGGCTATACTTAATTACACCTTCTTGTATAAACTATGTTTCATTATTTATATTAATTTATCTGAAAAAATACGCTCCATAATTGCTGTCCACTTCACATTTTGGCCGCTGTGACGCCTGTTTCATGTCATTTTAACATTCTGAGGTATTTCCTTTATCATTTTGCATGGATTTCAGAAACAGTAAATCAAAGGAATGAGCACTCAAATCGTATAATTTCATAAATATCGAAAAACTGGTGAGTGTTATGAGGATTTAATTTTTAGTGATTGCCTTCTTAAGTTAGGGAACGTAGAGCTTGGAATTCTAACTGACATGTAAATAGTGTTCTATAATCATTTGATTGAAATAAAAGCATAACTACCTTCCTCTTAAGTCACTCATTATAAACCTTTTGGAGGAAGTGTGGTTTATGAACATAAACGGGTCCGCTAGGGATTATTAAATACGTTAAAAAGTGACAGTCAGTCTGAAAGACTATACTTTGTATCATTTTAAATGCTAGAAATGCTGAAAAATGGTAGAAAGGCTGGAGGCTTGACATGTTAGAAAATTATCTGCATAATACTTATCTTGTTTATCTTGTTTCAAATTACTCGCGAACGGCAAGTGCAAACCAAGGTCAAAGCAAGGTCAAGCACGCGGGATGCCGTCACGCTCACCAGAGCGCGCGGGGACGTGCCCCTTTCATCCAGTCTAAAAACACTTATAGTGGGCGATGTATTGAAGATAGAGATATGCTCTCACGAACTTTTTTGTAGAACATTTCATGCTGAACAATTCTTACGCTCATAGTATATTGATATGTTTAACGGTTTGCCCAGCGTAAGCTTAAGAAGCGCACGGACGCCGAGTTTGTTTTCGACCTTTTCACTGAAATCGTTACTGCTTGGCTTCCTTTGATCATACATAAATTATTTTCAACAGAATCTTTCCTCGAGATATCCTTTACAGAATGGTGAAAACCGCATCAAAATCCATCCAGTGGTTCTCGAGATTACCCGTGACATCCAAGAATCGGGGATAGGGATTGTCGGGGTACACATGCACCAAGCGATACTATGACGTCACACACCTCAGTGCAACTGGGTACATTTCGTCCCGTCACCGTAACGTAACGCCAGACCCCAGCGTAACGACGAAGTCGACAAGATCATTTAAAATGATAAAATGTGTTGAATTAGTTGGGCGCTATGCTGTTGCTAGTGCCAGTGCCTTGCTCGACAGGTGGCGCTAGCCAGAGTACCTCGGCGCGTGCAAAGTTCGGTTCCGTAGACAAGACTCTCACTGTAGTATCGTGTTACCATGGCAACAGACCACTATAATCGACTGTTTATCGATACTGGCACTTTCTGGCGGAACCCTTCGTATAGAACTTGTACGTACTTGAATGTGACAACGGTCAAGGCCCCTACAATGTGGGTGCGCAATGGCACGCGAGATTACGTCATCGCCGTTAGGTAAGTTGCGTGCGTCTGGGAAATTATTCTCCCTGCAGGCAGAAGATCATTGCAATCATCGAACGCTCACCGATCTTCAATTTAATACACCAAGGTTGCTTCAACAAAGTAGCCTACATTCTGGTAACGGTCAAACAGCTGAGCTACTGGTCTGCCCTCCTTTCTTTAAAACCACCAATCCTTTATACCTTTTCCAGATTTAGTTTGAACTTAATGTAAACGTGCAGTGTACATTTATAAGAAAAATAAAAACACGTCTAGATATCACAGTAACCTAATCAAGTTCTATGTAATTTTACGAAATGTCGATGCATTTATTGTAATACTAGCAACCCGCCCCGGCTACGCCCGGGAACAGTTATGAATTCATTTTAGAGTTCTTTTTATGTCAATGAACTACGGCCTGTATCTGTTTTACGTCTCGGCATCATGGGTTAAAATCACTGACTGGACTATTAATAATTTTATTAATGCAGCCAATGGCCATGAACTTTTCTTTTCAGGACGGGTCAGGGAAGGGATATTGGAAGGAAATCGGCCGTGGACCTATTGAAAGGAACCGTCCCGGTATTTGCCTGGTGATGAAAATGGGAAACCACGAAAACCCATTTTCAGGACGGCCGAGGTGGGAATCGAACCCACGCTCTCCCGATGCCAGCGAGGCACGAGGTAGCGCCTTAGCGCTCTCGGCCACCGCGGCATTATCATGGAGATGCATGTGCAACGAATTCTTGTCAGACAATTTAAGAATGGCGAAGTGCATGAAACACAAATCCCCCCTCCGTCCAATCTTTACTTGACTGTGTATTTTGCGGAACGAAAAGTTCACAAGCGAAATGAAGAAAAGCCGAGTTGTACTTCCAGGTAAACTCCAAACACAAGCACTCTTCTCTGAAGTCTTAAGTCAAGAAGACTCGACAGTTTGCTGCTGGCTGTATCTGGGGTAATAGGCTCGCTCGCTAGCTAGACTGTAACTGGGGTGATAGGATCGCCCCTAGCTAGCTCGTAAACGATTGCCTTAAGTTAGTAATTGAGATAGGGACTCGATCCTTTCTATAAAACAATGACAGTCGCTCATCAGACACGTGTTGAAGCTATAATTCTAAATAATTATGACAACATTTGCCACTAAAGTGCTGTCTACCTGGATTAATGGACATTTCTCTCTCCGTTTTTATTTCCTTGACAAGACTCACACTGCAACAATACGATAATGGTTTATTTATGTTGCGAATGACCTACTGTTCTGCAGGCCTATAAATGGATTTAACTGAGCGTCAAAGTGCAAACTACTACGCGTCAGGTAAGCAGCGCTATGCGGGAAAATGAGAAAAAAAAAGGACGTATTTCACTTCCCATACATGATGATTGTGAAGGCTGTGTAGACTGGTGGGAAGAGTCGCATCGAGTTGGCTGTGATATAGCGTAGGTCTACCGTCACCAAAGATCTTATACAAGCCCCAAACCCGCAGTTTAGGTTACAAAATAATAGTGCAAAAATGGCAAGCTGTTGCTCGTTATATGTGAAAGCAAGGTCTGGAGCTTTGATCTTTGGTCGTCCCAGTGGAAGAAGTAAAACCTCACGGAATGTGAGGAGGTAAGGTGCAGAGACCTCGAAGACTCCTTATTGGTAGGACAATGGCTGGACAAATAAGGACTTCCCTGGTACTACCTGGTCGAACATAACCTCTTAGCTACTAAGCGCTAATTTGTAGTCGTTAGCAAATGTTAAGCCATACCACAGGCCTTCGTCCTGATCACTCTGAGTGGCATCATTGGTCAAAGAGGTTAGAATAGACTGCTACAATTTATTTGACTCTGCATAAATTGTGCCATATAAGAATTAAAATGCGACGCACAGAAGCGAACTGACAGCTATTTCTCATTGTCAGATTACAGTGTAACAGAAATCCCTTTACAAATATGATTGCTCTTCTTGGTCTATGAATTTTATATCCCTATTTTCACCCGTGTTTCATTGAACCGGAGTAAATTTAATTCAATAACACTGGCCAACAAAGTAAATGCCTGTCATTCACTAACAACAGAAAATGGACAATATTTGATTATAAATAAGGAAAAGAAGTTATCCGTATTCCAAAAGTCGAGTCATGCAGCTATCTCGAGATTGACAGAAATAAAAGGTTACACTGAGGTGAGCACGTAGCTAATAAGGCGCAAAAGTCGTTATACTTAATCATGAGAAACATGAAGAGTAGCAGTATCCAGGCCAAAAGAATTGGCTTACAATAATGTCTTGGGAGATCAATTTTGGAATACGCCACGAGTGTGTTGGAGCCCTGTCAATCAACTCTAACGAGCAAACAGGTAGTGTCTCTGACATGTTAAAAGTCATTGGGATGGGAATCCCTACACAACAGAAAATATAAATAGACTCCAGGGGATGTACAAAGCATACACAGGGGAGCCGGCCTGGAATGAATGGTGAAACAGAATGCATGAGCCAGATTATATGGGTAGGAGAGATAACGCTTACAAAATTAGGCCCAAAATTCAAAAAAACCAATTTAGCTAGGCCTAAACACTCTTTTATAAACAGGGGTATTGAAACATGGAATGAGTTGCCTGAAGAGTCTTAGAACATCGAGCTGTCTGGTCCCGTCTCAACAGAATTCGATGTGGCACTGCTCGAACTAGAGCAGCCTTACATCAGTGGGGTTGGATAGACTCGCCTCGTTGTGAATGTGGATATGAAGTGCAAACCATCAAGCACATCGTGTAGGAATGCCCTCTATACATGTACTCTGGGACCTTAGAACAGCTCCATGCAGCCACTCCACAAGCTCTTGAATGGATTCAAGAACTGGCAGCCCATATACTGTATGAAGGGTCCTATGCGGATAATTGTTTATTTCTAAATTTATATATATTAGAGCCTCCGTGGCTTAGGCGGCAGCACGCCGGCCTCTCACCGCTGGGTCCGTGGTTCAAATCCCGGTCACTCCATGTGAGATCTGTGCTGGACAAAACGGAGGTAGACAGGTTCTTCTCCGGGTACTCCGGTTTTCCCAGTCAAAATTTCATTCCAGCAACACTCTCCACTATCATTTCATTTCATCTGTCATTCATTTAATCATTGCCCCAGAGGAGTGCGTCAGGCCTCGGCAGCCGGCACAGTTCATATCCTCGCCGCTAGATGGGGGCTTCATTCATTCCATTCCTGACCCGGTCGGAGACTGGAAGCAGGCTGTGGATTTTCATTTTCACATATATATATATATATATTAATTACTGTCTTGTATGCATCATATGCTAATAATAATAGAACCTTTCCTAAACAGTTAAAAAGTTTTCAAAAAGAAAATGGATATTTTATTAAGGGAACACAGATACATGGAGAGAAATTGAGATATCTGTAAATATCTAGTTACCTCCAGGTTTTGTTATAGTAGCCTACGCCAACAACATGGAATATACAAATTTTCCTGGCATAAACATTTAACGAAATCTCACGCCTAATTACAACAGAAACTCACAGTCACAGCAACAGCACTTATGTTTATAAGATTATAACCTACAAACATATGAAGAACTTTTTTTCTCTTTGCCAGTTGACAGGTGTGCCAACTCCAAAAATTAAAACTTCCCCCAAACTGAAAATGTTATCCCTAAAAAATCTCCAAAACAAGAGATAATCATTCACTTTTCGGGTGTTCTTTTTAAATTCAGGTAAGTTCGGCATTGTTTCGTAGTTTAGGATATTGTACATTTTGATTCTAAGATACTCGAATTCCAGGGGAAAGAGAGGAAGCGAATAACAGTCATTACATAGAAGGCTTCAAACATCGCCCTTGAAACGACAAATGATGTCATCTCTATCTCTCTCGCAATTTACCAATAATTTCCAAGGCCTTTATTTGCGTATGATTTAACGACTAAAACATTCAACGTGACTATGAATAACTCAGTCGTTACATTATCCCCGTGATTCAGTGAACCGAATGGAACACTCAACATATTGCTCAAATGTATTTCTAAACTCCGATGTCACGTTCTAACTTTAGTTCCATTGTTTTTCAGGGTTACCACAAATAAAGATGCAGTAGCTTTGAAGCCATTTTTCAGCGTTGTCTTATTGGTAAGAGTTCATATTAGACCATCCTTTGTATAAAAATTATTAAAAACTGAAATTACCTGATTTAACAGTCGGGAGGATATCAGGAGAGGATTGAGAATTAGATGTTCACTGCTCCGCTGTCATAGACCCACCATCCCGACCAAATATCAACACGACTTATATAGTTGAAATCGAAGTTCTGACCTCCATCTTTCTCACTGAGTCCGTAATGCCAACCCCACGCGTTTGGTACTATTTCGCTCGTGATTTATGAAATCACTATACTCAGTGGAAAGTGAACTCAATTGCAGTGTTTATTTATGTATTTATAATGTTTTACATACAAAAACGTGGCCTGTTTGCCATCTCTTGATGAATGCAGTACATTTGCATTTGTCTCTTGGCACAGGCTAGAGTAAAATGTGGCTTTGCACCGATGTCTCAGTCTCACTCATGGCTGAGATTATATGGAAGCTACTGAGGTATGGGTGGTGCTTAGTAATGTCATTCAGGGCACAGTCAGTGTCTGTGGATGCTGTGAAAGGTTCTAATCATAGGGTTAGTACTGCTATACTGACTCAGTGAGGAAATCAATGGCAAACTACCTCACTCCTCTTCTTGCATATTACGCCTCAATATAGCGCTGCCTTGGGTTTTTGTGGGTATCTACCCACATAAGCTAACGGCGGTGCCTTTTGAGGATCCAACCAGCCTTCGAGCTGACTACCTAACAGACAGACATACAAAAACAAACCTAACCTTCCTTGTGATACTAGCAGTAATTTTCCGCAAGACAGTGCCTAACTTAGTAGCGAAGGCGTGTGGTGAATTTCTTTTATTCAAGTTGGTAACTTAGTCACATGATCGTCTTTCGGGTGTCACATGACTGTCCAAGATGGCGTCCATAAGTGAAGGAAAATTGCATTATTTCCGTGAAATAACAATTATTGCGGTGCAGCAGTGGCTATTGAGTATGAAGAGATTGTGGAACGATTCCCAACAACTCCCCGAAAGGTATGCATATCATAAATGATATATTTTCAATAAGCTAATGTGTTAAAAGTGATGAAAAGGGAGGATGGTCTAAAGTGAACAATAAATGTCTTATTAACCATTAATACTTTAGCATTCAGTCAGTCAATATAAAATAATTTACTGGAATATGTGAAAACAGGCCTGAAAAAAATTGCATGTGATTAAGATTGTCCATAACAGTTATACCTGTATATCACAATCACACGTATGTTACACTAATTTTAGTTCAGGTTATCTTCTTTTATCATATTTCAGTAAATTGAATTATTTTGTTTCTATATTGGCTTTCACGGCCAGTGAATTAAAACTCAGCAATTTTTCTAGCTTAATGCCGTGTCCTGTGTGGGGTTACACCTAGGAACACTAAGTTGGCTCATCACCTGGCTCTTGGTGTCTGTACCAGGACCCCCACAGGAGTAGCGAACTGCGCGCTACCTCCCTTTTTATGAAGCGCACCTGCGCCTCTTTACTGCGAGAACTTTAATGGCTTCCAAAAAGATACTATATTGGTTTTCACAGCCAAAAACTCAGAAATGTTTCTAAGTTTATGCCGTGTCTTGTGTGGGGTTTCTCAAAGTAACACCAAGCTCTCGCAGTAACGAGGCTATCACAATAAAACAGGTTATCTCACAAATTCCACTTATACACACACAAGTACACGGGGCTAGATGACCACAACGTCTCAAAGCCCCTTGATCAATCAACAACAACTTGTAGTTATCGTCACTAGCGGCATGGTTAAGATGTATCGTTTCTTACCAGAACAATGAAGCTGGCGCATTGAACTTCAGACAGACAAGAGTTTTAGCAACGATAAGTAACATTGCCCACAGGACATGACGCACGTGATGAAGTGACGTCAGCTAGTGGCAACAACAACAGCGTGCCTGGCGGCCATTTGCCATCCTAATGAACAATAACAAGAGAAACACAACGACCTCCCAAATTTCGATGTGTCCTTGCGAGTATCGCTGAATAGTCTATTTAGTGGGAACCGTTGCTATAGTAACACAATGTTACTAAAGCCTTCTTTTGAAAACGTAGCTTCGGTAGCGTAGTTGGTATATAGATAGCATGCTGAAGTTGTATGCCCATGATCACGGGTTCAAACCCAGCCGTTGTTAAAATCCTTCAGTCAGCCTTCCTTCGGAGGGGAAGTAAAGCCGGCGGGCCCATGTCATAGATTTATGTCATGAAAAATAACCTTCCACTAACTAAACTTGTGTGAAGCTAAATTTATAGGTTATGTTTGATTAATGCCCTTAAGTTCCAACGTTCGTCACCAGGCGCTGGTTGCGATGACATCTAGTAGTAGCCAAGTTCACAGGTAGGTATCGTTGACGGTAGCTTTTGGTAGCAAAAGTAGGAACTACTTGAAATTGATCTTCTGCAGTCTTTACCTGAACTACAGATAACACACACTAATTCAGCCGTCACAGTTAAGCCTAGTTATCAGACAGATTCTACACACACCCAAAGTACACGGGGCTACATGACCGCGTTGTCGCAGCCCCTAAATTGAGGAAGGAACCAAGCAACCAACTAAAATATTGAATACACGACAAGTAGTATCTTTCGTGGCACACCCTTTAAGAACCCGGGTCTACAGTCGTGTTTGTTTATCTATCAATCGACTGTATTTAATTACCTATAGTATATTATATTCATTTATTTATTCATGTATATTATTTAGCTACATGGTTGCCACGGTGGGTGACTGGTTATAGTGTCGGGCTGCCAACCCTAAGCTTGCAGGTTCGCTCCTGGCCGTTGTGGCAAAATTAATCTCGGGATCTTCCTCCTTTGTTTACTAGAAAGTGATGTAGTATCCAGGAGCTTAGATATCTAACCTCCATGACTTTCATACCGTTCCAAGGAGTGATAAAATTCGACATGCAAGCTACCTCTGGGCGTCAATTAACAAAAGCTTGCACCCGACACCCGCGGCCATACGATATTATTATTATTTAGCTACATTATTTATTTATCGTTTGTTGACAAATAGGGAACGTGTTTTCACCCACCTTCTCGCTATCTGAAGTAAAAGAACCCGGACTCACAATCATCTGAAGCTAAAATGCACTAAATGGAGGTCTTGGAGGAAACTTGCAGGTGTCTACAATTTTACCAACACGCTAAACAAGATAAGAAGACGGAAAATTTGTGTTTATTTTGTGGGGAACTAGAACACATCGGAATTCCATTGACTCATATACCAGGGAAGACCAGGTATAGGTTGCACCGGAAAGGTCGGGCTGGCACGTTAACAGGAGACATTCCGCGTGCCCCAATTTACTGTTGGTTCGAATGCAAAACTTATATCCAAACATGCTTGACCTAACGTTACGTTCTCGCCTGCTGTGCCAGAGGTTGCAGGATCGAATCCTGGTGCAGTCGAGCAGTTGGCATTTGACCCTTGAGAACTGGCGTGAACAAATACTGTATAACCAGTGTTGCCAATTTGGTGTTTTTAGCACCTGATCTGGTGTTTCTGAAGTTCGTCTGGTGCCAGAAATGTTCTAATAGCGCCATAGCAAGATACTGGTGTTATTTCAATAAAACCAGTGCCAAATCTGGTGCTTAACGTATTTTTTCGATGAAATTGTCTCCTATGACAAATAAGTAAATCCTGGAAGCCATGTAATAGTTTTAATAAAGTTAATCAATTAAGATAGGCAATGTTCAGCCTTACACGTGTCAAGGTCAACACTCCAACAGGGGAAGTCCCTGAAATTCTCATTCTTGTGCATAAGTGCTAAGTAAGTGCAACATGCAGGGCTCAGTGCAAGTGCACTTTTACAAAGAATCGACCCATCATCTATTTTCTTCCCAGCTCCCAGGAGATTTCCCAGTTTCATGCGAAGGATGTTTACTGTATGTACTTTCGCTCCCTCACTCAAATGCAGATGTAGGGAGAGTTTAATTGGTGAAAACAAGGCAAAGAAATCGAATGAATGTTCAAAAATTGCATTCCATTCTGTGTGTGCGATTTGGACTGAAAACAGAGGGAAAATGCTATCACGACTACGAACTTCCGAAGGATATAATAATGGCCAAAATTGGAAGTATGCAGAGCTACATCAGTACTGCTCTAAAGATGTAATAGCCGTAGCAGGCTCCGCAAGTGAAGAAGACGATTTTTAATGAAAGAAATGTAAGTAAAAAGCCGTTTATATATTTATAAGTGTTGGTGTTTTTCTAGTGTTTCGAATCATACAGTCCAGCTGGTGCTTTTCTGGTGTTTTAAAGCATAGGGTTTAGTCATTTTGACTCATAACTTAGTGTGTCACTCCTTTTTGTCATAATTGAAGAAGTTTAATGACGTAATTTTACACCTGGTTTGTTCCTATGAACTATTCCCTATTTAAAATGAAGTTTATTTATATTTTTCAAATTTAACAAGCAGAAAAATAACAATAATTTTTCTAACAGTATAAATTGGCTGTGATAGTGGTGGTAAAGCAGTCATATCGATTTCATTGAACAAAGGAGCTGATGACCAAGTTGTCCCTAGACCCTAAAAATAGATCAACAAGAACGTGAGCTAGTATGTGATTGTTCTGCATGAAAATATTTGGATTTTCCCCCTTAATTTTTTCAGATTGTCCCGACTAACATAAACCGAAAATTGTCACGCGAGGACTGGCGCCATGGGTAAATCTCACCCGACCGTAAATAATATAGAAATAACTTGATTGTTCAAAAAGCTATGGACATGTTTCTTTTGCAGGGTGAAGTTCAAGGCTAGGAAGGAAGGTACAGTAAGCGACAGGAAATAAGGGCTGACCAAAACGAAAATATAGAGCATTATTTAAGCTTCGGGTGAAAATGGACGTAAATCCAATAACATTATTGACCTAACGTACGAGGAAAATTAAGGTGTTATTGGATTTTCTGTAAGCCTATTGGTTATTTCATAAACAACCTTCAAACTTAAGTGCACATAATGCAGTTGTCCCAGAACTTTTGAAGTAAATTATGTAAAGCTATTTTATGTTCGACCCTGACTATTATATGTCAGAAAACTGTACTATAATGAGGCTCATTATAACACTGTTATCATTTTAAATGATCTTGTCGACTTCCGTCGTTACGCTGAGGTCTGGCGTTACGTCACGGTGACGGGACGAAATGTACCGACAATGCACTGAAGCGTGTGACGTCATAGTACGATGTAGCAGCCGAGTACCAAGAAGGCAGTGCGAGAACAATCAAGTAGGCAGTGAAGAAACAAAATAGAATCTTGAAACTCTGTTCTCGCACTGCCTTCTTGATACTCGGCTGCTAGCATTTAATAGTACATTATGCAACGAGCCTATAATGGCTATAATTAAGACACGAGTATTTTTATAAAACGAGCGTATGCGAGTTTTATAATTTCCATACGAGTGTCTTAATTACCATTATAGGCGAGTTGCATACGACTGTTTATGTTCGACGATAATTATAACTTTATTATATGTTTTAACATATATATTCATAAATATCTGTTGAGAGTCAGCCACTTGAATTTTTTGATCGGAGAGAGAGCGCTGGATATTATATTTCTGTCTTTCAAGATCTCTGAACGACCGACGCATGCGCTCTGTGTGCTTGCAATGCCAAAAGTGACAAAGATGCAGGCCATATGTTTACATCTGCCGTCCCTCAGTAATATTGTCACCGGAGTCGTTTGAAGGCAATGCGCTGCGTAGAAATTAGGGTTGGTTAAGGTACTGTGCTATTTCTTGTCTCATATTCACCAGTTTATTTACGCGAACATATTGACGGTGCATATTCCATGTCGGTAATTTATTATAGTTCGATGTTGTGTTTATGTCCGACATGTTGGATTTTGAGCGCATGCACGAAGGTATCGTTACCTAATTGGTCAATGAACGAGCTCTGATTGGCTGGAGAAACTGTATCGTAATGAAAAACAGTGTTATAATGACCATCATTATGATACAGTTTTCTGACACATAATAGTGAGGGTCGAACATAAAATTATATAAAGTCCAGTCTTTCAGACTATCAGTCATTTTTTTTATTATTATGAAACAGTTTCTGCCACCAATCAGAGCTCAAGAAACAGTTGTTTGACCAATTAGATAATTAGATGCGCTGAGTTTCACGGCCTTCTAATTTAAATTTCACTGCGTTGCCTAGTGTCATAGTGGGGTGATCGAGGAGGCCATGGTCAAATACATGGCATTCTCTGCGTCCCATGCGCTCTGTTCAGTACATAAAACTGGCGAAATCTCGACAGATATTTATGAATATTTATCTTCGAACATAAAATAGTTATAATAATTATCGTCGAACATAAACAGTCGTATACAACTCGCCTATAATGGTAATTAAGACACTCGTATGGAAATTATAAAACTCGCGATACTCTTGTCTTAATTATTGCCATTATAGGCTCGTTGCATAATGTACTATTCTGCGCATATAACAGTTTTATTAAGACAGCATTTGTTGTCCTGACGGTCTGGCTCTAAGTTCCAAGGAAAACATTATAGACAGGAAACGTTCCTTGCAAAACAAGTCCACGAATGCTTTCTCAGAATTTTTACACTGGACTAGCCTATTTTTCTGTAGAAGTTTACGTGATTTGTTTATGTGACGAATTCATTGAGAATTGCCGCCAATACAATACTATAGGATGCCGCTCAGCTTGAATGTTTCACCTCTTGTTTAGTGAAGTCACTGCTTATGTCACACATGACGTCACTGTGACCTCACACTTGTCCAGGTAACGAACATGGCGCCAGCTAGAGAGAAAATAAAATCAGCAATAATAATAATTGATCGTAAGAAAACCGGTTCTGATATGTGAAGAAAGTGAGTCAGAGCTTTGTGTCTACGTCATGGACTAATCACTTCTGACTGAAATAGCTTTAGGATATCTTCCCCTCATAAATGTGATGACGTCAGCCCAAAAGATGAAGAAAGTCCTCTTGTTATCTCGGATACAAATATCACGACCGATAATGACACCTAATTCCAGTCGCAATATTTGTTGCATAATAGGTGCCATCTTTGGAATTCGTCTCCTGTTAGAGCCTTGGAAGTCTAACGAAAGAGTCACTGTTTTTTGAGTCTACAATGTCGACCACGGGACCACAAAAGAAATCGAGCATTGTTTCCTCTTGTCTTTCATACGTCCCCTTGTGACTGGAATCCATTGTTATTCCTGTTTCAAATCACCACGAGGCGATTCCAGCTTCCCGCGGTGGGTGAGTGGTTATCGTGTTGGACTACCAACTCCAAGCTTGCAGGTTAGTGGTAAGTGTTTTTTTAAAGGCGACAAAAATCACGGTATGCATGTCATACGATGTTGGCATGTTAAAGAACCCTTTTGCATTCAGTAGGCTGTGTTTATAGTGGCAAAATTAATCTCGGGAGTTTCCGCCAACACAAAGTTCCTAATTTCTCTACTAGAAAGCGCTGTAGTGTCAAGGAGCTTAGATATCTAACCTCCTTGACTTTCAAAGTGCTTCAAGGAACAACAAAATTCGACATGCAAGCTGCCCTCTGGGTGTCAAATAACAAAGCTCGCACCCGGCACCCGAGGCAATACTAAATTGATATTATTATTATTATGTATTGTGAACGAAAAAAGGTAACAATAATGGACGAATTAAGAAAGGAGCGTTTCTAATTGTTTCGCAACAGCATAGCTAAGTGTAACAGGAGCACTTTTCACCACGGAATCCGAGGCTACTGGAGCTGAGTCATATCCTACCCGTGCGACTGTACTTGTCGACCAATGCGCAAGTAAACAAAGAATAGTTCCCACCTTGACCGCCGGCACTCATATATTGAAAGGCTAATATACAGTACAGTATGTTTGCCCAGCGATAATGCGTGTATCTCTTTCAACTCAGCTGATAAGTGCGAGGTATCTGAGCCGAGATAAGATTATCAGCTTGGTGAGATGAACTTATAAAGCCTCTACATGCCATCAGATTGTGGGAGAGAAATTCTATGTTTCAACAAAGAAATTAATAACATTTGTATAGAATTGTTGCAACCCCCGCCTGACCTCTTGTGTTAGGAGAGGCTGCTGTCTATTCATTTCAGTTGCTTCGGACTTATTTGGTCATCAGCCTCGTGTGCTTGGGAGGGTATTGAATTTGTCTGCCCCCCAGGGGCTCACATGTAGTGGGACATGGGTTGGCGACCACGGGACCCCAGCTGAATCCGGCATTGCTTCCACTTACTTGTGCCGGGCTCCTTTCCGTCTTCTTTCCTGTCGACTTCACTTGGTCAACTCTTGTTCTCTTCCAACCCCGACGGTATTAGGGTATCCAAGACCTAGGGAGTCTTTCACTTTCCCGCCTTAATTGACCCTCCTCTCATGTTTCCTGATACCCTCCTTCTGTGAGGTCAGCCTTCTTTTTCTTTTCATGTTATCTCCTGCCTTCTGCTAAAGGCCCTCAAGGAGGCAGGTGTGTGTAGCCCCACCACTTCTGGTGCACCCTGGATAGTGCTACACCCTCAAGGGCTCACGGCTAGTGAGTTTGGGAGTTGGCGACCTCAAAGGATTTCTGAGCTGGGTCCGTTTTGTCCCCTTTTTCCTCTGACCTTGAGGTGGGCCCTCTCCTCTTTCCCTTTCCCATCTGACTTGCATGGCTCTCCTTCCTTTCAAGTCCCTCAATCCTCATTCTTCGAGGGTTGAGGGCATTTCTTTTCTTCCTGTCCTTAATTCATCATTGGATGTTACCAGGAACAGATTTCCTCAAAGTTCAAACCCATTAAAACAGAAGTAACACAACCTCTACAATTTGATTGTGAAGTCGAGGGTATGATACCAACCTTAGAAATGTTTTCCTGCTATTTCTAAGCCACAGCCGCCTCCTTCCCAGTCCCAAATTTAATTACTGTATTGTAGTAACAAAACACATGTCATACACATACCAAAGTAGCCTATGCGGGGATTACGACCAGAATGACCTAAATGAAACAAGAAAAGACAAAAAAGATGACGAGAGAATTTTTGAATTGGATGTTTGAATCCCGGTGCTGACAGTGGGTATCCTGAGTGGTTTTCCGTGGTTTTTCCACACTCCCCCCACGCAAATGCCAGCATAGTGCGCCTATCCCATCACCGAGCTCGTAATTATACTTACACACACAACTACCGTCACTACAAAAGCATAGGTTATCAGACAAATTTAACACACACCTAAGTTTACGGGGCTGATGACTAAGATCTCCCAAGACCACTATATCGAATTGACGACAACAACAAGAGTTTTACAGTAGACTTATTCCGGCTTCCCACGCAATCACCATTACATTCCTCATGTTCCGGCATTGCCTCTTGAAAAGAGGTCTATGTACTCCTGAAACTGTTTTCACGTCTAAGTGGATGGGAGGAGTCGAACTGAGGACTCCCGCTCGACATGCAATGCACTTCCCAACACGTGAGGGTCACCAAGTACATATTTAATAAATATATCCGTAGGCATTTAATTTTTATCTGTTACGCTAATCGGTTCTCTGAATCAGCTCACGAATGTAATGTGCCAATCTTTTTTTATTATTATTATTTCGCTGTTTCATTCAACTCTTTGATTCTACGATATCGCACTGCACAATAAGTTTGATCGCCGAGAAGGCTGAGACTCCCGTGACGTCATGATTGCCTTTCATTGTTATGCTTCCGTACAAAGGCCTTGGAATCAAAGACAAAAACGTGAATAGATAGAAGCAACAGATATATTTCTGTTCTATTGACCGTGAAACCTTAGACTCGTAACAAAGACCATAGAAAGACAGATATTAAATAGTGCTGATAATAGTATGAACTGTTGTACTCACGTGATTGCTATTACATTTTTCATGAAATATTCAGCAAAATTCATTAAAAAGATCTATTTTAACAGTTAACTTAATACTGAGATATAAATGTAATTTGCTTTTTGCAAGGTACGAGACAAAGAAACCAATAAGACAAAAGTTATTACTTTTAAAATGCCAAGACCTTCTCGATTGATTCATTGTTAGCAAACACACTTTTTTTTGCCTTCTTCAAAATGTGACATTTTTTTATCGACTTCAATGTGACGTAATCAAGGCCCATAGTTTATACAATAGTTCAATTGTAAATTTAAACGTATTATTTTTTATTATTTACCGTTCATAAAACTCCAAAAAATGGGGGACATAAATATAGATTTTTAAGGTTACTAACTTAAATTTATAGTTGATGTATTTTTGACATAAACATAAAACTGAATTTTCATTGTCACTTCATTTTTTATTTTTTTGCAATTATTTTCAACACAATAAAAGAGAAGTGTATCCAGAAGGCAGTGGTTTGAATGTTAACGTATTGTGAGTTGGCTATCTTTTATTTTTTTAATATAGTGGGCGTACTGGATTTTAAACATTATAGTTATACATGTTTTTAAGATTGATATTTTATCCAATGTAAGTTAATATGAAAATTGACAATTTCATTTTTACTTTGGTTAGTCTCAGTAAACATATAATTTAAAAAATGGAAATGCAGGTGGCAGGCTGTGAATTGTAGTGCCCTGTCATTGTTAAGGTTACATGGTATCTAAGTTACAGTTGATTCTACAAAGAAATGTTTAGGCGATAGAGAAACACATTTGGAAGGCTGTGAAATATACGTGTAATGAAATTAAACACTATTAAGTTAAGTGAATTTGTGTTGTTTCTAAACATATATATTTCAGCGATAGAGGAACTCATTTGGAAGGCTGTGAAATACACGTCTAATGAAATTAAACACTTAAGTGAATTAGTGTTCTTTCTGCAAAGTGATATTTCAGCGATAGAGGACTCATTTGGAAGGCTGTAAAATACACGTCTCTTGAAATTAAATACCTTGGCCCCTTTAAGTGAATCAGTGTTGTTTTTACAAAGAGATATTTCAGTGGCAGAGGAAAACATTTGGAAGGCTGTGAAATACATTTCTAATGAAATTAAACACCCTGGCACTGTTCTTAGTGTTATTTCGAGAAATGGATATTTCAGTGGCAGAGGAACGCATTTGGAAGGCTGTAAAATAGGCTAGATTTTTAGTGAAACCCTGGCACTGTTATTAGTGTCGTTTTTACAAAGAGATGCTTCAACAATATAAGTGTACTTACCATTGCCGATAGATCAGACATGGGAGCAGCTTGCGAAGTTCTTATTGTTGCTAGAAGCGCCAAGGCGATCCCCGCCGTCCTCAACAATAGGAATAGCATTGTTGATGCACTGCTGTTGATACTCTTCATTGTTACACTGGGACTGACTAGCTAGTGACACACCCACACATCAACCACGCACGGTACACTAATCTAGTCCTCCACAGAGTGAGACAGAGAGAGCCTAGGCGACTAGCTGTCCTGTCCGTACAACACTGGCTCGGCCAGCCCACTGCGGAAGGTGTTTTATAACAGAGCTTGGCGGGAGAGACATTAGGAGGGGGCAACGCAGAATTACGTGGTCTTGCGGCTGGAGAAGGAATACTCGGAATTATTATGAGTAAAAAAAATCAAAGTGATTTCCTTTAAAACGGTCTTCTTCTGCCTTTTAATGAGTGTATCATTTTAGTGTTTTTCATAAATATGCAGACTCGGTGAGGTAAATCGTTTCTTAGCAGAGATGCTCTACACTCGCTGTGAACCCCCCTCAAGGACAGCTGTAGTGACAGTATGTCCGATGTTATCTGGTAGCCTATATTTATCAGTTCACATTCTAATGTTTGCCCCGCACAGCAAGTCTAGGGATCTGAGGTTCGAATACAGGTGCTGACAGCGAATATCCTAAGTATGGCTTTATACTGAGTTTATTCCAAACTCTGCCCGGGCAAGTGCTGGTATAGTGCCTTACTTCAAGACTCGGGACACCTACCCCATACCCAACCCACAACACACACTACTACAATCTCCACAAAGCCATAGGTTATCAGAAAAATTCGACACACACCCAAGTACACGGAGATGATGTCCCATATGTTCCCTGCACCTGAAATAAATTAACAATAAAATCAAAACTTTACGCATGCTCCCATCCATACCTCCAGTCCACCACGTGGTGTAGTGGCTAGCATTCTTGGCTGTCACCCCTGAGGTCAAGGTTATAGACCACCTCGTAGTGTAGTGGCTAGTATTCTTGGCTGTCACCCCTGAGGTCCGGGTTATTGACCACCTCGTGGTGTAGTGGCTAACATTCTTGGCTGTCACCCCTGAGGTCAAGGTTATAGACCACCTCGTAGTGTAGTGGCTAGTATTCTTGGCTGTCACCCCTGAGGTCCAGGTTATAGACCACCTCGTGGTGTAGTGGCTAGCATTCTTGGCTGTCACCCCTGAGGTCTGGGTTATATACCACCTCGTAGTGTAGTGGCTAGTATTCTTGGCTGTCACCCCTGAGGTCTGGGTTATAGACCACCTCGTAGAGCAGTGGCTAGCATGCTTGGCTTTCACCCCTGAGGTCCGGGTTATAGACCACCTCGTAGTGTAGTGGCTAGCATTCTTGGCTGTCACCCCTGAGGTCCAGGTTATAGACCACCTCGTGGTGTAGTGGCTAGCATTCTTGGCTGTCACCCCTGAGGTTCAGGTTATAGACCACCTCGTGGTGTAGTGGCTGGCATTCTTGGCTGTCACCCCTGAGGTCTGGGTTATATACCACCTCGTAGTGTAGTGGCTAGTATTCTTGGCTGTCACCCCTGAGGTCTGGGTTATAGACCACCTCGTAGTGTAGTGGCTAGCATGCTTGGCTTTCACCCCTGAGGTCCGGGTTATAGACCACCTCGTAGTGTAGTGGCTAGCATTCTTGGCTGTCATCCCTGAGGTCCAGGTTATAGACCACCTCGTAGTGTAGTGGCTAGCATTCTTGGCTGTCACCCCTGAGGTCCAGGTTATAGACCACCTCGTGGTGTAGTGGCTAGCATTCTTGGCTGTCACCCCTGAGGTCCAGGTTATAGACCACCTCGTGGTGTAGTGGCTAGCATTCTTGGCTGTCACCCCTGAGGTCTGGGTTATATACCACCTCGTAGTGTAGTGGCTAGTATTCTTGGCTGTCACCCCTGAGGTCTGGGTTATAGACCACCTCGTAGTGTAGTGGCTAGCATGCTTGGCTTTCACCCCTGAGGTCCGGGTTATAGACCACCTCGTAGTGTAGTGGCTAGCATGCTTGGCTTTCACCCCTGAGGTCCGGGTTATAGACCACCTCGTGGTGTAGTGACTAGCATTCTTGGCTGTCACCCCTGAGGTCCGGGTTTTATAGACCACCAATTTCGAACAATACTGTGTGTGCACTCGAGTTTGGAAGTAGATTAAATAAGCATTAGGACAACAGAAAACCCAATAACACCATCATTTTCCTAGTTTTATTTACCGTTATGTCAATAATAATAATAATAATAATAATAATAATAATAATAATAATAATGTTATTGGTTTTACGTCCCTTTTAATTACTGAGGCTTTTAGAGACGCCGGGGTGCCGGAATTTCTCCCTGAAGGGGATCTTTAACGCACCAGTAAATCTACTAACACGGCTCTCTCACATTTTAGCACATTCAAATGCCAACTGACTGTGCCAGGATTCGAACCTTCAACCTTGGGCACGGCAGGTGAGAACGTAACATTAGGTCAGGATATTAGTTTTCATTCAAACAAACGATATTGAGAGGGCTTGACGCGGTAGATCAGGACAAGTGCAAGGTCTCCTGTTAAATGTGCCGGTCCAAACTCTCCGTTGCAACCCATACCTGGTATGAGACAATGGAATTCCGATGTGTTTTTGTTCCACCCAAAATAAACACTGTTGAGTGTGTTGGTAATTATTGTAGATGTCTGCAAGACCTCCATTTACTGATTTGAGCTTCAGATGATTGTCCTGTTTGTTTGTTTAATGCGAGAAGCTGGGTTAAAAGAGGTCTCCTATTTATCAACGAACACCTAATTGTCTTGGAATATAACTTAGGTCTGTAAAAGAATTGAAAATCCACAGCCTGCTTTCAGTCGGCCGACCGGGTCAGGGAATGGAATGAATGAAGCCCCCATCTAATGGCGAGGATATGAACTGTGCCGGCTGCCGAAGCCTATCGCACTCCCCTGGGGCAATGAACAAATGAAATGATAATGAAGTGTATTGCTGGAATGAAATTGTGACAGGGAAAACCGGAGTGCCCGGAGAAAAACCTGTCAGCCTCCGCTTTGTCTTGCACAAATCTCACGTTGAGTGACCGAGATTTGAACCACGGACCCAGCGGTGAGAGGCCGGCGAGAAGCCGCCTAAGCCACGGAGGCTCCTTAGGTCTGTAAATTCTGCGGTGAAAATGACAGCAAAGAAAACAGTGATGAATCTCTTACGGCAAAGAAAAAACGTCTTTGTCAGCAAGACATTGTAATATAACACTTTACTATTGGAATTAATAGCCGTACCGTTAAGAGTTTTTTCAACATTTTGACAATTAAAAGACAGACTCGTACATTTAATGACAAACTTTCCAAAAAAAACACCCCTTGAAATACATCATCAAAATGTTCAGATTTAAAGAAAATGGATAAAAATCTTGTTCTTATGGAATCGTTATCGATCGCAGCCTCTAGACACGCGTCGACTTCGGGAAGAAGGCTACAAGATATTCTACATGATTGTAGTGGTGCAGTAACTAGCATTCTTCGTTGTCACCATTACGCTCCAGTTTCGATTACCGGCTCTGCGAAGAAATTTAATTCTCATCTGAGGGCTGGAACGGGGTACTCTAAGCCTCAGAGATGGGTTTGATTCATAGCTCAGCCATCCTGGTTTTCCGTGGTTTCCCACTTCTACTCCAGGAAAATGTTAGGATGGTTCCTAACTTAAATAATTAAGGCCACGGCTGCTTTCCACTCAAATATATATAGCAACAATATCCATTTTGCAATACAAAATGTTTTTATATGATGTCCTTAACTTTTTTGATACATGTTTCGGTTCTTGTGAACCTTCTTCAGTCAAAACACATTCTCATATGACAATCTTCTTACACTTATAAAAACTCTTTATGTTCGACCCTGACTATTATGTGTCAGAAAACTGGATCATAATGAGGCTCATTATAACACTATTTTTAATTATGAAACAGTTTCTCACCAATCAGAGCTCAAGAAACAGTTGTGTGACCAATTAGACAAGGATAACTTCGCGCATGCGCTCAAAATCCAACATGTCTATATAAATTACCGAAAGTGCATGGTCCATATGTTCGCGTAAATAAACTGGTGAATATGAGACAAGAAATAGCACTGTACCTTAATATCCCCAAATCCAATTTCTACACAGCGCGTTGTTTTGAAACGACTTCGGTGACAGTTTTACTGAATACTGGTGCACAATCTGAACATATGGCATTGAAGCACACAGAGCGCATGCGTCGGTTGTCCAGAGAGCTTGGAAAACAGAGATATACTACCCAGCGCAGCACCCGATCACAACATTCTAGTGACTGAACAGATATTTATGAATATTTATGTAAAAACATATAATACAGTTATAATTATCGTCGAACATAAACAGTCGTATGCAACTCGCCTATAGCCATTATATGCTCGTTGCATAATGTACTATTTTTACATTCGACAAAATTGTTTAAAATAGACATAAAATACTTAAAGAATTCGATTATGTATTTGAAGTTCAGGTCTTAGGCCCTTCGTCGTTGAAATTCCAAATTTTTAACTCAGAATCTGTAACAGTAAAAGGGGGGTCCTAATAATCTACTTTTTTATTTGGAGACTGATTTTCTAATTTATTTCTTTGGGGGGGGGGGGGGGTTGAACTTACCCCATTGTACAAGTGTCTTGTTAAAATCGTGTATAATAAAAATCCTTGCGGCTATGGGTGAACGGAAGATCCTTGCTTTAAAACTTGTTATTGTTGCTTTAACTACCTGTAACGACGAAGAAAATTAATAGAAAATGTAATGGTAAGCTCTGGTATAACCCCGTAATAATTTGACCGAATGTTAACTCACCGCAGATCTGAAGATGTTGGAGATAGCACCTCACTGTTTAAATGATGTACAGATGTGTTGTTGAACAGCTTTGTTCACTGGCAAACTGACCGACCTTGGTACTGTAAGTGTGTGAGCAAGGGTCGCTCGACGGGGAGGCGAGTGCTTACGTTGTGGTGGGGAGGGGCGCTTTCTGTTTATGTCGTTCTCTTCGTCTTATTTTCGAGATCGTGCTAAATAATACGTTGTCGTTGAAGGTTGATTCGTTCAAATTGTTTATGGGGTCTGTTTCTTTGGGCGATATGAATTTCTAAGCTTTCTAACACGTTGAGTTTTTTTACTTTTATTAGCTATGTGTACGATTTCCAAGTCCTTGTCTATTGAGCTATTGTCTATTGACCTTAATTACAAATACCCCCCCCCCAGGGGCTCACAACTTGTGGGACGTGGATTGGCGACCACGGGACCCCAGCTGAGTCCAGCATTGCTTCCACTTACTTGCGCCGGGTTCCTCTCCATCTTCTTTCGGGCCGATAACCTAGGTGTTAGGCCCCTTAAAACAACAATCATCATCATCATCTTCTTTCCTGTCGGCCTCTCTTAGTCAACTGTTGTTCTTTTCCGACACCCCCACCCCCTCCCAGGGGCTCACATCAAGTGGGACGTGGGTTGGCGACCACGGGGCCCCAGCTGAGTCCGGCATTGCTTCCACTTACTTGTGCCGGGCTCCAATCCGTATTCTTTCCTGTCGACGTCACTTGGTCAACTCTTGTTCTCTTCCGACCCCGACGGTATTAGCGTATCCGAGGCCTAGGGAGTCTCTTCCTTTCCCGCCTTAATTGGTCCTTGTCTCATCTTTTCTGATCCCCTCCTTCTGGGAGGGGTCAGCCTTCTTTTTCTTTTCATGTTATCTCCTGCCTTCTGCTCAAGGCCCTCAAGGAGGCAGGGTGTATGTAGCCCCACCACTTCTGGTGCACCCTAGAAAGTGCTACACCCTCAGGGGCTCACGGCTTGTGAGTTCGGGAGTTGGCGACCCCGAGGGATTCCTGAGCTGGGTCCGGTTTTCCCCTTTTGTCCCTTCCCTGAGGGGGTGACCCTCTCCTCTTTCAATTTCCTATCTGCCTTTCATGGCTCTCCTTCCTTCCAAGTCCCTCAATCCGCATACTTCGAGGGTTGAGGACATTTGTTTTCCTCCTGTCCTTTATTTGCCTTATTCTCCTTTAGTTTTCCATTTCTTCTTGTATATAAGTTAGTAGTTAGTTTTAAGTTTGCATTTCATTTTCATCTTCACGATCACCCAAACCATCAGGGGCCGATAACCTAGATGTTAGGCCCCTTAAAACAACAATCATCATCATCATTTTCCGACCCCGACGGTATTATGGTATCCGAGGCCTAGGGAGTCTTTCACTTTCCCGCCTTAATTGGCCCTTGTCTCATCTTTCCTGATCCCTCATTCTTCAAGGGTTCAGTCTTTTTTTCTATTCATTATATTTCTTTTCCTCTTTAAGATTCCCGCCCTGTTTTTCTGAATTGGCTCCCCCATGTCTCTAAATTACATTTTGTGAGTATTTTGAATCTTAACCACATGTTGTAAGTATTTTCAATATACATTGCATTTTGCAAGTATTTTGAACATCAATTGCATTTTGTGAGTATTTCGAATCTACATTGCATTTTGTAAGTATTTTGAACTTAAACTACATTTTTTGCGTATTTTTCAATCTAATTTCCTTTTGTTAGTATTTTCCTTCTAAATTACCTTTTGTAAGTATTTCCACAACTCCGCCATAGCCGGTCCCAAGCCCGATTGAAAAAGGAGGAGGGTGAATGGTTGGTTACTGGGCCTCGGTGGGGACACCAATGCTGAGTAGGTGTCTCTGGTATATACTGAGAAATGCCCTAGTTTGGAGGCTCTGCCTAGCAATGCAACCAGCAAATCCTAGCCCGTAAGGGAGGGGTGAGGGCGAGTTTCCGGCGCCTTAAAACGGGATATGCTCAGATAAGGGGGAACAACAAAAAAAAGTCCAGTAGGCACAGATGCTCGTGTAGGGGTGATTGCCGCCGTCGGGTGAGGCTTTTCAAATTCAGAGAACAAACGGAAGAGCCGGACAGATAAACATGACCAGGAGACTCGCAGGGAATAGGAATGAATACAGAAAGTGGCTGGCAGACCCGGCGCCGAGAGGCAAAAGGGATAGCTGAAGTAGAAGAAGTATTACCACTCTACATTTTGTGAGTCATTTCAATCTGAGTTCCATTTTGTAAGTATTTTCAGTCTCACCCAGATCATTAGGGGCCGATAACCTAGATGTTACGCCCCTTAAAACAACAATCATCATCATCATCATCATCATCTACACACACTCAAGTACATGGTGCTACATTACCATGATATCGCAAAGCCTCTAAATCAATCAATCAACAACAAGAAAGAAATGTAATTCTAGTCTGAGGATCTGGAAAGTGGTACACTTGCTTCGTGTGGAGGCTGGACTGAGATGAGTTGTGTTGGATTCCTACTTCAGCCATCCTAGAAGTGAATTTCCGTGGTTACCGGACTTCTACTTCATGCAGGAATGGTACTGTCTATTACCCGAATCCTATGCAGCACAATGACACAGGTTATCGGACAGGACAGCTTCCACACACGGGGCTACGTGACCAAGACGGCGCAAAGCCTCTAAATCAATCAACAAAAACTCAATGCCTCTGTTGCTACATGACCAAGATGGTGCAAAGCCCCTAAATCAATCAACAAAAACTCAATGCCTCTGTTGCTACATGACCAAGATGGTGCAAAGCCCCTAAATCAATCAACAAAAACTCAATGCCTCTGTTGCTACATGACCAAGATGGTGCAAAGCCCCTAAATCAATCAACAAAAACTCAATGTCTCTGTTGCTACATGACCAAGATGGTGCAAAGCCCCTAAATCAATCAACAAAAACTCAATGCCTCTGTTGCTACATGACCAAGATGGTGCAAAGCCCCTAAATCAATCAACAAAAACTCAATGCCTCTGTTGCTACATGACCAAGACGGCGCAAAGACCCTAAATCAATCAACAAAAACTCAATGCCTCTGTGGCTACATGACCAAGATGGTGCAAAGCCCCTAAATCAATCAACAAAAACTCAATGCCTCTGTGGCTACATGACCAAGACGGCGCAAAGACCCTAAATCAATCAACAAAAACTCAATGCCTCTGTGGCTACATGACCAAGATGGTGCAAAGCCCCTAAATCAATCAACAAAAACTCAATGCCTCTGTGGTTACATGACCAAGATGGCGCAAAGCCCCTAAATCAATCAACAAAAACTCAATGCCTCTGTGGCTACATGACCAAAACGACGCAAAGCCCCTAAATCAATCAACAAAAACTCAATGCCTCTGTGGATACATGACCAAGATGGCGCAAAGACCCTAAATCAATCAACAAAAACTCAATGCCTCTGTGGTTACATGACCAAGATGGCGCAAAGCCCCTAAATCAATCAACAAAAACTCAATGCCTCTGTGGCTACATGACCAAGACGGCGCAAAGCCCCTAAATCAATCAACAAAAACTCAATGCCTCTGTGGCTACATGACCAAGATGGCGCAAAGACCCTAAATCAATCAACAAAAACTCAATGCCTCTGTGGCTACATGGCCAAGATGGCGCAAAGACCCTAAATCAATCAACAAAAACTCAATGCCTCTGTGGCTACATGACCAAGACGGCGCAAAGACCCTACATCAATCAACAAAAACTCAATGCCTCTGTGGCTACATGACCAAGACGGCGCAAAGCCCCTAAATCAATCAACAAAAACTCAATGCCTCTGTGGCTACTTATCGAGTCTGTACTACATCCGAGACAGGCTGTCTTACCTTGGCCTTCCTGTACACAGCTTGGCCTCTACTCTTCCTTCCGTAAATAAGCAGCTTCTCTTGGCACTGGGCACCGTTACTGGAGTGGGAGGGGGGCAGAAGGACGCGTTCTATCAATGTCCTACCCCTTATTAATCCCGTTGGATTCTACGGCCGGATGCCCTTCCTGACGCCAATCTCACGAGAGGAGTTAATGACAGATGAATGAAAGGTCAATTTTTCAAGAAGGTTGGTTGGTTCCTTAGTTTAGGGGCTGCGACAACGCGGTCATGTATCCCCGTGTACTTTGTGTGTGTGTGTAGAAACTGTCTGATAACCGGTGTTAATTGTGATGACTGTATTAGTGTGTGTTAACTGTAATTCAAGTAGATGGACTGCAAACGATTAATGTTTTCAAGTAGTTCCTACTTTCGCTATCAAATGCTACCGTCCACGACACCTAGCTTGCGGACTTGGCTACTAGATGGCATCGCAGACAGCACCTGAGGGTAAACGTTGTAACTAATCAATTCTAACCTATAAATCTTGGCTTCACACAAGTGTAGTTAGTGGAAGGTTCTTTTTCATGCCATGAATCTATGGCAAGGGACCGCCAGCTTTACTTCCCCTCCGAAGGAAGGCATACTGAGGGATTTTTAACGCTCTTAAAAATCCGACGACTTCCGCCGGGTTTGAACCCGCGATCTTGGGCATAGAAGCTCTGCATGCTAACAACTACGCTATCGAAGCCGCTAAACTGGAAGGTAAACCAGACTCAAATGAATGAATAATAATGCCCTCAAGGTAAATGAATGAAAATCCACAGCCTGCTTCCAGTCTCCGACCGGGTCAGGAATGGAATGAATGAAGCCCCCATCTAGCGGCGAGGATATGAACTGTGCCGGCTGCCGAGGCCTGACGCACTCCTCTGGGGCAATGAGTAAATGAATGACAGATGAAATGAAATGATAGTGGAGAGTGTTGCTGGAATGAAATTATGACAGGGAAAACCGGAGTACCCGGAGAAAAACCTGTCTGCCTCCGTTTTGTCGAGCACAGATTTGATCCACGGACCCAGCGGTGAGAGGCCGGCGTGCTGCCGCCTAAGCCACGGAGTCTCCTCAAGGTAAATACATTTCCTAATTTAGATTATTACCGAAATTAGCCCTTTGTAGGACAAACTTATTTATTCAAATGTTTTGCTTTAAATTAGATTTTACTTTTTTATTTAGGCCTTTTATCTGTTAACATTGGAGCAGATGACCACACTGTTTCACCCCCTTAAAGCAACAATAACTATCATCGTATTAATTGTTTTCGCTTTTGTTTTTGATTTCTTGTTAGCATTTTTTTGTTTTCTGCGTTTACATCTGTTTTTGCTTTTGTTTCTGTTTTCTGCTTTTGTTTTTTTTTCAATTTTCTGCTTTTGCCTTTATTTCTGTTTTCTGAATTTGTTTCTCTTTCTGTTTTCTGCTTTCGTTCCTGTTTTCTGTTTTTGCTTCTGTTTTCTGCTTTTACTTTTGTTTCTGTTTTCTGCCTTTGTTTCTGTTTTCTCCGTTTCTGTTTTTTGTTTGTTTTTGTTTCTGTTTTCTGCCTTTGTTTCGATTTTCTGCTTTTGTGTCTGTTTCCTGATTTTGCTTTTGTTTCTGTTTTCTGATTTTGCTTTTGTTTCTGTTTCTGCCTTTGTTTCTGTTTTCTGCTTTTGTTTCTGTTTCATGCTTTTGTTTTTTTTCTATTTTCTGCTTTTGCCTTTATTTCTGTTTTCTGAATTTGTTTCTCTTTCTGTTTTCTGCTTTCGTTCCTGTTTTCTGTTTTTGCTTCTGTTTTCTGTTTTTGCTATTGTTTCTGTTTTCTGCTTTTGTTTCTGTTTTCTCCGTTTCTGTTTTTTGTTTGTTTTTGTTTCTGTTTTCTGCCTTTGTTTCGATTTTCTGCTTTTGTGTCTGTTTCCTGATTTTGCTTTTGTTTCTGTTTTCTGATTTTGCTTTTGTTTCTGTTTCTGCCTTTGTTTCTGTTTTCTGCTTTTGTTTCTGTTTCCTGCTTTTGTTTTTTTTCTATTTTCTGCTTTTGCCTTTATTTCTGTTTTCTGAATTTGTTTCTCTTTCTGTTTTCTGCTTTCGTTCCTGTTTTCTGTTTTTGCTTCTGTTTTCTGTTTTTGCTATTGTTTCTGTTTTCTGCTTTTGTTTCTGTTTTTGCTATTGTTTCTGTTTTCTGCTTTTATTTCTGTTTTGTGCTTTTATTTCTGTTTTGTGCTTTTGTCACTGTTTTCTGTTTTTGCTATTGTTTCTGTTTTCTGCTTTTATTTCTGTTTTGTGCTTTTATTTCTGTTTTGTGCTTTTGTCACAGTTTTCTGCTTTTGTTTCTGTTTCTGCCTTTGTTTCTGTTTTCTCCTTTAGTTTCTGTTTTTTTTGCTTTTGTTTCTGTTTTCTGCCATTGTTTCGGTTTTCTGCTTCTGTGTCTGTTTACTGATTTTATTTTTGTTTCTGTTTTCTGATTTCGATTTTGTTTTTGTTTCCTGCTTTTGTTTCTGTTTCTGCCTTTGTTTCTGTTTTCTGCTTTTGCTTCATTTTTCGTCTTTTGCTTTTGTTTGTGATTTCTGCCCTTGTTTCTGTTTTCTACTTTTGTTTTTTTCTGCCTTTGCTTCTGTTTTCTGCTTTTGTTTCTGTTTAACCTTTTGTTTCTGTTTTCTGATTTTGTTTCGATTTTCTGCTTTTGTGACTGTTTCCTGATTTTGCTTTTGTTTCTGTTTTCTGATTTTGTTTCGATTTTCTGCTTTTGTGACTGTTTCCTGATTTTGCTTTTGTTTCTGTTTTCTGATTTTGCTTTTGTTTCTGTTTCTGCCTTTGTTTCTGTTTTCTGTTTTTGCTTCTTTTTTCGTCTTTTACTTTTGTTTGTGTTATCTGCCCTTGTTTCTGGTTTCTGCTTTTGTTTCTGTTTCCTGAATTTGTTTCTGTTTTGTGATTTTGGGTTTGTGTAAGTTTCTGTGATCCCGGAAATATATTTGATTTTCATACACATGGACATTTCCAGTGGAAATATTGAACAAGATTCACTTTGAAGATATAGTGGTTGCTACACAAACCATTACGGTATTATCCTAGTTCGGAAATTGGTTTTCTAAACCGCGACCTGGCCCTGGTCTAATCTTGTAACACTCGCGAAGATATTGACGAAACGATCCTAGAAATCGCTGGCTGTTCTTGTGCTCGCGGTAGAAACTGTATCGCTGCGCTGTGACGTCACCGGTTGACATTGACCTCGCGTTTCGAGCGCTGCTGGAGTGAAAGTGTTGGTTGCTTAGCAACGCTGTCACTTGTTAAGTAGACTATTTTGTCCCACTTTGTGGGGGGCTATGCCACTTTCCGCCTCCCCCGCGTCCAGAGATCAGATGAGGCGACTACGGTGGCGTAGTTGCTAGTATGCTGAGCTTCTATGCCTAAGATCGCGGGTTCAAAACCGGCCGAAGTCGTTAAAAATCCCTCAGTATGCCTTCTTTCGGAGGGGAAGTAAATCCGGTTGACCCATATCAGATTTATGGCTAGTAAAAGAACCTTCCACTAAATACAATTGTGTGAAGCTAAATTTGTAGGTTATATTTGATTAACTCTCTTAACCCTTTATAGGATAGTGGTCCATATATTAACCACCTACTATAAAAAGAGTTTCTAGGCTATTATCAAAGGTGCTAATGTTTGAAACTTTCAGCCTAATTACAACAAAATTTATGATAAGCAAATATTATATCTGTCTTGTGCTGGAGAAAATTTCAACTAGTAAAAATAATCAGAAATATTAAGATTAAACAATTAAAAAAACACATAAATTTACAAATTAAAATAAAACATCACTAAAAGTTT
Organism: Meconema thalassinum; assembly: GCA_946902985.2. NCBI lineage: Eukaryota > Metazoa > Arthropoda > Insecta > Orthoptera > Tettigoniidae > Meconema > Meconema thalassinum. The sequence goes on along the minus strand of OX336398.1, from coordinate 58,965,966 downwards.
GCGGCTTCGGTGGCGTAGTCGGTAGCATGCTGAGATTCTCTGCCCAAGATAGCGGGTTCAAACCCGGCCGAAGTCGTCGGATTTTTTAAGAGCGTTAAAAATCCCTCAGTATGCCTTCCTTCGGAGGGGAAGTAAAGCCGGCGGTCCTATGTCATAGATTTATGGCATGTTAAAGAACCTTCCACTAATTACACCAGTGTGAAGCTAAATTGGATAGGTTAAGAATGTAAACAACGCTCTTAGGTTTCTACGTTCGTTGCCAAGAGCCGACTGCGGTGGCGTCTAATAGCTAAGTTCTGAACTAGGCCTAGTACTTGTTGACGGTGGCGTTTGGCGGCAAAAGTAGGAACTACTTGAAAATTGATCGTCTGCAGTCCTTACTGGAATTAAAACAGATACACACACTAATACAGCCATCACAATTAACACCGGTTATCAGACAGATTCTACACACACCCAAAGTACACGGGGCTACATGGCCGCGTTGTCACAGCCCCTAAACTGAGGAACCGACCAACCAGAGATCAGATGTTGATTCTTTAGGGCCTTGCGACATCGTCGGCATGTAGCCCCGTGTACTAGGGTGTGTATGGAATTTATCTGATAACATGTATCACTGTCATCAAGAGTTTAGTGCTTTTCAGTTGGTCAACACGAATGTACCCAAAAGAGCTGGGTTATGCCCTAATCCTGAAATAAATTGCATGAGATTAATAAATACACTAGGATGACCAGTTTCGATCGTCAAGCGATCATCATCAGATCCATTACACATAGGCTATAAAATCTATGTTTGAAAATACAGGTGAAAATATTTACAATATGTACAGCACATATGAACAGGGGGAAGAAAAGGGAAAAACCAGTGTCGTTGAGATAACAGCCCACCTCAGTCGACCACACCTGGAGTTACAGTGAACACGAAAACTGCGCGCAGCTCCAGAAAGGAAGACTACCAGATAAGTAGTAGCCTGTAATATTACAGTTTAACCATAGTTGATTTTTAGAACCATATAATAACTTCAAATATACAAACTCCGGATATCTATCACCATTTAGCATTTCACCTAACATTAGATATACTACATTTAGCATACAGCGACAGTGGCAGTACCAATACTGCAACTAAATAATTGTATATATTGTAAATATTTTCACCTGTACCTCTGTTTGGGTACCAACTAAAAAGCACTAAACTCTTGTTTACTAAGGCAACACTGAAAAAATTGTTTCAAACCCCACAATATCACTGTCATGTCTGTAATTTGTAATTGAGGCAGGATTTAGGGGTAGGAAGCGACCGTGGCCTTAAGCTAAGTACCATCCCAGCATTTGCCTGGGGTAGCAGTGGGGAAACCAAGGAAATCCACTACCAGGATGGCTGAGGTTGGAATCGAACCCACTTCTTCTCAGTTTTGTCAAAATGTTGATTGTCTAGGGCAGGGGTTCTCAAACATTTCAGAAGGTACACGGCAGGCCATCCTTCTACTCGATCCACATGCGCAGTGAGCTTCTTGCCGTGACTACTGTGTGAGTTATTTACGGCGCGTGTATTTGAACTCCACAAAGTATTGCATATTTTCTTTACCGAGCACAAATCTAATTTATCATCAGTACTCAATGACTTTGGCTGGCTTTTAAAATTGGCCTATTTAAGTGATATTTTTGAAAAACTTAACTTTTGGAATAAGTGTATGCAAGGTAGTGTTTCTGATATGTTCTATGTTGAAATGATAACTAACGCAATGATTGCAAAAATCACCCTTTGGGAAAAGGAACTGAAAAACAACTATATTTTGTTTTATTAAAATATCTTTCGTTATAAAATTACAAAGGTTAAACCATACTAACTAAATACCTTTTACATTTTTAATAACCTTTATTACTACCTAAGAAAGGCTAGTAGGGGGTACGCAGGACGTTTAATTTTTTAAAAAGGGTACGATGGTTGAAAAAGGTCTAGGGGCTTTGCGACATCGTTATTGGGTCTGTGTCGGATAACCCGTGTCATTGCCATGTTTGTAATTAGACTGGCTCTGTCGCGCAGTGGTAACACTCTCGCTTTCTGTACCCAAGGTTAGGATCGAATCCTTTCGCAGTCAGTTGGCATGTGAAGGCGCGCAAATGCGAGCGAGCTGTGTTGGTAGATTTACTAGCAACATTCCGGGACCCGGGTGTTTCTGGTTGGTTGGTTTAGGGCAGTGGTCTTCAACCTTATTTTAATGAAGGGCCAAATTGTTGTTATGGAAGGGCTTGAGGACCACATTAATGGAAAGTGTTGGTTGATTCCTCTGATAAAAATAGCTAACTGAGCCGTATCTATAATATCAGTGCTCTCATCAAGCGCCTCTGAATAAATAGCAGACTTTGAAGGACGTCTTTTAGTGTGTTTTCAATATCCTGAGCTAATTCTTCGATCCCAGTAACTCCAGATAAGTTAACCTTTGAAAACAAATTCTTTTATTTCGGGCATAGAATTTCAGCTGCCAATTCCATGCACTGCTTTGCAAACTCACCATCCGTAAATGGTTTTGATTTGTACAAAAATGATGTAGCTAACTTTAACACTTAATTCACTTTCAGCGTTTTGCCAAATAAACGAGGATTGTTGACTTTCTATTTTTTTCTTTAAATCTCGTATCTTATCTATTCTAAATTGTCCTTGGATTGAGTCCATCTTGGAGGCGTGCTTGGCGTCGTATTGCCGCTTTAAATTGTACTATTTCATAATGGAGGCAGATCCATTACAAATTAAACGAACTGGTTATTTTTTTATATTTACGAAACAGTACAGGTCAGTCCACTTTCCTTGGAACACTCGCTACTCATCGGCAATTTTCCGTCTGTTACGACTCATAGTCATTATTCACAAAACATAAACAAGCGTACACTCGCTAGGAAAGGTCATGTGATACTGATTAGTGCACCGTGGAAAACAGTCTCAGTTGACTGACGTTGAGTCAAGGAGTAGCCACACTTCCTACGGCCTACGAAGTTAGTAAGTTAGTTATTGTCCTTTTAAGGGGTGGAACTACGAGGTCATCTGCCCCTACGGCTTCGAAGTATGATAACATTTAAAAATCATTAAAATGATGCAATCTTCTGAACTCTTTGTTCTTTTTATCAACGGTACATCAACATAACATTGTTGTGGATATCGAAATACCTTCAAATATGAATTATTGAAACTAAATCGTTATGCGGGCCGCTGAAACATACGCGGAGGGCCGCGGGTTGAAGATCACTGGTTTAGGGGCTGCGAGAACGCGGTCATGCAGCCCCGTGTACTTTGGGTGTGAGTAGAATCTGTCGGATAACCAGTGTTAATTGTGATGGCTGTATTAGTGTGTGTTATCTGTTTTTAATTCAAGTAAGGACTGCGGATGATAATTTCAAGTAGTTCCTACTTTCGCTACCAAATGCAACCGTCCACGGCACCTAGCTTGCGGACTTGGCTACTAGATGGCACAGCAGTCAGCACCTGGCAGCGAACGTTGGCACTAATAGAGCATTATCAATTCTTACCTACAAAGTTTGGCTTCACACAAGTGTAGTTAATGGAAGGTTCTTTAACATGCCATAAATCTATGACATGGGACCGCCGGCTTTACTTCCCCTCCGATGGAAGGCATACTGAGGGATTTTTAACGATCTTAAAAAGTCCGACGACTTGGGCCGGGTTTGAACCCACGACCTTGGGCATAGAAGCTCATCATGCTAGCAACTACGCCACCGAAGCCGGGTGTATCTAAAAGCAGCAGTGTTTAAAAGGGACGTATTTATTTATTTATCGTATGGTATGGTACAGTACATCATAATACATCTTAAAGAAATATTGAAGAAAGGAAAAAAAAAGAGAACAGATAGTCTCATAATTTTATATCTAAATTCAAAATGTAGTCCACTGATGCAGGAGTCGCTGAGAGAAAATCTATTATTTTGCCACCATAGGATCTTAGAGGACAGTCCTGAATGGGCTTCACCGTTTGTCTATCGGCTCCACAGTCACACATTGGAGAGGGTAACCTGTTCCGCACAAACACCAGAATTGGTCCTGACCCGGTTTAATCTCCACCATATCCGACGAGGAAGATCAAAACCAGATACTTTAGATGTGACAGATGTCTTGGCACTCCTCTGGAGCAAAAATCTTCCATTCATGAGACCACTGCTGGACTATGTCAAAGTTCTCATTGACAAGTCTCATAGCTGTATTCACAGGGGGCTGCCTCTAGCGAAGTCTGGGTAGACACGCAGCAGGTATATCAGCATGAATAGGGCGATCCTGATTTTGAAGTGTCTTTTGGTATGTTTTGACCCGGATATTACACCTGTGGAGATGGGGTGGAGGAATGTAGCTCAGAACAGGAAACCATTGAATAGGGGTGCATTTAATTGTACCAGATATCAATCGCATGGTCTTGTTGATTTCAACATCGATCTTCCCTATGTGAGGGCTGTTTAACCACACAGGGGCACAATATTCAGCTACAGAGAATGAGGCTAATTGCAGAAGATCGAAGAGTTGAAGCATTAGAGCCCCATGTTGTTCCACATAGTTTCTGGATGATGTTGCGTGATCTCAGCTTAGCAGCAGTCTTCAAAAGGTGATGCTGATTCCTGCAAGTGGTGCCCCTGCATAGATATTGGAATCAAAATTCCAATACTGAACTGAGCATCAGCACTAGGTGGCCAGACTATCTATATAGATCTCCTGACCAAAACACACTGACAATGAAAGGGACGTAAATTCTACAACATAACTGTAGTAGTCTAGTAGTATTGAGGCTAGTATTTGGAGGCCGATGTACCATCCAGGCATTCGCCTGTAATAGAAATGGGGAAATCACCCAAATCCACTTCTTGGATGTCTGAGGGGGAGATATGGACTGTCTCCCACCACTAGCTTCTGCACTGCTGAGAATAAGAGTTATTCCCCCGTCCCGATAAGCAGCTGTACTACGGGCCTCCGGGGGTGGCAGCTAATCACACTAACCACTACACCACACATGCGAATAATAATGATAATAATAATAATGAAAATCCACAGCCTTTTTCCAGTCATTGGACCGGGTCAGGGTTGGAACGAATGAAGCCCCCATCTAGCGGCGAGGATAGGCATTGTGCCGGCTTCCGAAGCCTGTCGCACTCCTCTGGGACAATGATTAATGAATGACAGATGAAATGAAATGATATTGGAGAATGTTGCTGGAATGAAAGATCACAGGGAAAACCGGAGTACCCGGAGAAAAACCTGTCCCGCCTCCGCTTTGCCCAGCACAAATTTCACATGGAGTGACAAGGATTTGAAGCACGGAACCCAGCGGTGAGAGGCCGGCGCGCTGCTGCCTAAGCCACGGAGGCAACACTAATAATAATAATAATAATAATAATACAACTCTTTCTAATCCACCATAAATAACTACCCCTCTAAAAAATATAATAATCTTCTAAATGGTAAGATTACCTCAAACTAGATTATTAAACATTTACAATAGCAAAACTATTTTTAAAATATGGTTAGGTTGTCGAAAACATCCCAATGTACCAGTTAATGCTAATATTGCTAGATCAAAATTAAATATTAGTCTGTTTTGTAAACTGTACCTGTTTTATGTATCCCAGGCCAACACTAATCTCTTGTCCGCAATCTGGACAGCATATATTTAGTTGTTCGCAATCTGGACGGTTTTTGACTTGTTCGCAATCAAGACACAACTGATTTGAAATGAGTCACTTCAAATTCACACCACTCGACACAACATAATTTGGTAGAGGGGAGGGGGAGGGAAACTACCTGACCGCTCTCAATGGGCGCAGTTCCACTGCCACATTTAAAGGTTGATGCTAATGACCAGGGTCATTAGTGAAGCTTGGGCGCAGTTCCATACAACCCATCTGAGGTGGGCATCGAATCGAACCCTGACCTCCCAAGTGTTTAGCTAGGATTCAATAGAACAATACATTTATTAAGGAGGGTCGGACTTTGACCTTGGAGGTGTGGACGGGAAATGGGAGTGGTAACAAGCAGTCATCTTTGGGGAATTTCTTCAACACCTGTTCGTCTCTATTGGCAGCCATGGTTACATGATTGTCACGGAGATTATCCACCGTGCCACTATCAGTACCATATAGTTGTTTGCTTAACCTTTAGAATGCCAGGGATGGAATTTCTGCTATAAATACTACGAGCTAATATATCGGCCATGTTTTTTTTTTTGCGGCTCTGATGGCGTAGTCGGTAGCACGCTGAGCTTCTATGCACAAGATCGCGGGTTCAAACCCGGCCGAAGTCGTCGGATTTTTTAAGAGCGTTAAAATCCCTCAGTATGTCTTCCTTTGGAGGGGAAGTAAAGTCGGAGGGTCCATGTCATTGATTTATGGCATGTAAAAGAACCGTCCACTAACTACACATTTGTAGGTTAGATTTGAATAACGCTTTATTAGTTCCAACATTCGCCGCCAGGTGGTATCTAGTAGCCAAGTTCATAGCTAGATGTCGATGAAAGAAGCATTTGGTAACAAAAGCAGGAGCTACTTGAAAAATTGATCGTCTGCAGTCCTTACCTGAATTACAGAATAACACTCGCTAATACAGCCATCACAATTAACACCGGTTATCAGACAGATTCTACAAGACCCAAAGTACACGGAACTACATGACCACGTTGTCGCAGTCCCTAAACTGTGGAACCAACCAACCATTGGGCCTCTTTTTATAAAACTTATTATGTTTCCAGTCACGCAGTGCTGTCACTATTGTAACCAAGACAACGCAGGAATTATTCTCCCTCTGAATATATCGATGTACTTAATATTCGTGAATAACTGGATTCATATTGAACCCTTTATCCACAGGCTATATAAAGGATTCTAATATTTATTCATCATCTTTTGATACATTTCTACAGACAGCAGATATGAGAGCCAGACGGTGTTGGGATAAATTGAGAAATCAGTGGCCGAGAGGACACAATGGTTTAAGCTCCTGTGGTATTTTAGGAGGATGCGTATATATTCTTGAGACATAGAACAGGTGCAACTTTTAGCGCGAATGTTGGCTTGGGGACGCACACTATGGCTTGTTGCTATGAAGATTGGCGCCAAGGAAGAAATCGAACGCTACAAGGTAATTGGTCTATCATCATGTGAACCACTCCCTACGGCAGAAATGTTTGTAAAAACGCGCAAAGACATACAAGAGTCTTAGGCCAATAGTATCAAGACGCCTTGTCTTAGCGGGAACTCGGCTTGGGAACGCGCACGAGTAGATTAACGCGGGAGTTATCTACAGATTAATTCCACGATCGATTCAAGCCGGCTACAGCATAATCGTAACCTCCACACTGCTACGAACTCAATGATACCGGTCGCATGCTAGTCTGATAGTTATTATGGAATATTTTTTAATAGATCCCCTTCCACACCTACCCTAGTCAGTGTCATTTATAAGGATCCACGATGCTTCGAGGAACATTACTATTTTGTACGTCTGAGGACGGAAGACCACTTATTTTGTACGTCTGAGGGCGTAACGTCGACCACTAATTTTTGTTCGTCTGAGGACGGAACTCATAACTTATTTATTATAGTATAACTTCTGTGATTTATTTGTAGTCCCAGTACTACCAGATAGGACCAGTTCATCGAAGTAATTCACCAAATAGACTGTCAAGGAATATAGTACTTGATAGGTGAATATAGTAGGAATTATATCGTGTGTGTATCTGACAAAACTTTATTTAATTCAGCACGTGATGACGTCCAAGAACGAGGATGGATCTGGGAACCAGCAGGACATTTGCCTGAAGATGTCAATGACCAGATAAACATCTTAAAGGAGATGGCTGCAGACGTAATTCCTGGCACTGTTTTAAAGGATTGAGTACCAAATAAATTTTATTTATTTATTAAGTCAGCTACGATGTTATGGGATATTTTTGTAAATATTTGTTTGCTTGCTTGGTAATGTAGATTATTAGTTTTTGTGTTACTGACACATTAAATATGGGACTAGCCGAGCGTTGCGTAATTTTTATATTTTGTGATTGTATTTGGTTTAACTGTACGGGGCGAGACGCGCAGCCGATGCCCGATCTCGCTTGCATAAATCGCGGTCAAGCATTATTATTCGGAGATTTGCCTTACAACAAAAATGGAACTGAATTAATTTTGAGATTAAAAAAATAGAATTTGGAGGGTAAAATATTATTTATGAGTAGAATCTTATGACGGATCAGGATTGTTTTCGATAGTTGCTTTCCAGCAGATTTGAACGGGATGGCGCTTTGCACCCGAGTTTCTGTTGTGTGTTTTTGTTAATGTGTCTATGGACGCAGTAGTATTGTTGATCTGTTTGAGCCGACCCAGAGAGTGAGTGTGTAGGAGATTCTGTCCAAGCTATGGGTGCGTATGTGATTTTATGATGTGCTAGCGAGAATATATCATGGTGATTATTCTGACTTGCTCCATGTCAACCCAGTTCATGACCTCGTGGGGCTGAACTCGTGGTATATATTTGTTTCTCGCCATCCTTGGGATGCCTGAGATATGTTGATGTTTCCTGAGGGAACTGCACTTAGCTTGCCAGACAGAGAGAGATATTTGAAGGACAGCGTGACTCATACAAGAAGGGGGAGCTCAATCAGATAACGTGTCTTGTCATTAGTAACAGATCTGCTTTCTTATACTGCAATTTATGACGTTGTTTTAAATTCAAAAAACCTGATCGGTTATAATGAGTGTTGCTTGATTAAATGGGAGCTGTCCATACTGTAAGGTAGCCACCGAAATTCGTGTTTGTCTGGCGTTTCATATAAATGTAAACATTGTTTTTTTCAGCCGTTAGGCATGTATTTTGTTGTTGTTGGTTCAATATTTTTTTTGGTGTGTTTATTTTGATGCGTTCTTGACCCGTGTCAAGTTAGGGTGCGCGGAGCTATGTCCCCAAGTTGATGAGAGCGGTTTTTGGCCTATTTCTGGCATGCTCTTGTTTTATTCCGTGTGCTCCTGCACCAGTAAGAATCTCAGGGAGATTCTTCATTTTGTTTAGATTATTAGATCTTGCATGTGTCAGTAGTAGTTGTAGTGTATTAATTAATGATGGGTCCCATAGCCGTAGTGTGATTTAAAAGATGCACTCCGTAAGCAACATGTCTGTTTCAGTTGTAAACGGACCCGCATCAGTACTCAGTTTCTTATTAACGAACAGTACACCACACATTATATAACTTCTTGACCAGAAAAATGGACTTGTATCCATATGTTGTGACGAGTGGGTTCTTACGGCTCAAATGCTTATGTTATGATTTTATCATTTATGTGAAGTTGCTTTCACATTGTCTTGTTGTGACGAGCGAGTTCCTACCGCTCAGTGTTATTATTATTATTATTATTATTTATTAAGGGGGTATAAGTCAGGGAGGATTTGTTTTTTTTATTATGATTATTATTATGCACATATTTTCAGTCATTAAATTTATTTTATTCTACTTGTTATTCATTTTATTTCTAGTATAGCCTCTGTCATGAACCTTTCTATTCATTAGAGCATGTTGTTTTAAGCGAACTTTGCTGTGTAACGCAGTCAGGACTGAACACGACCCCGTAGACGACTCTCGACAAAACCATGCTTTATTGAAGGGTGCAATATTAAGTATGGTATTCTTTGAATCACTTGCAATCAGCTGACTTCCCGCATTTGTTACTTTTTTAAGTAGTGTTCGTTTACGAAGATAATTATTAAGATCATCATCTAAAGGCAAGGCCTTGTCGCTGCAAGCACATTTGTCTCTCATTTGCTGAACCTTTTAAGTCAGCATACTGTTTACATTGAAGTTCATGAATCACAGAATCCGAATGAGCCTTCCGCGGTCTTCCTCTTACTTTCTTTCCCAGAAGTTTTCCTTCCAGTAGGGTGGTCAAGAACTCATTATGACGCAGGGTGTGACCAACAAATTTTGCTTTCTTCTTTTCTATAGTTTTTATTTTAGTCGATTTTACCCTCCAGGTTGGTTTCTTCCCAGGCGCGGATTCAAGGGGGGTCACGGGGGTTATGACCCCCCCCCCCCAAACGAAGACCAAATTTTTTTGCAAACTTAAAAAACGAAAACACAATAATCAGACAAATAAAACTTAACTAATTTTAACTGAAAAACTTTTTTTTTTCATTTTATTTAATACTAAAAATATCTTGATCGCAATTATTATGTTCTGATACAACTGTACATATTTACAACTTCATCCCTGTTATATAAAAACGATTATTTATATAAAAAAATCAACTCGTCTATTTTGTTTAGCAAACCTTGTGATTACCGAATCGATGTCTATACTGATGTCACGATGAATGTGCAGCAATGCACGGATAGGAATTTGGGGCTTTTTTCGCACCAAAAAAATTTGCTGACGTCCAAACTGCAAGCTTGGTTGGCAATTTAAGCTGTGACTTTCTCCCTTTGTCGGTACCAACTCGACTTCCCGAAACTGTAACGTACCTTGATACTTTTCTCGAAGCTCGATGTAAAAGTCGCAAAACACGCCGTTGCAATTTGTACGAATATTTTTGGTACTTTAAACGCATCAAATTTCTATCCATGTAGCTTGCAAAAAAATTGGTCTTGTTTTGTACGTTTGCTTATTTTGTGATTGCGTTTTTAGTGATACCATTTTTCTTAACAATTTCGATTCTCTAACCCCCCGCCAAGCCGAACTCTAGATCCGCGCCTGTTTCTTCCACGGACTCAGCGAGGGGTCCCACCAATACTGCCGCTACGGGTAGTGTCCTGGAGCTGGAAACATCTTGTTGGAGGGGATACAACTGTTGAGTGGGATCAGCACCTCGCCCAAGCGACCTCACCTGCAACTGCTTTGTGTAGTAAAGATCAATTTTCTAGTTTCGTCTACTTGCTTGAGGACCCGTTCGTTAGTCTTTTTATAATTATATTGATGATGATAATTGTTGTTTTAAGGGGCCTAACATCTAGGTTATCGGCCCCTAATGGTTTGGGTGATAGTGAAAGATGAGATGAGAATGAAAACTATAACTAATACCAACTACAGACTTACAAACTAGAAGAAGAAATGGTAAACAAATAAAGGATAAGGCAAATAAAGAACAGGAAGAAAAGAAATGCCCTTAACCCTCGAAGAATGAGGATTGAGGGACTTGGAATGAAGGAGAGCCATGAAAGGCAGATAGGAAAGGGAAAGAGGAGAGGGCCCCAAAGTCAGAGGAAAAAGGGGGCAAAACAGACCCAGCTCAGGAATCCCCCGGGGTGAACTCACAAATTGCCCAGCCGTGAGCCCTTGAGGGAGTAGCACTATCCAGGGTGCACCAGAAGTGGTGGGGCTACATACACCCTGCCTCATTAAGGTCCTTGTGCAGAAGGCAGGAGATTACATGAAAAGATAAAGAAGGCTGGGCGGCTTCGGTGGCGTAGTCGGTAGCATGCTGAGCTTCTATGTCCAAGATAGTGGGTTCAAACCCGGCCGAAGCCGTCGGATTTTTTAAGAGCGTTATAAATCCCTCAGTATGCCTTCCTTCGGAGGGGAAGTAAAGCCGGCGGTCCCATGTCATAGATTTATGGCATGTTAAAGAACCTTCCACTAATTACACCTGTGTGAAGCTAAATTGGATAGGTTAAGAATGTAAACAACGCTCTTAGGTTTCTACGTTCGTTGCCAAGAGCCGACTGCGGTGGCGTCTAGTAGCTAAGTTCTGAACTTGGCCTAGTAGTCGTTGACGGTGGCACTTGGCGGCAAAAGTAGGAACTATTTGAAACATTCTAAGTTGCAGTACTTAAATTAAAAAAAAAACAGATAACACACACGAATACAGTCATCACAATTAACACCGGTTATCAGACAGATTCTACACACACCCAAAGTACACGGGGCTACATGACCGCGTTGTCGCAGCCTCTAAACTTAAGAACCAACCACCCAACCAGAAAGAAGGCTGGCACCTCGAAGAATGAGGGTATCAGGAAAGATGAGACAAGGGCCAATTAAGGCGGGAAAGTGAAAGACTCCCTAGGCCTCGGATACCCTAATACCGTCGGGGTCGGAAAAGAACAAGAGTTGACCAACAAAGGTCAACATGAAAGAAGACGGAGAGGAGCCCGGCACAAGTAAGTGGAAGCAATGCCGGATTCAGCTGGGGGTCCCGTGGTCGCCAACCCACGTCCCGCTAGATGTGAGCCCCTGTGGGGAGATAATTGAGATACAAATACAGGGTATTTCTAAATTCCCATTACAAACTTTGAGGGCTTGTAGTGGGGACCAAGTTTAGCATAGGGACTTGTGTCCGGAAACGTAGCGTCTACCCGCTACCCGAAAAAAAAAAAAAAAACAAAAAAAAAACACCACAACACCAACACACGTTCACAGCACCCGCATTTTCAGCGCCCTGCCGGACTCCTGGTGCTTGGTTTCTTAGTTTAGGGCAGTGTCTCCCAAACTATTTGTGTGTGTGTACCACTTTGAGAGATGATAATCTTTCGCGTACCACCTAATGGTTGGGAGATATAGTAACCATAACCCCCACAACTACTATGTAGCAGACCAAAAGATGGATTGTAAACTGTGTTTGTTAGTTAAAGTTCAAATAATAAGAAGTGTGTCCAGTTGTTTTATGCTTGCCACGGTGGGTGAGTGGTTATAGTGTCGGACTACCAACCCCAAGATTGCAGGTTCGCCCCTGGCCATGGTAAGTGATTTTTGAAGGCGACAAAAATCACGACACTCATGTCATACGTTGTTGGCATGTTAAAGAACCCATTTGAATTCAGTAGGCCGTGTTCAATGGCAAAATTAATCTCGGGATTTTCCGCCAACACAAAGTTCCTCCATTCTCTACTTGAAAGCGTTGTAGTGTCAAGGAGTTTAGATATCTAACCTCCTTGACTTTCATAGCGTTCAAAGGAACGACGAAATTCGACATGCAAGCTACCCTCTGGGTGTCAATTAACAAAGCTTGCACCAGGCACCCGAGGCCATACGATATTATTATTATTATTATTATCAGTTGTTTTATTATATATTGTACCCGATAGGGCAATCCTTTAGGCCTGGATAAAATAAATTGATCTCGGGGGTGGTGCGTTCGTTATAGTAACTCACTTAAAGGCCTAAAGTGAAGGAAACAGGTGTCTAACAATTACAGAAATGGCGTACACTCACATCTTACTGAGTCCGTAATTTATTTCCAACAAAAAAAACTGGCAGAAAGAAATTACAGGAAAAAAAACAAATAAAAACCCAACTGACATCATACAAAGAAAAACCAACACCTTCAAAATTAAATATATAAAAAAAACAAAGAATATGTGATATCCCAGTGCGCCCCACTTATATAAAAAAACTAGAACAAACCTCATCCCACAGGATGAAACCTTAATAACAGCTGAGTTCAACCATTGAATTTACATTAAATCATTACATCACGTTACTCAGCTGTGCGAGGTGGTCAAAAACAAACTGCAGTTGCGCTTACTGTTTTTATTATTAACAAATAGCGTTATTCTGATTTTTATGTCACACAAATATACACTCTAGCAGGAAACAAGGACAATTTTTACACAGATAATGACGAGTACCTTTCATAGACGGGCTTCGGACCAAATGGGACCCAACCTACGTCGGGCTAATATAACTACGATATTTAGGGCGGGCGGATCATATCCAAGTATACGGGGCTAGGCACAAGACAAAATTACTACAAAATAAAAACGGTCTGAACCCGGATGAACAAAAGAAAACTACTATTCACGAACAGTAGTACAAGCAAAGAAATACGAATCAGCATGTCAAAACGACATGCACCCTTAAATTAATTAGCTAACAACGGTATGTGGTAATTACAGCTTTGACCAAAACGAGACAGGTCCTGGGGTGGGTGCGCCTTCCCATCTCTACACTGTGCTCTGAGCTAGCAATATTCTACCAGTAGCGAAAGAATATATTGATAACTTTCTGTCTTAAATGCTTCAAAATTACATTCAAATTTTGCCCTTCGGTTACAGTATTAAGATAAGTATTCAATTCAAATATTCAGAAACGACTTGTACAAATAATATTATTAAAAAACTAACTATCCCCGTGGCACTATGGCCCTTGAAGGGCCTAGGCCTATCAAGACCGCTGCCCAGCCAATTGACCTGCAGATATTGGGGTGATGCGTGGTCAGCGCGTCGGGTCCCATTTGCCGTTAATCTTGGTTTTTGTGACCGGGGCACTGGTCTCTCTGTCAGACAGCTACTCAATTGTCCTCACGAGGCTGAGTGCACTCCGTTCCAACCCTCACGTCAGTTTTAAAATCCCTGATGGAGCCGGGGATCGAACCTAGGCCCTCCGGGTGAGAGGCAGGCGCGCTACCCCAACACCACGGGGCCGGCTATTAATAAAAAAAAAAGACTCTTAATAATTAAACATAAAAACCAAACTTCAACTAACAACTTCAATGTGAAGGTGTGAGCTTGAAGATTAGAAGCCAACTTAGGAATGTCTGGTTTAAGATTGCTGAGTCTCAAACGAAGATAGTTTTCCACTGTAATGAGCCTATTCCGGTATTTATTCTTGAGATAAACAAGTGAAGAAAATGCAGTCTAACACAAGTAAGAAGTAGTGAAATGCAGTAAGAAACTAACTGCTTTGTCAGCTATGTCTGCACGCATCTCAACCCAAAAGTTCACAAGAGACATTTTTGAAATACAGGGCTATTACAAATGATTGAAGCGATTTCATAAATTCACTGTAGCTCCATTCATTGACATATGGTCACGACTCACTACAGATACGTAGAAAAACTCATAAAGTTTTGTTTGGCTGAAGCCGCACTTCAGGTTTCTGCCGCCAGAGCGCTCGAGAGCGCAGTGAGACAAAATGGCGACAGAGCCGAGAAAGCGTTTGTCGTGCTTGAAATGCACTCACATCAGTCAGTCATAACAGTGCAACGACACTTCAGGACGAAAGATCCGCCAACTGCTAACTCCATTCGGCGATGGTATGCGCAGTTTAAAGCTTCTGGATGCCTCTGCAAGGGGAAATCAACGGGTCGGCCTGCAGTGAGCGAAGAAACGGTTGACTGCGTGCGGGCAAGTTTCACGCGTAGCCACTGTTTCTTCTTCTTTCTTTCAGGAGATTTTTTGGACCTGAGAGAGCTCTTCACCCAGTCACCAGTTGAGGGGATTAATACTTCTTGAGGGCGAGAACCGCGCGATGTGGTTGGAAGTAGAATAAACTCACTTATGATACAGAACCGTTGTAATGTAAAAATTTAAGAAAGGGTTAGATGAAAAGGAAGGAATACAACACAAGGTGCAAAATCTTCACGCCTAGTGACCCACCAAGGCGACTATATACTACAAAACTGGGTAACACCGGGTCAACAGATAAAGGAATCCTGTATTTACAACGTTATAATTGAAGGTGGCAGGCGTCTAAAAAAGAGACGATCGCACGAACAATAGGAATTGTCGGAGTGTGTAGCAAACATGTAATATTCAAGGGCTGTACAAATCCAAGTTGGAGCAATTCACGAATGAAGTTTATACGAGGGCGTTCGAATAGAGTACATTGGAATAAAAGATGTTGGATGGTACCGATAGATTGTCCACAGTCACACCGGTCGGTGGCGCGAAGTTTGAATTTGAACAACCTATCCGGGGTAAGGGAGTGATTAAATCGGAGACGGATTATGGTAGTTATATGACGACGTGTGTAAGTACAGGAGGAAAACCAAGGTGTGATCGGGATATGGGGCTGAAGTTTGTAATAAAAGGTACCCTTGAACCGAGAGGTTCTATCCCAAATGGTTTGCCATGATTGTTGGAAGTGTTGTTTGGATTTTAAGAGCAAGTCGCTCGATAGCCACTGTTTTTGTGGCTCATGCCACAACTGGAGACCGACAGCGCCGACTTCATCTTTCAACAGGATGGTGCTCCACCGAACTTCCATCATGATGTTCGGCATTTTTTAAACAGGAGATTGGAAAACCGATGGATCGGTCGTGGTGGAGATCATGATCAGCAATTCATGTCATGGCCTCCACGCTCTCCCGACTTAATCCCATGCGATTTCTTTCTGTGGGGTTATGTGAAAGATTCAGTGTAGTTTGTCTTAGTTCTGAATCACAATTCAATTCATAAAACTGCTGCTTCTCTTTGGCCTTAAAGTCCTCCAGCAATATATGAATGTTTTTATATTTTTATATTTTTCGTAACATCACCGCGTACCACTGCAGCAGTACGAGCGTGTGGTACGCGTACCACAGTTTGGGAAACGCTGGTTTAGGGCATAGGCGGGCAATGAGAGAGCGCAGCTCCTGGAGCCAAGGAGCCGGGACCAGCTGATTGCTCGCTAATAGTTTCCGCTAGAACGACTAGCTGGCAATATGCGCAGTCAAGGCGCAAGCATAGGTACAGCATTGTACCGGGCTGAGTGGGCCTAGATTAGTGTATGCGTACGGCTGTACGATAAATATGACTCACGAACAAGCTTAGCACATTTTTATGAACAGTTTTCTCAAACAGATTTCCCAAACAAGCACAAAATGACTGCCAAACTTCTATCAATGTTTGGTTCAACATATCTGTGTGAGAAACTGTTCTCTCTAATGAAGATAAATAAATCTCCACGAAGAGCCACTCTAACTGACGCACATCTCACTGCCTTTCTTCGAATTGCAAGTGCAAGATCGGTCGCTCTAAATGTAACCGCTCTGCTTCAGCGAAAGGATACGCACACCTCCTCATCATCTGCAGAATGACAGTTCAATATGAGAACACATAGACCTATGTTTTGTTTTCGGTGAATGATATTTATTCATGTATTTATTTCTGTACTCCTAGAGCAAGAGTTCTAAACAAGTTGTTAGGTTTCAGGACTATCGGTAGTGGGCAAAGGAGTGTGTACTTATCAGCTGTCAAAGTAATTATTTATGTTTCCTACACAGAACCTAATAAAAGGAATATAATTAAGTGTATGTACGTAGCACCATAATCTAATCATCTAACGCACAACATACAGGGTACAAGTATAAAGCTGTTGTGATACGCCGCTTGTAACGGCATGCTGTGCAGGCAGCTACAAGGTTAACTTCGGTGAGAGCGCATAGCCGAATTGTGCTCACCTCTGGTTTAGGGGCTGCGACAACGCGGTCATGTAGCCCCGTGTACTTTGGGTGTGTGTAGAATCTGTCTGATAAACGGTGTTAATTGTGATGACTGTTGGTGGAGTTTGCCCCAGATAAACACCAACTCGTAGAGGGAGAACAGCATCAAGCATTAGCCTGGATTCAATAGCATTGTGGGGAGGCATTGAGACTGAATGATATCTTTATATGGGGCTGAAGGATTTGACACTTGATCATATGCTGGATAACAATATATAATTTATTCCAATAAGCAATCCGAATAAATAACCACAATAAATGACTTGCCTAAATGAAAATCCACAGCCTGCTTCCAGTCTCAGACCGGGTCAGGAATGGAATGAATGAAGCCCCCATCTAGCGGCGAGGATATGAACCGTGCCGGCTGCCGAGGCCTGACGCACTCCTCTGGGACTTGCCTAAATAAACACCATAAATTACATTAAATTCTTGTTAAAAAGAGATCTTTATACAGTTCAACTTTATCCACCTTAGAATTGAAGTTGTAATTAAAATGTGTTAAATGAGTGATAAAACACTTAACTTATCTTTGATGTCACTTTATGCGGAGAGTATTTCCACAAGGAATCCTTTCTCATAAGAAGGAATGTAGCCAAAACACAGTTGTAGGTTTCCATGGAGCAGCGTCAATAGGCAACCCACTGAACACATCTGAGACGATAATATTGCTTTTGTCGTGAACTTACACGGCTGGAGTTAGTTGACAAGCACTGTATGTAATGACTAGGGCTCGGATTTTAGGTGCTAAAAATCGGGAAAATATTTATTTTTTATGTATTAAAAATACCTGAAATATGCGACAAAAAGGTAAAAATATTTCATTATAATTTAGTTTATTAATGTGAATATAAACAATATGCAGTACTCACGAATGCAATTTATGCTATGTCTCACTGACTGCTGAAGCATTACAATACACAACGAGATACATCTTCAGGTTGTCCATCACAAATGACCGACAATTATCGCGAAACACTTATTCTGAAGGTGCGAAACTGCGGCAATGTTTCTGGCCCTTGAGGTGTTGTGTAACTTGAGATCGCTGATCAGGCTTGATTGCTTTCCCACATGGTTGGCAGAACAGAACGCCCCCAGCAGAAGTAAAGCTACCTTTAAATTCTGCAATAGACGATAACTTGTGGTTGTACTTTATACGTCGTAGAACTGCCTTACACTTCACAGTGCCAGTCCAGGTAGCTGGGGGAGGAGGAGGTCTAGCACGTGGTACAATATGGCTATGTACAAGGAAATCCCCGGCTTCCACAGTGAGTGGCACGGGGCGACAAGTTAAGAATAACACAGATGCGAGCTGACATACGCTCTGCTTGAAGATTAGATAGCTCACAGGTTTTTGCCCGTTGAAGTAACACAGAGCAAGAATGCAACAATAAACTGGAAGTTCTAGCGTATTGATTTTAAAAAATGTAAATATTATGTCTTTTTATGTAGACTACTTAGTAAAAAGCAGGAATTTCTGTATTTATAGAAAAAATGCTTCAAATATGTATTCACATAAAGAAATATTTATTTACCTAAAAGGTGATAAGTATAGTCTACAGATTGTGCAATTGGGCTACTGAGGGATTTAAGGTTTTTTCTCTGACATATTTATTTTCTTTGCAGGGCACTTTCTGTCAACACGATTACTTATTGGCACGTATTCAAAATTTTAACTCCATCTTGAGTGAAGATCTCCTTATTCGTCTCAAGCACTGATTCATTTACTTAATATTTCTAGCTCTAAACTACGTTCATGTCGGCACACTTAGTATTTGGCACCTATTCAGAATTTTAACTTCATGTTGAAGATAGAAGATTTACTTATTCATTTAAGCATTTAACTATGTGCTTATTCTATTTCACTGATCTATATTAATTATTGGTTACAGAACTTTATTAGCCTATTTTCAATTTTGAAAAAATAGGCTTATGAGATCACCTTTTGTCTGTGTGTGTGCGTGTGTGTGTGTGTGTGTGTGTGAGAGGTGTGTGTGTGTGTGTCCCTAATAAATTCTAAACGGCTGGAGCGATTTTAATGAAACTCGGTAAGTTCATAGCACTATTCCGGACGACTCCGACCGTGCCCTTCAAATTTTGTTACGTCTCACCAATCCAACATGGCGACTGTGCGAAATATTTCACCAGCATTCAATATCTCCGAAACTATTCCCGATATCACCCTGAAACCTTTTACGGTGATAAAGGGAACTACTAGAAGTTCACCTATGTGACTTTCAAAAACTGGTTAACTACAAAACGAACATGGCGGCCAAGCGAATTTGAAAATTTTAAATAGACCTTTCTCGCGATTTAATGTTCCAAACGCAATGAAATCTGGTACAGGAAATGTTAATACACATTGCAATGCACTGGTATCCAATTTAGTACATTTTTTTTACATAACCTCAAGATGGCGGCTGTGCGAATTTTAAAATTAAGTTTTTATTTCTTGTGTCGTAATCATGCGATCGAAATGAAAGTTTGAATAATGAACCTACGCCATAATTTTCCTTTAATGGTACTTGACTCTATGGCCTATACATTTAACAATCCAACATGGCGACCATCCGAAATATTTAGACGGCTTGAATATCTACGAATCTATTATAGCAATCAAACTGAATGTTTTAATGTTCATAAGGGCTAAGAACTTCAGTTCACCTATAGGACTTTAAATAACCTGGTGATCACAAATCCAACATGGATGCGACGCGAATTATAAAGTTTCACATGGACGTTTCTCGCAATTTAACCATCCGAGTGCAGTGAAACTTGCTACAGTAAATCCTTATACGAATGTTAATCCACTGGCATCTAATTTATTTCAATTGTTTCCATAACCACAAGATGGCAGCTGTGCGAAATTTTAAAATCTCCTTGTTACTTCTTGTTTACTAATCATGCGATTGAAGTTTGAATACTACACATATAGCCTACAATAATCTTCATGTTACAGTACATAACTCTAGGACCTACATATATAAAATCCAACATGGCGACCCTCCGCAATATTCAGTCGGTTCTCAATATCTACGAATCTGTTACAGCAATAAAACTGACAATTTGTATGTTGATAGAGGCAATTAACATGAGTAGGATATATGAAAATAGGCTATTTGGTTCTTCACGGAACTACTTGTTTTTAAATTATTTTAAGTGTATTATTTTGATAAGAATTATTATATAGTTTAATATTTGTTTACATTCGCCAATAATATTTTCTCGTTTTTAACTACATTTTGAACAAAAATGACAAGTATTTTATTTCCATTTCATTTAATTTGATTTGTAAGGATATCCATTTTAATAGTGATTCATTTTATTCAATTTTAACATTAATATTTATTTTGTTATTATATTTAAGTACTGTTATAATAGTTTAACTTAATTCTTAATTGATTCTTGTTTAGCTGAAGATGGCCTCATTGAAGGCCGAAACATGTCCTATTTATATAGAATTATATATAAATTGAGTATTGATTTGTGTATTATTTGAATAGTTGATTATGGGTTCCTGTTAAGTATTACATATATAATTTGTAGCTAGAAACCTTCCCTGGAGTGCACACTACAACTTACCCAAGTTTCATCGCAATCGGATGAATGGTAGGCCTATATGAACGCATAGGGGACATACATACATACATACATACAGACAGACAGACAAACTATCACGTAACATTGCTTTTTATATAGCAAGATTTATTCGTTTAATGAATGGGTTAATTATGGATTCATTTGTTTATTTATTATTTTATTTAGACCACATCGTGGCGCAGTGGCTAGCATTGCTGGCTGTCACCCCCGAGGTACCGGGTTCAATCCCCGGCTCTGCCAAGAATTTAAAAGTCTTGGTATGGTCTGGTCCCAGCCTCGTGATGCAAAATGGGAACCTGCCGGATGCTATGGCAGGAGGAGGAATGGAAAGGAACTGGCCACCCTACCACACGCAAACTCCGGCTCGGGATCGCTGGTGGCTCTAATTCAGGCCACCCACGTCCATGGCACTCTAATTTTAATTATTTGGTTTATTGTATTTGTTTAATTTATTTATTTATCGTATTCATTAATGAATTATTTAGTTAGTTAATTTCCCTCCAGGGTCTCACATCTTGTGGGACGTGGGTTGGTGACCACGGGGCCCCAGCTGAGTCCGGCATTGCTTCCACTTACTTCTGCCAGGCTCCTCTCCGTCTTCTTTCCTGTCGACCTCTCTTGGTCAACTCTTGTTCTCTTGCGACCCCGCCGGTATTAGGGTATCCGAGGCCTAGGGAGTCTTTCACTTTCCCGCCTTAATTGGCCCTTGTCTCATCTTTTCTGATACCCTCATTCTTCGAGGGGTCAGCCTTCTTTTTCTTTTCATATTGTCTCCTGCACCCTGCTCAAGGGCCTCAAGGAGGCAGGGTGTGTGTGTAGCCCCACCACTTCTGGTGCACCCTGGATTGTGCTACACCCTCAGGGGCTCACGGCTGGTGAGTTCGGGAGTTGGCGACCCCGACGGATTCCTGAGCTGGGTCCGGTTTTCCCCCTGTTATCCATTTCCTTTGGAGCGGACCCTCTTCTCTTTCACTTTCCTATCTGCCTTTCATGGCTCCCTCAATCCTCATTGTTCGAGGGTTGAGGGCAATTGTTTTCTTCCTGTCCTTTATTTGCCTTATCCTTTACTTGTTTACCATTTCTTCTTTTAGTATGTAAGTCTGTAGTTAATATTAGTTATAGTTTTCATTCTCATCTCATCTTTCGCTATCACCCAAACCATTAGGGGCCGATAACCTAGATGTTAGGCAATGCGTGAATCACGTCTGCGGTGGTATAGACATGTGCTCCGTAGCAGTGAAACCTCAGTTGCTAAGATTGCCCTTCAACTAAATGTGGAGGGTCGTCGACCTCGAGGGCGACCTCAAACACGCTGGTTGGATAGGGTGAGAGATGACATGCGGCTCACTAAACTCCGCCCCCGGTACGCTATGGATCGATTGAAGTGGAGGAAACATTGCAGGAAGGCAGACCCCACATCAATGGGAAAATACAAAGAAGGTGATGAACCTAGATGTTAGGCCCCTTAAAACAACAATTATCATTAGGGCCCGGACGTTGATGCCGTCAAAAAGTTTAAAATATGCACATAAATTTTTCAAAAATGACTGTAATTAATGACCTAAAAATTCGAAAAATGCACTTTAAAATAGAGAAAATGATCTTATAATAATAAACTCGCCAATATTTCCAAAATTCGAAAAATGCAATATATAATGGTGAAAATGAACTGAGACAAGAATATACACTCCTTCCCCTTTCTACCCCGCCACAGCTGACCTTGGTCAACAGAGCAGGTAACATTCCATTCCGCTAATAACTGGTTTCCGACGAAAACAAGAGCATCTGTATACCCTCGGTACCGTTCTACTAATAGCAATAGAGACGTAACTCCCTCATATAAAGCTGTGACATGACTAAATTGGAAAACAAATTACCTTTAAAGACCGATTTCTCTAAAATATCACCAACAAATCTACCAAACTTAAAAAAATGCTCTTAAAATGGAAAAATAACAAATAATGCAAAAAGATGCAAAATAAAAATGACATATTTAAGGGGGCACATACAGCTTAAGGAGCCACAACAATAACGATATTAATATTATAACTGTGCCCGCCACAAATCTTGTACAACACTGATATACATATCCAAGGAAACACACACACCTTGCTATTAGAAGCAAAGTTAAAAATTTTCAAAATTCAAATGATAATTATTTTTATCATTTTTTTTTTCAAAATTGGTTCTTGTTTTGTGCTGACCTTCACCGTTTCCCTGATATCTCCCGTGTTTATAGGGATTTTTGGAGTTTTCTATTTTTAATGTGGGTGTTAAACCTTCTGCTACAAAATGAATCTCACATATTTTCACATTATTAATTAATTTATTAATTAAGCGTCATTATTTCCATTTTTATTCTGAGCAAACTAAAAAAAGTTAACGTTTCATAGAAAGACTAATTAAGGTCACAACGGTTCTGAGTGAGTTTCATTTTGTAGCAGAAGGTTTAACACCCACATTTAAAAAAAAGAAAACTCCAAAAATTTCTATAAACACGGGAGATGTCAGAGAAACGGTGAAGGTCAGCACAAAACAAGAACCAATTTTGAAAAAATGATAAAAATAATTACCATTTGAATTTTGAAAATTTTTAACTTTGTTTCTAATAGCAAGGTGTGTGTGTTTCCTTGGACATGTATATCATTGTTGTAAGTGTTTTATGACAGGCACAGTTATAATATTAAGATCGTTATTGTTGTGGCTCCTTAATCTGTATGTGCCCCCTTAAAGAGGGGGTGGCCCGTCCGGAGTTTCTATGTACTTTAGCATTGTTTTAGACAACTCAGTAAAAAGTTGACATATCATCAACATCCGGGCCCTAATTATCATCATCATCATCGAATTATTTAGTTAGTTAATTTACCAAATAGAAGCTTACAATCAACTCCTGACTTGCAAACAGCCACAGTACTTCCATTCTCTGCTCATAACTTCCGACTTAAGGTATGCGGTTAGGCTGGAAGGTTCCTATGACGAATCTCACAGGGAACCGCTGTTCTCTCAGAAGAAGCTGCACATTTCGCGGCTGTGTGCCGGAGCACAATACCACAGTGTGTGTTCAGAACACAGTGGACTTTGTGCTCACTCACACAGTCGCTTCCCAGAAAAGCCAACGGCTCGGAAAACCTTTCTGGGGCATCCTTGGAGAATACTTCCTGAATCACAGCTGTTATCACATGCGGAAGCATTTACAAGGTGATCCTGTGGGATTTTCATTTCCTAACCACTGTCCAGTATCCACTTCATAGTGTAGCAGTTTTGCTAGCCCTATGTTGGTAGCGACAAGTGTAACAGTTTGACCCTCACGTTGAGCGACAATTGTAATGGTTATTAATGCCCCATGTTGGTAGCGACAAGTGTAACAGTTTGACCCTCACGTTGAGCGACAATTGTAATGGTTATTAATGCCCCATGTTGGTAGCGACAAGTGTAACAGTTTGACCCTCACGTTGAGCGACAATTGTAATGGTTATTAATGCCCCATGTTGGTAGCGACAAGTGTAACAGTTTGACCCTCACGTTGAGCGACAAGTGTAACGGTTTACCTTTGCCTAAGCTATGTTGTTTTAATGGGCGCCAAGACCTCAATGCAATGTTGAAATCTAAATTTGTATTTAACAACGTCTAGCTCTGGCAGAACACCTTCAAGACTCTATTCACTCAGATCGTGGTATGATTTGATCATTAACCCAACAAACAATTGTATCAGGAGAAGGAATTGGTCTATATCTAATGCTACCTACTGAAAGCAAAGATTGCATTGTAAAAGAAATGAATTTATTATATAAAACAAGAATAGCAAAATTAATAATAATAATAAGTTTAAAATTTAAATTGGAGCGTTGCGATTTTAATATTACCGATAGAAAATTACGTGAAAACGGAGTCTGATAAATTATTGATTTTACTCTTATTCCCAAGCTATGAAGTTACTGAAATATGAAATATAAAACAAAGAGAAATGAGAGATTGCGTATTTCTGCGTCATTCGCGCTTACCACTGGAAATGGCCGAAGCCTTTCCCTCGTACTGGATGATGCTGTGAGCTTCCCACAGTCTCCTGGACGTCGACATCTTTGTCGATATTTGATGAGATTCTGGTAGATTAGATAATTCTATGGTCCGTACATCGGACCCAAACACTCGTACAACCACACTGGTTAAGTTTTACAAAAGTTAGTCCTCCACTCCACGGAACATCGGAGCGACTCCCATGTACAACCGTACTCGTTAAGTTCTATACAGATAGTCCTCGTTCCACGGAACATCGGAGCGACTCCCGCGTGCAACCACACTCGGCAAGAACTACACAGATTGTCTTCGTTCCACGGAACATCGGAGCGACTCCCGTGTATAACCATACTCGGCAAGTTCTACACAGTTAGTTCTCGTTCCACGGAACACTGAACGATATATGCACCCGTCGCATCCCCACTCTTCATCCGACTTCTAGCTTGCGTGGTCTCCACTGATTGGCTGAGCACGCCGCTATATTCCCCTCCTCTGGCTCATTACACTTGGCGGTAGGGTGAAGTCGTATTCCGTTCCATACATCCGCCTTTTCGTTCTGCTGCAACGCAGGATTGCGTCATGCTTCCCGACAAGATTAATCCTGTATATGAATTTCCAGTGACTCATGTCTCTCAAAATATCCTAACTGACGAAAACTCCGTAAAATTCCGCAATCACATAATTTTCTATGATATTGTCGTTCGTAATAATTTGCTTGATAGCGTTTTCTAAGACATAGAAAACCTATCTGAATGCTAATAATTTTTATAAAATGCTTCGAAAATACCTTAATAATAATTATAATAAATTAATAATAATAATAAATTAACATGAAAAATTCTCTTGGCTGAACAATTTGCCGCGTAAATAAATATAGAATGGCTTCCTACTGACGTATGCCAGTTGCATAAAAAAAACCTCGAAAAACACGTTACATATTCGTCTCGGATCATCGGATGATTTACCGTGACGACGGTCCATTATCCGATTATCCCAGACACGTTAATAATCCCCATCCAAAATACATATTACATAAATGAAATCACCCTAAATTACAGATATATACACTCATAATTTTTCTTCACGTACTTTGCGTCAAAGTTTGTTGTCACTATGGATTGCACTTTACAACCAGTCCAATGTTTTACATATAGAATAGTGTTCCACGGATATTTCTACCTCTCAAATTTCTCTATGTTGGAGAAATAGACATAATTAATGTGTGAGCACTATGTATTTATGATGTCATATCACACGCATTGAAGGTGTTCTGATACATTTATATCTCCATAGAACTTCCTAATTTCACTGGAGGTCCCTTCCTTATGGTGAAATTTAATCTCACTTATCACTGAGCACACGATCACACTATTGTGGCAGCGCCTCGTGACCATAATACTTAATCTCTCTTTAAAGTAGATTAAATTAATATTGACTTCTCAAAAAAAAAAAACAGTAAATGCGCATTACATATAACACCAAATATTTCTGTGCCGTAATCGCCCTGTCTTGTTAAGTTCCCGTAGACCATATTCTACTTAATACTAGTTCTCAACACAGACCAGTTCTCCTGACACAAACAATACCTTTGTACAAATTACCTTAAATTACACACTTACAAATCTTACATGGCGAGGCCGTAAACAGAAATCACGTGTGCTGATATGTATGAGTTTCATGAAGGACTGTCTCGCCTTCTGACGGCCCATCTTTTGCCTCGTGGACGCCTTAAGCAAAAATACCCTGTCCAAGCGCTCACCCATCTCTAGGAGGCAAATGGGAATTCACCAGCGCTACCAAATTCTGGTCTTGGTGTATCGAGACATTTTAGTGCTCAAGAGCATCCGACAATCCCGTCATATTTCCCTGTACCTTAAAAACTCTCATTTACTTACATACTACCCCCCTGTGTGACTTCTGATACGCCTGCCTGGAAGACCATCTCCTCCCACGCACCAAATACCACACTTACTCATTTGATAGGCTGGCTCGCCAGCTAAACACACTCGCTTTATGACACATATTTTCGTAGACTATGTATATTATACGTCCCGTATAATCTGTTTCCCTTACTATCCTCCAGCACATATGCTGTTTTGCCAATACGTTTGGAAACTCTAAATGTTTCTGCGTCACCTGCTTCCAACCTTGCAAGTGGCTCCTTTAAATGAACGTCATCACGTTGCACTACCTAGCATATTTCTCAGTGTCTGTAACGATGCCCTGTTGCTACTGTCCACACATGCTAACCCTACTTTCCTCTGGTGTTACACCTCAACTCGACACTCTATGACCTAAAAATGTCACTTCTGACTGACAGACTGACGACTTAGACAGCTTCAAAGTGAACCCTGCCTGATCTAACTTCTGAAAAACTATATCTAAATGACGTAGATGCTCCTCAAAACTGCGTGAACTAATTACCATATCATCTATGTAAATGGTTACAAACTCTCCTGTGTCATCCCCTAATGCGATGTTTAAAGCCCTAATTAAAGCTGCTGAACTACTCTTTAACCCATAAGGTGTCCTACAAAATTGATAAAGGTTATATTTATGACTAAAAGCTGTAAATGGTCTATCATCGTACATAAGTGGCACTTGCCAAAAACTGGAACTCAAATCTACACAAGTGAAATACTTCTTCCCCTCAAATGTTTGCATTAATTCTTCTATTGACATAGATTTCAGCTGATCTGAACTAATTCTACTGTTAACCAAACGAGCGTCTAAACAAATACGAACTGTGCCGTCGGTCTTGGGTACCGTGATCAAAGAATTAACATATGGACTGTTAGAGTGCTCAATAATCCCACCTTCAAGCATCTGATTAATTTGTGCCTCAACTGCACTCTGATAAGCGAAAGGTACAGGATATCTATGTCCTGTGAATACTGACCTATCAATAACGTTCAATGAATGTGTATAGCAATTGGCCATACCAATGCGATCCTCAAAAACTCTCCTATTACACAATAACACATCATAGAGCCGAACACACTGTTCATCCTCTATATTTCCCTGAAATGCAGCATCACGTAACGAGTCCTTTAGACTACCGTTCGTAATCACACTGCCCACAAAACATGGAGAACCCCGCTCTACGGCTGGCGAAATCTCATTTAAAGTACAAATCACACCTACAATACTACTCCTCTGAATATGGTCATTGAACGCTACTTCTACTTCAGAATCTCCCCATTTAAATTTCGAACTCCCTACATCATAACATAAGTTACCAGACACTCTACTTAGCCACTCTGAACCCAAGATAACACTGAATACTAAATTTGGAATTACAAGGCAAATCTGCTTCTCTACATGATTATTAATTTTAATGTCTACTAAAACTTGCTTAGAAATTACTTTAGACCTCTTCCCAACAGCTGTGATAACAAAAGTGCTTTTAATTGGCATCTCCTCAAAATTTACTCCTGTTCCTTTCATTTTATCATAAAATGCACTACTTATGCAACTCTTCATACAACCACTATCAATTAAAACATCTGTGTACGCCTCGGACACGTCAAATTTAACTATGGGGCTCTTACTAACCACTTCCTGAATAATACCTTCATCATTTAGTTCATGTAATAATTCATTTCTTACATTTAGGTCATAGGGTTCCTGTATAATTGTATGGACAGGGCATGCTACAGACTGAGATTCTGACCTTACTTCGCAGCCTGGTTCGCGTTTAAAGAACCGCTACAGCTGGCCGTAGTACTACTAACTACTGAACTGGTCTGGTTGTTCTGGGCTGTGTTGTCATTGTTTGGCTGTATATTACTACCACTAGGCTGTCCTCTTCCTTGACCCCTATTCTGGTTGTAATTATTGTCATTATAATTTCTCCCTTGATTTCCCCTGAAATCATTGTTTCTCCCTTGATTTCCCCTGAAATCATTGTTCCTCCCTTGATACTGATTACCATAGCCATTTCCTCTGTTCTGATTTAGCTGATTATTATTATTTCTATTTTGAGCGTTGGCCCCTTCGCCACCGTTCCCTTGAACTTCTTGATGCCTGGCTTCATTAGGTATATTATTATTATTACCCTGGTTCCTATTGAAATTGTCCTCATAACCCCCTCTCCCTAGTGCATCAAATGTGCTTAACAATTTTTCTACTTGTGATATAGTCTTTACATTCTGGATACAAGCAGCCTCCTTGATCCTATAGGGAAAGTGCCTAAGTAGCAACCTCACCACATCACTTTCCTCCTTCAAGCCATCCAGATATTTACACACTAATACCTGCTCTAAAAAGTATTCGGTCATGGTGGAGCTTCCTTTAGGGTTATATTTACCACACACTACTCCCTCACGATGCTGCGACTGAATAACCTCATTCCAGAACATTTCACAGAATTTCATTTTAAAATCATTGATATCAGTAAACTTGTCTCTGTAGACAGCAAACCAATTCCTCGTTTCCCCCACAAACACTTGTTCTAAAATTTCAACTACCTGGCACCACTCAATACTACCATTTTCCAACCTCTCCCCGAATTTATTTTCTATAGTGTTCATGAACTCCATTGGGCACCCCTGTCGATTGCTGAACTTACCCAGTTCTATCTCCCTGTGTGTGCTATTCACAAAAACTGGCCTATTCTGACTATTTTCTTGCCTGATCCTAGCTTTTAATTTTAACTCTAATTCTGCGATTTTCTCCTCAGCCTTCCTCTCAATACTGTTTACTGTTAATTTAATGTTTCCTTCTGATTCTTCTACTTTATCATATAGCTTTGCTTGTTTCTCCTCAATCTTGCTAATGCTCTCTCTATTACTCTCTCTTAAATCATTTACTTCTGCAACTATTTGTGAGTGGACTTTCTCAATTCTACCCCCCAGCTGTTCCTTAACCTCTTTAGTAGCTACCTGAATTTTGTCAATTTCTCCCCCCAATTGCTTTTTGACCTGCTGTGTTTCCAGTTGCACTAGTTCTTTTAAATTTTCAGCCTGTGTACTGATTCTAATTTCCAACTCCTCCTGTACTTTTCCTAATTTTCTCTCTACATCTGCAATAATCTCTTTAGCCTTTTCTTCCATCACCCCCCTGATCTCAACTCTAATCAGTTCGAATTTGTCACTCATTTCCCTACTGTTTTGTTCTAATTTAGCATTTAAAGTTTCAGTACTCTCTCTATTTTCCTTACTGTTTTGTTCTAATCTGGCGTTTAAAGTTTCATTACTCTCTGTATTTTCCCTACTGTTTTGTTCTAATTTAGCATTTAAGGCATCTGTACTTTCTTTATTTTCCATACTGTTTTGTTCTAATCTGGCGTTTAAGGCATCTGTACTTTCTTTATTTTCCCCACTGTTTTGTTCTAATCTTGCATTATTCTGTTCTAACTTTGCATTTAAGGCATCACTACTAACTTTGTTCTGATACATAAACTCGAGAAGTAAAAGTTTTTAATTCTGGTTGGCCGCCTACACTCCCTGTTTCAGTATCGGGATTTACCTCCGCTACCCCGGTACTACCATCACTCGACATACTGCTCGTATCATCACTCTCCCGTTGATGACCACTACGTAACCTCATCTGTCTTTCTTTCTCATCCCCCATAATGATATACACTGATACAGACAAATAACCCCCAAAATACAGGCACAGAAATATATACCCTTCTCCTTCCACAAATTTTATTAGGTTTTCAACCCCACGTTGGGCGCCAATTGTAGCAGTTTTGCTAGCCCTATGTTGGTAGCGACAAGTGTAACAGTTTGACCCTCACGTTGAGCGACAATTGTAATGGTTATTAATTCCCCATGTTGGTAGCGACAAGTGTAACAGTTTGACCCTCACGTTGAGCGACAAGTGTAACGGTTTACCTTTGCCTAAGCTATGTTGTTTTAATGGGCGCCAAGACCTCAATGCAATGTTGAAATCTAAATTTGTATTTAACAACGTCTAGCTCTGGCAGAACACCTTCAAGACTCTATTCACTCAGATCGTGGTATGATTTGATCAATAACCCAACAAACAATTGTATCAGGAGAAGAAATTGGTCTATATCTAATGCTACCTACTGAAGGCAAAGATTGCATTGTAAAAGAAATGAATTTATTATATAAAACAAGAATAGCAAAATTAATAATAATAATAAGTTTAAAATTTAAATTGGAGCGTTGCGATTTTAATATTACCGATAGAAAATTACGTGAAAACGGAGTCTGATAAATTATTGATTTTACTCTTATTCCCAAGCTATGAAGTTACTGAAATATGAAATATAAAACAAAGAGAAATGAGAGATTGCGTATTTCTGCGTCATTCGCGCTTACCACTGGAAATGACCGAAGCCTTTCCCTCGTACTGGATGATGCTGTGAGCTTCCCACAGTCTCCTGGACGTCGACATCTTTGTCGATATTTGATGAGATTCTGGTAGATTAGATAATTCTATGGTCCGTACATCGGACCCAAACACTCGTACAACCACACTGGTTAAGTTTTACAAAAGTTAGTCCTCCACTCCACGGAACATCGGAGCGACTCCCGCGTACAACCGTACTCGTTAAGTTCTATACAGATAGTCCTCGTTCCACGGAACATCGGAGCGACTCCCGCGTGCAACCACACTCGGCAAGAACTACACAGATTGTCTTCGTTCCACGGAACATCGGAGTGACTCCCGCGTATAACCATACTCGGCAAGTTCTACACAGTTAGTTCTCGTTCCACGGAACACTGAACGATATATGCACCCGTCGCATCCCCACTCTTCATCCGACTTCTAGCTTGCGTGGTCTCCACTGATTGGCTGAGCACGCCGCTATATTCCCCTCCTCTGGCTCATTACACTCGGCGGTAGGGTGAAGTCGTATTCCGTTCCATACATCCGCCTTTTCGTTCTGCTGCAACGCAGGATTGCGTCATGCTTCCCTACAAGATTAATCCTGTATATGAATTTCCAGTGACTCATGTCTCTCAAAATATCCTAACTGACGAAAACTCCGTAAAATTCCGCAATCACATAATTTTCTATGATAGTGTCGTTCGTAATAATTTGCTTGATAGCGTTTTCTAAGACATAGAAAACCTATCTGAATGCTAATAATTTTTATAAAATGCTCCGAAAATACCTTAATAATAATTATAATAAATTAATAATAATAATAAATTAACATGAAAAATTCTCTTGGCTGAACAATTTGCCGCGTAAATAAATATAGAATGGCGTCCTACTGACTTATGCCAGTTGCATAAAAACCCCTCGAAAAACACGTTACAATAGGACCGAGCGTCTTAAGGGGGCTGATACACCTGTAATGCATGCATTTTGTAAATTACTCTATATCTACGGAACCATAACAGGGATTTGAATTAAACTTTGTACACTTATAGTACAAATGCTGGGCTTTCATTTGATGTATCAAGTTTTAAATTTAGTATGTACAAGTGTAATGAAATTTGCATATTAAAATATTAAAAAAATATTTTTTGAATGTTACAAAAACATTATTTCTTGAAAACTATCAATGTGATTGGCATAAACAATTTTTTCCCTTAAAGACAACACTAAATTACCCAGGACAGACCTCTATGAACTTAGTGGAAGAATAAGTTACCCTTTTATAGGTATTTCATTTGAATATATATATATATACACACCGCGGACAGGCCAACAAGGACCACGCAAATATCACTTCTTTATAGGTCTAGTTTCCTTCTTTCTCTTCCAGAAGTCTTTTATCCTGGTCGACTGTGCAGCTCTTCTTTCAGCAGTCCATTCTCCTCTGTTGAGATTTTTCTTCTCCCCGACAAGAATTTTGAGACCAAAAATTTTTTTTCTGTACTCTATTCGATTTAGACAATCGTCTTCAGTAATTTTGATTTTTTGAAGTTCTTCTTTCATTTGTTTTACATAGCCTCCTTGTCCTTTATAGTTCCAGATTTTATAAAAAATTTGTTTGTTTAACCTTGAGCAATCCATGCGGACCATATGTCCGTAGAACTGAAGTCGCCGTTTTCTGATCATCACTTCAAGGTTGTCGATTTTACTATAAATTTCTGCATTCGATCTCAATCTATAACCTTCCTGTGTTTTCCTAGGACCATAAATCCTTCTTAAAATTCTTCTTTCTATCTTGAGCAAATTCTCCATTCCGGTTATATTTGTAGTTTCCATGCCGTACAAGATGACTGGTCTAACAACTGTATTAAAATGTCGTAATTTTGCATTGATAGACAGGTTCTTTTTATTGTATATATTTTTTGTACAAAAATTTAATCTTTCCATTTTCCCTTTTTTGTTCTCGATTGCCAATATTCATTTGAATATTGGAAGAAAAAAAAAGAATTTCACATGGTGTTTTAGATGCACTGAGCATATTTCTCAAAGGAATTCAATAATAGTGGTTCATCCTCTATAACATAGTTCCAACAAGGGGAATTCCAAATTTCATGCATTTTGGACCATTACCCGTAGTTCTTGAGTTATTGTGTTTTTTGTGTGAAAAAATTAAACTTGTGGCAAAATGGCTCTAAACATTGTATATACATTTTCACTTACACATAACACTCAGCTGACAGTTCAGTACATGCATGGAATTAAATCGTAATATCTCGGTCAAAATTGGAAATTTCGCTATAAAACTTCAGATTTAGATAAAGAAATGGCTATTCTTTCATTTGAGATTAAAAAAAAAACATAATTCCAGGTATATCAGCCCCTTTAAAGGATTTTTAGCCTACTTTTCACATTTTGCAAAAATAAGGAAAAAGTAGACTTATGAGATCGATCCGGGAAAATGTGTGTCTGTCTCTCTGTCCTTCTGTCTGTCTGGCTGTGTGTGTGTCTCCCCCCTATCAACTCTTAAACAGCTGCAGAAATCGAAACCAAATTTAGTATGAATAAAGATGTATACCGGAATATCTCACGTCCATATTTGAAAATGATGTCAGTGCTACTAACTGCTGAAAAAATGCACTAGAAATTTGAGCTCCATGTTGGATATCTTGGAAGGTATGCATGGGAGCTATTCCAAAATTGGCACTCATGTAGATAACACTATTTTAGTTTCATTTCCAGGAGGCCATTCATGACAGTGTTGACAAAATAATTTTAAGCCTTCTGATAGGTCCAATTTTTAAATGCCTATAACGTCTACACTATCAATTGGATTTCAACCAAATTTTGTATGTAATATGTGTACATAAACAAATATGACTGAGCGTATTCTTAAGAGCCACCAGGGCTGCCAACTATTAATAATTTCTCTCTCTATTCTTTTATCCAAAAACCTATATATCAGGAAGTATGCAAGCCAACAGCCCTATACTTTGCTCACGTATAGCACCTGACATTCTAGATTAATTTGGAATAATTAATATAAGTCAGTGCTGCCAACATGATTCTATGTCTGCTGATAGGTCCAATTTTAAAATACATGTAACTTCTATACTAACAAATGGATTTCGTCCAAAATTGGCACAACAAGATATCAGATATTTCAGATTAGGCTATTTCTGACCAGCACACGCATGACATTGTTGCCAACAGGCTTTTACGCGTGCTGATAGATCCAATGTCTAACTGCATGTAACGTCCATTGGACTTCAACCAAATTTGGTATTCTGTACCTTAAGAGATGGAACTAAGAATATATTCAGTCACCAGGGCTGCCAACTGTAGTGCTCTATTAGGCTACATTATACCAGGAATATTTCGAACTAATTAGACATTTCGATATTACCAACTTAATTTCGTCATTATTCTAGATAAGTTCATATACTGTAGATTAATCATTGGCATGAAAAGTAGGTTCTTCAGTTCTTCACGGAACTTCTTGTTGGTTAATATATTCAACTAGAAGTAGTGCCCGGATTCGCCCGGTGGATTTATTTGTTTTATGGATGATAATGAATACTACTACAGAACTGGTGCGCTCAAGGATAAGGATCGGAACGCATCAACGCTTATTGCAGCTGATAACCTCAGTACACTGCACCAACACCGTCGCCCTTATACAGAGGCATACTATTGTCATGATTATGACTGTTTAAAGGTGCCTAAGAAATCTATTTGCACTAATTACTCCTTGTGACTGCAATTTATAAGCAGCTCGCAATTCTGCACCCAAAAGAGTTGGGTGCATTCGTGTTGACCGACTGAAAAGCACCAAACTTTGATTTTTTTTTTAATTGCAGTAATTTTGATTATCAAGATATTGCAAAATTTCATAATATCTCTACTGTTGGCTGATAAAACGTGATGATCCTACTAGAGTAAACAAGAGAAAAAGCAGTATGCGAAGCTTTGTATCCAAGCGGCAATGGTTCCATTGACTTAATCATACAAGTGGACACAAACTTTGATATGTATTTGTTACAATATGTCTTAAGGTAATGTGTTCATTATTCTCATGCACCAAACTCTGCCTGCGATAAAGAAACAATACAATGCAGGTTTTCAAGTTCACGCATCTTGAAATGATTTCTTTCTTTCTTTCTTTCTTTCTTTCTTTCTTTCTTTCTTTCTTTCTTCTTCTTCTTCTTCTTCTTCTTCTTCCTCTTCTCTATCTCTTTACATCATTCCCACTCCTACGTGGGGTCGATGTTTCTGACAGCTCTCCTCCATTTAACCCGGTCATGCACATCCTCTTCTGACAACTGTTTTTTCTGAGGTCCTCCTGTACACAATCCATCCATCTTCGTTTAGGTCTGCCTCGCATTCTCTGTCCCTGTATTTGCATGTCTAGCATCTTCCTCCCTTCTTCTCACATGCCCGTACCATTGAAGTCGCTTTTCTTGTATCTTCTTAGATATTTCCACAACCTTCAATGTTCCTCTTATTTTGACATTTTCCACTCTATCACGCTTAGTCAGGCCATTCATCCACCTGAGCATTTTCATTTCCGTGACGTCAAGCCTGTGTGTGTGCGTTTTGCGTGCAGGCCATGTTTCAGAGCCATACAGCAATGCAGGTCTTACTACAGTTTTATATATTTTCCCCTTAACCTTAGGCTTGATCCTGCGGTCACAGAGCACTCCTGACATTTTCCTCCAGTTCATCCATCCTACCTGAATCCTGTGTGACTCTTCCACATCTCTAGTCACCACCGAACCCAGGTATTTGAACTCATCCACTCTATTTAACGTTTCTGATCTCACAGTCTTGATCTGTATTGAACCTCATATACTCCGTCTTCTTCCTGCTAATCCTGAGTCCTCTGTCTTCCAAGGCTGCCCTCCACTGTTGCAGTTTTTCCTCTATGACATATTTGGTGGTACTACATAACACAATGTTGTCCGCAAACATCATGCACCTCGGGGTTTGGTCTCTTAATCCACAAGACATTTCGTCCAGAATTAGGACAAACAGATATGGACTTAAAGCCGAACCTTGGTGTAAACCTACTCGAACCGGAATCCAATCTGTAAGTCCAACGCTGCTTCTAACCTGTGTTCTTGCTTCTTTGTACATTTCATGAACCAACTGCACGTACTTCTCTGGGACTCCCTTCGCTCGTTAACATCTCCAGACTTAATACGTAGTTTTTTGAAAACGTGATGTGCTACAGGAACATAAAGGTAGAAGACATTTCCGTAATTCATACACTTTCAATATACAAAATCAGTTATTGAATCCAAAAAGTTCTCCAAAAATTAATTTTGTAGACCTGTGTAATGAATTCAAAATTAATCTAATTTAGGATGCAGTGAAACAATAGTAATAATAATAAAACGGAGATCAATCCACAGTGGCCTGGCGTACTGCGACTTATGTAAGATCGACCGGAAACTAAGCAAGGCAGGAAAACTGTGGGACAGGAATTTGTTAGTCATGGACACGATTGAGTCAGCTTTGGAGGAAGACAGCTTCACAAACTTTAAACACATTCAGTGATGACAAGTGATTTCCTAATTGTAATACAGGTTGGTTCCTAAAATTAGGGGCTGCGACAACGCGGCCATGTAGCCCCGTGTACTTTGGGTGTGTGTAGAATCTGTCTGATAAGCGGTGTTAATTGTGATGGCTGTATTAGTGTGTGTTATCTGTAATTCAGGTAAGGACTGCAGACGATCAATTTCAAGTAGTTCCTACTTTTGCTACCAAGTTAGTTTGTTATTGTCGTTTTAAGGGGCGGAACTATGAGGTTATCTGCCCCTCTTAACACAGATTGGAAATGAAAATCCACAGCCTGCTTCGAGTCTCCGACCGGGTCAGGAATGGAATGAATGTAGCTCCCATCTAGCGGCGAGGATATGAACTGTGCCGGCTGCCGAGGCCTGTCGCACTCCTCTGGGGCAATCATTAAATGAATGACAGATGAAATGGAATGATAGTGGAGTGTGTTGCTGGAATGAAATTTTGACAGGGAAAACCGGAGTACCCGGAGAAAAACCTGTCTGCCTCCGTTTTGTCCAGCACAGATCTCACATGGAGTGACCGGGATTTGAACCACGGACCCAGCGGTGAGAGGCCGGCGTGCTACCGCCTAAGCCACGGAGGCTCATCCCTCTTAACACAGATTAAAGTATTCAAATTTGGAATGGAATTTAAAATTTGGAGGTGGACACCTACATTTGAAAAGACCGAAAAAATAATTTAAAGAAAATATTATTATAAAAAATAACGAAATTTACGGGAAAACAAAAATTCATCATTTAAAAACGAACAAGTCGTTGAGTCAATTTTTACTGGAAAATTTAGATTGCTGGCCCTAACCCACTCTCACTTATAAAGCGGATAACGCGATCAGCAGCCACCGCGTCATCGGCTAATATAAGTTTGAGTGTCATCTGCAAACCAAGGTTTCTTCGTAAGTCAGCAAGATCCACACACTCGGTGAAAATGTGGGCCACGGTGAAAACGGCTCCACAGGTACAAAGTGGGGGGTCTTCCCTTCTCATCAGATACGAGTGGGTGGATCTTGTATGACCTATCCTTAGCCTACACAAAATGACGGACTCTCTCCGTGACCAGAATCCGCAAACTTACTCCAAACATTATCCGCAGCGTATCCACTATCCGCAAGATGAAACAGGTTGGGGATATCCGCATCCACGCAGGGCTTCAAATATCAGACACATTCCATACACACCCAAGTACACGGGGCTACATGACCAAGGCCCCCAGGGGCTCACTACTAATGGGACGTGGGTTGGCGACCACAGGACCCCAGCTGATTCCGGCATTGCTTCCACTTACTTGTGCCGGGCTCCTCTCCGTCTTTACCTGTCGATTTCTCTTGGTCAACTCTTGTTATCTTCCGACCCCGACGGTATTAGGGTATCCGAGGCCTAAGAAGTCTTTCATTTTCGCGCCTTAATTGGCCCTTGTCTCATCTTTCCTGATACCCTCATTCTTCGAGGAGTCACTCTTCTTTGTCTTTTCATGTTATCTCCTGCCTATGTTCAAGGCCCTCAAGGAGGCAGGGTGTATGTAACCCCACAACTTCCGGTGCTCCCTGGATATTGCTACACCCTCAAGGGCTCACGGCTGGTGAGTTTGGGATTTGACGACCCCGAGGAATTCCTGAGCTGGGTCCGGTTTGTCCCCTTCTTCCTCTGACCTTGGGGCGGGTCAACGCCTTTATCCCCTTTCCTATCTGCCTTTCATGGCTCTGCTTCCTTTCAAGTCCGTCAATCCTCATTCTTCGAGGGTTGAGGGCATTTCTTTTCGTCCTGTCCTTTATTTGCCAAATCCTTTATTTGTTTACCATTTCTTCTTCTAGTTTGTAAGTCTGTAGTTAGTATTAGTTATAGTTTTCATTCTCATCTCATCTTTCACTATCACCCAAACCATTAGGGGCCGATAACCTAGATGTTAAGCCCCTTAAAGCAACAATTAACATCTTCATCATACATGACCACGAGTCGCAAAACCCCTAAAAGAATCATCAACAACAACATAAAATATTTCTTCTCTTGTGTGACTAACCTACTGCTCAGAGCTCATGAAATAATCAGAGATAACAGAATGAAGAACACGAACCGGAAGACAAGACAAGCAGTTCCTTGAGCGGCCAGAAGAAAGAGTGGATGGACTACTTCTTGGGAGACGGAAACAGGAAGGAAGGCGCTGATATGGAGCATCTTAGTCACGCGTAAGAATGACGTGAGTCAGAGCTTTCAGTGTTATAGAGAGAGATTCACTAGCTGCCCGATGTATGGTCATTTATTTCCTTTCCCTAAATGAAAGTGAAATAAGTTAATTCATTCTGATGACGAGAATCAAATAATATAGTAGCCTACTTTCTTCATTCAGCAATTTCATAAAATTAGGGGACATGTGCGAGAAAGTTAGTTATTGTTGTTTTAAGGGGCGGAACTACGAGCTGATCTGCCCTTCTTAACAAAGATTAAAGAATAAAAATTTGGAATTGCATTTAAAATTTAGAGGTGGACACCTAGATTTAAAAGGACCAAAAATTAATAAAACAAAAACAAAAAATTAAATTAAAATTAAAATTAAAAAAAAAAAATTACGGAAAAACAAAACATTATCATTCAAAAACGAACAAGTCGTTGAGTCAATTTATACTGGAAAATTTAGATTGCTGGCCCTAACCCACTCCCACTTATAAAACGGATAACGCGATCAGCAGCCATCGCGTCATCGGCTAATATAAGTTTGAGTGTCATCTGCAAACCAAGGTTTCTTCGTAAGTCAGCAAGATCCACACACTCGGTGAAAATGTGGGCCACGGTGAAAACGGCTCCACAGGTACAAAGTGGGGGGTCTTCCCTTCTCATCAGATACGAGTGGGTGGATCTTGTATGACCTATCATAGCCTACACAAAATGACGGACTCTCTCCGTGATCGGAAAGAGCTCCGCCACACGAGTAGTTCCCTTGATCGCTCTCAGTTTACTGGGCAGTGGGTCAGCTAGCCACTGACTCTCCCAAAAAGCCAGAACTTGTAGGCGTAACTGACAGCGAATATCTCTAGCGGGTACCTCCATTGGTCGAGGTGGTAGTGATACCGCCTCTTTTGCAGCTTGATCTGCTAACTCATTTCCAGCAATTCCCATGTGGCTTGGAAGCCACAGAAAGGTGATTCGAGTGTCAGCGTGGCACAGCCCGGCTAGTAGGTCGTGGATTCGCTGCACTAGGGGGTGTTGCGGGAAACATGTAGCAATTGACTGCAACGAACTCAAAGAGTCAGTACACACGAGAAAGTGGATTCGTGCATCCTGTAGTGCAAACTGCAGAGCTTTATAGATGGCAACGAGCTCCGCAGTAAACACACTACAGGCCTCAGGCAAAGAGATCTTGGTATTTGCACCATCAATAACGTAAGCACAACCCACTTTCTCGTCCACCTTGGAACCATCCGTGAAGAGAATGCCAGCGTCCGGAAATTGGTGAACTATGCTGTGGAACTGCCTCCGGTAAACGGAGGTATCCGTGTTCACCTTAGGACCTCGGTGCAGATCTAACCGAATTTCCGGACGTGGGACTTGCCACGGAGATGTCGCTAGATGTCCGGATCATAAAGGGACAAATTTGTCAGACAAATGAGCCTATAGCTGCTTACAAACCTGGGATCCTTTCCAGCCTTAGGAATCGGTATCACGATCCCCTCTCGCCATTTAGATGGAAACTCCCCTTCAATCCATATAGGATTGAAGAGGATCAACTTTTTTATACTGGATTCGCACAGATGTTTTAACATTTGATTATGTATGCTATCCGGTCCAGGAGCCGTATCCCTGCACAGTGCAACCGCACTGCGGGCTCCGCCCCCCGTTTCAGAGTCAGAAATGTAGGATCGTAACTCCCAGAGCAGGATACATCGGAGACGTGCGAGCCAATACTGTTGGCAATGGCGAGACGGTCCGTGATGATATCTCCATTGATGGATAATCCGGGTATCGACAGTGATGTCGGAAGTCCGGTGATCCTACGAAGCTTAGTCCACACTTGAGATGAAGGAGTGGGCGCAGTCATAGACGATACATACTTTTCCCAAGTCGTTTTCTTACTCTCCCGAATCAGATATCGGGCTCTGGCACGCATCCTTTTGAAGGTGATAAGGTTGGCCATAGTGTTTTGCCTCCGATAGCATTTGAAAGCACGTCGACGATCATTAATGAATGCTGCAATCTCGGCTGTCCTCCAAGGGACAAGCTTCCGGCGTGAGTTGCCGGATGAGGAAGGCATTGTTTCCTCAGCAGCAGCCAAAATACCATTCGTTATGT
Organism: Meconema thalassinum; assembly: GCA_946902985.2. Taxonomy (NCBI): domain Eukaryota; kingdom Metazoa; phylum Arthropoda; class Insecta; order Orthoptera; family Tettigoniidae; genus Meconema; species Meconema thalassinum. The sequence goes on along the minus strand of OX336398.1, from coordinate 58,925,022 downwards.
GAATGGTATGATCGTCGACACTCTCAAAGGTATCTTCGGCAAACACCGCACGTGCCGTGAAAGTTGGCCAATCAGCCCAACGGAGAAGCCATCGACTTGGTAACTCGATGGCTCTCTGGTTCGGAAGAGTAACGATAATTCGAAAATGGTCACTATTACAAAGGCCATCGTGTACACCCCACTAGTTAGTTATTGTTGTTTTAAGGGGCGGAACTACGAGGTCATCTGCCCCTCTTAACACAGATTAAAGAATACAAATTTGGAATTGAATTTAAAATTTTGAGGTGGACGCCTAAATTTAAAATGACCGAAAATTAATAAAACAAAAACAAAAAATTAAATTAAATTAAAAATTATAAAAATAAACAAAAATTACGGAAAAACAAAACATTATCATTCAAAAGCGAACAAGTCGTTGAGTCAATTTACACTGGAAAATTTAGATTGCTGGCCCTAACCCACTCTCACGTATAAAGCGGATAACGCGATCAGCAGCCACTGCGTCATCGGCTAATATAAGTTTGAGTGTCATCTGCAAACCAAGGTTTCTTCGTAAGTCAGCAAGATCCACACACTCGGTGAAAATGTGGTCCACGGTGAAAACTGCTCCACAGGTACAAAGTGGGGGGTCTTCCCTTCTCATCAGATACGAGTGGGTGGATCTTGTATGACCTATCCTTAGCCTACACAAAATGACGGACTCTCTCTGTGACCGGAAAGAGCTCCGCCACACGCGAATAGTTCCCTTGATCGCTCTCAGTTTACTGGGCAGTGGGTCAGCTAGCCACTGACCCTCCCAAAAAGCCAGAACTTGTAGGCGTAACTGAGAGCGAATATCTCTAGCAGGTTGCTTGAATCCAACTCCAGTCGAATGGCTTTATCTCCTCGTAGGAATAGCACCACCCCCTGTTCGACGAGAAATAGCTGCGAACAAGGAGCGAAAGACAGTGGAGCATGAAAGAACTCATCCTCTATATGGACACGAACCGCAGCCGCAACGACTGAAGTCGAGGAAGAGTTTCCTTAGAACATCAAAGGAACTTAGAACCACTGCTGAAAAAGCTAGGTTGCAAATGTGGAGGGCTACGACCAACCTTCCTCCTGGTAGGGAAAATGTTTCTGAAACTCTACCTCCTGGCTATGACGAGGAATGGACGACTTGGAAGTCCCTGAATAGACTGCACTCTAGAGTAGGCAGATCAAGGGTTAATATGGCAAGGTGGGGTTACATTGACCAGGATGATATTCAATGTGATTGTGGAGAAGACCAGACTGTTCAGCACATGACTGAGTGTCGACTGTGCCCAGCATCCTGCACGGAAGATGATCTTCGTCGGGGAGCACAGAGTGCTCTGGAAGTGGCCAAGTTTTGGGCAAAGATAATATAATAACTGTGTTATATGTTTAAAATGTATATTTCTGAAACGAGAATAAATAAATAAATAAATAAATAAATAAATAAATAAATAAATAAATAAATAAATAAATAAATAAATAAATAAATAAATAAATAAATGGCATGTAAAAGAACCTTCCACTAACTACATTTGTGTGAAGCTAAATTTTTAGGTTACATTTGATCAGTGCTCTATTAGGTACCAACGTTCGCCACCAGGTGCTGGTTGCGGTAGCATCCATTAGCCAAGTTTGGAGCTAGGTATCGTTGACGGTAGAATTTGGTAGCAAAAGTAGAACTACTTGAAAATTGATCGTCTGCAGTCCTTACCTGAATTACAGATAACACACACTAATACAGCGGCTTCGTTGGCGTAGTCGGTAGCATGCTGAACTTCTATGCCCAAGATAGCGGGTTCAAACCCGGCCGATGCAGTCGGATTTTTTAACGAAGTGAAATGCCATGTCCTGTGGTTCGGATTCCACGTAAAAAGGAGGTCCCGTGGCTCATAATCTCCAGATTAACGGTCACGTTAAACTACAAGCTTCCTTCCTTTTTGGATTTTTAAGAGCGTTAAAATTCCCTCAGCATGCCTTCCTCCGGAGGGGAAGTAAAGCCGGTGGTCCCATGTCATAGATTTATGGCATGTTAAAGAACCGTCCACTAATTACACCTGTGTGAAGCTAAATTGGATAGGTTAAGAATGTAAACAACGCTCTTAGGTTTCTAGTTTTCTGGGAATATCTCTGAAACTGTCGGTTTTAAGGTCTTAAGATGTGGTTTTCGTGTTTTGTTTCTCACATTAAGGGGCTGAAAATGAGCTTTGTCTCGTCCTTCTACTCCTATTTCAGCATGTATTTTAAGGGGGTAGGCCCCCTTTTATGAGAGCTACGGAGAAGAGATACATCAATGATTAGTGTGGTGCCTCTGATGGATACCCTGAGTTAAAACGTATAAATAAGGTCAAGCACCACCTCCAGCAGGAGAGTGTGAGGAACAGCAACCTCATAGGAAAAATATTAAAACTACAGAACAGGAGACCAAGCCGTCGTAACTTTCAACAAGGTATATTACAGAAATATAGTATTTATGATTGACAAACCTTTCTCGGAGATGTTGGGAGTCGTTTTACTTTCTCAATTGCCACTGCTGCACCGAAGTAATTCCTTTTAATTGATTATTTACGAAAGTAATGCTTTTAGCATCGTCTTCATTTCACTATGGACGCCATCTTGGACACTACGTCATACGTCATGTGACACCCGAAAAACGAACATCTGAGTACGTTACCAACATGTCCAATACAAAATTCACCATATGACACGTAAAGTTTGAAATTGTTACAAATTTCCACTATGTTAAGCACTGTCTTGCGGAAAATTACTGCTAGTACCACAAGCAAGGGGGTCTGGGGCGTAAGCCCCAGGTTAGGTCTGTTTTTGTATGTAAAACATTATAAATACATAAATAAACACTGACAATTGGCGCAATATTTCATTACATTACTTTATCGACGCTCTTTTGTTTACTCGTTCTATACCCGATGTGAAATAGTACCAAATGCGTGGGGTTGGCATTCTTGACTTAGTAAGCAAGATGGCTCCAAAAGACTTCTTTTCTGCTATATAAGTCGTGTATCTATTTGGGATGGCTGGGTGGGTTTATGGCAGTGGACGAGTCAACATCTATTATTTTAACAGCTCCGGATACCATTACTAAAGGTACTTTGGCAAATTTCATTACCTAAATTGTTTTATACCTTTGTTCTCCCGTTCTGTAGTGCTACCGAAAAAATCAGCTGCTGCAGAATTTGTGGCCTGGCTCGTAAAGAGACAAGCGTCTGCAGACAACATCCTATTTTCTGCTGCGCTTCTTCGGTGTGACTCGGCTGAGTTCGGACTGATTCGTCGAATCAGCTTACCAGCTGTGAATTCGAGCTACCTCTCGCTTGTCCTGATACGATTTGAGAAATTTCTTAATCAAGGAGAAGCCTCCGTGGCTTAGGCGGCAGCACGCCGGCCTCTCACCGCTGGTTCCGTGGTTCAAATCCCGGTCACTCCATGTGAGATCTGTGCTGGACAAAACGGAGGCAGACAGGTTTTTCTCCGGGTACTCCGGTTTTCCCTGTCAAAATTTCATTCCAGCAACACTCTCCACTATCATTTCATTTCATCTGTCATTCATTTAATCATTGCCCCAGAGGAGTGCGTCAGGCCTCGGCAGTCGGCACAGTTCATATCCTCGCCGCTAGATAGGGGCTTCATTCATCCCATACCTGACCCGGTCGGAGACTGGAAGCAGGCTGTGGATTTTCATTTTTTTTCTTAATCAAGGAATTGTGGATAAAGAAAGAATTGTGTGAATAAACATAACCTTGTACTAAAAGTTTCTTTTTTTGTTTGTTAAGGAGCTCGTTGTCATTATATTGCACTAAAAATAAGCATGGCGGCTTCGGTGGCGTAGTCGGTAGCATGCTGAGCTTCTATGCCCAAGATAGCGGGTTCAAACCTGGCCGAAGTGGTCGGATTTTTTAAGAGCGTTAAAAATCCCTCAGTATGCTTTCCTTCGGAGAGGAAGTAAAGCCGGCGGTCCCATGTCATAGATTTATGGCATGTTAAAGAACCTTCCACTAATTGCACCTGTGTGAAGCTAAATTGTATAGGTTAAGAATGTAAACAACGCTCTTAGGTCTCTACGTTCGTTGCCAAGAGCCGACTGCGGTGGCGTCTAGTAGCTAAGTTCTGAACTTGGCCTAGTAGTCGTTGACGGTGGCGTTTGGCGGCAAAAGTAGGAACTATTTGAAAAATTCTAAGTTGCAGTACTTAAATTAAAAAACAGATAACACACACTAATACAGTCATCACAATTTACACCGGTTATCAGACAGATTCTACACACACCCAAAGTACACGGGGCTACATGACCGCGTTGTCGCAGCCCCAGTTATTATGAATTAATTACAAAACATTTTGCATTGTCTTTTCGCTTTCCGTATTTGAAACATAAATGCAGTCAGCGCGCCACAACATTGTCCAGGAACTTACTCGAGGCGTAATAACGAACAGGAAGAGCGAGCAACGACGAGTTGATTCGAACTTGTCCGATGCGAACCGAATAGGGAACGAGTGGAACAGCAGGAAAATAGGATGTTATCTGCAGACGCTTCTCGTAAAAAGTATTCTTCAAATAATTTGCTGGTCAAGATATTATTTGTCATTATAATTATAATATTTATTTCTTGATTTTAAAATATCTAAAAATCAGTAAACAAATGTGCACGACCAATTTTGACCTAAGCTTTAGTACGACTGCGGGGATATGTATCATTAGGATAAAGAAGGAAACATGATTCATAGATACGACTACAAAGAGAAGATGAATCAATAAATATCGAACACAATTGTACATTGATTGATAATGAAACTAACCTCCAAGTTGAATGACTACAATTCCCGGTCTATTTCCGTACACCATTTTCGATTTAACTTGTATTTATTAATAATAAATTTTTCTTGTTTCTGACTTCGTAGATAACAGAGATAGCTTCGAGCTACGTAATCTTGGTCTGATTTTTGGCCGTCACGGGATCGCGCCAGAATATATTTCACCAGTTGACTGCCTTTGAGTTTCTTCTCGAAGCATGCGTAACGGATTTCAACAAGTAAAGCGCGTACCAAGCGAATATCTTCGCACATTCTTCCCATCGTAAAATTCTTTCTTGAAGACGAGCTGTGAAAACGAGACTATATTCTCAATATTCTCTAATAAAATAATAATAATTGTCATAAATGACCTTTCAGAAGACTGTTTTGTCAAGGAAGTTAAAATATAGAGCCATGTGTTTCTCTTTGAAGCAAGGTCATAGATAATTTTCTCGTAACAAGAAGTCGCCATATTTGTAGATACCATTTCAGTGAAGTCAAATTGGAAACCATATTATCCATAATGTAGAATTTTGGGCTTATGCCGTGTTTTATTTAATCAAACTCGACGCGTTTCGAAAGAAACCATGTCTTTCTTCATCAGGAATAAACGGAAATATGACTAAATTGTTGCTAAGAGAAAGCAACAAAGAAACTAAAAAGGGTGCCCTAAGATGGACGCCATTTTAGCCCCATGTTAGGGACAACGAAAATCAGTAGTGTCAACACCACCTAGAGAGAAGGCCATGCAATACGGTTTGAATATGCGAGTGACGTCACGGCCCAACGGCTGTGTGACCATGGAGACACAGGAATAATATTCGTGTCTATGGTGTGGTTTCCGCGTTATGTGTTTCGTGTTTACGGTCCCGGTACTGATTTTCTCGGAATTCCTATTCGCTTATACTTCATGGTTATCAGTGCAGTGTTAAGGTATGCCTAATAAGTGCATTGTGCTGAATTGTAAAGGCCATTAAGCCAATGGACCTTTTCCTAATTATGAAGGGAAGAATTCGAAATCGGTACCAGCTATTCACCGCAAAAACATTCCAAGGTATGTATAAACCGAGACTGATTAAAAATTAGTAAACAGATAGTCGGGCTAGCCCCTCTGTTCATGAAAATTCATTTAGTTGTAAAATTCACAATTTTCTAACCTAAATGATGTGCTACCGTACAGGTTATGTCGTTAGGCTGTAACAGGTTCTGAATAATCCGCTTTTCTATTCCACTAATCTCATTCATTACATTTTTATTGGGGCGGGGGGGGGGGGGGGGGGGAGAGGGGTGTATGAATCAGGTTTGAGATTGAATAAATTTAGAATAAATAGAGTAACTAATGTAATACAAGGTGATAAAATTATTGTATCGTCATGTTCGAATGAAATTCTTGGGAGCAGTCCCTTCTCGATTCCACAACTGCCCAGAGTATTTAACTGGCACTGCAATATTGTCTGCCGAGAAGATCCAGATGATAGGAGGTGTAGGATTGGAAATGAAAGTTTATCATAGGCTCTTGCTGAATGTATGCAGACATTGGCGAAGAATCTGGAAGCAGTTTTATTTAGCGACTTTCCGGAACTGAAGGTGAAGTTAAACAGTGCGTGTCTTCATCCTGAAGGGAATTACATTAAAGAGGAATCGTGCAGCCAATACATTTTATTTTAATTGACACTTGAATGAACACTTGCGTCTCTGCATTAAGATAACAGAAGGTTTGAGTGCCTCCTTGTATGTATAAAATACAGTAGTGAAACGTTGTAATAACATATATTTTCCAAGACAGTTTGGTGCAATGCTAGACATTGATGAACTTATAAGGAATGCCCATTCAGTGTATGCACAATAGCATCAAAGTGTTGAGGATACTGTGCCTGTTATACATGAATCAACAAGTTCGTTCTTTGGTAAATGTTCTGATGTCTCTTTAAGACTGCTGCTCTGTTCCATTTCAGTAGGTAGCCTTTTCTGTGCCCAAGACCCGGGTTCAAACCCGGCCGAAGTCGTCGGATTTTTTGGAGCGTTAACAATCCCTCAGTATGCCTTCCTTTGGAGGGGAAGTAAAGCCGGCGGGCCCATGTCATAGATTTATGGCATACAAAAGAACCTTCCACTAACTACAATTGTGTGAAGCTGAATTTATAGGTTAGATTTGATTATCGCTCTATTAAGTTCCAACGTTCGCCGCCAGAAGCCGGTTGCGGTGGCATCTAGTAGCCAAGTTCAAAGCGAGGTATCGTTGACGGTAGCATTTGGTAGCAAAAATAGGAACTACTTGAAATTGATCGTCGGCAGTCTTTACCTGAATTACAGATAACACACACTAATACAACCATCACAATTAACAGCGGTTAGCAGACAGATTCTACACACACCCAAGGTGCACGGGGCTACATGACCGCGTTATCCCAGTCCCTAAACTGAGGAACCAATCAACCAAACTTTTCTGGCATAGGCATTATAATTACCAGCCTGGTTTCTTATCACGGAGGAAAACTTTCCGTGTCTAATTGTTGTTGTTGTTGTTTTTGTTTCGTGAGTGGGTTAGGTCATCACTGTCATCAGCCTTGTGTACTCGGATACGGGTAGAATTTGTATGTGTATTGTCCGTGGTAGTGTTTACACGGGGTCGCAGCCCCTAAACTTAAGAACCAACCAACCATCCGTGGTAGTGTGTGTATTGTGATGCTAGAATTGAGAAGGAAGTGACCTTGGTCTTCTGTTAGGAACAATTCCAGCATTTACCTGGAGGAGGAAGGAGAATCGAACCCACTTCTTCTCAGTTCAGTGAGGCTGAGTGAATTTAGTTTCAAACCTCAAATCAGAATTACATTTCCCGGTAGAGGTGGGAATCAAACCTGGACTTTTGGGACAGATGATTGACTATGGATATTAATTTCTGTTTTAACTCTTAGAGATTAATTGGTTATTTGTGTATGTGTCTTTTCTTGTAGTCGACATTTCACGTTAAAATGGGGTGAATATATTTCAAAGTTTTTGATAGAATAGGCCTACTTCTTCATATCGCATTTATTGCTGAGACAACAGTGTCTTCGGTCAAGTTCAAACTCGCAAGGTTCGAAATGTATACTTATCGAGTCTGATCGAAAACGTCGATTTATTTGTGTAATGTAGCCTACCGATCGCATCAACTTCTAACCATGTTTCATTTATGGTTTCGTTATTTGTTTATTCGCGTCTGCAGAACGTAATTTTATAAGTAAACACTCAGTCTCGTTTCCTCACAGCTGGTTCATAGCTGGGTAACGCGCTCGCTGTTGGCCGGAAGGCTATGACGTCATAAATCCTATTGCATGGCCATCTCTCTCGGTGGCGTTGGTAGAACTGTCGGTAAGGTTAGGTACGGTCTGACTTCCTTGGTAAGAAGCCATTGCTTTGAGTGTGAAAGGCTTTGGAGCCTCGCTAAATTACGATGTTCAACCGTTTGTTGTTTTCCGCGAAGTTGTGTTTTGTATTTTAGAATGCCGTACTGCTGCGTGCTCTTTTGTAAATCAGAAATGAAATCTGAAATTAATATATATATATATATATATATATATATATATATTGTACGCCTCCAAGTGTTGAATGGGCAGGCAGTTTAAAGCAGCCAGGAGGGATGCGATCCAGCTGGCAGTGGTGCACAATAAACAATGCGGGGTACAAAGCGTATGAAACGTGCGGTATAACTGAGCAATTACATCAGGTTGTTATTGCAATGGATTGTTAAAGTGGAACATAAGATCCACAACATTGGGTTGATTGGAACATATTCATATACAGTACCTTTATGGCCGTATGGCTGCAATAAATTCTTATTGTGAACCTTATGTCTCCTTGCGAATAGGGTTGCCTTATGCAGAACCTTTCCACCAGATGTCATGACTGTTCTATGTTGTGTATTGTAAACACAGAGGTTTATTTTAAGAGCGTAAAAAATCCCTCAGTATGCCTTCCTTCGGAGGGAAAGTAAAGCCGGCTGTCCCATGTCATACATTTATGGCATGAAAAAGAACCTTCCACGAACTAGACTTGTGTGAAGCCAAAATTTGTAGGTTAGAATTGATAACGCTCTATTAGTTCCTACGTTAGCCGCAGGTGATGACTGCGATGACATCTAGTAGCCAAGTCCGCAAGCTAGGTATCATGGACGGTAGCATTTGGTACAAAAGTACTTGAAATTATCGTCTGCAGTCCTTACTTGAATTAAAACAGATAACACACACTAATACAGCCATCACAATTAACACCGGTTATCAGACAGATTCTACATACACCCAAAGTACACGGGGCTACATGACCGCTTTGTCGCAGCCCCGAAACTAAGGAAACAACCATCCAAAACTCAGAGGTGTGTCACTGATGAATTTCGGTTAAGATTGAGTTGTTTTCTCCATGCACATTTGTGCGCCCTTCTCTCTAAATAAATTAAATCAAGCAAGAAATAAGATTAATGATATCCGAAAAACGAATATCCGCGACTGTTGACAATGGTACTACAACGCGAACATTATTTTGCACATCTTCAAATTTGAGACGTAGAGCATACTCCAACAATTCATTCCCATTGATGACTCACTCGAGGGGGAAAAAGTAAAATTAACCAATTTCGATCAGCGGATGATAATATTAATATCTAAGGTGCGTTCAAAAAGTAATGAACCGGAGACTGTAATGCGCAAACCGGTGATGACATCGGCTAATCGTGGCGTGTGTAACGAGGTGTGGTTCCGACCAGAGCGTGGAAGGTCACAGCCCGTCGCTAGAGGGCACGCGTGCACGTCACGTGACGATACAAAGCGAGCAGCAGCATGCATCAATCGTCAAACGCTGCCAGTCACACTGCAAACAGTGACATGGAGGCGTCAAACGAATAGCAAAGAGGTGTTGTTCGGTTTCTGACAGCGGAGGGGGTAGGGGGAGCGGACATTCATCGCCGAATGTCACAAGTGTACGGCGAACACTGCAAGTAGTTGACTTCCCAACTAGAGGCAATAATACCTAAGATGTTTATCTCGTAAGGCCTGAAGAGCTGTATATTAACTGTCTGAAAGTACCAGGAATTAGTGACCAATCTGGGGTTGAATTAAATATTAGATACGGTGACATCACAAAATTAGACTCTGATGTAGCAAATAAGATCATATTCCAGTATCGCAGGGCGGATCAGGGCAAATTTCAGGGGTATTTGAATGAGCTATTTGTAGGATGGGCATCGTAAGGAAATCACATTAATATCCTGTGGACTAACTTTTCGAAAATTTTAAATAGCGCTATTGATAAATTTGTGCCATTTAAATTACTGAAACAAAATCCAGATCCTGAGTATTACACACGGGAAATCAGGTGTCTTAAACGGAAAATTAGGAAATTATTCAATAAAAGACATGATAGTGACAAGTATATGTTGAAATTTAAGTCCTTATCAAGAGAGCTCGTCTTAAAAAAGAGGGCTGCTCATGACAATTATATGCAAGGTTTACTTGGTTAGGGAGGCGATGGGTGGGGAAAAAAATTACAGTTATGTTAGGAGAAGAAAGGGAAATTCAAATAATTTGTCGATGATAATGTCCGGTGACGGTAAATTAATTACTGAGAAGCAAGCCATTGCTAATGAATTAAATGTCTTTTATGGTAGTGTGTTCAATAAATCCAATAGCTGTGTGTTGGACCTTAACGGTGAATCAGGGGCTCCACTTCTCCAAATAAACCAGTCAGCAATTGTAAAGCTAATAAAAAAAATGTTACAATATATCAAAGGGTCCTGATAATATTGTTAGTGAAGTACTTAAACTAGGAGGTAGGGCCGTGGCACGATACTTAGAGGTGATGTTTAATGTGTCCATAAACAATGCGCAAATCCCGGATGACTGGAAAAGAGCTACGGTAGTCCCAATATTTAAGGGAGGGAGCAGACTTGAATTGGGCAACTACAGGCCGGTTAGTCTTACGTCCATCGTTTGTAAACAGATGGAGCATCTCATTTGCGACTACTTGAGGGAACAGTGGGAAACATTATCATGGTTTAATGATAGGCAACATGGATTTCGGAAAGGTTACTCATGCGAAAGTCAGATGCTATCACTTTTTCAAGATATTAGCGAATCGTTAGACGATGGAGTTTCAGTCGACGCCGTAGTTATAGATTTTGCGAAGGCATTTGATGTCGTGCCGCATGACATGTCACTCCATAAATTAGCTTCGACGAAGATTGATAGAAGAGTAATTTTATGGATCCAAGAATTTTTGACGGGTCGTTCCCAGAAAGTGAAAATTGAAGGCCGATTCTCGGATGAAATTACCGTAACGTCGGGTATTCCTCAGGGCAGCGTAATCGGAACTTTGTTATTTTTGGCGTTTATAAATGACTTACCAAATGGGATTCGCAGTGACAGTCGATTGTTTGCGGATGATTGTGTAATATATCGAAAGATACATGACTTACAAGACAATGCAGTACTTCAAGATGACCTGAACCTGGTCTATTGTCCGGGACAGCTTAAATGAGTTACTAGATCAAAACAGGTTTTGCAACATTAACAGCCGTCCCCTATGCCTACGTAAATGTTGGTTTATGGTTGCATTTCTTGAAGGTAAGTTGTTTTCAGGTGCGAGCACATTGTCGCCAACCCTGCTTAAAATCCCGCCATCTCCAATGACCAAAATACCAGTAAAATTCCGTACCACACAGTTGCCGACATGTTTCTGGCAATAACTCCCAGAATGCATTTTTCATAAAGTCAGCCAACATTATAATTACGACTGTAACTAATGACTTATTATTTAAATAATTTCACAGTTTTCTTTGGAAATTCAAGTCTAATGAAGTTGTAACAAGTTGTACAAGGTAAGTACTAGTAATATACATCGATTAAAACAGTTTATACAGTTATTATAGACTCTTGATATGTATGCGTCAAATCCACTTGTCTGAGATGTTTCGAAGCTTTTATTTAATTAATTTTTGGATAAATTCTTATTTAGATTTCATCATGACGCCTAAAAAATACGAGAACAAGATTGGAGATGGATTGCAGTAACTCTACAAAGATCACTACAATTTAAGTAAGTAGGCCTAGCCTAGACCTACACAATTTAAAGTACAGAGTTATTTAATCGTTGTTTTATTTATTTTTATATTCAGTCAGAGCACAAATAACGTAATAAAAAACCTTAATGGTCTTTGGAAATTTTGAAAAAGTCTTCCGACTGCATTTTCCGTATAGGCCTAATTCAAACATAACCTAAAATATAGCCTATGTAAGTTCTCTCTCGGGAATATATTCTTAGGTTCAATTCGCCTTCTAATATAGTAATGTATATTATTCTCGACTTCCAAATGCCGTCAGCCATAATATTATAATACATTGCACATGTAACTCTTAAGCTTGGAAGTAGGCCTAGTCTATGATTCACACTCGGTTGGTGGTAGTGAATGTATTGGTGATTATTTATGAAGCTTATAACTTATGTACTTGGCTACTGACCTATAGCCTACTTAGTAGTAGGCAGATAAAATATTTATATTAGGCCTATTTTTATTTGTTTCAGTCATGGTTGCGACAGAGTAGTGTGATGTCCTTCAACGAACTTCAAGGGTTGTGCAACATGAATCAATCATCATTCTGAAGAGCCATATAATCACATGTGCATGGTATATGCACTGCGCTGTAGTCTCATATGCAAATTTTCAGGGAATACCAACAATATCTCATAGCACTCTTTTAGTTCTCGACATAAGTTACTGCGCCACTGAATGTCTGGGTGAAAATTACTGATGTACTAATGTTGGGTGAAACTAAGTCATTGTTCGCTACTTGGTTAGATGACACGGTTTGGGCGAAGTCACTGGTTGCAATAAGTAATAAATATTGGTCGCAGCTATAGCCTACTTGTATTATTAATTCCGAATGAAAGTAGAAAGTGGCTTATACACCTGCATCGGACATGATTGTGACTGTATGCTGTGATGGCTGTGCTAGAATTAGTAGCACACAGGTAACGATATTTGTAGGCTATACATTATACGGTAATAGAAAACTAAAAATTTCATAGATCTCGTAGGCCTATACTACACAGCTTGGACATTCTTAAAATTCACGACACGTGAATAATGAAATAAAAGGCAAAACCATTGGCCTGGATAAAGATTATTGATGCTTGACTACCCCCACTGTGCATGATAAAAACCGGAGGTGTTATTTATTAGCTAACGCGGCCCGCGTTACCTCAATTTTTCGTATTAAAGCATTGTTGTTGTTTCTTATGGCTAGCCCATATTCCAATCCATCAGCTTTCTTGCATTCCAATAGAGTTGTGTGAGGTTTCCTGAAGTTCTAGCAGTCACATAAAGTTTGCAGCAGGTGCCCCTTATCCATTTTAATTCCAGGTTCGTGACAAAGTGTGCATTTTTCAGATCTCAGGATGTCCCAAATAGGATCACGACTTATATAGATGGAATTCCAGCTGAGTCTGCCATTTTCGCTGTTAATTATGCACAAGTACAGTATTGCCAATCCCACACTTACGGGACTACTTTGTATAAGCGCGGTACCATGAAACAAAATAGCGCCAAGTTTGAACCAGTTCGCAATGGATTGTGCAAGCTGTTTTTGTCTAGACCAATAATTGTTAATTCATTAGGCCATACAAACACCCCTGGATTTTGTCACGCACAGTGGGGGTAGACATGCATCAATAATTTTCATCCAAACCCATGGTTTGTGCCTAGACCAATAACTTTTAGGCAGTGAGGCGCTGGTTTTCCCGATTAGTTCGAAACATGAAATTCTTGCGATCAGCGTTCATTACAGTGGTAAATACTGTTCTACATACAAAACAAACCTAACCTGGGGCTTATGCCCAGACCTCCTTGCTTGTAGTGCAATCGGTAATTTTCATCCAGACAGTCGTCTAACCAAGTAGCGACCAATGGTTTCGTCCAGTCAGTCGTCTAACTAAGAAGAGCTCGTTTATTTCTTTTTCTCACATAATTACAACATTACATGTGTCGTCTAATGTAGGCCTATTTAGTATCGGATATGTTGGTAACTAATGACGTCAATGTGATCGCTCACTGCGGCAGTTTCACATACCAAATATGCTGTCGAACATGGCTGCGGTTGTTAAATATACAATAAATAAAAACACATGTTTAAGTGATTTAGCACATATATCCGGTGCAGAAGTGATCAAGGTTAGTAGTTACAATTGATAATGTCCCCCCCCCCCCTCCCGCCAAAAGATGAAATAAGGTATGAAAATGATATATTATCAAAGTGAAAGCGAAAAGAAAAAAGAGTGATACATGGTACAGAATTAATCTGAAATTTCACTACAGTATATGTCGTTTTATAAAAGGGCATAGCGGGTGGGTTACAGACAGCGAAGGAGAAAACATCTATTAGGACATCACTTCCATAATTATTATTCATCATTACACAAGGTATTTAGGCTAAGTTAAGTATTCTACTTGGTTCATCACTCCTGAAGTGTTACCTCTATTACGTATGCGTATGTCGTTTTGCCTTGATCATTTTTGGTTGAAGGCGGGCTATTTTTTTATTTTAGAATATGCACTGAAAATATGATGTAATCAGCGTAACCGCAGCCTTCGTAAAGAGGTTTACGCAGGCCAGCGCGTATCCCATTTTTGAACAGCTGACTGCGGTTGACTGTAGCGTTGGGGGTCTGCACCACTAGCGCTGGCCAACAGCGGGGCGCGCTTGAACTCGGTCAGTGATAACACTATGTATTCTATTCGTCATGATAATGCTATTATTATGATCATGTAGAAATGAGTGGAAGTGTAGAGGACGTACCCATTCGCGACAACGCCGCCTCAGTTCAATTCCCTCTCATATATTCCGCTCTCGCAATTTAAATATCTCAGCTCTCCACAGAAAATTGTTTTGTGTTGGTATCTTATAATTATAATTTTCGAGATATTACTCCGTCGATAAAGCTTGCCTTTCAACGCCTGTATTTAACTCGTCAATTTCTCAGTGAATTCATTGAATTTTCTACAAGTGGGATTTAATGTGCCGGTTGATGAGAGGTCAGGAGACTATTCTACCAACCATCTCGCGTTGTGCGGCTAGCATTTTTTGGCAGTTGGTCCAGGTTCAATTTCCAGCTCTGCCAAGAAATTTTAATTTTGGTCTGAGGGATGGAACAAGGCACACTCAGCCTCATGAGGCAAACCTGAGAAAAGGAGGGTTTGATTCCTATCTTAGCCATCTTGGAAGTGGTTTCCACGCTTCTACTCCTGGCAAATGCCGGGATGGTTCCTAAATTAAGGCCATGGCCACCTCGTTCCCAATCCTCATCTGAATAATAAATGCACACACTAATCCAGCCATCACAATAACACAGGTTATCAGACAAATTCCACATGCCCAAGTACACAGATCTACATGACCATGATGTCACAAAGCCCCAAAATCAACCAACTGCTGCTTTCTACAATTCCAAGACGAAATCTTCGAGTTGCCATTAGTCTAATGCCCCTAAAATCCACGACTAGTTCGAATGGTTTTAGGCCTAAGCATTGGATCAACCATCTTCTTGCATCTCAATAGGGATTTGCCAACAGGCTTTCAACAACTTGTTTCAATTCTGCCTTCATATATGTAGGCCTATACATGCAAGAAATGAGTACGGTACTTATCAAAAGTAAAGAAATAATAAGCTAATATGTACCCTACTATTATATTTCTCTCCTACTCCTAAATCCTTCTCCGAACACTCATCTTAAAACAGAATGGTTTGCATTTTTGGACTAATTATAAAAATATAGCCTATAAGAAGAAATGAACATGCTCATCTTTAGCTCCCTGGCGAAAATAATTGAGTAAGTATTAATGTTTCTGTTCTTATGCATTTTATATGATGCTTTAAAAATCAATCTAGAAGAGATAATTTAAGTTAACTTCACTACCATAATACTGCTTAAGAGTTACTGTCGAGGACTGATGACCAAGATGTCCCTAACTTGAGCAAGGACTGCTTTACAACTTCATGTAAAACGTATTTTCGTAAAAGAGCCTTTACTTAGTTTAGATCATTTGCGATACGTGTTACATGGATGTGTGTGCTGACTTTTTGGTGTTAAATGATGTACGTTGGCAACACCAAATGTGGTGGCCATGTTGGTTTTCTAGTAACTTATTTAAGGTGTCCTGGACTATATAAGTGGACGATTGAAAATAAAATGAAAATAAACACAAGAAAATGTAGTCTAATAAAAATAGGGAAAGTGCGAAGGCAAGATTTTCAATATAACATTGGCTCGGAAATACTTGTAGAAGAAGATTCTTGCAAATATTTGGGTGTTCACGTAAGAAATGATATGAAATGGAGTAGTCATATAGAATGTGTAGTTTCTAAAGCTTACAAATCCCTGCACTTTGTAATGAGGGTATTAAAAGGAAGTAGTACCTCTGCTAAAGAATTAGGATATTTGTCACTTGTAAGACCTATTCTGGAATATGTCTCGGCGGTTTGGGATCCATATCAAGTAGGGCTCATAAATGAGTTGGAGATGGTACAAATGAAGGCCGCTAGATTTGTGCTCAGTGACTTTAATCCCAGGAGCAGTGAGAGCCGTATGTTAGAGAAATTTGGGTGGGAATCACTTGAGGCTAGGAGGATGAAATCTAGACTCTGCCCTATGTTCAACGCGTATACAAAAACCAGCATGGGGTGAGCTTAGCAAACGTATGGAAAAGCCTACTTACATGGGTAGGAGCGATCATCCTTTCAAAGTTAAGGGCCGACCACAGCGAACAAATTATGGTAAATATTCTTTCGTAAACCGTGCCATTGATAATTGGAACTCTCTACCTGCCGCAGTCTTAGAGCCTTTTCCCAAACATATAGGTGTGTTTAAGAAAAGACTGACTATTTGTGTAAATACTCCAGTTTAATTGTTAGTGAATTGTTATGTACAATTATATATTTGTTATGTATATCTAATTTGCCACCGGGGGACACACCCCCAATTGCAAATAAACGAATGAATGAATGAACACCTCGTTAAACACGCCACGATTAGCCGATGTTGTCACCGGTTTGCGCATTACAGCCTCCGGCTCGTTACTTTTTGTACGCACCTTATATTAATCTATTTGCTCGGAATATCCATTATTAAGCAATATGCATATTATTCAAGCTTACTACCATCACGGGGATGAAGCTACGATACGAGTAATTGACAACACTGGGAGCGCTGCTAGGCAAAATGCCGCCTCGTAATTGGTTGATTTGACCTTGTTATACAGGGCGCCAGGAAATGTTCTCCGCAGCTGGTAATGTAGCCCCGTGTACTTTGGGTGTGTGTAGAATCTGTCTGATAACCGGTGTTAATTGTGATGACTGTATTAGTGTGTGTTATCTGTTTTAATTCAAGTCGCGTTGTCGCAGCCCCTAAAGTGAGGAACCTACCAACCAAGTCCAAAAACTATCCGCAAATTTTCTCCAAACATTATCCGCTATCCGCACAGCCATGCGAACTATATTCGCAAGGCGAAAATGTTGCGGATATCCGTGAGTTTATCCGCGCAGGACTTAACTTATAGGCTAGGCTTAGGTTTTCCTATAATACTCTTTGCTTGTTTTTTTAATCATTTTAAATGATCTTGTCGAGTTCGTCGTTACGCTGGGGTCTGGCGTTACGATACGATGACGGGACGAAATGTACCCAGATGCACTGTGGTGTGTGACGTCATAGTACCGCTTGGTGCATGTGTTCCCCGACAATCTCTACTTCGTTAGTATAAGACAAAAATCCCCGATTCTTGGATGTCACGGGTAATCTCGAGAACCACTGGATGGATTTTGATGCAGTTTTCACCATTCTGTAAAGGATATCTCGAGGAAAGATTCGGTAGAAAATAATTTATGTATGATCAAAGGAAGCCAAGTAGTAACGATTTCAGTGAAAAACTCGAAAACAAACTTGGCGTCCGTGCGCTTCTTAAGCTTACGCTGGGCCTACCGTTCAGAATATCAATATACTATGAGCGTAAGAATTGGTCAGCATGAAATGTTCTACAAAAAAGTCCGCGAGAGCATATCTCTACTTTCAATACATCGCCCACTATAAGGGTTTTTAAACTGGATGGAAGGGGCACGTCCCCGCGCGCTTGACCTTGCTTTGCCCTTGGTTTGCACTTGCCATTCGCGAGTAATTTGAAACAAGATAAGCAAGATAAGTATTATGCAGATACTTTTCTAACATGTCAAGTGTCCATGGCTTCGAGCGAAGCGAGAAGCCTCCAGCCTTTCTAGCATTTTTCAGCATTTGTAGCACTTAAAATGATACAAAGTCTAGTCTTTCAGACTGACTGCCACTTTTTTAAAGTTAATTTCTTTAATGTTTTCCTTAATTCAAATTCAAAATGTATTAAAATGTGCATTTTTAACAATTATAATGCAGTAGTTTAGTTTATGAAAGTTAAAGAACAGAGTGAAACCATGGGCTTGTACTTGAATATCAACAAGACAAAACTAATGACAACAGGTTTACCATGAAACATTACGATAGATAATAAGATAATCACAGAGATGAATAGTTACTGTTTGTTGGGATCAACCATTAGTAGTAGTGGCTCATGCAGTCAAGAGATTCGCCGAAGACTTGCCCCAGGAAGAGCAGCTTTTAAAGGCCTGGATAAGATCTTTAGGTGTTCAGATGTATAAGGTGCGTTCAAAAAGTAACGAGCCAGAGGCTGTAATGCGCAAACCGGTGACGACATCGGCTAATCGTGGCGTGTGTGGCGAGGTGTGGTTCCAACCAGGGCGTAACATCATTGAAGAAAAAACGAGAAGACATACCTCAAGAATTTTATGGCACCGGAGCCATGATTGACTGGACGTGGACAACAGCCAACTTCGAGTTGAGACATGTGTTTACACGTCTGGCTGTCCATGGTTTTCACCACCTTATTTGCGTTAGCATATATTTCCATGAACCAGCAGTGACGTGTGTACACCAACTATGTGGACAAGCATGTGATCACTACCACTTAGAGCTCTGTAGGAAAAGGACAAAATCAATCAAAGACTATGCAACTCAAAGTGTCAGAGTGCAATTTTAGTGTACGTGTTTATATTTTGTTTTCAATGGCTATTTGGCTGCAATAAAAGTATTATTATTTATGCATGATAATGAATACTATTACAGAACTGACACATCAACCTTACAAACTATGAATAGAAAAAGAAAATTAAATATAACTGTCGAGGAACCCTTTTTTGGTGGTGATAAGTAGTCTATCTACCCACCTGATCTTGATCATTCTCCTGTAACACCACATTTCAAACGCTTCTATTCTCCTCTTAAGTTTCACTTCCATAGAGCGCCACGCTCCAGACAAAGGCTTTCAAAAATGACTTCCTAACACCTAAATCTATATTCGATGTTAACAGATTTATTTTCTGTAGAAATGCTTTCCATGCCTGAGCTAACCTACTTTTTATATCCTCTTTGCTTCGTCCATCACTGGTTATGTTGCTTCCTAAGTAGCAGAAGTCTCCTACTTCCTTTAGCTTTTCACCTGCCAATTTGATGTCAATAGGAGTTTCTGATTTCTTGTGGTTTATTTTTGTTTTATACTTATTGATTTTCATATTAAGCCTCCGTGGTTTAGGCGGCAGCACGCCGGCCTCTCACCACTGGGCTCGTGGTTCAAATTCTGGTCACTCCATGTGAGATTTGTGCTGGACAAAACGGAGGCAGACAGGTATTTCTCCAGGTACTCCGGTTTTCCCGGTCAAGAATTTCCTACCAGCAACATTCTCCACTATAATTTCATTTCATCTGTCATTCATTTAATCATTTCCCCAGGGGAGTGCGACAGGCTTCGGCAGCCGGCACAGTTCATATCCTCGCCGCTAGATGGGGGCTTCATTCATTCCATTCCCTGACCCGGTCGGTCGACTGTGTTTTTTTTTTTTCATTTATTGATTTTCATCATGACTTCTAAATAATTGACTGGCTGCGTGGCTCAACGATAATGTCTCACCTGCTGTCTCCAAGGTTTAAAGATCGAATCGATACAGTAGATTTGCTGGCACGTTTAAGATCCCCTTTGGGGAAAAATTCCGGCACCCCGGCGTCTCTAGTAATTAATGCAACATTCGCTTCAAGGTTCTGTGCTGAGAAATAATAAACACCCTAAATATTTAGGTGTCACTCTGGATCGCACATTATCTTTTAAAAACATCTTGAAAATACAGCCGCCAAATTTAGAAGCCGGAATAATATCCTGCAGAAGCTTTGTGGAACTACTTGGGGAGCTTCTGCTACAACTCTGAGGTGTTCTGCATTAGGTCTTGTCTTCTCCGCTGCTGAATAGTGTGCTCCAGTTTGGCTGAACAGCCCCCATGTAAAGAATTGATAGCCAACTCAATAACACCACGAGACTGATCAGTGGCCTTATTAGATCTACGCCCACTCATTGGCTTCCTGTCCTCAGCAACATCATGCCTCCTTATCTACGCAGGATCCGAGAATATAAGAAAACTAGCAGTAGTACCCGGCTTCGCCCGGTGGAATGATGATAATGTTTTAAGGTCTCCTTAGAAATATAATGGACTTAAAATCTAAGTCATTTGCCCCCAAAGACAATGAGGGAGTAATATCTAGGTCATTTGCCCTTTTGATAAGGATGATAATAAAAACTACTGTTGAATTGACACGTCAAACTTACAAACTACCGTAATAGAAATACATATTTCAAAATTCACAGGCGAGGAAGACTTATTGTGTGTGGTGATTAATGGTGTAATGGGCGTAACATCTACTGTAGGTCATTTGCTCTTACGATGAGGATGATAAGGGAAACTACTACCGGTATTGAATTGACACTTCAACGTATAATGTACACAATGCACTGTAATAAAAATAACTATATGGCGGCTTCGGTGGCGTATTTGGTAGCATGCTGAGCTTCTATGCCCAAGATAGCGGGTTCAAACCCGGCCGAAGTCGTCGGATAATTTAAGAGCGTTAAAATCAGTCAGTATGCCTTTCTTCGGAAGGGAAGTAAAGCGGCGGTCCCATGTCAGATTTATGGCATGTTAAAGAACCTTCCACTAATTACACCTGTGTGAAGCTAAATTTGATAGGTAAACAACGCTCATAGATGCCTACGTCCGTTGCCAAGAGCCGACTGCAGTGGCGTCTAGTAGCTAAGTTCCGAACTTGGCCTAGTAGTCGTTGACGGTGGCGCTTGGCGGCAAAAGTACGAACTATTTGAAGAATTCTAAGTTGCAGTTTGTACTTAAATTAAAAACAGATAACACACACTAATACAGTCATCACAATTAACACCGGTTATCAGATAGATTCTACACACACCCAAATTACACGAGGCTACATGACCGCGTTGTCGCAGCCCCTAAACTTAAGAACCAACCAACCAAAAATAAATATTTTAAAAATCACAGTCGAGAAAGACTTTATGCGGCGGTGATTATTGGTATGATGCGCGTAACATCTAGGTCATTTGCACTTATGATGATAATAATAAGGTAATGAAAAAATGACTACTAAACGAACATGGTGTTATTTTAAAACTGATATAGGTAAATCAGGTGTCTAGCTTCGATGTCTTCCAAAGTCTCAACCTTATTTTCTGGCTTAGGCCTGTACTGGATGCGTCTAGTGAAAGAGCGTACTGCTCGGCAAAGACAAAGAGTATAGGTCCGAGCTGCACGAACCTGAAATGATCGCAGATGATGACGAAATATGATGACACACGTTCGGGGTTCCCCGTCCTATACAGATTGACCGGGAATCACTCACTGTTTCGCAACGGCCCTGTGCTGGCATCAGCATAGACAGCAGGAGATAACACGGCGGGCTCTGGAAAGTAACTCTCAAGTCACCTCGCGATGAATCAGCAAGCTATTCTCACAACTGACCCCCCCCCAGGGTCTCACAACTTGTGGGACGTGGGTTGGCGACCACGGAACCCCAGCTGAGTCTGGCATCGCTTCCACTTCCTGGTGCCGGGCTCATTTCAGTTCTCTTTCCTGTCGGCCTCCCTTGGTCAACTCTTGTTCTTTTCCGACCCAGACTGTATTAGGATATCCGAGGGCTAGGGAGTCTTTCAATTTCCCGCCTTAATTGGCTTTGTCTCATCTTTCCTGATACCCTCATTCTTCGAGGGGTCTGCCTTCTTTTCCTTTTCATAATATGCTCAAGGCCCTCAAAGAGGCAGGGGACCCACCACTTCTGGTACACCCTCAAGGGCTCATGACTGGTGAGTTAGGAAGCTGGCAACCCCGAGAAATTCCTGAGCTACATGCAGGGAATGGAGTGGTATGTCAGAAATTTCAAGTGGACAGTGTTACGCATCGTGTTCCAAAGGGTAAGTATACACACTTTGTTTTCAATCGGTGAACGATGTAGATTTGTGCCAAAGGGCCTAAATGCGTGGAATGGAGTGGTCTGTCCGAAATTTCAAGCAGACAGTGTTACTCGCAGGGTTCCAAAGGGTAAGTATACACATTTTGGTTCAGATCTGTGAAACGGTGTAGATTTGTGCAAAAAGGGCCTAAATGCAGGGAATGGCGTGGTCTGTCCGAAATTTCAAGCAGACAGTGTTAGTCGCAGTGTTCCATAGGGTAAATATACAAATTTTGGTTGAGATCGGTGAAACGGTGTAGATTTGGGCCAAAGGGCCTAAATGCAGGGAATGGAGTGGTCTGTCCGCAATTTCAAGCAGACAGTGTTACTCGCAGGGCACCAAAGGGTAAGAATACGAATTTTGGTTCTGATCGGTGAAACGGTGTAGATTTGGACCAAAGGGCCTAAATGCAGGGAATGGGGTGGTCTGTCCGAAATTTTAAGTGGTCAGTGTTACTCGCAGGGTTCCAAAGGGTAAATATACAAATTTTGGTTGAGATCGGTGAAACGGTGTGGATTTGGACCAAAGGGCCTAAATGCAGGGAATGGGGTGGTCTGTCCGAAAATTCATGTGGACAGTGTTACTCGCAGGGTTCCAAAGGTTAAATATACAACTTTTGGTTCAGATCGGTGAAACGGTGTAGATTTGTGCAAAAGGGCCTAAATGCAGGGCATGGGGTGGTCTGTCCGAAATTTAATGTTGACAGGGTTACCCGCAGGGTTCCAAAGGGTAAGTATACAAATTTTGGTTTAGATCGATGAAACGGTGTAGATTTGTATACATAACAGACAGACAGACAGACAGACAGACAGACAAACTTTGTGCTTTATATATATAGATGATGAGTAATCCAGCTCTTCTTATTCACTGTGGGCTCCCTGATCTGAACAGAAACCGACTGAAATCTAGACATGCACCCATCAAATATGCTAGGGATCTCAGAGGCAACAATTTTAAGCCGAATATCCAATGGAGAAATGAATGGAGCACCAACATCAACCTTGACGCTTGGAGTGATTTAATTGGAGATAGCGCTGCACCCGGTTTTGACCTGCCAAGAGGAACGTGGACTGCCCTCAATAGGACTAACCACGGGGTCTGTGCTGAATCACTCTTCAAATGGCGTAAAATTGCTTCTCTCCAATGTGACTCCGGTGCTCCTTCACAGTCAGTTCACCACATTGTCCATGAATGCCATAGAAGAGCAAATCGGGGTAATCGGTCTGACTTCCTGTTGGCAAAACCTACAGCATTGCAATGGATATAGAATTTAGATTTAAAGATATAAGCCTGCCTTGTCATGTGTCCCTGTAAATATGTATATATCAATGTTTATGTGTGTATATATTTATCTTGCACGTTTGTTGTCTGTATGTCATACGATTAAATAAATAATGCAACATTTCTTAGAGGTAGCAGGCTACACTTACAACAACAAGACCATCTCGATCAACACAAACCTGAGACACTACACGACAGTGTTTCGTCCAGAAGCCACATATGAAGCTGAAAGTTTGTGTCTGACAAAGAAAGGAATGATTAAAAAGTTGGAGCTAATATAGTAAAGCCATCATTATTTCCGACTTGACGTTTTACTGTTATCCAAGAGTTATCTATCGGTCAGAAGGAAAATCACTTTAACTAGACAATCACAGGGAACCATTCAAATCGATATATCACGACAAGTCGAGTTTCGTTCACGATGTCGGGATTTAGCAAACGAAACTCTAACCTAGCACTAAAATGTCAAGTCGGAAGTAATGATGGCTTGATTATAGAGAGAAAGATTCTTAGGAAGATACTTGGACCTAAAGAACAGAAGAAAAGGGAACCAAGAATACCTCAGATTGGATAAAATCGCAGACACCATACGGAAAAGAAGGACCATGTTGTTTGGACATATATAAGGTGCGTTCAAAAAGTAACGAGCCGGAGGCGGGAATGCGCAAACCGGTGACTACATCGGCTAATCGTGGCGTGTGTAACGAGGTGTGGTTCCGACCAGAGCGTGGAAGGTCACAGCCCGTCGCTAGAGGGCACGCATGCACGTCACGTGACGATACAAAGCGAGCAGCAGCATGCATCAATCGTCCAACACTGCGAGTCGCATTTCAAACAGTGACATGGAGGCGTCAACCGAAGAGCAAAGAGGTGTTGTTCGGTTTCTGACAGTAGAAGGAGTAGGGGGAACGGACATTCATCGCCGAATGTCACAAGTGTACGGCGAACACTGCTTGTCCCTTGCAAGGGTCAAGGTGTGGCACAAGCGCTTCAGGGAAGGACGGGTGTCGTTAACCGATGATGCCCGGTCTGTGGCACCTCCCTGCATTACCGATGACAACGTCCAGCTGGTTGATGCACTCATTACCCAGGACCGCCGAGTGACAGTGAACGCCATAGCCGCCGTGGTCGCTCCTCGACAATGCACGACCTCATACGGCCAACACAGTCGCGGCACTCCTGCAGAAATTCAAATGGGGGGTTCTCGGTCACGCTCCATACAGTCCAGACCTCTCTCCCTGTGATTACGCCATGTCTGGTCCCCTGAAAAGGGCTCTGCGGGGCCAACGATTCACCTCGGACGCCAACGTCCAGCTGTACGTGCGGAACTTGTTCATATCGCAGCCCAGGGAATTTTATGAGACAGCCATTCACCGCCTCGTGTCCCAGTGGAACAAGTGCCTCAACAGCCAGGGCCAATACTTCTAACATACAGGTACTGGTTTCTGTAATTATGCCACCGGCTCGTTACTTTTTGAACGCACCTTATATTCAGAATGGACCCAGGTAGATTAACCAACCGGATAATGAGATTCTTTGCGACCAGGAAAACCACAGCCCACTGGTATCAGGACCTAGAAGAAATGGCAACATCTGAAGATGAAGACAGCAACAGGGAAGCATGCAAAGACAAAAATCAGAATTTCACGGGTTTTAAGAGTCATCCTACTTCACGGATCCAGGCACCATGGAGTGAAGAAAGCAGGAGAATGCAGGGCGATAGAGTGGAGTAGTATTGGGCAAAAATAAACATCCCGAAGCTGAAATCAAATTAACGTGGTCCACAGTAGGCCTAAACGACAGAAGAAGAGGAAGAAGAAGAAGGCTGAAAACATAATCGTTATCTCCCGACCTGTGTTGTCAGATGGAAAGCAATTATGTTGATTAGATAATAACACAGGTTACCAGGTTCAGGGGGGGGGCCTACATATCCACAGGGCTTCCATCCACTCACTCGTCCAAAAATAGTGAAATAGTGAGCTTTTTTTTCAAAAAAGTGAAAAATGTGAGTTTTTGTATGAAAAAATTAGTAAATAGTGAGTAAATTCATAGCTTTATTCGCATTTATGGCCGTATAACTGGTTCATAATTTTATTTTTGTTGATATCTGTAGGCGCAATTAAGGGGGTGAGGTCTTGGGAGGCTAAGCTTCCCAAAAGCAACCATAGCTCCCCCCCAAAAAGTGACAAAACTGGATTGAAATAGACAACATTTTTAAGAATGTGTAACTGAAAAACAAATTAGCCCCCCCAAAATGTCAACCAAATTGCTCCTATGTTAATATCTCTGAGTAGCCTACTGTTTGCGATTTTACATGTAGTTAGAGAGGACAATTGGAAATAATGGATAGGAAAATCAATGCAACACTCAAGAAATTTAAATCGTAAAACAAAAATCTAAATGTGAACTTTTGTTAAAAAACGCTTTGTTAAAATTTTCGGCGATCGCTGCACGGCTCCGGCTGTGGTATCGCACCTTGGAAGCTTTTTATGCTTTCTGGCCGCCTGGCTCGGTGCCGGCAGCGCGCTCAGGCACCGGTGCCAGAAAAACGAACTACCCTTTCGTGGGTATATTTTTGGTCGTTTCTAGCAATCTGATTGTGCACGAGACCATTTTTAACGCAGAATTTGACCAGTTTTGTAAAAAAAAAAAAAAAGTGAAAATAGAGAGTAATTTTATCAAATAGTGAGAAATGTGAGGCTGCTATGAAAATAGTGAATAATAGTGAGAAAAGTGACTCGCTGGAAGCCCTGCATATCCACGCTGTCGCAAATTCCTAAATGAATCAACAACAAGTAGTCTACTACTAATACTAAACCATGACTGTCATGTATTACAAGATATCTACGAAAAGTTCGTCTTCATAGACTGGATCTGTTTCCAAATACTATTGGTCAGCGATATTATCCAATACGCTCACATGAGTGCAATTAGAAACTCGGACCCGTTGATCCGAACAGTTTTCACGTAATGTAGTAGAGATTTCTTTTGATTCAAGGCCGACTGTGACATCGCTAGTGGAGCATGAGAGAGAACGCTTTCCATTGCAAGGTCGAGTTGGAGCAAGAGTATCGCCATGGAGTTTGCACAACTTAACAAGGTTAAGTTCAAGGAAAATGTACGGTAACTATAACACGATTATTATTGAGTTGTTCATTCATGATTTTACCAGGGTGGGGGTGCAGTGCGTTACAAGGAACAGTTACATTTGGATGGTTGGTTCCTGAGTTTAGGGGCTGCGACAACGCGGTCATGTAGCCCCGTATACTTTGGGTGTGTGCAGGGCCGGATTTAAGAGTATGCTGCCTATAGGCTAAAATCCATTTGCCGCCCACTCTATCTACTATAGGCCTATAAAGCTCAAATACCACTCACTCACTCACTGATTCATTCATCACGAAATCCCAGAAACCACCGAACGGATTGGAATGAAATTTGTTGTGCTGCTTCCTCAAGGGGCGCAAACGCGCACTAAGAAAGGATTTTAGGATATTCAGATTCTAAAGGGGTATTAAGGGGGTAGACCTGCATTTCAATGAATAGCAATATCTCCCGATTGGTTTCATTGGGGGATGTGATACTCGGCATATAAACTCATCATTAAAAATAAGAAGACACGTGTCCGAGGGTTTATCGATGTGGTGTATGTTATGAGGTGAAAGGGGTGAAAAGTTGAAGGATTCCTAACGGAGCGTGTATCTCTTAAACGACATAGGCGAGGAGTTTGAAACTCAGCGGGAAAAAATCAGCGTAAAAAATAAGTAAATAGGCGTTTGACCGTTTTTTTTATAAATCCAATTTAAGGGGCCTATGGGGAGGGATGAAATTCTGGGGAAAAACAGGTAATATGTAACATTATACATTGCCTATGTTGTAGACAATAACACATTACATCTTTTTTGTCTCTTGCTATTTCATCATACGACGAATACTTAGGGAGTTATCAATGATTTTGTACTTTTTGGCCGGAATTTTCTAAGTCCCAGGAATGACATAAAAATTGATTCGAATGAAATTTCAAAAAATAGTTTTTTTTAATACTTTTATTATATTTTTCACTTCTTTTAGGGTCCAAAACCAACATGATATTTTGATGGTTTTTTTTCGTCCCATGCATATTTGGTTACAGGTGATTATTTTCCACTAGGACCCACGCTTATCTATCTATATAACTAATGTTATAACGGGATTCCAAATGTTATTGCGGGGAAGCCGCGGGTAAAAGCTAGTAGTACATATTTACTTAATACATTTGTTTTATACAACTAAAGGATAGAGTTCATTGGCGTTTTCATCTTTTTTGAACATAAAGATCATTTAGTTTAGATAAAACTACAATTTTAATGGTTTACATAATAAATTATATAAAGAAATTAGTTATCAACTTGTTTTTTACTTACTTCGTTTATGATTCGTTAAAAAATGAAATGAGTTTCGAACTTAATTACATAATTTGTTCTTGGAGATCAGTGATCACTATTGTACACATATTTTTATGTATTAATGCTAATGACTATCTTTTGCGTAATTGAAGAACTGTGTTCAATTTGAATTAAGTTGTCCTACACGGTGAAATGAAATTACACAAAATGTAGTTAATTTGTTTTAAAAAATTCAAACTTCTCTAAAACAACTCACCCCACGTAATCTTCGTGTTCAAATGTACATAGCTTTCTTACGAGATTTCTTAATGGCAAACTCGTTAATAATGTCCTCATATGAAAGGGTTTTTGTTGTATTTGCCTCAATACAAAGTAATGGAAGTGAGTTTAACCGTATTTCAGAAATACTAGTTCGCAGCTAGTTCTTAACTCTTCTAAGGCAGGAAAAACTGTAGAAGGACTAAAACATATTTTTAAGTAACTTGTATTCTTAAATTCGCACGGAAAATATTATTAACGTCTGAAATACTTCATTTTAGCTTTTGAATAAATTGATAAACTGCCGCCTCTGAAAATATGCCGTTCTAGGCTGCAGCCTACTTAGCCTATTTAGAAATACGGCCCTGGGTGTGTGTAGAATCTGTCTGATGTTGCTGTTCGAGTCTTCAGTCTTTTGACTGGTGTGATGCAGCACTCCATGCCTCCCTGTCCTGAGCTAATAGTTTCATCTCTACATATCTACCACAGCCTACGTCCGAGGCAATCTGTTTAACATATTCTAACCTAGGTCTACCCCTACAGTTCTTGTCCTCGACCCTTCCTTCCATAACTAAGCTTGCTATTCCTGGGTGTCTTAGTATGTGTCCTACCAACCTATCTCTTCTCTTCATTAGCAGTCGCCAGAAACATCTCTCCTCTCCCACTAGTCTTAATACCTCTTCGTTTGTAACCCTATCTACCCATGTGATCGTCATCATTTTCCTGTAACACCACATTTCAAACGCTTCAATTCTCCTCTTTTCTGCTGCACCAATAGTCCAAGTTTCACTTCCATAGAGCGCCACGCTCCAGACAAAGGCCTTCAAAAATGACATCGTAATACCTAAATCTATTATATATTCTATGGCAACAGATTCAATTTCTGTAGAAATGCTTTCCTTGCCTGAGCTAACCTACTTTTTATATCCTCATTGCTTCGTCCATCACTGGTTATTTTGCTTCCTAAGTAACAGAAGTCTCCTACTTCCTTTAGTTCTTCACCTGCCAATTTGATGTCCATAGAGGATTCTGATTTATTTCGGCTGCATTCCATTTTTTTTTTTTTACATTTATTAATTTTCATCATGAATTCTTTCCTCAAGACGGAGTCCATACCATTCAAAAACTCAGGCGTGTCGGCCAAGATGACTGTGTCATCGGCAAATCTCAGAATTGAAATTATTTCTCCTTGAATCATCACTCCCACTTTAAATATTTCTACAATTTCCTTCATTACATGTTCAATGTTAAGATTGAAAAGTATGGGTGATAAGTTGCAGCCTTGCCTTACACCTTTCTGTCTGATAACCGGTCTCAATTGTGATGGCTGTCTATTAGTGTGTGTTATCTGTTTCGAATTCACTCAAGGACTGCAGACATTCAATTTTCAAGTAGTTTCTACTTTTGCTACCAAACGCCACCGTCAACGACAACTAGTTCTGAAATTGATTACTAGATGCCATCCCAGTCGGCTCCTGGCGACGAACATTGGAACCTAAGAGCGTTAGTCAAATATAACCCATAATTTAGCTTTACACAAGTGTAATTAGTGAAAGGTTCTTTTACAAGCCATGAATCTATGACATGGAACCGCTGCGCCGACTTTACTTCCCCTCCGCAGGAAAGCATACTGAGTGATTTTTAACACTATTAATAAATCCGACGACTTCGGCCGGGAGATATGTGGGCAAGGTCTACTCTTGGAGTGAAAAAAAAAAAAAAGAAATAATGATGATGATGATGATGATAATTGTTGTTTTAAGGGTCCTAACATCTAGGTTATCGGCCCCTAATGGTTTGGGTGATCGTGAAGATGAAAATGAAATGTAAACTATAACTAAAACTACTAACTTTATACTAGAAGAAGAAATGGAAAACAAAAGGAGAATAACGCAAAGAAAGGACAGGAGGAAAATAAATGCCCTCAACCCTCGAATAATGAGGATTGAGGGACTTGGAAGGAAGGAGAGCTATGAAAGGCAGATATGAAAGTGAAAGAGGAGAGGGTCCGCCCCAGAGGTAATGGATAAAAGGGGGGAAACCGGGCCCAGCTCAGGAATCCCTCGGGTTCACCAACTCCCGAACTCACCAGCTGTGAGCCCCTGAGGGTGTAGTAATATCCAGGGTGCACCAGAAGTGGTGGGGTTACATACACCCTGCCTCCTTGAGAGCCTTGAGAGGAAGGCAGGAGTTAACATGAAAAGAAAAAGAAGGCTGACCCCTCGCAGAAGGAGGGTATCAGAAAAGATAAGACAAGGGCCAATTAAGGTGGGAAAGGAAGAGACTTCCTAGGCCTCGGATACCCTAATACCGTCAGGGTCGGAAGAGAACAAGAGTTGACCAAGTGAGGTCGACAGGAAAGGAAACGGAGAGGAGCCCGGCACAAGTAAGCGGAGGCAATGCCGGACTCAGCTGGGGCCCTGTGGTCGCCAACACACGTCCCACTAGATGTGAGCCTCTGGGGGGAAAATGAAATAACTTATATGTGCACAGGTGCAGGATATGTATTGAATAAATACAGTTTTGTTCGTCCTTTGGTCTTGTTGGAATCCCTTCTATGTCTATGGAAATAAAATATTATGTTTTTATTATTCTTCAGCGACTCTTCCCGGCGCTAGGAATTTGTCCGTGTTTAAATACTGGTACGGTGTGATTGTTTCCCTTCCGTCATTTCGTGTCCCTCAATATTCATGTATCTGATATCAACGAACATAAATACAACCATCATGCTGAGCGTCTATGCCCAAGATCACGGGTTCAAACCCGTTGATTGTATTACTCTGTAGCAGTGGCGTAGCCAGAGGGGGGGGGGGCAGTGGGGCCGGGCCCCCCAAAAAATAATTCCAGATATTTTCTTACGGCTCAAACAAATTTAGAACCTACAACGAAAAGAACAGTAGGTGCCTCAGTACTGGGAATACAACCAGGTGATGATGAAAAAAGTCTACCAAGAAATTATAGGAGATTGCCAATTAGCAAGAGACCTATCTGGAGGGGGCCAGCTTGTCAGCTTATACTCTCTTGTCAGCTTTTAATTTCCATTTCCTGGGAATAGCAGTGTTTAAATGTCCCTCTCTGCAATACTGGCGCAGCGTGGTTGATTGTCGCCACTGTCGTGATGTACGGTTGTTGTGTGTCTGTGCGTGAGGAGACATACAGTTTGTATTTGGGAAGAGTCGGGAGTTGTTTGATAGTTGCTCTTTTCTTTCTTCTTTTTGTCACATTAGCGAGTGTTCAGAAGATCGACCGCTTTGTCGTAAAGAAGGCAAAACTGGATACATGTTCGGTAAGTTATGAAAAGTTTTTATTGTAGGTGTAGAAAATCGAGGCCCCATTTCATTATATAAGCACAGCACGAGAAAGACGCATTGTTCACGGATAAAATGTTAAGTTATTCGATCTTTTTAAGAGGCTCGTATTTATTTATTTATTATTATTTAAAGGGTGTTACAGTTTCCTCTGAATATTACCTTTAAACAGCACTGTATAAATTACACTAACAATAATAGACCTAAATGTTTTGCAACCTACCTTCTTTGCTTGATGCCTTTATGAGTGTCCCTTCTTCCTGTTATCTACTCCTGATGGGTTTGGTTTGGACATATTCAATCAATTGACAAAAATATTTCTGGTAAATAAACTATTTAAAAACACCAAGACATAGTGCGGTATTAATGTAAAGAACATTCTGAACTGAAACGTGTGAATATGCCATAATAGTAGTATTCTGATAACTGATAATTGAAAATCTGAGCGACAGAGACAAATATAGACACTGACACAGCTGTGAGCTGCCTCAAAACAAAGCAACGAAGGGTGGAATTCAGACAGACATGAACAGACCGAAGATTTTTGTCCGAAGCTAAAAGTGAACCCTAAAGTACTTAAAATCAGAACAAGTACTTCCGTGAAGAACTATATAGCCTATTTTCATATATTGTATTGGTCTTCTTTATTAAAAAATTCTCCCGCCTATGAAATGGAACGCCATGTTGGATTGTTCTGTATGTAGGCCATAGAGTTATGCACCATTAGATGAAGATTATTGCGTAGGTTTATTCAAACAACCGACAGTGGTAGCTACGCTCACTAAGGCGCATCATTAGGCCATGGGGCCAAACTATCTGCTGACTCGATAGATGGATTGGTTCAAGCCCCTTGAAATGGTTTCCCATATTCAACACCAGGAATATGCTGGGAAGGTACCTTCTGCTAGGACGCGGCCGCTTCCTTCCACATCCTTGCCCAGTTTCATTCATCTTCATAATTCCATCTCTCATCACGACGCGCAGGTCGCCCACGGAACTCGACTAGAAACACCTGCAATCGGCCTCTCAGAAGGTAAAAAAAAAAATCAAACGTTCACTTCGATCGCATGATTAGGATACATGAAATAAAAAGTCAATTTTAAAATTTCTCACGACCGCCATATTGGGGTTATGAAACAATTGAATTTAATTAGATGCCAGTAGCTTTTGTATGAACATTTACCGTACCAAGTCTCACTGCGCTCGGATAATTAAATCGCGAGTCAATTGCATTTAAATGCGTTAACTTCGCTTGGCCGCCATGTTTGTGTTGTGCTCACCATGTTATTGAAAGTCCAATAGGTGAAATGATATTAATAGCCTCTATCAGCATACAAAATCTCAGTTTGATGCTGCAATAGATTCGTAGATAATGAGAACCATCTAAATATTTCGGATGGTTGCCATGTTGGATGAGTATATATGTAGGCCATAAAATTATGTACCATTAGATGAAAATTATTGCATAGGTTCATTATTCAAACTTCCACTTCGACCGCATGATTAGGACACACGAAATAAAAACTTAATTTATAATTTCCCACAACCGCCTTCTTTAAGTTATGTAAACAATTGAACAAAATTAGGTGTCAGTAGATTAGAATTTGTATAAACATTTACCGTTTCAAGTTCCACTGCGCTCGGACGGTTAAATCGCGTGAAATATCCATTAAATTGGTTCAATTTCGCTTGGCCGCCATGTTCGGTTTGTACTTAACAGGTTTTGTAAAGTCACATAGGTAAACTTGTAGTAGTACCCTTTATCACTGTACACAATTTCAGGTTGATATATGTTACCGTTCAGAAGATAGAGGCCTAGAATGCCAGTGAAATATTTCGCATGGTCCGCATGTTGAATTGGTGAAACGTATCAAAATTTGAAAGGCACGGTCGAGGTTGGACGAGGTAGTTGTACCGAATTTCATTGAAATCGCTCCGGTCCTTTAGATTTTATTAAGAGTAGGTGGGGGGGGGGGGGAGAGGGGGGGGGGGGGGGCAGACAAACGTACATACATGAAAATAGGCTAAAGTATATGAACTCCTGCAGTAATAGATGTGGACCTAATGCCCCCCCCCCCCCCCAAACTAAAATCCTGGCTACGCTACTGCGTTTCTGTAGTAAGAAGTGAAATATACACAGTAAAGTCACTTATATTCATTTATGGTATGTTTTGAGGAGGTGAATGCCAAGTCATCATTGTCAATTAGGTCTACCTTGGCAGGGCTATTTAGTAATAATTAAATACATTAAGTACATTTAAATGATGTTTTAACAGTCCAGGATATAATAGTTTTGGTCCTAAAATAACTTACCCTCCCATTAGTTTGGAAAGTGGTACCATGACTAATACATGTAGAATTTATATTCGACATTACCATGCCTTCTTTTTCTTTTCATTACAGTTCCTTTACTCTTTACGATTCCCACCCTGTTTTATCCTATTTTCATTTTTGAACAGAAAAATAGGCTTATGGGATCACCTTTTGTCAGGGTGTCTGTCTGTGTGTGCGCGTGTGTGTGACTGTGTGTGAGGACTTTTGTGCGCCCCCCCCCCGCCCCTTATAACTTCTAAACGGCTGGAGCGATTTCAATGAAGCTCGGTAAGTTCATAGCACCATTCCGGGCGACCCCGACCGTGCCTTTCAAATTTTGTTACGTCTCAGCAATCCAACATGGCGGCAGTGCAAAATATTTCACCAGCATTCAATATCTCCGAAACTGTTACCGATATCACCCTGGTATTCTGTACGGTGATAAAGGAAACTACTGGAAGTTCATCTATGTGACTTTTGAAAACCTGGTAACTTCAAAGCCAACATGGCGCCAAGCGAATTCGCGACTTTTAAATAGACGTTTCTCGCGAGTTAACCGACCAAATGCAATGAAACCTGGTACAGTATATGTGTATACACATTGTAATGCACCAACATCTAACTTCGTTCAATTGTTTACGTAACCTCAAGATGGCGGCTGTGCGAAATATTTCACCGGCATTCTATATCTCTGAAACTATTACCGGTATCACCATGAAATTTGATACGGAGACAAAGGACACTACTGGAAGTTCATATATGAGACTTTCAAAAACCGGTTAACTACAAAACGAACATGGCGGCCAAGCGAATTTGAAAGTTTTAAATAGACTTTTCTCGCGATTTTATGATCCAAACGCAATGAAACTTGGTACAACAAATGTTTATACACATTGTAAAGCATTGGTATCTAATTTAGTTCAATTGTTTACGTAACCTCAAGATGGCGGCTGTGCAAATTTCGAAAATTAAATGTTTATTTCTTGTGTTCTAATCATGCGATCGAAGTCAACATTTGCATAATGAACTTACACAATAATCATCGTCTAATAGTACATAACTCTGTGGCCTACATGTATTAAAATCCAACTTGGCGACCATCCGAAATATTTAGACGGTTCTCAATATTTATTAATCTACTACAGCAATCAAACTAAAATGTTGTATGTTGATAGAGGATATAAGCATAGGTTCAGCTATGGGACGTTCAATAACCTGGTAAGCACAAATCCAACATGTCGGCGACGCTAAATTTAAATATTCAAATGGACGTTTCTCGCGATTTAACCATCCGAGCGCAGTGAAACTTGATACGGTATATGCTTATACAAATTTTAATCGACTGGCATCTAATTCATTTAAATTATTTTCATAACCACAAGATGGCGGCTGAGCTAAATTTTAAAATCCCGCTTTTATTTCTTGTGTCCTAATCATGCGATTGAAGTTTGAATAAAACATCTACACAATAATCCTCATGTAATAGTACGTAAATCTAAGGCCTATAATATAAAAATTCAACATGGTGACCATCCAAAATATTTAGACGGTTCTCAATATCTACGAATCTATTGCAGCAATCAAACTGACAATTTGTATGTTGATAGAGGCAATTAATATTAGTAGGATATATGAAAATAGGCTGTAGAGTTCTTCACGGAATTACTTGTTTTAATCTAAATTACGTTTTGTGAGTATTTTGAATCTCAACCACATTTTGTAAGTATTTTCAATTTGCATTGCATTTTGTGAGTATTTCGAATTTCAATTGCATTTTGTAAGTATTTTGAACCTAAACTAAATTTTGTGCGTATTTTACAATCTCTTCCTTTTGTGAGTATTTTCCTTCTAATTTATCCTTTGTAAGTATTTCCATTCTACATTTTGTGAGTTATTTCAATCTGAGTTACCTTTCGTCAGTATTTCCAATCTAAGTTAATTTTCGTTATGGTTTCCTTTTCATTGTTATTTTCGCTCACCCAGACCATAAGGGTCCGATAACCTAGATGTTAGGCCCCTTAAAACAACAATTATCATCATCAACATCATAGCCAAGGACTCTGATCGGATCCCTTGTGGATATGTCCCTCAGATCATTATATCCTCCCATGTAAACTAGTGGTGACTGCTGATTTTTAGCCTACTTTTCGCATTTTGTAAAAATGAGGAAAAAGTAGACTATTGTGATCGATCCGGGAAAATGTGTGTGTGTCTGTCTGTCTGTGCCCCCCCCCCCCTATCAACTACTAATCGGCTGTAGCAATCGAACCCAAATTTGGTATGAGATAAGATCTCTATCTGAATATCTCAATACCGTATTTGAAAATGATGTCAGTGCTACCAACTGCTGAAAAATCACAATTGAAATTTCAGCTCCAAGTTGTATATCTTGGAAGGTATACAAGGGAGCTATACCAAAATTGGCACACATATAGATAATACTATTTCAGTTTAATTTCCAAGACGCCATATATGACAGTGTTGCCAAAATGATTCTAAGCCTGCTGATAGGTCCAATTTTAAAATGCATGTAACTTCTATACAAATAAATGGATTTTATCCAAAATTGGCACAACAATAGATCATAATAGTTCAGATTATTTCTGAACAACACCTGCGTCACATTATTGCCAAAATGATTTTATGCGTGCTGATATGGAGCCCATCACTTCCGAGCGAGGCGCACCATGACGCGTGATGGAGCCCATCTTGGCAACACTGTACAGCTTTCACCGGAGCGGCTAACTGGTTAACCATGTCTTAATTCCCCGTAAAAATACAAACCGATATAAAATAAGTGAATTAATTTACGTATTTCACAATCATATAGCATACCTTTTTGATGTATAAGGATTACAACGCAACCAAGAACTACTGTACATTTTCAAACCACCCCGAGCCGAGAAAAAGTTACCTTACAAAAATGATAACAACTTTGTTTCTTGACACACAAAATTTTAAAATTAATAACCCAGTTATACAACATTCCAATGTATATTGTGTTAAAATTTGGATTCGATCTGATGACGGGTTTGTGAGATAGTAATTCTTAAATGTGACGCATGGTTGAAACACGCTTAAAAACGGGCACTTTTTGTGTTCCAACTGCGATAAAAATATTAAAATATAAATTAATAATTCCAAACCTACATGAACTAACGTAAAATAGAACGACGAAAATGATGATGTTATTGGATTTTATGCAGGTCTATTGGTTACTTCACAAACATCCTTCAAACTCGAGTACACATAATATTTTGGTCGACAGTAGTTACATAATACTGACAGTGACAGTGAGGCAGAGCTTATCGAAAGGGCGCGCAAGGTAGTTCCAAAGACTATTTGAATCAGTGTTTTTTGAAAGGGCGTAGTTGAACGAAAGGAAATTGTTGTAAAACTAAATAAAACTTCCCCAAAGGCTCAATTTTTAATTTAATTTTTATTTTAATGGATTTTGTGACTAACATGCTTTTATGGAACATGTTCGACTCTCTAAAATAATTTTATAAATTTTTGTCCGGAAGATATGCACCAAAGAAAATAGTGCAACTACGCCCTTTCAAAAAAAAAAACGAATAATTAGATACAAAAAGATTATTAAATTGTTCGAAAAAGCAATCTATTTGCTAGAGACAGATATTTACACAAATATATGTCAAATATGAACACAACATATAATGGATCATTGTTAAATATCAGTTTAGGACTTAAATTTGATTTTTTTTGTGCAATACTAAGAAATTAGTGCAAATCTAAAGCACAGACATTGTGTTCAGATGGAATGGATTTGCTACACACAAAACTTGCAACAAATCTGAAGCACAGAGAAACACTTACAACATAAGAAAGTCATTGTTGGTTGGTTCCTTAGTTTCGGGGCTGCGACAACGCGGTCATATAGTCCCGTGTACTTTGGGTGTGACACACGTCCGCCCTTTCAAAAAAAACTCAATTTTTATGAACTTGAGTTTTATACGGAAAGAACGCTTACACACGCGTCCTTTCAAAGGAAACAGATGGTTCTATCCAAAAGGAAAACAAAACGCTAAAAAAAATTAAAATGTCAAAAAATGTCGATTACGCCCTTTCAAAAAACACCGATTCATTTTACAAAACAATCAATTTAATTTTTGATGTGTAACATCTTTCCGTTCGGTTGCTGGATAGTTTTGTGGGAGTGATTTTGAAAATTGGGGACGGAAGTGAATCGGGCGGAAGTGGATCGAACGGAAGTGGATCGGACGGAAGTGAAGACGCACTGCCAGCTGGATGTACAATTGAAAATGTGTGTATTGGAAACAAGGCAGTGTGTGCTCTGTAGTGCGAGAATGTTATGGCAATACAGTAGGCAGTGCATTTAGCAGGCACTGGTTTGACGAGCACAGTGGCAAATGTTTCACCGACTTTCATTTGTCATTGAGCAGTTAATGAAACTTCACGTTCAAGGTTGAATATCACATGGGGTAGGACAAAGACGACAAATTATTGGCATTATTGTCAAGCTGTGGGTGAGTAGTCAAATATTAAATGCATAACAGAATGTTGTTATATGAGTGGAATAAAAGCTGTATTTTCATCATATGTGAGACTAGGTCATTTCATGATTGTAGGAAGCCATGTTTTGATTGTTTACGACGAACTGTATGAGAGCCTTGAGAATAATGAATGTTATAGTTACTGAGGAATGTGCTCCCAGTATTTGAGAGTACTGTCGACGTTGTGTGTCACTTTGTAATTATGAATTATGTAGAATGGAATTATAGTGCCACCGATTCTAATGGAGACACTCTCATGAATTGGGTCGAGGAACATGATATTCATCTTATATTTGATGCAAAAGATAGAGGTACATTTAGATTTGCTGCATGGAAAAAGGAGTTCAACCCAGACCTATGTTTTGTTTCCAGTGATCAAAATAAACAACCTCTCTTTACTTCACGGAAAGTACTTCAAGATTTCCCACGTAGTCAACATCGTCCTGTGCGTCTTGAGGTTGGAATGCAGATACCTCTGGTAACTTCTTATCCTCGCCCACGATGGAACTTCAGGAAAGCAGACTGGAAAGCGTTCTCGAGTGACCTTGATAAATGTGTCAGATGGATACCGCCAACAAGCAACAAATATGAGAGATTTGTGGGTGCTGTAGTTGCCACAGCAAAAATACACATTTCTAGAGGTTACAGAAAGGAATACATTCCTGGATGGACTGATGCAAATGAAAAGCTATACCAAGAGTTCCTTTCCAGTGGCGAACAAGAAATCGGGGATGAACTGCTTCAAAATCTTGATAATGCCCGAAGAGAAAGATGGATTGAAACTGTAACATCTATGAATTTCAGAGAATCGAGCAGAAAGGCATGGTCATTGTTACGGAAGCTTGGAGGGGCCACTCCCATTGTTCGTAAAAATCCTGCAGTTACTCCAAACCAAATTGCTGCTCATATAGTTGCTTTGTCTAGAACACCGAGAGACAGAAATCATACAAGAAATATCAAAAAGCAATTAACCAGTCCCAAGGCCACAAGCCCCCTTCATTCGGAACGCACTAAACCATTTAGTGTGCAAGATATCGATGCAGCTTTAGAAGATACGAAATCTGGTAAAGCACCGGGATTTGATGGGATTCACCCTGAGTTTCTGATTAATAGTGGAGAAAATACGAAACTATGGTTATGTAGGTTTCTAACTTACATTCTTCGAACAGGCAACCTACCTCGCTTATTTAAATGAGTAAAGTCATTGCAATCCTAAATCCAGGAAAGCCTAGTGAAACACCAGAGAGCTATAGACCAATAGCATTGCTCAGTGCATGCTATAAACTACTAGAAAGACTAATCTTTAATAGAATTGCTACAAAAGTGTTCGAAACGATCCCTAATGAACAAGCAGGGTTCAGACCACAAAGAAGCTGTGCCGATCACGTCCTGTCATTAACTACCTTCATCGAAGCAGGATTCCAACAAAGACTAAAGACTTCGGTAGCATTTGTAGACCTAAAGGCAGCTTACGACACAATGTGGAGAGAAGGCGTTATCAGTCAACTCCTTAAAGTGATTCCATGCAGGAGTCTGGCTCAC
Source organism: Meconema thalassinum (assembly GCA_946902985.2). Lineage (NCBI taxonomy): Eukaryota > Metazoa > Arthropoda > Insecta > Orthoptera > Tettigoniidae > Meconema > Meconema thalassinum. The sequence continues at coordinate 58,885,168 of OX336398.1, read as the reverse complement.
CTTATAAACAACATGCTGAGTGACAGAACATTTCGCGTAGTCATGGGAAGTGAAATCAGCAGATCCAGCAAACTAAACAAAGGACTTCCACAAGGATCAGTGCTTGCCCCACTTCTGTTCAATTTATATATTTCAGATATAACCCCCACAAAATCCAGGAAATTGGGTTATGCAGATGATTGGACACTTGCCACTAACGACCTATGCTTTGAGGAGATAGAGGAAACGCTGACAAAAGATCTCGCTGTTTTAGGAAACTACTTCCGAAAATGGAGACTCCCACCAAGCATGAGTAAAACAGAAGTTTCTTGTTTTCATCTGAACAACCGATTGGCTTCAAGGGATCTCAAGGTATACTTCGATAACACCCTTCTCCGCCACATTAGACACCCCAAATATCTGGGTGTTACACTCGACAGAACGCTGTCGTTCCAAGAACACCTGAGAAAGAGCGCTGCCAAGATTCAGACACGCAACAACGTCATTCGAAAACTATGTGGTACTACTTGGGGTGCAAGTGCAACTAATTTACGTTGCTCAGCTCTTGGCCTGGTTTACTCTACTGCAGAGTATTGTGCCCCTGTCGGGATAAACAGACCTCATGTGAAGAGAATAGATGTTAAATTAAATGACACAATGAGAATGATCACAGGCACGATCAGATCAACTCCTATTCAGTGGCTGCCTGTATTAAGCCATATTCCCCCACCCCACCTCCGCAGATGCAATGCTTTGATGAATGAATACAAGAAGATCCAGATTAATCAAAGACTGCCCATTCATGAGGATATCCACCACCTACATATAGATAGACTGAAGTCAAGATATCCACCCATCTGCACGGCGGAGAATCTGGCAATGTGTAATTTCAACCTGACTGAGAAATGGTCTAATGAATAGAGACAATTCGCCCCAGCAGAGTCTTTGGAAATGCCATGCATCACACAGAAGGTACCTGGCTTTGAACAACCTCGGAAAGTATGGTCCAAGATAAACCGGATCCGAACTAACCATGGTGTGTGTGCAGATCTGCTATATAAATGGAGGAAAAAGTCATCATCTTGTTGCGACTGTGGTGCTGAGAGGCAAACTGTGAAGCACATCACCCAAGAATGCCCACTGAACCGTTTCGATGGAGATAGAAGAGAATTTTTCCTGGGGACGCCACAAGCAATTAACTATGTAAATAGTGTAAATATAAATTTGTGACTCATGTATACGCCATACGATAAATAAAATAAAATATGAATTATTAATGTAAACGGAAGGAAGGAAGCTTGTAGTTTTGCGTGTCCGTTAATCTCACGATCATGATCCACGGTACCTCCCTTTTACGTGGAATGCGAACCACAGGGCATAGCATTTCAATTCGAAATTCTCACATGTATTGACCGGGAATCAAACCTGGTCTACCTTGGTGAAAGACTAACAGCTTGACCGCTGCGCCACAAATGTGACAGTAGCATATCTCCAATTCAATCTATACATTCATCACACTACCAGTATGAAATGGAGTATAAATTAACATTTCAAGAATGTCCAAGCTGTGTAGTATACGAGTAGGATAACATGTCAGGTGTTACACATCATATGCGACTACTGTAAGGCTCGTATCTTTTTTTTAACCCTTTATAGGGCAAAAGACTGGGGGTATAAAATATTTGGTGTTTTTTTTTGCACATTTGTAATTGGGGGTGATAGATGAGTAGGAATATGTAACAATTTTATAGGTGTGGATTCTATTTTAGGAAATACGGGGTGGGAAATTATTATCCCACTGCCCACACCCGACAGTATGTTTTCTTAAATGAGCAATGGGGTATTAATCTCCCACCTCCAAATGATGATACTGTGTTTACCACTCAATAACGAGGTTTATTTAACAGGATATAATATATAAAAACACCCATCACGCTCTATAATTTTAAAAAAAATGTAACTCCCACGCAGAACAAGGTCAGTGACCTATATCATCTTTGCCAAAAACTGCACAAAAAATATAAAAGTGATTTTGAATGTTAAAAGTTAGTATATTCGAATATAATTCAATAATTTCAAAATAGTATTTACTAAAAACCCAGAAAATTAATTTTTAAAATCTTCTATTCTATGGCAAACACCTTGAACAGGATAATTATTTCCATTCTAGCTGAAATATATTTACTCAAATGACCAAAATCATTATTAACATTGTCTTTCAGTTATATACCAACGTTTACAAATCTCTTATCTTCAATAAAAACACCTTCTTCTGTAAAACAATGCATTTCTTTCACTCAACACAACCGAACTGGCGAGCACTGGGATATAAGCTTCCCACCTTTGGTTTCTGATGACAGTATACATCAAATTAATGGGTTTTCAATATTTTTCTGCATCTAGCTTGTGGATGTATGTGGAACTGCTTGAAATGAAGGGATGGGAAGATTCTCTCCCTAACACCGTTCGATAAATATGAGGTGGGAAAATAGTATCCCAAGGACCTATAAAGGTAGTTACAGCTGATAGCTGACTGTAGGATGATCCTCACGTCCTACATGGAGGAATTACCACTGATGTAAACCCATCCAATAGTCCTCGTTCCCAGGATGAAGACGCCTGGAAACTGGTCAAAGGCGCCATACGATAACAACTCAGCAGAAATTGTGCGTACTCTCTTTCCGAGGAAGTGGTCTTGGTTCGCGTGTACCATCGCATGCAATAAGCTGTAAGAGTTTGCATCTCTAAACAGCTCCAGTTCGATGAATTGGAGTTCGCGAAATGTAAATAAAGATGGCGTGAGAGGGGCGGTTCTAATCGTGACTGATATTCTCGCCTGAAGCCCTCGTCTTCCGTGTCTTCTTCGTCTTTGTCTGCTGGCTTGCGTGTGGTCAGCCATTTGCAAACTGTTACAAAAATGTGGAACAGTAAAGAGCTCTGCCTCGAGTGACATACGTTTATCATTTCCAATACTCGGTCTATCTGTGACACTTTAAATCATTGGAATGGCAGGTTAATCACTGTTTTTATTTAATGAGTGTTTTGATGATGATGATGATGATAATTGTTGTTTTAAGGGGCCTAACATCGAGGTTATCAGCCCCTAATGGTTTGGGTGGTCGTGAAGATGAAAATGATATGTAAACTATAACTAAAACTAACTATTAACTTATATACTAGAAACGGAAAACAAAAGGAGAATAAGGCAAATAAAGGACAGGAAGAAAAGAAATGCCCTCAACCCTCGAAGAATGCGGATTGAGGGACTTGGAAGGAAGGAGAGCCATGAAAGTCAGATTGGAAAGTGAAAGAGGAGAGGGTCCGCCCCAGAGGTAATGGATAAAAGGAGGAATGCCGGACCCAGCTCAGGAATCCCTCGGGGTCGCCAACTCCCGAACTCACCAGCCGTGAGCCCCTGAGTGTGTAGCAATATCCAGGCTGCACCAAAAGGGGTGGGGCTACATACACCCTGCCTCCTTGAGCAGAAGGCAGGAGATAACATGAAAAGAAAAAGAAGGCTGACCCCTCGCAGAAGGAGGGTATCAGAAAAGATGAGACAAGGGCCAATTAAGGCGGGAAAAGAAGAGACTTCCTAGGCCTCGGATACCCTAATACCGTCGGGGTAGGAACAGAACAAAAGTTGACCAAGTGAGGTCGACAGGAATGAAGGCTGAGAGGTGCCCCGGCACAAGTAAGTGGAAGCAATGCCGGACTCAGCTGGGGCCCCGTGGTCGCCAACCCACGTCCCACTAGATGTGAGCCCCAGGGGGCTAATGAGTGCTTGGTTCCTCAGTTTAGGGGCTGAGACTACGCGGTCATGTAGCCCCGTGTACTTTGGGTGTGTGTAGAATCTGTCTGATAACCGGTATTAATTGTGATGGCTGTAATAGTGTGTGTTATCTGTAATTCAGGTAAGGATTGCAGACGATCAATTTCAAGTAGTTCCTACTCTTGCGACCAAATGCTACCGTCAACGACACCTAGCCGTGAACTAGGCTACTATATGCCACCACAACCGAATGTTGCAACTTAAAGAGCGTAAATCCAATCTAACCTACGGTACATTATGTCTTTTAGCGCCGGGAGTGTCCGAGGACATGTTCGGTTCGCCAGAGGCTGTAGCTGCTTGAAGCGGATACCTATGGGATGAGCTACAATTTGCGTTCAATTTCAAGTCGTACCAACTTTCGCCACCAGATATCACTGACAGCTAGTGGTGAACGTTGGATCATTTCTACGAAATCTAACCTAGAAATGTAGCTTCACACAAGTTTAGTAATTGGAAGTATCTTTTGCATACCATAAAGCTATGACATGGGCCCGCCAGCTTTACTTCCCCTCCGAAGGAAGGCATACTGAGGGATTTTTAACGCTCTTAAAAGAATCCGACGACTTCGGCCGGGTTTGAACCTGCAATATTGGGCATAAAAGCTCAGCATGCTACCAACTACGCTACCAGGCGCGGATTCAAGGGGGGGTCACGGGGGTCATGACCCCCCCCCCCCCAAACGGGAGACCATTTTTTTTTGCAAACTAAAAAAAACGAAAACACAATAACCAGACAAATAAAACTTAACGAATTTTAACTGAAAAAAACAGGTATTTTTTTCTTTCATTTTATTCAATACTGAAAATATCTTTATTGCAATTATTATGTTCTGTTACAACTGTACATATTTACAACTTCATACCTGTTATATAAAAACGATTATTTATATAACAAAATCAACTCAACTATTTTGTTTAGCAAACCTTGTGATTACCGAATCGATGTCTATAGTGATGTCACGATGAATGTGCAGCAATGCACGGATAGGAATTTGGGGCTTTTTTCGCACCATAACATTTTGCCGACGTCCAAACTGCAAGCTTGGTTGGCAATTTAAGCTGTGATTTTCTCCCTTTGTCGGTACCAACTCGACTTGCCGAAACTGTAACGTACCTTGATACTTTTCTCGAAGCTCGATGTAAAAGTCACAAAACACGCCGTTGCAATTTGTAAGAATATTTTTGGTGCGCTAAACGCATCAAATTTCTATCCATGTAGCTTGCAAAAAAATTGGTCTGGTTTTGTACGTTTGGTTATTTTGTGATTGCGTTTTTAGTGATACCAGTTTTCTTAACAATTTCGATTCTCTGACCCCCCCCACCAATGCCAAACTCTAGATCCGCGCCTGTACGCTACTGAAGCCGCCTGTTGTAGGGGACTGTGGAGATAGTTCACACACCGTGCTCAAAGATTGAGGGTTTGATTTTAACATTTTCTAGCAATCTAGTTGGCTGTCAGTCCGGAGGTCCGGGATCGATTCCCGGCTCTGCCAAGATACTTTTATCCTGCTTTGAGGGCTGGGACAGGGTAAACTCAGCTTGGTAAGACAAAACTGAGTAGAGGAGGGTTCAATTCCCTCCTCAGGTAACCTGGAAGTGGTTTCTGTACTCTTCTACTGCAAGAAAATGCTGGGATGGTTTCTGACTTACTGATATGGAAGAGATACGAACATTGTTGCCAAACTCACTTCATTTTTTTTTTTTTTGCTATCGTTTTACCCTCCAGATTCGACTTTTCCCACGGACTAAGCGAGAGATCCCACCTCCACTGAGCTCCTGGAGCATGAGACTCTGAGTCGGGGATACAACTGGGGTGTGTGACCAGCACTACGCCCAGGCGACCTCACCTGCAAAGCGAACAGAGGGCCTGATGAAGGGATGGGTAGGCAAGGAAGTGGGCAGGAGGCGGCCGTGGCTTTACTGTAGGGACCATCCTGGCATTTGCCCGAAGGCGAAGTGGGAAACCACGGAAAACCACTTCGAAGATGCCTGAGGTGGGAATCGAACCCCCTCTACTCATTTGGGCCCCCGAGCCTGAGTAGACCCCGTTCCAGTCCTCATACCACTTTTCAAATTTCGTGGCAGAGCCAGGACTAACCATGCTGACCGCTACGCTACGGAGGCGACAACTAAAATTGTGTGAAGCTAAATTTCTAGGTTAGATTTCGTTGAATTGCTGCAACGTTCACCACTAGCTCTCAGTGATGATGATGATGATGATGATAATAATTGTTGTTTTAAGGGGCCTAACATCTAGGTTATCGGCCCCTAACGGTTTGGGTGATGGTGAAAGATGAGGAAATGAAACCTAAAACTATCTACACTCTTACATACTAGAAGAAGAAGAAGAAGAAAAAGAAAAAACAAAAGGAGAATTAGGAAAATAAAAGACAGGAGGATAAGAAAGGCCCTCAACCCCCGAAGAATGAAGATTGAGGGACTTGGAAGGAAAGAGAGCCATGAAAGGCAGATGGGAAAGGGGGGAAAGAGGACAGGGTCCACCTCAAATGTAATGGAAAAAGGGGGAAATAACCGGATCCAGCTCAGGAAATATGAAGAGAACAGAAAAATGAGGGATCAGAAAAGATGAGACAAGGGCCAATTAAGGCAGGAAAGTGAAAGACTCCCTAGGCCTCGGATACGCTAATACTGTCGGGGTCGGAAAAGAACAAGAGTTGACCCAGGGAGGTCGATAGGAAAGAAGACAGAGGAGCCTGGCACAATTAAGTAGAAATAATGCCGAACTCAGCTGGGGCCCCGTGGTCGCCAACCCATGTCCTACTAGTCGTGAGCCTCTGGGGATGACATTATGAACACTACTACTACTACTCGGCGCTAGCGCTACAGTCCATGTAGGACCTTGGCCTCACCAAAAATCGTTGCCCAATCCTGACGATCTTCTGTACGTTTCCTCCATCTTCTTACTCCCATCTTCCGTAAGTCGTCCTCCACGTCATCCAACCATCGTTTCCTAGGACTTCCTTTGCGTCTTCTTCCACCTGGATTTCCTCTATAGGTCTTTTTAACCACTCTATCACCTGCCATTCTCTCCACATGTCCCAGTCATCTTAGCCTATTACTCTTTACTTCCGAAACTATATCAGGATGCCCATATAATTCCTCCAATTCTTTGTTTTCCCGTATTCTCCATCTTCCTGCCTCATTCACTGCTCCATAAATCTTCCTCAGTATTTTCCTTTCCCATCTTCTCAAAAGCTCCTCTTCTGCCACAGTCAGTCCATGTTTCCGAGCCGTACATTACCACTGGTCTTATAACTGTTCGGTACACTTGTCACCTTTGATCTTCTACTGAGGATGCGCGCTTTGAGGATTTTTATCAGTGCCCAATAAGCTCTATTACCGGCTGCAATTCTTGCTTTTATTTCTTCTCTTGTGCTATTATCTTCGGTAACCAGTACTCCCAAATATTTGAAACTTTCACACCTCTCAAAATTCACCCCATTTAGGTTTATAAATAAATTTATATATTTATCTTTCTCCACAGCATTTATCCTAGATAATAATAAATATTGAGTTTTGTTGTAGTTCACTCGTAATCCTATTTCTTCTGATTCTTTTTCTAACCGTCCCAACCCTTCTTCAAGATCTTTCAGTCTTCGTGACAGCATACCTACATTATGAACACGGCCTACTGAATTGAAATGGGTTCTTTAACATGCCAACAATGTATGACATGCGTGTCCTGATTTTTGTTCAAAAATCACTTACCATGTCCAGGAGCGAACCTGCAAGCTTGAGGTTGGTAGTCTGACACGATAACCACTCACCCACCGTGGCAAGCTATCATAGTCATGATTTGGTGTTTCTTAACTCAACGGAGGAGCTTCAACCTCTTTTTGTGCCTACCCTTAATTTTTACCAAACCACAATTAGCAGTGAAAATTTTTACTCGTACCTTTCGTTCTAAAGGAGCATGTTATGTTGTATCATCGTCATCATCATTTATAGTACCTAGCAGGCCATTTAGGCCCATGACAGAAAGCAATGAAACATATCACACACATCAAATATACAACATTGCAGAACACTCGTCAACCATTTGATCCGATATTTTCCTGTACCTTTTTTCTTTTGATCTGGTAATTTAAGACTGGTAGGTTATCACGTAGGGCACGGATGTTGAAGCCTTAAAACAGATTAAAAAATACACTTAAAATGTTCAAAAATTACTGTAATAAATGACCTAAAAATCGAAAAATGCACTTTAAAATGGAGAAAATGATCTCATAATAAACTCACCAATATTTCAAAAAAAAAAAAAGAAAATACGAGCCTTACAGTAGTCGCATATGATGTGTAACATCTGACATGTTATCCTACTCGTATACTACACAGCTTGGACATTCTTAAAATGTTAATTTACACTCCATTTTCATACTGGTACTATGATGAAGGTATAGATTGAATTGGAGATATGCTACTGTCACATTTGTGGCGCGGCGGTCAAGCTGTTAGTCTCTCTCCAAGGTAGACCGGGTTTGATTCCCGGTCACAACATGTGAGATTTTCGAATTGAAATGCCATGTCCTGTGATTCGCATTCCACGTAAAAGGGAGGTACCGTGGATCATGATCGTGAGATTAACGGACACGCAAAACTACAAGCTTCATTCCTTCCTTTTACATTAATAATTCATAATAACAAAGTGACACACAACGTCGACAGTACTCTCAAATACTGTGAGCACATTCCTCAGTAACTATAACATTCATTATTCTCAAGGCTCTCATACAGTTCGTCGTAAACAATCAAAACATGGCTTCCTACAATCATGAAATGACCTAGTCTCACATATGATGAAAATACAGCTTTTATTCCACTCATATAACAACATTCTGTTATGCATTTAATATTTGACTACTCACCCACAGCTTGACAATAATGCCGCTTACTTAAATGTCATTTGTCGTCTTTGTCCTACCCCATGTGATATTCAACCTTGAACGTGAAGCTTCATAAACTGCTCAATGACAAATGAAAGTCGGTGAAACATTTGCCACTGTGCTCGTCAAACCAGTGCCTGCTAAATGCACTGCCTACTGTATTGCCATAACATTCTCGCGCTACAGAGCACACACTGCCTTGTTTCCAATACACACATTTTCAATTGTACATCCAGCTGGCAGTGCGTCTTCACTTCCGTTCGATCCACTTCCGCCCGATTCACTTCCGTCCCATTTTTCTGGCAGTGCGTCTTCACTTCCGTCCGATCCACTTCCACCCGATTCACTTCCATCCCCAATTTTCAAAATCACTCCCACAAAACTATCCAGCAATCGAGCGGAAAGATGTTACACATCAAAATGACACCTTAAGTTCAAACTGAAAAGTCAGTCAAAATAGATTTCTAGCACTTAACAAAAGGTTTATGTTCACTTTATTCTGAGTTGCACTGCACTACGCATGTCATTCTGATGTTGTCAAATGTAAACGATCTGCGGTTATCAGTCAATAAGTTTTAATATCTCGAAAAGCTGCGTTCAACATCAACTGATGTGATCCGAGCGTACTTGAAGTGAGGAAGGACGTTTGCTGCTAAATCCTCCTCAATCCCATCCAGGCAGTAGTTTTAACCAGAATGTCTGAGATTTTGCATAATGTTTTATATCCGGTCTTTTTGTCCAGCACTTCTTTCTGTTTTGATACAATACCCGCAGCAATTTCGCCACGATTGTTGCTAAGACTAGTTTCCAGCTGGTTGATTAAGGAAATGGAATCAATATTTCTATATTTCAAATTATCTTGTATCAGCTACTAGCTTCTTCTTAACTCTGAGAGACGTAACTCCCTCATATCAAGCTGTGATATCACTAAATTGGAAAAAGATGACCTTAAAAGTCCAATTTATCTAAAATAAGACCAAAAATAAGATGCCATATAGAGAAGGCTAGATCCATCTTTATGACAATGAAACAACTACTATGCTGTCGAGATCTCAGTATGATGCTTAAGAAAAGAATTGTGAAGTGTTATGTTGTCTCCACCCTTCTTTATGGTGTTGAAGCTTGGACCTTGTCCGTAGCTACAGAAAAGAAGATTCGAGCTTTTGAAATGTGGATATACCGGCGGATTCTTAAAATCTCGTGGGCAGAACATGTGAGTAATGCCGAGGTTCTTCGGCGTGTGAGCAGCCAACCTGAGCTGTTAAACACAATTAAGAAGAGATTATTGGACTACTTGGGACACATGATGAGGAATCCAAAATACCGTCTGCTCCAAGTTATACTTCAGGGTAAAATTGAAGGTCAGCGTGGACCGGGAAGGAGACGAATAACTTGGATAGATAATTTAAGAACGTGGTTTGGGCTATCTTCCACGGAACTCTTCAGGATAGCACAGGATAAGAAGGTGTTAGGCAACGTCCGTATCGGATAAGGTAGAAGAAGAAGAAGACCAAAATAATCTACCAAACTTAAGAAAATGCTCTTAAAATGGAAAAATAGCACAAAAAAATGCTAAAAACTGCAAAATAAAAATGACATATTTGAAGACGGTATGGCCCGTCCGGAGTTTCTAAATACTTCAGCATTGTTTTAGACAGCTCAGTAAAAAGAGGACATGTCATCAACATCCGGGCCCTAGTTATCAGCCTGCCCGAGCTCAGTGATAGGGCTGCCATCTAAGGTGCTGAGCCACCCTGTTTGTTATCAAAGTGACCTCTTCTAGGCGAGTTGCCTTCACCACGGCTCATAGAGTCTCACATACCCTTTACCCATACCTATTGGTCCTGGTCCTATGCCGTTGTCCATCTGCTGGACCATCCGCCTTTAGGGAAGATTTCTCATCCCAAGGGCATAGGGTGCCCTTTTCCTCACCTTTCTCATCTGCCCTCAAAGAAGGTCATTGGCATGGTAAAGAACTCCTTATCCCGGGAGATATTCGGACGCCAGAGCCTCGTCGGTTTACAGCAGGGTGCACCACGTGTAAGAAAAGGATGGCATTTGGATGAGAATTCTCTCACCGGTCAATACCTATATACCCTAACGGACGACTTGAAAGAACTGACACAATATTTTAAAATGTGGAGACTTACACTTAACACTAACAAAACAGAACTATGCTGCTTCCATCTAAACAACAAGATGGCTAATAAAGAATTACAGGTGTTCATTGGAAATCAATTATTGAGACATAATAGATTCCCTAAATACCTAGGAGTTACATTAGATAGAACACTCTCCTTTAGACAACACCTCCGCAATACTCAATCCAAAGTAAGAACCCGCAACAATATAGTCCAAAAACTATGTGGCACAACTTGGGGCTCATCGGTAACTTCACTTCGATTTACAGCTTTGGGGCTTGTGTTTTCAGCTGCAGAGTACTGTGCCCCAGTTTGGTTGAATAGCCCTCACACTAACCTCATAGATACCCTGCTCAACACCACCATGCGCCTAATCTACCTATCCTCAGCCACATCCCTCCACCAGATCTTCGAAGTAAAAACGCTCTCCTCAGGGAATTCAAGAAAATAATAGATAACCCACAACTTCCAATACACTGTGACATTGCTGATGTTCGCCTGAATCGTCTAAGATCTCGAAATCCATCAACAAGGACTGTAATAGACTTGGAGAATACCAACTTCAACTTAACTAAAGAATGGCATGGAAGACAGGATACTAGGCATGGATCAATATTACCACGCATCGGATCATCGCTGCCACCTGAATTTCAGTTTCCTCGGAAAACATGGTCAACTCTCAACAGGATTTGTACGGGCAGACTTCCATGGAAAATTATTTCTTCACCGAACTGTGATTGTGGTGACCCTAAGCAGACCATCCAGCATATCATCACCAAGTGTCCAAAAAGAAAGTACAGAGGCAGCGTCACTGATTTCGCTTATGGATCACCAGAGACAATTACCTATATAAATAATCTAGATGTAAATATATAGTTTGTAAACTGTGTACATATTGTATCTTAAAGCCATATGCTAAATAAATAAATAAATAAATAACCTATTGAAAAAAATCTATCAAAAAGGATCATATAGACAAAAAAGGCAGAATATAAATGGTATTGTACCCGAATTACGGATGCCTCCGTGATACCTTTTTTGTATTAAGGACAGCGGAACGCATATTTTGAGTTTTATAGAGCGCGCTGAGTGAGCTCGTTCGCCGCGCAGATAAGAGATCGCGCTAGGAAGGATACCCGTGGCGCCGACGGAAGAATCAACGAAACTTATTGATAGTAATATGGATTTTGTATATTTGAGGACTGAAACCAATCAAGGATTATTGTCTATGGATTTCTATTGACGCCAAAAGAAATTTCGAGCAAATCGGACCAGTAAGATCTATGTTGCATCACGTAGCATCCTCAAGATTATAAAGGGCGCCCGAGAATGTTCTCCGCAGAGGGTACGTGCAGCTGTGAGTGGTTGAGTCATGAGTTTTAGTTGGCTGCACTGCACTGTGTCCTTCAAAGCGGGACTTCCCCGAGTGAGCTGTCGGTGTGTATCGCATTAAGCGCGCCAGACTGCATGTGTTCAGCGTGTAAGCGAGCGTTCAGATAGATTATTATTGGAAGAGTGCAACAGTATACAGGCGGTAATGTTTACTACTGAAGAGAGAGTTTTTTTGTGGAATACGTTTTTCGCGAAGGCGATCGGTTTACAGAAAATGTAAAATAAGATTTCAGGCGCGGTTTTCTAATTCAAAGTGTCCAAACCGTGATACCGTTCGGAATTTGGTAAGTAAATTTCGTATGACTGGCTCAGTTCACGATGTACCGGGAACAGGCAGGCCTACGCTTTTAACAGACGAAAAACTTGATGAAATCTCCGACGTAATGCTTTGTAGTCTAAGTAAATCAACACGAAAATTAGCTCAACAAACAGGAATCTCCAAGTCGACAGCACATAAAGCTGTAAGAGACAAGCTTCAGTTGTTCCCTTATAGTGGGCGATGTATGGAAGATAGACATATGCTCTCGCGGACTTTTTTGTAGAACTTTTCATGTTGAACAATTCTTACACTCATAGTATGTAGATATTTTTAACGGTTTGCCCAGCGTAAGCTTACAAAGCGCTCGGACGCCATTTTTTATCGACTTCTCCACTAAATCCGTTACTGCTCGGCTTCCTTTGATCATAAATAAATAATTTTCTAAAGAAATCATACTCGATATATCCTTTACAGAATGGTGAAAACCGCATCAAAATCCATCCAGTGGTTCTCGAGTTTACCCGTAACATTCAAGAATCGGGGACTTGGTTTTATACTAAGTAGAGGTGATGAAAGCGGCAGCCGTGCTACCAACGTAACTGCTGTAGCTAGCTCTCGCAGACGCATGTAGGCACTGCGGAGAACATTCTCGGACTCACTGTATTTGTGTATCTCGTATTTATTGAGATTTGATTTACGTCCCTGTATCTTTGTTGTTTTCTCCCTTTTTTGTAGTTCATTTGATGCGATATGGTTCCGACGTTTTCCTTCTTTAGTTTCTGTATTTTATTGTTAGCGGGTTTGTCGCTATTTTGCCTCATTACGGTAAGTACCTCTCCCTCCACCACGACAGGTATTTCACTTAATTTACTGTAACGTCATGGTTGTCCGTCTCTTCGTATCTTTACATCGCACGTCTAGTCTACTCATATCCTCACGTTCTGTTTTTCAGTGACTTTATATCAGTTCACATTTATTCCAGTACTTCGGTACTTATTTATAATTTGTAATATCTGCTTAATTCTGCCTGTTTTTCCATACGCCCTTTCATTTTAGTATGTACACGTTCCTCTCCGCATCGTCATTTATTTGATTATTAGACAGTTCCCCACACTGACACTTCCCCACAGCCCTTGGACGTGGCTGCCTGTTTAATGACTCAGAAATAATCTCGATTGACAGTTGCACATACATCCCCCCCCCCCCCTCCTTAAGGCTATATATAGGCTTCAGCGATCATCGTTACAGCCGCACCAGTGACAATGCACCTTATCATAATAATCCTTTGAAATGAAGAAAAGCGCTCGGTCTATGTACTTCATTATTAACACGGTCTCAAAAATATCATTGTGATGTAGTGTGATTCCAGGCTGTGGACTGGCAAAATAATAACAAAACCGATCATTACGGTGTTGTTATCATTTTGGCGTGTTTAAAATCAGCTTTCTAGGCTTCGTCAGTTGTTTTGTATTTTTTCTATTTTTTTGTTTGTTTTTGTTGCGTGCTGGCGTGCAAAATGCGGTGTAAACGAAACAAATATATAGTTTATCTACTTGCACGATGCATTTTAGGTAGATTTCATTAGAAAGCTAACTATTGCAATGGGTACCATGTTTCGACTTCCGGAAAATTTCGGCATATCTTCGCGTTTCACATCCCCCAGACCCCAAAACCACTGTCAGTTCAAAAGTTTATATATAATTTATATATATATGTATATCAGTTTCTTGTGGACGCGATAACTGCCGTAATTTTTCACCAATCACTTTGAATTTTTTACCGAATATGTATACCTATAAAATCTCGGTCGAGTTCGTTACTGGGCTAAATCGGTCGAAGGGGGTGAAAATGGGGGCTTTTTTCGATTAAGTGAAATATTGCTATAACTCTCTTAATATGTGAAATATCGAATCCGCTCAAAGTTCATACTATGTGTCGGATAAAGCCCAAAAATTTATGTTTGAAGAGTTTTTTTTTATAGCACCAACCATTGACCAAAGGGGTGGGAAAAAGTAGTTTTTTCGGGAAACATTAATCATATCTCTCTTAATAGGCACAATATCCAAACCGCACAAAATGGACAATATTCCCCTAATAATTACCTAAAACTTTTGTCTGAAAGAATTTTTGATATGACCCACCATTACGCCATGGGATGAGAAAAATTATTTCGGAATTATAAGAAAATGCCAAGAGCTATCAGAGGTTACCATGGCAACACTACTAAATTGATGAGGGATGAGCAATCAGACGTTGCCATGACAACGCACTTGCACGAGATCAGATTAAGATTTCCATCTGACTAAGTGTGAAGCGGCTTCGGTGACGTAACTGGTAGCATGCTGAACTTCTATGCCCAAGGTCGCGGGTTCAAAGTCGGTCGAAGTCATCGGACTTTCTAAGAGCGCTAAAATCCCTCAGTATGCTTTCCTTTGGAGGGGAAGTTCCAACGTGGTTGCGAGTTGCTGGTTGTGGTGGCATCTAGTAGTCAAGTTCACAGCTAGGTGTCGTTGACGGTAGTATCTGGTAGCAACATTAGGAACTACTGCTTGAAATTGACCGCCTGCAGTCCTTACCTGAATTACAGACTAATACAGCCATCACAATTCACACCGTTTATCAGACAGATTCTACACTCACCCAAAGTACACGGGGTTACATGACCACGTTGTCGCAGCCCCTAAACTGAGGAACCAACCAAAATCTCTGCGGGAGATATAATTTTGCGTGAAGAAGTAACAGACCGTTACATAGTTACACATCAGTGTCGAAACCTTGCATAAGGACAGTGTGACCACAAGTATAACAAGATGTTCAGTAAAGAACATATAGCCTACTTTCTCCTAAATGCATGGGTAATGTTATAACTCTTTGTCCTTTTCAAGGAGTATGATTGAATGTTGGTTGTAGTAGCTTGTTGAAATACAACGTGCTATAGGGATATTAAACATGAATATGAGGTGCCCTTTGCTAGTGCTACCTCTGTACCAAATTTCGTTCCATTCGGTTCCACCGTGTTTGAATTAATAGGGAGAATCGATTTTGACACAAATATGGCCGCCATCCGCAAACTATTAGGCGAATGACCTATTAGATTGGTCAAAGGATGCTCCCTCCATAAAGGTATGTAGTTGCAAAATTTGGTAGAGATCGGATGATTAGGTTAATCGTAATTTGATTTAAGCTTTGAACATTCGTGTGGCCGCCATTACGTTTCAGTCAAGATGGTGGCGATATAAATCATGACACTTAGGTGCCATTTGCTAGTGCTACCTCTGTACCAAATTTCGTTCCATTCGGTTCCACCGTGTTCGAATTAATAGGGGGGAATCAATTTTGACATAAAGATGGCCGCCACCCGCAAACTATTAGGCTAATAACCTATTAGATTGGTCAAAGGATGCTCCCTCCATAAAGGTATGTAGTTGCAAAATTTGGTAGAGATCGGATGATTAGGTTAATCGTAATTTGATTTAAGCTTTGAACATTCGTGTAGCCGCCATTACGTTTCTGTCAAGATGGCGGCGATATAAAACATGACACTGAGGTGTCCTTTGCTAGTGCTACCTCTGTACCAAATTTCGTTCCATTTGGTTTCACCGTGTTTGAATTAATAGGGGGAATTGATTTTCACACAAAGATGGCCGCCATCCGCAAACTATTAGGCTTATGACCTAGTTATTTGGTCAAAGGATGCTTCCTCTATAAAGGTATGTTGTTGCAAAATTTGGTAGAGATCGGATGATTAGGTTAATCATAATTTGATTTAAGCTTTGAACATTTGTGTGGCCGCCATTACGTTTCCGTCAAGATGGCGGCGATATAAAACATGACACTGAGGTGCCTTTTGTTAGTACTACCTCTGTACCAAATTTCGTTCCATTCGGTTGCACCGTGTTCGAATTAATAGGGGAATCGATTTTCACACAAAGATGGCCGCCATCCGCAAACTATTACGCTGATGACTTATTAGTTTGGTCAAAGGATGCTCCCCCCATAAAGGTATGTTGTTGCAAAATTTGGTAGAGATCGGATGATTAGGTTAGTCGTAATTTGATTTAAGCTTTGAACATTTGTGTGGCCGCCATTACGTTTCCGTCAAGATGGCGGCGATATAAAACATGACACTGAGGTGTCCTTTGCTAGTGCTACCTTTGTACCAAATTTCGTTCATTTCGCATTCACCGTGTTCGAATTGATAGGGGGGGGACAGACATTCAGAGTACACACACTCACACACACACACACACACACACACACAGACACACACACAGACTCACACACACACATACACACACACAGACAGACACACTTTTTTCGCCCTGTGTTGATCTCATAAGTCTACTTTCATTTTTTGCAAAAATCGAAAGTAGGCTAAAAATGGACCCCAAATGACAAGAAGGTTACCGTCCCCATAAGACAATAAAATGTTTAAAATATGCATAAAATGACGAAAAACAAAGTTAATTAAGCTCCAATTATAAAATACTTTCTTGCAATAAATGAGGTCTGATCCTTCTACGAAAACCTGCATATTCTGCCTATTTTCGCCTATCCCCAAGTTTGTCCGGTGAAATCTACCTCCGCCTTCCGGCGTGCCGAGAGGACTTTTTAATGTGTGCTGTATTATACAGCTGTTAAATATCAGGGGAAGATGTTACGCTATACTTATACTTCAAAGGCTTCTATGGGGAGGAGCCTTTGGAAATTTCTCATTTTTAATGTAGACTACTAGTACTTGTACTTGTACTCATAATAGCTGAAGAGTATTAAACCATTTTTGCCTCAAACCTTATACAGTAGTTCAGATTTTAATATGTGATTCCAGAGATATTAAAAGTGCTAAACAACGGTAGGCCAAATTTCAACTTGATCGTTTTCATAGTAGCCTTGGGGGAGGGGATGTGTGTGGAAATGTCAGTCGAGATTATTTCTGAGTCATTAAACAGGTAGCCACATCCAAGGGCTGTGGGGAAGTGTCAGTATTTTTTGCAGTGTGTGGAAGTATCAGTGTGGGGAACTGTCCGGACACCATTTATTTGATATTTTATCTGAATACATCACCTCGGCCTGTTTCATATTCCTTCGATTCATTTGTATGCATTTGTAGTAGTAGTCTACTCTCCCAGTTACGTGTTAGACCGATTGATGGCGTTAGTTGTCTTGGAGTTCCGGCTATGCTTATTTCCTTGCGAAATACGCACGTCCGCGCCTCTGGAGATGTCAGTTTGTCGTCTTCTCTGCCTAGCACGTAACTTCCACTGCGTTTAACATCTATTGCTCTGCGAGAAGATCGATGCTGTTCATCATCTAGTTGAAGGGTAAGTATTCCCGCTCCCTTAAAACCTAAGTGGTTCAGGTTATAAAAATAATAACATTAGGAATGGAAGCTAGAACTTGACTTGATCGAATGATTAATGAGTTCAATTGGTGATATTGAACCAACTTATGTGAATTTGTTCATATAATAATTTTTGAAAACAACCGATTGGAATGAAAACGATGCACATATCAATTAATTATTGTCCTGTGGAACAAAATGACAATGCCGAACAATAATAATATTTGACATTCTTTTTGGTCAAATATTGGTATTAAAAATAAATAAATAAATGAAGAACAAACTGATATAATTCTACAAGAATTGATTGTGTGTAACAATCACGATCTTGTTGAAAAACACATTTTCTTGAAATTCAAATGAGACTATATTTTTCCCAATAGAATAACAACTATTTGTCAAACTTGAACATTATGAAAAGACAGTGATCTTTGGAAAATAAATTAATGTTTTGTTTTGTTTTTCGAAACTTAAGTGAAAGTGATAAATGTATAGCGACAGGGCTCAGACGAACTATTTACTTACTCTGGACCACCTACTGTAAATAGCAAAAATCATAAATCGATAATTTTGATGCCAGATGGACTGAAAATGTTCTGGGCATCAAAATTTCGTGTGTTTAAATTATTTTAGGATAGGCATAATTTCCCTGGTGTTGATGTTTTATGTTTTTGAGTGATTATTTTGATGATGATTTGCATTAAATTTTAACTTTATAATAAAATGGGATTTTTTTAGGAAATTGTGGTATTTTCGTTTTTCCTTCTCTCTCCCTTGCTTGCATATTACCGAGATCAGTGAAGCCAGATTTTGATTCTTAATTCTCGCCCAGATAGACCTTGAGATATTTTTATCTCGTGCTAAACTGATTTCGGGAATTTGCAAATGTGGTGATTAGACGGGCACGTAAACGTAGAGAGAGAGAGAAATTTGCGTCGTTGACGTGAGGGCCCGAGCTGTTTATCATTTGCGTTGGCAATGACACGAGCTGGTGGGATTGTTTTATTAAGTGGAAGTTGTAAGTCCAATTAGAGAGGCTTTGTTAAATTTTGTGTTTTCAATTAAAATTTATTGGAGATTAGAGTTGTGACGGATTATCCGTCAGGGAATCAATTTGTTATGTTAAGGGAGTTTTCGTAAATTAAATTTGTAGTAAGTGGGGGTTTATTTTGGTTAGGAGAGAAAGTACACAATTTCATAGCATCCAGATGGAGGATATTTTGAAGTTTTGCCTTATTGTTGTTATTTGAAAGTAGGTAGAGATTTTTAGCCTACTTTTCACATTTTGCAAAAATGAGGAAAAAGTAGACTTATGAGATCGATCCGGGAAAATGTGTGTCTGTCTGTCTGGCAGTGTGTGTGTCCCCCCCTATTAACTCCTAAACGGCTGCAGCAATCAAAACCAAATTTAGTATGAGTAAAGATGTGCACCGGAATATCTCACGTCCATATTTGAAAATGATGTCAGTGCTACCAACTGCTGAAAAAACGCACTAGAAATTTGAGCTCCATGTTGGATATCTTGCAAGGTATGCATGGGAGCTATTCCAAAATTGGCACACATGTAGATAATACTATTTCAGTTTAATTTGCAGGAGGCCAACCATGACAGTGTTGCCAAAATAATTTTAAGCCTTCTGATAGATCCAATGTTTAAATGCATATAACTTCTACACTATTAATTGGATTTTAACCAAATTTTGTATGTAATATCTGTACATAAACAGATATGACTGAGCGTATTCTTAAGGCCACCAGGGCTGCCAACTGTTAATAATTGCTCTCTCTATTTTTTTCATCCAAATACCTATATATCAGAAAGTATGCAAGCCAACAGCTTTAAACTATGCACACGTATATTCTGACATTTTAGATTAATTTGGAGTAACTTATATACGTCAGTTCTACCAACATGATTATAAACCTGCTGATAGTACCAATTTTTAAATACATGTAACTTCTATACTGTGCCCAATTAGTCACGGCAGTCTGGCATCGAACTCAGGTCTCATCAGAGAAGACCAGGCACATGGTTATGCCTAGGGTCGAACCATTGGTCTCTAAGGGGGAGCAATTATAGGGAACCCACAGAGCAATGAGAGGTATACTGACATATATTATTCTAGCGTGATTTCACGATTTATACGTGAAAATCATAGCAATTTAAGGGAGGAATTGTAGCCAAATGCATAGGAAATATACGTTTTCAGAGCATACGAAAACGAGAGAAGGCGAGTTTGGCAGTTTACAAATGACCCTTAGCGAGTGGGCGGAGTAGCCTAGGCGCCAACCGCACTACTTACGTCTGGGGCGGAGAAACAGCTCAAAATTAATGACCCGGGAATCCACCATTCGACAACGGGGCAAGCTGCATGCACAAGGAAATTAATTAATTCCAGCTAAATGGAACATTGTAATGCATTGAAATATACACACAGATGAATATATTCACGGAGAAGTAATTTAGGAGTGGTTTTTCACCTAAATTAATGCCCATATCTCCAAATGACCGCATTACAACCTAACTCACGCTCAAGAGCAGGGATACTGTAACCAGCCAGCGGGGAACCCCCACCGTGGCGTCATAACGCGCTGAACTAAGGCAATTAATTGTAATTAATTGGCCGAAGCGATCGCCGGCACGCGAATGTTTTTGAAACCTCCACACCTAAATAAACAAGATGCAGATGTCATTTCGGCTGAAGAGGGATTATTTCAAGAAGGGAGTCGCTCTCACATGTCCCGTGAACTATTTTGTGCAAGAAACCTTTATAAGGGGGAGCAGCCCACGCCAAAGCAGTTGATCTACAGTCGCTCGAGTTGAAAGTTGTTAGTTGACCTACAGCAGTTGGAAGTTAGTCCTTTGTCTACATTCGCTCTGCAGTAAGCACGCCAAGTATTAAAATATCAACGCGCCGCCATTGAAGACAATGGAAGCAAGTTATAAGCTTCATAAATAATCATGAAGTGCGTCGAAAGTAAAGTAATACAGATATTTATCTATTATCTGACGCAGATATAAATTCGCTACAGCGAAAGGAACTTATAATGTTTTCGAACAGTTATTATACCGGGAGGTATTGTCAGAATTGTATGACATTATCATCAGGATCACTACAGTGATGGGAGCGTGGAAGTCATTGCCACCTAACCAGGATAGTGAGCTGAACGTGATTGCAGGGAACGAGGATCGAACATCCGTAAAACGCTACTAGATTTCACGTAGACCAGCGGTTGTCATAATTGCATCGCATCTCTGAGATCAAGCGTAGGAGAAGTCCGGATTAAGGATCAACATGTGAAGTCATGGATGAAGTGTACATAAATTGTGAAATAATGATTTAAAGTGTTCATGTGTCTAATGGTTAATATTCAGTGTATAGCAGTGGTAAAGGCCACTTATAAAAATATGTGTATCATGTGGCAAGTGTGTGAATCTCAGTGTTGTGTTAAGGATATCATGATGGCTTAAACCAAACATCATGGTAGCGCTCAGGCTGAGGAGCTGGCATTTTCCAGCAAGAAGGAAAAAAGTGAGTACACATGCAATTATATCCTTATAACTGAATAGTTCACCATGTAACGATTTATCACTTTGAGATTAAAAGATGTAATAGTCACTTACTGAACGAGTTTTCACCACTCGTCTTGAGTAAAGTATGGCTTGGAAGGTGATTTGTTTAGGACCCTTTAGGTCAAAAATAGTGATGAATCTAACGGTAACGGTAAATGAATAATAATAATAATAACTGGGGTCGGCAACAATAAAGTAATGGGCAAATTTGGCCTAAATAATGTTCAAATAGTGTCATGTCTAATTTAAAGATACTGTAATTTGGTAAACAGTAAAAATGTAACGTGGTATATAGTGAAATACGAGAGCTTTTTCAGTGTCAGTGAAAATTTGAGTGAATATTTGATATGGTCAATCTTTAGGATTATGTTTGAGGACCATTAAATTAAAGTAAGCCAGTAAATTTATACATTTATGTTAGGAGCTATGTAAAGCTTTGGCTTAAGTAGTATAACAGAGAGAACGCAGGTGCCTTAATAATGGAGTCATCTATGTGAAATATTGTTTGAGCCGCATGTATAGCGTGCAGATTAACGTAGAATCCAGTGATTTACGTAAGATAATCGCGGGGTTTGACTAGTATAGCTTGCGCGTTAGGTGAAGAATTGGCTGAATCTTCGAGGAGTATCGCCTTTGTGCATACTGTATTATACGCAGCGATTTGGATAGATCCTGTCTATTTCCAACGCTTGCATGAATTATGGCCACTATTGACGTCCGTCGAGACGCAGTGAGCATTTGTACCAATGGTCTACCCTGATAGGTAGGACCATATTCGTCGTCTAGGAACGCAGATTTCCTGATATGTTACTGACAGCTGCTGGTGAAAACCGTGGGGTTTCACTATGATGCGCGTCTTAAAGCCACATAATCACCATAGAACAGCAAGGCTATCACTAGAAAGTAGTATAGGCGGCGGTATGGGACAGCCAATTAAGTGTGGTTAAAAGTGACCATTAAAATTCTATTAAAAATAATGGATAAAGTGACCTTAAACTTCTTGAAAAAATGTGTCCAAAGAAAATATGGTTATCTTAACCATTACATTTTTTTCCAGATAAATTATGGTTAGGACTAACCATAATTTGAATTACTTTTTATGGCTAAAGATAACCATAAAAAGTACCTATAATTTCATATGAAATTAAGGCTACAACCAACCATAAAACACTATCAAATTTATGCTTAAAATTAACCATTAAATGTTCACCAACTTTTAAAGAAATATGGCTACTACTAACCATAAAACGTAATTAAAAATTATCGATAGTAATAATGGTTAAAACTAACCATAAAACACTATTTAATTTGTGGTTACCATTATCCATAAAATTAATGATAAAAATAATAAAAAGTTATGGTTAACGTATCCATAAGATTACAAATTATATTTTCAAAAATTATGGTTAAAACGTGCTATAAAACTGACTCTAAAAAGTAATTCTAAAATTAAGGCTAAAATTATGCTTAAAATTAACCATAAAAGTAATTAAAATTAACCATGC
This sequence comes from Meconema thalassinum, assembly GCA_946902985.2. Lineage (NCBI taxonomy): Eukaryota > Metazoa > Arthropoda > Insecta > Orthoptera > Tettigoniidae > Meconema > Meconema thalassinum. The sequence goes on along the minus strand of OX336398.1, from coordinate 58,862,245 downwards.
AGACAGCCAAAATCAATGGCTACAGCTAAGGCAACTTTTTAAAGAATTATGGAAAGAATAATGGCTAAATTTAAGGCTAAAATTACTAGTGACTTTTTAAAGAATTATGGATAAAATAATGGTTAGAACAAGGCTAAAATTATCAGTGATTTTTTTAGAAACAATGGAAAGAATAATGGCTATATAAGGCTAAAATTATTAGTAACTTTTTAACGAATTAAGGATAGAATAATGGTTAAAGTTAAGGCTAAAATTTCTAATACTTGTTTTAGAAACAATGGAAAGAATAATGGCTAAATTTAAGGCTAAAATTATTAACTTTTTAACGAATTAAGGATAGAATAATGGTTAAAACAAGGCTATAAATTCTAGTGACTTTTTAAAGAATTATGGATAAAATTACAGTTACCAAATTTTTGCAAAACTCCGGCATTTCGGAGAAACCCCCAGGGGTGTTTCGAAACCAGCGCTGGTTTTTAATTTCTCTTCGTTGTTTCTCCTGGGGATTTTTTCTTTGTTCTTTGTTCTCCTTCTCTCGCTCTTTGAGTGGCCACTCTTTTTTACTTTGCATCTCTCAGGCTCCCTTATGTGCCTGGAGAGCATTTGCTCCTTACTCCTCTCCTCTCTCTCCATTAATGACTCAGTTATTTTTTGAAAGGATTGAGTGGGATTCGAACCATAGAAGCAGGGCGCCTCCGCTTCTAAGTGAACAAATCTCAACAAACCAAACACTTATCCCCCTGAGCTACGAGGAAAGCGATTAAAAGCCGTGTATGCGGGCTTATGTGATGCAATTTCTTACGAGAAGTGCACTACGAAGAGCTTTTATTGTTTGCTAATAGATTGCGCTACACATACATACTACGTAGTTTCTTGCTTTGCTACTAGTACTTCCGGTTTAACAAGACTAACAGCTAGCTTCTAAGAAATGATTTATTCAGCACATCACTTCTATACGAGCGAGCGGACGGAACTGAGAGAGTGATAGCAAGGTTATCTTATCGACTAAGAGTGTATCAAGGCAAACGGAGTTTCCTGGTCAAGTTCACTGATAACTTATTTTTAACTTCTTCCTTCTTCTTCCTCACTGTGCTCAGCCAAAACTATTAGCTTTTCCACTTGTTCTTCTAATTCATCTAAGGCATTACTTATTTCCATGAAATCACTGTCATCACTAACGCGTTCTAAGATTGTCAGTTGCAAATTTTTCAGCTTGAGGTAGTAATCGAAGACTATTTTCTTAATACACTCAGGCACATTATTTACTTTGGTGGGTGTACGCCCGCTAACGGAGGGTGTGTGGGAAGCACTACCCCCTTTTAAAATATTTGTCAGGCCGCAAGGCATTATATTATATTTGGGTTCCATATTTATTAACTGTTTTTTATATCTATAAATAACAAAATTTTGCAGACTTAATTGCCTTTTCACCTAAAATAGCATTTTCTTAATTCTTAGCTTTTAAGTTCAATTGAACTTAAAAACTAAACTCTTACTAATTTATTAAAATGAATAACAACTACTATTCTTTCGCACTGTGGTCAGCCGAAACTATTAGCTTTTCCACTTGCTCTTCTAATTCCATTAATGCCTCACCAATTTCTACACAGTCACTTTCATTACTAACGCGTGCTAAGATTGTCAGTTGCAAATTTTGCAGCTTGAGGTAGTAATGGAAGGCTATCTCCTTAATACACTCAGGCAAATTATTTACGTCGACGCAACGGACGCCATCGGAGTTATATTCGGGTTTCATATTTATTAACTGTTTTTTATATCTATAAACAACAAAATTTCTGCAGACTTAATTGCCTTTTCACCTAAAATATCATTTTTTTAATTCTTAGCTTTTAAGTTCAATTAAACTTAAAAACTAAACTCTTACTAATTTATTAAAATGAATAACAACTACTCTCATATTTAAAAGTTTTCCGTAACTATTCCATGCTTAGCATCATAGGTTAAATTCTTTTTACCGTACATAATTACATAAGCAAGCGTATTTTCAGGTATATTGGTATTAAATGTTGCTACCAATTTCATACTGGTTTTCTGAGGTGTTACTACATTTCTACGCCGACTTATATTGATAACATAAATAGGATAAGAAGCAATGAACTCTGTGGGGGTTACAACAACATTATACTTTAGCTCAGTTATACGCTTAAAGTCCCTAAAAGCATAATAGGCATTTAGATAAGTATTAGGAGGATTAATATTCCACATTTCTTCCGGAAACATTTCGTTTCTTCCGTTTTTCATGTAAATATTTTGAAGCTGAACATGATCAAATTTGGAACTATTCATATCTTGGTTACCTTTTCTATTAGTTTGAAACACAACAAAAATAAAATATGGCAGATCAAACTCCATTGAATTGTAGTAATTAGTAATATCTATTTCAAAATTCCTTTTCCCACTTAGGCCTGAAATTTCTTGAGTTTGAAGGTCAAAGAATGTTATAGGAATTCGTGGTTCTTTTAGTATTTTCTCTCTCAGTTCAAGCTCATAATTTGGTTCGTATTTAACAACAGGAATTTTTATCTCCATTGACTTTACGGTAACTTTTCCTTCCTGCGGGAGAGTTCCAGCAACATTGCCCCCATCGGGATTCTTAGTCCACCATTTATACAAAGCATCGGTCGCATTTTGACTCCATGTAAATGTAACAGTTAAATCTCCTTCCCACATAATCTCTTTAAAATCCTTAAAAAAGCCACCAAGAAGACTTAAAGGGTACCTTAACTCATTTTATTTTTTCTGCAATTTACCATTATTAAGAAAATTACCTGAATATATCATTTTATCACTATAAGAGGCTGTTAAATTAAACAGAACCGTTGAAGATATATTTGGATGGTCAATTCGATGGATAGTGTGTCCTCGTTTTTTCACGGTTACAGTGCTCCAAAATTGAGTGGGGTAATTGTCAATTAGCTTTACATTTGACTTTCCTTCATAGTTAGTGTAATCAGTTCCATCAGCATGAGTTACATCGAAAGTAATATACAGGTGCGCATTATTATCAATCCACCCATCACCAACTTTAATATCTATTTCCACGTCCTTGTTTGGCAAATTTAAATTGTTTTTAGTCTTTTCATTTACAGGAAAAGACTGCCACTGGTAACTTTCTACTTTGTTCATTTATTATAAGAAAAATAATAGAAAATTAAATGAAGAGGAAATAATTAACTCATCTCTAAAATTACAGTAACTGTTGCGCCGTTGAAATCTATTACTTTGTCATTCTCATTGGTCACAGTAATTTTTAAATTCTGAATTTTATCGAAAACTGGGCAAAATACAGGATAATTCGGCTCATAAATTATTGGAGCACTAAATTCTAGGGCTGGCTTAAATGATGCAATAATATTCGTTTCACGGTGAAAATGCTCAGAGTCTTTTACAAACATTCCATCCGCTAAATTGAAATGAACGCGGATATTTTCGAACGGAATTATTTTAGGTAAGTTCCGAGCAAGTGTTTTGGTGTTTGGTTCTACAATTTGATTATTAAAACCTAAAACTGAACCAATACTTTCTTCTTGGTCAAAATATATTTTATAATCACTAATTATTTCCAATCTGTTTAGAATTTTATTTTGTTCAATACTAATCTTAGGTTCTTGACTTTGAATAGCTTTTTGTAAATTTTCTACATTATATTGACCTGGTGGAATAAACATTTCAGTTATCGTACCTGATACTTTTTCATAGTGTACTTTATTGCTTTTTGTTGTAATATTTGGTGTTAGAAAGGTTGAGTAAAACCCTATTAATCCAACTTTTCTAAATTCATCTCGCAATGGAACATTTAACCTTTTCTCTAAAACCGAAGTTTTACCACTTAGTTCAAAAATTCTCTTCATTTATTAATTCATTCATTAATTAATAAAATAAACGAAAATGAGTAAACGAAATGTTGTAGATTGGGACCCACAAGTAAGACTTGTAGAAAAGCAAGTAAAGAACAAACATGGCAAATTATTACCGAATTCCATTCGTTGTGCTATAATAGGCCCCAGTAATTGTGGTAAAACAACCTTAATGATTGACAATTATATTTTGGCACCTGGATGGTTAAACTGGGAAAAAATAAACAACCTTTACATCTTCTCTAAAAGTTTAGATCAATCTAAGTATCAACAGTTTATGGAGAAATGTAATAAAATCGAAGAGAAGTTAGGAAAGTCCATTGCACAATTTATTCATGACGATGAAAGCATAATGCCCCTGGATAAATGTGAAGATAGGTCAGTTGTAATTTTCGACGATTTCATACTGGAAAACCAAGACATAGTTCGAGAATATTTTACACGAGGAAGACATAAAGGGATTGACTGTTTTTACTTAGCTCAAACGTATTCAAAAATACCAAAACAATTAGTTCGTGATAACTTAAATTTCTTAAACATATTTAGGCAAGATAATACCAATTTAAATCATATTTATCAAGAATTTGTTGGTGGTGATATAAAATTTGAAGACTTTAAGAATATTTGCAGCAAATGTTGGAATGAGGAGTTTGGTTTTATTACTATTGATATGAATCGCAAAGCTAACAATGGTAAATATAGGAATAAAATTAAAACGTTTCTAAATGTTGGGTAACTACTCCAGGGGTATTGGCAGGTTTTAGGTTGAGTATTCTAACACCAACGTCAGCGTACAACGTACAGCGTCAACGTTCAGCGTCAATGTCAGCGTCAACGTACAGCGTCAAATGTCAAACGTCAATGTTAGCATTAAACGTCATTTTTTAAAATTTCACCTATAATAAAGATGTTTGCGAAATACGATCAAAAGGTAGTTCAACAAGCAAGAAGGAATAGGAAGAAATTTGAAGAATTAAAAGACGAATTTCGACTATGGAAGAAGCAGCCTATAACGGAATACGAGAAGTATAAAAAAGAAGATCAACCTGTCATTGATGCTGTTAATGTTTTAGGAAACAAGTTAAATGACATCGGTGAAAATGTTATTAAAGCTATAGAAGAAAATAGAGAAGTGGAGAAGCAATTAATTCCTTACAAAATTGACTATAAAGAAGACTTTCCTTCTGATTCCGAAGGTTCCCATTTCTTGGATGAATATGATGTCACTGATGAGCAAAAAGAAGCTTTAAAATCGGCAAGAAAGGTCAGAAAGAATTTAGAGTCACAACTTCAGAAAGAAAAGGGGAGGAGTTTATTTAAGGAGGCCGATGAAGAGTATGATAAAAGTGAAGAAAATGTTAAGAGGAAAGGCATAACTGATTATTCTACGGTCCACTTAGGGGTAATAATTTCAAAATATTTGCCTAGAATTAGTGACCCTAAATTTGGAATAAGGTATGATAAGAACTATCAGGGTTATTATATAGGTGACTCAAAAGTTGAATTCAGTAATGACGATATTATAATTAAGGGTAAGAATTTTAAAGCTACAAAGGGTTTAATGCTATTTTTAACCTTAAATGATATACCTAACGATGATGAGTATACAGACGAAGACCGCAGCACATATGAGACTATTTTAAAAATTACAAATGCTATGTATCAAAACAATGACCCAAATAGCACTAAACCTAAAAGTAGTGTTGGCAAAAAATATAATATGTTGATAAAGGATATATGGCTTTCAGAAAAAATTAATAGAAAAGAAAGAGCTGCATCTCTAACCACTCCTCCTAAATCAGGATTTGGTTTTGTAAAAAAATATTCAAAAGCACCGATTGAATATGTGTGGTTGGATGATGTAAGGGAATTAATAGACAGATTAATGGTAATTCATGGCGAAGAAAATGCTGGAAACAACGTCTATCACAATGAAAAGGTTGGAATAACGAAGATGCTTACGAGTAAGTTTAATGACTTCATTGTTAATAATCCTAAAGGTATTCCATATCTAATTAGGTTGGCGGCTTCGGTGGCGTAGTTGGTAGCATGCTGAGCTTCTATGCCCAAGATAGCGGGTTAAAACCCGGCCGAAGCCGTCGGATTTTTTAAGAGCGTTAAAAATCCCTCAGTATGCCTTCCTTCGGAGGGGAAGTAAAGCCGGCGGTCCCATGTCATAGATTTATGGCATGTTAAAGATCTTTCCACTAATTACACCTGTGTGAAACTAAATTGGATAGGTTAAGAATATAAACAACGCTCTTAGGTTGCTACGTTCGTTGCCAAGAGCCGACTGCGGTGGCGTCTAGTAGCTAGTTCTGAACTAGGCCTAGTAGTCGTTGACGGTGGCGTTTGGCGGCAAAAGTAGGAACTATTTGAAAATTCAAAGTTGCAGTCCCTACTTGAATTAAAAAACAGATACACACACTAATACAGTCATCACAATTAACACCGGTTATCAGACATATTCTACACACACCCAAAGTACACGGGGCTACATGACCGCGTTGTCGCAGCCCCTAAACTAAGGAACCAACCAACCAACCAGGTTTTTAAATAACATTCCCCATACATTCTGGGAATCTGAAAAACATGGAAAAGGATTAGTTAATTGGATGATTAATAAAATAGGTGAAAATAATATTGACTTAACACTCCCGGGATATAAATTTTGTGGTCCTGGTAATCCATTAGACAAGCAACTAGCCGAAGGTGTTCAGGGTTCCAACCCATTAGACGAAGCATGTAAATTACATGATATAGCATACCGCGACCATACAAAATTAGAGCACAGACATCAAGCAGATAAAGAATTACAAAAGGCTGCAAAAGAGAGAATATTCAGTAAAGATGCTAACTTGAGTGAGAGACTAGCAGCTACAGCCGTTACTGGAATAATGTATGGAAAAAGAAAAATGGGAATGGGGTTAGATGAAAATGGTTGGGGCGTCTGAGTATAAATTTGTAAAATTTTTGTTTATATTTTTTTTCATTAAATAAATGAAAGGATTTAGTATTGATTACAACGTTTCCCAAAAAGGGAAACTAAAACCCAAAGCTATTAAAATAAAACTCTCCAACGAAGATCTGAAAAAGCATGACTATCTAGATGAGTACTTGACAGATACACAAAAGAAGCAGAAAGCAAGAAAAATTCAAAAAGGTGGTAGCTTACTTATAAGTTTGTCCATTCCAATTGTAAAGAAAATATTCGAATATCTCAGTAGGAAGAAAGAAGGTTCTGGAATTAATGAACACCAAGGAGGATTTTTGCCATTAATATTAACTGCATTGGGTGCCATTGGTTCGCTGGCAGGTGGCGCTGCAGCCATTACAAGCGCTGTTCATAAAAAGCAAAAAGAAGATGCGGAATTGGCTGAACAAATTAGACATAATCTGGTGATCGAAAAAAAGACTGGACAAGGTTGTTTGGGAATAACTAAAATAAAAAAAAAATCATCGATATTGAGTGATATACTTTCCAACTATAAGCACCCTTTAAGTAATTTCGATATTCTTAAAATAATACACGAAATGAACATAAAGCATTTTCGAAATGTTTTTATGATTGATGAACTGCCTACAAAACCTAATGATTGTGAATCAGGAATTGTAAACTTGGATACGTCGGATCATGCAGGTACTCATTGGATTTGTTACTTTAAAAAGGGTAATCAAAAATTCGTCTTTGACTCATTTGGTGGAGATGTTCCTGAAAAACTAGTAAATTATTTGGGAGCTAGCAACCTATTTTATAACGCCGAAAGAATTCAAATGTTTGATGAATATATATGTGGTCATTTATGTGTCCTTGTTTTAAAGTTGTTTTCGAATTGGGGTTCCCCTAATCCCGCTCATTTTAACGAAATTATAGATTTAATAAATGGACATATTTGGAAATAAAATTATAAACGGAGAGGGTAGTTCATTAAATATTAAAGCTAACACAAAGGATGATTTAGAAAAACGATTTTCAAGGCTAGTTACGGCTCTAAATAAACGCCTTAGTGAGCTTTTTTTTGTTTCAAAAACATGGATTGATTTTCAAGGTAAAAGGATAGCGAATATTGAAGATCCAATCAACAATAAAGATGTCGTTAATAAGCAATATCTCTTAGAAAAGCTCAAACCACTTACTACTGAAGGGGACTACTTCACGAAAGAAGAAATAGAAAAATTGTTCTCGGAATATACCACTACTTGTCTTGCACCAATATCAACATTAACAGAAAAGGTTGACAACTTAGAAAGAAAGATGTTTGATAGGATAATATTACAAAAGGACCTTTTTGCAGAAAAAGATAAAATTAAGCATATTTTTACATACAACGCAACGATTAGGAAAATATTTGTTCGTATCGTAGACCCAGATAAAGTATTTACTTCATATACAGATGACGCTATTAAAACAGTATTAGACGTTTATATTGCACGTTCCAAAGAAGAAAAAATTATGGTAGATACTAGTAAGCCCTTCAACGTTAAATCTGGTGATGCTTTATGCTTTAAAAATAAAATGGGCAGCATAATTTTAAAACTTCCAATAAATGTTAGTGTGACGATGTTTGGTGAAGTAATACTTGATGCATATGAACCTCATCCTGATGAATCGGTCGAATAACACTAATGTTAAAATGTTTTAGTTTTTAATGGAGAAAATATCCATTAAAAACATTTTAATGTAACAGGTTTTTATACAACATCTCTATTGTTCCTTTAAGAAGATCAGGAGTAAATGGAATGTTGAAATGGTTTCCCGAATAGCTAATTTTTATTTGTTCTTTCATAAGCACATACAACCTTACGCTATTAGGATCATTATATTTTTCATAAACTATCTCACAATCGGGGTGCCGCCTGCATATTTTTTTGATTGCTTGATTCACCTGTTGTCTCTGCGCCCTTATTGCATAGTACCTGTACTTTTCGTTTGGTTCATGCTTATCTATAATAAGCAGACAATTATTCTTACTAGTTTTAAGTGCAAGAGGTGTGGCTAATGGGGCAAGAGATTCGTTTTCTGCCTCCTTTATTTGAAGTTTCTGCATTAACCCAACTAGTTGGTTCTTATATTCTTCTTTAATTTTGTATTCTCCATACTTTCGAATTGATGGAAGGACTTCTTTCGTTACCCATTTCTTAAATTTTTTAGCTTCGTCTTTTTTAGATGATAAAATAAGCGAATACAACCCAGATTCATTAATAAATATGGTTTGAGGATGTGTATTTTTTAACCCCGCCAAAACGGCGGGGTTATTTAAGGTATCGAATGTACCTTTGTCTTCAATTGCAACGTGTTTTCGAATTGCTTTATCTGTATCTCTATACTCCAATATTAAAGCAATATCTTTAGCTTTAAACCATGAATCGTTATTTTCATCAATAGCAATAACCACTTGTTTGCTATTATAGACAAGTTTGCTGTTTAGAATATCGGTATTTGATTCCATTTATTAACTAATTAATTAATTAAAATATAAATATAAATATAAAAAAGTTAATTTCCTCAACAAAGGGCTTGGGTTAAACAAAATGTTCCTAAAATTAATACCACTGTATCTTATAAATATGATCTTTTACCACTATTAATTCAACTTGAAGATTTTGAAAAATTTATGGATAATAAAGGTAATATTTTTAATGTTGAAACCAGAGGCGAAAGAAATGAAGAGAAAATATTTTTCAAGGTTAAAGATATTTCTAAAATATTTGATATGCCAAACTTAATATCTACTTTAACACATAAAGACAAAGGTTATACTTCACCTGAACATTATAAAAATTTTGTTATTGAGAAACTGATTATTGGTCAATTAGCGGATAACAGAAAAAATGGTTCACTTTCAACATTTTTAACATATGAAGGGTTATTAAAGGTTATTTATAGCTCTAGAGGAAATCCTGTAGTTCAAAAATTTAGAAAATGGGTAACTAAGGTTGTTTATACCTCTCATTTGGGAACAACTGAACAACGACAAGAATTGTCCCGTAGTAGACCCTTGTTTCTTGTAAGATAGTTTGCGTTCTTCAATGTTGGGTGTCTGAGTAAAACCAATGCTTATTTTATAATTAATTTTAATTAATTAATTAGTTAATAAATGAATAATCACATTTGGTGTTTAAAGTGCAAAACGTTTACTCAAACACTGCATCCTCACACCCTTTCGACAAAAAATGGTCGAACTAGAATCGAAGGTTTATGTTCCGAGTGTGGGAGTAAGAAAAGCAGGTTTGAAAAAAAAAGTTAATGAGAGTGTAGAAATAAGAGGTTCAACCCAAATTAGGGAACCACCCGTTAGCATTCGGGAGGAAATTATAAACGAAATTCATAAACCCATGAGGAAGAATTTTCCGAGAAGGAGGGTTACAACTCACAGCATTGATGACATTTGGCAAGCAGATTTGGTAGAAATGGACTCTGGAAAAATAAAGGGGATATCGAAGCTTAATAAAGGCTACAAGTATTTGTTAACAGTCATTGATGTATTTTCAAAGTATGCCTGGAGTGTTCCAGTCAAAGATAAAACGGGTAAAAGTGTTGCTAAAGCGTTTGATGGTATTTTAAAAAACAGAAAACCCAAAAATCTTCAAACAGACAACGGTAAAGAATTTTACAATAAAGAATTTTCAAAATTGATGAAAACATTTAATATCAATCATTATTCGACTTTTACTGAAGTAAAAGCTTCAGTTGTAGAACGATTCAATAGGACCTTAAAAGAGAAAATGTGGAAGCAGTTTGATATTCAAGGAAACTACTGCTGGGTTGGCATTTTACCAAAGTTAATTAATGGCTACAATAATACGACGCACACAACTATAAATATGAAGCCAAAAAACGTAAACAAAGCTAATGAAGAACATTTGTTGAAAACTGTTTACACTGTAAGCGTAGGAGCGGAAGAAAAAGCGAAATTTAAAGTTGGCGATCAAGTCAGAATTAGTAAACTAAAAGGTATATTCGAAAAAGGATACACAGGAAATTGGTCGACTGAAATATTTGAAATAAAAGATATCGTTTATTCCGACCCTATTACGTACAAATTGAAAGATGTAAATGCGGAAGAAATAAAGGGAAACTTTTACACCCAAGAATTACAGAAAACAAAGTATCCAGAGGCATATCTTGTTGAAAAAGTTTTAAGAAAGAAAGGAAATCGGGTATATGTCAAATGGTTGGGTTTTGATAATTCTCACAATAGCTGGGTTAATAAAGAAAATGTTATATTATAATATTTCTGTATAAATAAATGGACGCCCGAGTAAAGCGAATAACCCTTTCTTTCTTCCTGTTTTTACTACATCCTACTGAAAATGTAGAAGTATTTATAAATCAGTTGTCTGAGGATAGTATAGATTATCTTTTTGAACTTAATGGTGATGACATAGGTAGCTGTTACAATTTTCATAAAGCTACAAAAGAATCCTTAATTTTACGTTAATTTTGGTATTTGATTTTAATGGTTAGTGTACCAATTTTGCAAATCGGTACATGTTCATCTTATCTTCGAGACGCAGCGGGAGGTCCAGGTCTGACCAGATTCTCATGAGAAAATACACCAGCCCTCTTCTGAGAATCCCATTCACCAAGGTGGCACCTGGCTACTGCTGAAATGGGTTCGCCGAGGCCTTCCTGCCAGGATTTGTGCCTTTGTGTGTGCTGTCACCTAAAATCGTAAATGGAAAAGAGGGATAAGTCAAGCTTTGATCCGTGAACTTTTGAAAGGTGAACAATTCCTGTCAGCTGCATTCGCCAAGTTTTTATTCTGAGAAAGATCTTACAAAGGACATTCTGTAACACCTCGACTCCTAGAAGGTTTCTACGCAGTAACCTGTATGGGGTGATATTCTATAGTACCCACTCAAGACCTTGAACCCTGGCTTTTGTGCAACTAGTCGCAGTTGGTGCTACTGGAGGTTTGTGGTGGGGATAGGCTGATATACAAGGGTGGAATCGGTGACACAGTAGAACAGTACGGGCAGAACAGTACGAGAGGAACAGTGTGTGAGGAAGTTTGGTGACAGAAAGACTCTTGAGCACTTGCCTCCGGGGAAAACGTATGTGCAGTTTTCCCCGGAGGGTTCGAAGACAGCAGGTGGTACTATCATGATTTAATTACTAAGGGGCATAACCAAGGACGATCAATACAAACATTGACTGCTAAATTTTGTAACGTCATTTTAAGGCCGCGTGTCGGTGGGCCGTAAGATTAACTAGATAAAGTCTATTTTAGCACTTTTAGTATGTAATCTTTTGGAGGGTCTAGTAAGGATTTAACTTTGGTCAGATAGGCTTCAGAAGACAGTCATTGCTGGCCTCTGAAGTTTCTCAGACGTTTTCGTTCGCTAAGGAACGCGTAAGTTGCTTATGTAACATTGTTTCAGAAGTGACGTGGAGTCTAACTTCATGTTGTTATTCCTTTAGTTTTGTCGTCAGGGGAATCTTTCAAATCAAATTCATTTCTTCCACAAATGTAGATGTGTGTAATCTTGCCAACCGGGCAAGTGTCTGGTTTGATTAGGTTAAGTGATTCATTGGTGTTTAATTAGAACATATTTGTCAGTTAATTAAGTGGTGGAAGACGTGTCTCTTGTAATTAATCAAATTCATTTCTTCCACAAATGTAGATGTGTGTAATCTTGCCAACCGGGCAAGTGTCTGGTTTGATTAGGTTAAGTGATTCATTGGTGTTTAATTAGAACATATTTGTCAGTTAATTAAGTGGTGGAAGACGTGTCTCTTGTAATTAATCAAATTCATTTCTACCACAAATGTAGATGTGTGTAATCTTGCCAACCGGGCAAGTGTCTGGTTTGATTAGGTTAAGTGATTCATTGGTGTTTAATTAGAACATATTTGTCAGTTAGTTAATTAAGTGGTGGAAGACGTGTCTCTTGTAATTGTTTTATTTTACCGCTCAATACATGTTAGCTTATTTCGATTTGTCATATTATTTATTGCATGAAGTCACTAGGAAGATTATTCCCCTTTTCATTTTTCATCTTTGGCAGGGTCAATTTAATACGGCCTGCTGAGGCACGCATCCAGCGCTCCGCTCAACAAGCTGGTCTTGACATTGGTTTCGTCCCGCCTAATCTCTTTTCCTAAATCAAATGAGGGTGTTCTTGAAAACCAAGCAAATCGGAACATTCGCTCCTAGGTTTTTTTTGCTGTGAACTCAGCTGACCTAGCGAGTAATTAAATTAGGCCTTTCATGTGTTTTTTATTATTAATTCTGGGTGTGGTAATGTCATGTGATCATTTTTTGATATGCTAATATTATTATTATTATTATCATTTTGGCTAATAAACAGGGTAAGGGGGGGATGAGGCTGACTGTTACAGTTAGTAACCATTAAAACCATAAATTTTAAGTAGAAAATGTATCGGGGTGTTACGAAAATTTAAGAATTTTTTTAAAAGAATTCAAGATTGTGCGCTTTGCAACCACCATAGACTTCTTTTGTGCCTTTATATATCATTTTCAGGCCTATCATTTTCTTTTTTTCCTTTCCACAACTTAGCACCTTGTTGTATTTGTCAGGCAATATAACCTTAAATTCACTATCAAGTTCTAGAAAAGTTTTATTTCCATATTTTGTGTTTATACCTTCTACATTTGTTATAAGGTATTCGTTCCCTATTTCTAACTCACTGAGCTTTTTAAACGTCTTTTGTTCGTTGATGCTGTTGAGCGTCTTGAGAAATTGATTTACTTCCATTTATTATATACAAAAAAAAAAAAATAATTTTACTATCATTTCTCTCGACCCCGAAAGAGTAATGTCTTATAATAATGTATTATAATTATTTTATTTAAAAAATGAAATTTTTAATTTAAGAAAGTTATATAATAAATGGACTTAAAACAAAATATTAAGCACCGAACCGGTGCAACTGTAAAGGAACTAAGGGTTCTGGCAACGGAACTCAAACTAAAAGGAGTATACAAGATGAAGACGGCTGCTCTTCTTGAAGCTGTAAGCAGTGCCTGGAGTAATGCCGGAGATAGTGCTTTGTTTACGTATCAAGAATCAGAGCTGCCTAAGAAGAGCGTTCGTGAACTAAAACAAGTCGCCAGAGAAAACAAAATTAAGGGCTACTCAGTAATTAATTCAAAGAAAGGGTTGCTAAATTTGATAGCGAAAGAAAAGGAACGTTTGGACAAAATCAGGCATTTTGGATTTGATCAAGACCTCTTTGAAATTAAGAAGGAACCAACACCTGTTCAATCTAAGGACTTAAAAATTGTAAAGCAAAAATTAGGCCAAATTTTTCCTTTTAAGAAAAAAATATTTAATGAAACAGTAGCTAAAAAGTCACCTTTCGAAATTCATCAAGGTAATCGTACTGTACTGCACAAAAAGTTTAACGTATGGCAGACAGCTTATACTATACACATAAAAGATTTGCAAGGAAAACCAATAGAACAAATGAAAGCGGTCAGAAAAGGTGTGCATGCAGCCATAAAAGAAGTAAGAAAACTAACTGATTTTAAGCCAGGTGATCAGATGAAAGTAGTTGCAGAAAATAATAATTTTAACCATATGATTTCATCAAAAAGAAAAAGAAAAGTTAATGCTTCACATCTACTTGACCAGATTGAAAGAATAATAACATCTAATGAATATGTAGATATTAACAATACCACTTTTCACTTCGAGGTTTACAAAATACCCAGAGGCAAAGGAGCAAAGCGTAAGAAAATAGTCAATATTGCTAAAGATGTTATGGCTAAAAGAAGCATAAACAAAATAACCAACACCGATAACCTGTGCGGACCAAGAGCAATAATCACAGCCCTCACGTATGAAACTAGAAAGATACTAGACAGGACATTAACTGATAATGAAATTACCTACATTAGGAAAGGACGGAGTTTGCAAGAAGAATTAGCAAAAGAGTTATGCACAAGATTCGGAATAAACTGTGAAAATGGGTTTAGTTTAGACGATATTAGAAGTGTTGCATATCTCATGGGTGTTCGGATTAAGGTTGTTTCGGTTGCCCATTTTAACAAAGTAATCCATTCCTCAGGTGTAAATGACGCGATAACAATTTATTTGTACTTGCATAACGACCATTATGATTCCATTAATAATATACGAGGCTTTTATGGAAGTTCATATTACTGCAAAAAATGTGATATACCTTACGATCATCAGGACAAGCACTCGTGTAAAAAAGATAAAAATGTGTGTAATTTGTGTTTGTGCCCAAAACATGATTTCCCAGAAGGTATGCGACCCCGAGTATACTGTAAAAAGTGCAATAGATATTGTTTTGGTAAAGATTGCGCTGATAACCATGAGAGAGTGTGTGAGGTAGCTTACAAGTGCAAAAAGTGTAATAAGATATGTAACAGAAGTGATAAGCACAATTGTGGGTACTCTAAGTGTTGGAATTGTAATGATATCGTGAAAAGAGAAGAGCACCAATGTTATATGCAAGGAAAGAAAAACCGTGGGGGATACTGTATGGAAGATTGTATTTGCAATGGAAAGGCTGATAAGCGATATAAATGGTGCACTTACACGGAAAACTACTATTTTTTCGATTACGAAGCTGAACAAGATACCGGAGTACACGTCCCAAACTTTGTATCCGTTTATGACTTTAATGGTGTTAGGCGGGCTTTCCTAAAAAATGACGAATTTTGTCAGTGGCTAATATCAGACAACCACAAAGGTTTTACGTGTATAGCACACAATGCAAAAGGTTATGATGCGCATTTTATTTTACAATATTGCGTCAATAATGGCTTTAAGCCTAAAACCATTTACCAAGGGTCTAAGATTATGGAGCTCAAAATACCCACCCTAAGGCTTAGAATAATTGACAGCATAAACTTTATCCAAGGAAGCCTCGCATCCTTTCCCAAAACATTTGGATTAAAAGAACTAAAAAAGGGGTATTTTCCACACTTTTTCAACAAAAAAGAAAATCAAAATTACGTAGGGTCCATTCCAGCTACTAAATACTATGGCGTTAACACTATGAAGCCTGATAGCAGAAAAGCATTCCTGGAATGGCACGCTGAGAAAGTGAAAGAAAACTACGTGTTTGACTTTAAGAAAGAATTAGCCGAGTATTGTCATTCAGATGTCGATATATTACGGCGAGGTTGCCTCGCCTTTAGACAGTCATTTTTAGAAATAGCCAATATAGAGCCTTTCCAATACATAACTATAGCCAGTGTTTGTATGGCAATTTACAGGTCAAAATTCCTTAAAGAAGACACGATTGCTGTAGTCAAAGAGCAAAAAAAGGAAATGTTCAGTAAGGAGTCTATAGCATGGTTAAGTTCGTTCCCTAATGTTCAACACGCATTAAATGGTGGCGAGGTCACAATTTGTAGAGCCAAAGTCGATGGGTACGACTATAAGACTAAAACTGTGTACCAATATCATGGTTGTTTTTGGCATGGTTGTCCCGACTGCTACTCAGGCGATACCATTAACAATGTAAACAATGAAACTATGGATGACTTGCTTACAAAAACTATAGAGCGAACACAAGCTCTTAAAAATGCCGGGTACAAGGTTGTAGAAATGTGGAGCTGTAAATGGAAAAATTCTAAAGACTACAAAAGGAGTCTAGATAAAACCATAGATGTTGTGGAACCTTTAAACCCCAGGGACGCATTCTTCGGTGGTAGGACAAATGCCACAAAGTTGAAAGTTTCTGGAAAAAAGCTGAGATATATAGATATATGCAGTTTATACCCAACAGTCATGTTTTATGACAGGTACAATGTAGCGCATCCCACTAAAATATTTAAGCCAGAAAAATACAATACCGACTGGTTTGGGTTAGTTAAATGTAAGGTGCTTCCCCCAAGAGGTCTGTATCACCCAGTGCTTCCTGAGAAGCTAGATAAGTTAATGTTCTCTCTTTGCGGGAAATGTGCAGAAGAAAAGGCAGGACGTTGTAACCACAGTGATAACGAGAGGGCGCTTCTTGGGACTTGGACCACAATCGAACTTAATAAAGCTCTAGAGAAAGGCTACAAAATACAGGAAATTTATGAAGTATGGCATTTTAAAGAGACAAGTAATGAGCTTTTCAAGGACTATATTAAAACCTTTATGAAAATTAAGCTAGAAACTAGTCCTTGGGATGGTGATTACAAGTCTAAAGAAGAATATGCAAGGGTTATCATGAAAAAGCAAGGCATAAAGCTTGATATTGATAATATAACGCCTAATGCTGGTAAGCGAGCTGTTGCTAAAATATGCTTAAATTCTCTTTGGGGAAAGTTCGGTCAGAGGCAAAACATGTCACAAACAGAGTTTATTGATGACCCTAAGAGGTGGTACGAATTGCTATTAGACGATAAGATAGAAATTACTAATGTAATGTACATCAATGATGAAGTAATTGAGGTAACATACCACTACAATGATTTCTATGTAGAAAATAGCACAAATACCAACATATTTGTGGCAGCTTTCACCACTTCCAATGCTAGAATAAGGTTGTACAACATGCTTGATAGATTAGGAAAGGCAGTAGTTTATTATGACACTGATAGTATTGTTTACATAGATGATGGAACAAACACCGTAGACATCGGTTGTATGCTTGGTGAATGGACTGACGAATTTGGCAAAAATGATCATGGTACTGATTGGATAAGCACAGGTCCTAAGAGTTATGCGTACGAAACATATAAAGGCAAACAGGTTACCAAAATTAAAGGATTTACTCTCAACCACGAAAATGCCAAAAAACTTAACATGAAGACAATGACCGAGTTAATACAAGATTCTAATAATAAGGTTGTTATAAGCAATAACATGATAACAAGAGATAAGAAAACAAAAAACCTTGTAAATAAAAATATTGCCAAAGAATTTAAAGTCGACTACGACAAGCGTATGATCCTGGAAGAAGAAGACAACATAATTGATACACTTCCTTGGGGGTACTAAATATAATAGTGTACACATCATTTTTATAGCTATTTACACCCTTGTATTAACCATTATTTTATCCTTACTTCTTTAAAAAGTTACTGGTAATTTTAGCCTTGTTTTAAACATTATTTCTAAAAAAAGTCGTTAGAATTTACAGCCTTGTTTTAACCATTATTCTATCCTTAATTCGTTAAAAAGTTAATAATTTTAGCCTTAATTTTAGTCATTATTCTATCCATTGTTTCTAAAAAGTTATTGGTAATTTTAGTCATTGTTTTAACCATTATTCTATCCCTAATTCGTTAAAAAGTTACTAATAATTTTAGCCTTATATAGCCATTATTCTTTCCATTGTTTCTAAAAAAATCACTGATAATTTTAGCCTTGTTCTAACCATTATTTTATCCATAATTCTTTAAAAAGTCACTAGTAATTTTAGCCTTAAATTTAGCCATTATTCTTTCCATAATTCTTTAAAAAGTTGCCTTAGCTGTAGCCATTGATTTTGGCTGTCTGCATGGTTAATTTTAATTACTTTTATGGTTAATTTTAAGCATAATTTTAGCCTTAATTTTAGAATTACTTTTTAGAGTCAGTTTTATAGCACGTTTTAACCATAATTTTTGAAAATATAATTTGTAATCTTATGGATACGTTAACCATAACTTTTTATTATTTTTTATCATTATTTTTTATGGATAATGGTAACCACAAATTAAATAGTGTTTTATGGTTAGTTTTAACCATTATTACTATCGATAATTTTTAATTACGTTTTATGGTTAGTAGTAGCCATATTTCTTTAAAAGTTGGTGAACATTTAATGGTTAATTTTAAGCATAAATTTGATAGTGTTTTATGGTTGGTTGTAGCCTTAATTTCATATGAAATTATAGGTACTTTTTATGGTTATCTTTAGCCATAAAAAGTAATTCAAATTATGGTTAGTCCTAACCATAATTTATCTGAAAAAAAATGTAATGGTTAAGATAACCATATTTTCTTTGGACACATTTTTTCAAGAAGTTTAAGGTCACTTTATCCATTATTTTTAATAGAATTTTAATGGTCACTTTTAACCACACTTAATTGGCTGTCCCATACCGCCGCATATACTACTCTAGAATTCCACCCCAGCCATGAATGTTTATTAAGGAGCCAGTTTGAGCCCAAAATACACTATAAAGATAGGTGTTAATTAATTAAATGACTCAATTACTTAGGAATCACGCCTAGCGTATCTGTACTGTTATATAATTGTAAACAAGTTTGACCTTGACGAGAGAGAGAGAAAGGTAGTGTGGACCATTTCCGTGGCGGCCATCTTGGTTAGTCAGCTGGAACGAATTTTATGACCTGCTGAGGGGGAGAAGGGTCCGTCGACCGATCCCTTGTCATTTACAGTCACAGTCGGACACTGAGGAATCTCAGTATTTAAATATGCAATTAAGATATGAGTATTATAATGATGCCAATTGAATTGAATGGTGTGTGGCAAGTCACATACGTTGTTGGATCGTAGAAATCAGATAATATTTGGCGAAGTTATCCTCTGAGGAGGAAAGCTGAACCAAAATATTGTAGGCATCTTCTTTAAAGTGCATTTTGCCAGTTCATGCTAATTTATGCAAACGGGTATGTGTTTTTCCCAGAACATGACACAGTTGTAACTATGGTAAGCCCGACAAGACCCAGAAAAATCGTTATATGGTGAAACTATAAAATATTCTATCCATGTTTTTTTTTTTAAGGAGCATGTACCACTGTCCTAGATCGTTCATAGGGATGGAAAGAAGGAAGATGATTCGCACGACACAACAAATATTTGTTAGTAAATTCAGAATATAATGAATTTTGCTAGTTAAAGTAAATGCCATAAGAGACGGAATAATGTCTTAGTAATATCATTTTTATGTGACATGTGATTTTTGTGTTAAGATACTCCCATTAACTAAGATTGTGTCACATGATGATCACTATGGAAACCTTGTAATCTGAACTATTATTGACAGGATGTTAGAATTAGGTTTGAGTGCAGTGTAGCACTATTTTTAAGAAGAAAGCTCACAGAATAACCCTATTTTATTTGTGGGAATTAAATGTAATTTGTCCTTTGATTTGTATTTATTGTATAGCCATGATTTTAGACCAGTAAATGTCTTATTTTTAGGAATGTTGTGTATTTCCTGTAGAAGTAGTTACCTGGTAGACTCAAATCCTGAGCATGTGGTCGTATTGTGGGCAGGAACGTCCCATACCTCGAAAGACCGTGAGCTAGTTGGGATACGAACACATGGTCCACATGGTGACAATCGGGTACAATACTATCAGTTGGATTTCAATCAAATTTCGTATGTGCTATGTGTACCATAACAGATATTACTATAAGTCTTGTTAAGAGCAATCAGGGCTGCCAACTGTTAATAAATGCTGTCTATATTTTTTTACCCTAATATCAATATACGAGTATCAGAAAGTATGCAAGCCAACAGCTCTATACTTTGCACACGTATAGCACCTGACATTCTAGATTAATTTGGAGTAATTAATACAAGGCAGTGCTGCCAACATGATTCTATGCCTGCTGATATGTCCAATTTTAAAATACATGTAACTTCTATACTAACAAATGGATTTCATCCAAAATTGGCACAACAAGATATCATAATATTTCAGATTATTTCTGACCAGCACACGCATGACATTGTTGGCAACATGCTTTTACGCGTGCCGATATATTCAATGTCTAACTGCATGTAATGTCCATTGGACTTCAACCAAATTTTGTATTCTGTACCTTAAGAGATGGAACTAAGAATATATTCAGTCACCAGGGCTGCCAACTGTAGTGCTCTAATAGGCTACATTATACCATGTATATTTTGAACTAATTAGATATTTCGATATTACCAACTTAATTTCGTCATTATTCTAGATAGGTTCATATTCTGTAGAATAATCATTGGCATGAAAAGTAGGCTGTATAGTTCTTCACGGAACTTCTTGTTTCCCATCACATCAACATAGGGTAAATCTCATTTTATTGGAATTCTCAATTGCATTATGCTAATACAGGTTAGTTGTAAGATTTTCGGATCTATTGGAGTCCTATCCTACATCAATAAATGTATTGAATGGAGAAAGTATTGGAAGTTTTGGCCAGGGTGGAAGGTGATATTAAAGCTACTGTTGAGACTACTGCTCAACTGGAAAACAAAGTGACAGTCAGTCTTAAAGACTAGACTTTGTATCATTTTAAATGCTACAAATGCTGAAAAATGCTAGAAAGGCTGTAGGCTTCTCGTTTCGCTCGAAGCCAAAGACTCTTGACATGTTAGAAAATTAGAAAAAGGTCAAAGCGTCATGCTCACCAGAGCGCGTGGACGTGCCCCTTCCATCGAGTCTAAAAACACTTATAGTGGGCGATGTTTTGAAGATAGAGATATGCTCTCGCGGACTTGTTTTGCAGAACTTTTCATGCTGACCAATTCTTACGTTCATAGTATATTGATATTTTTAACGGTTTGCCCAGCGAAAGCATAAGAAGCGCACGGACGCCAAGTTTGTTTTCGACTTTTTCACTGAAATCGTTACTGCTTGGCTACCATTGACCGTACATAAATTATTTTCTACAGAATCTTTCCTCGAGATATCCTTTACAGAATGGTGAAACCCGTTTCAAAATCCATCCAGTGGTTCTCGAGATTACCCGTGACATCCAAGAATCGGGGATTTTTGTCTTATACTAACGAAGTAATATGACGTCACACACCTCAGTGCATCTGGGTACATTTCGTCCCGTCACCGTAACGTAACGCCAGACCCCAGCGTAACGACGAAGTCGACAAGATCATTTAAAATGATAAACATTGTTAGATAATTCTAATAAACTAGAACGCAGATGAAAGATAACTCCAAACACTTAGAAAATAAATTAACAGAGAAATTAACAGAAATCTCTAACTCTTTAGAGAATAAAATGACAGATAACTCTAATTCATTGAGGACAGATATAGGAAGTAAATTAACGGAAAATTCTAAAACGTTAGAAGCAAAATTATCGGAAAGCACCGATTCATTAAGGTCAGAAATTACCGAAAATTCTAAACCTTTAGAGGGTAAATTAACTGCAAATTATGATTTGTCCGGTCCTTTCACACACTGCGCTCTAATAGGCTACCTTCTGCCAATCAGCATCCCTCTTGGCCAAGATTCTCCAGATTTGCTTCTCCCAAATGTCTCGAGGCCTTCCCCTTGGTCTCTTACCTAGGATGACCTGGTCAAAGTTCTGTCAGGGGCCATTCCCTTTACATGTCCATACCCTTTCAATCTAGATCAGGGCCATCCAAGCAGCGCTCCGGCCGTGCTCTAAGCCAGTGTTCCGAGCGCTTTGGTGGAAGCTAGTTTCGGAAGTGGTGGGAGGAGCTTGGCTGGCTGAGCACGCTGAAGAATGCAGCCGATCCATCAGGCACTATTCTAGTCCAATGCGCTTTGTTGACAGCGTGTAAGTAAATCAGTTTCATAGTGGACATGACTGAACAGCAAACAAAAAAAGGAGTGGTGAAGCGGCAGTATTTTAAGCAGAATGGGGAATTTCATTTTTCTGTACAGCTTATAAAGGGCATGCTAAATGTTCAGTGTGCAACAGAGATGTAATGTGTTAAAAAGAACACAACTTGTTGTTGAATTTTCCTCTCTAATATGTTCACATTTCAGTTTTGAATAAATCACAATATTCTTTACTTAACACTTGTGTTCGTTTCCTGCACATTCCATACATCGGAGAACCATTCGATTTGTATATGCGGAATATTTGTTATGGCAAAACAGCCCTATTAATATGTCAACAATCCCACAAGAGCCGGCAGCCGCACGACTGTACGCACGTATCTACTGTCGACCAAAGTATTATGTGTACTCGAGTTTGAAGGTTGTTTGTGAAGTAACCAATAGACCTACATAAAATCCAATAACATCATCATTTTCGTCGTTCTATTTTACGTTAGCTCATGTAGGTTTGGAATTTTAATTTATATTTTAATATTTTTTGTCGCAGTTGGAGCACAAAAAGAGCACGTTTTTAAGCGTGTTTCAACCATGCGTCACATTTAAGAATTATTATCTCAAAAACCCGTCATCAGATCGAATCCAAATTTTAACACAATATGCATTGGAATGTTGTATAACTGGTTTAATAATTTCAAAATTTTGCGTGTCCAAGAAAAAAAGTTGTTATCATTTTTATAAGGTAACTTTTTCTCGGCTCGGGGTGGTTGGAAAATGTAGTTCTTGGTTGCGATGTAATCCTTATACGCATCATGGCGTGCCTCGCTCGGAAGTAATGGGCTCCATTTCGGCAACGCTGTACAGCTTTCACGGAGCGGGTAGCTGGTGAACGATGTGTTATTTCCGCCTACAAATACAAACCGATATAAAATAAGTGAGTTAATTTACGTATTTCACAGTCATACAGCATAACTTTTTGATGTATAAGGATTGCATCGCAACCAAGAACTACATTTTCCAACCACCCCGAGCCGAGAAAAAGTTACCTTACAAAAATGATAACAATTTCTTTTCTTGGACACGCAAAATTTTGAAATTATTAAACCAGTTATACAACATTCCAATGTATATTGTGTTAAAATTTGGATTCGATCTGATGACGGGTTTTTGAGATAATAATTCTTAAATGTGACGCATGGTTGAAACACGCTTAAAAACGTGCACTTTTTGTGTTCCAACTGCGACAAAAAATATTAAAATATAAATTAAAAATTCCAAACCTACATGAGCTAACGTAAAATAGAACGACGAAAATGATGATGTTATTGGATTTTATGTAGGTCTATTGGTTACTTCACAAACAACCTTCAAACTCGAGTACACATAATACTTTGGTCGACAGTAGTCAGCGTGGTCCGAACATCGTACGTCTCCTCGCTGCCCAGTGTAGTGGTGGTAGGGGAAGGAGCGCTAGTCGGACTGCCCAGTGCTCCCCGAGCGCAATGACTGGATGGCCCTGGTCTAGATAGTTCTAGTGTAGTTATTAACAAGAAATGTACATCCGCCTGAATCATTACTATAGAGAAAAAATTAATTATTTAACTTATTTTCAGTTTCAGTACATGTTTCGAGGATTAATTACATTTTATCCCCTTCATACAGGCTCTTCATTAGTTACAGACCTACACGGATCGGTGAAGTATTGGTGTTACATATCTACCATTTCAAGCCTCAATACGGAACTACTATTTGTCATGAGCAGCTGATCACCAACACCATCTATTTCATTTCATTCTGTTCTTATAACCTAAATTTTATGGTGCACCATATTAGTTTTAAATACGTTTCTTATTACTGTGCTACGCTTTGTTTTTTTTTTCAATAGCTGATGAAGGGGATAAAATGTAATTAATCCTCGAAACATGTACTGAAACTGAAAACAAGTTAAATAATTAATTTTTTCTTAATAGTATTGATTTAGGCGCATGTACATTTCTTGTTAATAACTATTCTAGCATATCAATACGGAACCACCATGAGTCATTTAAATAATGTAATATAGTGTGTCAAGCTGACTTCTATCCAAATTGAGTTGTTACCTAATATCCTCATTTCGTAATTTATCTCAACTGGTTTTCTGGAGACAAGATCTGAGGAACTTCATTTCAGCAGCTTGAAGTCTGCTACTGTCAGGTGCTGTTAAAGTGGCTGCTTCAATTCCATAAGAAGGGTTACATATTGGATCCAACCGTGCGTTTTGAAACCCATAGGCCTACCAAGCAGCCAGATGAAGTGAACAATGAAATGAAGGATATTTACGAGCCTACAGTCCCTTTCTACAAGGAACAAGAAGTTCCGTGACGAACTAATGAGCCTACTTTTCTTAAAATTAAGATTCATGCCAATGATTAATCTACAGTATATGAACCAATCTATAATAATGACGAAATTAAGTTGGTAATATCGAAATGTTTAATTAGTTAGAAATATAACTGGTAAAATGAAGCCTAATAGAGCACTACAGTTGGCAGCCCTGATGACTGAATATATTCTTAGTTCCATCTCTTAAGGTACAGAATACAGAATTTGGTTGAAGTCTAATGGACGTTACATGCAGTTACATTGGATTTGTCAGCACGCGTAAAAGCATGTTGGCAACAATGTCATGCCTGTGCTGGTCAGAAATAATCTGAATTATTACGATATCTTGTTGTGCCAATTTAGGATGAAATCCATTTGTTAGTATAGAAGTTACACGTATTTAAAATTGGACATATCAGCAGGCATAGAATAATGTTGGCAGCACTGACATATGAATTACTCCAAATTAATATAAAATGTCAGGTACTCTACCTGTGCATGGTTTAAAGCTGTCGGATTGCATACTTTCTGATATATTGGTATTTGGATTTAAAAAAATAGATAGAGCAATTATTAACAGTTGGTAGCTCTGGTGGCTCTTAAGAATACGCTCAGTCATATATGTTTATGTACACATATTACATACAAAATTTGGTTGAAATCCAATTGATAATGTAGAAGTTATATGCATTTAAAAATTGGACCTATCAGAAGGCTAAAAATTATTTTGGCAACACTGTCATAAATGGCCTCATGGAAATTAAACTGAAATAGTATTATCTATACGTGTGCCAATTTTGAAATAGCTCGTATGTATACTTTCCAAGATATCCAACATGGAGCTCAAAGTTCAATTGCGGTTTTTCAGCAGTTGGTAGCACTGACATCATTTCCAAATATGGACTTGCGATATTCAGGTATAGATCTTTACTCATACCAAATTTGGATTCGATTGCTGCAGCCGTTTAGAAGTTGATAAGGGAGGGGGGACACATACACAGACAGACAGCAAGAAGGACAGACAGACAGACAGACAGAAATTTGCCCGGATCGATCTCATAAGTCCAGTTTTTCCTCATTTTTGCCAAAGGTGAAAAGTAGGCTAAAAATACTGCCTTCAAGAAATAGAAGTTATTAGGTTTAACGTGGGCCCGGGGAACAATCCCTTCTCATTTTGCTGCAAAGCGTAAAAAATTTCGTATCTCAAATGCCACCATTAACACCATAGCAGTAACAGCCCTTAAACGATCCATTACTATTTTGAGAAATCACCTATATTCGTAAATTATGTGTATTTTAACGCTGAAATGCTATTTTAATTAATTATTTTTAGTTGTGGTTTGCCCACTCTTCAGGTCTTTTGTTGTTGTTGTTTGAGTCTTCAGTCTTTAGACTGGTTTGATGCAGCTCTCTATGCCTCCCTGTCCTGAGCTAATCGTTTCATCTCAACATAGCTACCACACCCTACATCCGAGGCAATCTGTTTAACATATTCTAACCTTGGTCTACCCCTACAGTTCTTGTCCTTCCATAACTAAGCTTGCTAAACCTGGGTGTCTTAGTATGTGTCCTACCAACCTATCTCTTCTCTTCATTAGCAGTCGCCAGAAACATCTCTCCCACTCGTCTTAATACCTCTTCGTTTGTAACCCTATCTACCCATCTCATCTTCATCATTCTCCTGTAACACCACATTTCAAATGCTTCAATTCTCCTCTTTTCTGTTGCACCAATAGTCCAAGTTTCACTTCCATAGAGCGCCACGCTCCAGACAAAGGCTTTCAAAAATGACTTCCTAATACCTAAATCTATATTCGATGTCAACACATTCCATTTTTTTAGAAATGCTTTCCTTGCCTGAGCCAACCGACTTTTTATATCCTCTTTGCTTCGTCCATCACTGGTTATTTTGCTTCCTAAGTAACAGAAGTCTCCGACTTCCTTCAGCTTTTCACCTGCCAATTTGATGTCGATAGAGGTTTTTGATTTATTTCGGCTGCATTCCAGTATTTTTGTTTTACAATTATTAATTTTCATCATGTATTCTTTCCGTAAGACGGAGTCCATACCATTCAAAAACTCATTCAAATCCTCAGGCTTGTCGGCCAAGATGACGATGTCATCAGCAAATCTCTGAGTTGAAATCATTTCTGCTTGAATCTTCACTCCCACTTTAAATTTTTCTCCAATTTCCTTCATTGCTTGTTCAATGCAAAGATTGAAAAGTATGGGTGATAAGTTGCAGCCTTGCCTAATACCTTTCTGAATATCAGCTTCTCTCTCATGTCCTTCAGCTCGAATGACTGCTGTCTGGTTTCTGTATAGATTGTATATCACCCTCCTATCCCTGTACTTTATTCCAATAGATTTCAAAATGTCAAACAATTTAGTCCAATCAACGTTATCAAAAGCCTTTTTTAAGTCTACAAGTGCCATGAACGTTCTCTTATCTTTCCTTATTCTACCTTCCAAAATCAGCCTAAGACTTAGTACAGCTTCCCTTGTTCCTACACTTCTCCTGAAACCAAACTGGTCTTCACAGGTCTTTTATTCTAATTTATATGTGTAACATACATTTCATAGTTCATTAGTCGTAGTTTGTTAACCTTCTATTTTTTTCTTCTTTCACCTCATTGTGATTGTTAAGCGTTGTATATTTACAGCCTTGTGAGTCGAGGAAGCATAAGAAATAAGCAAGTAGTTCCATGAAGAACTATAAGGCCTATTTTCATATATCCTACTTATGTTAATTGCCTCTACCAACACACAAAATTTCAGTTTGATTGCTGTAACAGATTCGTAGATATTGTGGAACTACCAGTCGGATTCGAAAAATTCTTCTTGTATATGATAGCCTGATTTAAGAGGAATAGTTTAGGCTATGTAGCATTAGGCTACACCTCTCAGGTAACTTTAAAAATTGATTTGTGTTCAGTAAGTCGGAAGAACTCGCGCTCCCGAACAGATTCATTAATACCTACTATCGACCAAAATATTATGTGTACTCGAGTTTGAAGGTTGTTTGTGAAGTAACCAATAGGCCTACATAAAATCCAATAACATCATCATTTTCGCCGTTCTATTTTACGTTAGTTCACGTAGGTTTGGAATTTTTAATTTATATTTTAATATTTTTTATCGCAGTTGGAACACACAAAGTGCCCGTTTTTAAGCGTGTTTCAACCATGCGTCACATTTAAGAATTATTATCTCACAAACCCGTCATCAGATTGAATCCAAATTTTAACACAATATACATTAGAATGTTGTATAACAGATTTATTAATTTTAAAAGTTTGTGTGTCAAAAAAACAAAGTTGTTATCATTTTTGTAAGGTAACTTTTTCTCGGCTCGGGGTGGTTTGAAAATGTAGTTCTTGGTCGCGTTGTAATCCTTATACATCTAAAAGGTATGCTGTATGATTGTGAAATACGTAAATCAAGTCACTTATTTTATATCGGTTTGTATTTGTACGGGGAATTAAGACATGGTTCACCAGTTAGCCGCTCCGGTGAAAGCTGTACAGCGTTGCCAAGATGGGCTCCATCACGCGTCATGGCGCGCCTCGCTCGGAAGTGATGGGCTCCATATCAGCAACGCTGTACAGCATTTCCCGGAGCGGGTAGCTGGTGAACCATGTCTTAATTCCCCGTACAAATACAAACCGACATAAAATAAGTGAATTAATTTTCGTATTTCACAGTCATACAGCATAACTTTTTGATGTATAAGGATTACAACGCAACCAAGAACTACATTTTCCAACGACCCCGAGCCGAGAAAAAGTTACTTTGGAAAAATGATAACAACTTTCGTTCTTGAATACAAAAAATTTTGAAATTAATAAACCAGTTATACAATATTCCAATGTATATTGTGTTAGAATTTGGATTCAATCTGATGACGGGTTTGTGAGATAATAATTCTTAAATGTGACGCATGGTTGAAACACGCTTAAAATCGGGCACTTTTTGGTGTTTCAACTGCAATAAAAAATATTAAAATATAAATTAAAAATTCCAAACCTACATGATCTAACGTAAAATAGAACAACGAAAATGATGATGTTATTGGATTTTATGTAGGTCTATTGGTTACTTCACAAACAACCTTCAAACTCGAGTGCACATAATATTTTGGTCGACAGTAAGTCTATTGTTGCCTGACAATGCGGGCTGCATCACGTCGCCCCTACCAGTGTTCTGGTGCAGAATTGCGAGCTGCTTGTAAATTGCTGTCACGGGGGGTAATTAGTGCAAAAAGATTTCTTAGGCCACTAAAAACAGTTATCATCATGACAATAGTATGTCTCTGTATAAGGGCGATGGTGTTGGTGCAGTATACTGAGGTTATCAGCTGCAATAAGCGTTGGTGCTTTCCGATCCTTATCCTTGAGCGCTCCAGGTCTGTAGTAGTACTCGATATCATCCATATCATATTTTTAGCCTACATTTCTCATTTTGCAAATATGAGGAAAATGTGGACTTATGAGATCGATCCGGGAAAATGTGTGTCTGTCTGTCCGTCTGTCTGTCCTTCTGTCTGTCTGGCTGTGTGTGTGTGTGTGTGTCCCTATCAACTCCTGAACGGCTGCAGCTATGGAAACCAAATTTGGTATGAGTCAAGATGTATACCGGAATATCGTAAGGCCATATTTGAAAATGATGTCAGTGCTGCCAACTACTGAAAAATCGCAATTGAAATTTGAGCTCAATATTGGATATCCTGGAAGGTATGCATGGGAGCTATTCGAAAGTTGGCATACATATAGATAATAATATTTCAGTTTAATTTCCAGGAGACCATACATGACAGTGTTACCAACATGATTCTAAGCCAGCTGATAAGTCTAATTTTTAATGCATGTAACTTCTACACTATCAATGGGATCTCAACCAAATTTCGTATGTACTATGTGTACAATAACAAATAGGACTGTGTATTCTTAAGAGCAACCAGGGCTGCCAACTGTTAATAAACTCTCTCTCTCTCTATTGTTTTATCCTAATACCAATATATCAGAAAGTATGCAAACCAACAGCTTTAAACGTTGCACACGTATAGTACCTGGCACTCTAGATTCATTTGGAGTGACTAATATACGTCAGTGCTGCCAACATGATTCTAAGCCTGCTGATAGGTGTAATTTTGAAATGCATGTAACGTCTATACTGAACCCATGGGCCATAGGGTCCATGACGGTCGAATCCATGTCCTTAAGGAAGAAATGAAAGAAACGTATAGTTTCTTAAAGGAACGGAGAGAGATTTTAAGCCAGGAATATAGCTTAACATTGTGCAAGCGACTAGGGACAGATGTTCCTTAGATGAGATCACCCCACTCGACATTTCAGAGAGGGCTGGTCACGAGTATTAATAACTGAGTGGAACTTTCCACCGTGTTAGACAGAGAAGCCTGAATCGGAATTCAAGCTGACGTTGCTGGAATTTGACAACGCCGCATATGCACCAGAAGATGAATAATTAAAATTAACACGTTTACGAGCATAATAATGAGTAAACAAGCACAGTACAGTGAATAATTTTGAATGAGAGATTTTTCAGTATAGAGAAACCATGTAATACTTGTGCAGAATAACTGCCGACGTAAGACGACGTCATTGGGGAATTACCTAAGCCTCTGTGGAGGGGAGAGAGCAAAAGGAATGCAACACCCACACAATTGAGGACGAGAAATTAATTAATATCTCCGAATTGCACGATCGATTCTTAGGTGCAATAAGATCATTTGACATTGAGAAGATGAGCTTTCGGAAGGTATAATTTTTATATTTGTGGCACCATTATTTTAGAAGTTGACCACAGGAAAGGCTAGAGTCTTATTTTTTTGTAGTAAAACAGTATAAAGCTTCGGGCATTTCCAAGCAAATCATGCAGTCCTACGAGCATTCCGTGAGGGGAAGTGCTGCACCACGACGTAGAAGTAGTCATTCCGACAGTCCGTGAGGGGACGAAACTCGGCGTTACATCGATAACAGCTACCAGTACTCCTTGAGGGGAGAAACGCTGTTTTATACCGCCGAAGTAAGATCTGATAGCCACAGGCGTCACAGTAGTAACGACTTGCTTGCCTCCATAAAGAGCAGTCAAGACGAAATTTTAAAGTATCGCCGTAGTGAAATATTAGGAAAATCCTAATTATAGGATTTAGGCCCGACTGTATACAAGTTAAAGTGAAAATTCGCAAGATATAGTCAGTGCAGGCTGCGAACGTCGGACTTAAAGGCGATAGGTCGTTAAATGTACGAACGAATAGATCATAACGTACGGAAGTATCGTACCAGACAGATAAACTGTTATTTAAATTGAAGAAACCTAAAAGGGAAGAACAGAATAAGGTTCGAACGTAGGAGTGTTAAAACAGTTCAAATAAATAGAATAGGAGACTATAAACATTAGCTCCAGAAAGCAGGCGAACAATTCTAACAGTACTAGAATCGAGAAGTGCTAGCTGCTATAAACTAATTCTATAGGTCTTAGAGGAGACCTCGATCCATATAGACTTTCGTTAGGATCGATAGACAGATCTACAAAGAAGCCGTTCAAGCTAGATAAATAGCCGGTTATCCAGGATAGGAATAGCAGAATTGAACTCCAGGGAACAGTAGATGTTTCGGGACTTTCGCATTCTTCAGAATAGGAAGCCGACATCGGATAAATTTCACCCTTGGAAACGGGAATTTAAGAAGATCACGTGTGATAGGCTCAGAAATACGGCCTAGTGATCGAGTCATTGTGAAGTGTAAAATAATCAAGATTGTGTGTTAAATAATATTTTTAGTGTTTATTATGTGTTCAAAAGGGACACATCAGTATATAAAAATGTCGTCAATATTAAGTGTTTTAGATATATGTCAAAAAGTGTTTTTACGTAAAATGAATACCTTTAATATGGTGTAAAAAGTTCAAAGTGGGCCCAAAAATGAAACACCGCACCAGATTTAAGATCATGGGATGATCTGGAAAATATGTGAGTACCAAATTCATTTTATTTTGGTGTCAGAAAATGATTGTGTACAAATCCACCGGAGTTGTAGAGTGAAAGGGATGTGTTTCAATGAATAAATACTGAATAATCAAGAACACGGTCTGAACAATAATAAAATAAAGAGAGAAATTATGAATAATTATGTAAAGAATAAATCCCGTAGAGGAAATATGTGAATAAAGGGTTAATGTATTTAACAAATGTCATAAGAGCAAGCGAAATATCATTAATTACCATGAAATACATTGAAATAAAGTAAAGTTGAGATATGAAAGAAATAGCTTTTGAGCTTGTATAAAGAATAAAGATAATAATAATAATTAAATATGGAAATGTTAAATAAAAATCAAATAAATTGATATGAACATAAGAACGTTAAGCCTTAACGTATGTGTAAGAGATGAGGTTCAATGGAATATTTTAAAACAGGGAGCGATTTATCGACCACGGAAAGATTAATATGTGAATTAAAATAATATGAATTGTTACTAAAGAGATTTTATCAGTTCTTGGGAAGACATTTTCGGCTTAAAATAATGCATAGCGCATAATGAGCGCAAATATAATATTAAAGTGTCACGCTAGGAAAGCGTAGTGGTTAAATACTTGGTACATTACTTATGGAGGGTAGTTGATTGCAGTGAATTGATAATTGTGTAAGTCCTCTATTTGTGACACAGGATCACGAGGCATTGTGTATGTATTTAAAAAGGGAGCTAATATATGGTATTATTGAGCGTATGTCATATGGGCCACGGCCGACTCTAAATCGCATTTTGTATAAGTCCTCTGTACGGGATTGGTTCCCGAGGCACCTGAAGAGATTCGAATGCAGGATCTTCTTATGATAAAAGCCCCTGTAATTCTCCGTCGTCGTATGTGTATTTAATCTTCCCAATCAATGAGGACCCTCTCATAATTAATAAATGCCAAGGATATGAAATGGTCTTTGAACCAAAGAATAGTTGTTTGAATGTTACGGTACAGTAAAGCCCGGTCTCCCCAGAACTGGATAGAATGGGAAGGTTTGTTTTGAAAGCCTTGGGAATAAGCTACTAATGTTGGGTCAGACAGGATGTCTCCGCCACCCTAACGAGTCATAAATCGCACCCCAGTAGTAGAGTCTAGCTTTCTTAAAGCGAGATGGAACAGAGACCGTCTCGTAAGCTGTTGTAAAGAGAAATAAATACACCAGGAGTGTTTAAAGTTGTTAACGACCCGGGCGTTGAACCGAGGTCCTTAAAGATGGATATTTCGTTTGCCGGTTCAGATCGTAGTTTCTTATATGATAATGGTCTATTAAGACGTAAGAGATAAATAACCATCCCTATTGTAATAATGTATGGACGTGGGATTCCACGAGTAGATTGAAGGCAACTGAGTTCGGGAGTAACTATAGTTTTTTGACTGTGTCAAGTACCTTCACGCTCTGGAGTACACAATTGATTTTCTGATTACCTTAATATATTTGTGAAATAAAGAGAGATGATAACAACTGAATGTGTGGACATGCCCAAAAATATTGAATTAGATAATTAACATAGATTTTAAATATAATTATATATTTGTTTTTGAGAAATAAGAAAATAATAAAAGACAGTGTTTGAGGTGTACAAGAATGACACCGTAATAATGTAAATGCATGGAGCCAAAGAGCTCGGAGTTATGTAAACTTAATGTTAGTGCTTTATGGAAGTGAGACTAAGTAAGAGTTGTTGGTTTATGTGGAAACCACAGGTTTTGAATACAATATTTGTTTATTTATTTGTGATCCCTTGTTCATTTGGAACAAGCAGTTGATATTTGAGTCAGTAATTAAATTGTAAAATGTTTGTAGCGCCATTAATTTATTAATTAAATGTGTTTAAATAGGAGTTGATTTTGTTGTTATTTTTGCAAGTGTATCCTCTAATTAATCCAAAATATGTGAGTCACAGAGTGGGGGAACTTACTGCTGCCCCGAAATCCCGAATTGAGCTACGCTGGTACACTGTGATTGGCATATTTCTTGCTAAATGGGCACAGGGGGATATATAAATAATGTGCCGGATTAATAACTAGAGGAACACTTAAGTCGGTCATATCATGTAAAATTAAAGTAATAATAGGGATAGCTACAACGTAAAATATTAACTGACCGCATGGGTCCCTGGAAACTCATACCGAGCAGCCCTGAAATATTATATTATGAACCCCCTAGCAAAAGTAAACATAGTGGCTTCAACGTGGGGCTACTAGCAAAAAGTAAACATGGCGCCCAACGTGGGGCTACTAGCAAAAAGTAAACATGGCGCCCAGTACGCAGGGCTGAGTTTTCCTAGGGAAAACCCGAGTTTTCTCGAAAAATCAAAATTTTCATTTTTTGAGAAAAATGGTTTTTCGAAATTTTGAATTTTAAACACTTCCATAAAGGTTTATGAAATTGAATAAAAGTAGTAAAAGGGTACGTTGTAAGTGAATACCCGTACCAAAGTAAAGTTTTAAAGAAATTGGGACACACGGATTCAGAGTATCATCTCTCAAGCATGTACTAGTGTGGTGGCATTTGTGGCCCACTGTATTCTTATAAGATGGTATTGAGTGAGGAATTGCAGGGGCTTTTGGAGGCGATAAAAGCCGATAGTAATGAGAAGTTGGAGGCGATAAAAGCCGATAGTAATGAGAAGTTAGGAGCTATAAACAATACATTGAGTCTCCAAAAGGAGGAAAATAACATAGTGTTCGAATCCATAAATGAAAGTTTGGAGTCAATAAAAACTGATAGTGCTAATATGGGCACTAAATTAGATAATATCGAAGTTAAGACTGAGACCATGGGAACCAGATTAGAAGCTATCGAAGTTAAAGGTAATACCATGGGAATTAAATTAGAAGCTATCGAAGCCGACTGTATAAACATGAATAAGGAACTGAAGGCTGAGATAGAAAAGATGAAAACAGAAAGTGGGAAAACCATTAAACAACAGTGGGAAGTGATGAAAACGGAGACGTTAGAGTCTCTGAAAGCCAACAGTAACGAAAACAATGGAGTACTGAAGGCTGAAATAGAAGAAACAATGAATAACAAATTTCAAGCTTTGGATAAAACATTTGGGGACAAGTTAAAGGAATTGCAAACTGAGAGTAACACGTTTAATGCAGGATTGAGAACCCAGATAAGTACAATAGAAAAAAATAGTATAGAATCCAAAAAGGAGTGCCAAGATAATTTTAAAAGTATAGGGAATAAAATTGATACCATGGAAAATAAATTTGGTTCTATAGAAACTAAATTAAATAGCATGGAAGAATCTTGTAAAAAAAATGTAAAGGCATGTGAGGAAAAACTTGTAACCCAGATCCAAGGTGTGCAGAAAGAATTGAAAGCTCAGATAAAAACTAACAGCGATATTTGTGAGGCATCCCGGGATGAAATAAAACAAAGCGTGAATAAGCTAGGAGATAGATTTGAAGGGGTTGAAGAGAAAGTAGGGATCCTCGAGAACAAAATCGGTGTAGTTCAGACTGAGGTAACTGAGATGAAAAATCAAAATCTAAAGGATGTTCAGGAGATGAAAAATCAGATTGATCATTTTACCGGGCAGGTAGATGAGAATCTGAAGACATACGAAACGAAAATAGATCAAAGATTAGGTAGATACGAGGGGCATCTCCAGAGTGAAAGAAAACAACGAGAGAACGAAAGTAAGGAAAGTACCCATAAAATAAATGAAATAAGTCAGGGTATTATTGAGGTTCAGGAAACCATCGGAACATTAAAGGATCATGTAGGAAAAACCAATAAGGAAGTAAATCAGGTCCAAGATGAAATGATGAAATTGTATAAGAGTCAAGAGAAAACTGAGGGAAAGCTTGAAGGAATGAAAATAGATATGGTCAAAGGACGAAAAGAAGTGGAGAAGCAAATAAAGGAGATACGAGAAGGCCTGGAGACCATAGGTGACGTTAAGCCAGAAATTATAGACCAACAGGCTAAGATCATTAAGAAAGAGGTAGAAGACCAAATAAATGGATTTAGGGATAGCTTCAGGGATGAGAAATTCCAATTCCAAAAGGTAGAGGAAGATATTAAAAGGAATCAAGAAAGAATTCAGAATGAATTAAGATCCCGATTGGAGAGGACGGAACTTAAGAATAGTCAAATGGAAATCCAACTCATGGCAAATGAAGAAAGTGCCCGAAGAGAAAGGAAGTTAGAATTCGAAAATCAGGAGGAGTTTCCAAAGACAGGATGGGTAGATTCCCGTGAACAAGGCACAGATACGGAGAGGGACTTAGGAGGGGAGAGCCCTTATAAGATCCCAGGATATCCAATGGCGATGTCAACCCCGTACACAAATCAGGCAAATGGCCAAATAATAAACATTATTAAATCCAATGAGGACAGACCAGTAAAGTTTACGGGTAATAACATGTCTATTACTCCAAAATACTGGCTCAAAGAAGTGGCAGAGTATCTAAATGAAATGAAGGTTCCTCAGGATCGGAGACTGAGAGCTATTGAAAAGCTGTTGGCAGGTGATTGTCTCACCTGGTTCAGAAGCTTCAGATACACTTTTGATACGGTGGAAGGCTTTAGGGAAGCATTTTTAAAGCGATATTGGGCAGCAGATGTCCAAGAAAATTTAAGGCTAGATCTGTACTCTAGGAAGTACAGCACCAATGCACCCACTAAATACTCGGAATTTTTCACCGCTCAGCTGTGTAAATTCCGCGAACTGGATATTGCTCCGGCAGAAAACGACCTGTGTGCCGCCATTGCGAGACAGCTTCCGTATGAGATTCAGAGGCTGCTAATCTCATCCAAAGCCAGAAGTGCTGTGGAAGTGGAAAGCGTATTACGTCAGTTAGATATGACGACTTCGCACGTAACACCTCGGCATCAGAGACAAACTGAGCAAGTACACATGGCCAGCAGTCAGGAAACTGGAGAAAAACCAGCGACCAGGAATCAGTCCACCAGTACGGATACTCAAGGACGAGATCGAGAGTATGGGCACCAGGAGCCTAGAAGGATACAGCCATATTACCGGGGAGGATATCGAGGAAGAAATCCTAGAACGACGGGTTATAGGCAACAGGAAAGCCGCCCCTATAACAATAACCAGCAAAGGCCGGACAACAGAAAGAAATGGGAGAATTATCCCAGGAGAAATGTAAGGCCAGACGATAGGGATGATGAATATCGGGCCGAAATAGAAGAAAGATATCAGGAGAGTCTTCGTTATATGAACGAAAGACCAGATGAACCTGATAGGCAAAAAGTCCGTTGGAGTGAGGCAATCAAGAACCGGAAATCACCCGACCGACTAGACGGAGCTCAAAGCTTGGAACTACAAGCTCAGCTAAAGAATGAGGGAAAAGGGAGCCCTCAGGATAAAAAAAACTCCAAATTTAAATTGTCAAAAGTGGAAACATACCAGGAGCTGGGAGGAAGTAGAAATTGTAAATTGGATAGCCAGACCAGATGAACTAATCAACGAGGATGTGGAAGGAATCCCACCTGTTAAAAGAGAACTACCTATAATTATGCTTAGGATAGAAGGATTACTGGTCAGAGCATTGATTGATACTGGATCCACAATAAGTCTAATTACACAAACCCTTTTAAATGAACTGGAAACAAGGGGCCGAGTACTAAAGATTCCCACATCAAGTGTAAAGATTAAGGGAATTATCCCTGAAAAATCTTTGACATGTAAATTTCAGGTATACATTGATTTAATCATGGGTAACGCTGAAATTTCGCAGTGCTTTTTGCTGGTAAATCAATTACCGTATAATGTCATTTTAGGTATTGATTTTATCCGTGAGAACAAGGTCATTATAGACCTAGCGCAAAACTGCATTAGAATTCAAAGAGAGGATGTGGATGAGCAAAACATTAACCTACAGGATCAGGAGGCGAAAATAGCAGAACAGGTATGGCATATGGAAGAAGTGATTGAGGAAGATCATAAGGACATAGAAAAAATATTTGAAGTCCTCAACATAGAACTCGAAGATAATGTGGAAAATGAGTTCGAGACCAACCTGTCAGGAAAAGTGGAGGAAGCTAAAGTCAGCCTCGAAATTAAGGAACAGTTAAAGAAATTATTATTGGATTATAGGGACGTATTTGATTCCAAGCCAGGGAAGATTGAAAATTTTAAATACGCGTTCCAAGTCAACGATTGGGCACCGTTCAAACAAAAACCATACCCGGTTGCGGAAAAACATTACCCACAAACCAAGAAGACACTGCAGGAGATGATGAATGCAGGTGTTATAGAAAAGATGGCGACACCATATGTTAGTCCATTAGTGATTGTGAGTAAACCGGATGGCTCAGTAAGGGTGTGTTTAGATGCCAGAAATTTAAATGCAAAAATCATACCAGAAAATGATTCGGCACCACCCATAAAAGAAATACTGAGGAAGTTTAAAGGCAAGAAGATTTTTACAAATATTGACATGACTTCTTCGTATCATCATCTCGAACTGGAAGAGAAAACCAGCTTGTTGACTGGATTTCAGTTCGATCAACAAACATACTGCTTTAGAAGATGTCCGTTTGGATTAAAGACTGCAGGATCCGCATTAATAAGAGCGCTGGATCGAAACCTGTCAGAGGAAGTGAAAGAGTGCACTATCCGATACGTAGATGACATTTTGCTTACCTCGGAGAACATTGAGGAACATTTAGAAAATTTGAAGAAATTATTAGAAGACCTAAGAAGGGCAAATTTTAAGATAAATTTAAAGAAGTCAAATTTCTGTCAAAGGCAAGTGACATTTTTAGGGCATGTGATTGACAAGGATGGTGTTAAACCAAATCCATGCAAATTGGAATCGATAAGGGATTTTCCAAGGCCTTTGAAAGTGAAGAACGTTCGCCAGTTTTTGGGATTGATTGGGTTCTTCTCAGGACATTGTCCATCATACACCAAAACTGTTGCACCACTACAGGACCTTCTGAAGAAGGGGGGCAAGTGGAAATGGACGGAGGAAGCAGAAAAAGCATTCGTGGAGGCCAAGGAAATGCTCTTAAATTACGTGAAGCTAGGATATCCTGATTTTAATCAGAGATTTATCATTCAGACAGACGCATCCCAGATTGGAATAGGGGCAATGCTATATCAGGAGAACCCGGAAAACCCTGATAAGAAGAACTATCTAGCTTTCACAAGTCGGAGACTGAAACCACACGAGAAAAATTATACGATCAGCGAGATCGAGCTGTTAGCGATATTGCACGCGTTGCAATATTGGCGGAAGATCGTATATGGGTTTCAGGTCATTCTAAGGACGGATCATAAAGCCTTAACCTTTCTGATGAAGACTGATTTATCCAGTCAAAGGTTGATGCGTTGGGCTTTATATATTCAACAATTTGATGTCAAGATAGAGTACTGCCCAGGAAAGGAAAACATAGTTCCAGACTACTTAAGTAGACAGCCAGAGTCCATAGAAGAGGAAGTAATGGCTATAGATTTGGAAGACAGGGATCAGCGTACTCTTAATGAGTTAAGAAGCATTAGTCAAAGACAACGGGAGGATCCATGGATGAACATGCTCATATCATTCCTTGAGGGAAGCTTGATAAGAGGAACACCAGCATACACGGAAGCTGAGAAGATAGCACAAGACTACACGTTTTATAATGGGTTATTATATAAGTTTGTGGACTCTGACCATACGAAATTAAGGATTGTTGTACCTGCAATTTTGCAGAGGAAAATAGTATGGTTAGCCCATAGATCGTTCGGACATATGGGAGTCGACAAAACAGTCTCGATGCTGAAAGAAGCATTTATATGGCCGAGACTGAGAGAAACTGTAAGGGACACGCTAAAGACATGTGATTTATGTCAAAGGATTAAACCTAATGCATTTCTGATGAGACAGAAGCCTATACCATTGTTGCCCGAAAGGCCCGGCCAAATCATATCTATCGATAATTTTGGACCTTTGCCAAAGGCAAGAAGAGGAAATCGACACATAATGGTGGCTATGGATGTCTTCACTAAAATGGTTGTCCTTGCTCCCATACAGAAGACTAGTACCAAACAGGTGTTAAAACGACTTAAAGAAAAAGTGATACCGATTCTGGGGAAGCCTGAGAATTTGTTGTCGGATCACGGCAGTTGTTTCACCAGTGTAGAGTTTAGACGAGAATTCGAAAGACTTGGAATACGTCAAATTTTGTCAAGTATTCGCCATCCTGAGGCAAACCCTGTAGAGAGAGTTATGAGAGAAACGGCCAAGTATTGTAGAATATACTGTGCCGAAGAAAATTGGAAGTGGATAGATATTTTGGATATTATTGAATTTTGTATAAATAATACAATCCATGAATCCACAGGAGAGATACCCATAACGTTACATCGGAATGAGCAACCAGAAAGACCTTGGAATCTGGTAATTCCTAGGCCAGCAGACGCTCAGCCGGGAAGAGATGTACGAATTAGGAGAGCCTTTGAGCATCTAAAAGCTCAAGCCGACAGGAGGCAGAGAAGAAATAGGCATAAGAGGTATCATCGACCATTATTAGCAGGAGAAATGGTGTTAGTGAAAAGACCAGCCATTTCGGATCCAGGGAACCGTGTGTACAAGAAGTTCCAGAAAATGTACCACGGACCATATCAGATAATCAGAGATTTGAGGAATAACGCATATAGAATTCGGCACTGTGAAACGGATCACGAAGTGACCATGAATTCAGCAAATTTGAAATTATATTACCCTCCCGAAGATTTTGATGAAGAAAATGAACAAGCCCTGGTCGTGGAAACATTTAGAGATGAATCCGCTTTTGACATAAACAAGAATAAGGGAGAAATAGAAAATAGAGCTCAAGCATTCGAGTGCGAATGCGAATTGGAGAAAGTATATTGGGAAATTAAAGAAATAATTGAATTTATTGAAGAAGAAAATTCCAGTTTAAGAAAAGAAAATGATGAAATAAGGAAACGGGTAGGGATAGACCAAACCCGTAAGGGAGAATGAGGTTCTGGGAACTTAAAGTCCAGACAAATAAAGAAAGAAAGAAAGGGTAGGGACAGAGCATACCCGACCTACACAATTACCGGATATGACTTAAAAGAAGTAAAAACAACAGTAAATACGGATGACGTTATGATGGTTTCGACGAATAAAGAAATACAAAATTAAATTGAAATAAATTTCCTCAAAATTTTCGAAAATTTATTTACCTAAGGAGGGGAGAGATGAACCCATGGGCCATAGGGTCCATGACGGTCGAATCCATGTCCTTAAGGAAGAAATGAAAGAAACGTATAGTTTCTTAAAGGAACGGAGAGAGATTTTAAGCCAGGAATATAGCTTAACATTGTGCAAGCGACTAGGGACAGATGTTCCTTAGATGAGATCACCCCACTCGACATTTCAGAGAGGGCTGGTCACGAGTATTAATAACTGAGTGGAACTTTCCACCGTGTTAGACAGAGAAGCCTGAATCGGAATTCAAGCTGACGTTGCTGGAATTTGACAACGCCGCATATGCACCAGAAGATGAATAATTAAAATTAACACGTTTACGAGCATAATAATGAGTAAACAAGCACAGTACAGTGAATAATTTTGAATGAGAGATTTTTCAGTATAGAGAAACCATGTAATACTTGTGCAGAATAACTGCCGACGTAAGACGACGTCATTGGGGAATTACCTAAGCCTCTGTGGAGGGGAGAGAGCAAAAGGAATGCAACACCCACACAATTGAGGACGAGAAATTAATTAATATCTCCGAATTGCACGATCGATTCTTAGGTGCAATAAGATCATTTGACATTGAGAAGATGAGCTTTCGGAAGGTATAATTTTTATATTTGTGGCACCATTATTTTAGAAGTTGACCACAGGAAAGGCTAGAGTCTTATTTTTTTGTAGTAAAACAGTATAAAGCTTCGGGCATTTCCAAGCAAATCATGCAGTCCTACGAGCATTCCGTGAGGGGAAGTGCTGCACCACGACGTAGAAGTAGTCATTCCGACAGTCCGTGAGGGGACGAAACTCGGCGTTACATCGATAACAGCTACCAGTACTCCTTGAGGGGAGAAACGCTGTTTTATACCGCCGAAGTAAGATCTGATAGCCACAGGCGTCACAGTAGTAACGACTTGCTTGCCTCCATAAAGAGCAGTCAAGACGAAATTTTAAAGTATCGCCGTAGTGAAATATTAGGAAAATCCTAATTATAGGATTTAGGCCCGACTGTATACAAGTTAAAGTGAAAATTCGCAAGATATAGTCAGTGCAGGCTGCGAACGTCGGACTTAAAGGCGATAGGTCGTTAAATGTACGAACGAATAGATCATAACGTACGGAAGTATCGTACCAGACAGATAAACTGTTATTTAAATTGAAGAAACCTAAAAGGGAAGAACAGAATAAGGTTCGAACGTAGGAGTGTTAAAACAGTTCAAATAAATAGAATAGGAGACTATAAACATTAGCTCCAGAAAGCAGGCGAACAATTCTAACAGTACTAGAATCGAGAAGTGCTAGCTGCTATAAACTAATTCTATAGGTCTTAGAGGAGACCTCGATCCATATAGACTTTCGTTAGGATCGATAGACAGATCTACAAAGAAGCCGTTCAAGCTAGATAAATAGCCGGTTATCCAGGATAGGAATAGCAGAATTGAACTCCAGGGAACAGTAGATGTTTCGGGACTTTCGCATTCTTCAGAATAGGAAGCCGACATCGGATAAATTTCACCCTTGGAAACGGGAATTTAAGAAGATCACGTGTGATAGGCTCAGAAATACGGCCTAGTGATCGAGTCATTGTGAAGTGTAAAATAATCAAGATTGTGTGTTAAATAATATTTTTAGTGTTTATTATGTGTTCAAAAGGGACACATCAGTATATAAAAATGTCGTCAATATTAAGTGTTTTAGATATATGTCAAAAAGTGTTTTTACGTAAAATGAATACCTTTAATATGGTGTAAAAAGTTCAAAGTGGGCCCAAAAATGAAACA
This sequence comes from Meconema thalassinum, assembly GCA_946902985.2. Lineage (NCBI taxonomy): Eukaryota > Metazoa > Arthropoda > Insecta > Orthoptera > Tettigoniidae > Meconema > Meconema thalassinum. The sequence continues at coordinate 58,819,583 of OX336398.1, read as the reverse complement.
CCGCACCAGATTTAAGATCATGGGATGATCTGGAAAATATGTGAGTACCAAATTCATTTTATTTTGGTGTCAGAAAATGATTGTGTACAAATCCACCGGAGTTGTAGAGTGAAAGGGATGTGTTTCAATGAATAAATACTGAATAATCAAGAACACGGTCTGAACAATAATAAAATAAAGAGAGAAATTATGAATAATTATGTAAAGAATAAATCCCGTAGAGGAAATATGTGAATAAAGGGTTAATGTATTTAACAAATGTCATAAGAGCAAGCGAAATATCATTAATTACCATGAAATACATTGAAATAAAGTAAAGTTGAGATATGAAAGAAATAGCTTTTGAGCTTGTATAAAGAATAAAGATAATAATAATAATTAAATATGGAAATGTTAAATAAAAATCAAATAAATTGATATGAACATAAGAACGTTAAGCCTTAACGTATGTGTAAGAGATGAGGTTCAATGGAATATTTTAAAACAGGGAGCGATTTATCGACCACGGAAAGATTAATATGTGAATTAAAATAATATGAATTGTTACTAAAGAGATTTTATCAGTTCTTGGGAAGACATTTTCGGCTTAAAATAATGCATAGCGCATAATGAGCGCAAATATAATATTAAAGTGTCACGCTAGGAAAGCGTAGTGGTTAAATACTTGGTACATTACTTATGGAGGGTAGTTGATTGCAGTGAATTGATAATTGTGTAAGTCCTCTATTTGTGACACAGGATCACGAGGCATTGTGTATGTATTTAAAAAGGGAGCTAATATATGGTATTATTGAGCGTATGTCATATGGGCCACGGCCGACTCTAAATCGCATTTTGTATAAGTCCTCTGTACGGGATTGGTTCCCGAGGCACCTGAAGAGATTCGAATGCAGGATCTTCTTATGATAAAAGCCCCTGTAATTCTCCGTCGTCGTATGTGTATTTAATCTTCCCAATCAATGAGGACCCTCTCATAATTAATAAATGCCAAGGATATGAAATGGTCTTTGAACCAAAGAATAGTTGTTTGAATGTTACGGTACAGTAAAGCCCGGTCTCCCCAGAACTGGATAGAATGGGAAGGTTTGTTTTGAAAGCCTTGGGAATAAGCTACTAATGTTGGGTCAGACAGGATGTCTCCGCCACCCTAACGAGTCATAAATCGCACCCCAGTAGTAGAGTCTAGCTTTCTTAAAGCGAGATGGAACAGAGACCGTCTCGTAAGCTGTTGTAAAGAGAAATAAATACACCAGGAGTGTTTAAAGTTGTTAACGACCCGGGCGTTGAACCGAGGTCCTTAAAGATGGATATTTCGTTTGCCGGTTCAGATCGTAGTTTCTTATATGATAATGGTCTATTAAGACGTAAGAGATAAATAACCATCCCTATTGTAATAATGTATGGACGTGGGATTCCACGAGTAGATTGAAGGCAACTGAGTTCGGGAGTAACTATAGTTTTTTGACTGTGTCAAGTACCTTCACGCTCTGGAGTACACAATTGATTTTCTGATTACCTTAATATATTTGTGAAATAAAGAGAGATGATAACAACTGAATGTGTGGACATGCCCAAAAATATTGAATTAGATAATTAACATAGATTTTAAATATAATTATATATTTGTTTTTGAGAAATAATAAAATAATAAAAGACAGTGTTTGAGGTGTACAAGAATGACACCGTAATAATGTAAATGCATGGAGCCAAAGAGCTCGGAGTTATGTAAACTTAATGTTAGTGCTTTATGGAAGTGAGACTAAGTAAGAGTTGTTGGTTTATGTGGAAACCACAGGTTTTGAATACAATATTTGTTTATTTATTTGTGATCCCTTGTTCATTTGGAACAAGCAGTTGATATTTGGGTCAGTAATTAAATTGTAAAATGTTTGTAGCGCCATTAATTTATTAATTAAATGTGTTTAAATAGGAGTTGATTTTGTTGTTATTTTTGCAAGTGTATCCTCTAATTAATCCAAAATATGTGAGTCACAGAGTGGGGGAACTTACTGCTGCCCCGAAATCCCGAATTGAGCTACGCTGGTACACTGTGATTGGCATATTTCTTGCTAAATGGGCACAATACTAACTAATGTGTTTCATTCAAAATTGGCACAACAATAGATGATTTCAGATTATTTATGACCAATACATGCATGACATTGTTGCCAACATGATTTTACACGCGCTGATAGATCCAGTGTCTAACTGCATGTAACGTCCATGCTATCCATTGGACTTCAACCAAATTTTGTATTCTGTACCTTAAGAGATGGAACTAAGCATATATTCAGTCACCAGGGCTGCCAACTGTAGTGCTCTATTAGGCTACATTATGCCAGGTATATTTCGAACTAATTAGAAATGTCGATATTACCAACTTAATTTCGTCATTGTTCTAGATAGATCCATATAGGTTATTCATAGGCATGAATCTTAAATTTTAAGAAAAGTAGGCTCTTTAGTTCGTCACGGAACTTCTTGTTTCGTTATGTTTTCTTTCATGACTAATGTAAGATGATGATTTAAGCTGATCTCATTCAAATCCACCGGGCGAAGCCGGGCACTACTGTTAGTTTAAAATAGTATTGTTATGCTAGTAGATTCGGAAAACAAACATGGGAAAGCGGAAAATGTCATGCGGATGCGAGGCGGATGCGCATAGCGTTTTGTTTATCCTATAAGATCTTTGGTTCATGGTTGCTGAAAAGCATAAGAAATCAGCAAAGAACCTCTAAATGTCTGTTCGTGAGGAAATCAGCTGCTATAGAAAGTGTCCTTGTCTGCTTTTAGCCGTGTGTTACACTCTTTCAACAGAGTGAGCAAGATAAGAGCTGGTTGTTGTTGGTTCATCATGGGGCTTGAGTGTTTGTGGTGAATGTTGAGTGATAGCCTGTGTTATTGTGATTTCTGTAAGAGCATACCTTCATTGTTAGCAGACCACATCCTGGTGTAGTGGCTAGCATTCTTGGCTGTCACCGCGGAGTCCCGGGTTTGATTCCAGGTTCTGCCAAGAAATTTAATTCTAGTCTGGGGGCTGGAACGGGGTACACTCAGCCTCGTGAGGCAAAACTTAAAAGAGGAGGGTTCGATTCCCAACTCAGTCATCCTGGAAGTGGTTTTCCATGGTTTCCCCACTTCTACTCCAGGCAAATGCCGGGATGGCACCTAACTTTAGGCCACGGCCGCTTCCTGCCCAATCCTACCTTAATTACAAATACATACACTAGTACAGACATCACAATGACACAGGTTACCACACAAATTCAACACACACCCAAGTATGATGATGATAATTGTTATTTTAAGGGGCCTAACATCTAGGTTATCGGCCCCTAATTATTTGGGTGATAGTGAAAGATGAGATGAGAATGAAAACTATAACTAATACTAACTACAGACTTACATACTAGAAGAAGAAATGGTAAACAAATAAAGGATATGGCAAATAAAGAACAGGAAGAAAAGAAATGCCCTCAACCCTCGAAGAATGAGGATTGAGGGACTTGGAAGGAAGGAGAGCCAGAAGAGGAAGGAAAGGGAGAGAGGAGAGGGTCCGCCCAGAGTCTCTGGAAAAAGGGGGGGAAATCGGACCCATCTCAGGAATTCCTCGGGGTCACCAACTCCCGAACTCACCAGCCGTGAGCCCCTGAGGGTGTAGCAATTTCCAGGGTGCACCAGAAGTGGTGAGGCTACATACACCCTGCCTCCTTGAGGGCCTTCAGCAGAAGGCAGGAGATAACATGAAAAGAAAAAGAAGGCGGACCCCTAGCAGAAGGAGGGTATCAGAAAAGATGAGACAAGGGCCAATTAAGGCGGGAAAGTAAATGACTCCCTAGGCCTCGGATAGCCCAATACCGTCGGGGTCGGAAAAGAACAAGAGTTGACCAAGGGAGGTCGATAGGAAAGATGACAGAGAGGAGCCCGGCACAAGTAAGTGGAAGCAATGCCGGACTCAGCTGGGACCCCGTGGTCGCCAACCCACGTCCCATTAGATGTGAGCCCCTGGGGGGACCTTGAAGAATAGACTGTAGGAGATGGTACTTGGCGGTATTCTTCAAGATGTGTCCTAGGTATTGGATTTTCCTGATTTTCACGGTGGTTTGTTTTTGTTTTCATTTCTTGGAGAACCTCAACATTTGTGACATGGTCTGTCCATGGTATCCGCAATATACTTCTGAACAGCCACATTTCAAAGGCCTCTAACCGTTTACATAAAGACTCTGCCAGAGTCCATGTCTCAGTACCGTAAAAAAAAAGGAGTAGAGAAGACATAACAACGCAAAAGCCTGATTTTCGTAGTCATTGTCAGCCCATGATGTTTGAACAACTTCTGCATCTTATTGAAAGTTGTCCGGGCTTTTCCAATTCGAGACCTCTCCTCATCAGAAGGGACCCATTGATCATTTGTGGTATCAAGACTTACATCTCTCTTATTACAAATGATTGAAGCGATTTCACAGCTCTACAATAACTTTATTATTTGAGATATTTTAACAATGCTTTGCACACACATACAAAAACTCAAAAAGTTTCTTTTAGGCATTCACAAATGTTCGATATGTGCCCCTTTAGTGATTCGGCAGACATCAAGCCGATAATCAAGTTCCTCCCACACTCGGCGCAGCATGTCCCCATCAATGAGTTCGAAAGCATCGTTGATGCGAGCTCGCAGTTCTGGTACGTTTCTTGGTAGAGGAGGTTTAAACACTGAATCTTTCACATAACCCCACAGAAAGAAATCGCATGGGGTTAAGTCGGGAGAGCGTGGAGGCCATGACATGAATTGCTGATCATGATCTCCACCACGACCGATCCATCGGTTTTCCAATCTCCTGTTTAAAAAATGCCGAACATCATGATGGAAGTGCGGTGGAGCACCATCCTGTTGAAAGATGAAGTCGACTTCCGCGCGCTACGCGTGAAACTTGCCCGCACCCGGTCAACCGTTTCTTTGCTCACTGCAGGCCGACCCGTTGATTTCCCCTTACAGAGGCATCCAGAAGCTTTAAACTGCGCATACCATCGCCGAATGGAGTTAGCAGTTGGTGGATCTTTGTTGAACTTCGTCCTGAAGTGTCGTTGCACTGTTATGACTGACTGATGTGAGTGCATTTCAAGCACGACAAACGCTTTCTCGGCTCCTGTCGCCATTTTGTCTCACTGCGCTCTCGAGCGCTCTGGCGGCAGAAACCTGAAGTGCGGCTTCAGCCAAACAAAACTTTATGAGTTTTTCTACGTATCTGTAGTGAGTCGTGACCATATGTCAATGAATGGAGCTACAGTGAATTTATGAAATCGCTTCAATCATTTGTAATAGCCCTATATTTTGTAACAGATCTGGTTTCTTATAATTTTAATGTGGTGTTTGTAACTTTTAGACGATTAGATTGTAATTATTAGGGCTCGGATTTTTAGATGCTAAAAATCGGGGAAAGATTTATTTTTTATGTATTAAAAATAGCTGAAATATGTGACAAAAAAGTAAAAATATTTAATTATAATTTAGTTTATTAATGTGAATGTATGCTATGTCTCACTGACTACTGAAGGATTACGATACACGATGACATATCTTCTGGTTGTCCATCACAAATGACCGACGATTATCGCGAAACACTTCTTCTGAAGGCGTGAAACTGCGCCAATACGTTTCTTGCCCTTGAGGTGTTGTGTAACTTGAGATCGCTGTTCACCCTTGATTGCTTTCCGACATGGTTGGCAGAACAGAACGCCCCCATCAGAAGTAAAATTATCCTTAAATTCGGCAACAAACTGCTGCAGACGATAACTTGTAGTTGCTTTTCCTTTAGACATCATAGAACTGCCTTACACTTCACAGTGCCAGAAATAAACTGCATGTGAGGGACACTGGTTCCAGGTAGCTGGAGGAGGGGAGGTCTAGCACGTGGTGCAATGTAGCTATGGACAAGGAAATTCCCGGCTTCAGCAGTGAGTGGCACGGGGCGACAAGTTAAGAATAACACAGTAGCAAGCTGACAAACGCTCTGCATGAAGATTAGATGGCTCACAGGTTCTTCCCCGTTGAAGTAATACAGAACAAAAATGCAATATTGAATATTGATTTTTTTAATGTAAATATGATGTCTTATTATGTGCTAATAAGTGAAAAGCTGGAATTTATGTATTCATAGAAGAAATGCTTAAAATATGTATTTACATAATACATATTTATTTACCTAAAAATCCGAGCCCTAGTAATTATACTGTAGGTTGATACTTTGATAATAGTAACGGTAATGTACCCAAATATAATATCAGCTAGTAAATAAAACATAGGCCTAATAATTGATTTGATAGTGTTTTGTTTGTTCTCCCCCACAAAGGATGAGCCATTTAGGATACAAACATGTCTCATATAAAGTTACTACGCGTTCATCAAGGCCAGGGTAACAGGTTGTACGGGTGATGAGATGAATCACAATTTCCCACTAGACGGGAGTACTCGTAGATGATCTAACTTCACAGAAGGAAACATGGTCTCAATGTACATGACACACTAGCTAGACATTCATACTAGGGCTGATTAACAAAAGTTTGGTGCTTTTTAGTCTGTCCCGTTTGGCCTCTCGTCGGGCCTGTGTACTATATACAAGTCGTGTTATAACAAAAAGTTCCGTGAAGAACTATACAGCCTACTTTTCATGCCAATGATTATTCTACAGTATATGAACCTATCTAGAATAATGACAAAATTAAGTTGGTAATATCGAAATATCAAATTAGTTCAAAATATACCTGGTATAATGTAGCCTAATAGAGCACTACAAATGGCAGCCCTGGTGACTGAATATTCTTAGTTCCATCTCTTAAGGTACAGAATAAAAAATTTGGTTGAAGTCCAATGGACGTTACATGCAGTTCGACACTGGATCTATCAGCACGCGCAAAAGCATGTTGCCAACAATACCATGCGTGTGCTGGTCAGAAATAATCTGAATTATTATGATATCTTGTTGTGCCAATTTTGGATGAAATCCATTTGTTAGTATAGAAGTTACATGTATTTTAAAATTGGACATATCAGCAGGCATAGAATCATGTTGGCAGCACTGCCTTGTATTAATTACTCCAAATTAATCTAGAATGGCAGGTGCTATACGTGTGCAAAGTATAGAGCTGTTGGCTTGCATACTTTCTGATATATTGATATTAGTGTAAAATAAACATAGACAGCATTTATTAACAGTTGGCAGCCCTGATTGCACTTCACAATACTTACAGTCATATCTGTTATGGTACACATAGCACATACGAAATTTGGTTGAAATCGAACTGATAGTATAGAAGTTACATGTATTTAAAAATTGGTACTATCTGCAGGCTTATAATCATGTTGGTAGAACTGACGTATATAGGTTACTCCAAATTAATCTAAAATATCAGAATATACGTGTGCATAGTTTAAAGCTGTTGGCTTGTATACTTTCTGATATATTGGTATTTGGATTTAAAAAAATGGAGAGAGCAATTATTAACAGTTGGCAGCCCTAGTGGCTCTTAAGAATACGCTCAATCATATCTGTTTATGTACAGATATTACATACAAAATTTGGTTGAAATCCAATTGATAGTGTAGAAGTTATATGCATTTAAACATTGGACCTATCAGAAGGCTTAAAATTATTTTGGCAACACTGTCATTGTTGGTATCCTTGAAATTAAACTGAAATAGTATTATCTGAATGTGTACCAATTTTGGAATAGCTCCCATGCATACCTTGCGAGATATCCAACATGGAGCTCAAATTTCTAGTGCGTTTTTTCAGCAGTTGGTAGCACTGACATCATTTTCAAATATGGACGTGAGATATTCCGGTGCATATCTTTACTCATACTAAATCTGGTTTTGATTGCTGCAGCCGTTTAGGAGTTGATAGGGGGGGGACACACACACTGCCAGACAGACAGACACACATTTTCCCGGATCGATCTCATAAGTCTACTTTTTCCTCATTTTTGCAAAATGAGAAAAGTAGGCTAAAAAGGGGATGGCGGTTGGGTTTAAGACAGCGGAGGGGAAAACATCTATCAGGACGGGCCACGCCAACTCAGGTGCACTGTTATCGCACTGGTAGGTGAGGAACGTGTAGTGGCAGCGATTACAAGGGGAGGATACGATGCATGGATCACTGATTCGAACCTTCTTTAGTACACGTGTAGGCGTATACCAGGTGCAAGTAGTAAGGTGCGCTTCTCAGCCGTTTATGAGAAATTAATTAATTGCAATTACAGAGCGGCCTCTATGTGCGTTGTACGCTAACAAGACACCAACGAGGGCGTGGTGCAGCGGTAAGAGCCCTGCTTCTTAAGGGCGGGATCGCTGGATCGAATCTCACCAGTGAGCCGTTGCAATAAGTTGTGTGTGTGTTTTTTTTGTAACCATTGGCAATTTCCAACCAATACCCATAGCATGAGTCACTACTTGCGGGGTACGGGGTGGTCTGATGGTTCACAGACGTGCAATGAACGGAACAGACTGGGCCTTCAATGTATAAATGTATACCGGTACATATAATAGAATACACCTGACCGTGGGGCCATAAGAGCTTTATCAAGAGGGAATAGGACCTGGAACTTAATAGGTTAAATGTAAGGGTAGGTACATGAGAATCAAACTGACCAGAATATGGCCTGGGGATTTTTGGGTAGGGGAAGGAGTAGGAATTTAGGAAGAGGGTATTTTCCGTGTCCAAATCAAATTAGATTTTGCCAGTAAGTAGCAACAGTTATAGCATTAGCATTTGCAGCCAAAAGATCGTCTTTTGAACATATGTCCTCCATCAAGAGGCAGATCAGCAGGTGTTCTGGATCTTGTAACATGCTGCAGGCACAGAACTCATCATTGTTGACGAGCATGTTCCATTTCTTGAGATTGTTCTTGCAGCGTGAAACCCCCGTCCTCAGCCTGTTCAATGATTTCCAAATTCCATATGGCAAGTTGTGACCAGGTGCCATTTTTTCTGATAGAGGAATAATTGGGTCTGTGATCTCTGTCTTCCATATCTTCACACGGGCAGCTTCTTGTGAGCCTTCGAGGGCTGTTACTCCCCTCAAAAAGCTGTTTCTAGACTTAAGTCTCTGTCGGGCTGGTTGTTGGCCGAAAAGTGGATGCCTTGAATCGGTTTCTTGCCGTTTCTTCTCAGATGCTGCTGCTACCATTCTTCGTAGATGAGGTGGAGAAATTCCTATAAGAGGGTAGATCTTCTGAAGTGGTGTTGGTCTAAGACACCCAGATACAATCCTGGAAGTCTCATTCAGAGCTATATCCACCTCTTTGGAATGTGGAGAAGAAAGCCAAACTGGTGCTGCATATTCAGCAGCTGAGAAACTCAGTCCAAGGGCTGAAGTTCTGAGAGTGGTGGGGTGAGCACCCCATGTCCTTCCTGTTAGGCATCTTAGTATGTTATTTCGTGCAGATACTTTACTTTTGGTGTTCAAGCAATGTTGCTTGAAAGACAGAGTTCGATCGAGGGTGACACCAAGATATTTTGGTGTAAAACAATGAAGGATTGTTTCACCTTGCCACTTAATGTTCAATGTCCTCTTTGCTTCTTTATTTCGCAAGTGGAAAGCACAAACTTGCTTTTTGGCTGGATTTGGCGTCAAATCATTTCTGTGATAGTATCGACCAAGTTCTTAGGAAGAGGGTAAGGTTGAGGAGACGTAGAATGCAGCTGGCATAAATATCAAGGTGAGCCGTATCTCATAGGCATAGACTAGAAGGAGGCAGCAGAAAGACAGTTATCATCGCATCTAGTGGCGTGCAGAGGGCCCGCGGTCCACTGGGCACTATCCTGGGCCGATCCTCCGAGCAGATGCGCAGCGGAACCGCGAGGCAAGAGGGGTCGTGAATTGAGTACATGAAGTGTGGGGCAGCTAATTAGCTGTTGCAGGATATGTAGAATGCTTGTGAGGGCAGTGTTGTTAAGTTTAACTGGGCTTGGAGGGGAAATGGGCATGGTGAGAAGAGAGGGGATGTTTCTATGCATGTTTGTGCGCTGTTGTTACCAGTGTTGGTGTTTTAACGCGTCCTTGATGTATTTACATCCTAAATAGGACGCGGCATGGGCTCCCCTACTGTTTGCACACGCGGGGGAGTCCCTGGGCACTGAACATTCACTATGGCGGTGCGGCCCGCTGCAGTACCGCACTGCCATTCGTCCCGTGGCGCTTTATGGTACCGAATGTTGGCCGACCACGAAGGAAGTAGAACGTCGGCTAAGTGTCATGGAGACCAAGATGCTTAGATGGACAGCTGGCATTACTAGGTTGGATCACATCCCCAATCAAAGAATAAGGGAACGATTTGGTATCGCAGCAATCAGTAACAAAATGCGTGAGGGTCGTCTGCGATGGTTTGGGCATGTGCTACGGTGAGGAGCGGACACCATTGCTACACACTGGAGGTCGCCGGGAAAAGTCCAAAGGGGCGACCGAGACAACGTTGGGCCTATACACTGCACAGGGATCTGAAAAGCGTCAACCTTCATCCGGACATGGCCCATGACCGAGTAAAGTGAAGACAGCGGATTCAAATAGCGGACCCTGCCACGAGGCGGGACAAACGCTAAAGCAAAAGAAGAAGAAGAAATATACTAAAATTCGGCAGTTGTAAGACCACGACCAAGTACATGTTACCAAGCAGCCGACCCGACAGCCACTGTTGTGGTATCCAAAGAAACACTTTCTCAAGAAACATGTGGCTTTTATAGTAGACTTGTACTGGTGCCATCCAGGGAGGCACTGTACGATGAAGGCGCGAAATGTCAAAACAATGCGTTCTACAGCCATCTCCACCAGAAACTACTGACTGCGAAGATACTCAGACTTCTAGCGAACATAAGGAAAGGCAATGTCACCGAATACGTTCCAAGTGTACCAGCAATCCATTCTTCAACTTCCTCAGAGACCTGAGAATGGAACTGGCAGACTGCGATGCGGTGACTATAGCAAAGCGTGGTGGTTATTTGTGGTGTAAAATGTCTCTTTGCGAAAAGGAACCTTATATTCGGCTAGCCAGGCAAGTCAGTCGGAAGAATCATTCTAGTCGTCAGTCAGAAGAGACCGTGCGATGTCCCAAGTGTTTGAAAAAGTATAGATGCTACTATTGTTGCTCTGCACGAGGATGCACGAAGTGTGAGAAAATGGTTCCTAGAAGAATGAAAAGATCGAGGAGGATGTGCAGGAAAAGCAAGCACAGGAGATATCGGAGGAGAAGAAGTTCCTGCAGTGAAGAGAGTGGCAGCAGCAAGCAAAGCCAATGTACAAACACCAGGTAAACACTCTTGGCAACACCGCTTTCTAGAGACTCATTATCCACAGGATGGGCGGGAAGTAACTATAGGTGTACAGGGTCTTTCATATAAAATAAGAGCGCCAAGCGGCGGCTTTGTTAACCGCTGCTGCGGTCACCTTGGCCGAGCTTGTGGCGCGCCAAGGCCCCCTGCTTTAAGCGTGTCTACAATCCTATATGATGCAGCGGCCTTGCTAGCGTGTGTACAATGCTGAAATCTTACTTTAGTTAGTTAGTTATTGTTTATGAAACCGAAACCCCTACTTGTGCTAATTTTGTGAGTGATTTATTTGGAGACCGTTCAAGATTCTCGCCAATGTCATCAAGCTCATCCTCTGTTAAAACTGTTCGTGTGCGGGTATGTTTTTTATTGAGCACCGAGCCAGTAGTGTCAAACTTATTTGCAATTACGTGAATCTGTGCTAATGAAGGTGGCACTTCATCAGGAAATTGCTGAACAAATGCACCACGTACCCGCCGAGCCGACTCGTATTTAAATAAGTTTTACATAAAAAAAAATACGATGTTGCAATGATAACTGTCTCACCATGTTAGCACTTGAGGTTTAGACTGGCGACTGAGCACCTGCACGCTTATTGCAAGGTCAAGTTTGGTAATGTCAATCTGTTATTTTTATACAGTCCATCGGAACTTGAAAAAAAAACAGCCATCGTATGTACTATGCGCGCGCTTTCAATAATATAGGGGTTTCGGTTTCATCAACAATAACTAACTAACTAACTAACTAACTAACTAACTAAAGTAAGATTTCAGCATTGTACACACGCTAGAAAGGCCGCTGCATCATATAGGATTGTACACACGCTTAAAGCAGGGGGCCTTGGCGCGCCAAAAGCTCGGTCAAGGTGACCGCAGCAGCGGTTAACAAAGCCGCCACTTGGCGCTCTTATTTTATATGAAAGACCCTGTATTATCCAGAGTTGGAATCTGACAGTTCGGCGGAGAACTGTTGAACTAAAGGCAGCGTTGCCACGTATGCTACTAGCCAGCACGTGCGTACTTCCACCTTCCCGCTCTTTTCCTCATGCTCATAACATCATTAGCACCGTTATTACATTTATTATATTCAGATTCTACTCAGACGGTTTTCATAAATCTTAAACAAAGCAATGCTTAAAACTGTTCGGTGCACACTATAAAATAAAATAATAACCCGTCAAATTGAGGAGAGGCCTAAAATATTGTAATGAATATCAATATCAATATTACGAATACTACCGTATCATAAAGTAAAAATGTTCCAAGCGAAACGACAACACGTGATTGTTTCCGTGATATTTAGTTATTTATATTTCCTGTAGAAAAAGTTTCAAGGCGCAAGAAATAGACAAATGTATTACAAAATATACGCTCATTATGTAGGCTATTAACTCACCCTTTAGAAGACAGTAGTTAATCGCAGTAGTCTTACTAATTCCAAGAGCAGAGGCAGTAGCCTACGCTCCTGCGCGCGACTGAATGGAATTAATGGATCGCCTGATGCTCGGATATTTTCACCCTCCCTTTCAAAAAATCCCGCTCGGCGATAATCATTTTCCTTCCTTGGCTTCGAATAGGTACACCTCGAACTGGATGTATCCTCGGCCTACCTCTACGAGCAGTCATTCTTAAAAACGTCACCACTCGCAAGCAAAAACAAAGCTAGCCTATGAACACGAACCTAAGCTAAACTGACACTAACATTGCTTCATACATAAATAACGGTCACTAATGAATTATAAGTATAAAGTATAAATAAGTATAAATCCTACACGAAAAAGTAATTAACTAATTAAATCAAAACAATTATAACTCATAAAAACAACAGATTACGAAACGCAGCAAGGTGGGTGTGTACTACAACCAAACAAGCGATTGGTCGGTGACAAGCACGTGGTCAAATAGCAACATTCAAATTGGCAACGCTGTATGGTTTCCATGGCAACAAGCCTTGCGTGCGATCTAGTCGTCAACTGTTTTTGCCCAGTGGCGCTGAACTGTCAGATTCCAACTCTGGAAAATACACCTGTTGGTATTGAAATTGACGTATAACTTTTATGTTTTTTCCCCCCAGGGTCTCACATCCAGTGGGACGTGGGTTGGCGGGCGACCACGGGGCCCCAGCTGAATACGGCATTGCTTCGTCTTCTTTCCTCACTTGGTCAACTCTTGTTCTCTTCCTACCCCGACGGTATTAGGGTATCCGAGGCTTAGGGAGTCACTTCCTTTTCCGCCTTAATTGTCCCTTGTCTCATCTTTTCTGATACCCTCCTTCTGCGAGGGGTCAGCCTTCTTTTTCTTTTCATGTTATCTCCTGCCTTCTGCACAGGGCCCTCAAGAAGGCAGGGTGTATGTAGCCCCACCACTTCTGGTGCACCCTGGATATTGCTACACCCTCAGGGGCTCACGGCTGAGGGTTCGGGAGTTGGTGACCCCGAGGAATTCCTGAGCTGGGTCCGGTTTTCTCTCTTTATTTCCATTACCTCTGGGGCGGATCCTCTCCTCTTTCACTTTCCTATCTGCCTTTCATGGCTCTCCTTCCTTCCATGTCCCTCAATATGCATTCTTCGAGGGTTGAGGGCATTTCTTTTCCTCCTGTCCTTTATTTGCCTTATTCTCCTTTTGTTTTCCATTTCTTCTTCTAGTATATAAGTTAGTGGTTAGTTTTAGTTATAGTTTACTTTTCATTATCATCCTCACGATCACCCAAACCGTCAGGGGCTGATAACCTAGATGTTAGGCCCCTTAAAACAACAATTATCATCATCATCAACTTTTATTTTTGTAGAGTTATTTATTTGAAACTAGCAGAAGTACCCATTCTTCGAACGGTGTTCGGTGTTAACACCTGACATTATCAATTGAGCTGCTGTTGCAATGGTTAGCGGTTTGTCATTCCTTTATAAGTTTATCAGAACGAAGTTAGTTTTCTGGGAATATCACACACAGTGTTAATTTAAGGGCCTAAAATGTGGTTTTCGGAGACCCTTTATAGACTCCCGAATTGTGTGTCTCACATTGAGAAGCGGAACATATGCTTTGGTCGTCCTTCTAGGATAATTTTTATATTTCGCCTATTTTAGCATGTATTTTGAGATGTTTTTCCCTATATCCACCCTTCTACTGTATGAAAAGTACGGTGAAGAGTTTTATAAATGATTGGTGTATTGACTCTCATGGTTACCATACCTAATTTTACGATGCACCAAGCATCCGAACACGAGTTATAGGCGTACATAAAGATACACCGAAAGACAGACAGACAATTCTATTGTCTACAACACATCACCCAGATATCCAAATATGGGTATATCTACCACACAGTATCAAACAAAATCATCCTTACGATGAACCCGTATGTCGACAACAACAAAAAAAGATTAGTTAAAATGTGCTCTCAAACTAAATTCACCTATCGTGTACTTCCTGACGTGAAATAGAATTGAAAGCCTTGTAGACGAAACGCAATACACGTCACATAAAAACTGACCCCGAGGACCCTTTATAGCCCCCGAGTTTTGTTTCTGGCACCGATGGGCTTTGTCTGGTCATTGTACGCCATAATATAATACTACTAATAATAATAATAGTGTGCCCGCAGGCCGAAGGTTTCGGGGAGCCACCGGTTTCAAATGACCCTTCCGAGATCCTCTTCCAGTTAACACACAAGTATAGGGGACGACACATTCATAGGCTGGTGTTGCACAAAAGTCAGCATTCGGGAGTATCGGGAATTGGTGAGGTTCGATTCTTAACCAGCTCAGAGGAATGCATCGATAACAAAACTAAACAAGAAGGGAGGTCAGTCTTATGTTAAAATCACGAATAAATATTATTCAGAATAGATCCCTAGCCTAGCATGAGAGTTGCAAACGGCTAGTCCGATACAATTCTGCCCTGAAAGAAAATATAAAAAGTCCTAATCAAGATCTAAATTACTCTCATGGTCCTAATACAAAATTCGACTAAGAACGAACAAGCTAAGAGAATGGCACGTAAGATCAGCCCTAAGCAATTACATCGAAAATGACTACGGGAGGATCAAACATCAAAGAATCTACAGCAAAGCAAGACATTTACTTGTTTACAAATACTAGAAACATTTACATTTAATAGCAAGGGGAAAATTTGTCCTATGCTATGATGGTGCCACCTCTAACATTTATCTTTAGATTTAAGTGTTTAGCTAGTCCTAAATATCACTAATTAATAAACGAGACGCGTTTATTACTAAGAAAATCAAGCTATGTGCACAACGTACCTGAATAATAAAAGCTATGCTAATACAACACGAATGCATACAATAATTCAGGACTCCTATGGTTGTGCAATTGGCACTGTCTGCGAACTCGATTTGTTACCGTTTGTAACAAATGGTCATAGTTTCAAAGTGTTAAGAAAGTAGAAAAAAATAGGAATGCCTGCAAATGCGATGGTAATTAAACAATTACATCGACTCATGTTGCTACCAATCTGATATGTGTGCTACAGTTATCACATCACCAATTGGTTGTCGACTATTCATGTAAAAATGTATCTAAAATAACTTAACAATAACTAAGTGTCGAACATTTGGTCCATAAAATATTTTATTTTTAGTATCTTTATTTAAGTTCAGGGGGAATTATGAGATAAGTTTATTTTCACAAAATCCTATCTTTGATTATTAAAGCTTCACACAATTATTTATTCCTCACAGTATAGGTGTTCAGTTTATGGACCTTTAAATAGCGTTCAGTGTACTCAGGTAACGTGTGTATCCAACTAATGCATAATAACTGAATAGTTTAATAGACACCCTGTGTCTCCACCAATACTTCATTATTATTATTAGACACCTTGTGTCTCTACAAATACTTCATTATTATTATTAGACACCCTGTGTCTCCCTCTTACAATTACGGATTCATCAATCCTGGCAACATCGGTTAGGTACGACTGCAGTAGCTCGTTACCACCTGAATAACCACAATAACATGTCGGGGGTCTTAATCCACCATCACGACTCACTTCACCAATACCATAATAATGTTAATTACAATAAGTGTGGATCCCTGTATTATACACATTTTAAATACTGGTCATAAAGGTTATGTGTGTAGAAAACACATTCTAACAACGCTATGAATTAACATGAAGGCTTTCGATACATGCTAAAGTGTGAGATTGTGCATTCATTAAATTGCCTCTTCCCTGAATGAGGTCGAACCTATGTTCTCTGGTTACAAAATACTGTTGCATTCATTGCCTGTCTGGCTTCTCGTAAAGAAATAAACCTGTTTTCAAGTATTGATCTGGCCAAACAAATGTGAATAACGGAACTCTGCATTCCGCTTATAATACTAGGAATTTCACAGCCTTCTAAATAAATAATGCACTGCCTAAGATCTAGTGTGGTGTGCAGTGGTTTGGCTTGTACCAATGTAACCTTGGCCTTGTTTTAACTTCTGCCAAAACTAATTTCTTTGTCATCAGCTTGACAAAATAAAAGTTGATAATAACTGGTTTGAAATAATACGAAATGGACATTGAGAAATACTGCCTTCTTGGCGTTTATACATTTTTAACAAAACTGTAACTTTCCACACGTGTTCTTATAATAGCTACCTGCGTTGTGCACTGTAAAATGAAACCATACTAAAATTAAATCTATTGTTTCCAGCTCATTACAATTACGCTACTGATACAAGATCTGACTTACAGAAGCAGCGACCGTCGGTTCGAGACCCGCCATGAGGTGTTATAAGCAGTCTCCTTCATGGTCTTAAATCATTTCCTCATTGTTTCCGGTCACCTTCCGCTGCCAATTCCCCACGCATGATTTAGTTATCCATTTGCATTGCGTGGTAGGGGTTATATTCCAAGATTTGATGTTTCAGTAGGATCATAATGTTGCCGTTGGTGATAATATTACACATGTTTAAAGAAAACTTGCACTCACTGATGCTAAGGTGCGGTAATAAATTGCCCATTTCTCACTCCGCCACTGGCGTTAAATTATCGCTTGTGCGATGCTCACTCGTAACTTTCACACAAAAATATAAATCAAAATCACTGCCCATCCGGCAAAACATAAAATATTCTTCTGGATTTTCACAGTTTATCAATTCACAGTTTTATAATACACTTGGATGCGACCATGTGGTCTTAAAGTTTGCGTAGCACGCTTCCATAATTTTCACTTCGTGGATCAAAATATTTCACTGATCAAATGTTACTAATTGTCTACTATTATTTGATTAGTGGATTATGCCCTGATGGCTGTCCATTCGACAAATGCACTCGGATTTTCCATAGCACATGGGTTCCGTTCTCGGAACGTGTCCTTACTCGTGCTTCAACATGCACATAGGTGTTGCTTCAACAAACGACAAGTATGTACTGGCTTCACAAAATATGGCGTTCACTCAGGGCATGAGTTAGCCGCGTAAATTGACGGTTTTGCTCATCAGCGTTGTATACCTTATTTTAAATAAGCAGAATTACGTTGATTAAATCATTGTTGATTTATGGAATGTTTAAAGTGCATAAAAATGTTATTATAAGCGATATTGCTTCAGCTTCTTCCCGCCGCTCGCAGGGTATGTTCAGTTACTTTTCAGCACGAATCTTGGTCTTTGTTAGCTGTGGAAACATGCGTCAACGGGCGCAATATAATATAGGGATAGGAATATAATAGACCTGCCGTACCACACCCGCAGGTGTAAATCGCGTGAAAAAATTCTGGAGTACCCCTTGACCCCCCTTAAGCGCATTTTACGTATTGATGAATTTTACAGCTTAATTTGGTTCCGTGATAACCTTCTAGCCGTTTGCAAACTTTCACACTAATGTAATTATTTTTATTATTACTAATTAAACACAATGTGTACAAAGACTAATGTAATTAATGGAATTGCATTGCGTCTTACAGCAGTAGATGGAGCTCTGAGAATCTGTTGCCATGGTTAGCGGCTTGCATTCGTTCATTTGTGGGACGTTGGTTGGTAAGAACTTCCCGAGTCCGTGCTTCCAATTCGACCAATGTGCAAGGTTTCGTCTCGTACACCTCTTTTGTCCAGCCCCATAAAAAAAGACACAGTGTATGAGATCTGGACTTATTGCAGGCCATTCATGAGGTCCACGTCTCCCCCCGGCTAATGTCCTGGAAACCAACCAGTTCCGCACATTTGCAAAGTTAGGCTGTGCGCCGTCTTGCATGAAGATAATGTTGTCGGTATTTTCCCATCCAGATATCGTGGGCCAAACGTAATCCTGAAGCATTTAAATGTTGCGTACCCCATTCATTGTGTTACGCAGGAGATATGGGCCGATGAGTAGCCGTTATTCCACACCACTCGGTCACTTTTGGACGAGACTGCATCTTCTCCACCGTAACTCCAGAATCCTGTTCCACCCAGTAATGTCAATTGTACCGATTGACGAAGAACGATCGAATACCGCACCTCATAACGCGAAGCAATCTGTACTCGTTCTCTTACTGTCAGGTGATCTGCCGGGCGGGCATCAATTCCACCCGGGAATTCCAGTCAGGTAGTCAGGGTTACCTCAATTCCACCCGGTCCTCCAAGGGACCCAGAAATGAGTTCCTCAACTCCGCCCAGGCTTTTCTCCAATGACGTAAACAAATGTCATAACCCTCCTGCTCGCATACCAAGGGCCGTGTCAAACACCTTATGCAGCGCATGAGTAGAAACAAAATGTTCAGTAAAGAACATATAGCCTACTTTCTCCTAAATGTATGGGTGTTGTTATAACACTTGGTCCTTTTCAAGGAGTATAATTGAATGTTGGTTGTAGTAGATTGTTGATATACAACGTGTTATACGGATATTAAACATGAATATGAGGTGCCCTTTGCTAGTGCTACCTATGTAAAACATTTCATTCAATTCGGTTTCCCCGTGTTTGAATTGATATGGGGAATCGATTTGCATACATACATGGCCGCTATCTGGAAACTATTGGGCTGATGACCTTGTAGTTCAGTCAAAAGATGCTTCATACATAAAGGTATAATGTTGCAAAATTTGGTAGAGATCAGATGATTAGGTTGGTCGTAATTTTATTTTAAGCTTTTAACATTTGGGTGGCCACCATTACGTTTTCGTCAAGATGGCGGCAATATAAAACATGACACAGAGGTGTACTTTGCTAGTGCTACCTCGGTACCAAATTTCATTCAATTCGATTTCACCGTATTTGAATTGATGGGGGGAATCGATTTGCACACATACATGGCTGCCATCTGCAAACTATTGGGTTGATGACCTTGTAGTTTTGTCAAAAGACGTTCGCCATATAAATATATGTTGTTGCAAAATTTGGTAGAGATCGGATGATTAGTTTAGTCGTAATTTCATTTAAGCTTTGAACATTTGGGGGGAGGGGGGGCGCCATTACGTTTCCGTCAAGATGGCGGCGTTATGAAACATGGCACTGAGGTGCCCTTTGCTAGTTCTACCTCTGTACCATATTTCATTCAATTCGGTTTAACCGTGTTCGAATTGATGGGGGGGGGGGGGCCGACATTCAGAGTACACAAACTCAGACACACACACACACACACACACACACACAGACTCACACACAGACAGACACACGTTTTTTGGCCCTGTGTAGATCTCATAAGTCTACTTTCATTTTTTTTTTTCAAAAATCGAAAGTAGGCTAAAAAGTAGAAAACTTGGCAGACTTATGACGTAAAAGAATATTATGATTAATTTTAAATCACCACCACCAAGTCCGCTCAATCGTTAAATCAGATGTAAACATAATACAAAGAGCTAGATATTAATCATTGTTGTTAAATAAAATATGGACAAGAAATTTAATAATATAAGAAAAATCAGCATCTTAAAATCACATAAATCTTTACTTCATTTCAAACTGTACAAAAAAAAAAACATTAGATGAAACTCTTTTCATTCACTAACTATTGTGTGAGAAACACACTTCACAATCGCTCATGCGCTGCAGAAAGTGTTTGACGTTGACCCGGCTCTTGGTATGCGAGCAGGAGGGTTATGACATTTGTTTACGTCATTGGGGATAACCCCTTTGCAGACCCCTTGTCAAAGCCTGAGCGGAGTTGAGGAACTTATTTTTGGGTCCCTTGGAGGATCGGGTGGAATTGAGGAAAATCGGGCGGAATTGATGTTCGACCGATAGGCCATCTTTGGTATTGTTGAGTGTACCGCCTCTCGCGGCCACCGTTGGTACTACGTGGCGTGAAAAATCACTATCCTATTTAATGTTCTGTATGTTTGCGCTATTTCCTTTATTATTCTATCAATAATATAAACTTAACATCCGTTTAATAATACCTACTGTCGACCAAAGTATTATGTGCACTCGAGTTTGAAGGTTGTTTGTGAAGTAACCAATAGACCTACATAAAATCCAATAACATCATCATTTTCGTCGTTCTATTTTACGTTAGCTCATGTAGGTTTGGAATTTTTAATTTATATTTTAATATTTTTTGTCGCAGTTGGAACACAAAAAGTGCACGTTTTTAAGCGTGTTTCAACCATGCGTCACATTTAAGAATTATTATCTCAAAGACCCGTCATCAGATCGAATCCAAATTTTAACACAATATACATTAGAATATTGTATAACTGGTTTATTAATTTCAAAATGTTGTGTGTCCAAGAAAAAGAGTTGTTTTCTTTTTTGTAAGGTAACTTTTTCTCGGCTCGGGGTGCTTGGAAAATGTAGTTCTTAGTTGCGATGTAATCCTTATACACCAAAACGTTATGCTATATGACTGTGAAATACGTAAATTAACTCACTTATTTTATATCGATTTGTATTTGTAGGCGGAAATAACACATCGTTCACCACCTACCCGCACTGGGAAAGCTGTACAGCGTTGCTGTGATGGAGCCCATCACTTCCGAGCGAGGCACGCCATGATGCGTGATGGGCTCTATTTCGGCAACGCTGTACAGCTTTTCCGGGAGCGGGTAGGTGGTGAACGATGTGTTATTTCCGCCTACAAATACAAACCGATATAAAATAAGTGAGTTAATTTACGTATTTCACAGTCATACAGCATAACTTTTTGATGTATAAGGATTACATCGCAACTAAGAACTACATTTTCCAACCACCCCGAGCCGAGAAAAAGTTACCTTACAAAAATGATAACAACGTTTTTTCTTGGACACGCAACATTTTGAAATTAATAAACCAGTTATACAGCATTCCAATGTATATTGTGTTAAAATTTGGATGCGATCTGATGACGGGTTTTTGAGATAATAATTCTAAAATGTGACGCATGGTTGAAACACGCTTAAAAACGTGCACTTTTTGTGCTCCAACTGCGACAAAAAGTATTAAAATATAAATTAAAAATTCCAAACCTACATGAGCTAACGTGCAATAGAACGACGAAAATGGTGATGTTATTGGATTTTATGTAGGTCTATTGGTTACTTCACAAACAACCTTCAAACTCGAGTGCACATAATACTTTGGTCGACAGTAGTTACTTCCCGCCATCCTATATATGCGCCCCGATAAACACGGCAAGCTAACCCTTTATAGGTCCTTGGGATACTATCTTCCCACCATGTATTTATAGAACGGTGTTAGGGAGAGAATCTTCCCATCCCTTTCATTTCAAGCAGTTCAACATGCATCCACAAGCTAGATGCACAGAAATATTGAAAATGAAAACCCATTAATTTGCTGTATACTGTCATCAGAAACCAAAGGTGGGAAGCATATATCACAGTGATCTCCACAGTGCACGTGCTTGCCAGTGAATGAAAAGCATTGTTTTAAAGAAGAAGGTGTTTTTATTGAAGATAAGAGATTTGTAAACATTGGTATATAACTGAAATAGAAAGTTAATAATGATTTTGGATACTTGAGTAAATATATTTCAGCTAGAATGGAAATAATTATCCTGCTCAGGGTGTTTGCCATAGAATAGAAGATTTTAAAAATTAATTATCTGTGTTTTTAGTAAATACTATTTTGAAATTATTGAATTATATTCGAATATACTAACTTTTAACATTCCAAAATCACTTTTATATTTTTTGTGCAGTTTTCGGCAAAGATGATATAGGTCACTGACCTTGTGTTACGTGGGAGTTACGTTTTTTAAAAAATTATAGAGCGTGATAGGTGTTTTTATATATTATATCCTGTTAAATAAACCTCATTATTGAGTGATAAACACAGTATCATCATTTGGAGGTGGGAGATTAATACCCCATTGCTCATTTAAGAAAACATACTGTCGGGTGTGGGCAGTGGGATAATAATTTCCCACCCCATCTATATATATAAAGCTCAATGTTTGTCTGTCTGTCTGTCTGTCTGTCTGTCTGTCTGTGTGTTATGTATACAAATCCACACCGTTTCACCGATCTGAACCAAAATGTGTATACTTACCCTTCGGAAACCTGCGGGTAACCCTGTCCACTTGAAATTTCCGACAGACCACCCCATTCCCTGCATTTAGGCCCTTTGGCCCAAATCTACATCGTTTCACCGATCTCAACCAAAATTTGTATACTTACCCTATGTAACCCTGTGAATAACACTGTTCACTTAAAATTTCGGACAGACCACCCCATTTCCTGCATTTAGGCCCTTTGGCAAACATCTACACCGTTTCACTGATCCGGACCAAAATTTGTATACTTACCCTTTCGAACCCTGCGAGTAACCCTGTCCACTTGAAATTGCGGACAGACCACCCCATTCTCTGCATTTAGGCCTTTTGACACAAATCTACACCATTTCACCGATCAGAACCAAAATTTGTATACTTACCCTTTGGTACCCTGCGAGTAACATTGTCTGCTTGAAATTGCGAACAGATCACTCCATTCCCGGAAAGAGGACAGGGTCCGTCCCAAAGGAAATGGAAAAAAGGGGTAAAACCGGATGCGCTCAGGAAACCCTCAGGGTTGCCAGCTCCCGAACTCACCAGCCATGAGCCCTTGAGGATGTAGCACTATCCAGGGTGCACCAGAAGTGGTGGGGCTACACACATCCTGCCTCCTTGAGGGTCTTGAGCAGAAGACATCAGATATTAAGAAAAGAAAAAGAAGGCTGACACCTCGAAGAATGAGGCCATCAGGAATGATTAGACAAGGGCCAATTAAGGCGGGAAAGTGAAAGAGTCGCTAGGTCTCGGATACCCTGATACCATCGGGGTCGGAAGAGAACAAGAGTTTGACCAAGGGAGGCTGACAGGAAAGAGAACTGAAAGGAGCCCGACACCAGTAAGTAGAAGCAATGCCGGACTCAGCTGGGGTCCCGCGGTCGCAAACCCACGTCCCACAAGTTGAGAGACCCTGGTGGGTGGAGGGGGGAGGAGGGGGCCAGGTGTGAGAATAGCTTGCTGATTCATCGCGAGTTGACATGAGAGGAATGTCCAGACCCCGCCGTGTTACCTGGTATTGCTGACTATGCTGATGTTCATACAGGGTCTTTGCTCAAACCACTGTAGTGTTACGAAAGAATGAGTGATTCACCGGTCAATGTGAATAGGACCGGGACCCCTCCCCGAACGTCTGTCATCATATATCGTCATCATCTGCGATTCGTGCAGCTTGGACCCGAGCAGTACTCGATAAGCTCTTTCACTACACGCATCGAGTATAGGCCTAAGCCATAAAATAACGTTCAGACTTTGGAAGACATCGAAGGTAGAAATCTGAATTGCCTATATCAGATTTAAAATTACACCATGTTCGTTTAGTAGTCATTTTTCATTACCTTATTATTATTATAAGGGCAAATGACCTAGATGTTACGCCCATTATACCACTAATCACCACACACAATAAGTCTTCATCGCCTGTGAATTTTGAAATATTTCTTTCTATCACGGTAGTTTGTAAGTTTGTCGTGTCAATTCAACAGTAGTTTTCATTATCATCCTCATCAAAAGGGCAAATGGCCTAAATGTTACGTCCATTATACTACTAAGTAACACCACAGTCTTCATCGCCTGTGATTTTAAAATGTGTATTTCTATTAGAGTGTAAGTTTGTTATACCCGTTCAGTAGTAGTCGTCTTCAGTATCATCTTCATCAATGACGTCGAGTGTTAAGGAGACTGAAATAGTATCATCATTCTACCAGGCGAAGCCGGGTACTACTGCTAGTATTTCATAAAATAGAATCCACACCCATAAAATTGTTGCATATTCCTACTCATCTATCACCCCCAATTACAAATGTGCAAAAAAATATGTTTTATACCCCCAGTCTTTTGCTCTATAAAGGGCTAAGCCAGCTGTGACTGGCGCAGAGAGCGGGCGCACGTACGTGGTTCAGCCGGTGGTGGTGCGCTCCTCTGACACATATCGTTAGTTCACACGTGTTTTGTCATTCATATGGACGTGTATCTGCAAAGCTTAGACGTTAGTGTTGCACGTTTAGTGAGTATTGTGATTACTGTGATTGTTGGTCATGCCTAGACACCAATTCACAATGCCCGAACGTGTGTATATCCGTAATTCGTAGCTATATGAAAAGCAGAAAATCTTGTTCTGAAACGAGACGAAAATTTCGAATCAAGTTTCCAGGAAGACCTGTGCATAATGCCTGTACAATTAGGAGGCTCGCTAAACGATTCAAAGAAGCAGGGTCTGTAAATAATAAAAGAGTTGACAGACATTCTTTCATCAGAAGATGTCAGGTGTGTGTTACAAGAGAGGGAGGAAAATTTCATCATCGCCTATGAGCACTGTAAGTACACATTATTGAACATGAATGGTAAAAGTGTGAAAGTGTGCGCCACCACCGGCTGAACCGGGTACGTCTGCCCGCGATCTGCGCCAGTCACAGCCGGCTTAGCTTGCCGTGTTTACTCGTGCGCACATAGATAATGACCTGGTAGCCCGAAACCAGGAACTGTCATGGCTGAGACGGGACCAAACTGGTTTTGTGTGCACTCGACTGTTAAAAGTAACCACGATTCAGTAACCGCTGATGATCTAGCTTGGTGTCCTAGGCGAAACCCCACACAAGACACGGCACAACCCTAGAAGAATTTTTAATTCACTGGCCGTGAAAGCCAATATACCAATACCGGTAGATTTTTATTTTGTAATTTTTTTTACGGAGGAGGAGAAATTCATTTACACACGTAGTGTCGGACTTGTGAATGGCAGACTACCGACTAAAACTCCCCCCGTGACTTATGGAACCGTTAAACACATTACTTTAGGCTAAGAACATATAGTAGGACGCTTGTCCTAAACTATTTTTCATTCGTGACTGTCCAGATCTTTTTTCTTCGTTCGAAGAATTTCTTCATTGTTCCAGTGCGACTCATCTCGAAGCATCATTTTCACGATGTTGTCTGGGGAGATCTGTTGTGCGGTCTCCTTTTGAAGTATTACCCTCTTATCAATCCACCTATTAGTTTGCCGTGGTGGGTGAGTGGTTATCGTGTCCGACTACCAACCCCAAACTTGCAGGTTCGCACCTGGCCGTAGTATGTGACTTTTGAAAGGCGAAATAAAACACGGCACGCATGTCATACGTTGTTGGCATGTTAGGTTGGTTGGTTCCTCAGTTTAGGGGCTGTGACAACGTGCAAATGTAGCCCCGTGTACTTTGGGTGTGTGCAGAATCTGTCTGATAACCGGTGTTAATTGTGATGGCTGTATTAGAGTGTGTTAACTGTTTTTAATTCAAGTAAGGACTGCAGACATTGAATTTTCAAGTAGTTCCTACTTTTGCCACCAAACGCCACCGTCAACGACTACTAGTTCAGAACTTGGTTACTGGACGCTACCGCAGTCGGATCCTGGCAACGAACGTTGGAACCTATGAGCGTTGTTCAAATTTAACCCATAATTTAGTTTCACACACGTGTAATTAGTGCAAGGTTCTTTAACATGCCATAAATCTATGACATGAGACCGCTGGCTTTATTTCCCCTCCGAAGGAAGGCAAACTGACCTGACCTGACTATTCTAGCCTGTCAGCCCGAGGGCCTTGAGAGCTATGTCAAAGGGGTTTCGACCTACTGCAATTGTGTTAGGGCATCGCCGTCTACAATTCTCAAGCCGTGTCATAAGGTTTGGCAACACCGCCCATCTGTCATCTGGGAGGCCTATCGCAAGCACGTGGTAATTGCTAACGCTGAGTAAACACATAGATTTTGTCGCCAAATATTTCCGTAAATACAACTGAACACAACGTCCGCTAAATCTACACACACATATCACTAATAAAGGATACATATTGCCATGCTATGTAAGGTAATAATAAAAGGCTGTACTGTACCTCAATGTCCAATGTCTGAAGTTTCCGTTTATTGCTGGTAAGCTCACTGCCGTCATTGTCGCGCTCAGAAAATATACGAGGCACGTCCAGAAAGTAAGTTCCGTTTGGTAATAAAATTAAATTGTGTACAGATACAGAAAAGTTATTTATTGCACTACATTCTACACCTCTTAAAATACTTTTCCACATAACTGCCGAACTTTTGCAGGCATTTGTCATAGCATGGCACAAGTTTTTGGATACCTTCTTCATAGAAGTTTGCCGCCGACCCGTAAACGAGAGTGAAGACTCCCCTGTAAGATATCCTACTGTTTGGCCACCATTGTTAGGCAAATTGCGTATGTGGTCAGGAGAACTCCTAAACATACGCAGTTCTCCTGGTAAGCACGCAATTTGCCTAACAGTGGTAGCCAAACGGCAGGATATCTTACAGGGGAGTTTTCTCTCTCGTTTACGGGTCGGCGGCAAACTTCTATGAAGAAGGTATCCAAAAACTTGTGCCATGCTATGACAAATGCCTGCAAAAGTTCGGCAGTTATGTGGAAAAGTATTTTAAGAGGTGTAGAATGTTGTGCAATAAATAACTTTTCTGTATCTGTACACAATTTAATTTTATTACCAAACGGAACTTACTTTCTGGACGTGCCTCGTATATTTTCTGAGCGCGACAATGACGGCAGTGAGCTTACCAGCAATATCTAAATTCCTTGACACTACAGCGCTTTCAAGTAGAGAATGGAAGAACTTTGTGTTGGCGGAAAATCCCGAGATTAATATTGCCATTGAACACGGCCTACTGAATTCTTTAACATGCCAACAACGTATGACATGAGTATCGTGATTTTTGTCGCCTTCAAAAATCACTTACCATGGCCAGGGGCGAACCACCTCGCCTCCCGGATGTGAGCGACTGCCTGCAATCATAGTAAAAACCTCTTTTACCTATTTGTTGCACATCTAAATTTTCCAGTGAACATTGACTCAACGACTTGTTCGTTTTTGAATGATAATGTTTTGTTTTTTCGGTAATTTTTGTTTATTTTTATAATTTTTATTTTTTATTTAATTGTTTGTTTTTGTTTTATTAATTTTTGGTCTTTTTAAATTTAGATGTCCACCTCAAAATTTTAAATTCAATTAAAAATTTGTATTCTTTAATCTGTGTTAAGAGGGGCAGATGACCTCGTAGTTCCGCCCCTTAAAACAACAATAACTAACTAACTATTTGTTGCACGCTTTTTTGGCGTAGGGATGTGGTGGCCCCATCACTTTAGTTATATGTTAATTATTCTTGTTTTAAGGGGTGGAACTACGAGGTCATCTGCCCATCTTTAAGTACTTTGATTTATGTATTATTGCATTATAATTTACTTTATTTTCTATTTTAAATAAATAAAGAGGCGAGCGTTGGGCAAATTATGCAAATAAAAAAAGATATATACATATTTGCTCAATAAACCTTTTTTCCGATGTTACGATGACTTCGCAAGTCAGGAATTTTGTTGAAAAATGGTCAGGAAAATTGACACTGAAAATTCTGTGGACACCGTGTATAAGTTTCAGTAGGTCTGATTTACCACGAGATATTTCACGGGTGTTAAAATAGTCAGTACGAACTGCTTTTAGATGCTGTCATATCAAAATAAACGATATTTATAAATACATATTAGCATGTGGTCTTACGTGTTTATAGAATTTACGGACTCTTCTGTACGTTGCCAATTCTACCAACAGCACGGTTTGAGAATTGTTAGGGCGATGGTTAGGGTGATTGGGTGATTACAATGAAATCAAATTGGTCAGAATGTGACCTGAGTGCAAGAAATACAGAATGTAGAAAGGATAGTAAAGATGAGTAGTTCTGAAGAAGTCAATGATTAGAAGTGAAATCGCAAGTAGAAAGTTCTAAAGAGAAGAAAATGTGTGCTATAGTAGCAACCAGGGCCGTATTTCTAAGTAGGCTGTAGCCTAGAGCGGCGTATTTTCAGGGGCGGCCGTTTATCAATTTATTCAAAAGTCAAAATGAAGTATTGCAGGCGTTAATAATATTTTCCGTGCGAATTTAAGAATACAAATTACTTAACAATATATTTTAGTCCTTCTACAGTTTTTCTTGCCTTAGCAGAGTTAAGAACTATCTGCGAACTAGTAGGCCTATTTCCAAAATACGGTTAAACTCACTTTCATTACTTTGTATTGAGGCAAATACAACAAAAACCCTTTCATATGAGGACATTATTAACGAGTTTGCCATTAAGAAATCTCGTAAGAAAGCTATTAGCCCAGTCAATAAAGGTTTAGTGTCGCAACTAATTAGAGGAAAGCTGTTTTTTTTTCAGGATGTTAGTATATAAAGTATAAAGTAAAAAAAACACAAAGTCCCGACCCCCACCCCCTTTGCTTCCCCCACCCCACCCCCTCCCCAACCTTACAAGAGGAGTACTCTGGTTTAATGCTTACAGTTTGAGAACTAATGAAGTTACAAACGTGATTTTTAATAATCTTACGCCTAACATTATTCTAAACAAATTATGTCATATAAACTTTTTATGTAGATATCGTAATTTCACCGTAATACTCCAATATATGCAAAAAACTGCCACTACAAAACACAAAAAGTAACTTCAACCTATTGTACCTTTTTATCCTTCCGCCATACAATGAAATGTTTTGCACAAAACTTATAGACAATTTAATTAGCTTTAAAAATATGTGTCTACTATAATGCTTACCGTTCAAATGATGGCTTCAAAGAGAGCGATGAACAGTAATGGCCACCGCGTCGTCGCGAAGGGTCGATGCTGAAGGGCACCGCTGTATGTACTCATATCCTTAATCTTGAATAGTCATTGAGTTTATGTTGATGAAATATAAAAACTTTAACCTCAACTTTTCATTACCAAAATCCTGTACTTAGTACACTTTTATAGCTGACAAATAATAAAGTTTCATTGTATAGAATTTTTGATAACTTATTAAATCCTGCACAACTAACACGGCCTAATAGTAAACAACGTTTATGTTTTTCCTTTTTTTTTACTATAAAGGGTCATTTTCTAATGTTTCATCGGTTTGGTCTGAAGAATTTTTACAATACATTCCACTGCAGTTCCCACACATAGATGTGCAATCGAACCCAGCTTTACGACAACTACAGTTTGTAACACACAATGTTTTGCAATTACAAGATATCAGTAGAAGAAGTTCACTTGGAGCAGGATTCGTCATGGGCTTAGGTATCAGTCTGTTATTTGATTATTTGATGTATACTGCCAACCCCATTCTTCTTCCGGAATTTTACAACCTAACCAAGTTTGAATCAGGTGGTAAACTCTCAAAATATGTTGATGAGCAGCAAAATTAGACTTCACTGAGGGTTTTGAACTTTGATAAGTTGTTCATGCATAGGATAAACTGTTCTTCTAGAAGGATATCTTTTGTAATGTCTTGTGAAAAGCTCAGCCTGAGATCTAGCTTCAGTTGATTAACGTATCATATCGGCTGCTTTTAACTTCCCTAGCCCATAGAAAGCAGACGTCGTATCACAACCAATCATTGAATGAGAAAAAAGGCAGTAAAGTTTGCTGCTTGACATGTTGATTTATCAGAAAATCGACAGAGTACAGTTTGGACATTGACGACGAAGGCTTTAAGAAGAAAAGTTTGGCGTCTTGCTGGGGAGCTAATGCTACGAGTAAAACCAAGAGATCTGTATCAGTTCCCACGACAACACAATTTAATTGCCTGGTCGACAATGAGAGTGTCAGCGTCACCTTCCGCAGAAAAAACTTTAATATCCTCAGTCACACAACGTGTTGTAATTGCTTCTATCAACCTCTTTTTGTTATGAGGGTTTGCTAGAAAGTCTGCTTGTTGTGTTGTGCAAACTGTATTTTCATCAAAAAAAAATTGTGTGAGAAGATTTCTTTGATGCTCTTCTCTTGTTCTTGCTGTTTTGTGGTTGGAAAGTTGGGATAACCGTCGAATGCCACTGTAACTTTATTTCCGTATTTACAAAGTATAGAGCTTAAATAAGAATCTATTATTTCCTTAAAAGTGCTGGTTTTTCTCCAAACCACAGCATGTAACAAATATCCACCATCCATCACAAAAACATCTTCATTTGCCTTGAATCTTTCTTCAACAATTCCATCTTCAAATAATTTCATAAACCATGCTTTCGTACTGTACCCGTTCGTCCTGGGGATGCGATGACCCATCTGCTATTACATCGCATTCCTGGAGTTCCAGGACAGAGCGGAGTTAAATGAACCTCTAGTCAAATAAGGAATGTGTCGGAAATTCAGCTGAGATATCGAAAAAGCAGAGGGTAACACGAGACAAAGTATCTCTAGGGTCGTTACGGGCTTAAATTTAATAGAAAAATGCAAATATAAATGGGCGCCATCAACTGAACTCCTAGCAAACCACATCCTTTCCGGTTAAGCCTTAATCAAGACAAGGAAAGAAAAAGGAAAATCACACCATCATCAGATCACAACTAAGATAAAAACAAATTTATTTCACTTTGATAGTCAGACAGACATTTTAAATATTCATCCTACCTGAGAGCATGGTCGAATGCCAACGTTAAATTGTCATTGTGCAAAAATCGAACCATCTCTTTTCTAATCAAAAGTATTTAATCCACATAAAACAGGAAAAATCTCTAAAGTTCTCTTGGGTTCTCAGGATCACCGTAGCACTATGTCTTTCGTCACTGACATTCGTGATACCTGAGACCTAATTTCTCTTTAAATTAACATCATGAATGTGGATCTGAAAAAAATATTATTAATCTGTCTAAACACACATATTATAATCACATATTTTAAATATCACGTAATTTATGGCTTGCATGGCATAATTTAAACGTTGAATACGTTAGTAAAATGCTCCTAAACATCGAATAATTAATTTACACTATTTACATTGTCATTAACAATTGCTTGTTTGTGAATTACAGAAAATCCACTGCTCATTGGTCACAATCATCATCATCATCAAAGTTAAATATTTCTCACATTAATTCTCATCTCAAAATTCAACATATTCCTGTCAGAATCATTAACTCATCACCATTAAATCATTTAAATGAAAATTATTATCATCACTTCATTATACTTTCTAATTATTCACACACTCTTATCTTATCATCTCCTTCAGATTAAATCATCTTAAATCATCAATATAAATCGTTTAATTCCTCAACTCAAGTTGCAATTCCTCAACTCATATCTCAATTAAATTTATTTAATTCCATATAAATTCATTAATCATCAGCTTCTTTAATTAATTATCACCTCTAATTCAGTTATTCATCATCTATCAATTTATTTAAATCAGTTTATTTATCCAATCTTTAATTCATCCATTTATTTAATTCGTTGATTTATTCCAAAATTTACTTTATTAATTTATTTAAGTTTTATTCTTCTGGTTATTTAGATTTTTATTATTTCATCTAATCATTCTGATTTTTATTTCATTAGGTCAGATCATTAATATGCTTAAATTTCAGATTCTTATTTCATTAATTATTATTATCAGAAAATCTTGTATTATCAACTTTATTTATTTGTTTAATTTCCTAACAAATTGTTTAATATGGGTTATAGAACGTTGTCTTACAGTTTTATCACTTCCAAGTTATATCTCGTACTAGCAGGTACCCGCGGCTTCGCTCGCGATCAAGTCAATGGGGACTATGCAATTGTACACCTGCTGTTAAGTGTGTGCGATTGCGCTTTGTTAATAGAAATTGCGAATATTGTTTGAAGAGGGAACTGCACTCTTGCACACTGGAATGGCAAATCTATCGGAATATGGGGAATCAAAAGTATTTTTCCTTACCTATAGTAAAATATCTCTGACCTTGGCCGTTGATGTACATTATGCACTCTCTTCCAGTGTTACATCCCAGGGATTGAAATTCTCCAACAACCCTTTTGCCTCACATGCCTCTCTAAGTAATTAAAATTCCCAACTGTTGTTGTTTGAGTCTTCAGTTTCTTGACTGGACTGATGCAGCCCTCCATGACTCCCTCTCCTGAGCTAATCGTTTCATCTCTATATCGCTACCACACCCTACATCCGAGGCAATCTGTTTTACCCTGGTCTACCCTACAGTTCTTGTCCTTAACCCTCCCATCCATAACTAAGCTTGCTATTTCTGGGTGTCTTAATATATGTCGTACCAACCTATATCTTCTCTTCAATAGCAGTCGCCAGAAACATCTCTCCACTCCCACTCGTCTTAATAGCTCTTTATTTGTTACCCCCATCTACCCATCTGATCATCATCATTCTCCTGTAACACCACATTACAAACGCTTCAATTCTCCTCTTTTCTGCTGCACCATTAGACCAAGTTTCACTTCCTTATAGTGTCACGCTCCAGACAAAAGCTTTCAAAAATTACTTCCTAATATCTAAATGTATATTCGATGTCAACAGATTCCTTTTTTGTAGAAATGATGTCCTTGCCTGAGCCAACCTCTTTGCTTCGTCCATCACTGGCTATTTTTCTTCCTAAGTAACAGAAGTCTCCTACTTCCCGTAGCGTTTCACCTGCCAATTTGATGTGCATAGAGGTTTCTGATTTATTTTGGCTGCATTCCAATAATGTTGCTTTACATTTATTGATATCCATCATGAATTATTTCCTCAAGACGGAGTCCATACCATTCAAAAACTCATTCAATTCCTCTGGCGTATCGGTCAAGATGACGATCTCATCAGCAATTCTCTAAGATGAAATTATTTCACTTTGAATCTTCACTCCCACTTAAAAAAATTCTCCAACTACCTGTTTATTGTGTTTTTAGAGATCTTTGAAATGCGTTGCCCTCGCACTTGGTGTAGATGCATTGTCAAAAGAAAACATTCCATGTTACGAACATGGGCCGCATAACCTGCACCGAAAGCCTATTCTGAACAGCAGTTCCTTGAACTCAGATTTGCCAACATTTTATTGTATCTTTCCATGTGGTATATCTCTGTACCTCAACACACAGAAGAGTGCTTTAAAAATCATGTCTTGTGTAAATTTTGGAAAAGGTAGTGAGTGTGGTTTTTGCCGGAGTGGATACTCGCTCGTAGAAATTCTTTTCAGTAAAATAGACTGGTTCACAATTTTGTAAGTGCACATTGAGGTATGTGACGGCGGGATGCCTTAAGTGTTACGGACACGGCAATAGCCACCACAGAGCTTCGTTGCTACTGAAATAACGACCAGACTGTTATTTTTACTTAACTATACGGGATTTGTGAGCCCAGTGCTTATGAAATTGTACGTAGCTAAATCTCTACCTTTATTTAGTAGCTGCTACTGTAAAACTTTCTTCAGCTATTCCCAATTAATTGGGGTCGCCGTAGCCAGCCAGGCTCATTTCGGTTTTGGCCGGGGATTTAAGGCCGGATGCTCTTCCTGACGCCACGTGATTTTCCAGGTGAAAATTCCACCCCGCTGTCACCGGGATTCGAACCCCGGCCGTCCTGGTGAAAGGCGAGAAGCTAAGCCACTGCGCCATCACGCTTCCCTAGAAGCCGCTACTGTAGTGTTTACAAATTAAAGGTGGTATTAGAAGGCGCTTTCCCTATTTTTTTACCCCTGGCACTACAGACCATGAAGGGCCTAGGCCTATCATGCGACCGCTTCCCAGCCATTTGGCCTGCAGATATTGTGGTGACGCGTGGTCAGTGTACCGTGTCCCCTCGGCCGTTAGTCTTGTTCTTCGTGACCAGGGCGCTGCCTCGCTATCAGACAGCTACTCAATTGTCCTCACGAAGCTGAGTGCACTCCGTTGCAGTCCTCACGTCAGTGTCTAAAAACTCTGATGGAGCCAAGAATCGAACCCGGGGCCTCCGGATGAGAGGCAGGCGCGTTACCCTGTTCTTATTGTGTTCATATATATCTTGAAAAAGATAACAAATTGATTGGCTTTGCCTCCTACAGGGATATTTATATAAAATCGGATGTCATACCGTGAGGTTCAGTTGCCATGGAAACGGACTTGCCATTATTTCATCAGTTTATCAGAGTAAAGATAGTTTTCTGCGAATATCATTGAAACGGTTGGTTTTAGGGCCTTAAAATGTTTTCGGTGTCCCGTAGGGACCTACCGAGTATTGTTCCTTGCATCGAGGGGCGTAAAATGAGCTTTGTCCGGTCTTTTTGCGACAACTTCGATATTTTGTCCCGGTTGAGTATTTTTGGTGACTTTTCAGTTATGTTGCCTGTTCCACGGCAACAATGATTTATTTCCGGATGAAAGGATGCCTATATGTTATCCCAGGGTATAAGCTGTCTCCATTTCAAATTTCATCCAAATCCGTCCAGCCGTTTTAGTGTCAAGAGGTAACAAACTAACACACACACACACAGACTTTCACAATTATAATATATATAGGGATATAGGGATATAGGGATTTAATTATCATGCCAAAAAATATTATTGCCTTCACGACATCACGTTGGATCTGACTATCCACAACTACATTATATATCCTCACTTCTTCAAATATCACATTTGACTACCACAATTATTCCACAAAACTCCATGAATATTCAGCATACAGCCTGAATCTCAAAAATTACGCTAGACTGGGTTCGACAACCTCATGTCTGCCTCAAAATACATTAGCAACATTGCAACTATCACTTGGCAACTTCTACAAAATGCCTATCACAAACTTCACTTAACCATGTTGCATGATCTACAAAAAATATATAACTGGCTTCAAATTATCAACGCACACAATCTCCAATAACTGTAATTACTCTGATCACATCTAGACAACTTCTTAAACAATTAGAAAAAAATACTACCTTAGTAATTCAAGATCTGCTTTCAAATAGCATAAATTCTCTTACAATTCTCATAATTCACATCACAGAAAAACACCAATGTGCTATAATCTCTGATATCAAAATCTGCAATACTGATCTGCCTTAAAATAAATCTGACCATTAATGATTCATCTTACAAGATTCAATTACTTTAAATCCTTCTCAAAGGTATCAAACACAATTATAAAAATCATCAAAAGCATCAGCTGTACCAGCTGTTAAACTGAAAGTACTCTCAAAAGAGTATAGCAACAAAATATTGGATTGGCAAACAAGAATTACAAATGTAACCCTGCTGACATTTATCTTTACTTTATTTAACAAAATTTCGACTGATATGTGACTAGTAGTTCCTTGTTTGATTCTCTTACAATCTCAAGTACACTCGGATGATAAAAATGAGTCCCTCAATGGCAAGTAAGATGAGTAACCACCATACAATCGTATAAATACTAAAGACCTCGCCCCGTCGACTAACATGATAGTGCCCTGAACGATGGGTAAGATGAGTAACACCATACAATCGTATAAATACGAAAGACCCCATCTTGAAGACTAAATGAGTGAATGTACCAGATCGGAATCAACAAGTCTCTAGTTGTCATATAAAAGCGATATTTATTCACTAAGGTGAATAACATCTTAATATCTCCAAACGATCCAATGGAAAAAATCCCTACTGATGAATAATACACACTCGCTAGTATGCAATGAACTGACGAAGTAATTTAGTTAATCAATTGCAGATCACGAGTTCGAAATATTCGTCACACAAAAAAACCTATTCATGAAAACTATCCTTGCTGGAAAAATGTCTAAAAGACCAAACATCTGCTTAATAAAGCCAACCAATGGTGAGAATTTCGTACAATGATGCCTGCCATATCATATGGTCACGCCACATTCTAGCAAAAATTCGAAGCATATAAAGTCAAAGCCATGTCTAAATAATCGTATCACTCCTATTAGAAAAATATACATGTGTGCCCAGTATTCATGAAAATAATCATATCAGGAAGTTATAACTCTTACAGTACCTTCTCATAACCAGCTGTTATTAAATTTCAAAAATCGTCGATTATCCTTATGTAATGAATTTCTCGAAAGATCGGCGTGAATATAATTCCACCCACGCAATGACGATTGCCTTCAAATCTCAAGTGAATCAGCTGGTGGACCTCCTCCTCTTCAGGAATCGAATCCATCGCTCCGTGGTGCCATCGCGTCTCTGTCTTCGTTTACTCCGACATGATAAACTGCTGGTTATCCATAGCGGATACTGTCCAAATCCTCACGAAAAAGTTCATAGAAACAGCGTACCCCATATTCCTCTTCTACGTTACGCCACTGTCCCATACAATGTTCGGTTTGAGTGTAAAAAGTTCAATCTCCACAGCGGTTAAGTCTCACTTGTAGAAAATAAATTTTGTTTATGAGAGTGTATAAGTTTATGAAACACCCTGTAGCTGTGTTCGTACTCGGTAATTTATAACACTTCATAAGAAAGAGTTGCATTAATGCACGAGCCAATGTTCATAAGTGCATATGCTTATAACATTCCGTTTGCCTAAAATCGTTAATGTTACTTGGACCCCATGGTCGCTCTGCATGTTCCGTTATGGAATGCATAGTCGTAATGTCATTGAATAACTATGTTCATTTGAAGTTCACAGTTGTAATATCTCGTAACTATCTGCCTGCACAATTTGATTACTGAATATGAGTCCCAACTCAATGTTGTAATGAAGTTCAGCTTCTATCGTATTGCTTGCGTATAATATTGGAAATAACCCGCTCGTCTCTACTGCAATGTTCTAGAATAATCTCCGCTTAAAGCTGGCCTCGCCATGCCGCTCTGCTATGCTGTTCTGCGTTTCAGAATGCAGCTCGAAATAAAGTTCTCCGACTCGTTTTACTGTTCTGTTCTAAACCCCGGCCTTCTCATGCTTGCTTGGCCCGTACAGCTGGTTTCGTAACCGGTCTTCACGCTGCCTACTGCGGGTGTCTGCCTGGCTCACTGACCTACTTTCCGTTCTCTGCTTGGTGAAGTTAAAACTGTTGCTTTCACTTTCCGTGACAAATGCTGTTCGCTGCGCGACTTTACCATACGCTCGGCATGTGTCCTACTCCTTTGCTTACAGAACTCGACTGCGTTGCTCGCTGTACTTGACTCTCTTGCTCACTGAGCTCGACTGACTGTCTCTGGACTGCATTGACCTGCACCTCCCTGGCGCAGTCACGTGACGTTCTCCCCACCTCTGTGGTCTTGCGTCACAAATATAATCTCGAACCCCGATCATCTCGGCTATTAAGTTATATAATAACTTAAGGGTTATCTGTCTTCTTTCAAATTATTACCATATATAATGCTTGTTATATCTTCTCTTCTGAGATGTTTAAATACCATGTTCCATATAGATCTTAATAACGCTTCATATTTCCATCCATAATTCCATCTGCTTGACTGCTGTCAGTGCCTTCTTAATCCTAGACCTTCTACGTCATCTTGACATTCCTCTTGACTCGATTTGAGCGCTATCCTTTCATAACTCTTCCCATAATCTCAACTACGGCTTAATGTCTGCTGGCGTAGCCGATAGCCTCAACTAGGTATCGGGTACAGTACCTTTACGTATTGATGCCTCGTCAAATAGTGACGGTGGGTGAGATGCTAATTCGAACTCAAAATAAGATTTCAACTTAACGGGGCTGTCACAGATGCATAAAATTCGATTGAATATTTGCTGGGAGTTAATTGAGACTTCTTTAGATCTCACTTTGATAGACTTGAAACTTGCCTGTGTTGTAACCATATCCTTCCGCTGTAGGTTTATGTCATTGAAAGATTTTCCCACCATATTTTCCATTGCTTTTAAGCCAACTTCATACACATCATCGCAATTAACTGAAGAGTCTGATACCAATCCCGTTGAAAGAAAAACCAATTCACTGCTGCCGCAAGCAAAAGGGTTGTGCTGACTTAGCCAAACTTTGAACTTTGATAAATCTTGTAGGTCTCTGGATTTGCGGCTTTCTCTCAGCTCTACATGTTGCTCGTGAGTATTGTAGTTCAGTCCAAGAAAGCTTCTAAATGCTTCACTTACACGTAAAAATGAAGGGGCTCCTAAAAACCATTTGTTTAAGGTGCTCTCAGTTATTCCTCTACCGTGCGTTAAACCTGCTATTGACTTTAACGACTTCATCAAAGACTGCTCTATACACATATCACTCCAATTTCCAGACCAAAACTCTTCTTTTCTTCTTATAGTGAAAAGACCTTTCGTTACAAAAAGTTCGTACTCTTTGTCAGTTAGCTTTGTTCGCAGTTTGTCCATTTCTTGGACATACTGAACCCTTTATCCTCTGATGGATAAATGAATCGATGTTTTATTTCTACAATTAATTAATATTTCCACCAGCGTCATGAAATAGCCAGACGAAGATGAGGAAACTTCAAGCATTTGTTGGAGACCTGCAGCAGTTTGACAAAAGGCTAAATACTTAAGGAATATGAAAGGAAATAGCCTATCGATGATTCAGAAGGACAGGTGCTGGCTACCTCAGAATAGAAGGGACGCGAGGTGAGACACGCTTGAGGCATGTTCATTGTACTATTCGCGCCTAAAAAAAATGTAATGCAGTAACTTGAGTGGCTGATGGTACTACTGGACACTCCTACTAGGCCGAGGTCTGATGAAAACCGCGAAGGCAACGTAAAAGTGGAACCAATAGGAGATGAATGCTTATGAACGCGCCAAGTCTAGCTGGGGCACGCGATAGCTAGCATTAACGCGGGAGATCGGCTAGACAACATCTCTACGATCGATTCTAGAATTAATGGGCATATTCTTGACCTGCGCATTTTTACGAGTCCAGTGATATTTGTTTCATTCCTGTACTACTATTGTTTTGAGAAATTTTTATATATTTTCCCCCTCTATCGATACTTAGGGCCTGTTCATTTATAAGTGGCGTGAAGAGCCAAGATGAACATAACATTTCGTGCGTCTGAGGACGTTAGAGACATAACTTATTCTGCGTGTCCGAGGACACAAGTTATTTTCATTGGTGTGTCGAGAGGCACTTGTACTTTTGTGTCATAAAGACACTGTTATAATTTTGAGGCTACAAGTTGTGTTAAATTCAGTGAGTGTTAGGTAGTCACCAGCACTACAATAAATAGGGCCAGTTTCGTCGATAATTCGCAAATAGACTAGTCCAGGGAACTGAGTACCTGGATCGGCGAATTTAGCAGAAGGAAACAACGTGTGTATTAACTGTGTAATTTTTTTATTATCACGAGATGACGTCGCACTGGGAAGAAGAAAATTGTGAACACTCTGTCGAGATGTCACGGAGCAGCTAAGCATCTAATCAGGGAGATGGCTGCAGATGTCCGCTGACGGGTGACTGGCCGAGGATGAGTACTGAATAATATTCTTATTATCTGACAAATCAATTTATGGTATATGGGACATATTTTGTTTGTAAATATCTTGCTTGTGTTGATTAACGTAGTGTATTTAGTTTTGGTCTGACACACATTTTGCATGGAAACAGCTCGCACAATTGTTTGTAGACGTAGGTTCATGTTTGTTTGTTATAATTAACGTGGCTATGTGGACGACCGTGTTCGCATATGTTAACGCAATGCGGTTAAGAATCGTCTCTAGGAGATATGTTGTGTTTCAGAAGTAGGACTGAATTAATATAATCATAAAGTAGATTGGCGGGTAAATCGATCTTTGTAGTGTTTATTATTGGTCAGATTCATTGAGTTTATTGCCTTTGGAGCAATGTGAGTTGTGGCGAAGAGCATTCAGCTCTCTCAAAGGTTTTAATATTCTTAAATAAATTGTGAGCATCTGATTCAACCGACCTGTGTGAAAAGTGTTATGTCATTCCCAGCAATGAGTGTGTGTGTGTTTTATTGGTCATTACAAGCGGGAATTTCAGCCTAGACTGATTTCTGTCAGCTTGATGCCGAGTCCATATCGTGACCTTGCGAGGGCGTGTGTGACTATATCGATTAATGTCTTGCCATATGTGCATGTGGTTGAGATTTCTACGAGATAACGGGACAGTAGGTCAAGTTATTTTTACACACTGGGGCTGGATGATGACAAAAGTTGAGAGGAAGGGGGGAACCTGCTTTCACAAGGCGGGTTGAACAGATTTCATCGAGGTCATTAGTGGAGTACAGGTTGGCTCCGTATTAATAGTTGAAATACAGAATAAGAACTGATCGATGATAAATAATTGTTTAAATAAATGGGAGTTGCCTACGAATCATTATAATCTCCGAAGCGTTATCTTATCGCATTTTTTTATTCATGTAAAATAATGTCAGCCGTGAGGCATATGTTTTTTTTGTTTGTTGTTGGTTTATTTTTAGTCTTGTGTCAGTGACTCCGAATGGTCACGTGCGGCGCTGTGTTTCCTTGTTTGTTTGTTTGTTTGAGCATTTGGCCTTGCAGGCAAGCTCGTTGTCAGATGAGCTATCTCACTGGGAGAGGGTCTCGAGGGAGATTCCTGTAAATATTTGATATTAGGTTGTGTGTCAGCATTAATTTAAGGGTTTTTATTAGTGTTGTGTCCTATATCCGTAAACGTTGATTTACGAGATGATTGTTCGTAAGCACCGTGGCTGTTAGCCGCTGTAAACGAACAGTCATCCAAGTACTCATTCCTCGTAGTTAGTCATTACGCGTGCATAAAATCCTGATGCAAGTTGGTGGAACTTGGATCCACACTTTTATTAGGAGGAGATCCGTCTGATCCCTCAACGTTATGTATATTTCTGTCATGGGAAGATTCAGGGAGGAAT
Source organism: Meconema thalassinum (assembly GCA_946902985.2). Classification (NCBI taxonomy): domain Eukaryota; kingdom Metazoa; phylum Arthropoda; class Insecta; order Orthoptera; family Tettigoniidae; genus Meconema; species Meconema thalassinum. The sequence continues at coordinate 58,778,312 of OX336398.1, read as the reverse complement.
AATATTGTTGTTATTTATATTCATTTATAGTCATTAAATTATGTTATTATTTTACGTCTTGTCACTTCCTTTCTTAAATATAGTTTTAATCTTATGACCCTTCTCTCAGTAGAGCATGTTGTTTGGCGAACGTATATATCACACTATGAACTGAGCGCGACCCCTTGATAAAGATTCTTGCATATAAACACTGCGATACTGAAGGGTTCAATACATATGAGCAGATTTTGCGTAAGGAAGGTGCCCCGCAGCATGAAAGTAAGGAAGCATATCGGTGGCAGTATCTAAGTGCAATTTCCAGTTCCCCGTTCTCTCAGCTAGGATAAAATTTAAGATTAGGTCAACTTGCTGAATTAGATTTAGCCAAAGCTTTGATGTTCTGCTGACTGACTTCTTCACATTGATATGGTCTGTCAATTTTGACACGGAAGATTGAACAGCTTTATCATCACAAGCAGTTGCTTGAGAAATTTCACTGCGAGAAAGTTTGTAGTAAATTGTTCGCACGTCATTACAAAATACACTTTCATGTACAGGTGCATCTTCTGTCACTTTTTCAACAATAGCAGCATAAGTTAATATGTATGCCCTCACAGCTCTGCAAAGGCATGCCCGGTAAGCATGTGTTTGACCGTTGCCTTGCCGTACACTGTTTCCCATAGAGACTCTATTCCACTACCTTCCATTATACGACCAATACATCCTAAGTATGACATAAGTAAGTGAAAACCTCCTAACCTTACAACAATTTTTGTCAAATCAGATGGATCTTCAGAGCCACCGACGATTTCCATAGCTTTTAAGTACAGTGGCTGGTCAAAGGTCACAATGCATGTGTGCTTGTTCTTACTGCACTGCTCAGCTGCAAAACATAATGCTGTGTACACTGATGATGGGTTGTTTGGATCAATATCTATGAAGGGCATAGCTAAAATGTATGAAGTTCCATGGTTTTTTAACTTTTTGGTTGAGACACTCATAAAACCATTCCATCCAGGTTGAGTGTTACATCCACTGACCTATAGCAGATTAAGTGGATGAATAAAATATACTGTATTTGTATTTGTTTTCCTTAATGATATAACATCTGAAAAGTCTTCCATAACGATTCCAGCTAAGCCACTGGTTCTTTTCTTTACATACGCTAGCTTACGAATTTCTTCTGCAACTTTGAACGATCCGTCAATTAATCTAGGTACTTCTGAGGTAATGGAGACATGGGACGATGGAGAGATACATGCAATTCCTCCCATCGCATGAAATGTATTTAAACCATCCAATGATCTTACGTTAACGTCAGCGTTGTCGAAAACGTACTGTGTAAAGGAATTACATTTTATGACTGGGGATCCCTGCGTTATTAAAGACCTTATGTACCTGTCACTTTCATAATATGAAGAACATACTCCCAGCGCAGAGAGTACCTCAATGAGACCCATACATTCTATTCAAATATAAAGCCAAAGAAGTTTGTATTGACGACAAGGAAGACCTTGGTCTTACAGTTGAAATTATTGTATGGTTAATTACAGCACGTTTTCTACTTATATCAGGGGACGAATTTCCAGCTCTTTTTTAGTTACTGTAGTTGTAAAAAGTGCCAATGTTTCAGGAATCAAATCATTTTATACAGTACTCACTTCCTTTTTACTTGCTTATTTTCCACAGTCATAATTCATATTTGTATATCTTCCCTAGCGATTTCTGCTGCTGTTCTAACAATTCTTTTACGTTTGTCTTCAGTAGTTGTTTCTCTGTTTTTGTACCACGAATCTAATAAATTGTGACTAGTATGTGACATACATAAAATACTTCTCTTTCCAGATAAATTATGTACAACTAGCCGATCTTTGAAAAAATCTACAAGTTTTGACTTGAGATAATAATCACTATAGTCTATATCAGAACCACATAACTCCACTACTATCTCTCTTAATTCTTTTAGTGAATACTGGCACTCATTGTCGCTCTCAAGGTAATTATTAAGCAAATTAAATTTATCTACAGACTCGGCTAATAATAGACGTCCTACCATTTGTTCATGAGGTTTAGGTTTACAAAAGTCCTTATAACATTGCCCATGATGACGGGCTTCGGCCGCAACTAAATCAATCACATCTAAAATCCTGGACTTAACTTTACAGGCCCAATCATCATTCCTATTATCACAAGCATTAAGGATAGTTTGCTTTATTTCAATTGTTGAAACCTCATGAATTCGGGTTCGGTATTGAGAAGGAAGTTTTGAGTCAAACACAGCATTTTTTTTCACATAAACAGTCATGCTTGAAATCAAATTTGGTGTCTAATTCTCTGAGAAGGCGCTGCGAGGTGAAATATTCCGAATTTTGAGCTTTTAATGCTGCTTTAATATTGCTAGGTCTGGTATAATTTTGCCTGCATACAGTATGTACTTTTATTACATCGACGTTAACAAGTAACCTATGGATTTCGTCTTTTCTCTCAATACTACATTTTATTAAAGTGTTTATACCTTTAGTGACTGTTACCTCGGCATCTTTCACTTCCTCATTACATATTACGCATTTATTGGTAAAATCAGTCATTATTGAAAACTGTTGATAATAAAGAGCGCCTAGCTGTAAAGTTTGTGGGTAACAGTTCAGATTTAACAAGTTTTTACTATTTTTAAGGGTTACCTTTTATCTTGCTTATCTCGCTCAACAATACATAACAATAGCAAAACTATCAGCATTTCACTGCACTTGGCACAACACAACAACTTGTATTTCTGTACAAAAAGTAAAACTATCACGAAACACAAAATGCAACGAACCGCACAATGCCATGGTTAACCGAACACTAAACAGGCAAGGCCCACTAATAACGAAAAGGACTCAATAAGCAGCGTAGTAGAGATAAGAGGGCAGTAAACAAACAAGTGGCAACGTGCAGTCTGACTCATGCAGACAGCCAAGCGGCCGAGTCACCACACCACGCTATACGCGGCTGCCCGGGGGGATGCGCGGTGTCCGCTACTGTTCATCGCTCTGTGAAGCCATCATGTTAACAAATATCTTTTGTATACCCATAACGTTAAAGATAATAACAGTAGCTAAACATTTTAATCGAACATATTTTTTCTACGACATACAGTAAGGGTAAATAGTTATAATTAGTATAAATTACTTTTTGTTTTTTTCAATGACAGTTTTCTGCATATATTAATGTATTATGGCGATAATAGGTTGTCTACATAAAAATTTATTCTTAAATAAATTGTTAAAAATATTGTAAGGAGTAAAATAAAAAACAATCACGTCTGTAGCTTTATTAGTTTTCGAGCTGTAAGCATTTAACCATAGTACTGCTCTAGCAAGGTATAGGAGGGGGTGGGGAAGCAAGAGGGGTGGGGGTCGGGACTTTGCAATTTTTGGCTATTTACTTTGTATACTAACATCCTGCAAAAATTCAGCTTTCCTCTAATTAGTTAGCGTATATTTTTACCTTTATTGACTGGGCTATATGTAAATTTGAACCTCAAGATTACGTGGGGTGAGATGTTTTAGAGAAGTTTGTATATTTTTCAACAAATAAACCAGTAATTAACTACATTTTGTGTAATTTCATTTCACCATGTAGGACACCTTAATTCAAATTGAGCACAGTTCTTCAATTATGCAAAAGATAGTCATTAGCATTAAACTATAAAAATATGTGTACAATAGTGATCACTGATCTCCAAGAACAAATTAATTAATTAATTAAGTTCGAATCTATTTAATTTTTTAAAGAATCTTAAAATATTAGTAAGTAAAAAAACAAGTAGATAACTAATTTCTTTATATAATTTATTATGAAAACCATTAAAATTGTAGTTATATCAAAACTAAATGAACTTTATGTTTTAAAAAGATGAAAAAGCCAACGAACTCTCTCCTTTTGTTGTATGAAAGAAATGTATTAAACAAATATGAACTATTGAGGGGGCGACAAATGGACTTTAGCCTATAGCCTTAAATCCGGCCCTGATAGCAAGTTTGTTATGAAGAGGAAAAATCATTCTATAATAATGCGGGGGCGCTTATGATGGCGCTCCCTGGCTTGGTAAACACCCAATCTGTTGATGAGTGGGTTTGTACTGAGTGTGGCTGTTCTATATAGTCTAACTGCCTGTCCATGAATTATCTGACTGATAGTCGGGAGATGCGGCAAAACCCCGAACTTCCGGGTAGGTGACCTGATCCTACTGCAAGAAGACAACAGTCCTCGCCACCAATGGGCAGAGGTGTAATCGAGGAACTACCACCTGGACGAGACGGAAAACTCAGGACTGTCATACTTGGCACGCCAGACAGGAACCGGATAACGCGTCCAATTCATCTGGTCATATCTCTAGAGCAGTGGCAACACCACCTGGAGAGAAGGCCTTGCAATACGTATTTGACAAGCGAGTGACGTCACGTAAGCCCGGCCATGGAAATTGAGACATAACATTCGAGTTATGTATTTTTAACTCCTGAGGCTGGCTGAATTTCGTTTCAAACTCAAATCAGAATTATATTTTTAGGGGCAGATGACGTCGTAGTTTCGCCTCTTAAAACAACAATAACTAACTAGAATTATATTTCTCGGCAGAGGTGGGAATCAAACCAGGACCTTTGGACAGATATGATTGACTATACTGTAGATATTAATCTCTGTTTTAACTGTTACAGATTAAACTTAATTGGTTATTTGTGTATGTGTCTTTTCTTCTCGTTGTGTACTCGACATTTCACGTTAAAATGGGGTGAATATTTTTCAAGTTTTCTATTGAATTCTTCTATATATCGCATTTATTGAGACAACAGTGTTTTCCGTCAAGTTCGCAATCGCAAGGTTCGAAATGCATAAATTCAGACTTTCACCACCGGCGTTGAAATAGGAATCTCTGTTTCGCGGGCTTATAGGCCGTGTTCTCAGGACATTTTGTCGTCCTGACGTTTCGCTGAAGACTGTGTTCAGCATGTTCACAGATATTACAGTAAGCGAGGTAAAACAAGTAAACAGAAGATATATAAATAGTCAACAACCCAAACAGAGGCTACCATAGCAACGGCGTACCACATAAAAATAATGCATCAAGGACAGGGCTGCTCTTCTGTTGCATCTTCTCGTCTACGACGGTCAATGAGGGCAGGCTTGAGGGGATTAAGGACTGGAAGCCAAGCTCTGTTCACACGTTCTGCTTCCTCCTTCAATCAGTTGTGTGGTGTAATCCATACGCCCTTCAATCTTAAGGAGGATGCAGAACGTGTGAACAGAGCTTGGCTTCCAGTCCTTAATCCCCTCAAGCCTGCCCTCATTGACCGTCGTAGACGAGTAAATACAATAGAGGGCGCATTGCCACACTGCGCCTGTACTGTGACGTGAAACCAACATCTCGATCAGCTGACTGAAGGGTAATGGCTCAAGACCGACTACAATTGGCTAATGGCGAATGCTAAGCAACGTCAAGGAATACAAAAGGAGCTCCATATTGGATAATTCTATTATCACTATCCGCAGTTCCCTTCAGTCAGCTGATCGAGATGTTGGTTTCAACAATGTGACGTCATCAGACATCTATTGAATTTATGGTCTAAGGTTGTTGACTATTTATATATATTCTGTTTACTTGTTTTATCTCGCTTACTGTAATATCTGTGAACATGCTGAACGCAGTCTTCAGCGAAACGTCAGGACGACAAAATGTCCTTAGAACACGGCCTATAAGCCCGCGAAACAGAGATTCCCATTTCGAAATGCATACTTATCGATTATGTTCGAAAACGTCGGTTTATTAGCCTACCGGTAGTGTAATGTATCGATCGCATCAATTTCTGACTATATGTTTCATTTATGGTTACGTTATTTATTTATTCGCGTCTGTAGAACGTAATTTGATACATAAACACTCAGTCGCGTTTCCTCACAGCTTGTTCATAGCAGCAGCGCTGGGTAGCGCGCTCGCTGACGGCCGGAAGGCTATGACGTCATAAATCGTATTGCATGGCTTTCTCTCTAGGTGGTGTTGGCAGTGGCATCTGGTGCAGAAAATCAGTTGTGTGGTGTAATCTATACGCCCTTCAAAAAATAAAATCAGAATAATTGTAATTTTTATAGTGCATCTAATAACAAAATTTGGCTGTAGAATAAATATTAATTCTTTACGAGATGGTTTCCTCCCTTTATATTACTTTCACAAGGCTAAATATTGAAATATATATAATTTGATTCACATACCTTCTGGGAGCTTATGGGAGTTCATTTTCGATTTGCATCGGCATTGCTGCACTGGAAATAATTACTTGTACTTCCGATAACAGTTAATTCTAACGAGATTCCTCGCCATCTTACATTCACGTCACCGACTCTTTGAGTTCGTTGCAGTCAATTGCTACATGTTTCCCGCAACACCCCCTAGTGCAGCGAATCCACGACCTACTAGCCGGGCAGTGCCACGCTGTCACTCGAATCACCTTTCTGTGGGTTCCAAGCCACATGGGAATTGCGGGAAATGAGTTAGCTGATCAAGCTGCAAAAGAGGCGGTATCACTACCACCTCAACCAATGGAGGAACCTGCTAGAGATATTTGCTCTCAGTTACGCCTACAGGTTCTGGCTTTTTGGGAGAGTCAGTGGCTAGCTGATCCACTGCCCAGTAAACTGAGAGCGATCAAGGGAACTAATCGCGTGTGCCCGAGCTCCTTCCGGGCCCGGAGAGAGTCCGTCATTTTGTGTAGGCTAAGGATAGGTCATACAAGATCCACCCACTCGTACCTAATGAGAAGGGAAGACCCCCCACTTTGTACCTGCGTAGCCGTTTTCACCGTGGCCCACATTTTCACCGAGTGTGTTGATCTTGCTGACTTACGAAGAAACCTTGGTTTGCAGATGACACTCAAACTTATATTAGCCGATGACGCGGTGGCTGCTGATCGCGTTATCCGCTTTATACGTGAGAGTGGGTTAGGGCCAGCAATATACATTTTCCAGTATAAATTGACTCAACGACTTGTTCGTTTTTTTATGATAATGTTTTGTTTTTTCCGTAATTTTTGTTTATTTTTATAATTTTTATTTTTATTTAATTGTTTGTTTTTGTTTTATTAATTTTTGGTATTTTTAAATTTAGATGTCCACCTCAAAATTTTAAATTCAATTCAAAATTTGTATTCTTTAATCTGTGTTAAGAGGGGCAGATGACCTCGTAGTTCCGCCCCTTAAAACAACAATAACTAACTAACACGCTACGTCATACCCGTTGTCAATGTTGCCAACATGTCCAATACAAAATATACCTCACGACATGAAATAAAAGGCAAAACTATTGACCTGGTTAAAGATTATTGATGCGTGACTTCCCCCACTTTGCGTGACAAAAACCAGGGGTGTTATCTATTAGCTAACGCGCTATCAATCCACCATTGCACAGTGGGTCAAAATCGAAATCTAGGGGGACAAAATTATTTTTACGTTTTAATCATGAATTTAGAGTGAAAACCACGTATATAATTTGTTTACTTCATAATAAACATCAGTTAAGACCTTTTTAAGCTACGTCTACACATGCAAGAAATTGTCTATGACTAGGAGTTGGATAGAGCATTCAGTTATCTCTTCAGAACAATTTTCTACCCCTAATTTACTTTTAGCAAAGTCACTAAGTTCCACTTTTCACATATCGTCGAACCCAGTGCTTCAAACAGTCGTAAACGTGTGAGAACTGGTTGCGCGGCATCTTCTAACGTAAAATAACTAAGTAAGTTGCAAAAAGATGCAAACAATCTTATAACAGGCGTAAACTACAAGACTTTATCTACATTTTAACATTAAGTAGAAAGTGACGCAGAGTGACGCGACATACTAAAAATCTAAGTAAAAATATAATTTTAAATATAATAGTTAAATTTTATATAATGCAAATATAGCTAAATTTACGTAACAATTACGCCCATTAATAACTGAAACACGTTACAAAGATCATACCTTCAGCTGCATGTTCCATCTTAAAGCATCACACTAACCACAAAGACAACCAAACCACAGCCACTTACATTCACCCTCCAATTCTGGCTGCTCGAACAGTGGTGACAGATTTACACTAAGATGCGTTTATATCCCAGAATAGTGAGCGGCAATTATATGAAAATGCTGTAGAAGTAATAAATTTTGATTTTTTTTTAATTATGAAAATAAATAAGTTTGTCCTAGATTTCGATTTTGACCCACTGTGCATTGGTCTGGACGAAAATATTGGTCTAGGCAAAACCATTGGTCTGCCGGTTGCGATCCGATATAGTACAGAATGCGTGTGGTTGGCATTACTGACTCCTTGAAAAAGATGGATGCCAAAGTCGCAATTTCAACTATATAAGTAGTGATCCTATTAGGGAAGGCTGGGTGGGTCACAGACAGCGGAGGAGGAAACATCTATTACTATATCATCTCCAGATATTTTCCCGACTGTTGATTCAGGTGAATTCGTTAATTTCAGTAGTTAAAAAAATGTTATACAAAGGAAACTCTCTTGTGAAGTTTAACCGAAAGATTAAAAGACCTTCTGGCGGGAATACTGATGCCTACCTCTAATATTTCCCCTCGTTTGCTTTGAGCGGTTCCCTATTAAATGCTACCGCAGACTCTTGAGCGAGCCATCTGCCACGTTCTCATATCGTGTGACCAGTGCTGCTGCTCTGTGGTCGAACGAAGAATCGTTGTGATGTCTCGGCTGTTGTCCAAACAGCTCAACGGAAAGGTTGGGCACGCATGCGCAAGAGGCAGAGTTCATGTTTGCTGGAAATAAACGTAGAAATTGTCGCTGATCTGCGATCTACACAGCCATCGTAGTAGAGCGCACGACTAGTTAGGCTTCGTCGTTGTGAGGGGAGTTGATATATCTCCTATTGTGAGGTTTGAAGCCATAAAGGAAGCAATCGAGATTCACCTAGCCAAACGAAACAATCCCAATAATCTAAATAAACACACTTTTATGGAGAGTTCACCCCCATTTCACTCTACTAAAAACACTCCCTGTAGGAAACATGACACAACTTAGCGATACAGCCAAGTTAGATTTTAAAAAAGGGGGGGGGGGGGTCGAATAGTGGTGGTTAATAGGTAAATGTTATCTGGATCAGGTGTACTATGTACTTTTTTCTGCAATAAACCTAGGCCGGTATACGCGGCAGTATTAAAGGTGCCGGGACGTCTTCAATAGACCGGGCAGCGTTTAGTTCGAATGGCTTTTTAGTCCACGCGTGGCGAAGACAGTTCCACGGTCTTTAATAGTTGTAGGTCTTCCTGCATTCAATAACATACATTCTTATCTAGATTTGGCAACGTCACACAAATAAACATAGCACTGACCTCAGAAAGCACACAGGAACAAAGGGGGGAGAAAGGAAAAACCAGTTTCGTCCAGTTAACACCCGGATTAGTCGACCAAATCTGGTGCTAGAGTGAACACGAAGCTACTCGAAGTTCCAGTCAGGAAGACAACCGGATAAGTATCGGCCTGTATTATTACAGTATAACCATAGTTGATTTTGCAAAACCATATAATCACCCCAAACAGACAAACTCCGGATTTTTTTATCACCATTTTAGCATTTCACCTAACATTAGATATACTGCATTTAGCATACACCGACAGTTGCAGTACCAATACTGCAACTAAATATTTGTACATATTGTAAATATTTTTCACCTGTATTCTCAAACATAGATGTTATCGTCTAAGTGTAATGGATCTGATGATGATCGCTTGACGATCGAAACTGGTCATCCTAGTGTATTTATTAATTTCATGTAATTTATTTCAGGATTATGACATAACCCAGCTCTTTTTGGGTACATTCGTGTTGACCGACTGAAAAGCACCAAACTTTTGTTTTTGATATCTCCTATTCTTTGACTGACGTATTTTTTAATGCGCTGTAATTGATTGTAGATAATATTATTAAAGTAATTTATTTTCAAATAAAAAAAATGTGCTGCAGCACTTCAGCACATAAGGTGCAGCCGCCGCTGCTCTTAGAGATCGACCAGGGTAGGCAAGGATGTGGAAGACTGACTTATCTTTGTTTGTTATGAACTTTGTGAATTAAGTGTTATATCTGTACATAAGTTCTTTGGAGTTGAAATAAGATGGCGTTATGTTGTGTTTCCCCGTGCTCCTTTTCACTCATTCTCCACAGGCTCCAATACACACGATGTTTAGTTGGCATGGCTGTTTGAATGATATCATCGTTTTCCACATGTTCGCAGGGAATCCTCCAAAGAAGAAGGGTCATCGCTTTGCTGCAGCCGTATAGGCTTCTGCAAGATCCGTGACAAGATAAGGAAATCCGAGAACTCTATTTCCCCAGTCGTCGATGAATAAATACTCCCTCAGCGAGTCCAATATGGAAATCATGTTTTCTTTTTTTTATTGACGCCTTTAGCCCTTACAGTGTCTTCTCAGGAATATTCCTCGCTAATACCTTCGCCTTGCGAGTCATTTTACGATATATTCCGCAGGCTACTATCAATTTACATTTAATTACGGAAGATGGCAGGAAAGTATTGGACATACCTTAAGAACGCACCTCGGACAGGAGATGACTGCGTGAATGTTTTCATTTATATGTTTTTACGTTTTGTTAGATCTTCGATCATAAATCCAATAGTTGGCTGATGACGTCACATTGTTGAAACCAACATCTCGATCCGCTGACTAAAAAGGAACTGTGGTAGTTTGGAAAAGGAAACAGTTCATTGATTATAATGTTTTCTTGTAGCAAATGTAATGCATAGTTGTTAAAATGCAACGCTTACTAAATCAATAGACTTCCATATTTCCATTTGCCCATGTTGTTTTGTTCACTTTCATAAAATACTGAAGTGGAAGGTAACGCTGAATGAAAGCTCATCGAACGATGACATTTTCTAAAGCACCGGTACTGAAATTAGCCAAAATACATTTTCTAATAATGAAAAATACATTAGGAAATAATGTAGTGATAGATTGAACTTGTTGGGAGCCCTCGGGCGTTCAATCAAAGATCAAAAATCACTAGGCCTTGGGGGCGTGGTGGCTCAGCGGTCTAGCTGTATGCCTCTCACCAAGGCGGTCCGGGTTCGATTCCCGGTCAATGCATGTGAGATTTTCGAAGTGAAATGCCATGTCCTGTGGTTCGGATTCCACGTAAAACGGAGGTCCCGTGGCTCATGATCTCAAGATTAACGGTCACGTTAAACTAGAAGCTTCCTTCCTTTTTTTTCACTAGGCCTAATTCTGAGTTGGATTTGTTATTACTTATTTACAAGAGGGGATCCTGGATGTATGAGTATTACGGAACACGACAACCACTTTTAACACCAAATCTGTTACATTCTTAAGCTTTGCTACCTTCCGGTACGTAAAGAAACATGCGATGCTTTTCCCAATGCCGTATAAATTACGAAAATATGTGTTTAAATCCTCATTAAAAATCATCTCCCCACCTACTCCTATCACCTTCCATTACGAGTTCCTCTGTTTACCCTTCAGTCAGCTGATCGAGATGTTGGTTTCACGTTACAGTACAGGCGCAGAGAGGCAATGCGCACTCTATTGCATTTATGCTCGAAGTGTTAGATAGATACTGCACCCTTCAATAAAGCATGGTTTTGTCGAGAGTCATCTACGGGGTCGTGTTCAGTCCTGACTGCGTTATACAGCAAAGTTCGCTTAAAACAACATGCTCTAATGAATAGAAAGGTCCATGACAGAGGCTATACTAGAAATAAAATGAATAACAAGTAGAATAAAAGAAATTTAATGACTGAAAATGATGTGCATAATAATAATAATAATAAATAAAAGAAATCCTCCCTGACTTTTAACCCCTTAATTAATAATAATAATAATAATAACACTGAGCGGTAGGAACTCGCTCGTCACAACAAGACAATGTGAATACAGCTTCACTCAAAATAATAAATCATAACATAAACTTTGAGCTGTAAGAACTCGCTCGTCAACATATGGATACAAGTCCATTTTTCCTGGTCAAGAAGTTATATAATGTGTGGTGTACTGCTCGTTAATAAGAAACTGAGTACTGATGCGAGTCCGTTTACAACTGAAACAGTCATGTTACTCACGGAGTTGCATCTTTTAAATCACACTACGGCTATGGGACCCACCCTTAATAAATACACTATAATTACTACTGACACATGCAAGATCTAAAAATATAAAAAAGAATGAAGAATCTCCCTGAGATTCTAGCTGGTGCCAGAACACATAAATGAACACAAAGAGCATACCAGAATAGGCCAAAACGCTCTCATAACAACCTGGGAACATAGCCTCGCGCACCCTAAGTTGACACGGGTCATTGAACGCGTAAAATAAACACACCAAAAATTGAACCAACAACAACAAAATACAAGCCTAACGGCTGAAAAACTATGTTTACATTTTTATAAAACGCCAGACAAACAGGAGTTTCGGGAGCTACCTTACAACTATGGACAGCACCCATTTAATCAATCAATACTCATTATAACCGATCAGGTTTTTGTGAATTTTAACACAACGTCTTAAAGTGAAGTACAGGACCCAGGCCTGTTACTAATGACAAGACGCGTTATCTGATTAGAGCGCGCCCTTCTTGTATGAGTCATCGCTGTCTCAATTATCTCTCTTAGTCGCTCAAGCCAGGTGCAGTTTCCCTCTGGAAACTCAAACATATCTCACTCATCCCCTGGATGGCAAGAAAACACAAATATATACCACAAGTCCAGCCTCGCGAGGTCATGAACTGGGCTAATGTGGAGCAAGTCAGAATAATCACCATGATATATTCTCGCTAGCACATCATAAAAATGTACACTACGCACCAAAAGCTTGGACTGACTCTCATACACTTACCACTGGGTCGGCTCAAAACAGATCAACAATATTGCGTCCATTGACACACTAAAAAAAATACACAACAAAAACTCGGGTGCAAAGTACCATCCCGTTCAGATCTGCTGAAAAGGCAACTATCAAAATAATCCTGATCCGTCATAAAATTCTACTCACAAATAATCTTTACCCTCCAAATTCTATTTTTAATCTCAAAATTAATTCAGTTCCATTTCTGTTATAAGGCATACCTCCGAATAATAATGCTTGACCGCGATTTACGCGAGCGAAAGCGAGCACGAGCTGCGCGTTGCCCCGTAAAGTTGAACAAACACAAATCACAATATTTACAAATTACACAACGCTCGGCTTGTCCCATATTTAATGTATCAGTAAACAAGAACTAACAATCTACATTACCAAACAAGCAAGCAAATATCTACAAAATATGTCCCATAATACCATAGTTGATTTAATAAATAAATAAATAAATAAATTCATTTGTACTCAATCCTTTAAAAACAGCGTCATGGAAACGTCTGCAGCCATCTCCTTTAAGATGTGTATCTCGTCATCGACATCTTCTGGCAAATGTCCTGCTGGTTCCAAGATCCGGTCTCCTTCCTAGACGCCATCTCGTGCTGAATTAAATAAAGTTTTGTCAGATACACACACGATATATTTCCTACTACATTCACCTATCAAGTACTATATTCCTTGACAATCTATTTGGTGAATTATTTCGATGAACTAGTCCTATTGGTAGTGCTGGGACTACAAATAAATCACTGAAGTTACACTTATAACTTGACGAAACTGTTCCATGTTCAAATTTAAAAAAATCAACGTCACGTCCTCAGACGCACAAATTAAAGAGTCGACGTTACGTCCTCAGACGCACAAAAATAAGTATTCTCTCGAAGTATTTTGGATCCTTATAAATGAAACTGACTAGGGTAGGTGTGGAAGGGGATTTATGAATAAAATATTCCATAATAATTATCAGACTAGCATGCGATCGGTATCATTGAGTTCGTAGCAGTGTGGAGGTTACGATTATGCTGTAGCCGGCTCGAATCGATCGTGGTATTAATCTGTAGATAACTCCCGCGTTCATTTACCAGGATGCGTTATCAAGCCGAGTTGCCGCTAAAACAAGGCGTCTATATATTATTGGCCCAGACTCTTGTATGTCTTTGCGCGCTTTTACATGTATTTCTGCAGTAGGGAGTGGTTAACATGATGATTGACCAATTGCCTCGTAGCATTCGATTTTCTTCTTGGCGGCAACCTTCCTAGCAACAGGCCATCATGTGCGTGCCCAAGCCGTCTCCGCGCTAAAAGTTGCACCTGTCCTATGTGTCAAGAATATTTATGCTTCTTCCTAAAATACCACAGGAGCTTAAACCATTGTGTCCTCTCGGCCACTGATTTCTCAATATTTCCCAACACCGTCTGGCTCTCATATCTGCTGTCTGTAGAAATGTATCAAAAGATGATGAATAATTATTAGAATCCTTTATACAGCCTGTGGATAAAGGGTTCAATACTTGAGTTTAACAGTATCAGCTGACATAATGATTGTAATGGCGGGCTCGTCCGATACAAATCTTGCTACGATTTCAAGGTATTTGAAAGAATCGACCAGTGATTAGACTTACAGTGATTTTGTAGACACCGTTGAAGAGATTGAGGGTATATCATCATGGTTTCATGGTTTCCCTGAACTCTTTGTGATTTTGTACGGTTTTACTCTCTTTAAATATATTTCTATACAATATAGAAATGCAAACATAATAAACATGTATTATTAAAAAAATGTTTCTTTTTAAATATGATCGCTCAAAGAATAGTACAAGATATTTCAGTGACACTGGAAGGGCTGGAATAGTAAGTGACATTGTCAGTTTTTCACTACAGCAGCACGATCTTCTTCTTTTTCTTTTACTACTTCTCCTTCTTAGCGTTATCCTGTAGGAACGGGGTCCGCTTTTTGGATCAATGCACGCCATTTTTTGCGATCTAATGCTTCCCATGAGTTCAAGTTTCTTGATCGTAAATCTGCATTAATTGTGTCCAGCCACCGCAGTTTTTGTCTCCCACGCTGTCTCTGGCCGTCGACCGTTAGATAGTAGGCCGAGCAAATGACTGAACTTTGTGGTGAACGGACAATTTTTATATATAATATTTGCAAATAGAGGTACTTCCCCTCTGGCAAATTGTACAAATACAGAAAATCACCAACAATAACATCAAACATAATATACACAATTCGCAATTTAGGAACTATAATAATTACTTCGTAGTATTTACACAACATTTCAATCTTCTCTTAAACACAACAATATGTTTGGGGAAAGGCTCTAAGACTGAGGCAGGTAATGAGTTCCAATTATCAATACCACGGTTATGAAAGAATATTTCCCTTAATTTGTACGCTGTGGTCGAACCCTGACTTTATGTGGATGACTTGCCCTGCTCAGGTAGGTGGGATTTCCCAGACGTTTGCTTAGTTCTCCTCATGCTGGTCCATGCTGCTAGAAGCTTCCTTCTATCTTCCAGGGATTCCCACCCTAGTTTTTCTATCGAGTTACACCACTACTTCTAGGATCAAAATCGTTGATCACAAACCTAGCGGCCTTCCTTTGTACCATCTTCAGCTCATTGATGAGCCCTACCTGATATGGGTCCCAAACCGCTCAGCCATATTCCAAGAGTAGCCTCACCAGGGTCAAATACCCTAATTCTTTTGCGGTTGAGCAACTGCCTGTTAATACTCGCATTACAAAATGAAGTGTGTCCATACCAACGGAGTTTCCATTCCTGCATTTTCTCATTTATTGGAGCTATATGTCGAATCGTTGTGTTGGGAATATGGTCGAGCAGAGAAATGTCTAAAGATCTTCGCAGCATCCGCATTTCCATGACATGAAGTGAGTGCTCAGCACTTGTAGGTGCTGGCCAACACTCGGTACCATATAATGCAACTGGTCTCACCATTGTGCGGTATATCTTTGATTTTAGGCGGATAGGCATCTTCTTATCACAAAGAACACCGGTGACATCTCTGAATCGCATCCAAGTCGCATTGATTCGAGCTCGTGCATCTTCATTCACACAGCCGTTGCTCTGCCATCGTGAACCTAGGTATCGGAATGCATTTGGTAAGATGAGTTCCATTAGTACCTATAACTAGGCTTGCCATACGTCCCTGTTTTATCAATGTCCCGGAAAACGGCTGTAAGATGTAAAAAGTGATGAATTTATGTGTTTAAGAATATTTTATGAATCGGTTACTTTTCAACAGTCAACATCGTTGAATATAGCGCACAGCGTCAAAGAGATCAGAAGTATTCAAACGAATGACGCATTGATTGTATGTAGAATCAACTTTGGCCTTTCTTGCTATGATTTTTATGAAAAGGTCAAGATATGAAAGACATTTTGAAAAAAGTATATTCAAGTCAAAAATATGAGTGGTTTGAAAGCAAAGATTAACATTCTTAACTTATTAATTAATTGTGTGTGTTTTTAGTTAAAAAAAACAGATTTTTTGTAATGTTTTTGTAGTTAGACAAAAAGTTGTAGTTTTTTTTTTTCAAAAAAAAAAAAAAAGACTTAGTAATTGTTCAATTAAACAATTTTATGAAGTACCAAATTGTATTTTGTAACACTTCTTTCAAGATGGTAGACCAGAAAAATTATCATTAAAAAGGAAAAATTATATATTTTTATGTCGCAAAAATTTCTTCTTATTTTTAAAAGGTGTGTAGAACTAACAATTTAGGGTGCCTGAATCCCCCCTCCTGTCACTTGCGAGGCTTAAAAAAGGCTTAAAATTCACCATTTTGCTTCCATTCCATACCCCTCACCCCCCCCCCCCCCCCCTCCCGGTAAGGCCATCCCATATTAATGTGTCCCGGTTTCACACACCAAAAATATGGCGAGCCTACATATAGTTCCAGGGGATGGAATCGTTTCTAGGTATTCAGTCTTGTGGGTGTTCAAACGAAGACCAAATCTCTGCAGACGATGAATTTCATTTATTACTACGCGTCTGACTACTGTCGACCAAAGTATTATGTGCACTCGAGTTTGAAGGTTGTTTGTGAATTAACCAATAGACCTACATAAAATCCAATAACATCATCATTTTCGTCGTTCTATTTTACGTTAGGTCATGTAGGTTTGGAATTTTTAATTTATATTCTAATATTTTTTATCGCAGTTGGAACACAAAAAGTGCACGTTTTTAAGCGTGTTTCAACCATGCGTCACATTTAAGATTTATTATCTCAAAAGCCCGTCATCAGATCGAATCCAAATTTTAACACAATATACATTGGAATGTTGTATAACTGGTTTATTAATTTCAGAATTTTGTGTGTCCAAGAAACAAAGTTGTTATCATTGTTGTAAGGTAACTTTTTCTCGGCTCGGGGTGGTTGGAAAATGTAGTTCTTGGTTGCGTTATAATCGTTATACATCAAATAGTTATGCTGTATGACTGTGAAATACGTAAATTAATTCACTTATTTTATATCGGTTTGTATTTGTACGAGGAAATAACACATGGTTCTCCCGCTAGCCGCTCCAAGAAAAGCTGTACAGCGTTGCTGAGATGGAGCCCATCACTTCCGAGCGAGACGCGCCATGATGCGTGTGCGCACCATTTCGGCAACGCTGTATAGCTTTTGCCGGAGCGGCTAGCTAGTGAAACGTGTGTTATTTTCCCGTAGAAATACAAACCGATATAAAATAAGTGAATTAATTTACGTTTTTCACAGTCATACAGCATAACTATTTGATGTATAACGATTACAATGCAACCAAGAACTACATTTTCCAACCACCCCGAGCCGAGAAAAAGTTACCTTACAAAAATGATAAAAACTTTGTTTCTTGGACACACACAATTTTGAAATTAATGAACCAGTTACACAACATTCCAATGTATATTGTGTTAAAACTTGGGTTCGATCTGATGACGGGTTTTTGATATAATAATTCTTAAATGTGACGCATGGATGACACACGCTTAAAAACGTGAACTTTTTGTGTTCCAACTGCGATAAAAAATATTAGAATATAAATTAAAAATTCCAAACCTACATGACCTAACGTAAAATAGAACGACGAAAATGATGATGTTATTGGATTTAATGTAGGTCTATTGGTTACTTCACAAACAACCTTCAAACTCGAGTGCACATAATACTTTGGTCGACAGTAGTCCATGCCGACGGCAGGGACAAGAACTACAGACTGTCAGTGGTATGATCAGGGCTTAGTTGGGCCGGTACTCACCGGCTCTCAGTACCGGTAGTTATAAAATTGCCAGAAGTCCAGGGTCGCGGGTTCAAACCCTGCCGAATTCATAGGATTTTTAAGAGCGTTAAAAATCCCTAAGTATGCCTTCCTTCGGAGGGGAAGTAAAGCCGGCGGTCCCATGTCATAGATTTATGGCATGTTAAAGAACCTTCCACTAATTACACATGTGTGAAGCTAAATTGTATAGGTTGCCAATGTTAAAATGACAAAATAAATGCCCCGTTTTCTCAGCCTCTATTAGATATATCAATGTATACTTTTTACAGACTGTTTATTGGTTCTTCGTCAGTGCACTGATCCTCATTCATATGCATATTATGGCCAAAAGATCTTCCAAGAAGATCAGTCAAGCTGCCAGATCACTGTTGCTCGATTAGCACCACCCAGGGGTCACGTGTAGGGTACTTGAAGGTAAAACCTACGGACGTGAGCAACTTCAACCCCCGTCATTCATATGGAAAACTATAATAGAATTTTTTAAATATGTTTTTCAGTGAACCTCTAAATTTTTCATTAAATATTTGGAGATTTTTTTAAACCTATCTACTTGAACAATTTGAATCTTCGAGGATCCACAGTATCAGTGTGCAATATACATTATATAGAAAAATAATTATGGAGATACCACCAGTAGTTCCTGAGAAAACGGGGCATTTATTTGGAAAAATGTAATTTTGAGAAAATCGATTTTAAAGTAAGAGTTCCATATAAACTAGCAGACATCATAAATTATTCACTTCAAAATCCTCCTGGTTGGTAATCATCATCTCCATCTTTATCACCAACTGCTTCTCTCCTTCTTTTGGTCATGTTTGTTGCAGCAATTTCCGCCTTCATAATTCGCTCTCTGTCCAACGCCCTGACACTGTTTATAGTATTGAAACCTGCTGGCAAACCAAGATCTTCCAATACTTGTAGTCTTGCTGTATGTCCATCGTTAAATGTAACTGCATCATACACACCCAACTGCAGTGTTGGCATACCCACAAATACATTTTTGGGGATTCTAGACCATACAATGTTATTGAAAGACTCATTTGTGTTTTGAGTTTTTCCCTTCAAACACTTCTTTAGTAACTCTGGGTGGGCTAGATCCTTAAACACAGGCTTGATGGCAAGCATAACAGCCTTTGCTATTGCATTTTTGTGTGTAAATGTACCAAATGAACCAGCTTCTTTGGCCTTCAAGTATTTACACCAGTTCTGGGAACAAAAGTTGTGAATCGGCTCAGAATCTGTGGAGACTTATGAAAATAAATAGCCCGAACTGATTTCTTCATGCCATCTAAATTATCTGAGTTGCTCCTGATAGCCATGCCATAATAGCTTGTGAGCTCATCAATGGTTTTGTCTGTCAGTCGACGCTTGATGGTCAAACCATCGGATAGAATGGTTTAGCCAAGCTGTTGTCGCAAGTTCCTCAAACGTCTGCCCATCCTCTTTTGAACGTGATTGATACATTCTAATTTTGTAATTGTCAAATCACAATAAGGCATGCTCTCTGACACTGTCTTATAAGTTTTGGAGTCACCATCTCCAAGTAATTGCACGTAGCGAACACCTCGCTCTTCTTCAGAACGCTGAAATATGTTTAGTGCAGAAGCAACTACCATGCCCCCACTTGTTCCTTCGTAGTTCTTGGTGCATGATTCCTTGTGTTTCAATACCTTTGTATTGTCTTTGCCAGCTTGAACACAACCCTGACAGTATTTGGTCATAGGCACTACATCTAGAACTTTACCATTCTCAATGCCAATAGCAGCTAGGTAACACTCTCAGGGGTTCACGGTTATTGCCTACACCCGGTCAAGTAAATCACTCGTACAGGTTGATGACGTCAGGTTCCCGGTAACCGTTACTCGTGTAATTAGATGTTCTAATTGCTCCTCGCTTGAAGAATGAATAAACACGGTCCAATCTGCAACTGCTCAGCAGGATAGAGGCTCTCTTATCCATCATGACTGTCACAGCCGGCTTCGCTACAACAGTTCTATTGGACTCTGCTTTAAAGGAGCCGGAAGGGAATACCTTCCAATGTTTATTTCGGTCATATCTAAGCAGTGGCGTACGCAGGATTCCCTTCTTCATTATCAAAGGGACAGATAACCTTGCTGTTCCGCCCCTTAAACGACAGTCATCATCATAATTAAAAAGATATTTCGATTAATCATGAAAAACAATAATTAATGACCGTTCTCTTTGCATGAAAAAATTTTAGGCCTCATTATTCTTTCAGTTCAATAAAAAAAACTGAACATGACCATAATTACGTGGTTGCTTATAATATCGATATTATGTGAGAGAAAAATAAATAGTCTCCGTGTTCCCACTGCCATTACTATTGGCTCACAAATCTGCATATCTTGATGACTTTATCTTTATAGGAATAAATAAAATTACAGAAACTGCTCATGTACAGAATTGTCTTTAACGAAACGCACACACAATTAAAGCAACCCGAAGCGACGTGAAAAAGGTTACCGAAGGCACACTTTAACAGTAAAACTGATCCATACTTCGCTCCAACGCTCAAGGAGGAGTCTTGCTGTGAATAGAGTAAAATATATACAGGAGTTAAAGACACCTCACTGGCGGTATCGTAAAACAGGTGATAGATGGGACAATACAGGGTCATCGAAAAATAACGGCAACATTTAAAAAGGTGATAGCACCGAAAGCCTTTATGTTAAACGTGTAATTTTTTCACTGAACGCCAGCTGGTTAAAGTAAGTTTTGTTTTGGAGGGGACGTGACCTTGCTATGCTCACACTAGATGCGCAGTAGCCAAGGTCGGCCGGGGGCGCGCGCGCCAATGAAGTCCTGACCTCACCCCTTTGGATTTTTTTTCTGGGGGTGCATTAAAAACATTGTGTATGCAGAAAAAAATCGGGATTTGAAGCACCTGCGGGAGCGAATTACTGCCGCCATCTTGACAGTTACTCCTGAAATGATTGCACGTACCAATCCAGCCATTGGGAAAGCGTGTGTTCAATACTGATGTTGGTGGTCGGCCTGGCCTAGATTTTTTCTCTCCAGTCCCTGTTTCCTTAAACTGATTAAACTATCGAATGACAGCTCTGTAATCAGGTGCAGTTTGTCGGTCATTGGCGCGCGTGCCCCCGGCCGACCTTGGCTACTGCGCATCTAGTGTGCGAATAGCAAGGTCACGTCCCCGCCAAAACAAAACTTACTTTAACCAGCAGGCGATCAGTGAAAGAATTACACGTTTAACATAAAGGGTTTCGGTGCTATCATTTTGTTAAATGTAGGCATTATTTTTCGATGACCCTGTATAGAGATTCAAGTAAAGAAATGTCTCTAGGAGGAGGGAGGAAGGGAGGGGGGGGGGGTTAAACCCTAAACCCTCCCGTCGGTACGCCAATGTATTTGAACAACATTTACTCAGAAACCCCTATTGACAGATGAAAAGCTAAACGAAATAGGAGAATTTTGCTACAAAGGGCCGTTTTCACCAACTCTTTACTAACGATTAGTTAGTTAATTCCTATTTAACTTGGCGGCTTCGGTGGCGTAGTCGGTAGCGTCCTGAACTGCTGTGCCCAAGGTCGCGGGTTCAAACTCGGCCGAATCGTTGAATTTCTAAGAGCTTTAAACGTCCCTCAGTATGCCTTCCTTCGGAGGGGAAGTAAAGCCGGCGGTCCCATGTCATAGATTTATGGCATGAAAAAGAACCTTCCACTAACTACACTTGTGGAATCTAAAATTTGTAGGTTAGTTTGATAACGCTATATTAGTTCCAACGTTCGCCATCAGGTGCTGACTGCTATGGCATTTAGTAGCCACGTCCGCAGCTAGATGTCGTGGACGGTAGCATTTGGGGGCAAAAGTAGGAACTACTTGTAAAAATTAATCGTCTGCAGTCCTTCTACCTGAACAACAGATAACACACACTAATACAGCCATCACGATTAACACCGGTTATCAGACAGATTCTACGCACACCCAAAGTACACGGGGCTACATGACCGCGTTGTCGCAACCCCTAAACTGAGGAACCAACCAACCTTATCCATAGGATAGTATGAACTTTGAATGGATTCGATTTTTCGCATACTGAGAAAGTTAGTGCCTTCTTTAGGGCCTTGAGCAGAAGGCAAGAGATACCATACAAAGAAAAATATTAGGGTATCAGGAAAGATGAGGCAAGGGTCAATTAAGGCGGGAAATTGAAACACTCCCTAGGCCTCGGATAGCGTAGTTGGTAGCATGCTGAGCTTCTATGCCCAAGATCGCGGGTTCAAACCCGGCCGAAATCGTCAATTTTTAAGAGCGTTAAAAATCCCTCAGTATGCGTTCCTTCGGAGGGGAAGTAAAGCCGACGGTCCCATGTCATAGATATATGTCATGTAAAAGAACCTTCCACTACCTACACTTGTGTGGAGCTAAATTATAGGTTAAATTTGACCAACGCTCTTAGGTTCCAACGTTCGTCGCCAGGAGCCGACTGCAGTGGCATCTAGAAACCAAGTCCTGAACTGGTAGTCGTTGACGGTGGCGTTTGGCGGCAACGTAAGAACTACTTGAATATTCAATGTCTACAGGCCTTACTTGAATTAAAAACAGATAAAACACACTTTTGAATAGATATCTGCATCCAAACTAGACGACAGAACTCCACCAGTAATGTTTTGTATTGCATTGTTTTAAAACTTCTATTTGAAACGGTTCAATCTAGATTTTACTGAAGTGTGAAGAATTGGCAGTTTCTGTTATTGTTCAAGTCCTTAGACAGGGTAAGCTGTGTGTTTAGTGGCAATTGGAAGCACTCAGATATTGGTTAGTGGTTATTATGATTTTCGTAATACTAATGGATATTTGAGGCCTTGATATCGCCAGACTCAATGAACGAATATGTTTCTATATAACAGATTTTTGTAGCTAATGTAATACCAGCGCAATATAATTTACTTAATCTTTAATCAGCTACACATCTATATATAAGGCCCAATCAGGAAGAATGCCCCCGAATGCTCCTCAGGACTTGCTCACCTGATGAGTTAAAACTGAGCAATTCCCTGCAAAGCAGGAGGCCATAGCCCTTATGGGATTTGTAAAGCTATGTATTATTATTATTATTATTATTATTATTATAACACACACTAATACAGCCATCACAATTAACACCGGTTATCATACAGATTCTACACACACCCAAAGTACACGGGGCTACATGACCACGTTGTCGCAGCCCCTAAACTGAGGATCCAACCAACCGTCGGGATTGGAAGAGAACAGGAGTTGTCCAACGGAGGTCGACAGGAAAGACGACAGAGAGGAGTCCGCCACAATTAAGTGGAAGCAATGCCAGACTCAGCTGGGGGTCCCGTGAACCCCTGGAGGGGGCTATTGTGATTCCCCTTGAAAGATTAAATATTATTTATCTACCTAGTGATATTATTTTATTTCACAGTGCCACGTTTTGGTGCAGTACCGAACTAAGACACACCAACCGTGACTCCAACCTTGGTGGTGTTCCCCTCATCATTGTCCTTGGCAGTGACAAATGTGGACGTTGATAAAAAACAATAACAAAAAGAAGAGAACACGACACTCGATCATCAACTACGGATATAATGGTAGAGGTTCAGTCAGGGAAAGTGATTATTTAACGCCATGGATTCATGTAGAACGGGGCAGAACTATTCTATGGAAGACTGGGGATATGAACCGAGAGAAATAGCCACTTAGCCGACAGTGGTGGCTGGAGATACATTTATAGTGGAGCAAATTTTATTTTTTTAGTCGATTTTACCCTCCAGGTTGGTTTTTTTCCCAGACTCAGCGAGGGAACCCACCAACCATTACCGCCTCTACGGGCTCAGGAAACGAAAGCATTTCTAAAAAAAAAAAAAAAAAAAAAAAAAAAAAAAATCTATTGACATCGAATATAGATTTAGGTATTAGGAAGTCATTTTGGAAGGTTTTTGTCTGGAACGGGGCGCTCTATGGAAGTGAAACTTGGGCTATTGGTGCAGCAGAAAAGAGGAGAATTGAAACGTTCGAAATGTGGTGTTACAGGAGAATGATGAAGATCAGATGGGTAGAAGAGGTATTAAGACGCGTGGGAGTGGAGATATGTTTCTGGCGACTGCTAGTGAAGAGAAGAGATAGGTTGGTAGGACACATACTAAGACACCCAGGAATAGCAAGCTTAGTTATGGAAGGAAGGGTCGAGGACAAGAACTGTAGGGGTAGACCAAGGTTAGAATATATTAAACAGATTGCCTCGGATATAGGGTGTGGTAGCTATGTTGAGATGAAACGATTAGCTCAGGACAGGGAGGTATGGAAAGCTGCATCAACCCAGTCAAAAGACTGAATACTCCATCAACAACAACGGGCAGTGTCCTGGAGCTTGAAACCTCTTGAGGGATAGGAAGGGAGGGGAGGAGTGGGTGGATAGGCAAGGAAGAGGGAAGGAGGCGGCCGTGGCCTTATGGCATTTGCCCGAAGACGAAGTGGGAAACCACGGAAAACCACTTCTAGGATGCTGAGGTGGATCACCTGAGGCTGAGTAGACCTTGGTCCAGTCCTCAGACCACTTTTCAAATTTCGTGTCAGAGCCGGGAATCGAACCCAGGACCTCCGGTGTGGCAGCTAATCACGATGACCACTACGCAACGGAGGCGACAGTGTAGAAAAATGACCACATTATTCTCAGCGGGAAAAAAAGTGGATAATTATTTAAAATTTATTATGCATTTTTGTCGCCTTATGTGCATAGGAATTGATTGTCCTTTAATACGGAAATTCAAGAAATCCAGTTCTACTGTGAACTACTCTGGAAAAGAGAAACGTGCCAAGTGGTTGTTGCACCACCCAGATTTCCTATATAGTGACTGGTATGGCACAGAAACTCCTATCCCAGCACCTAAATTACAAATAAATTTCCAGAAAGGGGATGCAATTAAGGCGTACACGAGAGTGTCGTATATGTTGTTTGAGTCTTCAGTCTTTTGCCTACCTGTCCTGAGCTAATCGTTTCATCTCTACATAGCTATTCCTGGGTGTTGGGTAGGTTTTTGCTAGGAATTAACCTTACCCCCAAGGGAAGATGAAGAGAAAAGGAAAGGGAAGTGGGTTTC
Organism: Meconema thalassinum; assembly: GCA_946902985.2. Taxonomy (NCBI): domain Eukaryota; kingdom Metazoa; phylum Arthropoda; class Insecta; order Orthoptera; family Tettigoniidae; genus Meconema; species Meconema thalassinum. The sequence goes on along the minus strand of OX336398.1, from coordinate 58,753,010 downwards.
GGAATGAAGAACAAGTGTGGGTAAATAGGACGAGAGTCCAACACTAAGCAAACAAAATAAATTTAAACGAGTTAGTGACGAGTATCACTGCAAAGCCGGTGAAACACCTAAAGTGGGTATGGACCTGGCCGTAGCTAACGGGAAATGCGGCTGGAGCTTGAGCTATTCGCAAGCAAGCAGCGTTTGTGCTTTCCCTTCCCAGCTTAAAATTGGGTAATATGGGGAAGGGTGGTAGTCTGGCAAGACAAAGAATGACAGATTTATTGTATATCCTTTCAAATGAGTTAGGTTTAATCGACGGTTTTGAAAGACGCAAATAATTTGAATTGGCCGTGATAACTTTAATTTTGGGTACTGTTGGATCTCCGTTAGACCAACCAAATACTCCCAGAAAGGGAAGCGATGAAGCAATATGAATGCTTTTAGTAAGGATTTTATTTCTTCTTGATGAGTTGGAAGAATGCCAATTAGTTGCACGTAAGATAAGTTGAGCTTGTAACCAGCGGAGTGCCGATTAAAAGTTCAAACCAGAGGAAAACTATGAATTTTGAAAACAAAACATGAGTTATAGAGAAAATCTCGACGAGCAGGAAGCTTGCTGAGCTAGCTATGCTCGCCTCGATGGCTTATTAGAATTAGTTATGAAAACTAAAAAGAGCTTTAAACAAGATTTTTGAAGTTTCCAGTTAAATGCAACAAGTAGCGAAACTGTAATTACTTTTTAAGTAATTTTCTTAAAAGGACCATAAGCCAAGGAAGAGCCAGGGAAGACAAGGACCTGCGTGACCGTTATTCTCTAGGAATTTATAAAACGAAAAAATGGAATTTAATTTATTTAACAATACTTAGAGTTGACGTAACAAACCATATAAAGCTGATTAAGATTACAATTAATAATGATGAACAATTTTAACATTCCAAAGTCTGAGACTTAATACTAACAAATTGTAAATTTTTTAACGATGTTAAAGGGGATGCAAGTTTAAAACTTGCCTCGAGCATAAATCTGAATAAGATTTTAAACGTTGTGCTAAAATAGCAAACTTTAAAGTTTATAACGAGAATTATAAATAATTAAAGCTATGACAGAGAATCAGGTACAATATATGCACTTTGAGAATACCTATGTGGAAATGTTAAAGTGAAAAAATCCACAACCTGCTTCCAGTCTCCGACCGGGTCAGGAATGGAATGAATGAAGCCCCCATCTAGCGGCGAGGATATGAACTGTGCCGGCTGCCGAGGCCTGACGCACTCCTCTGGGGCAATGAATTAAATGAATGACAGATGAAATGAAATGATAGTGGAGAGTGTTGCTGGAATGAAATTTTGACAGGGAAAACCGGAGTACCCGGAGAAAAACCTGTCTGCCTCCGTTTTGTCCAGCACAGATCTCACTTGGAGTGACCGGGATTTGAACCACGGACCCAGCGGTGAGAGGCCGGCGTGCTGCCGCCTAAGCCACGGAGGCTCTAAATGTTAAAGTATGAACAAATATTAAATTTGAAGTTATAACAAGAAAAGAAAGAATTCAGAAGAAGTTTCTATAACTTCTTGTATTGAAGCAGGGATCACGAGAAAAATGGGGCCAATTACCCTTTCGTGAAACCTGGAAAAGGAGAGTTGGAAAAATCACTTGTGAGTAGAAATAATTGAATTCCCTAACAAAAGAGGAAAAACAATATGATTTAAGGTGTGTACTAGACACAGATTGTACAGAAATTAATTCATTAAATGCGAAGCAAAGTTGGGAGGGCGCTTGATAACAAGCGAGGCCTCTTAGAAATTGACATAAGTTGTAGTTTAAACAGCTAGGTACATCAGTACTTAAATTTAAAACTTAATTAGATAAAGTTAGTAAGGTGTTTAGGAAAAGGAAATAGGAACTTTAGGAGAAAGTTTATGGCCGTATGTAATGCTTCCGTTCAAACGCGACACGGATGGTTGTTAAATGGGCACTGTTATGCACTGTGGTCCGTTGAAAAGTTCACTATTGCAACAAGGAAAGTTTATAACATGAAAAGTTATTGCAATTGTGGAGATCACTAGTTGAATTTTAGTTGGAGAAAGTTTATTTCTTTAGAAATCCGTAGATTGTAGCTGAATGCAACGGAAAATCCCACGAAGGAAGACAAATTACGTTGATTAGAGGTTATACAACGTGAATTTCTCAATGAGGAAAATGTGTTCCCATATTTAAAGAAATGCCAGGCTATTTCACTTGTAGAAAGATAACTTGATGTAGAAAGTTCTAGAGCAATGATATCGGTTGAATTGGGCAAAACAAGTCCCCCGGCGGAAATCTGAATTCTATAGACAGTGGGTACTTTAAATTATTCATCGGTGTGAGATAGTATCTCAGATAATCAGTACAAGAAGTACTTTTTCATTTTGAAAAGTTAGCTGAAGTAGCTACAACTAGATCAGGATGATCTTTTGAAGGCAGATATTGCATCACATTTATCAATTTCACACTGTCTATAAAATCAAATGAAATGCTATAAGCAATTTAAAACATTTAAAACTTGGTGAAAACCATTGAAGTAGTACTTAGCTCATTTTGAAGAACGATGATGATCTGGATAACGGTTGACGTTAAAATTAAGACATGGCGTCTTGATTTAAAAGTGTCTCAAGTAGACAGGAGACCAGCCTGAAGTAGGCTCCAACTGTATGGTTTGACGACTGGCCCAGAAGTGAGAGCTGCTCGACTAAGCACGAAGGTACCAAGGAGGGAGGAGGGTGGGGGAAACAGACAAAGGAACATACATAAAAATTACCAACCTAACAATGATACATTGCTTTCTTAGATATTAATTTTCTTGATGGAGTGATCTTCAAGGAGAAGCTAGCAGGCGATGATGACGACGTCTGGAGGATTGGAATGATGAAGAAGTCCTCTTGAGCATGGGGATGTTAGCTGGAGATAGCGATGACATATTGTGGCTGGATTGGGAAGGAAGTCCTCTTGAGCTTAGAGATGTTGAGGAACTTCAGCAGTTAGCTGCAAGATGCCGCTAGAGTGGTCATGGAATTTATATCTACAACAAACTTACAAAGAAAGTAAGCAAGGTGCTCAAATAAAAGAACAAGTAAGAAATCACTGTTGGTGTTTGAGAAAAAAGGGAAGAAAGAAGTTAAGCAAAGAGCAGCGAAGGCTAACTCTGTCTTACCGTGTATTCCAAAGAATACACCAGGTGTCTTAGTATGTGTCCTACCAACCTATCTCCAGAAACATCTCTCCTCTTCCACTCGTCTTATTACCTCTTCGTTTGTAACCCTATCTACCCATCTGATCTTCACCATTCTCCTGTAACACCACATTTCAAACGCTTCAATTCTCCTCTTTTCTGCTGCACCAATAGTCCAATATTCACTTACATAGAGCGCCACGCTCCAGACAAAGGTTTTCCAAAATGACATCCTAATACCTAAATCTATATTCGATGTGAACATATATAACATATGATTTTACAGTTGATGATTTACACGTGAGTGGGGTGATATTCATCGTGAAAACAGGGGAAGCAGTAATTTTCGCTGCGTCTTGAACACGATATAAACGCCCCATTTTTAGAATTACATGGTTGTTTTAAAGTTGATATAGGAAAACCAAAAACATAGGTGGCTCGTGCCTCGCCCAACCCACGTAAAAATGCTATTTACAATTTAAAAAAAGCTTGCCCATTAGGAGTTCCCACTTCTCTCACTTTAATTTCTGGACAAGCCCTGCATATACCGGAAATTTTGGGGAAATCGGTTATAACCGAGTAGGCGCGGTATCCTCGTTAGTCGTTAAATAGCGGATGCAGCAAACTTCGAAGATGGGCGAGAATGTCGATTGTCGATCCTTCACTGCCTCGCGATATAAACACACTGTGTGATACTTCTTGTCCTTAAGCTAGATACCTAGCCAAACGTGTGGAACTCACGGTGATTCATTAGACTAAAAGTACAACATTGGTATTCATTTAACGTATGGCTTTTAGTGCAGGGAGTGTCCGAGTACATGTTCGGCTCGCCAGAGTTTGTATCTGCTTCTATGCGGACACCCATGGTGAGAGCTACAAGTTCCATGGATGAGATGAAATGAATGAGCAAGTTTAATTTCAAATAGTTGCAACTATGGCTAGCAGATGCCACTGACACCTAGCAACGAACGTTGGAACTCGATAGAGCGTTTCTAACCAAATAACCTACAAATTTGGCTAAACTACCACTCGTTCATGTCATAAATCTATGACATGGGACCGCCGGCTTTATTTCCCCTCCAAAGGAAGGCATACTGAGGGATTTTAACGCTCTTAAATATCCGATGACTTCGGCCGGGTTTGAACCCGCGATCTGGGCACAGCAGTTCAGCATGCTGCTGACTACGACACCGAAGTCGCTTACAAAATTGGTAATATTTGCGTTTTGAATCAACACATCAGTCAGCTCCCTATTTATTTATATGTAGTCTTTGAAAAGTTGACAGCTGATAAAGTGACGAAATTTAAATAAGCTCTGTCATTGTTGAAATTGTAACATAAGTTGTTGTGTTCTATATACGAGGCTCCTCCAGAAATTAAGTTCCCCTATTTAAATAAAAAACAAGAAGTTCCGTGACGAACTAAATAGCCTACTTTTCATGCCATTGATTATTCTACAGTATATGAACCTATCTAGAATAATGACGAAATTAAGTTCGTAATATCGAAATGTCTATTTAGTTCGAAATATACCTGGTATAATGTAGCCTAATAGAGCATTACAGTTGGCAGCCGTGGTGACTGAATATATTCTTAGTTCCATCTCTTAAGGTATAGAATAATAAAAATTGGTTGAAGTCCAATGGACGTTACATGCAGTTAGACATTAGATCTATCAGCACGCGTAAAAGCATGTTGGCAACAATGTCATGCGTGTGCTGGTCAGAAATAATCTGAATTATTATGATATCTTGTTGTGCCAATTTTGGACGAAATCCATTTGTTAGTATAGAAGTTGCATGTATTTTAAAATTAGACCTATCAGCAGGTTTAGAATCATGTTGGCAGCACTGACTTATATTAATTACTCCAAATTAATCTACAATGTCAGGTGCTATGCGTGTGCAAAATATAGGGCTGTTGGCTAGCATCATTCCTGATATATTGATATTAGGTTTAAAAAATATAGACAACATTTATTAACAGTTGGCAGCCTTGATTGCTCTTAAGAATACTTATAGTCATATCTGTTATGTTACACATAGCACATACGAAATTTGGTTGAAATCCAACAGATAGTATAGAAGTTACATGTATTTAAAAATTGGCCCTATCAGCAGGCTTAGAATCATGTTGGTAGAACTGAAGTATATAAGTTACTCCAAAATTAATCTAAAATATCAGGTACTATACGTGTGCATAGTTTAAAGCTGTCGGCTTGCATACTTTCTGATATATTGGTATTTGGATAAAAGAATAGTTGGCAGCCCTGGTGGCTCTTAAGAATACGCTCAGTCATATCTGTTTATGTACACATATTACATACAAAATTTGGTTGAAATCCAATTGATAGTGTAGAAGTTATAGGCATTTAAAAATTGGACCTATCAGAAGGATTAAAATTATTTTGGCAACAATATCATCTATGGCCTCCTGTACATTAAACCGAAATAGTGTTATCTACTTGTGTGCTAATTTTGGAATAGCTCCCATGCATACTTTCCAAGATATCCAACATGGAGCTCAAATTTCTAGTGCGTTTCTTCAGCAGTTGGTAGCACTGACATCATTTTCAAATATGGACGTGAGATATTCCGGTATACATCTTTACTCATACTAAATTTGGTTTAGATTTCTGCAGCCGTTTAGGAGTTGATAGGGGGGGGGGCACACACACAGCCAGCCAGCCAGCCAGACAGACAGACAGACACACATTTTCCCGGATCGATCTCATAAGTCTACTTTTTCCTCATTTTTTGCAAAATGTGAAAGTAGGCTAAAAATAAATAAATAAAGAAAGAAAGAAAGAGAACATAGTTATATGCAAAACGTTATTGGCAACGTTAGCCCTACAGCAATGTGTCAGCTATTTTTCGACAGAGGCACCAAACTAATTGATGCACTTGCCATAGCATAGTATCAACTTGTGTAGTCCTGTGTCATACAAGTCTGCGCCCGCGAATCGAACTAGCGAGTGATATTCGTCTTCAGCTCCTCGTCAGTGTGGAAATGCTGACTGGAGAACAGAAATTTTTGAGGTGCAAGAAAAGGTGAAAATCGCTGGGAGCAACTGTTCTACAGAAGTTTGGCTGGGAGATTTTAATCATCCACCATACAGTTCTCAGGCTAGTAACGAAGCCTCAATAGCAGTGGTGTAACACATTTACTAGGTGATAAGTGGCTTCGGTGGCGTAGTCGGTAGCATGCTGAACTGCTGTGCCCAAGATAGCAGGTTCAAACCCGGCCGAAGTCGTCGGATTTTTTAAGAGCGTTAAAAATCCTTCAGTACGCCTTCCTTCGGAGGGGAAGTAAAGCCGGCGGTCCCATGTCATAGATTGATGGCATGTAAAAGATCCTTCCACAGACTAAACTTGTGTGAAGCTAAATTGTTAGGTTAGATTTCGTCGGAACGCTCTATCAATGTTCCAGCGATCACCGCCAGGTATCATTGATATCTGGTAGCGAAAGTTGGAACTACTTGAAATTGAACGGAACTTGTAGCTCATCCTAAGGGCGTCCGCTGGAAGCAGCTACAGACTCAGGCGAGCCGAACATGTCCTCGGGCACTCCCGGCACAATAAGCCATACGATAAATAAATAAATAAATAAATAAATAAATAAATAAATATGATCAACTCCATCATCTCCTTTTCATCTCCAAATGGCAGAATGTCCACTATAGCCTTCAGAACTCTCAACAAAGCATACACAATTGTTAATTTTCATGCACCTACTAATGACACCAATAGGAAAGATATTGAGAGTGTGGAAAACTCCTGGAGGGTACTCGAAGAGACAATGGACCGGATTCCAAAGCACCATGTAACTATTTTAATGGGGGACTTTAACGCTCAGATTGGTAGAGAACGGAAATTTCAGGCCATAGTTGGAGAATATCCAGCACACAAGAGGACCAACAGGAATGGAGAAAGGCTGATTGATCTGTGCAGAAATTATAACTTAGTCCTCAAATCTACAGCTTTCAAACGCCTTCCTAGAAAAGCTATGACGTGGAGATGTCCTAATCCCATGCTTGGGGAATTCCAACTAGATCATGTAGCCATTAGTAGAAGGAACAACCAGGAAATATTAAATGTCAAAGTATTGAGAAGTGCGAACATTGACTCGGATCATTATCTTTCTTTGATCAAAACCAATTTCATCCCTCTTAAAACAAGCAGAGGAATCCATTGCATCAAGTCGCGAATTCCAAGGTTCAATCCATCTAAGCTGAGAGACAGTGATGACTTCACCAAGACCCTAGCTAAGAACAAGGAAAAGAAGGACTGGCCCCAACTACAGAAGGCACTAGTAGATGCGGCGACAATAACTATCCCGGCAGTCAGAAAGAATAAACATCCGTGGTGGACAGCTACATGTGACAAGGCAATAGAAGAGAGAAAACAAGCATGGCTGAAATGGAACCGTAATAAAAGTGTGGACAATCATGATAATTTCTTAGAAATTCGGAAAACTACTGCCAAAATTATCAGAACAAGCAAGAGGCAGCATAATAAGGATATCATTGACCAGGCAGAGAGGGATTTCCAGCGGAACAACACTAGAGACTTCTACCAGGCTTTTAAATCACAAATAACACCCTATTCAGCTCCTAAACTTCACCTTCGGGGAGCTGACGGAGATCTGAAACTGAACAATGAGGAGTGCACCACAGCCTTAGCAGAGTATTTCAGCGACCTTCTTAACTCCGAGGAACCCATGGAAAAGCTACCTTTTGAACCCAAGAACGTTGCTAAGCCACACTCTTTCCCTCCAACAAAGGAAGAGATCCAGAAAGTCATTTCCGAATTAAAGTCCAATAAAGCAGCAGGCGAAGATGGGATCATTGCAGAGCTCTGGAAGTATGCTGACGAGGAGTCGATACAGAGTATCCATGACATCATATCTAACGTCTGGTTGACAGAACAATTACCTAGTGACTGGACCTCAGCTATCATTCACCCACTACATAAAAAAGGTGACAAATCAGATCTCAACAACTACAGAGGGATTTCCCCGGTATCAGTGACATACAAGATACTCTCCAAAGTATTGCTCACAAGAGTAGAGGTTCAACTGGATTCCTGCATTGGAGAGTACCAAGCTGGGTTTCGAAAGTCAAGGTCATGCACCGAACAGATTCTGAATCTCAAAACCATTCTCACGTACAAAAATCTAAGTGCCTCACCTTATGTTGCAATTTTCGTTGACTTCCAAAAGGCATACGACTCAGTAGATAGAGAGTCACTCTTTGAGACACTGGCTGAATTGGGGCTAGATAAAAAGACCCTGAATCTAGTGAAAGCGACTCTCACTAACACCACAGTCAAAGTCAAATTCAGAGGGGAACTGTCCAAGAGCTTCGGGGTCAGAACTGGTGTTAGACAAGGGGATGGCTTGTCTCCGATCCTCTTCAATTGCCTACTAGAAAAAGTAATTCGTGAGTGGACGAAAACTCTGAAGGATGATTCTGGATTAAGAATAGGCTACAAGAAAGACAAGTTAACAGTCCCCTGTTTAGCCTTTGCAGACGACCTTGCACTCCTAGCGTCCAGTGTGGAGGAAGCTAACCATCAACTATCCTCTCTGAACTATATAGCAGCTAAAGTAGGCTTAAAGATCGCCATCAACAAAACACAGTTTATCAGCAACATCAGAGATGCGCCCGAGTCAATCCCACTGGGGGACAAAGTAGTACAAAGGACTAACTCCTTCAAATACCTAGGAGAATGGATAACCCCAAACATCAATGAAGACCTGGCCATGAACGACAGATGCATCAAACTGGAGAGAGCCTACCACCTATGCAAGAATATGTACAAATCAAAATCCCTCTCAATGAATTTCAAACTCAGACACTACAGTATTGTAGTGAGACCATCAGTACTATATGCCTCAGAATGCCTAAATATGGTCAGAAAAGGACAACTCCGGAAATTGGAGCTGAAGGACCGGAAGATTCTACGAAAAATCATGGGCCCTATTAAAGAGGAAGGCAAGTATAGAATCAGGCACAACAATGAACTCTATGAACAAGTGGAGAGCATTACAACAGCTATGAGGAAGAGGAGGCTGATCTTCTATGGTCATATTGTGAGAATGGATAATCAGAGGCTCACCTCCAGAATTTTCAACACTGTCTCTAGAGGGAAAGCAACTAACGCCAAGTGGTCGAAACTAGTCAGAAAAGACCTTGAACAATTGGATATTGACCCCAGTAACATCTATGACAGGAATAAATACAGGACTTTAGTCAGAACATCAGACTCTCTCCAGTCACTAACAGCAAAAGCAGTGCGTCCAGGAGTAGGTGTGAAATGGACTCAGGAGCGGAAGGACATTCACAGTGCCAGAATGAAGGAATACTGGGCTAGGAGGAAAGCTGCCAGAGATAAGAACCACGTGGTCCACAGCCGGCCAAAACGGAACAAAAAAAAAAAAACTAGGTGATAGATGGGACAATATAAGGATCCAAGTAAACATGTCTCTGGGGAGGGTTAAACACTAAACCCCACCCCGGTCAGTACGCCACTGGGTTGGTATTCCCAGGGTTAAAAGAAATACCAAATCTCCCGAAAACCTTCCTGCTATGCCAGAATAGGCTATTTCAGTTCAAACCCGCTGTTATGGTGTGCCCTAATATGGAGTTTTAGCAGTTGTGTGTAGAGCAGAACTTCACTTACTATGAATGTGCAGTAACATCATGTGTCATGAGCATAGCATCATAATTTCTTTCACTCGCAAATATGATCCATCCTAAGCTTTTCTAACATGTGGCAGTTGCGTCTTTTGACCTTTGGAATGTGGCGACATGTGCCACTATGTCAGCGTAATTAGTAATACATTCCTAGCATTTCTCAATTTAGATATCAGTAATGACAAGAGTTTGTCTCCGGGAAGATGATTCCAGGCAAGGGAATGTGTCCTGGATGTCAAAAGAAGTAGTGCTCAAAGGTTTCTTTAGAAAAGAATCATCCATTCATTTTTTCCCCTTGTGCTTGTCATTTACCAGGATTCCAAAATTCCGTTCCAATATAATACTCTCCAAAAAAATCTTAGCAACTAAGAACTAGTATGCAAGCCAACAACTCTATACTTTGCACACGTATAATACCTGACATTCTATATTAATTTTGGAGTAACTGATATACGTCAGTTCTGCCAACATGCTGATAGGTTTAATGTTTAAGTACATGTAACTTCTATATTAACAGATGGATTTAATCCAAAATTGGCGCAATAATAGATCACAATATTTCAGATTAATTCTGAGCAACACATACATGACACTGTTGCCAACATGATTTTACGCACACTGATAGATTCAATGTCTAACTGCATGTAACGTCCATACTATCCTTTGGACTTCAGTCAAATTGTGTATGTGTTAGTTATTGTTGTTTTAAGGGAGGTCACCAGCCCCAAATTTTGTATGTGCATTCTGTACCTTAAGATATAGAACTAGGTATATATTCAGAGTCACCATGGCTGCCAACTGTAGTGCTCTATTAGGCTACACTATTTCAGGTATATTTCGAACTAATTAGAAATGTTAACTAATTAATTAATCAACAACAGTTTGTCTTTACTACTTCAAGTAGGAAGTTGTTTCATTATTATCTCCACTACTGTCAAAAGTATAAGTTACAGTGCTTTGCCTTAAGAAACAAGAAGTTCCGTTAAGAACTATACAGCCTACTTTTCATGCCAATGATTATTCTACAGAATCTGAACCTATCTAGAATAATGACGAAATTAAGTTGGTAATATCGAAATATCTAATTAGTTCAAAATATACCTGGTATAATGTAGCCTAATAGAGCACTACAGTTGGCAGCCCTGGTGACTGAATATATTCTTAGTTCCATCTCTTAAGGTACAGAATACAAAATTTGGTTGAAGTCCAATGGACGTTACATGCAGTTAGACATTGGATCTATCAGCACGCGTAAAAGCATGTTGCCAACAATGTCATGCGTGTGCTGGTCAGAAAGTATCAGAAATATTATGATATCTTGTTGTGTCAATTTTGGATGAAATCCATTTGTTAGTATAGAAGTTACATGTATTTTAAAATTGGACATATCAGCAGGCATAGAATCATGTTGGCAGCACTGCCTTGTATTAATCACTCCAAATTAATCTAGAATGTCAGGTGCTATACGTGTGCAAAGTATAGAGCTGTTGGCTTACATACTTTCTGATATATTGATATTAGGATTAAAAAAATATAGACAGCATTTATTAACAGTTGCCAGCCCTGATTGCTCTTAACACTACTTAGAGTCATATCTGTTATGGTACACATAGCACATACGAAATTTGGTTGAAATCCAACTGATAGTATAGAAGTTACACGTATTTAAAAATTGGTACTATCAGCAGGCTTATAATCATGTTGGTAGAACTGACGTATATAAGTTACTCCAAATTAAACTAAAATGTCAGAATATACGTGTGCCTAGTTTAAAGTTGTTGGCTTGCATACTTTCTGATATATTGGTATTTGGATTTAAAAAATAGAGAGAGCAATTATTAACAGTTGGAAGCTCTGGTGGCTCTTAAGAATACGCTCAGTCATATCTGTTTATGTACAGATATTAGATACGAAATTTGGTTGAAATCCAGTTGATAGTGTAGAACATTGGACCTATCGGAAGGCTTAAAATTATTTTGGCAACACTGTCATGGTTGGCCTCCTGGATATTAAACTGAAATAGTCTCATCTACATGTGTGCCAATTTTGGAATAGCTCGCATGCATACCTTGCAAGATATCCAACATGGAGCTCAAATTTCTAGTGCGTTTTTTTAGCAGTTGGTAGCACTGACATCGTTTTCAAATATGGACGTGAGATATTCCGGTGCACATCTTTACTCATACTAAATTTGGTTTTGATTGCTGCAGCCGTTTAGGAGTTGATAGGGGGGGACACACACACAGCCAGACAGACAGAAGGACAGACAGACACACATTTTCCCGGATCGATCTCATAAGTCTACTTTTTCCTCATTTTTGGAAAATGTGAAAAGTAGGCTAAAAATAATTCAAAGTAAAGGAAGTACAGTGATGAATATGTTAAATATGGATTCGCATGCAACCTTGGTCGTGATGGAATTGAAACACCGGAGAGTTTCTTATGTGCCAATATCCTTTGCAATGATAATATGAGGCCTGCCAAACTCCAGGAAGATTTCAGTAAAGTTCACCCAGAGAGCCTTGGAGAGTAGCTGGAGAGCGGCGTCGGTGGCTTAGTCGGTAGAATGCTGAGCTTCTTTGCTCAAATCGCGGGTTCAAACCCGGCCAAACTCGTCGGATGTTTTTAAGAGCGTTAAAAATCCATCAGTATGCCTTCCTTCGGAGGGACCATGTCATAATTGTATGGCATGAGAAAGAACCTTCCACTAACTACACTTGTGTGAAGCCAAAGTTTGTAGGTTAGAATTGATAAAGCTCTATTAGTTTCAACGTTCGTCGCCAGGTGCTGACTGCGATGTCATCTAGTAGGCAAATCCGCAAGCTAGGTGTCGTGGACGGTAGCAAAAGTAGGAACTACTTGAAATTACTGCCAGCAGTCCTTACTTGATTTTATTTAAAAACAGATAACACACACTAATACAGCCATCACAATTAACACCGATTATCAGACAGATTCTACACACACCCAAAGTACACGGGGCTACATGACCGCGTTGTCTCAGCCCCAAAACTAAGGAACCAACCAACAACCTTTAACTTCAAACTTTTTCAACCAGAAATAGCACTAAATATCGGGCTACATGGGTTTGAAGACTACTCTTTCATTACCACACCCTGTCTGGATCTGCGAAATAAACACCACGTGGCGTAGCTCTATTTTAAGCTCCAGGAACCAATTAACGCCAAAGGAATGTTGTAATTTTCCTCTGACTCGGAATTAATTACCACTTCTTGTGTAATCTTGATCATTTCCTAAACTTGATCTTATGTGGCCAATTTCAGCTTTCGTCTAAATCTCGGCGTCACTAATTGTACGGTGAATATAGTCGCTCACGAGTATCTGTGTACAGTATTAGCCTTTTAAGATTGCTATCGGAGGCAAAACACCATGAGTTATCGGATCAAGCTGCAAAAGAGGCGGTATCACTACCACCTCGACCAATGGAGATACCCGCTAGAGACATTCGCTTTCAGTTACTCCAACAAGTACTGGCATTTTGGGAGAGTCAGTGGCTAGCTGACCCAATACCCAGTAAACTGAGAGCGATCAAGGGAACTACTGTACTCGCGTGTGGCGGAGCCATTACCGGTCACGGAGGGAGTCTGTCATTTTGTGTAAGCTAAGGATAGAATAGTTATTAACAAGAAATGTACATCCGCCTGAATCAATACTATAAAGAAAAAAATAATTATTTAACTTGTTTTCAGTACATGTTTCGAGGATTAATTACATTTTATCCCCTTCATCAGCTATTGAAAATAAAAGCGTAAGTAATAAGATACGTATTTAAACCTAATATGGTGTACCATAAAATTTAGGTTATAAGAACAGAATAAAATGAAATGAAATAGATGGCGACAGTGATCAGCTGCTCTTGACACATAGGCTAGTAGTTCCGTATTGAAGCTTGAAATGGTAGATATGTAACACCAATACTTCACCAATCCGTGTAGGTCTATAAGTAATGAAGAGCCTGTATGCTTAAAGATCCAAATTTAGCCTTTTCAAAACAAAGCGGCTTTAAGAAACCCGACGTGATGGAAGGTGATCTCTAGGTAAAGAGAGGTTAGTTAAAAGCATATAGTGTATGAGGATGTAAATTTCTTGTTAATAACTATTCTAGCATATCAATACGGAACCACCATGAGTCATTTAAATAATGGCTAAGGATAGGTCATACAAGATCCACCCACTCGCTCCTAATGAGAAGGGATGACCCCCCCCCCACCTGTGGAGCCGTTTTCACCGTGGCCCACATTTTCACAGAGTGTGTGGATCTTGCTGACTTACGAAGAAACCTTGGTTTGCAGATGACACTCAAACTTATATTAGCCGATGATGTGGTTGCTGCTGATCGCGTTATCCGCTTTATAAGTGAGAGTGGGTTAGGGCCAGCAATCTAAATTTCTCAGTGTAAATTGACTTGTTCTTTTTTGAATTCTGATTTTTTGTTTTTCCGTAATTTTTGTTAATTTTTACAATGACACTAATAGTTTTATTTAATTTTTTGTTTTATTAATTTTCGGTGACCACCTCTAAATTTTAAATTCCATTAAATTTGTATACTTTAATCTGTGTTAAGAGGGGCAGATGACCTCGTAGTTCCGCCCCTTAAAACAACAATAAGTAACTAACTAACTAACTAAATAAATAACTAGCCTTTTAAGATACCAGTGCCCTAGGATGATAGAATATAAGAGATTCGTCACTGTTGATTATAAACGTGCCTTGAGATAAGGCCATCTCAGGCTATGGTGCGTTCTGGCAATTGTGCCAACACAAACAGAGAAATGCCATGTGAATGTGTACTATATCCAGTGCTGGATTACCCATTAGGCCCGACTAGGCCCAGGACTAGGGCCCCCAATTATCTGGGGCCCCCAAGCAATTTCTAATTTAGTTCAATTTTATTCCGAAGAATTAGAAAAATGTTATCCAGAACTGAGACAGTTCCAGCATTATATTGAATTACAATGTCCTTTAAAAACTGAGTTCACTCATTCTGAACTTAACGAAATTCTTATTCGAGACAAGCTTGAGTCTGTTTTTCCGAACGTTGAAATTGCTTTTCGCATTTTCCTGACCCTCATGATAACGAATTGTTCTGCAGAGCGCTCGTTTTCAAAATTGAAACAGATCAAAAGTGCGCAAAGAAGTATCATGTCACAAGAACGATTAGAGATGCTTAGTTTAATGTATATCGAGTCAGATGTTCTGCGGGAAATTGATTTTGATGACATTGTAGAAGATTTCATTGACCGAAAAAAAAAAACAGAAAAAAAAATTGATTACATTTTACAGAAGTGAAAAATAGTATGATTTGTTGAATTGTTCATCAAATCATCTGAAATATTTTCAAATAACGATGATCGTTTCAATTGAAATGTATGTATATATGATTTAGTAAAAAGTGTATTATTCATCTTGAGAAAAATAACTCTTGTAGGCTATACACTTTCTTCTTCTTGCATCGTTATGCCCGACTCAGGAGCACGGTTGAACCTGTTTAGCTGATGTTTTGGCCTTCTTTTCCTTCCAAAATCTCTTCATCCTCTTGCTGAGCGCCTTTCTTCGGTCTTCTGTCCAAGTTATGGTGGCCCTGGTGTTGGGTTTGTCTTCAAATTGGTGATTGTCGATTAGGGTTCTGAATTTGCATCTGTCCTGTATAATATTGTCTGAAATGTTGATTTCCTGGAGATCTGTTTCAATTTCACGTAGGTTCTTGGTTTTTAGTGAGAGGGCCAAGTTGAGAATTCTTTTAGTCAATCTGCCATTGTTCATTCTGATAATGTGCCCGTAAAATTTCAATCGTCTTTTCCGAAAAGTATGAGACATTTTTTCACATTGGCGATATATTTCCTGGGATGACTTTTTCCTCCAGATTCCCTCTATAAAAACTGGGCCAAAAAATTTTCGTAAAATTTTCCTTTCTTGTTTTTCAATCTCTTTGGTTAAAGATTTGCCACCAATGATTAAGGTTTCTGATGCATATAACGCCTCCGGTTTGATTATTGTATTATAATGTCTAAGTTTTGCTTTCCGAGATATTGATTTTTTGTTATACCTATTCCAAGTGATTCTGTAAGCTTTCTGTAATTTGGACATTCTCTCTTTATTTGCTTCACGGTTTAAACCAGAGGGCTGAATCATTTCTCCCAGATATTTGAATTCGTTCACTTGAAAGATTTTGCCGAATTTAGTTCTCATAGGTTGTCCGTCTAAGTATCGTGAGGCTCCTTCCATGTACTGAGTTTTCTCATAAGAAATTTGAAGTCCCGTTTTGCAATTAACACTGGGGTCCGCCAAGGAGACGGATTATCTCCGTTACTGTTCAACCTCGTACTTGAGAAGATAATCAGGACCTGGGAAAAGGAAACTAAGGGAATAACCCTTGGCAGACTACTCAAAGATAGAATTCATGTACATTGTTTGGCCTTTGCTGATGACATAGCAATCCTTTCTAATAACAGGCTATATACTTTATTAAATGTACACTACAGGTGCTAAAAAATAAAAATTATTTGAAAAAATAAAGGGGCCCCAAAAATCTGAGGGACTTGGGCCTCATTTTACCTCAATCCGGCACTGACTATATCGCACGTAAATGATCGGCATTGCTTCCAAAAATGGAAACTATTGTAATATACAGTGCTTGCAGAAAGTTTAGAGACAGGGCTAAATTTCGTGTGATGCACATTTGTCCCTAAAGTATCAGTATTAGACATCCAGGCTATATCAGGGGTTTACATCGAAAATTTCGCAGCACTTGCTCTAATACTTTTGGAGATGGAATGTTTTACCTTTTTAAACTAGTCTAAAAACTGGTATATTGGCTTTCACGGCCAGGGAATTAAAATTAAGCAATTTTTCTAGGTTTGTGCCGTGTCTTGTGTGGGGTTTCGCCTAGGACACCAAGCTGGCTCATCAGCGGTCTCTTGGTGTCCACACCCGGACCCCCACAGGAGTAGCGAACTGTGCGCTAGCTCCCTTTATAGCCTATACAGTGCAACTGCACCACTTGACTGCGAGAACTAAAAGCTCAAGCAGCCTTAACCTCCCTATGAAGGCTTGCAAAAAGATGGTATATTGGCTTTTGAGGCTGCTTGAGCTGTTACCGATGTGCACACATTGACGTCACATTAGTTACCAACATATAGGATACAAAATACCCTTGTAATTATGTGAAATATCTGGATGAAGGTTATTGATGTTAAGTACCGTATGTGCGGGGTTGGCAATATTGTATTTGTCCCATAATCCATGCGTATTCTGGCGGATACAACTGGAATTTTACTATATCACAGTATAGTAATCATATACAGTTTGGACACATCAGGCCCTTACCATGTAATTTTTTCGTCATGGTTTTGAACCGGCTGTCACCGGAAGCACCGAACGCACGCACGCACGCATGACGGCGACGGTTCACCATGTATCCGCGAGAGAGCAGCGTACCCATATTCATTATTGAGTGCGGCCTGTCGATTTTGTCTTAAGAACGCATTGCTTGTAATTATTAAAAACAACTCAGAAATATAATTTTTCAATTTAACCAATAGCAGAAATGTGGGAAACCAACATCTGTGCGGTAATGTTTTGCGCAGTTCTTATCACACCGGACATACCAGCTGTTCCGTACTCGGAATATTAATTATAGAGGGTTTAAAACCAAATCCAAACTTTATTTCTTGACCGTTTCCTAAATATTTTTTTAAACAACTCCAACACAAACGTATTGCCCCACGACATGCAATTGTCTTTTTTTTTTAAACAGAAAGTCTGTGTCGGAACTCTCTTGATACCAATCCCAAAAATACAAAAATACCATTGAAAACAAATCTTTCCTAACATCCTCCCCACCTTGCAATTTTGTTACACTAATAAATTTGTAACACAATGAACAATACATTAGCCTATACACAAAACATTCACACCTCCTTCACTTGACACTGATACTGTGTTACAGTATTGTTCACAAGTCCAAACGTTTTTTTAAATCTACAGATCCCTTGCTAGACACAACGAATTTCCTGTTGTCATTATGATGAACTACACTAATTAATTCTTCTTCTGATGAATCAGTATCACTGATAGACTGAGGGAGGGGAGAATATAAGGATCCCTGGCCTGTCCCTCTTCCTGACATTTAGTTACTTGCTTCTTGGGTACATTAGATCATAAATAACTTTAACTCAAGAATATGCCTTCACCATAACAACCGAGAGATACCAAAACGGTTTTTTTTTCTCCATTCGATTACACTTGTTGTTATCCTTCTTGCCTTCTTCTTTGTTCTTACAGTTTCATTGAAGTGTTTAATGACTTCCTCTTCCATCTCCTTCTTCGACTGAGAATCTGCAGGGTCCTTTATGCCAATGGCTTCTAACTTCCACAAGCCTGAAATACCTAGTGTCTTACCACATGTGAGACTGACTAGTGACTGATTGCCCTTAGACAGCTCTCGTTGACCCATCACAGTCCAACCCAATCGAGTTTCCAATGCATACATATTTTCATCCAGCTTGACCAGAACTCCTGTAAGCAGCTTCCCCAAAACATCTGCACCAAGCAACAATTGTAGCTATGGGGCATTGACTCCAACACCTGTCAACTGAATGTCTCTATTTGCAAGGGCAGGATAAATATGCTGAGTCGCTAACCTTGGTACATAACCACATATTTTATTTTTATCGAGTACCGAGATTGTGCATTTGAAATCCCCTCTTAGCCCTTGTAGTGTTACATTATAAATATTATGGGTCTCTTTGTTAGTCTCTACACCCCCTAACAGACAATGAGACATCACTTCTTCTCCCAATTTTTGGAGCCCTAACTTTCTAGCCCCTTCTTTGGTTATGTAAGACATTTGCGACCCAGAATCCAACAAAATTCGGGCAAGCTTGGTAGATCCTTCACCACCAGAAACTTTCACAACAAGAGTTTGTAATAATGTATTTGCGTTTTGATGGGCAGTTAAAGTTTCAGTGTTTTGATTATTCTCTCCCATTGAATTCTCTCTCTCTTCATTCTTGGTTACTAAATCAGGGCATAAAATAGTACAATGATCCCTTTTCAAGCAAATCATACACTTCACAAATGCTTTACACTTACTCGAGTTATGTTCCTTCCTTAAACAACGAAAGCAAGCACCTCTTTTCTTCAAAATATCCTTCTTCTCTTCATTCTTGAAATTCCTCACCTTAAAACAATCAGATCTATGGGAACTTTTATCGCACCAGATACAAACTGTTTCAGTTTTCTGAACCTCCCGAGTAAACATAGCAGCAGCTGTGGGAAGTCTCTCTGGTTTACCTGGCTTAAATGGCACACCCTCACTTCTTACAATAAAACTAGAGCGGGCAAGAGACAAGCGTTCTTCTCTCTCAACTTCCTGTTTTAGAAACTGTAACAATTTGCTTAGGTGGTGGTCGTGATCTTTGACTGGCATATGAGATACACGAACTCGCTCCCATGCCTTCATAACCTCTTCTGGCAATGCAGACTCGACCAGAGGATATAGCATTGCTGCATACTTGTCACTGGTAACCCCTAAAGATTCCAAAGCTCTCAGCTGTGTTTCTAATTTATGATAGAGGCTCCCAATACTAAGCCTACCAACTTCAGTAGCTTGAAGCAGAACCAGGTCTAGAAGTTCTCTGACATATACTTCTATAAGTAATTCTTCCCGGGCATACCTGGATTTTAGGTGATCAATTGCCTTTTGATAGTTTGTACCGGATGGAGGGAAACTCTCGACCAGCTCCCTGGCTACCGAATCTGGAACAGTAGCCTGTAATAGATATTGGAATTTGTCCTCCGGGTCGATATCACTATCGTCGTTTATTTTTTTAAACTGTCCCCAAAACCCCATCCAGTTCTTTATATCTCCATCAAACTGTTTAAGTTGCAGCTTGGGTAAAATAAAGTTCCTTTTCTTGGTCGTCTGGCTCTGCGTCACCAGCCGCAACAGATAAATTCATTTGAATATTATTTTCAAAAATAACCTTAGCTTGTAGACACTTCTCCCGGTACGATTCTGCCGTGTCGAATTCCTTAGCGTCTTCTTCCTCCGTTGTTTCTCCAACAACCCAAAGTGCTTGTACTTTCTCATCTAAATATAACATTCGCATTGCCTTGTCTTCTAAAATACGGAAGGATGTCAACATTTCTTCCGCATCTTCGACTGCTTCAGATACTTTTGTTTGAAATTCACCATGTGCTCTCGTAAATAATCTGCGTATCTGCGATCTTTCCTTACTTTACTGTTTTAGCTCCTCCATCTTAAAGAATGTTCTGTCACGGTCGCCAGAAATGTTCCGTACTCGGAATATTAATTATAGAGGGGTTAAAACCAAATCCAAACTTTTTATCTTGAGCGTTTCCTAATTTTTTTTTAAACAACTCCAACAAAAACGTATTGCCTCACGACATGCAATTGTCTTTTTTTTTCTGAACAGAAAGGCTGTGTCGGAACTCTCATGATACCAATCCCAAAAATACCATTGAAATCAAATGTTTCCTAACACCAACATTCCGGTTTCCTCGGGCATTGGAGCGGTAAATATAAATATCAAACGTTACACCGAAAGATTCTGGTTTTAATACCCATGGAATATCAGTCCCTCAAACACCTATCCATTAATTCACAAAACAAAAACCACATTTCCTCCACATTTTTCAATATATCGTGTTATTTTAATCATTATTAAAACATACCATAACCTTTCATCGTTACGATGCAATCACAATGCGACACCACAGGACTGAAGTAATGTGGTGTTAAACATTAAATTACACACTTCTTAGAATTAAAACTCAGTAATATTAACACTTTCTATTTTCCTGTTATTTATTTTTCTAAAATACGGTATCTGATTATAAAGAGAGCTAGTGTGTTGAAATCAACGAGCTAGAGAAAGGTATATAGAGAGGCAACGAGCCGCGTAGCAGCGCTTTGGGCGGAGGCAACCTGAGTTAAGGCGGCCATGATTCAGAACGTCGTCTGACAAGAGCTTGTTGCGATTATTCGGGCTGTACAGGAACATGCGTTGAATGAAATTTATTTAATAATACATAGACCATGCCGTCAGTGTGTTCGTCATTCAATTGTACGAATAGAAGTAATAAGACAACAGGAGTGTCGTATTTCAGATAAGAAATGCCATCCAAATTCATAAATTAATGAGGTAGACTCTTGACGAAAGCGGGATGCAGCAGTTTAAGTTTGTGTGATATTTACATTTCAGATTCCCTTTGCAGAAGCAGGAACTAGCATTTCCACTCTATATACCTTTCTCTAGCTCGTTGGTGATGATGATGATAATTGTTGTTTTAAGGGGCCTAAACCTAGGTTATCGGCCCATAATGGTTTGGGTGATCGTGAAGATGATAATGAAATGTAAACTATAACTAAAACTAACTACTAACTTATATACTAGAAGAAGAAACGGAAAATAAAAGGATAATAAGGCAAATAAAGGACAGGAGGAAAAGAAATGCCCTCAACACTCGAAGAATAAGGATTGAGGGACTTGGAAGGAAGGAGAGCCATGAAAGGCAGGTAGGAAAGTGAAAGAGGAGAGGGTCCACCCCAGAGGTATTGGATAAAAGGGGGAAAACCGGACCCTGCTCAGGAATCCCTCGGAGTCGCCAACTCCCGAACTCACCAGCCGTGAGCCCCTGAGGGTGTAGCAATATCCAGGGTGCACCAGAAGTGGTGGGGCTACATACACCCTGCCTCCTTGAGGGCCTTGAGTAGAAGGCAGGAGATAACAGGAAAAGAAAAAGAAGGCTGACCCCTCGCAGAAGGAGGATATCAGAAAAAATGAGAAAGGGCCAATTAAGGCGGGAAAGGAAGAGACTCCCTAGGCCTCGGATACCCTAATACCGTCGGGGTCGGAAGAGAACAAGAGTTGACCAAATGAGGTCGACAGGAAAGAGGATCCCGGCACAAGTAAGTGGAAGCAATGCTGGACTCAGCTGGGGCCCCGTGGTCGCCAACCCACGTCCCACTAGATGTGAACCCCTGGGGGGTAGCTCGTTAGTAACTATGCCTAATTCTCAAGAGGCTGCTCACGCCGGCCGTGCCTCCATTAGGGTCTTGTGCACAAGGCAGGAGATAGATACAATGAAAAGATCAGGTCTGATCCCTCGAAAAATGAGGGTATCAGGAAAGATGAGACAAGGGCCAAATAAGACATGAATTTGAAAGACTCTCCAGGTCTCGGATACCGTTAGTGCCTGAAGAGAACAAGAGGTGACTGAGGAAGGTTGACGGGTGGATTTGCAAGCAATGCCAGTCTCAGCTGAGGTCCCGTGGTCGCCAATCCACGTCCCACAAGTTGTGAGCCCCCTGGGCGGGGTATGCATATGAACGATATGTATGTAGAAAATTTTGTTCAGTACATAGCAGGAAGTGTTGTTCGCCAAGTGTCTAAAAAATTAACTTGTATTGAATGCCTAGAAGTGCTTTTATCGGGTCAAGATGTTCAGAAAGAAGGACTGATTAAAGAGAAAGACGTGAAAGATGGCCTTTTGAATCCATCAAATGATGTAGTGAAATTATGTAAAACAGCTGGGATTGTCATCAGGAATAATGACAGTATGTTGCGAAAGAACACGAAGAATTTCATGCTGAAGTTGCAGACAGATGTCTATGCTATGCTGCCGGGTTATCTGTTTCAGAAATCTGACCATCTATTTACAGCTACTGAACCTGGGGAAAGTCTCACTATGCTTCACTCATCGAGCGAATTGTGAAACAGTATTATAAATGCAGGCTTCACCACTTCTGCAGAAATACAGCTCAACGAGAGAGAGGTCAGTTGTACACAAAAATTATTCTTTTTAAAGGACAATGAAATCATGCAATGTACTGTGCATAAGCAACGTAGCGCATTGTCTTGTAAGATGATTGTGTTAGTTATCGTTCAATGTACAAATTAAATTGTCAGGTCTTGCGTAGGCCTAATCTTATATTACGCCTCGTTAGACACGCCTCTCCCTCCCTGACTCCCACCCTCTTGACAGGGTATATCATGGCGGCTGCCAGTTCAACCTGCTTCCAAAATGGCGGCGCCATTTCCACTCTATATACCTTTCTCTAGCTCGTTGGTTGAAATAGAGTCAAATAAATTACATAAATACATTCAGCACCCAGCTGTTTATCATGTGTTTGTCCATAAGTTGTGCTACCTAGCGGCTTACAAGTGAATTGGTGCTGCCCCTTATCGATTGTTTTTTTTTTAATCCGTTCTTCTGGTTTTGCCTAAGTG
Source organism: Meconema thalassinum (assembly GCA_946902985.2). Lineage (NCBI taxonomy): Eukaryota > Metazoa > Arthropoda > Insecta > Orthoptera > Tettigoniidae > Meconema > Meconema thalassinum. Next base: position 58,729,845 of record OX336398.1, on the reverse strand, counting down.
TCCATACCGTAATGATATCTATACTGTGACTATAATATACAGTAAGTCGTGATCTAAAAGGGGGATGGTGGGTGGGTTATAGACAACGGAGGAGAAAACAAATATTACCACAGCATTTCCACAATATTATTATTCATCATTACAAAATATATTTCGATAAATTTCAGTATTTTTTCTAGAACGTTCATCACTCCTGAACTGCTACCAAAATACCCCTTTAAAAATATGAATCTTTAGACGATCGTCCAACTACAGTATCTACGCCTCTAGCATTGGAGGAAAGGGTTATGGACTCAGAACGTGCAATCATCATACCTGCAAATTATATAACAAGTTCCCTCACGTGTATCCATTAACCTTAACAGACATTTCATACACATTCCACGAACCAGGCCGACCTTGACTTACGCACTTAACAGCTGGTTACACACAATACACGACTACACATTTCAAAAAAACAAGTCAACCATATTCTTTCTTCTGAAAAATACTTTAAAATATCTTACCACGAATGGTTTGTTTCAGTACGAGCTGATTTGAGTCAAGACACTGCAATTGTAGTAATATTCATAAATGCTGTAACTTAAGACTTCTGGAAAGTAGTTAGCATGTATAAATAGTTTACCGCGAAGATATGCTTTTAATTACTAAAACATCGCCATTATTATAACACCTTCTCAAAACCTTACTAAAAATACTTTACCGAGAACAGATCTGATGTAATTATGGACTCAGCAAGTCAGGGGTGTTGTGAAGCTAAGAGCATGCAATGTGGATAATACTCACAGCCATCTGCGATGTTCTTGCGTGACCAAAACACGTGTATCCTTGGTTGTTGGCCTTTAGAAGGCAGTGAGGATGGAAGATCAAGGCCTTCAACAAAATAACTATCTAATGTATAATATTCTTTATATATTTCTAGCTCAAATATAAAGAACTTGGCTTTCAGAGAGAAGTACATTCTAGTTTCAGAAAATCTGTGTCCAATGAAGATGCATAAAACAAATAAGCAGCAACGTCTGTCTATTCGCTTGATTTCTACGTTTTAGTTTGACGATGGGCGGCTTCTATGCCCGAGGTCGCGGTTTCAAACCCGGCCAAAGTCGTCGGATTTCTTAAGAGCGTTAAAAATCCTTCAGTATGCCTTCCTTCAAAGGGGAAGTAAAGTCGTCGGTCCCATGTCATAGATTTGTAGCATGATGAAGAACTTTCCAGTAATTACACTTGTGTGAAGCTAAATTATAGGTTAGATTTGACTAACGCTCTTAGGTTCCAACGTTCGTCGCCAGGAGCCGACTGCGGTGGCATCTAGTAACCAAGTTCAGAACTAGTTAGTCGTTGACGGTGGCGTTCGGTAGCAAAAGTTGAAACTACTTGAAAATCGAATGTCTGCAGCCCTTGCCACGGAGGGTGAGTGGTTATCGTGTCGGTCTACTAACCCCAAGCTTGCAGGTTCGTTCCTGGCCGTGGTAAGTAATTTTCGAAAGGCGGCAAAAATGACGACACGCATCTCATACGATGTTGGTATGTTAAAGAACCCATTTGAATTCAGTAGGCCGTGTTCATAATGGCAAAATTAATCTCGGGATTCGTAGTTGGTAGCATGCTGAGCTGCTATGCCTAAGATAGCGGGTTCAAACCCGGCTGAAGTCGTCGGATTTGTTAAGAATGTTAAAAAATCCCTCAGTATGCCTTCCTTCGGAGGGGAAGTAAAGCCGGCGGTCCAATGTCATAAATTTATGGCATGTTAAAGAACCTTCCACTAATTACACCTGTGTGAAGCTAAATTATATATAGGTTAAACATTTGACTAACGTTCTTAGGTTCCTACATTCATCGTCAAGAGCCGACTGCGGTGGCATCTGGTAACTAAGTTCTGAACTAGTTGGTCGTTGGCGGTGGCGTTTGGCGGTAAAAGTAGTAATTACTTGAAAAAATACAATGTCTGCAGTCCTCGCTTGAATTGAAAACAGATAGCACACACTAATACAGTCATCACAATTAACACCGGTTATCAGACAGATTCTACACACACCCAAAGTACACGGGGTTACACTACCACGTTGTCGCAGTCCCTAAACTGAGGAACCAACCAACCAACCAACCAACCAACAAATAACTTGGCTTTCAGAAAGAAGTCCATTCTAGTTTCAGAAAATCTGTGTCCAATGAAGATGAATAAAACAATTAGCAGCAACGTCTGTCTATTCGTTTGCTTTCTACGTTTTAGTTTGGTTGGTTGGTTCCTCAGTTGGTTTGTTGAAGATTATTGGGCACTGCAATATCAATGAGGAAGGTTTGCTGGTATGGTTTTATCAGTAATAACTGATCGGTCCCATAACAACTTGTGACTAGGATTTTCCAAAACGGTGTCAGGAACAGGTATTTTCAGATAGTTGATTGGTTGGTTCTGAAGTTTAGGGGCTGCGACAACGCGGTCATGTAGCCCCGTGTACTTTGGGTGTGTGTAGAATCTGTCTGATAACCAGTGTTAATTGTGATGACTGTATTGGTGTGTGTTATCTGTTTTTTTTTTAATTTAAGTACTGCAACTTAGAATTTCTCAAATAGTGCCAACTTATGCCGCCAAGCGCCACCGTCAACGACTACTAGGCCAAGTTCAGAACTTAGCTACCAGACGCCACCGCAGTCGGCTCTTGGCAACGAACGTAGAAACCTAAGAGCGTTGTTTACATTGTTAACCTATCCAATTTAGCTTCACACAGGTGCTGCAATTAGTGAAAGGATCTCTTACATGCCATAAATCTATGACATGGGACCGCCGGCTTTACTTCCCCTCCGAAGGAAGGCTTACTGAGGGATTTTTATTTTCAGATAATAAGTGCTTTTGAGCAAGGTGTAGGTGCATTATTTTGGCCACTTGGTTGTGCCCTTTCATGTAATCAGTACAGGATATTGCTTGGCAGCCTCTTGTGATATGTTGAATTGTTTCCGGTTCTACAGAGTGCTTCTTTTGCTGGAGCGGGACGGGCAACCGGCTGCCGGGCGCACGCACCTTCCGCCAGCCAACCGAGCTCGTAACGCGGATTGCGCGCAGGTGTAAACCGCAACAAAGTACATTAATTAATGATGAATTCACCAGCAAATCATGATTAAAGAACTTACCTATCCACGGGAGATGCTTAAAGTGTTCTCCTTCACCTGACAGACAGGCATTGTACCGTGTAAATAAATTAGCGTTTACACGTTGTGATTCCCTTCTGTTGCGAGGAATATCTGCTGCCGTATATTGTTCTCCAACTCTACTAGAGTACGGGTAATTGATCTGTATTTTAAATTACCCCACAATTGAACAACAAACGGGTTTAGGTCCGTGCTTCGATTCATTATAGTGAACACGCAGGGGGGTACAGGAGTAGCGACATAATGTAACGATGTCTGTCTGTCAGCTGAGGGAGAACATTTTTAGTATCTTCTGTGAAAAGATAAGTTCTAACCTTTAACTGGTGACGTGAGGTCATCCAAATTCCCAAGAAATAATAAAAATCTGTGTTTCTTTAATTAAATCTTGCAGCTGTTGTTTATGTTACCTTCTTATCTGTGCGCTGACCTGACACTACACACCCACGTTGATGAAATTTTAGTGACTTAATGACTTTAATGACCCTGGTTAGCTCACCTCCGCCTCGCGCTACCCTGCAGCCCGAGCTCGGTTGGCTGGCGGAAGGCGCTCGTGCCCTGCAGTCTGCCACCGTCCCCGCTCCAGCGAAAGAATCTCACTGTAGTTGGCATCTTCGACATTTATCATCCTGAATATTATTATTATTAGTCTATTATTATTATTATTTATTTATTTATTTAGTATGTTTCGACCTATACAGGATCACATAAAGCAAGTTATGATCTGTTGCTGTTATTTTTCTTGTTCTTCCAGAATTCTTTCATCATGTCGCTATGTTTAGCTCGACGTTCGTCAGTCCATTTTCCCCTAGGTCTGCTGGGCTTATCTTCTGATGCAGCTTCCCAAGTGTAGATCTTATGTCTGAAAGTTTTGCGGTCTTCGTTATCTGTGGGTGTGATGTTGGCGTTATTGCGATCAGTTTGGACTTGTTTAATCCAAACAGTTGTCGTCTTTAATATTTGTGAGTACATCAATATTTTCCTTGTTAATCGGTTGTCATCTAGCCTCATAATGTGTCCATAAAATTTCAAGCGTCGTTTACGGAAATCGGTTTCAATATTTGAATATTTTTCTGTGATCTTGTGCGATTGTAAACGATATCCTTCATCTGTAAATCTTGGGCCAAGAATTTTTCGGATGATTTTCCATTCAGCTTTCTTGATGTTTTCAAGATCCCCTTTATAATTGAGGTTTAAGGTCTCACTGGCCTAGAGTGTTTCGGGTTTGATGACCGTCACGTAATGTCGAATTTTAGTGTTAATGCTCATGCATTTTTTGTTGTAGATGTTTGCGGTTTTCCCATATGCTTTCCGCATTTTGAGTTCACGTGTTCTTTGTGCTATTCTTTCTGTGCCTGTAGGTTCAATAATTTCACCTAAGTATTTGAAATTATCAACCTTGTTTATTGAACCGTATTTTGTTACCAAAGTTTGGGTTTCAATGTGTTTTGTAGCCATGAATTCAGTTTTTGTGAAGGAGATTTGCAACCCTACTTTCCCAGCACATTCTTTGAGGACTTCAATCTGGTGAATTGCCGTTCGTTCATCTCCGGAGAGGATTGCCAAATCATCAGCAAAAGCTAAGCATGTAACATTGATATTATCCTTCTGTCTTCCTAACACGACAGGTTTTCATATGTTGCGACTTTTTAATTCTTTTTCCCATTCTTTGATGACCTTATCGAGAACTATGTTGAACAGCAATGGAGAAAGTCCATCACCCTGCCGAACACCAGTTTTAATGGGAAAAGGTTGGGAGATCTCTCCAATGAATTTGACCTTGGAAATTGTGTCGGTTAAGGTTTGTTGGATGAGTCGTTTAGTCTTCGGATCGAGATTGTTTTCTTTGAGTACATTAAAAAGAGATTTTCGATCAATGGAGTCATAAGCCTTCTGAAAGTCGACAAATGTACAGATGGTTGGGAGATTTCGTGTGGCTCGAAGTTTCAAGGTGGATTTCAGATTGAAGATTTGTTCGACGGCTGATCTGTTTAGTCTGAAGCCAGCCTGATATTCACCGATGAGTGGCTCGAGTTGTTCTTGCGTGCGTTGTAAAAGACAGGCGGAGAGGATTTTATAAGCGATGGGTAAGAGGGAAATTCCTCTGTAGTTATTTACATCAGATTTATCTCCTTTCTTGTGGAGTGGGTGGATGAGTGCGCATTTCCATTCTTCCTGTAGTTTTTCACTTCGCCAAATATCCTGAATGATCTGTGTGATTTCCTGTAGTGATCGTGATCCTAGATTTTTCAATAGTTCTGCGATGATTCCGTCTTCTCCTGATGTCTTTCCGTTCTTGAGTTTTTTGATGTGGTGATGGATCTCTTCTTGTGTTGGTGGTTTGGCTTCGGGTCGTATGTGTTCTGGGACTGTGTGTATAAATCGCTCAGGTGGTTCAGGACAATTGAGGTGGTCAGAAAAATAACGTGCTGGTTCTTCACAGTTTTCTTGGTTAGTGAGTGCGAGACTTCCGTCTTGTTTCTTGAAAGTCAAATTTTGCGGTGTGTAGCCTTTAATTCTGTTCCCGAAGGTTTTATAGAAATCTCGACTGTTGTGATTTCTGAAGTCATCCTCGATTGACTGAAGTTGCTTAGTTATAAAATTACGTTTAGTTGTCCTGATAATTTTGGTTTGCCTGTTGCGGACGCCGAGAAAGTGTTGTAAAGCTTCTGGAGATTTGTGGCTATTGTATTTTTGGAATGCGATTCGGTGATCAATAATGACTTGATCACTGTTGGAATCCCACCAGGGGTGTTTTGCTTTCTTTTTTAGTGGAATCAGTTCTTTGGCTTTTCTGATAATTTTGCTGCAGAAGTCCGTCCAATTGTTCACTGGTTCTTTATCCCATTCTTCTGCGAATATTATTATTATTAATTATTATTATTATTATTATTATTATTATTATTATTATTATTATTATTATTATTATTATTATTATTATTATTATTATTATTATTATTATTATTATACGGAATGCAGTCACAATATAATATGTCGCAGAGTCATTTCTTTGTTTCAAAATGTCCAAATCACGTTCAGAATTTGGGCCACTGATGACTCTTGTGTAAAATATATTCCGAAGATTTCAAGTTTTGGCTCCGGTTACGCTTGTATTTGCCTGTTTGTGACACCCCTGCTACCTTACATTTATTATTAGTCTAGATTATGGAAATATTTCTCAGAACAAGCCCACATTAGCATAATTATGGATTAAGTCATTATACTGGGCACATCCAACACTTGTGCCTGTCATATTGGACATGCACTTTGCCAAGGTTACTGGCTGTGGTGAGAAATAAAAAGTGTAGGGGAAAATGGTTCTAATAATTACGTATTCACGGTGGTATCGGAAGAGCGTGGGTTCGAATCTCACTTCGGCTGTCCTGAAAATGGTTTTCGTGGTTTCCCATTTTCACCACCAGGCAAATGCCGGACGATTCCTTTCAACTGTAAAGATAGCTTTACTTTAGATTATAGATGACTCTTATTTATTTCCTTTCATTAGACTATTATTATGGAAAAAGCGCACAGTGTGCAAAATACAAAGCCGGCCGCGAGGTGTTGGGGTAGCGCGCCTGCCTCTCACCCGGAGGCCCCGGGTTCGAACCCCGGCTGCGTCAGGGATTTTAAAACTGACGTGAGGGTTTGAACGGGGTGCACTCAGCCTCGTGAGAACAATTGAGTAGCTGTCTGACAGTGAGACAGCGCCCCGATCACGAATACCAAGATTAACGGCCGAGGGGACCCGACGCGCTGATTACGCGTCACCCCAATATCTGCAGACCAAATGGCTGGGCAGCGGTCGCTTGGTCGACCTTAGCCCGTCATGGGCTGTATAGTGCCAGGGGTTGTTGTTGCTGTTGTTGTTTTAAATAACCTACTGTACATTTTTTATTATTTTATTTAGTCAATTTACCCTCTAGGTTGGTGGTTCCCACGGACTCAGCGAGGGAACTCACCACTACCGCCTCTATGGGCAGTGTCCTGGAGCTTGGAACATCTGGTCGGGATGGATACAACTGGGGAGGTGTGATCAACACTTCGCCCAGGCGGCCTCACCTGCAAAGCGAACAGGGGCCTCATGAGGGATGGGAAGGGATGGAAGATTGGGATGGATAGGCTAGGAAGAGGGAAGGAGGCGGCCGTGGCCTTACAGTAGGAACCATCCCGGCATTTGCCCGAAGAAGAAGTGGGAAACCACGGAAAACCACTTCGAGGAAGGCTGAGGTGGGAATCGAAACCCCTCTACTCATTTGAACCACCCGAGGCTGAGTAGACCCCGTTCCAGTCCTCATACCACTTTTCAAATTTCGTGGCAGAGCCGGGAATCGAACCCAGGACCTCCGGGGCGGCAGCTAACCATGCTATGCTACGGAGGCGACTGTACATTATTCCAATCCCAATTGGGGTATGTCTTTGTCGGTAATATTTTGCATGATATCGTGAACAGCACTCGCTGCATAGATCACACACACATTCTTCAGTTGGTTGGGCTGGCTGCGTGGCTCAGGGGTAACGTTCTCGCTTGCTGAGCCCAAGGTTGCAGGTTCGTTTCCTGACGCAGTCAGCTGGCATTTGAGGGTGCGCAAATGCGAGGGAGCCGTGTCCGTAGATTTACTGGCACGTTAAAGATCCCCTTCGGGGCAAAATTCCGGCACCCCGGCGTTTCTAAAAGCCAGTGTAGTTAAAAGGGACGTAAAACCAATAACATTATTATTCAGTTGGTTCGTGGAATCTCTTGTTTTGGCAGAACTTGTAGTGAAAGCCATGCGTAGCGTATCGTGTCATTACGTGTCGGAGTTCGTAGTTTGCCTGTTTCCATTCGTCAGTCATTATGGCGTTAGTTGAGTAGAAATCATCTCAGATAGCGTTTTGCTTCTCTTTGAGTATTGAAGGGCATTCTCACAGGCCTCGGTGCGCGGCAGTAGAATCTGCTATCTAATGTCTTCCATGACGAAAATTTATTTTGAGAAGACATAAGTCAGTCTGGACAGCGCTGTCTTCTCGATACCCAAGACTCTTAGCGGGCTTTGACTTTTTCTAATGTTAATAGGTCGGTTTTATTTTAGTTTGCCCCAAATTATGTGGATTCCATAAGTCGCTATTGGTGCTATGGCCGTTTTAAATAATGTCATAGCCGTTTTTATAGAGAGTTTTTGAGGCTGTTGAATGTGATAAATTGCTTGTATCGTTGCTGTTGCTCTTTTTTCACATGAATGTTGAATGATGTCAGTCTTGTTTGGAGAGTAATTCCAGGATATTTGAATTTTGAAACTACTTCTAGGTGATTATCTTGAAGGGTCAATGTGTCCATTCGGAAGAATTTTCCACGTCTTCTGAAAATCATTTGTTTAGTTTTGTCGTGATTTATTTGGAAGTCATTTTCCTGACCTTTGCTTGAACGTAACCTTGAATACGGTATTTCATTCATACATAATCTGAAAATATCTAGGTACAAGCTTTTAGGATATCACCCGACGTTTCACCGGAAACTACGTCCGGCATCATCATGGGTCCGCTCCTTTCGTTAGTCAGCCTGGACCACGTCCTACAAGCCCCAAAAACTTGTACCAAGTTATGAACGCCTAAGCTGTTTTATAAGGTGCGTTCAAAAAGTAACGGGCCGGAGGCTGTAATACACAAACCGGTAACGGCATCGGCTAATCGTGGCGTGTAACGAGGTGCGGTTCCGACCAGAGCGTGGTAGGTCACAGCCCGTCGCTAGAGGGCACGCGTGCACGTCACGTGACGATACAATGCGAGCAGCAGCATGCATCAATCGTCCAACCAAGACCGAGACAGTAGGCCATTCGACATGCTTCCTGGTGTGGTTGAAGACTGTGGGGCACCCATTGGGCACACACTTTGCGCAAGTGCAGTCGTTCCTTCATGGTGGTGTGCACACTTCCGACGCTCAATCCGACCACAGCGGCTATGGCGTTCACTGTCACTTAGCCGTCCTGGGTAATGAGTGCATCAACCAGCTGGACGTTGTCATCGGTAATGCAGGGGGTGCCCCAGACCGGGCATCATCGGCTAACGACACCCATCCTTCCCTGAAGCGCTTGTGCCACGCCTTGACCCTTGAAAGGGACATGCAGTGTTCGCCATACACTTGTGACATTCGGCGATGAATGTCCGTTCCCCCTACTCCTTCCGCTGTCAGAAACCGAACTGCACCTCTTTGCTCTTCGTTTGACGCCTCCATGTCACTGTTTGCAATGCGACTGGCAGCGTTGGACAATTGATGCATGCTGCTGCTCGCTTTGTATCGGCACGTGACGTGCACGCGTACCCTCTAGCGTCGGGCTGTGACCTTCCAGGCTCTGGTCGGAACCACAACTCGTTACACACGCCACGATTAGCCGATGTCGTCACCGGTTTGCGCATTACAGCCTCTGGCTCGTTACTTTTTGAACGCACCTTATATAATCTGGAAACCTTTCAGGGGATGCTGTTATGAAAGCTACCGGTACTTTTATTCAAAGAACTCCGATTATTTAAACAATTTACTTAACTTTTTATAGGGTTACTTTTATGTGTATCTACATTTTAATTTATTTCGATTAGGCCTATTATAATATAACCCCTGGCATTGTACAGCCCATGACGGACTAAGGCTGACCAAGCGACCGCTGCCCAGCCATTTGGCCTGCAGATATTGGGGTGACGCGTGATTAGCGCATCGGGTCACCTCGGTCGTTAATCTTGGTTTTCGTGATCGGGGCGCTGTCTCACTGTCAGACAGCTACTCAATTGTCCTCACGAGGCTGAGTGCACCCCGTTCAAACCCTCACGTCAGTTTTAAAATCCCTGACGGAGCCGGGGATCGAACCCGGGGCCTCCGGGTGAGAGGCAGGCGCGCTACCCCAACACCACGGGGCCGGCTGATTATTATAATTATTAATTTATTTTTTATTACTTTTTTAGCGCATGGCTTTTAGTGCCGGGAGTGTCCGAGGACATGTTCGGCTCGCCAGATTTGTAGCTGCTTCGAGACGGACACCCAATGGGTGTGATACAAGTTGGAATGTAAGGACGAGGAGTTGGAAGGAAGCGGATGTGGCCTATAGTTATGGACCAACCCCTGGGAAGGAAGAAGGGAAACCACAGAAGACCGTCTTCAAGGTTGCCGGTGGGGGGATTCGAACCTCCTCGCCTCCCGGATGTGAGCGACTGCCAGCAGTCATGCCGTAACGACCACGGCTAACTCACCCGGTATAATTATTCTTAATTTTCAATTTATGTTCTTATAGATTTAATTTTGATATTTTATTGAATTAATTAATAAACTAATTTCCAATTGATTTTACAGTTATTCTCATAATTTCTTTATAGTTATGTCTAGGGCTCGGATTTTTAGGTGCTAAAAATCGGGAAAATATTTATTTTTTATGTATTAAAAATACCTGAAATATGTGGTATAAAAGTAAAAATATTTAATTATAATTTAGTTTGTTAATGTGAATATAAACAATATGCAGTGCTCACGAATGCAATTTATGCTATGTCTCACTGACTGCTGAAGCATTATAATACACAACAAGATACATCTTCAGGTTGTCCATCACAAATGACCGACAATTATCGCGAAACACTTCTTCTGAAGGCGCGAAACTGCGGCAATATGTTTCTTGCCCTTGAGGTGTTGTGTAACTTGAGATCGCTGATCCGCCTTGATTGCTTTCCCACATGTTTGGCAGAACAGAACGCCCCCATCAGAGGTAAAATTATCTTTAAATTCTGCAACAGACAATAACATGTAGTTGTTTTTACTTTAGGCATCGTAGAACTTCCTTACACTTTACAGAACCAGAAATGAACTGCATGTGAGTGACACTGGTTCCAGGTAGCTTGGGGGAGGGGAGGCCTAGCACGAGGTGCAATATGGCTAAGGATAAGGAAATCCCCGGCTTCCACAGTGAGTGGCACGGGGCGACAAGTGAGGAAAAACACAGTTGCAAGCTGACATACACTCTGCATGAAGATTAGATAGCTCACAGGTTCTTCCCCATTGAAGTAACACAGAACAAAAATGCAATAAACCGAAAGAACTAGCATACTGAATCAAAAAATGTAAATATTATGTCTTTTTATGTGCTAATGTAAGTGAAAAGCAGGAATTTATGTATTTATAGAAAAATGCTTAAAATATTTATTTACCTAAAAATCCCAGCCCTAGTTATATTTATATTTTATTTTTACACTTAAATTGTTAACGTAATTAGTTTATTTTTAAAAATTTTTTCAACACATTACGTCAAGTAGATACGTCTATAATATTTGATTTTTAGAAATACTTGCACTTCGGCATGAAAATTCTCTGAATGTTGGCTGAAAGATTCAACTGTCAGCATCTTTGATAGCATAAACTGTCCTTATGACAGGTGGTTAATATAGAGAGTCTTTCATATAAAATAAGAGTGCCAAGCGGCGGCTTTGATAACGGCAGCTGCGGTCACCTTGGCCGAGCTTGTGGCGTGCCACGGCCCCCTGCTGTAGTATTGAAAGCGCGCGCATAGTAGGCCTACATACGAGGGCTGGTGATTTTTTTTTCAATGGACTGTATAAAAATAACAGATTGACATGACCAAACTTGACCTTGCAGTTGCTCAGTCGCCAGTCTAAACCTGTGCTAACATGGTGAGACAGTTATCATTGCAACATCGTATTTTTTTATGTAACACTTATTTTAAGTACGAGTCGGCTCGGCAGGTACGTGATGCATTTGTTGAGCAATTTCCTGATGAAGTGCCACCTTCACTAGCACAGATTCACGTAATTGCAAATAAGTTTGACAATACTGGCTCGGTGCACAATAAAAAACATTCCCGCACACGAACAGTTTTAACACAGGGTGAGCTAGATGACATTGGCGAGAATCTTGAACGGTCTCCGAATAAATCACTCACAAAATTAGCACAAGTAGGGGTTTCAGTTTCATCAACACTAACTCACTAACTAACTAACTAAAGTAAGATTTCAGCATTGTACGCACGCTTAAAGCAGGGGGCCTTGGCGCGCCAAAAGCTCGGCCAAGGTGACCACAGCCGCGGTTAACAAAGCCGCCGCTTGGCGCTCTTATTTTATATGAAACACCCTATCCCATAAAGGGATAAACTCAAAGAACTCCTATTATTTAAACAATTTACTAAAGCCTGGGCAGCTATAGACATTCCACAACTTCAGATAAGTATCAACATTAGATCTGTGAATACATCAGTAGAGGACAAATAATATGTTATCTTGTAGTTATAGCTTTCAACCAACTTGACACGGTGAGTGAGTGGTTATCGTGTCGGACTACCAACCCCAAGCTTGCAGGTTCGCTCCTGGCCATGGTAAGTGATTTTAGAAAGGTGACAAAAATCATGGCACGCATGTTAAAGAACCCATTTGAATTCAGTAGCCCGTGTTAGTAATGGCAAAATTAATCTCGGGATATTGGCGGATTCAGTGGCGTAGTTGGTAGCATGCTGAGCTTCTAAGCCCAAGGTCACGGGTTCGAACCCGGCCGCAGTCGTCGGATTATTTTAAGAGCATTAAAAATCCCTCAGTATGCCTTCCTTCGTAGGTGGAAGTAAAAGCCAGCGGTCCCATGTCTTAGATTTATGGCACTAATTACACTTGTGTGAAGCTAAATTATAGGTTATATTTGACTAACGCTCTTAGGTTCCAAAGTTCGTCACCATGAGCCAAATGCGGTGGCATCTAGTAACAAAGTTCAGAACTAGTTGGTCGTTGACGGTAGCAAAAGCTGGAACTACTTGAAAATCGAATGTTTGCAGTCCTTGCGTGAATTAAAAATAGATAACACACACTAATACAGCCATCACAATTAACACCGATTATCAGACAGATTCTACACACACCCAAAGTACACGGGGCGCTTTGTCGCAACCCCTAAACTGAGGAACCAAACAACCAATCTCGGCATAGCCTATTCCGCCAACACGAGGTTCCTCCTTTCTCTACTAGAAAGCGCTATAGTGACAAGGAGCTTAGATATCTACCTCCTTGACTTTCATAGCGCTCACAAGTACGACAAAATTTGGCATGCGAGCTGCCCTCTGGGTGTCAAATAACAAAGCTTGCACCTGGCACCCGAGGCCATACGATATTATTATTATTAGCTTTAAATCATCACAACAGAATAATTGTAGTTCATTTCCCGATATTAGTTTGCATTCTACTGTGGTTTAGGGCTTATCACACCTTCATAGATTAGTTTGCATTCTACTGTGGTTTAGGGCTTATCACACCTTCATAGATTAGTTTGGGGGAGGAATACTGTTTTTAGTCTATTTTCATTTATGTCACATGTTACACATCATATGCGACTACTGTAAGGCTCGCATTTTTTAAATCTGTATTTCCATCCTCTTGTATTCAGGATCTTTGAAGCATGAGTGATCAAGCTGATTTTACCGTAGTCTTCACATCTGGCAGCTCCTGTTTTCTTCGTTATGGGGATGAAAACATTATTCTTGAAATCAGAGGGTTCCTCAGCTGTCTCGTAAATCCTACACACCAAGTGAAATAACCTGATCAGACCATCCTCTCCTATGCAGCGTAGCAACTCAATCGGTATATCATCTATGCCTGGTGCTTTGTTCCTGTTTGACTCGCATGTGTCTGCTAATTAATAAATAGAAACATATTGATTATAATATTTTTAACGCTTATCGAATCTAACTCACAGGGCATTCATTTGACTGCTCCACTAGGAACAATCAGATGTCCGTGCAAAGCCGGCGCGGATCTAGAGTTTGGCTTGGGGAGAGGGGGGGGGGGGGGGGGGTCAGAGCATCGAAATTGTTAAGAAAAATGGTATCACTAAAAACGCAATCACAAAATAAACAAACGTACAAAACCAGACCATTTTCTTTTTGCAAGCTACATGGATAGAAATTTGATGCGCTTAGCGCACCAAAAATATTCTACAAATTGCAACGGCGTGTTTTGAGACTTTTACATCGAGCTTCGAGAAAAGTATCAAGGTACGTTACAGTTTCGGCAAGTCGTGTTGGTACCGACAAAGGGAGAAACTCACAGCTTAAATTGCCAACCAAGCTTGCAGTTTGGACGTCGGCAAAAGTTTTTGGTGCAAAAAAAAAAAAAAAAAAATCCTATCCGTGCGTTGCTGCACATTCATCGTGACATCACTATAAACATCGATTCGGTAATCACAAGGTTTGCTAAAGAAAATAGACGAGTTGATTTTGTTATATAAATAATTGTTTTTATATAACAGGTATGAAGTTGTAAATATGTACACTTGTAACAGAACATAATAATTGCAATAAAGATATTTTCAGTATTGAATAAAATGAAAAAAAAAATGTTTTTCAGTTAAAATTCGTTAAGTTTTATTTGTCTGGTTATTGTGTTTTCGTTTTTTGAGTTTGCAAAAAAAATTTGGTCTTCGTTTGGGGGGGGGGGGGTCATGATCCCCATGACCTCCCTCCCCCTCCCTTGAATCCGCGCCTGGTGCCAAGGAGTTAGAACTATCACAGAACTTACAATACACACAAGCAGAGTTAACGAAGGAAAAGGAAGGAAGCTTGTAGTTTAACGTGACCGTTAATCTTGAGATCATGAGCCACGGGACCTCCTTTTTACGTGGAATCCGAACCACAGGACGTGGCATTTCACTTCGAAAATCTCACATACATTGACCGGGAATCGAACCCGGACCGCCTTAATGAGAGACATACAGCTAGACCGCTGAGCCACCACGCCCCCTAGCAGAGTTAATAGGAAATAATTAAGCTAGCTTCGACCATGAAAGTTGAGCTTGTGTTCTGATCCAAGGAAATTATATGTTGTTCAACAGTAACACTGTATAACCAATCGAGGAGATTTTATTGTGTTTTAGCTTGATTTATTTTGATTCCTAGAAATCCATCGCTGCTAAATGGATTGAAAAGTGCTTCATGACTTAGCGCTTAACACAGTTCGATCTGGAACTAGTCTACACTGACTCCCAGGGGTGTACAACTTGAAAAGGCCAGAAGAACATTAATATACGGCTCGTTTCTAAATTCCCATTACAAACTTTGAGGGCTTGTAGTGTGGACCAAGACGGATAAGTATAGCATAGTGACTTGTGTCCGGAAACGTACCGTTGGAAGCTACGGTTTCACCTGGAGTTGAAAATGATAAATAATTAAAAACTATTTTAATGACATGCAACGGTGAGGTTTGAACCCACTTGCAACTTAGCTCATTACCGAAATAGGTAGTCATCATCTGTAATTTTAATATTTTGTTAATGAGGTGCCTTTTGTCTTCAAACATGTAACGTCCATTCGACTTCAACCAAATTTTGTATTCTGTACCCTAAGAGATGGAACTAAGAATATATTCAGTCACCAGGGCTGCCAACTGTAGTGCTATATTATGCTACATTATACCAGGAATATTTCGAACTAATTAGACATTTCGATATTACCAACTTACTTTCGTCATTATTCTAGATAGGTTCATATAGTGCAGAATAATCATTGGCATGAAAAGTAGGCTGTTTAGTTCGTCACGGAATTTCTTGTTTTAAACAATATTGGCAATACAGCAGCTGTCAAAGTCACAACTAGAATTCACACGAAGTGATTACGTGAGCTTGTTTTGAACCGAGTAAATTATATGTTATTGAATTCAGTAACAATCTATAACGAATTGAGAGGCGTTGCCTGATGAGCAATCATTGTGTCAGTGATCCAGCATTCCGTTCAGTTCTTGGAACCTCATGATTGTTCAGGATAGCAGATGTTTCGTGTTTAGGAGTGGTGGGGTTTCTACTATCAGGTTACCAGATTATGTTCAATGAATCCCGAGGCACTTCCCATATGTAGAGGCCTGTGGCATCCGCCCCGCATCCGCACAACTGGTATCCGCATGACGATGATCTATATCCGCTTCGCGCAGGCGCGGATTCAAGGGGGGGGGGAGGTCACGGGGGTCATGACCCCCCCCCCCCCCCAGACGGAGACCAATTTTTTTTGCAAACTCAAAACACGAAAACACAATAATCAGACAAATAAAACTTAACGAATTTTAACTGAAAAACTTTTTTTTTTTCATTTTATTCAATACTGAAAATATCTTTATTGCAATTATTATGTTCTGTTACAACTGTACATATTTACTTCATACCTGTTATATAAAAACGATTATTTATACAACAAAATCAACTCGTCTATTTTGTTTAGCAAACCTTGTGATTACCGAATCGATGTCTATAGTGATGTTACGATGAATGTGCATCAATGCACGGATTTGGGACTTTTTTCGCACCAAAAAATTTTGCCGACGTCCAAACTGCAAGCTTGGTTGGCAATTTAAGCTGTGACTTTCTCCCTTTGTCGGTACCAACTCGACTTGCGGAAACTGTAACGTACCTTGATACTTTTCTCGAAGCTCGATGTAAAAGTCGCAAAACATGCCGTTGCAATTTGTACGAATATTTTTGGTGCTCTAAACGCATCAAATGTAGCTTGTCAAAAAAAATTGATACCATTTTTCTTAACAATTTCGATTTCCCCCCACCCACGAAGCCAAACTCTAGATCCGCGCCTGTTATCCGCAACCGCCCCCGCATCTGCACGACTTTTTCCCGCATCCACGCGTTTGTTATTCGAATCTACTGACATTACGATAACACTACCGGACCCATGTGTACAGACTACCCGCCCGGCACTGGTGCTTATGCGGGCTGGACGCGACACAGCTCTGACAGGGGCTATCGTCTTGTTTAGTTGTTTAAAAGCACTTTATAAGCAAATTAATATATTTCCGTTGACTTTTCAAGAAATGCAAGATTTTGCCTGTACTATTGAGACGATTTGGAAGATTTTGGTACAAACCACACCTTCTAACTCCCTCTGGTTTAGGAGCTTGAGTTTTGTGAAACATACACCTTAGAGTGTTTTTTTTATTATTATCGAATATGACCAAGTATGGACCACAAGGAACTCAAGACTTATTGGCTTTCTTTCTCTTCTCTTCCCAGAACTTCTTCATCCTGTCACTTCTTTGTTTTCTCTCCTCCTCGGAAATGATCCGTTTGGGCCTCCTGCTTGGTGGTTTCTCCTGTAATTATTTTACTCCGTCAACTCGACTGTGGAACTCTCTTCTATCGTGAGGCATCGGTGGAGTAATTCCAACTTCCGCTGCATCCCTCTTCACCTCATCTACCCATTTAACCTTTAACCCCATGATGTAGCTGAAGATCCTTTTGGTCAGCCTGCCTTCATCCATTCGTAGTAAATGTCCGTAGAACTTCAGCCTCCGCTTCTTCATTACGTCTGTGATCTTTTCAGTACACTTGTAAAGTTCTTCATTTTTCCTCTTCTTCCATGTCCCATCAGTAGTCTTCTGTGGTCCAAGTATTTTTGTACAATTATATAAGCATAAATTACTAAAGCGACATATTTAGACGTTTGAGGAATAAGTCGTTTCCTGTGTATCATGTGCTATGTTTAAAATGAATGTTACACAGCCAGAATCGCAACCCTTTCCTGTTTGGAGTATTAATTATGCTTAATACCGGGTGAGTTAGCCGTGGCAGTCGCTCACATCCGGGAGGCGAGGAGGTTCGAAACCTTCACCGGCAACCTTGAAGATGGTCTTCTATGGTTTCCCATCTTCCTTCCAGGCAAATGCCGGCGTTGGTCCCTAACTATAGGCCACAGCCGCTACCTTCCAACTCCTCGTCCTTACATCCAAACTTTCCTCCCCAACGGTACTTGTAGCTCACCCATTGGGTGTCCGTCTCGAAGCAGCTACAAAACTGGCGAGCCGAACATGTCCTCGGACACTCCCGGCACTGAAAGCCATACGCTAAAAAGAAATATATGCTTAATTACATAATTTGAATGAGATTACCTTAAATCATCATCTTACATTTGTCATGAAAAAAAAAAACATTACGGAAAAATATGTCATAAACATCCGGGTCCTAATAATGATATTAAACAAGTTCGGATTGTATTCTAAAAACTATCCGCAAATTCTCTCCAAACATTATCCGCAGCTTACCCGCTTTTCGCACGGCAAAATAATGTTGCTGATATCCGAATCCGCGCAGGGCTTTACCCATATCATTTCCTGTCCTCATTTCATAATATTAATACTAGATCTGGCTCTTCCCTCGGTATTCCCGGTAACCACTCTTCCAAGTACAATAAACCCTTCGTTGTGACTGGGTCGTGACTTTGGAATACACTCCCAGCTGACGTAAGGAAATGCAAGACTTATACAAAATTTAAGACTGCTTGCAGAGATTTCCTTTTGAACACCGCTGACTGTTTCCTGTGACTGGTGAAGTATGATAGACAGCATGATTGAGCTATTGTGGTATGTAAATAATTTTATCAATTCAAAATTAAAATACGCAGTTATTTACTAGATCTAACTCCAGGGGCGGCTCCTGATTACAATCTTAGGGTGGACCAGATGATACTATTGTTGTTTCATATTAAATATTGTTTTATATTTGGCATTCATTGTTGCCAATATTGCCATTATCATAATTCCACACAGCAGTACATTTGAAACAAGTTTTAATAAATAGTTGATGCATTAAAAACTGTACTCACTTGGCTCTTTATTTATAAATATATTCTCTCCTGTGCTTGGATAAAGCAAATTTATCCATCAGCTTGGTTGATGAGGTCATAATTATTTAATTTCTAACTTTGTGTTCAGAGCTATTGAAGAAAATGGATTTGTTAATAAAAACTTCACTCTCATTTTCCCATGTCGGATACAATCGACATATTAAATAACTACGTACCGTGCCACAAAAGTTAAAAACACATTTATACAGTAGACATTAACTTCATCCACATAACTCACTAGCCCACCTGTACTGTACTTGGAACATCAGACAACTGAAAATGTATAAATATAATATATTTGTATCT
Organism: Meconema thalassinum; assembly: GCA_946902985.2. Taxonomy (NCBI): domain Eukaryota; kingdom Metazoa; phylum Arthropoda; class Insecta; order Orthoptera; family Tettigoniidae; genus Meconema; species Meconema thalassinum. The sequence continues at coordinate 58,710,778 of OX336398.1, read as the reverse complement.
AAATGTCACCAAGCAGCGAACAATAGCTGAATACCTGCTTAAGGGCGTGGGATGGCGTGGAGCCTTCTCCCGTAGTCCGGTTTGACAGAGACAGAAGCAGGAAGCAACGCTATGGGCCCAATCTGCTGGCCCTTGAAGAGAGAGAAAATTCCCTTCATAGCACTGAAGAATTCGCGTGCAAGACAGTGCTATGTCCACTGTTTCCTCACCCGGCCCATAAAGCCATATACTTTACATGGGACTTGCTGTGGAGCGGCCCTCGCTATGACGATACACCGTACGAGACTGTCAAGATCTTAAGCTAGGGATGAGTTATGTATAACGACCTTGGGTGGGCAGGGTCCATTCGGCCCTTAATGTTCACCGTCCCTGTCTAACACTATCACTTATTATTATTATTAGTATTATTATTATTATTATTCTTTCGCGTAATTGTTTTATATGTTTCTTTGTTTGATGTGCATTGCTATCTTTATTTTTTATGTCCTGTATTATTCTAACTTAATTTCTAGTTTACGTATCTTGTGTATTTTATTATAACTATGTGGTTAAGTGTAAGAGGGGGGCCACGAGCCCTAACTTCGCCACTGCAAAAGACATAAATAAATAAATTAATAAATAAATAAATATTCTATGAGAGCCGTTCTTACTCAGGGCATCGATTTGTTTAGTTCCACCCTCCCAGGGGCTCACGACTAGTGGGACATGAGTTGGTGACCACGGGACCCCAGCTGAGCCTGGCATTGCTCCCACTTACTTGTGCTGGGCTCCTCTCTGTCCTCCTTCCTGTCGACGTCCCTTGGTCAACTCTTGTTCTCTTCCGACCCCGACGGTATTAGGGTATCCGAGGCCTAGGGAGGTCTTTCACTTTCCCGCCTTAATTGGCCCTTGTCTCATTTTTCCTGACCCCTCATTCCTCGAGGGTTCAGACCTCTTCTTTTCTCTTCTTGATACAGGGTGACACATAGGAACCGGATGGTTTTGAAATGAACAGTACTCGGTTGATTTGCAAGGAAAACTGATTTTATTGTTACCACAGTTAAGAATACGTTCCATCATTTCATTTACCATTTACCGTCGTTAGGTGTGAGAGATAATGTCATTCAGGTGACGGCCATCCGTTTGAACACATGTTTTAAGTCGTCACGAGAGAGCATTCATAACTCTGCCGAACACCGCTTGGTCAAGCGCACGCACATCTTCTGTGATGGCATCGTTCAGCGTCATTATTGTACGGGGTTTGTGAGCATGGACATGTTCCTTTAGGTACCCCCACAGGAAAATATTAAAACTGGATAAGTCGGGGGATCTTGGCGGCCATGGAACGTCACCGAACCGCGAAATGAGGCGACCAGGGAACATGTTCCACACAATTGTCATCGATGCATTGGCAGTATGCACGGTGGCACCATCCTGTTGGAAGTAAACATTGCGAATGTATATTCGGCGTCTCCGCAGTTCCAGTCGCGAAAATGTTTCCAGCATGTGGACGTATCGGCGTGAGGTCACTGTGGCTGTTCTGCCGTTCTCTTCAAAAATAATATATTCGGCAGAGTTATAAATGCTTTCTCGCGACGACTTGAAACCTGTATTCAAACAGATGGTCGCCACTTGAGTGACATTATCTTCCACACCTAACGTTGGTAAATGGTAAATGAAATGATGGAACGTATTCCCCTGCCTTCTGCTTAAGGCCCTTACGGAGGCTGGGTGTGTGTAGCCCCACCACTTGCTGGTGCACCCTCGATAGTGCTACACCCTCAAGGACTCATGGCTGGTGAGTTTGGGAGTTGGTGACCCCGAGAGATTCCTGAGCTGGGTTCGTTTTTTCCCTTTTACTCTACCGACTTTGGGGCGGGCCCTTTCCTCGTTCCCTTTCCTATCTGCCTTTCATTGCTCTCCTTCCTTCCATGTCGCTCAATCCTCATTTCTTCTCCTCCTGTAGATTATTTTTTATTTAATTTTTAATAATTTCTTCTAGTACGTAAGTTAGTTGTGAAGTCAGTTGTTAGTTCTAATTGTTGGTTTCATATCATCTTTCATTACACTATCATCCAAACCATTAAGGGCCGAAAACCCGGATGTTAGGCCCCTTAAAACAACAATTACCTTCCTCATCATCATGTTTAGTTAGGAGAAATATATAGTAATTAATTAATACTAATAATAATATCGTATGGCCTCGGGTGCCTGGTGCAAACTTTGTTATTTGACGCCCAAAGGGCAGCTTGCATGTCGAATTTGTTGTTCCTTGGAGCACTACGAAATTCAAGGAAGTTAGATATCTAAGCTCCTTGACACTATAGCGCTTTCTAGTAGAGAATGGAGGAACGTTTTGTGTTGGCGGAAAATCCCGAGATTAATTTTGCCATTATGAACACGGCCTACTGAATTCAAATGGGTTCTTTAACATGCCAACAACGTATCACATGCATGTCATGATTTTTGTCACCTTTCAAAAATCACTTACCACGGCCAGGAGCGAACTTGCATGCTTGGGGTTGGTAGTCCGACACGATAACCACCGTGGCAAGCATTAATTAATTAATACACATGTGCATAATTAAAAACATTAATAAACAAATTAATTATTTAAATGAATAAATAGAAATGCGAATAAATAAATAAAGAAAGATTGAACGAATAAATTAATATTGTAAAATAAATGCTCTAAATTCATACATAAACAATAATTATTAATTAATTAAATAAATGAATGAAAAATCAATAAAATATAAACGATTGAATCACTAAATTCATAAAATAATAAATAAATATGTAAATTTCTGAATAAGTAAATAACAAGAAGTTCCGTGAAGAACTATACAGCCTACTTTTCATGCCAATTATTATTCTACAGTATTTGAACCTATCTAGAATAATGACGAAATTAAGTTGGTAATATCGAAATATCTAATTAGTTCAAAATATACCTGGTATAATGTAGCCTAATAGAGCACTACAGTTGGCAGCCCTGGTGACTGAATATATTCTTAGTTCCACCTCTTAAGGTACAGAATACAAAATTTGGTTGAAGTCCAATGGACGTTACTTGCAGTTAGACACTGGATCTATCAGCACGCGTAAAAGCATGTTGCCAACAATACCATGCGTGTGCTGGTCAGAAATAATCTGAATTATTATGATATCTTGTTGTGCCAATTTTGGATGAAATCCATTTGTTAGTATAGAAGTTACATGTATTTTAAAATTGGACATATCAGCAGGCATAGAATCATGTTGGCAGCACTGCCTTGTATTAATTACTCCAAATTAATCTAGAATGTCAGTGCTATACGTGTGCAAAATATAGAGCTGTTGGCTTGCATAATTTCTGATATATTGATATTAGGGTAAAAAGAATATAGACATCATTTATTAACAGTTGGCAGCCCTGATTGCTCTTAACAATACTTATAGTCATATCTGTTATGGTACACATATCACATACGAAATTTGGTTGAAATCCAACTGATAGTATAGAATTTACATGTATTTAAAAATTGGTACTATCAGCAGGCTTATAATCATGTTGGTAGAACTGACGTATATAAGTTACTCAAAATTAATCTAAAATGTCAGAATATACGTGTGCATAGTTTAAAGCTGTTGGCTTGCATACTTTCTGATATATTGGTATTTGGATTAAAAAAAATAGAGAGAGCAATTATTAACAGTTGGCAGCCCTGGTGGCTCTTAAGAATACGCTCAGTCATATCTGTTTATGTACAGATATTACATACGACATTTGGTTGAAATCCAATTGATAGTGTAGAAGTTATATGCTTCTAAACATTGGACCTCTCAGAAGGCTTAAAATTATTTTGGCAACACTGTCATGGCTGGCCTCCTGGAAATTAAACTGAAATAGTAGTATCTGCATGTGTACCAATTTTGGAATAGCTCCCATGCATACTTTGCAAGATATCCAACATGGAGCTCAAATTTCTAGTGCGTTTTTTCAGCAGTTGGTAGCACTGACATCATTTTCAAATATGGACGTGAGATATTCCGGTGCACACCTTTACTCATACTAAATTGGGATTAAAATTGACCAGCTTGCCCAACAAGTGGAAGAAACAAATATAGAGGACTGTGAAAAAGTTAAAGTGTTGTTGCTCCATGTTGGGACGAACGATTTGAAGAAGAGGGCTACAGCTGATTACATCATGGGGGAGCTCTACGAACTAGGCAGAAAAGCTAAAAGCAAGTTTAGAAATGCAAAAATTATAATGAGTGGCATTGTTCGGCGAGGAGATGTTCCGTTAAGGCGAGTTAAGACTGTAAATGACCGCATGGACTGGGTATGTGCACAACTGGGATTAGTGTACGTAGAAGCTGACTGCTGGATTGGTGGCCGTGACTTCGCCCGAGACGGGCTGCATCTAAATCGACGGGGCGCTTACAACCTAGGGAGCCTACATGACAGGGTCATCGGTTCGTGCCGGCTTTTGTGAGGAGGAGCAGGTCCAGAGGTTGCCAGCCGATGGGAACAGAAGGAGCTACTTCAAGATATTTGCTGCGGAGGTAAGACTCTAAGATTACTGCAGGTTAATTGTCAGAGTTTAGGAAATAAATTAATTGAATTTTGGAATCTTGTAGAGACGTATTCTCCGGACATTGTCATTGCAACTGAATCTTGGTTATATGAGGACATAAATAGTAGCGAAATAATTCAAGGGACCTACGAAATGTACAGAAGGGATCGGGGGAAGCGAGGTGGTGGGCTATTTATTTGTGTGCGCAAAAATATAGCTAGTTTCTTAAAGTGGGCTGATATGGATCATGAAATGTTATGTGTACAAATTTCGGATAAAGGAAATAAATTCCCTCTTCAGGTGATAGGGGCGTATAGAGCACCGAAAGATAACTTTTCTCTCCTCGAAACACTGTATGATAAAACTTGTACGGGTAATGCTATGAAAAAGAGCATAATAATTGCTGGAGATTTAAACCTCCCCAAAGTAGACTGGTCTGGTGAGTCAACTAGCTGTGGTCAAGCTCAGAGCGCTGCAAATAAATTCTTAAGGGAGGGGGGATTTTCCCAAGTAGTTGACTTCCCAACTAGAGACAATAATACCTTAGATGTTTATCTCGTAAGGCCTGTAGAGCTGTATATTAACTGTCTGAAAGTACCAGGAATTAGTGACCATTCTGGGGTTGAATTAAATATTAGATATGGTGACGTTACAAAATTAGACTCTGATGTAGCGAAAAAGATCATATTCCAGTATCGCAGGGCGGATCAGGGCAAGTTTCAGGGGTATTTGAATGAGCTATTTGTAGGATGGGCATCGGAAGGAAATCACATTAATATCCTGTGGACTAACTTTTTGAAAATTTTAAATAGCGCTGTTGATAAATTTGTCCCATTTAAATTGCTGAAACAGAACCCAGACCCTGAGTATTACACACGAGAAATTAGGAGACTAAAACGGAAAATTAGGAAATTATACAATAAAAGACATGATAGTGACAAGTATATGTTGAAATTTAAGTCCTTATCAAGAGAGCTCGTCTTAAAAAAGAGGGCTGCTCATGACAGTTATATGCAAGGTTTACTTGGTTCGGGAGGGGGTGGGTGGAAAAATTTTTACAGTTATGTTAGGAGAAGAAAGGGAAATTCAAATAATTTGTCGATGATAATGTCCGGTGACGGTAAATTAATTACTGAGAAACAGGCCATTGCTAATGAATTAAATGTCTTTTACGGTAGTGTGTTCAATAATTCCAATAGCTGTGTGTTGGACCTTAACGACGAATCAGGGGCTCCCCTGTTCCAAATAAACCAGTCAGCAATTTTAAAGCTAATACAAAAACTGCGTTTCAATGTATCAAAGGGTCCTGATAATATTGTTAGTGAAGTACTTAAATTAGGAGGTAGGGCCGTGGCACGATACTTGGAGGTGATATTTAATGTGTCCATAAACAATGCGCAAATCCCAGATGACTGGAAAAGAGCTACGGTAGTCCCAATATTTAAGGGAGGGCGCAGACTTGAATTGGGCAACTACAGGCCGGTTAGCCTTACGTCCATCGTTTGTAAGCAGATGGAGCATCTCATTTGCGACTACTTGAGGGAACAGTGGGAAACATTATCATGGTTTAATGATAGGCAGCATGGATTTCGGAAAGGTTACTCATGCGAGAGTCAGATGCTATCACTTTTTCAAGACATTAGCGAATCGTTAGACCATGGAGTTTCAGTCGACGCCGTGGTGATAGATTTTGCGAAGGCATTTGATGTCGTGCCGCATGACATGCTACTCCATAAATTAGCTTCGACGAAGATTGATAGAAGAGTAATTTTATGGATCCAAGAATTTTTGACTGGTCGTTCCCAGAAAGTGAAAGTTGAAGGCGTATTCTCGGATGAAATTACCGTAACGTCGGGTATCCCTCAGGGCAGCGTAATCGGAACTTTGTTGTTTTTGGCGTTTATAAATGACTTACCAAATGGAATTCGCAGTGACTGTCGATTGTTTGCGGATGATTGTGTAATATATCGAAAGATACACGACTCACAAGACAATGCAGTGCTGCAAGAGGACCTGAACCTGGTCTATAAGTGGGCGATTGTAAATAAAATGAAAATAAACACAAGAAAATGTAGTCTCTTAAAAATAGGGAAAGTGCGAAGGCAGGATTTTCAATATAACATTGGCTCGGAAATACTTGTAGAAGAAGATTCTTGCAAATATTTGGGCGTTCACGTAAGGAATGATATGAAATGGAGTAGTCATGTAGGATGTGTAGTTTCAAAAGCTTACAAATCCCTGCACTTTGTAATGAGGGTATTAAAAGGAAGTAGTACCTCTGCTAAAGAATTAGGCTATTTGTCACTTGTAAGACCTATTCTGGAATATGCCTCGGCGGTTTGGGATCCATATCAAGTAGGGCTCATCAATGAGTTGGAAATGGTACAAAGAAAGGCCGCTAGATTTGTGCTCAGTGACTTTAATCCCAGGAGCAGTGTGAGCCGTATTTTAAAGAAACTTGGGTGGGAATCACTGGAGGCTAGGAGGATGAAATCTAGACTCTACGCTATGTACAACACGTATACAAATCAACCAGCATGGGGTGAGCTTAGCAAACGATTGGGAAAGCCCACTTACATGAGTAGGAGCGATCATCCTTTCAAAGTTAAGGGCCGACCACAGCGAACAAATTATGGTAAATATTCTTTTGTAAACCGTGCCATTGATAACTGGAACTCTCTACCTGCCGCAGTCTTAGAGCCTTTTCCCAAACATATAGGTGTGTTTAAGAAAAGACTGACTATTTGTGTAAATACTCCAGTTTAATTGGTGTATAATTGTTATTGAATTGTTATGTATAATTATGTATTGTTATGTGTAATTATGTATTTTTATGTATAATTATGTATTTGTTATGTATATCCAATTTGCCACCGGGGGACACACCCCCCATTGCAAATAAATGAATGAATGAAATGAATAAATTTGGTTTTGATTGCTGCAGCCGTTTAGGAGTTGATAGGGGGGGGGGGGCACACACAGACAGACAGACAGACAGACAGACACACATTTTCCCGGATCGATCTCATAAGTCTACTTTTTCCTCATTTTTGCAAAATGTGAAAAGTAGGCTAAAAATAAAAGATCATCATGATATCCTAAAGGCAAGGCTTGTCGCGGCAACCACATTTGTCTCTCCTCTGCTGAACGTTTCAGATCAGTATATTCCTGGAAATGTAGTCTGTCCATCACAGAGTCCAGATACTACTTCCTTGGTCTTCCTCTTCTCTTCTTACCCAAAACCTTTCCTTCCAATTGTTAGGTAATGGGAGTGTTCTAGGCAAACTTCGTGTTGCCGCCACAAGAGTGCAGCAAGGACCGAAGAGGTCCAGGGAAGGAGTAATAAGGAGAAGCCCTTAGGCGAACTTCGTGTTGCCGCCCCAAGAGTGCAGCAAGGACCGAAGGGGCCCAGGCAAGGAGTAATAAGGAGAAGCCCTTAGCCGAACTTCGTGTTGCCGCCACAAGAGTGCAGCAAGGACCGAAGAGGTCCAGGCAAGGAGTAATAAGGAGAAGCCCTTAGGCGAACTTCGTGTTGCCGCCCCAAGAGTGCAGCAAGGACCGAAGGGGCCCAGGCAAGGAGTAATAAGGAAAAGCCCTTAGGCGAACTTCGTGTTGCCGCCACAAGAGTGCAGCAAGGACCGAAGAGGCCCAGGCAAGGAGTAATAAGGAGAAGCCCTTAGGCGAACTTCGTGTTGCCGCCACAAGAGTGCAGCAAGGACCGAAGAGGTCCAGGTAAGGAGTAATGAGGAGAAGCCCTTAGGCGAACTTCGTGTTGCCGCCACAAGAGTGCAGCAAGGACCGAAGAGGTCCAGGCAAGGAGTAATAAGGAGAAGCCCTTAGGCGAACTTCGTGTTGCCGCCACAAGAGTGCAGCAAGGACCGAAGGGGCCCAGGCAAGGAGTAATATGAAGAAGCCCCTAGGCGAACCTCGTGTTGCTACCACAAGAGTGCAGCAGTGACGGAAGGGGTCCAGGCAAGGAGCAATAAGAAGCTCTTAGGCGAACTTCTTGTTGCCGCCACAAGAGTGCAGCAAGGACCGAAGAGGTCCAGGCAAGGAGTAATAAGAAGCTCATAAGCGAACTTCGTGTTGCCGCCCCAAGAGTGCAGCAGTGACCGAAGGGGTCCAGGCAAGGAGTAATAAGAAGCCCTTAGGCGAACTTCGTGTTGCCGCCACAAGAGTGCAGCAAGGACCGAAGGGGCCCAGGCAAGGAGTAATATGAAGAAGCCCCTAGGCGAACCTCGTGTTGCCACCACAAGAGTGCAGCAGTGACCGAAGGGGTCCAGGCAAGGAGCAATAAGAAGCTCATAAGCGAACTTCGTGTTGCCGCCCCAAGAGTGCAGCAGTGACCGAAGGGGTCCAGGCAAGGAGCAATAAGAAGCTCTTAGGCGAACTTCGTGTTGCCACCACAAGAGTGCAGCAAGGACCGAAGAGGTCCAGGCAAGGAGTAATAAGAAGCTCATAAGCGAACTTCGTGTTGCCGCCCCAAGAGTGCAGCAGTGACCGAAGGGGTCCAGGCAAGGAGCAATAAGAAGCCCTTAGGCGAACTTCTTGTTGCCGCCACAAGAGTGCAGCAAGGACCGAAGGGGCCCAGGCAAGGAGTAATATGAAGAAGCCCCTAGGCGAACCTCGTGTTGCCACCACAAGAGTGCAGCAGTGACCGAAGGGATCCAGGCAAGGAGCAATAAGAAGCTCTTAGGTGAACTTCTTGTTGCCGCCAGAAGAGTGCAGCAAGGACCGAAGAGGTCCAGGCAAGGAGTAATAAGAAGCTCATAAGCGAACTTCGTGTTGCCGCCCCAAGAGTGCAGCAGTGACCGAAGGGGTCCAGGCAAGGAGCAATAAGAAGCTCTTAGGCGAACTTCTTGTTGCCGCCCCAAGAGTGCAGCAGGGACCGAAGGGGCCCAGGCAAGGAGTAATATAAAGAAGCCCCTAGGCGAACTTCTTGTTGCCGCCACAAGAGTGCAGCAGGGACCGAAGGGGCCCAGGCAAGGAGTAATAAGGAGAAGCCCTTAGGCGAACTTCTTGTTACCGCCACAAGAGTGCAGCAGGGACCGAAGGGGCCCAGGCAAGGAGTAATATGAAGAAGCCCCTAGGCGAACCTCGTGTTGCCACCACAAGAGTGCAGCAGTGACCGAAGGGGTCCAGGCAAGGAGCAATAAGAAGCTCTTAGGCGAACTTCTTGTTGCCGCCCCAAGAGTGCAGCAGGGACCGAAGGGGCCCAGGCAAGGAGTAATAAGAAGCTCATAAGCGAACTTCGTGTTGCCGCCCCAAGAGTGCAGCAGTGACCGAAGGGGTCCAGGCAAGGAGCAATAAGAAGCTCTTAGGCGAACTTCGTGTTGCCGCCCCAAGAGTGCAGCAGTGACCGAAGGGGTCCAGGCAAGGAGTAATATGAAGAAGCCCCTAGGCGAACCTCGTGTTGCCACCACAAGAGTGCAGCAGTGACCGAAGGGGTCCAGGCAAGGAGCAATAAGAAGCTCTTAGGCGAACTTCTTGTTGCCGCCCCAAGAGTGCAGCAGGGACCGAAGGGGCCCAGGCAAGGAGTAATAAGAAGCTCATAAGCGAACTTCGTGTTGCCGCCCCAAGAGTGCAGCAGTGACCGAAGGGGTCCAGGCAAGGAGCAATAAGAAGCTCTTAGGCGAACTTCTTGTTGCCGCCCCAAGAGTGCAGCAGTGACCGAAGGGGTCCAGGCAAGGAGCAATAAGAAGCTCTTAGGCGAACTTCTTGTTGCCGCCCCAAGAGTGCAGCAGGGACCGAAGGGGCCCAGGCAAGGAGTTTGGTTTCAAACTTACATATTTCCATTTCTAATAAAAAGAGAGCGCTAAGAAATAGCAAACATTTGATGGCACACACGAGGTTTAGAATTTAATTTTCTAGCCGAAAGGTCCTTATCACTTTCCGTGTATCTCCAACGGTTAGCGAGTAAAACTCGGTCAACGCCGAGCGGTGTAGTTGGGCAAAATGTTTCATCCTCACTCTCCCTCCGCGCAGCACCACGCCTATCCCCTGTCTTAACTGTCACCTTCACATTTTCATTTATTTATGACGCGTAGCGAAGCTATTTCGTCATATTCTGCATAAAATAAAGTTAGGCTCTGTATCAATAACATAACATAACATAACATTTTCAAGGTGGGCGTAATAGTACATTATGCAACGAGCCTATAACGGCAATAATTAAGACACGAGTATGTTTATAAAACGAGCGTATGCTAGTTTTTATAATTTCCATACGAGTGTCTTAATTACCATTATAGGCCAGTTGCATACGACTGTTTATGTTCGACGATAATTATTATAACTATTTTATATTCGAACATAAATATTCATAAATATCTCTCGAGATTTCGCCAGTTTTATGTACTGAACAGAGCGCATGAGACGCAGAGAATGCCTAGTATTTGACCATGGCCTCCTCGATTACCCCACTATGACACTAGGCAACGCAGTGAAATTTAAATTAGAAGGTCTTGGAACTCGCGCAGGTGCGATTCTATTCTTATCTGATTGGTCAAACAACTGTTTCTTGAGCTCTGATTGGTGGGAGAAACTGTTTCATAATGAAAAATAGTGTTATAATGAGCTTGGTATAATTGTCAGGGTCGAACATAATAGTACATTATGCAACGAGCCTATAATGGCTATAATTAAGACACGAGTATTTTTATAAAATGAGCGTATGCGAGTTTTATAATTTCCATACGAGTGTCTTAATTATCATTATAGGCGAGTTGCATACGACTGTTTATGTTCGACGATAATTATAACTTTATTATATGTTTTAACATAAATATTAATAAATATCTGTTGCGAGTCAGCTACTGGAATTTTGTGATCGCAGACCGAGCGTTGGGTGTTATATCTCTGCCTTTCAAGAGCTTTGAACGACCAACGCATGCGCTCTGTGTGTTTGCAATGCCATATGCAAACCATATGTTTACATCAGCCGTCCCTCAGTAATATTGTCACCGGTGTCAGTTGAAGACAATGCGCTGTGTAGAAATTAGTGTTGGTGATTTTAAGGTACAGTGCTATTTCTTGTCTCATATTCGCCAGTTTATTTACGCGAACATATGGACGGTGGGTATTCCATGTCGGTAATTTATTATAGTTCGATATTGTGTTTATGTCCGACATGTTGGATTTTGAGCGCATGCGCGAAGTTATCGTTACCTAATTGGTCAATGAACGATCTCTGATTGGCTGGAGAAACTGTATCATAATGGAAAACAGTGTTATAATGACCATCATTATGATACAGTTATCTGACACATAATAGTGAGGGTCGAACATAAAGTATATTATATAACTTGACTGCTACGAGCACGCCTCAAACTATGTCACATGATTGCAGGAGACTCTCGCACAAAGCATGATGGGAAGCTAATGGCACCGGAATAGGGGGGGGGGGGGGGCGGAAGCCCAAACAACCGACTGGTAACGAGTCCTATCCTCCGCAATCAAAGTGACCACAAAAGGAATTTTCCAGCCATGATTCCTTTAATTTTGAAAACAAATAAATATCATTATTATTATTGTGTACTGGCCTAGTTTATGAAACATTATTATGAATTTTCTGAAACCAGAAGGACCTGGCCCAGATTCGATTAAATGATGAGCAACTGACCTCCGTTGGATGGTGGGATCAATGTACTGAACAGTCTTACGGAAACGTGAATACATGCATTATGCGTGGTGTTTGTTGCTTTTCTCGTTAGCGATCAAACAATTAAAACCGTCCCATGTTTAGCCTACTTTCATTTATGAAAAAATAGGCTTATGAGATCACCTTTTGTCCGTTTGTGTGTGTAGTGTGTCCCCACCCCTCTAATAACTTCTAAACGGCTGGAGCAATTTCAATGAAACTCGGTAAGGTCATAGTAATATTTTGGACGATTCCGACCGTGCCCTTCAAATTTTATTACATCTCACCAATCCAACATGGCGGCTGTGCAAAGTATTCCACCGGCATTCTATATCTCCGAAACTATTACCGATATCACCCTGAAATTTTGTACGGTGAAAAAGGGCACTTTTACACGTTCACCTATGTGACTTTCAAAAACCTGTTAACTACAAAACTAACATGGCAGCCAAGCGAATTTGAAACATTTAAATAGACTTTTCTCGCGATTTTAACCATCCGAACGCAGTGAAACTTGGTACAGAAAATGACTATACAAATTGCAATGCACTGACATCTAATTTGGTTCAATTGTTTACATAAACTCAATATGGCGGTTGTGCGAAATTTTAAAATTAAGTTTTTATTTCTTATGTTCTAATCATGCGATCGAAGTCAACGTTTGTATAATGAACCAACGCAATAATCCTCATCTAATAGTGCACAACTTTAAGGCCTACAAATATAAAAATCCAAGATGGTGACCACCCGAAATAATTAGGCGGTTCTCAAAATTTACGAATCTATTACAGCAATCAAACTGAAATTTATAGAGGCAATTAACATAAGTAGACTAGTATACAGTATATGAAAATAGTTCTTCACGAAACTACTTGTTAATTCCTAATTTAGCGTTTTGTAGGATCTATAATTGAAGTGATAGAAGCCATTTTTCAGTGTTGCCTAAGCTTTTCAGTCGGTCAACACAAATTGTACCCAACTACATTAGGCGGGAAACAAGTAGCCTATTTATAAACCCTAACCTGAAAAAAAAAGAGTTATTGTTACAAACTACTGTAACAGGCTTTTATGTTCGACCCTCACTATTATGTGTTAGAAAACTGTATCATAATGATGGTCATTATAACACTGTTTTTCATTACGATACAGTTTCTCCAGCCAATCAGAGATCATTCATTGACCAATTAGGTCGCGCATGCGCTCAAAATCCAACATGTCGGACATAAACACAACATGGAACTATAATAAATTACCGACATGGAATACGCACCGTCCATATGTTCGCGTAAATAAACTGGCGAATATGAGACAAGAAATAGCACTGTACCTTAATATCACCAACCCTAATTTCTACACAGTGCATTGCCTTCAAACGACTCCGGTGACAATATTAGTGAGGGACGGCAGATGTAAACATATGGCCTGCATAATATGGCATTGCAAGCACACGGAGCGCATGCGCCGGTCGTTCAGAGATCTTGAAAGACAGAGATATACCCAGCGCTCACTCTCGATCACAAAATTCAAGTGGCTGACTCTCAACAGATATTTATGAATATTTATGTTAAAATATATAATAAAGTTATAATTATCGTCGAACATAAACAGTCGTATGCAACTCTCCTATAATGGTAATTAAGACACTCGTATGGAAATTATAAAACTCACATACGCTCGTTTTATAAAAAAATACTCGTGTCTTAATTATAGCCATTATAGGCTCGTTGCATACGACTGTTTATGTTCGACCATGTCGAAATGTAAATATTATTCGCCAGAAAACTCTATCATAATGATGGTCATTATAACACTGTTTTTTTTTGCCTATTTCCATTTATGAAAAAATTGACTTATTAGATCACCTTTTGTCACTGTGTCTGTATGTGTGTGCGTGTGTAATTCCCGTGTGTTTGTGTCCCTCCCTAATAAAATCTAAACATCTGGAGAGATTTCTATCAAACTCGGTAAGTTCATAGCACTATTCCGGACGACCCCGACCGACGTCTTCAACTTTTCTTACGTATCACCAATCCAACATGGCGGCTGTGCGAATTATTTCACCAGCATTCAATATCTCCGAAACTATTACAGATATCACCCTGGAATTTTGTACGGTGATAAAGAAAACTACTAGAATTTCACCTACGTGACCTTTGAAAACCTGGTAACTACAAAACCAATATGGTGGCCAAGCGAAGTTGCGACTTTTAAATAGACGTTTCTCGCGATTTAACCAACCAAACGCTATGAAACTTGGTACAGTATAATTATGTTCATAGACATTGTAATGCACCGACATCTAACTTCGTTCAATTGTTTACATAACCTCAAGATGGCGCATGTGCGAAAAATCTCAGAAACTATTACCGGTATCACCCTGAAAATTTGTACGGAGATAAAGGGCACTACTGGAAGTTCATCTATGAGACTTTCTAAAACCGGTTAACTACAAAACTAACATGGCGGCCAAGCGAAGATGAAAGTTTTAAATAGACGTTTCTCGTGATTTAATGATCCAAACGCAATAAAACTTGGTACCGGTACAGCAAATTTTTATACACATTGCAATCCACTGGTATCTAATTTAGTTCAATTGTTTACATACCTCAAGATGGCGGCTGTGTGAATTTTAAAATAAAGTTTTTATTTCTTGTGTCGTAATCATGCGAGCGATGTGAAAGTTTTTATAATGAACCTACGCAATAATTGTCCTTTAATGGTACATAACTCTAAGACCTACATATATAAAAATCCAACATGGCGACAATCCGCAATATTTAGTCGGTTCTCAATATCTACGAATCTATTACAGCAATCAGACTGAAATGTTGTATGTTGATAGTGGCAATTAACATAAGTAGGGTATATGAAAATAGGCTTTAGTTCTTCACGGACCTACTTGTTCATTATGAGACAGTTTCTCCAGCCAATCAGAGCTCCTTCATTGACCAATTAGGTAAGGATAGCTTCGCTCATGCACTCGAAATCCAACATGTCGGACATGAATTACATGATCTGAAAGTTCAAATTGGATATCGGATCAACCATTGTAGTTACAATCCCAAACACAAAGACAAAATCAGCACTCACCTTTACGGTAACAAGAAAATACTATGACATATTCAAGAAATTCATGAATCTACGTCCAGAAGTTAGCAACACAGCACCCTTCTCTATAAATTACCGACATGGAAAGTGCACCGTCCATATGTTCGCGTAAATAAACTGGCGAATATGAGACAAGAAATAGCACTGAACCTTAATATCCCCAACTCCAATTTCTGCACAGCGCATTGCTTTCAAACGACTTCGGTGACAATATCAGTGATTGATAGAGCTGGACGGCACTAGACATCATGCAGGCTGTAAACAATAGCATTGCCAAGCAATACGAAAATTAAAATTCTATTACTCCTTGCTCTCTATACTTCATCTTAATGCCACCAGGTGAACAGCTTTGAAGTGAATGTTGGAACAAGTTGGTGTTGTTCATCACTGCTGGTATTTTGTTGACATCTTACAGTTTTGTTCAGATTACTAGTTTTAAACTTCGATGTTTCGAGCTCAGTATACAAACTGTATTTTATGGGTAAGTGTGAAAACATGTTAAATACTCCTTAATGCATTTGTTCTGTGTTTATGAAGCACACTAACCTATTGTTACGGCCATGAGTTTGTTTCGTCGCCTCGCCGCATGAGTCACACCTGCCCCGGGCTGTGCTCTGCCCCAGTGTATTACGTGCGCCTTACGCAACGGGCTGCGCGGACAAAGGGATGGTCCAGAATATTCGTGACCCAGCCAGTGATGGAAATCTCGAGAAACCGTGAATCCTGGACGGGTCTAGAAGCATTTATTGAGTCACCAGCCTGCTATATAAGAGCGACCTGGCCAGCGAGGTGGACAGAGTGTTTTTTGTGCTAGTGCGACAGTTGTTGGTGACGTGACTTGCGAAACCCTAATGAAGCTGATTCTCTTGACAGCGAAGCAGAGTGTAGTGGTGAGTGACTGGCTATCGTAAATAACTGTAACTTGTGTATTCAAGGAAGTGTTGCAGGTAGTTCTACCGAGGCCACCGGTCCCATTAGGAGGGATTAACTTCTGTGGCTTATTGACAAGTGAAAGGCAAGTGTTTCCTACACGAGGAAACTAGAGTGAGATACTAATTGCTTGTATTTGTTATTGTGTGGTGTATCATTCTTGTCCGCAATAAAGCTAATACGTTTCAAGTGGGAAAGAATATTGTTCTACATGTTTGTATTAAAAACAGGAGGCACACAAAGAAAATAAAGGTGCGTAGAACTGTACCTGACCAAGGTGCCAACAACTAAATTTAGATGCTAAGTTACTCACTTAATATGTCATAACCTATTTATAATATTTTAAGGCTCTATATTTATAATCAATATTCATAATGTACAGAACATGAGACAAAAAAAAACTAAGACAAACAACTGCAGATTTTCTGATCAAAATTATTCATTTAATTGCTTAGTGTCCTTAAAGTGCCAATAACTGTACAGTTTACCCTACTCCTAAAAACATTGTTCGCTTCGCTATCGTTTTACCCTCCAGGGTTGGCTTTTCCCACGGACTAAGCGAGGGATCCCACCTCTACCGCCACTGAGGGCAGTGTCCTGGAGCTTGAGACTCTTGAGTCAGGGATACAACTGGGGTGTGTGACCAGCACTACGCCCAGGCGGCCTCACCTGCAAAGCGAACAGGGGGCCTGATGAAGGGATGGGAAGAGAGGGAGGGTTAGGCAAGGAAGTGGGAAGGAGGTGGCCGTGGCCTTACAGTAGGAACCATCCCGGCATTTGCCCGAAGACGAAGTGGGAAACCACGGAAAACCACTTCGAGGATGGCTGAGGTGGGAATCGAACTCCCTCTACTCATTTTGGCCACCCTAAGCTGAGTAGACCCCGTTCCAGTCCTCACACCACTTTTCAAATGTCGTGGCAGAGCCGGGAATCGAATCCAGGACCTCCGGGGCGGTAGCTAACCATTCTGACCGCTAAAAATACTTTGTTCATATCATTTTAAGCTTTTGCCATGAATAAGGTCTTCTGTATTTCCCTTCCATTATAATTATGTTCCAGAAAATCCAGGGTGAGACTGAATCTGCGCATGCGCTAGAGCCGTAAAGTACATTTAAGTAATTAGGAACCCGAATGGCATCATGAAATGCATCAACGATAATCACTCATTAACTCTCGTATTTAATTAACTAACTAATCGTTAGGAAATAGTTAGTGAAAACGGCCCTAAAATTACGTAAGTTTAAAAAAAACTTATGTAGTGCGTCAAAAATATTTACAGCCCGTATAGTTCACTTCTATGGCCGTTGCGTTATTATTATTATTATAAATATTATTATTATTAATAAGTGAACAGGATCTGAAGGTGATCGCTAGACGTTCGAAACATCTCATCCAATTAAGTACCCGTCCTCTTCTCCCGGTTTTTGCATATTATTATTATTATTATTATTATTATTATTATTATTATTATTATTATTATTTATTTATTTATTTATTTATTTATTTATTTATTTATTTATTTACAGCGTATTTTCCCAATATTGGAAAGCGTTAAGCAATTTGACTCAATTCTTGACGTTCTTCTTATCTTGCCAATAATGTTTCATTCTGTTGGAGAATGCCAATTTTCTTTCGTCAGACCATTGAGGTCTGTAAGGTGTAGGTTTTGCTTGCTCTGGTTGGACTTACCAGTTGTTCACTTTGTTACGGAAGGAGTCTCTGTCTGATGTGTCGGTTATGTTAGCAGTTCGCATGTCTTTTGGTACTTCTTTCATCCATGGTGTCGTACTTTGGAGTGATGATATGTAATCTAGTATTATTTTGATTAGTCGCGTATTCGGCAGTCTACTTATGTGCCCGAAGAATTTCAATCGTCTTTTTCTGAAGTCGACTTCGATGTTTGAGTATTTTTCAGTTGTCTTGATTGACTGTAGTCGGTACCCATCAGGAGTGAGTCTTGCTCCCAGTATTGTCCGAATGATTTTTCTTTCTTCTTTCTTGATGTCTTCAAGTTCATATTTCTTATGGAGTGTAAGTGTTTCGCTTGCGTAGAGACTTGTCGGTTTGATGACAGTGTTGTAGTGTCGAAGTTTGGTTTGTCTTGACAGGCATTTTTTGTTATAGAGGTTTCGGATAAGTCCGAGTGCTCTCCTGGTTTTCTGGAGACGGTTTTGTTGTGAGATATCTTCGGATCCAGTTGGTTCGATAAATTCTCCCAGATATTTGAAATCTGGGACTCTTTTGATGGTTCCGTATTTTGGTTGCATGTTGTCGCCTTTGTAACTTAGCACTTGAGTTTTCTTGAAGGATATTTGAAGTCCCACTTTTTCGGCGCATTCTTGGAGTGTTTCTATTTGTTTTATTGCGGTCTCTTGATGTTCTGTTAGTATAACCAAGTCATCGGCGAAGGCAAGATATGGTATAGAGAGATTGTTTTTACGATAGCCAAGTGTAACTGGTTTCCAGACATTTTGTTTCTTGAGCTCTTTTTCCCATTCTTCCATGACTTTATCCAGGACAATGTTGAACAAGAGAGGGGAAAGACCATCTCCTTGTCGCACACCTGTCTGAATTTCGAAAGCCATTGGTAAATCCCATAAAGGGCAAAGGCCTCCTGCTAGCAGGATAGCTCTGAGATATTTCATCAGATGAGCTAGGCTGATGAACATTTACCTTAATATTAACTTAAAACTAATTGTCATGACGATTTACACTCTTATTCATCTTCGGTTCCTCACAAATGATCGTATTATGTTAAACATATTCACTAGTAAAACGTGGGCCTAGTTCATACTATCCTGAAGATTTATCTAAGCTGACGATGAGTCTAGGGATGTTTCAAACAAACTGTTTCGACGACAGTCCTCCACGAATTCCGTTGACCTGCCGCTCTCATTCACTGCTTCCCCATCGTGGACTGGAACTCGTCTGACCATCTGGTCTTCGGACGGCCGGGGTTTCTTCTTCCATCTCTGGGCTCCCACACTGCAGTTGAGTGATCCATTGTCAGTACATGCCCATTTCAGTTTCTTGGCCCTCGTGATGACATTCTCTAGTCCTGTCCTCTTCCTGATTTCCTCGTTTCTAATTCTGTTCCTTAATGTAATGTTTAGAAGTTTTCTCTCCATTTTCCTCTGGCACACTTCCAACTTCGAAGCTTGCTTCTTAGTTATTGACCACGTTTGTGCTCCATAGAGGAGAACGGGAAGTACACACGAGTCCATCACTCGCCTTTTTGTCTTGAGGCAATGCACTCTGCTGTTCAATATGAAGGACAGGCTCCAGAACTTTTGCCATGCTGACGATATCCACCTGTTGATTTCCTTATCTATATTTTGCTGAGAAGATAGTGACTGGCCCAGATAGACAAAGTTTGACACAGATTCTACTTCTTTTCCTTTCACAATGAGTTTCTTTGCTTCATGGTTTGTCATAACTTTCGTCTTGCTGGGATTGCATATAAAAGCATGTTATTTTGTGGTAAATATCTCATGTAATATTTATCAGACAAAATTACACACCCAAGTACGCGGGCCTACATGACGACGATGTCGCAAAGCCTCTAAAATCAATCATTATCAATCAGCAATGAGTTGCTTCCTACTCGAGCGTGTTCTAAAGAGTAGAATCCACAACAAACGCTGCGCTCTGCTATTACAACGCTTTTGAAAGCAAATTGCTCTTTTAATCACTGACATTATATTTTCAAGCGAACTGCACTATTCATAGAAGTCTTGTCGATATTTCTGTAAAAATAAGAAAAAGAACCGCTTCCGCTCAAATGTGACGTGTGCTTTGTTTCTGGGATTCTCTCCAGGTCATCACTCCAGAGTGAAACGGAACGGAGGGACCTTTAGTTAGTTAGGTTGGTTGGTTCTTAAGTTTAGGGGCTGCGACAACGCGTCATGTAGCCCCGTGTACTTTGGGTGTGTGTAGAATTTGATAACCGGTGTTAATTGTGATGACTGTATTAGTGTGTGGCATCTGTTTTTTAATTTAAGTACAGACTGCAACTTAGAATTTCTCAAATAATTCCTACTTTTGCCGCAAAGCGCCACCGTTAACAACTACTAGGCCAAGTTCAGAACTTAGCTACTAGACGTCACCGCAGTCGGCTCTTGGCAATGAACGTAGAAACCTAAAAGCGTTGTTTACATTCTTAACCTATCCAATTTAGCTTCACACAGGTATAATTAGTGGAAGGTTCTTTAACATTCCATAAATCTATGACATGGGACCGCCGGCTTTACTTCCCCTCTGAAGGAAGGCATACTGAGGGATTTTAACGCTCTTAAAATATCCGACGGCTTCGACCGGGTTTGAACCCGCTATCTTGGGCATAGAAGCTCAGCATGCTACCGACTACGCCACCGAAGCCGCTTTTGGTTAGTTAGTTATTGTTGTTTTAAGGGGCGGAATTAAGAGGGCATCTGCCCCCTGAAGGGACCTTTGAAGAAGGTGATATCTATTTATTTTTGGTGCCTTTATTGTGGCGAGGTTAGGGCTCTAGGCCCTCTATTACACTTAACCACACACAGTGCAACTTACAAGAGTACTTACCCTAGGTACATTTGTTATTCTTAACCTTACTTACTTACTTACTTGCGTACTTACTTACTGAACCCTTAACATTAGTCTTTCAAGGGTACATTACTTACTTACTTACTTACTTACTTACTTACTTACTTACTTACTTACTTACTTACTTACTTACTTACTTACTTCTTGCTTACTTCGTTGGCCACACGAACCGAAGTCGGTTCATTGCCTCACTCTTTAGCCTCTTCCATTGGTCTCTGTTGCTAGCCATGTTCTCGTTGGCTCCCAGTGTCTCCAGGTTTTCTTGACTCCATCCATCCACCTCAGTTTTGGTCTACCCAGGGGTCTCGTACCTTGTGGCTTCCCTTCTAGCACGGTCTTTACCATTTTCCCTTCTCTTCTCAGAACATGACCCAGCCATTCAATACTTCTGCTCTTTATTACAGCTGTCACATCGGGTTCATTAAACCGCGTGTGGATTTCAATATTTTTTCTTCTTCTAAAGATTCCATTTTCAGACACTGCCCCAAAAACGTTTCTTAACACCTTGTTTTCAAAAGTTATATTTTTTTCTCTCCATTTTCTTGCTCAGTGTCCATGTTTCCGCCCCATGCATTAATACTGGTCGTACGATTGTCTTGTAAATGCGGAGTTTTGTTGTTCATTCATAGTTTATTCATTGAAAAGAGACACCTCTCTGCAGATTTTAGCCGGTTCATTACTTCCTCCTCCATGTTGTTGTTGGCATTGACTGTACTCCCTAGGTATCTGAAAGACCTAGTCTTCCTAAATTCCATATCTTCTATTGCCAGAACTTCCTCTGTTTCCTCTTCATTGTTTCTGGTTACAACCATACACTCTGTCTTATCTTGATTGATCCTCAGACCCACTCTTTGTGCTTCTTCTATTAGAAATTTAGCTGTACCTCTTCCAGTCGATGATGCTCTTTTTAGTGCTTTTTCCAAAACCAAGTTTAACCTACCAAACTTAAATACTAGAATTAAATTGTCAACTACGTGATATTAACTAAGCTATACAAATTACATACAGTAATAAAAATACATGGCGTATTACTATGGTCATTCACTCACACATTCACGCATCTTGGCGCGTCTCGCTCGGAAGTGATGGGCTCCATCTCAGCAAAGCTGTACAGCTTTTCCCGGAGCGGCTAGCTGGTCAACCATGTGTTATTTACCCCTACAAATACAAACCGATATAAAATAAGTGAATTAATTTACGTATTTCACAGTCATACAGCATAACCTTTTAATGTATTAGGATTCCAACGCGATCAAGAACTACATTTTCCAACGACCCCGAGCCGAGAAAAAGTTACCTTACAAAAATGACAACAACTTTGTTCCTTGGACACACATAATTTTGAAATTAATAAACCAGTTATACAACATTCCAATGTATATTGTGTTAAAATTTGGATTCGATGTGATGACGGGTTTGTGAGATAATTATTCCTAAATGTGACGCATGGTTGAAACACGCTTAAAGACTTGCACTTTTTGTGTTCCAACTGCGATAAAGAATATTGAAATATAAATTAAACATTCCAAATCTACATTAACTAACCTAAAATAGAACGACGAAAATGATGATGATATTGGATTTTATGTAGGTCTATTGGTTACTTCACAAACGACCTTCAAACTCGAGTGCACATAATACTTTGGTCGACTGTAGTAGGCCACGACGAGCAGCCTTACTGAGCAGACCTGCTGAAGGTAAATCGTATGCCGATATTGTGAAGGAGATTCGCAAAAAAGCAAACCCTAATGATACAGGAACCGAAGTCCGGTCCATTCGACAAACTAAAGCGGGAGACGTCCTTGTCGAGATGGGAGCAAATTCCAGGGACAAAGCAGCTTTTAGTAATTCTCTACGAGATGTTTTGGGGTCTAATGCTACAGTCCGTAGGCTTGAAGCGAAGGCAACTGTTGAACTCAGAGACCTTGATGCTTTAACTACTTCCGAAGAGGTCATGGAAGCTATCCAGAGAACTATTCCAGAGCTCTCTCCAGATACCAAGGTGCTGGTGACGAGGACGAATACGAGGGAAGTGAAGATGGCTGTTGTCACATTAACAACTAGTTTTGCAGATGTACTCTTGAAGCAAGATCATATTCAAATAGGATGGGTCAATTGCATGATTAGACGGAGGATCATGTTATCTCGCTGTTACAGATGTCTGGAGTATGGACATGTCGCTAGCAAGTGCAAAGGCAAGTAAACTTTGCTCCAATTGCGGAGGGACTGATCACAAAGCTAGAGGATGTACGGCCTCGAAGAAATGTGTTGTTTGCGAAGAGCGAGGTTTTGAAAAAAGAGTATTTAGCACATGCTGTGGGATCTGGCCAGTGTAAGGTCTTCAGGGAGGCTTTGGACAAAGAAAAGGCCCTGAGGTTCAAATGATTCGTTTACTTGAAGCCAATCTACATTGAAGTAAAACAGCCAATTATCTGCTGTATCAGCTAGTTGAAGAGAAGCAAAGTGATCTCTTGTTAATCAGTGAACAGTGTAAAGAAAAAGATAGTTGAGGACAAGTGTCCTAGCATAATATGGTCCTAGCCTGAAGTACAGGGTCTTTCATATAAAATAAGAGCGCCAAGCGGCGGCTTTGTTAACCGCAGCTGCGGTCACCTTGGCCGAGCTTGTGGCGCGCCAGGGCCCCCTGCTGTAGTATTGAAAGCGCGCGCATAGTGCATACGAGGGTTGTTTACGTTCCGATGGACTGTATAAAAATAACGGATTGGCAATACCAAACTTGACCTTGCAATAAGCGTGCAGGTGCTCAGTCGCCAGTCTAAACCTCAAGTGCTAACATGGTGAGACAGTTATCATTGCAACATCGTATTTTTTTATGTAAAACTTATTTTAAGTACGAGTCGGCTCGGCGGGTACGTGATGCATTTGTTCAGCAATTTCCTGTTGACGTGCCACCTTCACTAGCACAGATTCACGTAATTGCAAATAAGTTTGACACTACTGGCTCGGGTCTCAATAAAAAAACATGCCTGCACACGAACAGTTTTAACAGAGGATGAGCTAGAAGACATTGGCGAGAATCTTGAACAGTCTCCGAATAAATCACTCACAAAATTAGCACAAGTAGGGGTTTCGGTTTCATCAACAATAACTAACTAAAGTAAGATTTCAGCACTGTACACACGCTAGCAAGGCCGCTGCATCATATAGGATTGTACACACGCTTAAAGCAGGGGGCTTGGCGCGCCACAACCTCGGCCAAGGTGACCGCAGCTGCGGTTAACAAAGCCGCCGCTTTCGCTCTTATTTTATATGAAAGACCCTGTAATGTGTTAAACGGTTCCAAAAGTAACAGGGGGAGTTTTAGTCGGTAGTCTGCCAATCAGAAACCGACACTTTGTGCGTAAATGCATTTTTTCCTCTAAAAAATATATTGTTATTATTATTATTATTATTAACTAATTATTATTATTATTATTATTATTATTATTATTATTATTATTATTAATCGTATGGCAATGGCAGTACATCACTTTACAATACAATGAGCAAAGGTCTAATATCTACTATAATACAAATGATATATAATGATACGATTAAAACAGGATTAAGACAAGGAGATGGTTTATCGCCTGTACTTTTCAATTGTGCTTTGGAATATGTAATGAGGGAATGGTACAGGGAAAATCCTAGGAGCATAAGAATTGGAACCAAGAAAGATCAAATAGACTTAAATTGCTTGGGATTCGCAGATTACTTAGCGTTACTGGCTAATGATATTCAAGAAGCCAGAAATCAAATAATAAGAGAGGACTACCATCTACGGACGCCTGGAAAAGACTAATGCATGAGAGAGTGAAGAAGAGAGATAAAATCTGGCTCGAATTTTACATAACGGAAGCCATGACGAATAGGGTATGGACTGACACCAATCAAGACCTACGACACTTCGTTAACTCGATGGCGGTACATGGGTACCACCATAAACTGTGCGTCACCGAGTACTTTCATGACATAGACGTATCCTGTACTTGTAAATTATGTGGTAAACAATGTAGTTGGTACCACGTAATCACATGTAAGAACCGGGGTCCTTCCATTGTGAAATTTTGTGAAGGTGGAAGCTGAAAACACTAATGTATATTCACATTTATTAACCTTATGCACAATTTGTGCTCTGTTTTTTCAATAATAATAAAATATAGCACAAAAAATTGGACTTCAGATATCAATTGAAAAGACAGAGATAATGGTAGCAAATCCACTTGTAATCAACCACATAGCAGTAAATAACAAGAAAGTTAAAATAGTGAAGCAATTTAAATACTTAGGAGAAATTATAACTTACAACTTGGATGAGAGACCTGCATGGCAAGAAAGAACTAATAAAATTATATAAGCCCGAAAATTAACATGGTCTACATATAAAAGAAAATGTCTATCAATCGTAACAAAATTAAAACATTACAAGACGGTGGTTCAACCAGAGGTGACATATGGAAGCGAAACTCTTATTTAAGTTACTCAGAAAAACAGAGTCGATAAAATTTTAAAAGTAGAAAGAAGAATAGTTAGAACATGCATAAATAAAAAATATCAGAAACATGGACAGTGGCGGATAGTACCAAATGAAGTGGTATACAGAGAACTGGAGCCCATCACTGATACTATTCGGAAGAAACGGATTTCTTTTCTTGGTCACATCATGAGGACACCAGAAACCAGGTTATCTAGAAAAATTGTAGTGAAACTTTGGAATATGAAACGAGTAGGATGGATTAAGGAAATTAGAGAAGATATGAAATAATTAGAAATAACCTTGGATGACTTGCAAAACAAAACAAAACAAAACAAAACAAAAAAAATAAAAAAACTGAGAGATATAAAAATAAGATTTCATGATAAAACAGACAAACCTAATACAATAAAAAGGTATTTACAGATGAGGAACGCCTGAGAAGATCAGAGCGAATGAAGAGCTACTGGGCAACTCAGAAAGGAAACTTACTGAAGAAGAGGACCAAGAAATGATTGACTGAAGTGGTCCAATGAGGCCGTAAAAGAAGAAGAAGATACACAAAACAATATTCACAAGGTTATAGTCCATCGCCTCTGGGGTAACATCCAGGAAGTCTGAGAGATCACCAGAGTAGGAGCTCAGAGGACACTCCTTAACAATGTGAGAAACTGTCTGTTTTGGAGAGCTGTACATGCATGCTGGTGACGGTGATTTTTCCCCATTTGAAAAGCAGATCACCACACCTGCCGTGATTGGTCCGTATCCTGTTAAGTCTTGACCACGTCTTGCGAGGAAGATCTAATTCGCGAGAGTAATAAAACAATTACTCTTCAAGATACTCAAAATAGTATCGATGTTGTCACTCAATATTTTAATGAGATAATGTTAAGTGTAAACCCTTCAAAAACCAACTTTATAATATTTAACAAGCATAAGGGAACTAATTT
The DNA here is from genome assembly GCA_946902985.2 of Meconema thalassinum. NCBI lineage: Eukaryota > Metazoa > Arthropoda > Insecta > Orthoptera > Tettigoniidae > Meconema > Meconema thalassinum. The sequence goes on along the minus strand of OX336398.1, from coordinate 58,684,558 downwards.
AGAAGTAGATCGAAATCTTTTCTGTGGATCTGATGATATTCAACAGGTAGCCTCAGCAAAATTTTTGGGTATTACAATAGATCATAAATTATCATGGGAAATGAAATCTGTAAAAAAAATAACAAAAACTCATTCATTTTAAAGAGAATTTCAATATACTTAAGCAGCGAATACCAATTAACAGTCTACTATGGATTAATACATTCACAGATATCGTACGGTATTGAGATATGGGGTGGGGCAGCAAATAGAAATATGGAGGGAATATTTAAACTGCAGAACGAGTAATACGATACTTGTTTGGGTTGAAATCGACAGAATCATGCAGAGTTGCATTTAAGAAACATAATATTTTAACGATATTTTCATTGTATATTTTCAAAGTTATCTTGCATGTAAGGGAAAATCAACATAAAGTTGTCACAATCAACATTGTCCACAATAATGAAACCAGAGGGCAGAATGACTATTTTCAAAAGAGTGTAAATGAACAATATGCAGAAAAGGATCCTTTCAAAGAAAGGAGCTATATACCACAATAAGCTTCCAAACCACTTAAAATCTTTGACTGGAACTGGGTTCAGAAAGTCTCTCAAGATATACCTAGCCCAGGAAGTGTTGTATACGTTAAGTGAATTTTAAAGAAACATGTAACTGTTTAATTATGTAAAATAAAGTTGTAAATATGTAAATTTAACTGTGAGTATGTTGTGTGACTTATCCAATTCTGTGTGATGCCGGTTCTGGAAATAAAGAGTTTTGTATTGTATTGAGACTTGCTGTTGATATGATGGACACCTTGGAGCTGTTCAAGCAGCCATAACCTCTCTATGAAGGCTTCCAAAAAGATGGTATATTGGCTTTCACGGCCAGTGACTCAAAACTCAGCAATCAGTCTTGGAAGCCTTCATAGGAAGGTGAGGACTGTTTGAGCTTTCAGCTCTCGCAGTGAAGAGTCGCAGGTGCGCTTCATAAAAAGGGAGGTAGCGCGCAGTTCGCTACTCCTGTGGGGGTCCTGGTGGGGACACCAAGAGCCCGCTGATGAGCCAGCTTGGTATCCTAGGCAAAACCCCACACAAGACACGGCACAAACTTAGAAGAATTGCTGAGTTCCAATACACCAAGTTTAACTTAATTCAATTTTTTATTTTTTATTTTTATGTTTAATGTTGTGTTGTACTTGTGCACACGTGGACCACGTGTGAGTATTCTGTGAAGTGCGATCTCGCTGAAAATGGTCCACTTCTTAGACACGCTACACTAGTGTTCACGGGAACCGTTACATAAGTCGTGTTCCCAGAACCACCCGCGGCCAACTCACGACAGCATCCGCGTTACTATGGCGGGAAACATAATAACAAGCAGAGGTGTCAGAGTTACATCCGTCAATGTAGCAGAATCAAAATTCACAAGTACCGAAGTTAGCATGTGTTGCATCGATTATGAAAGAGCCTTTGACACTATTCAACACGATAAACTGATGAACATTTTATGTGACCTGGGACTAGATGGACGGGACATCCGATTAATTGGAAATCTGTACTGGAATCAACGTGCTGCTGTACGTGTTGATGGTCAGCTGTCTGAAGAAGTATCGATTATGAAGGGAGTTCGCCAAGGTTGCATTCTTTCTCCACTCTTCTTCAACATCTATTCTGAAAAGATTTTCCAAGATGCTCTTGATGGAAAGTCTCAAGGAGTAGTGGTAAATGGATTCATCATTAAGAACATCCGATATGCTGATGACACTGTCATCCTTGCAACAAGTATGGATGATCTACAAAAACTACTGGATTCTATTTCTGAAGAGATGGGATTACATTTAAATGTCGAAAAAAAATTGGATGGTTGTTAGTAGAAACAAAGATGAAATTCAGGGCATTCTTACACTTGGTAATGAAAGAATTGAAAGGGTTTCATCATATAAATATTTAGGATGTCAAATCAATGATTACTGGGACTTAAGTCAAGAAATTCGCTGTAGAATTGAGCAGGCCAGAAGTTCTTTCATGAAAATGAGTAAAGTTTTGACCAGCCGTGATTTAAGTCTGTCATTACGCACCCGACTGCTTCGATGCTACGTTTTAGTGTCCTGCTCTATGGAGTTGAATCATGGACACTTAGCGAGGTTTTAAGTAAGAAACTGATAGCATTTGAAATGTGGACGTATCGCAGGATTTTAAGGAAATCATGGACAGCTAAAGTCACAAATGTGGAAGTACTGCGGCGTATGAACAAAGACTTCTCAGTATCATCAAAAGGAGAAAACTAGAATACTTTGGTCATTTTATGCGCAACAACAAATACCACCTCTTGCAATTAATTATCCAAGGGAAGATTGATGGCATTAGGAGTCCAGGACGCAGACGAATATCCTGGCTAGAGAACTTAATACAGTGTCACTGTTTAAAACAGCTATGGACAAACAGCAGATCGTGCTACTGATCGCCAATGTTCTTGGAGGACGAGGCACTTGAAGAAGAAGAAGAAGTTCTAAAACTTATAGAAACACTCCATGGATAAAGTTGAAAAATAATAGACATAATGAAACTCATCACGATTTAGGCCTGAGGGTTGGATAAGTTCCCCCTATTATTATTATTATTATTATTATTATTATTATTATTATTATTATTATTATTATTATTATTATTATTATTATTATTATTATTATTCTTTTCTTTCTCCGTTAGGGTCTTCTGAGGACCACGAACCTATTTCAATGTTTAGTCCTTTGTAGTTCTTTCTTCTTCCTCCAGTGCTCCTTCATCTTTTCGCTGTTTGTCTTCTTTCTCTCTTCCGACCATTTCGAGCCTGTTTTCTTATATTGCCTTCCCAATACCTTTTTTTTTTTGAAAATTTCTCTCTCTATAGTAAAGCCATCATTACTTCCGACTAGACGTTTCAGTGTTACCCTGGAGTTATCCAGCGGTCAGAAGGAAAATCACTTTAACTAGACAATCACAGGCAGTCATTCAAATCGATATATCACGACAAATTGACTTTCATTTGCGATGTCGCAATTTAGCGAACGAAACTGTGGCCTAGCACTGAAACGTCAAGTCGGAAGTAATGATGGCTTTACTATAGTGCATCTTCTTCTCTTACATTGTTTCTTTCTAAATCTTTCTTTACTTCTTGAAACCAGGCTGTTGTTGATTTCTTTTTCCAAAGATATTTAAGAATCTGCTAGGTTAACCTGTTATCATTCATTCTATATAAATGTCCGAAAAATAACAATCGCCTCTTCTTTATTGTCTCCCTTATGTTTTCAATGTCCTGATATATTTCTTCGTTACTTGTAATTTCCAAAACTCTGTAGTTCTTAATAGACCGAGAATTTTGCGTATAATTTTTCTTTCTGATACTTCTAATTTATCCAATTTATAATTTAGTATGAGACATTCACTGGCATATAATGTACCCAATTGTCATCATAAGGTACATGTGTTCGTATCCCAGCTAACTCACGGTCTTTCGAGGTATGGGACGTTCATGCCCACCATACGACCACATGTTCAGGATTTGAGTCTGTCAGGTAACTACTCTACATGAAAGAAACAACATATTCCTAAATACAACATTTACTGATATAAAGTCATGGCTATACAACAAAATACAAACAAAGGATAATTTACATTTAATTCCCACAATGAAAATCAAGGTTATTTTGTGAGTCTCTTCTTAATTAGTGCTTCACTGCACTCAAATCTATTTCTAGCATCCTATCATTGGTACTTTCAGACATCTACGAGTCTCCATAGTGTTCGTCATGTGGCACAATTTAACAAACTGGAGTGTCACAACACAAAAGTCACATATCACTTTAAATGACATTAATTCAGTAATAATTAAACAATAATCCGTTTCTCACGGCATTTACTTTCATTAACATAAATTCATTATCTTATGCCTTAATTAACAAATGTTGTGTCGTGTGAATCGTCTTCCTTTTTCCCATCAATATGAAACGCTAAAAGTGGTACGTTTTCCCTTCCAAAATACACATGGATAGAAATGTTTATAGTTTCGCCATACAACGATTTTCTGGGTCTGGTCGAAATTATTATCGTTACAAACGTGTCATGTTATTGAAATCACCTACCCGTCTGCATAAATTAGTGTGAACTGGGCAAAAATGCACTTTAAAAAGATGCCTATATTTATTTGGTTCAGCGTTCCTCCTCAGAGAATAACTGAGCCAAATATTATCCGATCACAACGATCAAACAAGGTATGTGTGTTGAAACACATCATTTAATTCAATTGGCATGATCACAACAATCATATCTTAATTACATTTCGAAATATCGAGATTCTTCAGTGTCCCACTATGCTTTTAAAATAAAGGGACCAGGTCAACAGACCTCCCTTTCAAGCAGGCAATAAAATTAGTTCCAGCTGGCCGAGCAAGATGGCCTCCGTCCTCGTGGTCTACATACCACCCCCCTTGGCTGCTAGCAAGGTCATCTTTGTTTACAATTGCAGTACGATGGAGTTACGCTGAGTGTTGCCTCTAGTAATTGAGTCATTCTAATTATTTAACACCTATATTTATAGTGTAATGGGCTCAACTCAGCTCCTAATCAACATTCATGGCTGGGGATGGATCCTGTAATAGCCTTGCCGTTCTGTGGCGAATACTAGTGGCTTCGGGCGCGCATCATAATGAGAATACAAGATTTCTCATCAGCAGCTGCCTAAATAATAAGGAAATCTGCGTTTCCTATACGACGAACATGATTCTCCTCTCAGGGCAGATCAATTAATACATGTGCTCACGAGGTCTCGAAGAGCATCCCTCGTGGCAATTATTCCTGCAAGCCGTGGATACAGATAACCTCCGTACCACTTGCTGCGAATAATACAAGTATGCATCACGGCAATACTATCTCGTAGATTAGCCAACTTTTCACCTAACGTGCAAGCTATGTTAGAGTGGTCCCCGCAACTTTATTGACGTAAATCACTTGATTCTACGTTACTTCGCTCGCTATATGCGGCTCAAACAATACTTCTCATAGATGACTCAATTATTAAAGCACTCACGTCCTCTCTGCAATTACTCTTAAGCCAAAGCTTTAAGTAGCTCCAAAAACAAGTATAAATTTACTGGCTTACATTACTTTAATGGTTCTCAAATACAATCCTAAGAATTGACCATATCAAATATTCATTCAACACTTCACTGACACTGAAAAATTCTCGTATCTCGCTATATTTTACGTTACTTTCTTACTGTTTACCAAATACAGTATCTTTATATTAGACATGACACACTTTGAACGTTCTTTAGGCCTGAAATGCCTATCACATTACTTTTTACTGTTACCGACCCCAGATTATTATTATTATTATTATTATTATTATTATTATTATTATTTAACGTTACCGTTACATTCATCACTATCTTAGGCCTGAATGGCCCTAAACAAATCACCCTCCAAGCCATATTCTACCAAAATACGAGTAGTGAAAGCTCGTACATAAGTGACTGTAACATCTTAGTCTTAAAGTGATGCTTCGTTGTATGGTGAACTATCTAATTAGATTAACATTTTGAATTTGTACTCACTTTTCATTTTCGCTGGATTATTCCAGCACACCAGACACGAGCCTACCATGATGCTTGGTTTAAGCCATCATTGCTATATCTCACACGACGCATTGTAATAATATTTTTATCACTGGCTTTTCTCATTTTAACACAATACATATTATATCACACTACACATAAACACTTTCGAAATCACTGTAATAAAACTTATATACACTTTTCGCACTATTTCACATGTGGATCCTTAATTGGACTCCTCCTAACGCCTGACCTCAGAGATGCGATGCAGCTACGACAACCGCTGGTCTCCGTGAAAGTCTATCTTGCGTGTGTGTGCGTTCGATTCTCGTCACCTTCAATACTGTTCATTTCACCGTCATGATTACTTGTGATGCCTTCCCGGCTCCCATAATTGTAGTGATCCTGACGATACTGCGTCATTTATAACTATGACAATACCTCCTGGTATATTCACTGTCCAAAAACAACCTAACTTGTTCCTACGAGGTTGCGAACTACACTTGCGTATGCTAATGGATAAATATCTGCCGTAGATTAAATCTTACGCGATTCATGATTACTATTAAGAAGCTGTATGATGCGCTTCCATTGTTCTTCATATATACTCGAGCGTCGATACTCTAACATTTCGCGCACTTTCTGGCAGCGTTTTAGTTTACGTGTTGAGTCAAGAAGACTGTAGAAGAACTGCAGAGCAACTAAAGACGAACTGGCTTGGTCTGCGCTGCTTCCCCTATATAAAGGTTTCTCGTAAAACGTAGTCCACAGGACATACGGGTGCGACTCCTTTCTTGAAATAATGCATTTCCATTCAAAATGACGTATACACCTCGTTTATCTAGGTGTGAAAGTCCCATAATCACTCGCGTGCAAGCGATCGCTTCGGCCAATTAATTACAATTAATTGCCTTCTTCCATAGCGTCATGACGCCACCATGGTAAATCCCCTCGTGCGGGTCTGCAAATCATTCCTCTCGCGCGTAGGCTCTGTGTTCGCAGGCTTATTTAGAGATATAGGCTTTAATTTAGGCGTGAAACCACTCCTAAATTATCTCTCCTAGAATATATTCACCTGGGTGTACATTTCACTCCATTTCGATGCTCCAATTGGCTGCAATTAATTAATTTCCGTGGACAATTACCCCCCTCTCCATTCTCAAGCGTTGTCCATCGGTGAACCCCAGAGTCATTAATATTGAGCTGTCACGGCGGTCCAGACGAAATGAGTTTCTTTGGCGTCACGAATCCACGCCCATCCGCTGGCTGCGATTAGTCAACCGTCAAGCTGGCTTGCTTTCATGCTTCTATGCTTCCAAAACGTACATATGACTGCATTTTCCAACAATTATTCCCTTAAACAGCTATGATATTCACACTCTAGCCGTGAAACCATGCGATATTATTATGTCATTATACAACTCATTGCTCTTCGGGTTCCCTGTAGCTGTTCCCCCTCAGAGATCAATGGTTCGACTCTAGGCATAATCATGGGCCTGGTCTTCTCTGATACGACCCGAGTTCGATGCCAATCTGCCGTGTCCAATTGGGCACAATAATTAGCATTCTGGTTTAATTACTGTTCTATTGTCCTGTATTTTCAATTTATTAGATACAATTTTTTTGTTATATATATTCTTGGTTATACCATATGCTCTTTGAATCTGGTGCACTCTTTCTTCTACAGCAGATTTTTCTAAGCCATTCTTCTGAATTATTTCTACAAAATATTTGAATGTATTTACTATTCTTCTTCTTATTATTTCGATTCGGCCATCTAAAGACCACGTCATTTCAACTGCTTCTTCCTGCATCGAGCTTTAACATCCTCCCAGTACTTGGGCATTAGTTCTCGATGCTGTTGTTTACTTTCTGCAGTCCACTTCTTGCCAGTTGGAAGCTTTGGCTTTTCTTGGAAACATCGGTGTGCTGTTAGTTTTTGTTTAAGGGTGGCACGTTCCCAAATATCGTTGCCTGTAATTCCCACTTCTTGTAAATCTTTGTCCACCTCAGTGAACCAAGCTCCCTTGGTTTTCTTTTTGAGGAAGTAGGTGAAAATTCTATTTGTCAATCGTGCTGGGTTGATTCTTGTTATATGACAGTAAAAGGCAATTCTCCGTTTACTCATGGCATCAGTTATTTTTTCCACGTGGGTGTAAAGTTCGTGGTTGGGCCGTCTCCTATAATCCCCATTTTCTTTTACCGGACCCAAGATTTTTCTTAGAATGTTTCTTTCCTTCACTTCCAGATTCTCTGTTAGTACCTTGCGATGCATTGCAAGGCACTCTGCAGCATACAAAGCCTCTGGACGGATGACTGTTTGGTAGTGTCTTAACTTGGCTTTTGTTGATATGGATTTCTTGTTGTAAATGGCCTTTCTTAGATTATATGTCATTTCCATTTTCCTGATTCGTGACTCGAAAGCTGCCTTCTCGGAGAGATTGGGGCTATCTACTAACCCAAATATTTGAACGCTTTCGTTTGCTTGATTTTCCCCTGTCCTACATCCAGCTCTTTTGGCGCTAGCTTGATATTAGTGATGAATTCTGTTTTTGTTTTTTTTTCAAAGGAGATCTTAAGGCCTGTTTTTGCTGCTTGAATCTGGAGTTCATTAATTTGCGCTGCGGCTGCATCGAGGGAATCTGAAAAAATTGTGAGGTCATCTGCGAATGCTAGGCAGTCAACAATCAGGTTCTGTAAAACTCAGCAATCCTTCAAGATTTGTGCCGTGTCTTGTGTCGGGTTTCGCCTAGGACACCAAGCTGGCTCATCGGCGGGCTCTTAGTGTCTCCGCCCGGACCCCCACAGGAGTGACGAACTGCGCGCCACCTCCCTTTATATTAGGTGCAACTGCACCACTTGACTGCGAGAACTAAAAGCTCAAGCAGCCTTAACCTCCCTATGAAGGCTTCCAAAAAGATGGTATATTGGCTTTCACGGCCGGTGAATTAAAACTCAGCAATTCTTCTAGGTTTGTGCCGTGTCTTGTGTGGGGTTTCGCCTAGGACACCAAGCTGGCTCATCGGCGGGCTCTTAGTGTCTCCGCCCGGACCCCCACAGGAGTGACGAACTGCGCGCCACCTCCCTTTATATTAGGTGCAACTGCACCACTTGACTGCGAGAACTAAAAGCTCAAGCAGCCTTAACCTCCCTATGAAGGCTTCCAAAAAGATGGTATATTGGCTTTCACGGCCGGTGAATTAAAACTCAGCAATTCTTCTAGGTTTGTGCCGTGTCTTGTGTTGGGTTTCGCCTAGGACACCAAGCTGGCTCATCGGCGGGCTCTTAGTGTCTCCGCCCGGACCCCCACAGGAGTGACGAACTGCGCGCCACCTCCCTTTATATTAGGTGCAACTGCACCACTTGACTGCGAGAACTAAAAGCTCAAGCAGCCTTAACCTCCCTATGAAGGCTTCCAAAAAGATGGTATATTGGCTTTCACGGCCGGTGAATTAAAACTCAGCAATTCTTCTAGGTTTGTGCCGTGTCTTGTGTGGGGTTTCGCCTAGGACACCAAGCTGGCTCATCGGCGGGCTCTTTGTGTCCCCGCCCGGACCCCCACAGGAGTGACGAACTGCGCGCCACCTCCCTTTATATTAGGTGCAACTGCACCACTTGACTGCGAGAACTAAAAGCTCAAGCAGCCTTAACCTCCCTATGACGGCTTCCAAAAAGATGGTATATTGGCTTTCACGGCCGGTGAATTAAAACTCAGCAATTCTTCTAGGTTTGTGCCGTGTCTTGTGTGGGGTTTCGCCTAGGACACCAAGCTAGGCTCATCGGCGGGCTCTTGGTGTCCCCGCCCGGACCCCCACAGGAGTGACGAACTGCGCGCCACCTCCCTTTATATTAGGTGCAACTGCACCACTTGAATGCGAGAACTAAAAGCTCAAGCAGCCTTAACCTCCCTATGAAGGCTTCCAAAAAGATGGTATATTGGTTTTCACGGCCAGTGAATTAAAACTCAGCAATTCTTCTAGGTTTGTGCCGTGTCTTGTGTGGGGTTTCGCCTAGGACACCAAGCTGGCTCATCGGCGGGCTCTTGGTGTCCCCGCCCGGACCCCCACAGGAGTGACGAACTGCGCGCCACCTCCCTTTATATTAGGTGCAACTGCACCACTTGACTGCGAGAACTAAAAGCTCAAGCAGCCTTAACCTCCCTATGAAGGCTTCCAAAAAGATGGTATATTGGCTTTCATGGCTGCTGAATTAAAACACAGCAATTCTTCTAGGTTTGTGCCGTGTCTTGTGTGGGGTTTCGCCTAGGACACCAAGCTGACTCATCGGCGGGCTCTTGGTGTCCCCCCCGGACCCCCACAGGAGTGACGAACTGCGCGCCACCTCCCTTTATATTAGGTGCAACTGCACCACTTGACTGCGAGAACTAAAAGCTCAAGCAGCCTTAACCTCCCTATGACGGCTTCCAAAAAGATGGTATATTGGCTTTCACGGCCGGTGAATTAAAACTCAGCAATTCTTCTAGGTTTGTGCCGTGTCTTGTGTGGGGTTTCGCCTAGGACACCAAGCTAGGCTCATCGGCGGGCTCTTGGTGTCCCCGCCCGGACCCCCACAGGAGTGACGAACTGCGCGCCACCTCCCTTTATATTAGGTGCAACTGCACCACTTGACTGCGAGAACTAAAAGCTCAAGCAGCCTTAACCTCCCTATGACGGCTTCCAAAAAGATGGTATATTGGCTTTCACGGCCGGTGAATTAAAACTCAGCAATTCTTCTAGGTTTGTGCCGTGTCTTGTGTGGGGTTTCGCCTAGGACACCAAGCTGGCTCATCGACGGGCTCTTGGTGTCTCCGTCCGTTTTTTTTATTATTATTATGTATTCTTATAATTATTATTAGACTATTATCATTATTATTTTGTATAAGATGTATTTTCTTTCTTTTACTACGTAATGCACAGGAGCGCAATAGGGATGTAGCCGGAGAAAGTTCGCGCCAGATAGCGCTCGTGTAGTACTGGGTAAGCGCAAGGCGATCGTCTTATGTTTCTCCCAGTCAGCTGCGCGGAATGTATAAATTGTGACCGAGTTTTCGAAGCTAAAGTAAATTATATCTTCTCTAATTTTACTCCAAGACTATATTATTTAATTCCATAAGTGTATCTCCTAATATATTATGGACGATTTTCAGCGTTTAAGCGTTAAACAGCTGCAAAATGAGCTACGGACTACAGGCACTAAAACTGGCGGGAGGAAGGAAGAATTAATAGCCTACAGCGGTAATGACAAAATTCTAACACGCTTTATTATTCAAATAATGAATATGAGTCAGCATGCTTTCTCCTAAAGAATACAATTACTAGAGTATTTAGGCCTATATTGATAAATATATCTCCATAAGACTTAAATCATAAATAGAGATTTAAATATTCACTTGCTCCCCCTGCTTACAGACTTCGATTCATGTATTTTTTTTAGGTTGATAGCTTACATGAAACTGTCGTGTTTTAAGGTAAACATAATCAAAGAAAGTTGATACCGGTAATGTGTACCTCGAAAATACATCGCAACGTTTGGTTCTTATGTAATTTTGTCAATCTCTCAATAAGAATCGTTCCCTTACCCCTGGGAAAGGACTTGGGGATACAATTTTCTTAAAGTTTGGAGAATCCCTGCTTTAGGGCAACGAACTGTTTCCATTCATCTGGCTATGTCTCAAGAATGTACAAGTCAGTCGCTACCACATTCTCCGCCAGGCAGATGGAAGTTGACGATTAATTCTGATTTCAAGAAACCAACCATAATAAGTTACGTTAGTGACTGTTAATGTTGCGACATTTATTCTTGAAGTATTTGACAAAGTAGCCTATTGATGTCTTTGAAAATGGGAGTCAGAAATGTTACTTTCATTTCTTCGTGTATATTGAAGATTTCTTCCCGGACTTCAATGGAGATGATTTCTGCAGATTCCGATATTGTAGGCTTATCGTGATAATCCGACAATTTTCTTGTGTATGGCCTCTTCCTAAATAATTATTTTTGTTGTGTTCGTGGTCCAGTGAAAAAGCGGTGGAACAGCGCCCGGTTATTATCTTGCTCTCTCACCTTCAAATACAAACGCATAAATTCAGTGGTTGTTATCGAAATGTCTAATCAGTTTATAGGTACAAAATAGGAATTATTTCCCTTTGTATGTCACACTTATTCAACACAGTTTTCGTGAAGTCATCGGGTTGTAAATGATGGAAACACACTTTAATACATTCGGTCAGATTTTTCTCACCGAAATTTTTCCTTCTAATAACATGTGACCATGTCTTTATTTTGTGGAAATTGGTGAAACGAAAACGGGCTTCCCTGATTTTTGCAAAGAGGAACACTGCATTAGCTCGGCATAGTCACGAAAATAGCAATTTAAACAACTTAAATTCGGCATGAGAACACAGGTGACAAATGAAGAGCGCCTTGCGCTTACCCAGTACAACAGCAGTGCGCTCTATCGGTGCTAGTTCTATACATCCCTATTGAACCTATTTCACAGATGAGTTGAATTAGCTTCACAAAATCTCTTCATTCTCTCACTATGATTTTTCTTTCTTAATTAAGTGACTAACAATGTAACCTTACCATTGTCCCCCAGTGGTATACTACTTTACGCTTATTTAATAAATTAAAAATATTTTTCTAATGTCAGGGGATTCGCGCTATGGTAGCCCGCGCTTAGGTTGTATTTTCAAATTTAGGTGTCCATCTCTAAATTTTAAGTTCAATTCCAAATTTGTATTCTTTAATCTGTGTTAAGAGGGGCAGATGACCTAGAACTTCCGCCCCTTAAAACAACAATAACTAACTAACTAACTAACTAACTCAGTGGATTCGGACAACAAACATGTGGATGCGAGGCGGATGGGGATAACAGTCGAGCGGATGCGGGCCGGATGAGGATAGCGTTTTGCTTATCCATACAGGAATGCATAAGAAAACAATTAGAGTATTAATATTTAATGATGGAAACATTCTGCGGTTTGTGCATGGTCACACCCCATAGTACAACAGTAATGACCACCTGCGTATGATTTAGAATGGTGAGATTCTGGGTCAGTTTAAGGTAATCCTACATGATGATGACTCATGTTGTTCTGAAGTACCGTATATTAGACGGTAGATAGGTCAGGGTTAGGCCAAAGCTCCGGGCAATGACCTTGAGAATGCATTCATCAATTATGTTCTGCACGGATCATTCGTCTCAATTTGTATCACACGGAACAACGCAGCAGCACGGAGCGTAATAATCCAGCGTGCTCCGTGAGTTAGAACCTGGACAGAGCAATCCTCGTGTTCGTTTGTATGAGGGATGGATGTGTTTTTGGGCCAGAGGTCAATCTGAAATTAGCGTTATCAATTTCGAGATATCGTGGTAACAAATGTTTGTTCATCCATGTATACTAGGTCAGTAGCGTCATCTATACGTTGCTATAAGAACACAGGCTCTTAGTTACGTGTTGTTTGTTCATCTATGTATACTAGGTCAGTAGCGTCATCTATACGTTGCTATATGAACACAAGCTCTTAGTTACGTGTTGTTTGTTCATCTATGTATACTAGGTCAGTAGCGTCATCTATACGTTGCTATAAGAACACAAGCCCTTAGTTACGTGTTGTTTGTTCATCTATGTATACTAGGTCAGTAGCGTTATCTATACGTTGCTATAAGAACACAAACTCTTAGTTACGTGTTGTTTGTTCATCTATGTATTATACTAGGTCAGTAGCGTCATCTATACGTTGCTATAAGAATACAAACTCTTAGTTACGTGTTGTTTGTTCATCTATGTATACTGGATCAGTAGCGTCATCTATATGTTGCTATAAGAACACAAGCTCTTAGTTACGTGTTTTTGTTAATCTTTTTTCTCCCGTCTCATCAACCCTGGAGTGCCAGCGGACTGAGGTGAGGGTTGGTAAGGACGGGCGCATGTACCAGACCTTGTGGAACCTCACTGAGGTATGTCATCCGTGCGTCACTGATCATATCACTACACAAGGTTACACATGTATCTCATGTGTAATGCATGAGGACACCATGCTCACGAACACGGAACACACACTGTTATGGTTAGTTGTTTACAATATAGAAGAAAAATAAGATATTTCCTTGGTCGATACAAAACATGGAATTAACAGTCATAGGATAGACAGGAAGGAAATTGGACACACGTTATAAAGAACACAGAAATGCCGTCAGCCACAGGAAACACTCAGAAGTTTGCGAGTACATGCATGACGGAGGACATAGCTTCACAAACATAGAAACAGACCAAAGAACCATACACTATGAAACAAAAGGAACTTGACATAGAAGAAGCGATAGAAGTTCACTTAGCTAAATTAAACAACCCAGATAATCTATTCTCACTATTAGGCAACAACGCCGTCAATCCGGTGAGCGTGTGCATCGAGGACGGACATCACAAGGATCAGCTTCTAAAACCAGATCTGTATGTTAGGTAGTCAGCCCGAAGGCTGGTGTGGTCCGCAAAAAGTACCGCCGCTAGGTTGGGTAGATTTGTTTATTTATTTTTTAATCGAATTTACCCTCCAGGTTGGTGGCTCCCACGGACTCAGCGAGGGAACTCACCTCTACCGCCTCTACGGGCAGTGTCCTAGAGCGGGGAACATCTGATCGATGTGGATACAACTGGGGAGGTTTGACCAGCACCGAGTCCCAGGCGGCATCATCTGCAAAGCGAACAGAGGCCTCATGAGGGAAGGGAGGGGAAGATGAGGAGGGATAGGCAAGGAAGAGGGAAGGAGGCGGCCGTGACCTTACAGTAGGCACCATTCCGGCATTTGCCCGAAGACGAAGTGGGAAACCACGGAAAACCATTTCGAGGATGGCTGAGGTGGGAATCGAACCCCCTCTACTCACTTGGACCACCCGAGGCTTAGTAGACCCAGTTCCAGTCCTCATACCACTTTTGAAATTTCGTGGCAGAGCCGGGAATCGAACCCAGGACCTTCGGGGCGGCAGCTATCCACGCTGACCGCTACGGAGGCGACTTATGTGGGTAGATACGCACAAAACCCAAGGCAGAGCTATATTGAGGCATACTAGGCATGAAGAGGAGTGAGGTAGTTTGACATTGCTTTCCTCACTGAGTCAGAACAGCAGTACTAACCCTACGAGTAGAACCTTTCACTGAATGTCATTACTACGCACCACCCATACCTCAGTAGCTTCCATATAACACAGCCATTTTTTTAATTTTTTAGCGTATGGCTTTTAGTGCCGGGAGTGTCCGAGGACATGTTCGGCTCGGCAGTTTTGTAGCTGCTTCGAGACGGACACCCAATGGGTGAGCTACAAGTACCGTTGGGGGAGGGAAGTTTGAATGTAAGGACGAGGAGTTGGAAGGTAGCGGCTGTGGCCTATAATTAGGGACCAACCCCAACATTTGCCTGGAAAGGAGATGGGAAACCACAGAAGACCATCTTCAAGGTTGCCGGCGGGTGGATTCGAACCTCCTCGCCTCCCGGATGTGAGCAACTGCCAGCAGCCATGCCGTAACGACCACGGATAACTCACCCGATAACTGAGACAGCGGTGGAAAGCCACATTTTACTCTAGGCTGTGCCAACCGACAAATGCAAATGTACTGTATTCATCAAGAGATGGCATACAGGCCTGGTAGTGTAATTGCGCACAATTTCTGTTGATCGACTGGAAAACTTTCTTTAATGGAACTAGACAAAATGGTTTCTATAACTTCAACAAACACAAAACGAAAATTGAAAGCAAATTTTAAAAAAGCAAAAGCAAAAAACAAACACAAAACCAAAAAGACAGAAAGCAAAAAGCAAAATTCGAAAACGAAAGAAAAAGCAGAAGACGAACACAAAACCAAATACAAGAAAAACAGAAAGCAAAAAAACAAATTCTCACATTAAGATAAACCAGAAAACAAAAGCAGAAAACAAACACAAATCAAAAAAGAAAGCAAAAAGCAAAATTTGAAAGCAAAAGCAGAAAACAAAAGCAAAAGCAGAAAACATCCCCAAACATAAAACAAAAAAACAGAAAGCAAAAAGCAATATTTGAAAGCAAATTCAGAAAACAAACAAAAACAAAAAAACAGAATTAAAAAAGCAAAATTCGAAAATAAAAGGAAAACCATAAAACAAAATCAGAAAACAAATTCAAAACAAAAAGCAAAAAGCAATATTTGAAAGCAAATTCAGAAAACAAACAAAAAAAACCAAAGAAAAACAGAAATAAAAAAGCAAAATTCGAAAATAAAAGGAAACCATAAAACAAAAGCAGAAAACAAATACAAAACAAAAAACAGAAAGTATAAGCAGAAAACAAAAAACGAAATCAAAATTTGAAAGCAAAAGCAGGAAACAAAACCAGAAAACAAACCCAAAACAAACAAAAATAGAAATCAAAAAGCTAAAGCAGAAAACAAACACATAACAAACAACACAAAGCAAAGAAAAGTAGAAAACAACAAACACAAAACCAAAATCACAGTTAGGTCAGATTTAACTCCGCTCATCCCAACCAAATCCTAGTTACACCACTGGTTCACATGTCCATAAAAGTTAATCCTTCTTTTTCGGATGGTATCGGTTATCTTCTCCACATTAGTTCATTGTCTTCTATATTCCCGATTTTCTTTGACGGGACCCAAGATCTTTCTCAAAATTTTCCTTCCTTTGGCCTCCAGTTTTTGGACTAAAGGACCATCCACAATGTGCAGCCGGCAGTTGGTAGTTGGTAGTTGGCAGTCGGTAGTGGCAGTCAGAAGATGGTAGTTGACAACCTAGCCATTCACAATCCGCAGTCTTATACGACTTCTAGGAGTAAATAATACAGTGACATTCTTTTATTCCTTGTGCACCGAGGCGTTGTCAATAACCTCAATCCTTGCAATATGGATGATTTGGAGACGTACGGATTATTTTGTTATGAGTAACTGGTACCGTTTATTTAAGATTAAAAAGGAACGGGTCGCGAAGATACTTCACTTATATGTTCTTTGCACACGACACAGAACAACAACGTGACATAGGTTTCTGATCTGCTCTGATTGGCTATTACATTGCTACGGTCGGGTAGTTGGCAGTCGAAGATGAAATTCTCGACAGCCGACTACCGGCTACCAACTACCGACTGCCGACTGTGCATTGTGGATGGGCCTTGAGCCTCTTTTTGTTTATCTTGAAGCATTCGGAGGCATGCAGGACCTCCGGACGGATGACACTGCAGTAATTATTTAGTTTTGCGTTAAAGCATATTGAAAAATGAAAATCCACAGCCTGCTTCCAGTCTCCGACCGGGTCAGGAATGGAATGAATGAAGCCCCCATCTAGCGGCAAGGATATGAACTGTACCGGCTGCCGAAGCCTGACGCACTCCTCTGGAGCAATGATTAAATGAATGACAGATGAAATGAAATGATAGTGGAGAGTGTTGCTGGAATGATATTTTGACAGAGAAAACCGGAGTACCCGGAGAAAAACCTGTCTGCCTCCGTTTTGTCCAGCACAAAGAGTGACCGGAATTTGAACCACGGACCCAGCGGTGAGTGGCCGGCGTGCTGCCGCCTAAGCCACGGAGGCTTGCGTTAAAGCATATTGACCGTTTGTTATAGACGCCTTTCGATAAATGGTAAGCCATTTCCATTTTCTCATGCCCGATGCGAAGGCTTCTTTTTCTGACACATTGGGTGTTACCGTATCATTTCTCCCAAATATTTTAAACTTTGCCTCTCGCTTGATTTTTCCTTATTTCACTACAAGTTGTTTGGGCACCGGTTTAATGTTCGTTATTATTATTATTATTATTATTATTATTATTATTATTATCATCATCTTTATTTACTCAACTTACAGTCGGTAACATGACTCATATCGGTACATTACGTACAAGAAAATGAGTCAAGTAACACTTAAGCCTATAGCCTACATTTTCGAACTATCCGGTATAACATAGACGTTTGACAGTTCATTTTCTTTTCTCTTCTTATCTTCCACGTCTCCTTTTCACAAGAGGGTCCAAAGAAAAATCCTAATGAGTATTCAAAAACCCTCTAACGATGCTGCAGGTTTTCAGAATTGCAGCCTTTTGTGCAATAGTGTGGGTGTATATGGGAAGATTTAGTCTGGCTAGATTTACTGAAAAGGATTTAGGTGTCAGGCCAGTGGGAGAAAGGAGGAAAGGAAGAATCATCACATTTTTTTGTCTCCAGATTCTAGCCACCTCCATAGCTAAAGGAGTATATTTATCAATTTTCTATCTGTATTTATGGAGAGCCTCCGTGGCTTAGGCGGCAGCACGCCGGCCTCTCACCGCTGGTTCCGTGGTTCAAATCCCGGTCACTCCATGTGAGATCTGTGCTGGACAAAACGGAGGCAGACAGGTTTTTCTCCGGGTACTCCGGTTTTCCCTGTCAAAATTTCATTCCAGCAACACTCTCCACTATCATTTCATTTCATCTGTCATTCATTTAATCATCGCCCCAGAGGAGTGCGTCAGGCCTCGGCAGCCGGCACAGTTCATATCCTCGCCGCTAGATGGGGGCTTCATTCATTCCATACCTGACCCGGTCGGAGACTGGAAGCAGGCTGTGGATTTTTCATTTTCTCTCTGTATTTATGGTGGATATTGTGGTCATTCGGAACAGATATGTCAATCAAGTACGTGTGATGGTTCTTCTTGAGGAGTTGTTTTGTCTGTTTGAATAGTGCGATCCCAATACAGCTTGTAATCTTCGTTTTCCAGCACACTTTCTGGAGATTATTTGTAATAAGCGTCCTGTCGTGTATGAGAGATCGGGTTAGGGCGAGTTCTTGACGAATGACTTTCGCAACATCGTTATGCCTTTCAGTGTAAGATGTTGGTGCTAGAATTCTGCAGCTGCTGGTAATATGCTCTATGATTTCTGGGCCGGTATTGCACTTCCTGCATTCGTCATCTATAACAGACTGATCTTTCAGGATGTGTTTCCTATAACTTCTTGTGGTGATAACTTTGTCTTGTATCACCTGGTTAAATCCCTCCGTTTCTGGAAACAGCTCTCCCCTTGACAGCCATGTGTTCGAAAGCTGTCTGTCAATATTCTTGTCATTGCACTGGTTGTAAAATCTGCCATGAAGTTCTTTTCCAGCCCATCTCTGCACCTTCTCTCTGTTCAGTGTGTTCTTGTCTTTCATGACGAAATTTCCTTCATGGAGGTTCAAATGAGTGTGGTTGAAGTCAGCTCGTGCTACCGCTCGATGTAAAACACTGGTATCTTTCCAAGAATGAAAGTAATTCCTTAGATGTATAACTTGTTGATTGTGCAGAGCTATAGCATCAAGAATACCTCTGTCTCCTTCATTTCTGGGTGTTGTTACTCTCTCTATACAAGCATTGGGATGCAACATACTGTGTTTCGTAAGCATAGTTCTTACTGTGTGCCTTCTTCTCTTCATCTGTCCATTGACGCCTATTTCTTTTGGGTTGTGATCAAAATTCAAAATTCTGGTTTCTGTTTTTTTTTCTCTACAAATGCTGCGGTCATGAATGTCTTCTATGGTGATATGTAATTGTTGTAAGTCTTCCACAGTTTCTTTGTACCAAGAAGTACCCAATTTCGACGTTGAAATTATGTTGGATAATCTTTTAGTTAGTCTGGTGTCGTTCTTTCTGGCGATGTGTATAAAGAACTTCACTCTGCGTTTTCTGATGAGTGTCGTGATAGATTAAGTATTTCTGATTAATTCTTCTGTTGGTCTATTTTGCCATATCTGAAAACAGCACCGTAAATTTTCCTCAGAATTTTCCTTTCTTGTTATTCAATGTCTTTAGTTTTGGCAATTTCCTTGGTGCTTGTGGTTTCTGATGCGTATAAGGCTTCCGACAAGACTACCGTTTTATAATGTCGTGGAGATGCATTTTTTATTGTAGTGGGACCAGCCAAGTTTGTAAGCTTCCTGTAATTTTGAGACTCTTTCTTCATTAGCCTTTGTATTCAGACCAGATTTCTGCATGATTTCTCCTAAATATTTGAAGTCATTGACTTGTACAATTTCTCCGTATTTTGTTTTTATTGGGAGTTTGTCTGAAAAACTGCGTTTCTTCATACGAAATTTGGAGCCCGGGTTTCGTGGCGATCTCGTGGAGTTTCTGTTCTAGTATTTGTCAGTATGGCGATGTTATTATTATTTTTGTTGTTTGAGTCTTCAGTCTGTTGACTGGTTTGATGCAGCTCTCCAGCCTCCCTGTCCTGACCTAATCGTTTCATCTCTACATAGCTACCAAACCCTACACCGAAGCAATCTGTTCAATATATTCTAACCTTGATCTACCCCTACAGTTCTTGTCCTCGACCCTTCCTTCCATAACTAAGCTTGCTATTCCTGAGTGTCTTAGTATGTGACCTACCAACCTATCTCTTCTCTTCATTGGCAGTCGCCAGAAAAATCTCTCCTCTCCCAATCGTCTTAATACCTCCTCGTTTGTAGCCCTATCTACCCATTTGATCTTCATCATTCTCCTGTAACTCCACATTTCAAATGCTTCAATTCTCCTCTTTTCTGCTGCACCAATAGTCCAAGCTTCACTTCCATAGAGCACCACGCCCCAGACAAAGGCTTTCAAAAATGACTTCCTAATACCTAAATCTATATTCGATGTCAACAGATTCCTTTTTTGTAGAAATGCTTTCCTTTCCTGAGCCAACCTACTTTTTATATCCTCTTTCCTTGGTCCATCACTGGTTATTTTGCTTCCTAAGTAACAGAAGTCTCCTATTTCCTTCAGCTTTTCACCTTTTCTGATTTATTTCGGCTGCATTCCAGTAATTTTGTTTTACATTTATTAATTTTCATCATGAATTCTTTCCTCATGACAGAGTCCATACCATTCAAAAACTCATTCAAATCCTCAGGCGTGTCAGCCAAGATGACGATGTCATCAGCAAATCTCAGAGTCGAAATTATTTCTCCTTGAATCTTCACTCCCACATTAAATTTGTCTCCAATTTCCTTCATTGCTTGTTAAATGTAAAGATTGAAAAGTATGGGTGATATGTTGCAGCCTTGCCTTACACCTTTATGAATACCAGCTTCTCTCTCATGTCCTTCAGCTCGAATGACTGCTGTCTGGTTTCTGTATAGATTGTAGATCACCCTCCTATCCCTGTACTTTATTCCAATAGATTTGAAAATTTCAAACAATTTAGTCCAATCAACGTTATCAATGGCCTTTTCTAAGTCTACAAATGCCACGAACGTTCTCTTATCTTTCCTTATTCTAGCTTCCAAAATCAGCCTAAGACTTAGTACATTTCTCCTGAAACCAAACTGGTCTTCACCCAACTCCGTTTCTATCTGGCTTTCCATCCTCTTGTAAATTATTCTTGACAGGTTCTTTGAAGCATGAGTAATCAAGCTGATTGTACGGTAATCTTCACATCTGTCAGCTCCCACTTTCTTCGGTATTGGGATGATAACATTCTTCTTGAAATCAGGGGGTACCTCACCTGTCTCATAAATCCTACACACCAAGTGAAATAACCTGGTTCTTCTTCTTCTTTCTTCGATTCGGCCAACTAGGGACCACGTCAGTTCAACTGTCTCTTCTTCCAAGCTCTAACTACCGCCCAGTGTTCCCGCATTCGTCTCCGGTGTTGTTCTTTTCTCTCTTGGGATCAGGCCTTCCCTGTCTACAGCTTCGGCTTTTCCTGGATATCTTTGTGCGTACTTAGTTTTTCCTGAAGTGGAACACGCTCCTGGATATCTTTAGGGGAAATTTCCGTTTCACGTAGATCTTTCTCAATTTCCCTGAACCATGCCCCTTTGGTTTTCTTATCTTGAAAGTACGTCAATATCCGTTTTGATATCCTGCCTGGGCTCATTTGGGTCACGTGGCTATAAGAGGCAATCCTTCTTTTTCGAATCGTATCACTGATCTTCTCCACGTGCTTGTACAATTCGTGGTTGTGACGCCTTCTGTACTCGCTGTTTTCTTTGATGGGACCCAGGATTTTCCTCAAAATCTTCCTTTCTTTAGCCTCTAGTTTTTCCATTAGACCTTTCTTGTTCATTATTAGAGTCTCAGCTGCATACAGAGCCTCTGGTCGAATAACAGTGCAGTAATGTCTAATTTAGGCGTTTAAGGATATCGATCTCTTATTGTAGATGTCTTTAGTCAGGTTGTATGCCATTTCCATTTTATTAATGCGTGACATGAAGGCTTCCTTCTCTGATAAGTTAGGCTCTATCCATTCACCGAGGTATTTAAACTTTTTTGCCTTCTGAACTTATCCTAGTCCGACCTCCAGTTCCCTGGGCGCTGATTATTATTATTATTATTTATTTTACACGTTACAGGCCTATTAGACCACGCGAAGCAATCATGACTTTTTGTTCTTCCTGTCTTTCCAGAATTATTTCATTCGTGAACTAAAGGCCCTCTTCCTATCTTCGGTCCACTTTGGTCTTTGGGCTGTAGGTGCAGCTCTCTCTGACAACACTTCCCACTTGTATACTTTGTGTCTAAATACGCTTTTGTCTATGACGTCTTCTGGGTCGACCTGTGCCTTTACTAGATCAATTTTGACTTGCTTCATCCAGGGCGTAGTAATCTTGAGCCGCTGTATGTATCTAAGAATTTTGTTGGTGAGTCTGGTTTGTGGGAGTCTGCTGATGTGGCCGTAAAATTTTAGTCGCCTCTTTCTGATGTCTGCTGCGAGGTTGGACAATTTCTCTGTGGTGTCTCTGGAGTGAAGCCTGTATTATTATTATTATTATTATTATTATTATTATTATTATTATTATTATTATTATTATTATTATTATTATTATTGCCACCGCCTGGACGGCTAGCGTGGATGGGCCTACTTACCTTTTATTTAGAGGTCCGCCTCGCTTCAGCAACAAAATCACCTCCAGATGACATGTCCCAACAGAAGAACACCAAAAGGGGTGGAAGGAAAATGGAGAAGGGGAACGCACAGGCTATTCTACAGACACCCCCCAATAACCGACAGAACTGCTGTCGATGAAATAATGCCACAACAGTTGCTAAAAAAATGAAAATAAAAATTTAATGTTAAAATTTAAAGGAGCGCCTCCACCTGAAACAGAACATGCTTGCTTGCAAAGCAAAAAAAAAAAAGACAGGAATTAAATTAAAAATTAAAATGTTATAAAGCCCAAAGAATAAAATTACAGGCATGAATAAATGAGAAAGGGCTTGATAATTTACAAGGGAATGCAATACCGATCCGACATGCGGAGATCCAGGCCACGATGAAACGAGAAATTAAAAATTAAAATTAACCAAATAAAATAGGATCAGAAAATAATTCAAAATTAGCATGACGGAGAAAAACACAGGAACATTTACCAAAAACACAAAGTTAAACCAACAAGATTAAATTAAAAATATATTAAGCTAACACCACAACACTTTTGAGCTTCGCGGACGGCGCCAAGAGACTGACCTCGAGACCAGAATGCATTTCGGCAAAACAAAAAACAAACATGGCCACTAAAAACAGGAGACCGCATGTCTGATCGAACTACGGCAAACTATTTAGTAAAACTACATTTTAAAAACAGCAGAAAGAAAAGAACGGAGGAAAACAATTACGTCTAAACACTATTAACAAGAGGGAGGAGCCACGGATCTTAAATCAGGTAAATAATATGCCAATCCCAAGATTGCCAAAGGAAAATAAATAATAATTTAAAACGTAAAATAACCTTAGAAATGTGTCTCCAGAAGGTACGAAGAAAACAATAACCTTTTTTTATATATCAGGTAACGTTGACAAACAGAAATATTAGGCCTATAAAACAAAATAAGGTACAGAATTAAAACATTACTATAAGACGATATCGGAGCTCCATAACAATAATAAATATAAATGTATAATGCAACGTACCTTACATCCTTCTCAGTGGAGACACAATGAAAATAAAATAATTAACACACAATATAAATAAAACATAATCTGGCACATGATTGCCTTTAAAATGGCTAACACGCCCATGCGCCGTTTTGATGTCACAAGCACTCCTGTTGTATCCAGATGCGATTTACTTTGCATATTTCCTCTTCACGGCGGAACGATGAAATCAAATCCTTATATAGCACAGGCGTTTCCTTTTTCTTGAATATGTATTCATATTTTGAAAAAGCTAGTGGCCAAGGCCCCTAGCGCAACGGATAGATACTCTTGGACCAGCAGCCGGCTTGTTATCTTGACGACAGACAGCAACACACAACATGGCGGAGAATTCCGCGTCAGATACCGAACTGCATTCATGTAAATATTCATCGTCCAATCAAGGCTTGACACATCAATCAACAATGTCATAATTAAGTACATACATTTGGCGGTATCATGAAGTATATATATTCTTTTGTTTATGACGTAGAATATAATTGCCATCAATTATGCCACGAATAGGAAGAGTTTTATAAGGCACAACTAACGCATTCTAGCGGAGAAGAAGGAACCACTTGAAGGAACCCCGAAGTCCGACAGCAGGTGCCATCTCGTGTTCACAAACGGAATCAAGTCACCAGGCGGCCGATTCAAAATGTCATGAATTCCATCCAGGGGTAGATAGATACATGTTTGAAACGTTGGGACGGGCTCTTGCACGTAACAATTATTATTATTATTATTATTATTATTATTATTATTACAAGAAAGCATGATCAGCTAGGTTCAATCGCGCTCCTTAGACGGGCATATGATGTAAAGAAAAAACATCTATTGAAATATACAGTCTACGGATATCCGTATAAAATGAAAATTAAAACTGAAGTACAGTAGGTTGTTGTTGTTGGTGTTGTTAGAGTCTTCAGTCTTTTGGCTGGTTTCGTGCAGCTCTCTAATCTACTGTCGAGTAGACAGGCGATAGCGTAACACCTGTACAACCAATGGCTACGCTCAGATAAGTAACCATTTACTTAATAGAATTTAACTGCATGCTCTAATTTTATTTTATCATTTTAATTGATTATGTCGACTTCGCTGGGGTCTGGCGTTACGTTACGGTGACGGATGAAATGTACCGAGAATGCACTGAGGTGTGTGACGTCATAGTACTGCTTGAGCTTCCTCCTTTCCCCACGCCCTCCGGTGAGCGTGACGTCATCCAGCCAGCTACCTCCTTTGACCTTGGTTTGAAGTTGCTCTTTTTGTTTACGGACTTGGAGTTCACGCAGCATGTGTAGCATTTAAAATGATATAAATTATTTTCTTTCAGACTGACTATCAGTGGTTTTTTTTTTCTATTGAATGTCTCTAAACTACTGTAAAATGGATTTACTCGTACTAATTCAGAAACATTCGTGGCAGTGTACAGAACAACTCACCAAGTTTCATCGCAATCGTTTGAATCGTATATGAATGCATAAAGGACATACAAACTACCACGTAACATTCATTTTTATATAGAGAGATTATTATTATTATTATTAATAATAATAATATTATTATTATTTATTTATTTATTTATTTATTTATTTATTTATTTTATTTTACACGTTACAGGCCTATTAGACCACGCGAAGCAATCATGACTTTTTGTTCTTCCTGTCTTTCCAGTACTCTTTCATTCGTGAACTAAAGGCCCTCTTCCTTTCTTCGGTCCACTTTGGTCTTTGGGCTGTAGGTGCAGCTCTCTCTGACAACACTTCCCACTTGTATACTTTGTGTCTAAATACGCTTTTGTCTATGACGTCTTCTGGGTCGACCTGTGCTTTTACTAGATCAATTGTGACTTGCATCATCCAGGGTGTAGTAATTTTGAGCCGCTGTATGTATCTAAGAATTTTGTTGGTGAGTCTGGTTTGTGGGAGTCTGCTGATGTGGCCGTAAAATTTTAGTCGCCTCTTTCTGATGTCTGCTGCGAGGTTGGACAATTTCTCTGTGGTGTCTCTGGAGTGAAGCCTGTATCCTTCATCTGTGAGCTTTGGTCCAATTGTTTTCCTTATTATTTTTCTTTCCTCTGTGAGGATGTTTTCCAAGTCGCCCTTAGTGTGTAACGTCAACGTCTCTCTAGCATAAAGCAAGGAAGGAAGATTGTAGTTTTACGTGACCGTGAATCTTGTGATTATGAGCCACGGGACCTCCTTTTTACGTGGAATCCGAACCACAGGACATGGCATTTCACT
This sequence comes from Meconema thalassinum, assembly GCA_946902985.2. Lineage (NCBI taxonomy): Eukaryota > Metazoa > Arthropoda > Insecta > Orthoptera > Tettigoniidae > Meconema > Meconema thalassinum. The sequence goes on along the minus strand of OX336398.1, from coordinate 58,658,846 downwards.
TCGAAAATCTCACATGCATTGACCGGGAATCGAACCCGGACCGCCTTGGTGAAAGGCATACAGCTAGACCGCTGAGCCACCACGCCCCCCTACCATAAAGCACCTCAGGTTTAATAACCGTGTTGTAATGACGAAGTTATAAGTTTATTATTATTATTATTATTATTACCTGCGGTCTCATTTTGAGCAAATGCGTCACCAGCAAGCTCATGCGCAGATTCGCTGGCTTCATTTCAAGTGATAAACAAGTATATTTATTTGAAATGAATAGACTACTAGCTAACTCTTAAACTCTGGGATAGTGGTCTCTATATTAACCACCTGTCATAAGGACAGTTTATGTTTTCAAAGATGCTGATAGTTGAATCTTTAAGCAAAATTTCGGAGAATTTTCATGCCGAAGTGCGAGTATTTCTAAAATCAAATATTCCTACGTATCTACTTGACGTAATGTGATGGATAAAATTAAAAAAAAAAAACGAAAAACATTAACAATTAAAGTGTAAAAATAAAATATAAATTGGCTATAGAAATAAAAATCATAAAAAATGCAATAATAAAAGGAATATAAAAATTAAACTAATTAACATAACCATAAAAAAGAATTATGAAAATAATTGTAAAAATCAATTCGAAATTAGTTAATTAATTCATTCAATAAAAATATAAAAATTAAATATATAAGAACATAAACATTAAAATTGGAGAGAAAAAAATAGCATTATTAATAATTATTATAATTAAAATAAATTAAACTGTAAAAACACTTAAAAATAAAAAATATTTTTGCACTACAGTATAAAGGGTTAAAGGTTCAGGTATTAGTATGTGTCTGAAAAGGGTTTCAAATCTACCATTTGAATGCTATTTTTTTTTAATTTACTCCCCTCCCCCGGTAATCCCTGTCACCCCATTAAAACACTGAATTTACACCCATGTATGAAGAGGATATTCTGTTATTCAGCCATATAGTGGCAATGCTTTGTTAGACAAGGTGGCGCGCACATTGTGTTATCAATTCAGACAGTGCGGCGGGAGGAATGTCTTGTAATCTGTCACGACAATCGTCTAATTTCTCCGTAACGTAGCCTTGATCACAGCTCTTGTTACGAATAGTAAGCTGGAGTCATCAACATAACAATACTGTTGTCATCAAAGAGTAACGAATACATGGAGCTGTCCGCATGTTCGCCGATCTTTCACATTGTTCATTGCTTCATAGCTGAAGATCATATCATTCTTCGTGCATTTTACAATTTTTATTTCCCCTAACAACAATAATTTGCTTAGTTACATGCACGGAAAATTTTAGTACACAGTTCCCATTGCTTCCATTACCTGACTACTAAATCGGAAGTTGGTTATGCATAACCACACGCCGGTGGCGCGTCCTATGGCAAGTGAAAGAACGAAAGAAAGTGCAAGTTCTATACTATAAGGTGCGTTCAAAAAGTAACGAGCTGGAGGCTAAAATGCGCAAACCGGTAAAGACATCGGCTAATCGTGGCGTGTGTAACGAGGTGTGGTTCCGACCAGAGCGAGGAAGGTCACATCCCGTCGCTAGAGGGCACGCGTGCACGTCACGTGACGATACAAAGCGAGCAGCAGCATGCATCAATCGTCCAACGCTGCCAGTCACATTGCAAACAGTGACATGGAGGCGTCAAACGAAGAGCTATCTGTGAATGAGATTAGTTCAACCCTCGACCTATCATAAGCCGACATTATACGACCTATGGGATCGGCGAATATACCATAACCTGCCCCAATATAGTCTACACTATATAGATTGCACACTGGACCAATTTTCAATGGAAACAATTGAAGGGCTCATTCCAAGAACCAGTCGAGTATAAAAATTAAATTGTTCAGAAAGTGTGCTGAATAAAACAAAAATTGTTGTTAGAGCTACTACTATCTCACTAACAGCTTTATATTGCAAATATTCTTTTTATGAGAATAGTTGAGAAAATCTTTTTTTAAAAACTGGACTAGTCTGTTTGTTGCTGAAATCTTAGTTCAATACAAAACTGAAAAAATTGTAATCCTCAAATACGTTTATTTATTATTTATTATTTACATAGTTTACGCCCACATTGGAGCACTTAAATCAATACATTTGAGAAAATTTCTTCTTTTTCTCCTCCCAGAACTTCCTCATCCTCTCCGACCTGGAAGCCCTTAGTGTGTCCGATATAGTATATTGTTTCCGTTCAACTGTCATTAGTTTGAGACTTATGCTTTTGTTCTTCAAAATCCTCTTCTCTTCCCTGTCTTTGATTTGTTGCCGAGCTATACCCAATTCTTCCAAATCATCCTGAACTTCTTTGAACCAATTATTATTGATTTTATTTTTTTTAAAAGTAATCAAATAGTTGTTTCAATATCCTGGTTTCTGGCAGTTTTGATATGTGAAAGAAAAAGGAAATTCTTATTTTACGCATTGTAGTTATTATTGGTTCACATTCACGATAGACGATGTTGTTAGGCAACAATCTCCACTGTCCATCAACTTGGTGTTTTTTGTTAATAATTGTTCTAATAATTCTTCTGTCAGTTTTCTGTAATTTGTCTGTTGTAAATTTTACATTCTATTTGAATAAAGTTTCACTAGCATTAGTTGCCTCTGGTTTAACTATGGAATTATAGTGTTTCAGCTTAGCGTTTATCGAAAGAGATTTCTTCTTATAGGTTGGCCAGGTAAGTCTTTGTGCTTGTTTAAATTTACTTATTCTGTATTCTATTGCTTCTTTTTCATTTGTGTTCCATGTTATTATTTCCCAAGATATTTGGATTTCTGAACAATTTTAATCTCTTTATTTTTGTTCAGTTGAACGACTGGTAGATCAACTTTAAAAGTTTGCATCATTTCTGTTTTTTCAAATGAAATTTGTAAGCCCATTTTTTGGCTATAATTTCTAGTTGTTCAGTTTGAAATTTAGCCTCTTCTATTGTATTTGCAAGTAATGCTAAAACGTCCGCAAAAGCAAGACAGTTGAGTTTAATATTTCTACCGATCTTGATAGTTGGTTGACATTTCTTGTTCCATTCACGCATAACCTTCTCCAATGCACAATAAAAAACAATGGTGAAAGTCCGTCTCCTTGTCGGAGTCCAGTTCATACAGTATAGTGAATGATTCTGATAATGTATTTATTATGTAAATCCTAACAAAGTACAAATCATTATTGAATACCAAATATTCCAGGTGATTAATTATCTTGAAAATGCGTTGGGTTTGTCTTATTTTTGCAGAATCCCCAATATTTCACAATTGTATAAAACCCGACCTGTCTGCTTTTTTGAAAACAGCAATAATATCTAGACTATACGTAGAGCTGGTCTTGAAGAGGAAGAAGATGTAAAAACTCAGCATTTTTTCTATATTTGTGCCGTGTCTTTTGTGGGTTACGCCTAAGACACAAATCTGGCTCATCAGCGGGCTCTTGGTGTCCCCGCTCGGACCCCCCACAGGAGTAGCGAACTGCGCGCTACATTCTTTTTTATAAAGAGCACCTGTGCCTCTTTACTGCGAGAACTTTTCACAGACTAAAATTGTGTAAAGCTAAATTGTTAGGTTAGATTTCGTCGGAACGCTCTATCAAAGTTCCAACGTTCTCTACTAGGTATCATTGATATCTGGTGGCGAAAGTTGGAACAACTTGAAATTGAACGGAACTTGTAGCTCACCCTAATTATGGTGTCCGCTGGAAGCAGCTACAGACTCAGCGAGCCGAACATGTCCTCGGACACTCCCGGCAATAAAAGCCATACGATAAATAAATAAACTGCAAGAACTAAAAGCTCAAGCAGCCATAACCTCCTTTGAAAGCCAATATACCATCTTTTAACAAGTAGTTCCGTGAAGAACTATACAGCCTATTTTCATATATCCTACTTATGTTAATTGCCTCATCTACATACAAAATTTCAGTTTGATTGCTGTAATAGATTCGTAGATATTGAGAACAGACTAAATATTTCTGATGGTCGCCATGTTGGATTTTATATATGTAGGTCGTAGAGTTATGTACTGTTACATGAAGATTATTGTGTACGTGTAGCATTCAAACTTCAATCGCATGATTAGGACACAAGAAGTAACAACGAGATTTTAAAATTTCGCACAGCTGCCATCTTGTGGTTATGGAAACAATTGAAATAAATTAGATGCCAGTGGATTAACATTCGTATAAGGATTTACTGTGCCAAGTTTCACTGCACTCGGATGGTTAAATTGCGAGAAACGTCCATGTGAATATTTATACTTCGCGTCGCCGCCATGTTGGATTTGTGATCACCAGGTTATTTAAAGTCCTATAGGTGAACTTAAGTGCATAGCCCCTATTAAAATAAAATAAAAATGAGTTTGATTGCTAGAATAGATTTGTAGATATTCAGAGCCGTCTAAATATTTCGGGTGGTCGCCATGTTGGATTGTTAAATTTATAGTCCATAGAGTAATGTACTATTAAAGGAAAATTATTGCGTAGGTTCATTATTCAAACTTTCACATCGATCGCATGATTACGACACATGAAATAAAAACTTAATTTTAAAATTCGCAAAGCCGCCATCTTGAGGTTATGTAAACAATTGAACTAAATTAGATACCAGTGTATTACAATGTGTATAAACATTTCCTGTACCAGATTTCATTGCGGTTGCAACATTAAATCGCAAAAAGGTCTATTTAAAATGTTCCAATTCGCTTGGCCGCCATGTTAGTTTTGTAGTTAACCGGTTTTCGAAAGTCTTATAGATGAACTTCCAGTAGTGCCCTTTACCTCCGTACAAAATTTCAGGGTGATACCGCTAATAGTTTCAGAGATATAGAATGCCGGTGAAATATTTCGCACATCCGCCATCTTGTGGTTATGTAAACAATTGAACCAAGTTAGATGTCGGTGCATTACAATGTGTATAAACATATACTGTACCATGTTTTATTGCGTTTGGTTGGTTAAATCGCGAGAAACGTCTATTTAAAAGTCGCGAATTCGCGTGGCCGCCATGTTGGTTTTGTAGTTACCAGTTTTTCAAAAGTCACATACGTAAACTTCTAGTAGTTCCTTTTATCACCGTAAAAAATTCGACGGTGATATCGGGAATAGTTTCGGAGATATTGAATGCTGGTGAAATATTTCGCACAGCGGCCATGTTGGATTGGTGAGACGTAACAAAATTTGAAGGACACGGTCGAGGTCGTCCGGAATAGTGTTAAGAACTTACCGAGTTTCATTGAAATCGCTCCTGCCGTTTAGAATTTATTAGGGGTCACACACACACACTCCTCACACAGACACACACGCACACAGAGACACACGGACAAAAGGTGTTCTTATAAGCCTATTTTTTCAAAATTGAAAATAGGCTAAAAATCTCTCAAAAAGTCATTTTTTGTACTTATCTGTTTATTGGAATGAATCATTCAATTGAAAATCTAATATTATTGCGATGCATCTGATTGGACTTTCTCCATAATTACCATGCAACGTTTCCATGGTCCCTCAGTTTGGGGGCAGCGAGAACGCGGTCATGTAGCCCCGTGTACTTTGGGTGTGTGTAGAATCCGTTTGATAACCGGTGTTAATTGTGATGACTGTATTAGTGTGTGATATCTGTTTTTAATTCAAGTAAGCACTGCAGACGATAATTTCAAGTAGTTCCTACTTTCGCTACCAAATGCTACCTTCAACGACACCTAGCTGTGAACTACTAGCTGCCATCGCAACCAGCGCCTGGTGATGAACGTTGGAACTTCAGAGCATTAATCAAACCTAACCTACAAATTTTGCTTCACATAAGTTTAGTTAGCGGAAGGAAATTTAACATGCCATAAATCTATAACATGGGACCGCCGGCTTTACTTCCCCTCCGAAGGAAGGCATACTGAGGGATTTTTAACGCTCTTAAAAATCCTACGACTTCAGTCGGGTTTGAACCCGCTACCTTGGGCATAGAAGCTCAGCAAGCTACCAACTACGCCACCGAAGCCGTCCAGAGAACGGTACCCAATATATGGCAACATTGAAATTATATCGCAGTCGTTTGAAGCCATCGACCACGCCCCTTCTGTGCTTAATACGCTGGCTGTTTAAAAGAACTCTTCCTAGGTGACCACGACCAGATCTCACAGAGGAAGCGAATTATTCATGCCGCGGTTAACAATGCAAGTGTTTTCCACCTCACCCAGTAGCACGTCTTCTCAAAAAGCGGATGTGAATAACGGAGTGAGGTTGGGAGTTCAAGGTTTATGTGGGGGAATCCCAGGACCAATGTGTGGCTTTGGTTATAGGACATAACGTACCACTTGGCCGGCTGATTACCTGTGAAGAGTCAGCTAATGACCTTAAAATATTTAGGAGAGGACATAACGTACCACTTGAAAGAGTGGGAAGTATTTAGGGTGCATGAAACCCTAACCGCACGGCCACTTGCACGGTGTTGCTCAATTAATCCTGGTAATAAATACGTGGGCAATAACATAAGATAAACTAATATAAAATATGATAAGTTTTTGGATTCCCATCACACTTTATCCAGGCTTTGGACTGTCAAAACATTTTGGCGTGTTCAAAATCAGCTGTGGTTAAGCTCTGGTCATTGTTCGTTTTCTTTACTTTGCTTTTTTTACATTTTTTTTTTTTTTTTTTTTTTTTTTTTTGTGGGGTTTATATCCTAGCGAATAGCAAGTTCGCCATGTGAAGTTTCATTCCAAGTTCTGCGAATATGAGAGAGCTCTCAAGCAAGATTTCAAGTTTCCATTCTCTTCATACCGCTTCATTATTCTGTCAAGCCGTTCATCATACTTGACGTATTTCTTCTTTCTCTTTGAACTTTCAATGTACAATTCGTACTTCATCCGTCGAAGTGCGCACATAAACCGCCCTTATTCGTTGTACACAACTCCATGTTACAATACCAAAATGTTTAAAGCCGCACAGTGCGATCGCCACTGATGTTTATGTGGTAATGAACCTGTAACCGGAATGCCCGTCTGACATCAAGTGGTACGTTATGTCCGGACACCGTGGCTTTAATCAAACTCGTATGCTAGCACCAAACGCACACTTTCTTGTGTAGCACAGAGCTTTGAGGCTGGACCGGCCTGAGTCCTTATTCGCAAAACGTCATGGTGGTATCGAGCAGGGGCGTCTATAGAATTTTATTTTTTGGGGGTGGGGCATCCGGTGGTTTGGGGGCATGGAATTGTCCCCAAAGAAAAGGGGTCCCCCCCCCCCCCGAGAAACGTTTGTAAGGTAGGCTACTTGAGCCAAATAGGCCCGGTTCCAAATACTGTAAGGCCCAGCTGTGATTTTATTAGCAGAACATTTAAAATTCTATCAAGATTCTTAGTGTTTCTGATAGCCTTTAAAGGCTAGACTAGAAACTACAACTGTAGAAGCGAACGATTCCGCGATGTTTGCTTCAGTCGAGTAGCAAACGGCGTCCGGAAGCTCTTTTTCAGGGGCGGATCTAGGGGAGGGCGAGGGCCCCGTGGTCTGGGGGCCCCGCGACATGGATTTTTTAAATTTAATTAATTAATTATACTTTTCACACTAATTTATAATTCATATTCTTTTCTTCAGTGCAGCTATGACCTCCCGTGACCGTTTAGCATATTTAGGTTTCAGTGAAATAATAGAAGAGTTAAGCTGGGAAAAAAGTCGCAAAGTAATATTTTAATATTTCATAGTTTGCATAATCTTCTTCAAGGGACTTCTTTCATATTATAAAAAATATATACTGGGTACTCATCGACCCTATCATTAGTCATTTTCAAGAAAATTTTCGATTTTTTTTATTATCTCATTCGATAGAATGTCCTCTCTAGTTTCCAGAAATATATAGTTTATACTAGTTTTAATGTTGTTTAGCTCATTTATATTCACTTTAATGATCGGTGTGCACGCTTTTTAGCAGTTGTCACTTTGACGCATAGGTGCAGCAGATAAAGCACACATTAATCTGGCTTTGAAACAGTCTACTCCAGAACTAAAACAATGTAAGAGATACTCTCGGGTCGGAGAATGCGGAAGATTGACCTATAATCCAAAGAAAAGGCAGTTTTTAGGAGTTGAAAAGTAAGGCTCTTTACTCTACTGTAAATGTGTACCTCAACTTTAAGTTACGATTTCTCTCACTTCATTTTTTTCAATATTTGTCTTGACTTGGGCAGTTAAAATGTCCACTTAGAATGCAGATATTAGTTTCATTTAAAAACTAAAATATAGACAAATAATGCAGCTATGTTGTAAAGCAGAATGAAGCTGTTAATTTGAAATTAGGGGTCGCGCCCCCCACAATTAATTTATTTTTCATCAAAATAACGTAAATTGTAAAACAAAGCTAATATATTTTCCTCAATCAATGATACTAAAACGATTCTGCTATTCAACATTCTGAACATACAGCAGATCAATTTGCGACAACAATGACTCAATTAAGTTGAAAGCCCGTGGCTCATGATCTCGAGATTAACGGTCACGTTAAACTACAAGCTTCCTTCCTTTTCCTTAAGTTGAAAAGGAGCAATGATATCGCGTCCTAAAAATGCACGTTATTTATGTGATTAATCTTTGAAAAAGACCCCCTAAATGTATTATTTTTTTCTTTTTTTTTTTTTTTGCAAAAATCCACTAGTTTATATTCTTGGAATCAGTGATATCAATTTCAAGAAAATAAGATAACTTGTAATGAAATGTCCTCAGTAGTGTCGATGAGTACCTTAAGCTGGGGAAAAAGTCGCAAAGTAATATTTTATATTTCATAGTTTGCATAATCTTCTTCAAGGGACTTCTTTCATATTATTAAAAAAAATATACTGTAGGGTATTCAAAATATTGTAACTATTCTTTATTTTATTATTATTACCAAACTATTTTCCATTTGATTCGATATTTTTATTTCCTAATGTTGTGGGCCCCACCTAATCATATCGCCCAGGGCCCTGCAAGGTCTGGATCCGCCGCTGCTCTTTTTGTTACTATTTCTAGGTATTTTAATACACCCTCTTCGTGTTTTTGAAATGAAACATACATAAACCTGGTTTATATAATTTCAAAGAATGCAATTTGAAGATTAATATACTGTATTGATATTTCCGCTTAATTTGCATTTCTTTATCCCTTTTCATTTACGTACGGGTCTTATTTGGAACGGGTGTTTACATATTGTATTATTACTGAAATATTTTCCAGTCATTCTAATAATCAACCCATATTTTCATTACTGCTTGCCTTCGTGTTAAATCTAGGACAATATTCAGATTTTTCCCCCTTCTAGTAAAAATACCAAAAACATCTTTAAATGTTAAGTTGTCCTTATTTGGCACATTTACCATATAATTTGATACAAAATGATGAGTATTAAAGCTATCTGGCATCACTTTTTCAACCAATTTGTTACCTTTTATTAATACAGTCATCTTGCACACTTTATAGTGTTTAGATAGAAAGATTGAACATTGCTGTTTTGATTCGGGACACATGACCTCGCTATTCTGCTCCTTAAAACCTCAATAACTAACTGTTTCGATTTACAACTTACACTATAATATAAAGTCAAGGTTTCTTGAAGCATTACCAAATTGGTTTATAACTTCATCGTCAGTGAGATGTATATCTCTGTGAATAGATAACAATACTAGACGGTTCCCTGTTTTCAGAAGTAGAATTTCTTATGTAAGTTTTCAACCAACTCAAACTCTGTTCGACAGAACCGGTAGCTACAGAGACAGGTAAACCTGCCAAAGGTTTGATAATGTTATAGTCCTATAAGTTAGAGAAAAACTTTTGTCACACGCTTATAGGTCACCGTTTGCTGTTCTTGGTGGGTTCTTAAGAGCGAAGGAACTGGAGAGTAATAAGTTAAGATCAGAGCAAACTGATTGTCAGACTGTTTATATCGCTCTAGCGTCGCCTCGCTTTGCAACGTTGACATATGTCGCTTAGTGACAATAGTTAAGGCCCTGCGCAAAAGTTTTAGAATACAATCCGAACTTGTTGAATATCATTACTAGGACCTGATGTGTATGATATAGTCCTACATTCTTTCCGTTATTTTTTTACCGTGACAAATGTAAGATGATGATTTAAGCTTATCTCATTTAAATTATGTTATTAAGCATAATTAACACTCCGAACTGAAAAGGGTTGCAATTCTGGTTGTATAACATTCATTTTAAACACTGCACATGACATACATATCCTAGGGGAACAACTTTCTCCTCAAATGTCTAAAGGTGTTGCTTTGAAACTTTACGCTTTATCTAAATATATTATTGTAATGTCAGTAGATTCGGATAACAGTCGTGTGGATGTGTGTTGGATGCGGATAAGAGTCGTGTGGACGTGTGTTGGATGTGGATAAGAGTCGTGTGGATGTGTGTTGGATGCGGATAAGAGTCGTGTGGATGTGTGTTGGATGCGGATAAGAGTCGTGTGGATGTGTGTTGGATGCGTATAGAAGTCGTGTGGATGTGTGTTGGATGCGGATAAGAGTCGTGTGGATGTGTGTTGGATGCGGATAAGAGTCGTGTGGATGTGTGTTGGATGTGGATAACAGTCGTGTGGATGTGTGTTGGATGCGAATAAGAGTCGTGTGGACGTGTGTTGGATGTGGATAAGAGTCGTGCGGATGTGTGTTGGATGTGGATAACAGTCGTGCGGATGTGTGTTGGATGTGGATAACAGTCGTGTGGATGTGTGTTGGATGTGGATAAGAGTCGTGTGGATGTGTGTTGGAAGCGGATAAGAGTCGTGCGGATGTGTGTTGGATGCGGATAAGAGTCGTGTGGATGTGTGTTGGATGCGTATAGAAGTCGTGTGGATGTGTGTTGGATGCGGATAAGAGTCGTGCGGATGTGTGTTGGATGTGGATAAGAGTCGTGCGGATGTGTGTTGGATGTGGATAACAGTCGTGTGGATGTGTGTTGGATGTGGATAACAGTCGTGCGGATGTGTGTTGGATGTGGATAAGAGTCGTGCGGATGTGTGTTGGATGCGGATAACAGTCGTGCGGATGTGTGTTGGATGTGGATAACAGTCGTGCGGATGTGTGTTGGATGTGGATAAGAGTCGTGCGGATGTGTGTTGGATGCGGATAACAGTCGTGCGGATGTGTGTTGGATGTGGATAACAGTCGTGCGGATGTGTGTTGGATGTGGATAAGAGTCGTGTGGATGTGTGTTGGATGCGGATAACAGTCGTGCGGATGTGTGTTGGATGCGGATAACAGTCGTGCGGATGTGTGTTGGATGTGGATAACAGTCGTGCGGATGTGGGATGGATGCGGATAAGAGTCGTGCGGATGTGTGTTGGATGTGGATAAGAGTCGTGCGGATGTGTGTTGGATGTGGATAACAGTCGTGCGGATGTGTGTTGGATGTGGATAAGAGTCGTGCGGATGTGTGTTGGATGTGGATAAGAGTCGTGTGGATGTGTGTTGGATGCGGATAAGAGTCGTGTGGATGTGTGTTGGATGTGGATAAGAGTCGTGTGGATGTGTGTTGGATGCGGATAAGAGTCGTGTGGATGTGTGTTGGATGCGGATAAGAGTCGTGCGGATGTGTGTTGGATGCGGATAACAGTCGTGTGGATGTGTGTTGGATGCGGATAAGAGTCGTGTGGATGTGTGTTGGATGCGGATAAGAGTCGTGCGGATGTGTGTTGGATGCGGATAAGAGTCGTGTGGATGTGTGTTGGATGCGTATAGAAGTCGTGTGGATGTGTGTTGGATGTGGATAAGAGTCGTGAGGATGTGTGTTGGATGTGGATAACAGTCGTGCGGATGTGTGTTGGATGTGGATAACAGTCGTGCGGATGTGTGTTGGATGTGGATAACAGTCGTGTGGATGTGTGTTGGATGCGGATAAGAGTCGTGTGGATGTGTGTTGGATGCGGATAAGAGTCGTGTGGATGTGTGTTGGATGCGGATAAGAGTCGTGTGGATGTGTGTTGGATGCGTATAGAAGTCGTGTGGATGTGTGTTGGATGCGGATAACAGTCGTGCGGATGTGTGTTGGATGCGGATAAGAGTCGTGTGGATGTGTGTTGGATGCGGATAAGAGTCGTGCGGATGTGTGTTGGATGCGGATAAGAGTCGTGTGGATGTGTGTTGGATGCGTATAGAAGTCGTGTGGATGTGTGTTGGATGCGTATAACAGTCGTGCGGATGTGTGTTGGATGTGGATAACAGTCGTGTGGATGTGTGTTGGATGCGGATAAGAGTCGTGCGGATGTGTGTTGGATGCGTATAACAGTCGTGTGGATGTGTGTTGGATGTGGATAAGAGTCGTGCGGATGTGTGTTGGATGTGGATAACAGTCGTGTGGATGTGTGTTGGATGCGGATAACAGTCGTGCGGATGTGTGTTGGATGCGGATAACAGTCGTGCGGATGTGTGTTGGATGTGGATAACAGTCGTGCGGATGTGGGATGGATGCGGATAAGAGTCGTGCGGATGTGTGTTGGATGTGGATAAGAGTCGTGCGGATGTGTGTTGGATGTGGATAACAGTCGTGCGGATGTGTGTTGGATGTGGATAAGAGTCGTGCGGATGTGTGTTGGATGTGGATAAGAGTCGTGTGGATGTGTGTTGGATGCGGATAAGAGTCGTGTGGATGTGTGTTGGATGCGGATAAGAGTCGTGTGGATGTGTGTTGGATGCGGATAAGAGTCGTGCGGATGTGTGTTGGATGCGGATAACAGTCGTGTGGATGTGTGTTGGATGTGGATAAGAGTCGTGTGGATGTGTGTTGGATGCGGATAAGAGTCGTGCGGATGTGTGTTGGATGCGGATAAGAGTCGTGTGGATGTGTGTTGGATGCGTATAGAAGTCGTGTGGATGTGTGTTGGATGCGTATAACAGTCGTGCGGATGTGTGTTGGATGTGGATAACAGTCGTGTGGATGTGTGTTGGATGCGGATAAGAGTCGTGCGGATGTGTGTTGGATGCGTATAACAGTCGTGTGGATGTGTGTTGGATGTGGATAACAGTCGTGTGGATGTGTGTTGGATGTGGATAACAGTCGTGCGGATGTGTGTTGGATGTGGATAACAGTCGTGCGGAAGTGTGTTGGATGTGGATAACAGTCGTGTGGATGTGTGTTGGATGTGGATAAGAGTCGTGTGGATGTGTGTTGGATGCGTATAACAGTCGTGTGGATGTGTGTTGGATGTGGATAAGAGTCGTGCGGATGTGTGTTGGATGTGGATAACAGTCGTGTGGATGTGTGTTGGATGCGGATAACAGTCGTGCGGATGTGTGTTGGATGCGGATAACATTCGTGCGGATGTGTGTTGGATGTGGATAACAGTCGTGCGGATGTGTGTTGGATGTGGATAACAGTCGTGCGGATGTGTGTTGGATGTGGATAACAGTCGTGCGGATGAGTGTTGGATGTGGATAACAGTCGTGCGGATGTGTGTTGGATGCGGATAACAGTCGTGCGGATGTGGGATGGACGCGGATAACAGTCGTACGGATGTGGGATGGATGTGGATAACAGTCGTGCGGATGTGTGTTGGATGTGGATAAGAGTCGTGCGGATGTGTGTTGGACGCGGATAACAGTCGTACGGATGTGGGATGGATGTGGATAACAGTCGTGCGGATGTGTGTTGGACGCGGATAACAGTCGTACGGATGTGGGATGGATGTGGATAACAGTCGTGCGGATGTGTGTTGGACGCGGATAACAGTCGTACGGATGTGGGATGGATGTGAATAACAGTCGTGCGGATGTGTGTTGGACGCGGATAACAGTCGTACGGATGTGGGATGGACGTGGATAACAGTCGTGCGGATGTGTGTTGGATGTGGATAACAGTCGTGCGGATGTGTGTTGGATGCGGATAACAGTCGTGCGGATGTGTGTTGGATGCGGAAAACAGTCGTGCGGATGTGTGTTGGATGTGGATAACAGTCGTGTGGATGTGTGTTGGATGCGGATAAGAGTCGTGCGGATGTGGGATGGATGCGGATAACGTTTTGTTCATCCGCGCAGGGCTCTGATAGTAGGCCTACATGATAAGATATATTCGTTTTTAATGTATTAATTCATAAACAAATATTGTATGACAAAATATATACCGTACGCCCCTGGTATCGATATTTCTCTGAGAAAAAGTATTTGTTTATCATGCACGGAGATCTTTGTTTTCGATGCATTACAGCAGTCTCGTGATTATCCGAAGTAATTGGGACTGATACTACCTCCGATACGGCAAAACTTCAATATTCGTGCAGTCGTTGTGTGTGACTCAACGAGCATGACTATGCTGCAGGGTCATAGCTTTTTCATTTGATTGTGTCTTCTTATTTTCAAGGACACCTGAAAATCACTCTAGCGAAGGTTTCCCCTACCGGGTATACAAAATAGCAGTAGCGGGAAGTCAGGTGGGTGGTGGGCCAACAAGGGGTTATCGTGGGGTCACATTTCACTTCCGGGTGAGAGACATCTTCAGGGTTATCAAGTTATCTTTACAGCTGACTGCGTTCTCAAGGGACTTGCTGTACGGGTGATTAATATCACTGCCTTTTAATGTGTTACGATCCAGTGTCCTTCTGGAAGGACGATCATCAAGATGGCGAAAGAGATCTTATAAAAACATTCAGCAGCTTATTTGGGGTTGTCTGATTCAATAGGGATAATTTATATTGTCCATGTTGCTGATGATTGAATCTTTCAGCCAAATATCAATATATTTAATTCTGGAAGTGTTAGTTATTGAAAACCAAATATTATCTCCTTATGTCCTTGACCTAAAGTACATGAAACAATTTCTTTAATAAAAACAATTAATATATTAAAAGTTTAAAAAATGGTAGACCTAATAAAACTATAATTAAAAATAAATAAGCTTTTAAAAATGAAAATTATAACAATTTATCTAAATAGTAACCCTAAGGTTGAAATTATAGTAAATGTTGTTATTAGAATATAAAATTGATTACTATAAAATTGTACATAATTTCATTTAATTTCTCTAATTTTTTTTAGAATTTTAAAATGTTGAAGAAAATAAAAATAAGATTCTTTAATTAATATTGGGTTGAAACAATTAATATTAAGAAAATAAAAAATTATTATAAAATTAGAATTAAAAATAAATAAGCGTATAAAAATTTAAAATCTATTCTTTTATAATCTTTACTTTAAGAACATTTAAAAGTTAAAGAAAACAAATTTTAAATTAGTAATAATTAATTTAGGATAAAACAATTAAAATTATATTAAAATAAATAAGAAGAAAATAACTTCAATAATAGTCTATTCTTCCCTGTAAAGGGTTAATGCCAGATGCTCTTATTGACGTCATGTGATTTATCAGGTGAATATTTCAACCGAACTCCGGCCATCAGAGTTAAAGGCACGTATCTATG
Source organism: Meconema thalassinum (assembly GCA_946902985.2). Taxonomy (NCBI): domain Eukaryota; kingdom Metazoa; phylum Arthropoda; class Insecta; order Orthoptera; family Tettigoniidae; genus Meconema; species Meconema thalassinum. The sequence goes on along the minus strand of OX336398.1, from coordinate 58,643,457 downwards.
TCACTACGATATCACGTTTCCATGTAATCATAATAATAATAATAATAATAATAACAATAAACACGTAAACTCAAAATGCGGAAAGCAAACGTGAAAATCGCGAACATCTACAAGAGATACATGAGCAGCAACACAAATATCACGACAGTCATCAAACCCGAGACACTCCGCCACCGAGACCTTAAACCTCACCTACAAAGAGGATTTGGAGAACATCAAGAAGGCGGAGAGAAAAACCATCCGGAAAATCTTGGGTCCTAAATTCACAGATGAAAGATATCGTCGACAATCACAGAGAGGTACTCCAACATCGAGACACATTTCCGCAAACGACGACTAAGAATTCACGGCCACCACATCATGAGACTGAAGGACGATCGATTAACAAAGAGAATTCGGTGGCGTAGTTGGTAGCATGCTGAGCTTGTATGCCCAAGATGGTGGGATTTTTTAAGAGCGTTAAAAATCCCTTAGTATGCCTTCCTTCGGAGGGGAAGTAAAACCGGCCGTCCCATGCCATAGATTTATGGCATGTAAAAGAGCTATTCAATAAATACACTTGTGGAAGCTAAAATTTGTAGATTAGTTTGATAACACAATATTAGTTCCAACGTTCACCGCCAGGTGCTGACTGCCATGGAATTTAGTAGCCACATCCGCAGCTAGGTGTAGTGGACGGTAGCATTTGGTAGCAAAAGTAGGAACTACTTGAAAAAATTAAAAGTCTGCATTCCTTCTACCTAAATCACAAATAACACACACTAATACAGCCGTCCCCCAGGGGCTCACATCTAGTGGGACGTTGGTTGGCGACCACGGGGCCCCAGCTGAGCCTGGCATTGCTTCCACTTACTTGTACCGGGCTCCTCTCCGTCTTCTTTCCTGTCGACCTCCCTTGGTCAACTCTAGTTATTTTCCGACTCCGACGGTATTAGGGTATCCGAGGCCTAGGGAGTCTCTTCCTTTCCCGCCTTAATTGGTCCTTGTCTCATCTTTTCTGATACTCTCCTTCTGCGAGGGGTCAGCCTTCTTTTTCTTTTCGTGTTATCTCCTGCCTTTTGCTCAAAGCCCTCAAGGAGGCCGGGTGTATGTAGCCCGACCACTTCTGGTGCACCCTGGATATTGCTACACCCTCAGGGGCTCACGGCTGGTGAGTTCGGGAGTTGGCGACCCCGGGGGATTCCTGAGCTGGGTCCTGTTTTCCCCCTTTTATCCATTATCTCTGGGGCGGACCCTCTCCTCTTTCACTTTCCTATCTGCCTTTCATGACTCTCCTTCCTTCCAAGTCCCTCAATCTGCATTCTTCGAGGGTTGAGGGCATTTCTTTTCCTCCTGTCCTTTATTTGCCTTATTCTCCTTTTGTCTTCCATTTATTCTTCTGGTGTATAAGTTAGTAGTTAGTTTTAGTTATAGTTTACATTTCATTTTTACGATCACCCAAACCATTAGGGGCCGATAACCTAGATTTTAGGCACCTTAAAATAACAATTATCATCATCATCTTCATCATCATGTATCACAGATAACACACAATAATACAGCCATCACAATTAACACCGATTATCAGACAGATTCTACACACACCCAAAGTACACGGCACTACCGCGTTGTCTAAGCCCCTAAACTGAAGAACCAACCAACCAAAGTGACAACAGTCTGGGTTGCACAAATCCAAATTGATCTCAGAAGTGCCAATATCACATCAACAGACCTCGAGGATCGAATGACATTCAGACATAAGATCCACAGTTGGGTAGTTACACCTGAAGATCGACCAAGGAGATCGGGGAAAGGATGGAGCTCGACATAGCGAAACGTTGAAGGAGTTTTTGAAAAACGAGAAAGATAACAGTAGAAAGGAATAACCTACAGCTGATTAGGGACAAAATGGTCCATATGGTTTTTAGAAAGGGTGGAAAAATAGCAGTCTGTGAAGAACTGTATCATGAAGGAGAACTACTGAAAATAGCAAAGCACTTTAACTATTTACGAATCACGCTACAGACTTCTGGTAATACGTTCACGAAACATCTCGATAGTCGAATAACAGCAGCGACAATAGCGATGAATGACATCAAACTCCTCAGAATGATGACCATTAATACAACCATGAAGATTTTCTCCAGTAAAATAATTCCCATTGTGGCCTATGGTATTAAGTTGTTTTTGGGGCTACCTTAATAAAATAAACCTCAAGAAAATTGAGACAATTAAATCGACGTTTCTCAAGAAGATTCTCTGTGTTTCCAAAAATACACCATCCAGACTGACTTACGAGCTTACAGGTGAGCCATTCTTCATAGAAGAACTCCGTGTAAAGCTGCTCTTGCCAGCTACAGGCGCCTACCAGGAACTACTGGAAGAGATTCAAGCCAAGTGTGAGGCGATTTGGCTAGATTTCTACTCCACAGAAGCTGTGTTGAACCCTGCAGAATGGAAAAGACCAGACTATGAGCTACGTAAGACGGAAGTTTACCATTCGCCTGCTGCAGAGTGTATTTGCAGATTTTGTGGGAAACGTTGTGAACGGTATCAAGCCCTGGAATGCGAACGGAAGCTGTCGCTCAAGGAACTGTGTAGCAACAATGATCCTCCATGTTAGTCTGAAATGTACGGTAGTACAGTTATTTAATTTTCCTTGGCCTTTGGCTGTAATAAATATTTATTAATTTGTCCTATGGGTCAAAACAACTTAAATACTATTACTATTGCTACTCTCCTGGCTCAACAAACCGCAGTCGGTTCTTGGCCTCGTCAAATAGCCTCCTCCAGCTCTTTCTGTCCTTGGCTATCTGGTCTCTCCATCTCATTTTTAGCCTACTTTTCACATTTTGCAAAAATGAGGAAAAAGTAGACTTATGAGATCGATCCGGGGAAATGTGTGTCTGTCTGTCTGTCTGGCTGTGTGTGTGTGTCCCCCCCTATCAACTCCCAAACGGCTGCAGCAATCAAAACCAAATTTAGTATGAGTAAAGATGTGCACCGGAATATATCACGTCCATATTTGAAAATGATGTCAGTCCTACCAACTGCTGAAAAAACGCACTAGAAATTTGAGCTCCATGTTGGATATCTTGCAAGGTATGCATGGGAGCCATTCCAAAATTGGCACACATGTAGATAATGCTGTTTCAGTTTAATTTCCAGGAGGCCAACCATGACAGTGTTGCCAAAATAATTTTAAGCCTTCTGATAGGTCCAATGTTTAAATGCATATAACTTCTATACTATCAGTTGGATTTCAACCAAATTTCGTATGTGCTATGTGTACCATAACAGATTGTTAAGAGCAATCAGGGCTGCCAACTGTTAATAAATGCTCTCTATATTTTTTTACCCTAATATCAATATATCAGAAAGTATGCAAGCCAACAGCTCTATACTTTGCACACGTATAGCACCTGACATTCTAGATTAATTTGGAGCAATTAATACAAGGCAGTGCTGCCAACATGATTCTATGCCTGCTGATATGTCCAATTTTAAAATACATGTAACTTCTATACTAACAAATGGATTTCATCCAAAATTTGCACAACAATATATCATAATATTTCAGATTATTTCTAACCAGCACACGCATGGTATTGTTGGTAACATGCTTTTACGCGTGCTGATAGATCCAGTGTCTAACTGCATGTAACGTCCATTGGACTTCAACCACATTTCGTATTCTGTAACTCAAGAGATGGAACTAAGAATATATTCAGTCACCAGGGCTGCCAACTGTAGTGCTCTATTAGGCTACATTATACCAGGTATATTTTGAACTAATTAGATATTTCGATATTACCAACTTAATTTCGTCATTATTCTAGATAGGTTCATATACTGTAGAATAATCATTGGCATGAAAAGTAGGCTGTATAGTTCTTCACGGAAGTTCTTGTTAGTCTGCCTATAGGTCTTCGTCCGTCTGGCTTTTTCTCTCACACTTCTCGCAGTCTAGATCCCTCTTCTCTTCTTGTCTTAGCTTCCGCAACGACATCGGGTTCTTTATAATAATAACGGAATATCGCACAATGTGCATACATAAAAATCCTAGTGTTGAGTACACAGGTCCAAAAGAGTTATTGTTCTTTTGTCGCATATCTCCGCGTGATAGCGTTCACACATTTTCCCGCACAGTACACATATACAGTTTGCGTCTGGTTCATGGAACACCCTCCTGTAGCACAGCTTGTGGTGGAATCCATGAACTGCGAAGCGAAGCTTGAATTCATCCATTCTTGGTTGATCATGGCGTCAGTACGATAGAAGTCTGGCCAAATATTTGCTTTCTTCTCGTACAGCTCGTGAAGCAAGGCTTGATATTGAGGTGTAGAAGGCACTGACACTCTCAGGCGTAGTTCCTCTATGTAGAACGGCTGTCGTGTGAGTTCGTATGTTAACCGCGATGGAGTGTTTTTGGTTACACATAGAACCTTTTTGAGGTACGTTCTTTAAACAACTCCTTTAGTTCCTTGTTCTTTCTCCTTCGCCACTCACCTGCTTCACAAATTGATCCGAAAATCTTTCTGAGGATTTTATTTTCAAAAACCTTTATCTTACTCTCTGTGCATTTGCTTAATCTCCATGTTTCTGCACCATATAGTAAGTTTAATACTGGCCTAATTATAGTTTTATATATTCGTATTTTGGTCCCTCTTGATAACAATTTGGATGTGAGTAGGTTGTTAACTGAATATGATGCTCTGGATGCACCTTTAATCCTCGCTTCCATCTCATGTTCTTCTTCGTTTCTATTGTTTACTTGTGTCCCCAGGTATTTGACCTCGTCTACTCCTTCAACACATGGTCATCAATATGTAAAGTTCCATGTCCTCGTCTCTTGTAATTTTTCTCTACCTTCATGAATTTTGTTTTTAGCCAATTTTCATTTATGAAAAAATAGGCTTATAAATAATGATCGTGTGGCGTCCGGAGGGGCCTAGTGCAGGTCTTTCTAGTTGACACCCGTGGGCGACCTGAAGATGAAGTAATGATGAATTTTAAAATAAAGTTATTATTTCTTGTCTCGTAATCATACGATCGAAGTGAAAGTTTGAATAATGAACCGGACGACAGTGCCCTTCAAATTTTGTTACGTCTCACCAATCCAACATGGCGGCTGCGTGAAATATTTCACCAGCATTCAATATCTCCGAAACTATTACCGATATCATCCTGGAATCTTGTACGGTGATAAAGGGAATTACTAGAAGTTCATCTATGCGACTTTCAAAAACCGGTTAACTACAAAACGAACATGGCGGCCAAGCGAAGTTACGACTTTTACGAATTTGAAAGATATAAATAGACTTTTCTCACGATTCAATGATCCAAACGCAATGAAACTTGGTACAGCAAATGTTTATACACATTGTAATGCACTGGTATCTAATTTAGTTCAATTATTTACATAACCTCTACATGGCGGCTGTGCGAATTTTAAAATAAAGTTTTTATTTCTTGTGTCGTAATCATGCGATCGAAGTGAAAGCTTGATTAATGAACCTACGCAATATTTTCCTTTAATTGTACATGACTTTATGGCCTATACATATAACAATCCAACATGGCGACCATCCGAAATATTTAGACGGCTCTGAATATCTACGAATCTATTATAGCAATCAAACTATTATTTTAATGTCCATAGGGGCTATGAATATAAGTTCACCTATAGGACTTTCAATAACCTGGTGATCACAAATCCAACATGGCGGCGACGCGAAGTATAAATATTCACATGGACGTTTCTCGCAATTTAACCATCCGAGTGCAGTGAAACTTGGCACAGTAAATCCTTATACAAATGTTAATCCACTGGCATCTAATTTATTTCCATTGTATCCATAATCACAAGATGGCAGCTGTGCGAAATTTTAAAATCTCGTTTTTACTTCTTGTGTCCTAATCATGCGATTGAAGTTTGAATGTTACACTGACTCAATAATCTTCATGTAACAGTACATACATCTAGGACCTACTTATATAAAAATCCAACTTGGCGACCATCCGAAATATTTAGTCGGTTCTCAATATCTACGAATCTATTACAGGGATCAAATTGTAATTTTGTATGTTGATAGAGGCAATTAACATAAGCAGGTTATATGAAAATAGGCTGTATAGTTCTTCACGGAACTACTTGTTTCATAAATGAAAATAGGCTGAAAATAAAAAGATGTTTTGGAGGTAATATGTTCATACCGGTAGTTGACCGCCATACCACTAGGCGTGCTGTAGTAGTTTCTTGTTTCCATACCTTACCTTGCGTCATTCACTTCTATTATATTTTGTGTTTAACTGCTCGGGTACATTGCTGGGTGAACTAATATGTACTAGAAGAATAGTGGAATGTTCCTTCCCCGATAAACAACTTCCACGATAGAGGTCGTCGCATTTCAAAGGTTGTAAGAATCAAGATGGCTGTGTTGACACGCCTAATTAAGTTCAGTTCTTCCCGTATTGTTTACCATCCTTGCCGTGAGATTTACAGCACCTCTACCGCATAAGGTCATTACCAGAGTGGTATTGAACGCGCTCCAAAGAGAATGATCATATATTCCAGGACAGCGTCTCCAGCACGTGCTTCATGGGGCCATGACAAGACTTGTGTATTCTGTGACAGACCTTGTGTGCAAACAGCATTGCGCTTTACAACATATTAGCCTAACAAATTACGCGTGGCATGAATTTTGTTGATAAAAACCAAATTAGGAAATAACAAGAAGTTCCGTGACGAACTAAAGAGCCTACGTTTCATGCCAATGATTATTCTACAGTATATGAACCTATCTAGAATAATGACGAAATTAAGTTGGTAATATCGAAATGACTAATTAGTTCGAAATATTCCTGGTATAATGTAGCCTAATAGAGCACTACAGTTGGCAGCCCTGGTGACTGAATATATTCTTAGTTCCATCTCTTAAAGTACAGAATACATAATTTGGTTGAAATCCAATGGACGTTACATGCAGTTAGAAATTGGATCTATCAGCACGCGTAAAAGCATGTTGGCAACAATGTCATGCGTATGCTGGTTAGAAATAATCGGAAATATTATGATATCTTGTTGTGCCAATTTCGGATGAAATCCATTTGTTAGTATAGAAGTTACATGTTTTTTAAAATTGGACCTTTCAGCAAGCATAGAATCATGTTGGAAGCACTGACTTATATTAATTACTCCAAATTATTCTAGAGTGTCAGGTGCTATACATGTGCAATGTATAGAGCTGTTGGCTTGCATACTTTCTGATACTCGTATATTGATATTAGGGTAAAAAATATAGACCGTATTTATTAACAGCTGGCAGCCCTGATTGCTCTTAAGAATACTTATAGTCATATCTGTTATGTTACACATAGCATATACGAAATTTGGTTGAAATCCAACTGATAGTATAGAAGTTACATGTATTTAAAAATTGGTCCTATCAGCAGGCTTAGAATCATGTTGGTAGAACTGAAGTATATAAGTTACTCCAAATTAATCTAAAATGTCAGAATATACGTGTGCATAGTTTAAAGCTGTCGGCTTGCATACTTTCAGATATATTGGTATTTGGATGAAGAAAATAGAGAGAGCAATTATTAACAGTTGGCAGCCCTGGTGGCCCTTAAGAATACACTCAGTCATATCTCTTTATGTACACATTTTACATACAAAATTTGGTTGAAATCCAATTAATAGTGTAGAAGTTATATGCATTTAAAAATTGGACCTATCAGAAGGCTTAAAATTATTTTGACAACACTGTCATGTATGTCCTCCTGGAAATTAAACTGAAATAGCATTATCTACATGTGTGCCAATTTTGGAATAGCTTCCATGCATACCGTCCATGATATCCAACATGGAGCTCAAATTTCTATTGCGTTTGTTCAGCAGTTGGTAGCACTGATATCATTTTCAAATATGGGCTTGAGATATTCGGTATACATCTTTACTCATACTAAATTTGGTTTCGATTGGTGCAGCAGTTTAGGAGTTGATATGGAGGGGACACACACACAGCCAGACAGACAGAAGGACAGACAGACACGCATTTGCCCTATCTCATAAGTCTACTTTAACCTCATTTTTGCAAAATGTGAAAAGTAGGCTAAAAACCACATGGCATCCGTGCGCATTTTAAGCTTACGCTGGGTAAACCGTTAAAAATATCAATAAACTATGTGTGTGAGAATTGTTCAGCATGAAAAGTTCTACGAAAAAGTCCGCGAGAGCATATGTCTAACTTCAATACATCGCCCACTATAAGTGTTTTTACGTTTTAATTTCTCCCAAATATCTCCATTCAAATACTGATGCGACAGATTACGAGCTGGCTAGGGGCGAGTCTATCACCCCAGTTACAGCCTAGCTAGTGGGCGAGCCTATTATCCCAGATACAGCCAGCAGCAAACTGTCGAAGTCGTGTTGAGTTAAAACTTCTGAGAAGGGTGGTTGTGTTTGGAGTTTCCCTGGAAGTCCAACTCGGCTTTTCTTCATTTCGCCTGTGAACTTTCCGTTCCGCAAAATACATAATTAAACAAGAAGTTCCGTGACGAACTAAAGAGCCTACTTTTCTTAAAATTTAAGATTCATGCCAATGATTAATCGATATGGATCTATCTAGATTAATGACGAAATTAAGTTGGTAATATCGAAATTTCTAATTAGTTCGAAATACTGTATACCTGGCATAATGTAGCCTAATAGAGCACTACATTTGGCTGCCCTGGTGACTAAATATATTCTTAGTTCCATCTCTTAAGGTACAGAATACTAAATTTGGTTGAAGTCCAATGAATAGCATGGACGTTACATGCAGTTAAACATTGGATCTAACAGCGCGCGTAAAATCATGTTGGCAACAGTGTCATGCATGTATTGGTCAGAAATAATCTGAAATAATATGATCTATTGTTGAGCCAATTTTGAATGAAATCCATTAGTTAGTATAGAAGTTACATGCATTTTAAAATTGGACCTATCAGCAGGCTTAGAATCATGTTGGCAGCACTGACGTATATTAGTGACTCCAAAGTAATCTAGAATGCCAGGTACTATACTTGTGCAAAGTTTAGAGCTATTGGCTTGCATTCTTTCTGATATATTGATATTAGGGTAACAAAAATAGTGACAGCATTTATTAACAGTTGGCAGTCCTGGTTGCTCTTAAGAATACGCATAGTCATAGCTGTTATGGTACACATAGCACATACGAAATTTGGTTGAAATCCAAATGATAGTATAGCAGTTACAAGTATTTAAAGTTGGACCTCTCAGCAGGCATAGAATCATGTTGGTAGCACTGACGTATATAAGTTACTCCAAATTTATATCGAATGTCAGGTACTATACGTGTGCATAGTTTAATGCTGTCAGCTTGCATACTTTCTCATATATATTGGTATTTGGATAATAGAAATTAAGAGCATTTTTAACAGTTGGCAGCACTGCTGGTTCATAAGAATATGCTCAGTCATATCTGGTTATGTACACATAAAACATACGAAATTTGGTTGAATTCCAATTGATAGTGTAGAAGTTATATGCATTTAAATTTTGGACTTATCAGTAGGCTTTTAATCATTTTGGCAACACTGCCATGTATGGCCTTCTGGAAATTAAACTGCAATATTATTATCTATATTGTGTGCCGATTTTGAAATAGCTCCCATTCATACCTTCCAAGATATCCAACATGGAGCTCAAATTTTAATTGTGATTTTTCAGCAGTTGGTAGCACTGACATCATTTTCAAATATGGCCGTGAGATATTCAGGTATAGATCTTTACCCCTACCAAATTTTATTTCGATTGCTCCAGCCGTTTAGGAGTTGATAGGGGGGGGGGGACACACACACAGCCAGCCAGACAGACAGACAGACAGAAGGACAGACAGACGGATAGACAGACAGACATACAGACACACATTTTCCCGGATCGATCTCATAAGACTACTTTTTCCTCATTTTTGCAAAATGTGAAAAGTAGGCTAAAAATATACGAAGCTGAAATTTCGCAAAGCGGCTTCGGTGGCGTAGTCGGTAGCATGCTGAGCTTCTATGCCCAAGATAGCGGGTTCAAACCCGGCCGAAGCCGTCGGATTTTTTAAGAGCGTTAAAAATCCCTCAGTATGCCTTCCTTCGGAGGGGAAGTAAAGCCGGCGGTCCCATGTCATATATTTATGGCATGAGTAGTGGGTTGGGGAGAGAGCTGCGCCACTTCTTTTTGAACCCTCCTCGTATCGGCCCCGAACCTCATATCTCGCTAACCAAACATGGGATTAGAACATACAGGGTGTCCTAGCACTCGTAGTGACGCCCCCTACTTTCCTATAGCCTCTTTATTTAATGAAAAGACCAAAACTAAAAGGTCATTCGCGAGTAGTGGGGTGGTGTTGGTTTCCTCAAGTCGCGCTCGTGCTTGAATATGTATGCCTATGTTGGGAAAGGGTTAGGAGGTGGGGGAGGAGTAGGGTCGAGTGAGGGGTCGTTTAGATGGTATTTTTTCCGCTCTAGGTGATGGTGAGGTTATTTTTTAAAATGGATGGAATTGGGAAACGCTATTTGGGGTAAACGTGTGTTTTTTGACATTATGGCGATGAATGTTTTTTTATACGCATGCGCACTTGAGGAGTTTTGTAAGAGGGCGGTCTTTTTAAATGATGATTTGTAAATGATTTGTAAATGAATGTATTGAAATAAACCCCAAAAAACTAATAGGTCATCGGCTTTTTTACTATCTCGCTAACCAATAATCGGATTTAAACCTATGAGGTGTCGTAGGACTCGTGGTGAACTCTCCTTTTCTATGGACGGGTATATTCACCCCAAAATAAAAACGTGGTAAGGGGGGGAGCTGCACCACTTAGGAAGTTGTGAGCCCCCCTGCGACCTTGGAATGGAAGGAGCCATGCTAGGAGGGCGTGCTTGGATTCGTTTTTTTCGTCTCGTTGTGCTCTTTACGGGAATGTAGGTGTCGAAAAGGTGAAGTTAGGGTTTTTGGGTCAAAAAATGCGTTTTTCACATTTTTGCCGATTTTTGGAAAACGGGCCATGCTAGGAGGGCGTGCTTGGATTCGTTTTTTTCGTCTCGTTGTGCTCTTTACGGGAATGTAGGTGTCGAAAAGGTGAAGTTAGGGTTTTGGGTCAAAACATGCGTTTTTCACATTTTTGTCGATTTTTGGAAAACGGGCCATGCTAGGAGGGCGTGCTTGGATTCGTTTTTTTCGTCTCGTTGTGCTCTTTACGGGAATGTAGGTGTCGAAAAGGTGAAGTTAGGGTTTTGGGTCAAAAAATACGTTTTTCACATTTTTGCCGATTTTTGGAAAACGGGCCATGCTAGGAGGGCGTGCTTGGATTCGTTTTTTTCGTCTCGTTGTGCTCTTTACGGGAATGTCGGTGTCGAAAAGGTGAAGTTAGGGTTTTGGGTCTAAAAATGCGTTTTTCACATTTTTGTCGATTTTTGGAAAACGGGCCATGCTAGGAGGGCGTGCTTGGATTCGTTTTTTTCGTCTCGTTGTGCTCTTTACGGGAATGTAGGTGTCGAAAAGGTGAACTTAGGGTTTTGGGTCAAAACATGCGTTTTTCACATTTTTGCTGATTTTTGGAAAACGGGCCATGCTAGGAGGGCGTGCTTGGATTCGTATTTTTCGTCTCGTTGTGCTCTTTACGGGGATATAGATATGGAATAGGTTAAAAGCTGGAAACATGGTTTTCTTATGGAAAAGGTGTTTTTGTTCATTTTCGCGTTATTTGGAAAACGAATGAGGCGATTTTTATGATGGTCATGTCGATGTATTTGTGTCGTTGTTCTGTTTACGGGAATGTAGGTATGGAAAACCTAAAATGATGGTTTCCGTTATTTTTTTCGAGATCGTTGAGGAAAACGGGGAAAAAAGTAAGAAACCAGATTTGAAGTCACGTTATGTTATGCGCTATGATGTTAGTAAAACATTTATGCATTATTATTTTTATTATTATTTGTCTTGACTGGTCAGGGCTCACACGCAGAGAGAGAACTTGTTTAATGAAATGAGAATTGAAAGCATTGAAGCTAGCCCACGGCGATCCAGACAGACACAGGTCTTATCATCGTACGTGCCTCGCAGCAGAGAGAGATAACAGCCTGTTGTTCGCATGCAGGTGGCTGTTATCTGACCCAGACGTGTTACTCGATATCTCGATGAAGGACATACAGCTCTGTCGAAAAGCTGATCATTGCATTCCCACGCATACTCATGCAGAGATTGCAAAAGCTTGTGAGAATCGGTCTGACTTGTGCGCTCCATGACATCCTACTCGTAGGAACAAAAAAAAAAGTAAAGTGTTAACTTTGCATCTTGTTGAGGAGACATATATGTTCTGAGGGTAAGAGAGACTCATCATTCTCGTGTTCATCTTTGAAGGTGACGGATGCAAGTGCCTTATGCTCTTTGTAAAATATTACGTGAACCGCGGCCATACTTGTGCTAAGGTAGGTTCATTATTGTTAATTATGGCATGATTGGTTTTATTGTTATTTTGTGTATGCATGAAAAGTAAGTTAGTGACTGATGGTATTTTTGGGGGATTTCGTCTGTTGTAGATTTTTAAAAACAACATCATTAAGTCTGGGAAAACAGACAGAGAGAGACAGTGACAGTGACAGTGACAGTGGCGGCAAAGAGCACATTTGCTGAAAGTATTATAATTCATTATATGGTGAGTACATGTTGTTCCATTACTTTTATTGTTGTTGTTGTTAAATGTATGTTATTTATTTCACGGAAATTTATATACTTATGGCGTGTATTTATTATTGTTTCAGAATGAAGATATATATGGAGTGAATAGGTTTTAACTACTTTGACGCTTTCGATATTAAAAAAAGAGGTGAGTCTTTGTAAATGACTTTGTTATTTTCGAGTGAGTGTCTTATTTATGTGTGCACACTTGAAACCTTTTGTTTTTAGTAAGTCTTATGAATGAATGAATGAATGAATGAATGAATGGATGGATGAATGAATGAATGAATGAATGCACATGTTTAATGTATATAACCATGACTAATAACGGATTGTATTGGTTTGTTTTTCAGATAAATCATTGGAAACAAAAAACAAGATAAACCTTGTCGTTGATATTAAAACTATATCAACCTTGTTGGTGATCATTTCTTGCTGGGGGCCCAAATTGCTACAACCATTGTGTACCTGTGAACGAGATTGTGTGCCAGTCAGAAAAAATCGATAAGTGTGGTCGTTTGGAATTGCAGATTTTGGATTAACCTATTTTAAGGTAAGGGTTGCACGTTTATTTGTCCATTTTATAATCATGTCTATATCAGAGAGTGAAGTGTTAGTGTGGCAGCCTTTGGCCAAATGTTTCAAAACGCGAGTATGCTCAGGCCGAATTTACAATGCGATTCACTGTCTGTCGCCTAAAGATTTTGTGGAATTATGTTTTCCCATTTTTTTGAGTGAATGTGAACAAGGCTTAAGATTGCATCAGGCTTTAAAAATAAACTTCGAACTACTATGTGAATTTACATTGATAAAAAATAATGTTGAAGAGAAACACACCTTCAACCTTTGTACAAAAATGGAGAAAGTACTGATAGCCGATAATTTGGAAACGTGGTATCAGGAGAAAGCTATTCAAGCGCTTATCACTAAATTTGATAAGTTGCAACAGGGTCCCAGTGGCTTGGCCCTCAATAGCATTGCCTATTTGCAAATCAATATTTGTAAATACAATCCATTGAATGCAGGAAGTAGCTATATTGCCACACCGAGCTTTATCGCTTCCAGAAAGGCAGTGATCAACATATGCAATAAAGACGATTACTGCTTTTTGTGGAGTATAGTTAGCTGTCTGCAACCCCGTGAAGACAGTCATGTTTATAGACCAGGGCAGTACAAAGATGTGTTTAACCACATGAAACAAACTCTCAATCTCGAGCGTGTTTCATTTCCCATGCCTCTAGATAAAATTCATTTATTTGAGAAAGATAATCCAAATTTCTCTTTCATGGTGTATGGCATCGACGGATCCGATATTGTGGGCACCTTGTATGCCACCAAACAGGTAAAGCAACATCACATTCACCTGCTTTTCCTGTCTGACGGGGATAAAAGCCATTATTGTTGGATAAAGAATTTAGGAAAACTAGTAAGCAGCCAAGTGTCTAACCATAATGGTAAGACACATATTTGTGAGCGCTGCCTTCAGTATTTTCAAACTGATGAACTTTTGAAACGTCATACGAAAGACTGTGAAGGGCAGACGGCAGTAAAGCTAGTCTTGCCCGAAGGGAATGACGCAGTCTTAAAATTTAAGGCCACTAATAAACAAGATATGGTACCATTTACTGTTTACGCTGATTTTGAGGCCCTTACTGTTCCCATTCAGGGATGTGAACCAAGCCCCCATACAAGCTCAACCTATCCAGTGCAGAAACATGAGCCTTTTGCTGTAGCCTATTATGTTGTCTGTCACTATGATAATTCACAATGTGAGTATGTAAGTCATAAAGGTCAGGATTGTGCGCGGTGGTTTGTTGATCAAATGGCGGCTTTAGCAGGCAAAGTAGAAACTATTTTGAACAACCCTGTACCAATTCAGATGAATGACGTACAGCAAAGAGAATATGATCAAGCCACCACCTGCCACATATGTGAAAAGCCAATCTTAGGCGGAGAAAAAAAAGTAAGAGACCACTGCCACAGGACAGGGCATTTTAGAGGTGCTGCCCATAACGAATGCAATTTGAAGTACTCTACACCTCGCTTCCTCCCTGTCTTTTTACACAATTTCTCCCGGTATGACCTTCACTTCATTGTTAAACAATTTGCTCATGTAGATAAGAGCAAATTCAGCATTTTGGCTAAGAACCATGAGAGCTTTACCTCACTTTCATGGAGAAAAGGAAGCATGAGCATTCGCTTTCTCGACTCATTCAAGTTTATGTCTAGTTCGCTGGATAGTCTTGTGAAAGGCTTAAGCGAAGATGAGTTGAAACATACCCATTCCCACTTTACGGATACAAATCAATTTAAATTGTGTGTTCGTAAAGGCCATTTTCCATACGATTATGTGGAAAGTTACGAGGTGCTTGAAGAAACGACTTTGCCGCCAAGAGAAAAATTCTTTTCTCAGTTAACACAAAGCACCATCAGTGAAGAAGACTATACCCACGCACAGCATGTTTGGCGAGTGTTTGGCATAGAAACCATGGGCCAGTATGCTATGCACTATTTAAAATTAGACGTGTTGTTGTTGACAGACGTTTTTGAAACGTTTCGTCAGCTATGTCACACGATTTATGGCCTTGACCCCGCCCACTACTATACCAGTCCAGGGTTAAGTTGGGACGCCGCCCTCAAATTTACCCACATTGAGCTTGATTTACTGACGGATCCCGATATGGTACTCATGATGGAAAAAGGGATTCGTGGGGGATTCGTATCGCTCAATCAGCGACATGCCAAGGCAAATAATCATTACATGCCTGATTATTGTCCCGAAGAACCAGAATCCTATCTAATGTATTTCGACGTAAACAATTTATACGGTCACGCTATGAGTCGACCACTGCCGTACAGAAACTTTGTCTGGCTGTCTGAGGATGAAATTAAAGATTTTAATGTGCATAGCGCTAGCAAGCAACAGGACGTAGGGTATGTTCTTGATGTCGACTTAGCTTATCCCCCCCATCTCAGACAGCGTCATGGTGATTTCCCCTTTTGCATAGAGAAAATGGTGCCGCCCGAGAGTAAGGGCAATCATAAGAAATTGATGGGTACCTTGTATGATAAAAATCACTATGTGTTGCATATTGACATGCTGGTAGAATGTTTAGCTCAGGGCTTAACCCTGAAAAAAATCCATAGAGGTATTTCTTTTTGTCAGAAACCGTGGTTGAAACCATACATGGATTTAAATACCAGTCACAGACAAAGTGCCACTCAGCCATTTCAAATCAATTTTTTTAAACTGATGAATAATTGTATCTATGGCAAGAGTTTGGAAAATGTACGGCAGTATAGGGACATTAAATTGGTCAACACATGGCATGGACAATGGGGGGCTCAAAAATATATTGCAAAACCAAATTTCAAATCTTTAAACATTATTGATCATGATCTACTGACTATTGAACTTGCTAAAACTAAAGTGGTCATGAATAAGCCTATCTATTTAGGCCAAGTCATTTTAGATTTTTCAAAATTGCACATGTATAAATTCCATTATGGTTTTGCAATACAGCGATTTGGTACCATTTCCTTGTTATATACAGACACGGATAGTTTTATTTACCATATCCGTGACTGTGATCCGTATGTCGTTATGAAACAAAACCCAAAATGGTTTGACACGTCCTCGTTTAGTGACAAGAACGTGTTCGATATCCCCCGTCTGAACAAAAAAGAAATTGGTTTAATGAAAGATGAGTGTTCAGACACCATGATGACTGAGTTTGTAGGTCTCGCTCCGAAAATGTATAGTTTTCGACAGGTGGATCGATGCGAATCTATGCGAGCCAAAGGGATTAGCCAGCATGTGGTTAAACGTCTCTGTGTGGATGATTATTTACATGTCCTTCAGACCCACACAGCCATGGCACATAGTCAGTTTAGGATTCTCTCAAAAAATCATGATTTATTTTTAATGAAGCAGCGAAAACAAACACTCGCTTTGTTAGACGACAAGAGACAGTGGTGTCAGGATATGATGACAAGCGTCCCATTTAGTTACAACCAGTAGTGGTTGTAGCTATTGTTGTTGTACAACACGGCAAGTGTTTGGTTTGGTTGCTATCAAATGCGAGATGCCATCTTGAGCCTCGGAATAAAAATAAAAAATTGTAGTGTATCATATAATTTTTGTTTTTTAACCTGTGTGCATGGGTGTATGCATGGATGTGTGAATGCCTGTAAATAGTTGTACATAAACTGTATGTCTTGTGCTATTTGCCTGTCAACGCATAAAGAGAGCCATGCATCAACGTTTGCATGGTTCACTGTGCACAGGCTAGATTAAAAACATGTTGACTTCTTTAGGTTAGGTTAGGAAAAAAAAAACAAGTAGCCACCCTCACTATTGTTGTCGCTTAGTAGGCCTCATGTTTCAGTAAAGTGACCATTCACCCTCAGTAGGCACAGATTAATAGGCCAACTAGGGTGTGGCTTAGTAGGTCTCATGCAAGAACAAAAGAATAATAATCTGCTGCTTTTTACTGTGCACAATCTCTCACTTTATGGCTAGAGTTATGAGTGGTGATATATTTGAAAAACAACACCAGTCCAATATCTGAACAGAAATTGTTTCTTTAACCTGTTGCATGTTATGTTTGCCGCCTACAGCTAAAGAAGTCAACAGACAGATGGTTATTTTTTATTTTATTTTTGCTATTGACTTAGGGGACAGACAGTGTATATAGTACATTGTAATTTTTTTATTTATTCACTTAGTAAACGGCAATGACTACTTTTCAGATTCAATCATGAGCCACGGTGAAGATTGTTTTATCGTCACAAAACACACCACGTTCAATGAATATGCCACGATGATGTCTCATAATCCTCAACGTGTGGCCTATCCTTCAGAATATAGAAACACGAAAGTACGCATTGATACCACATTTTATGACAGCTTCATTAATCGTGATGATAATGATGATGATTTGTTTCATGGCCCAGGGCATCACTTTTGTAAATCCTGTATGCTAAATTTTGGCTTTGAAAATAATGTATCCACGCAAGTGATTCATAAAGCATGGTACGGTTTAACCATGAATCAAGTGATTGTTAAATTAGCTGACGAGGATCATTTTCCAGATTTCTGGTGTACAATATGTACAAAACCCCTGTTTAATGTTTATTTTCCAATAACCGCTCAAACGTTTTGTTTTCATTTTTATAAATTTCCTGCTGAGGAACCAATCACTTCGTATCGAGAACAAGCATTTCACCAACTTTGTCTTGGCTTACCTATCAATCAATATTCGCCTCATAGAATGAGATTTGTTAGAAACTAACCACATCATATCATGATTATCGCTTTTTTTTTGTTTACATTCGGCTTTCAGGTGCATACTTGACGTTTAGAATACATTTGGCTATTTTGTTTGTTTGTTTGTTTGTTTTAGTTTATCGTGTATTCACGTTGATGAACACATACACACTGGTTTAAATTTGTAGTTTTGAATTTTGTTTTGTTGGATGTAGACATGTTTATTAAATGCATAGCGTGTTAACTTTGCCTTTTTATAGGTTACCAAAAGCATTCAGATGTTTGCTCTTAGTATTTGTTGATACTATTTATTTAACAGAATGTTGTGTGAATTTGCACAACAACAGAGCAAACGAATACAAGTCATTCGACTAGGGAATGATAGGCTAATTCCCATTAACAACAGAGACATGCATTTACCTCCAAGAGAGATTCACACTTAATTTTGATAAAACATTTCCTATTAAATAATTTCCAAATGTATGTTTTGACTGAAAAAATGATACAAACATTATTATTATATTTTTATCCAATACTATCTATCTACAACTTCAGGTCATAAACACTCAGGATTTTAAAAAAAAAACAATATACTTTAATGTACAAAGTTATTGCTATTGTAATATAAGAACAAGAGTGTTAGAAAGTAACACTCTTTCTTTGGTTATAGACAACCATGGACGCCTTGAACGCCATTGGTCAAGATTGTGGCTTTGCACGCAAGAAAATGAATGAATTGCCTACGCAAACACCCTTTCGCATACATAAAATTCAAAAACTGAAAACCAAATTTGGTGAACGAGCTCTTTGCATTTGTCAAGACTTTGAGCCATTTCTTCCCACACGATTTAATAACCTACCTGATAATGTCATGGAAGATGTCAATTCCAGTATTCACCCTGTGTATTTAATTTATGAGGGTGAAAAAAATAATCGATGCATGGTTCGTTTTGTAAAAATTGAAAACGAATAATCATTGTACGCTAGCCGTAACTTTTTTGTTTATTCATGCCCTACTCTTTAATAACTATAATAAAATAAAATTATTTTTTGGGCTCAACAGTTTGACGTTTATTAATTGTTGCTCAACGTTTACCATGATAAATAATAATAAAAATCAATTTTCAAAACTTATGCTTAATGGTGGAATTTTTTTTTGTTTATAGGTTTAGTACAATTACCATGTATATAATTTTTTATAATAATAATGATGAAACTATTAGTTAAAATGATGGACTTTTGGCCTTTTTTTATTGTTTGTGATTTAAAATAGCATTTATAGCAATTTTTTTATTATAATGATTGTAATTTATAATGATTAAATTCTAGTAACTTGTTATTTTATTCAATAATAAGCGTTTAACAAAAAAAAACTGGTTCTATAGTAGATAAAGATTTCATGCTGTCATTCGTTCTGCTAGACTGGCATTTGAAGCTGATGAATAATGATGGACTTTTGTCCTTTTTTTTTTGATTGTTTGTGATTAAAAAAAATAGGTTTAGTACAATTACCATGTATATATATAATTTTTTATAATAATGATTATGAAACTATTAGTTAAAATAATGGACTTTTGTCCTTTTTTATTGTTTGTGATTGAAAAATAGATTTACTACAATTAGTAATAATTTTTAACGATGCACTGCTGTCCCTTTTTTATTGTTTGTCATTTATAATTATAATAATGAAACTAAGAGTGAATAATAATAATGAAAAAAAACACAACATGGACTCTTGTCTTTTTATTTATTTTTTGTCATGATAACAGTGATACTATACATTTTTTTAACATAAATTCATTACGTTAAAGTCCATATCTAGATAAAAGTAATTTGCTCTTCATAGCACCAATCACTATAAATGCTGCCATTCGTTCTGCTAGACTGGCATCTGAAGCTGTTAATCGTTGCTTGGCAATGCTTAACAAGAATTTGTCGGCAATGCGTCTTAGTGTGGGATCACTGTTTTCATAGGCTTTATCGTGATTAAGGCATGCATGATCCAAAGCATTGATTCCCATATCCCCTCTCCTCAAACGATCTTCAAGACGAGTACCAGAGCCGCAAAAGCTGTAAGCAGGTAAGTGAGCTTCGAATGGTAAGTTTTTAATAATGTTATCAATAATTCCACGGCCAGTACACCTGGGACATAGAGTTTTCAATCGGTGAAAAACACTTTTGTTGTTGTTCTTCTTCTTCTTCTTGTTCTTGTTCTTGCTGCTGTTGTTGTTGTTGTTTGTCGGCGGCTCCTGACGAGCATGGTAGGTGGTGGTTGTTTTCCGCATGACAGCCATGGAATGATGAAACAAAGTCTTTACACTGAGTTTTATGACCATGATATAATTTCATTAATTGGCATGTGGCACACTGTCGAATGGAAGGTATTTTTGCCATGGTTAATTGCTTGTGATGGGAAAAATGACTGCATGGTTGTAGTTCACTCAATACAGAGTCGTTAGTCCACTCGGCAGGCGCCTTTTCCCAAATTTCTTTGACAGCGTTGGCAGCAACATAAAAAAGAAATGATTTAGGTAGTGCTAATAATTCATGTTGTGTAAAGCTAATCAGTTTTTTCTTGCACACAAAGAACTTTCCAATAGCCTTGTCGATTGTAGTGGCGTCCATGTCTATAACGTTGATGTTTTCACCTCACGTGTACACGTCTCACTGCTATCATTGGACGATACACTTTCAGTTTTAATTTTATTGAACAACTCCCAACATGCACTCGTGGTGAGCCAATGAAACAATTGCCATGCATGCGCTAAGGCTTTATTCTGAATATTGTCGCAAGGACAAGTGTCCATGAGCGTTTGCAGGGATGGACAACCCAGATCTAAAAGGTCAATACATTGACAGTAAGAGGGTAGAAATGGTTGAAGCCACTGGCATTTTTCACTCCCTTTAACAAATAAGACATTGGCCGAGGACAAATGGGCTTTCATGACAATGTCAAGATACTTGTAAGAAATATCACCCTGGTTCCATGCTAACTGCAAATGATTTTCAATCCATTGGCTCTGTTTTTTATCTTTTTCACTAAGCAACTCGAAAGCATAGGGAGGTTTAAACACCAAATGAATAGGGTTAGACACCCAAAACGTACTACAATCGATAAAAGCGACTTCCTTAAATATAAATTTGTTGTCTGCAATTTTAAACCCCTGACAATCCACTATGAGTGTACGCATCATGCTTTGTTTTATTTTTACTTGTTACCTCATTGACGTCTAATCAACAACTAACCCATGCCATGGTTTAACATGGCAAAGTCAAAGGACTTTAGGAAAAAAATAAACAAATGAATTGAACAACAGCTAAATATTTTTTGAGGTTTTATTCATAACAAAAAAAAAACACTTACACTTTTATTACAAAAAGTTTGTTGGCTTAATTTGGAACAGCATTCAGATGAATAGTTTGCACATACGGTCCACAGGTATCTCCTAGTTTTGCAGTGTCTGGTACAATAACAGGATAATTCAAACTCCATGGAATATTGCCCACATCATAGCGATTGAGGTAAGGGCAGGATGGACTCCATCGCTGATGATCGCTATAGGGTCGATCCCCTATTTCCCAGTTTCCAATTTCAATGTTGCAAAAAATACACTTGACCACATCCCCACGTTTTAAGTAATAAAATCCGCTCGCAGCCAATTCTCCACAATCCATAAAGGGAACTGTCCATGTTTCAAAAGTTTTCAAACGATTAAATTCACATTTTAAATTCCATGGTTTGTCTGTCACGTTGTTGTTGTTGTTGTTGTTGCTGTTGCTTATTGAGGGACACATGATGTTTGTTGTTGTCGTATGTGCGCACAGTGCCAGAGCGCAACAGATACTGTGCATGCAGACGCTTATCATCAATCCTATGAATGATGATCTTTTTTTTGTTTTCATTCGACCACAGATGGCTTACATGCTGGTGACATAATTGGACAAAGGATGATATTTCACTTGTCTAGCATGAATAATCAAACAGTAGGCACTGGTATGGTCTGGGACATTTTCTTGTGTTTCAAAATCTATCCTTAAATCAATGGTGGTGATTTTCATAGATTCTTCTAGATACGAACAGTCGAAAACAATCAGTGGTGCTTTTGCTTTAAACCCTTGTGGCGACAACATAGGACAATCCTGTTTTTCATAATAAGACGATTGAAATTTAGCGAACATGTCATAAAGGGGACCGAACTTATTTTTTGAAAAATTGAGTTCCAACCCCTCATAGGGAAAGCAAACATTATTTAAAAATAGTCGTATATTTCTCAAGTGAATGTGATCAAACAAAGTGACATCTTTGCTTTGTTGGTATTTTCTATTGGTTTGAAAACCAATAATAACATAGAGGGGTCTCTCGGTAGAGCGAGCCGATTTGACACTCCAACTATGAGTGTCAGTGGTAGGTAGCAAGGGGTATTCATGCAGACAC
Organism: Meconema thalassinum; assembly: GCA_946902985.2. NCBI lineage: Eukaryota > Metazoa > Arthropoda > Insecta > Orthoptera > Tettigoniidae > Meconema > Meconema thalassinum. Next base: position 58,621,044 of record OX336398.1, on the reverse strand, counting down.
CAACTTCGAAAGGCGATAGGCAAGGCTTTATCTTTTTGCACCAAATTTAACATGCTTAGCTTTTTACGATCCGATAGCGTCACATGGGGCACTTTCCATAGTAATCGAAGCAGTTGAATTTTTGAGTCTATCACTTGGTCAGAGGCTCCTTTCAGTGCATTATAATCACTGCGGTCTCTCACCAGATACAAACTTTGTCTTGCGTTTAAAATAATACGCTTGTGATCTTCGGCAAAGCCAAGGAGTAATTTTAAGGGTAGAAAGCCTGTAAAAGTGCCATCGGTATGAACTAGCCAGTTATTGCTACTGTTGGGACACCATCCTGCCATAGAAAGCGTTTTACTTTCCTCCTCGCTATAGGATGGATATAATTTCATAAGACTAGTCATGCCCACATTTCGAGTCATATCTATGACAATATCATTTATCACATAACGTACTTCAGAAAACAGAAAAGCCAAACCATGATTCGCCAACGCAGACGTTGTGGGTGTGCTGCCATCTGCTTTCATCAATTTACCCTCAATTTGAAGGACACTTTCATGAGGTAGAGTAAAAATATCTTGATTGTTAGTGATGAATTGAATCTCGTCATTGTTATTCAGTCCTGTTGCTTGAGGTTGATAGGAATGCATATCAATGCGCACGACGCCATCTTCCACTTGTATGGGATTTAACACTTGCAACAGCTCTTTGTTCATGATTGGGGTGTAGCGCATAACCAAGGCGTTGTAAGCGTTGTCGGTTTACTCGTGTCAACCGTTTCATACACGGCGGGCAACTAACCGACCTCGTTGACGTTGTTGTTGCTTTATAGATAAATTTCATAGCGTCTTTAAAACCAACTTGTAGGTCACAGGGGTGTTGGCGTCCAAAGCAATCAGTTGTTGGTTTCTATTCACTAAGCGTAAGGTAATATTACTAATATCACTGACACACACAGGATGATAGAGAACCACTGAAGGGTTTTCACGAATAATATAGCCGCAAGGAGAGGTGACAATAGAATCATACAGGGAATGGCTTTGTTCTTGATTCGTAAATACGTCTCTAATAATATTGCAAGTTACAGAAATGTGATGGTCCTCGATGAATTTCACTGGATAATCTGATTCATGGGGTTGCTGAGCTGCCAACACTCTTGGTTTAAATCCTAATAAAGGACCAATAGAATGAACTCGTGTTTCAAAGTCAATGTTAAACGTAGAGAAAATACGACAGCGATGAGTTATTGTATTGGCTGTAAGTTCAAATTTGTGTGTCCCATCCGCAAATGGTTTGACACCAAATTGTTTTATCATCGACACGCTAATGGCCTCATGCACATCGTCTATGGTATAACCTCCAGGGGGTAGTGTCAACATATAATCATCATAATAAAATTTGTCATTAATATCCAGTTGAATATTGTAAATTCGGTTGTAACTTTCCAAAGAAATTAATCCTAGCACATAGGATTGTTCGGGATGCAATTCAATGGGAGGGAAAAAATCCAGGGACACTTCAGGCCCGCGACTGTGCACGGTAAAGGTCTTGGCGTTGACATTCATAATGATGAAACTGTTGGCTTAACGCGACCTCTTATATAAAAAATGTAAACTCAAACGGCCACACTCTTGACTGTCAAAGGTTTGTTGACGATTCACATTATAGAATATCTTTACCCGGTTTCCCAAATAACGTAGCAACTCGATCGGGGGTGGTAAATTTCCATAACTGTCAAAGTACCATACTGTGGAACCTTGTTTCACGTAGGCTACAAAATGGGTTCCTGGGCCTGCATCATCATCTAAATTCATCATGGCTCGTTCTTCTTTCCACGGTGCTTTAGGTAATTCATTTCGCATAAATACACCTCGAAAATGAGAAATCTTTAGTTGTTTGGCATAGCTTTTCACTTCTTCATGGGTCATGGCATGACGAGGCAGTTGGCTTAAGCGCTTATCGATGATGGACATTTTTTTTTCTTAGACGGTAGGCCACTACCTTGTGGATAAAAGACTGGCTTTAAAGGATTGCCATTTCTAGCTCCCATCGCAATGGCTTCTAACGTTTTATTGTGTCGCTCGCTTTCTTTGAGTTGTTGCTTGCCTTGCTCGACGGCTTTTATGGTTTTCGCTTCAGCGCTGGCACCACCCAAAAGGGACCCCAAAGCTGCCAACCATGCAAATAAAGCCGGCAAAAAACCCCCACGCTTAGCAACAGGAATGACTCGTCCAAGTTTTTGCTTTCTTCCTTTTCTTTTTATCGGTACATGATGCTGCGATTTCGGAGATGTAGACAATCGCACCGCTTGTAAAGCTTTTTCGATAGCCACTCTTTTTAGATTTTTTTAGTTTTTTTAAGTTTTAACACTGGGTGTGAGGCAGATCGAGTTGGTTCCCGACCTGGCTTTTTTCTCTTTTTGAGATTTGTTTTTTTCATGTTCATAGCATATCTTTTTTTCACCATGCTACTACTTGGTGAACCTTTCACAGCAAACATTCGATAACAACTAACGTAGAGAACCTTATTTCATAGCAGTATATTCCAATTCTATATAAAGCGGGAAATCATTCACCGTTTTCCCAGCTTCCTTTTCCTCAAACGTAAGCATAAGATGAAAGGATAATTCATCTCCCACATTTACTCTTTGATGGTTGTGGGCCAACACTCTATCACCGTTTAGTTGTATTTTTAAATGTTTCTCATCAGGCATGGCATATTTAATATGAATGACACCATCATAATGCAGTCGATAACGACTTAAACCGGAAGCAAGCATATAGGTAAGATCATCATTCACCAGTGGTAGTGGTGGTGGGGAATGGTTTCTGTCATTGTCCAGTTTTTGATTTGACAGGTACACTAAAAATACAGATGGGACAAATTTATAAAGCCTTTTCATTTGATAGGTCACATAACGTTTCGTGCAGACATCATTTTCGTCTCGAGGCTCTTGCACATCAATAATACGATGATGATTGGCTGAATAGCCCTCAGCGGTTAGTCTCGGGGCCATGTGATAGACAGTTTGCACTTTGCGATCGACATAGCTTTTTGTTGCCACCTCTCGTGACTGTTTTGACAAAGAGGCGGCCGTGGCCACGGTTACACGAGCTCGCCCAAACACGTCCATGGTGATAGACGTTAACTAACCTATCCTACTCACCGCCTGCCTATATATATAAACCTTATACACACATGAAAAAACTCAGTCATCGACACAATGGAATTAATGAAACAACCCCATGCTTTGCCCGTCTCTGATTTGGTTTCAGAGCTATCACTGTCCGTGTGCGAACCTAAACGTCATGGCACCCTATTCCCATCTACCGTTCGTTGTATTATGGTAGGGCCTTCGGGTTGTGGAAAGACCAATGTTTTGCTGAACATTATTACCGCGCCTCATGGCCTACGATTTCAAAATATTTATATTTTTGCCAAATCCTTGTACCAGCCTCTGTACGTGTATCTGGAACAAATTATGTCTTCGTTAAATAAAGAAGCCATGGGCTATTTTACATTCACCTCACCTCAAGATGTCATTCAACCGGACCGCATTCAACCTGATTCCATTATAATTTTTGATGATATTGCCACTCAACGACAGGCCATTATTCAAGAGTATTTTAGTATGGGACGCCATAAACAGGTGGATTGTTTTTATCTGGCTCAGACCTATTCCAAAATCCCCAAACAGTTGATTCGTGACAATGCCAATCTCATCGTTCTCTTCCGCCAAGACTCTAGAAATCTCTATCAAATTTTTCAAGATCATGTGAATCCAGATATGTCCTTTACAGCTTTCATGCAATTGTGTGCTTCGTGTTGGAACCATCATCCCCATGCCTGTTTGGTTATAAATAAACAGAGTGAACGATGTGAGGGACGTTATCGCTTGGGTTTTGATCATTTTATTTCTGTTTAAAAAGACCCAGGGTTGGACATTTCCTGTTAGTGTGTCTTTACCTTCACCATGGCGAACGCCATAGGGTACAAGAAACATGTTCAAATCATGCAGCGTATTATTGAGGCACGAAATACGATTCGACATAAATTTCGTGAATTGCAACGTTTAAAAAACGTCAATCCTTTACCCATGATAAAACATGCTCCATCATCGGTTGATCCCATGAGGTTCAAACCTAATGCTTCTGCTGCTACTACCTCTCAAACCAAACGCATAACAAGTTCAAAATTTACTCAAACAGATTCCACACGAGAGGTAAAATCCTCCTCCTCCTCCTCCTCCTCCTCTAATGTTAGTGAACAAGAACATCAAGAACATGAAAAAGAAGAACAAAAAGAACAACATGAACAAAGTGAAAGTGAAAGCGAAAGCGTATTTAGTCCTGAAAGAAAAAAGAAATCGTCACCCCTTCAACAGTTTCTAAAAACAAAACAAAAATCTTCCGTCATAGCGGCAACACCGTCTTCCTCCACATCGTCTCCGTTTTCACAAGTCTTGGCAACCCCTCAAAATAAAGCTCAACTCAAAAACATTTTAATCAAACATTATGGGGCAACCCTGGAACCATATCTGACCCTTTTATTTATTGGAAAGACAGATACCACGTATGGTGTTCGCTATGAGAATGACAGTTTTAAAATTGGGGATTCATCCATTAAATTTGCTCGTACGAAAGCTGTCATTAAAAAGATCAACTATAAATTAACACCAGGCCTGTTAAAGCTGCTATTTTCTCGCACCCCCTCGACACAAGATTTTATGTCCGAGGACCTTGCTAAATATAAATCCATTTTATTAGACACCAACGCTCACAAAAGAAACTATAAATCCTCTCAGCAGGTCAATGCCAATATATCCCAAAAATATAAGACCATCAATGCAAACATCTTAGGTAAGCAAAAACATCACTCTGCCTCTGGTGTAAGGTTTAAGAAATTAAAACCCTACCTAGATATAACCTTTTGGAATAATCCCAATCAGTTAGTAGAGCGCTTATACTTGCTTCATGCATCAAAACAAGCTGGTCACACTGGACATGAGGCGGAAATCGCCCACATTGAACAACAACTCCGAGATGCTAAAATTATCATATAAGCCATCCCCCATCAAAGTGGGCATTGCTCATGAATTGCATAAACCAGCCCGACGCATTTATGAACGTCGTCGTGTCATTTCCAAAGGAATCGATGAACTTTGGCAGGCAGACCTGGTTGAAATGATACCTTATTCTAACGTTAACGACGGTGTACGCTATATGTTGACCGTCATTGATGTCTATTCCAAAATGGCTTTTGTTCAACCAGTAAAAAATAAAACTGGTGTCTTAGTCACAAAGGCCTTTCAACATATTATTGAACAATCAAAACGTCAACCTCACTTGTTACAAACCGACCAGGGGAAAGAATTTTTCAACAAGGATTTCTCCAGTTTTCTCAAATCTAAGGATATTCACCATTATACCACCTATAGCAATCTCAAAGCCAGTGTGGTCGAGCGGTTCAATCGAACATTAAAAAGTTATATGTGGAAAGAGTTTACAATACATGGTTCCTATCGATGGATAGACTGGTTACCTCAACTTGTGTCTCGCTACAACAACACCATTCATTCCACCATCGGCATGAAACCTCGCCTCGTCACCAAGAACCTACCCAGACTCAATAGACTGTTTAACCCTATAAAAAGGGTAGACCCAAGGCGACATCGCCTTAAAATTGGAGATTTTGTTCGCATTAGTAAACATAGAAGTGTGTTTTCAAAATCGTATACTCCACAATGGTCGACAGAAATTTTTAAAATTCGCCAAGTCAAGCTAGGTCAACCAGTGACATATCTCTTAGAAGATCAGAGCGGTCAACCCATTCAGGGACGATTCTATTATGAAGAAGTGCAAAAAACATTATATCCCAACGATTATCTCATTGAACGAGTAATTAAAGTCAAAGGTGCAAAATATTTTGTAAAGTGGTTAGGTTTTCCTTCCACGTATAATTCATGGGTCAATAAACATAATTTTTTTGTAATAAAACCCTATTTAATTATATAAAAAACATGTTTCCAGCTTTTAACCTATTCCATATCTATATCCCCGTAAAGAGCACAACGAGACGAAAAAAACGAATCCAAGCACGCCCTCCTAGCATGGCCCGTTTTCCAAAAATCGGCAAAAATGTGAAAAACGCATTTTTTGACCCAAAACCCTAACTTCACCTTTTCGACACCTACATTCCCGTAAAGAGCACAACGAGACGAAAAAAACGAATCCAAGCACGCCCTCCTAGCATGGCCCGTTTTCCAAAAATCGACAAAAATGTGAAAAACGCATGTTTTGACCCAAAACCCTAACTTCACCTTTTCGACACCTACATTCCCGTAAAGAGCACAACGAGACGAAAAAAACGAATCCAAGCACGCCCTCCTAGCATGGCCCGTTTTCCAAAAATCGGCAAAAATGTGAAAAACGCATTTTTTGACCCAAAACCCTAACTTCACCTTTTCGACACCTACATTCCCGTAAAGAGCACAACGAGACGAAAAAAACGAATCCAAGCACACCCTCCTAGCATGGCTCCTTCCATTCCAAGGTCGCAGGGGGGCTCACAACTTCCTAAGTGGTGCAGCTCCCCCCCTTACCACGTTTTTATTTTGGGGTGAATATACCCCGTCCATAGAAAAGGAGAGTTCACCACGAGTCCTACGACACCTCATAGGTTTAAATCCGATTATTGGTTAGTGAGATAGTAAAAAAGCCGATGACCTATTAGTTTTTTGGGGTTTATTTCAATACATATTACAAAACATTCATTTACAAATCATCATTTAAAAAGCCCGCCCTCTTACAAAACTCCTCAAGTGCGCATGCGTATAAAAAAAACATTCATCGCCATAATGTCAAAAAACACACGTTTACCCCAAATAGCGTTTCCCAATTCCATCCATTTTAAAAAATAACCTCACCATCACCTAGAGCGGAAAAAATACCATCTAAATGACCCCTCACTCGACCCTACTCCTCCCCCACCTCCTAACCCTTTCCCAACATAGGCATACATATTCAAGCACGAGCGCGACTTGAGGAAACCAACACCACCCCACTACTCGCGAATGACCTTTTAGTTTTGGTCTTTTCATTAAATAAAGAGGCTATAGGAAAGTAGGGGGCGTCACTACGAGTGCTAGGACACCCTGTATGTTCTAATCCCATGTTTGATTAGCGAGATATGAGATTCGGGGCCGATACGAGGAGGGTTCAAAAAGAAGTGGCGCAGCTCTCTCCCCATCCCACTACTGGCATGTTAAAGATCCTTCCACTAATTGCACCTGTGTGAAGCTAAATTGGATAGGTTATGAATGTAAACAACGCTCTTAGGTTGCTATGTTCGTTGCCAAGAGCCGACTGCGGCGGCATCTAGTAGCTCAGTCCTGAACTTGGCCTAGTAGTCGTTGACGGTGGCGATTGGCGGCAAAAGTAGGAACTATTTGAAAAAATCTTAGTTGCAGTACTTAAATTAACAAACAGATAACACACACTAATACAGTCATCACAATTAACACCGGTTATCAGACAGATTATACACACACCCAAAGTACACGGGGCTACATGACCGCGTTGTCGCAGCCCCTAAACTTAAGAACCAACCAACCAACCAAATTTCGCAAGAGCGACTGTTAAAACAAATCAGTCCGAGAATACGTTGTCATGCTCAAATATCGTCGCTCATCGTAGTTGCACACACCCAATAATTTTTTGATCATGAAAACCGAGGAAATCTAAAAAAAATATGTAATAACAAACAATACTCGGAACGAAAAATTAAAACACTATAGCACGATAATTCAACCTGAAGCATTGCACGCATTAGAAACCTTAATCAATGGAGGCGGATCACTGACTAAAAGTTTATAAAAACAAGAAAGTCAGTTAGTTATTGTAGTGTTAAGGGGTGGAACAGTTAGGTCATCTGCCCGAAAATCTAGAATGGAAAATCCTTAGGAATCAGTGCTCCAAGACTACTGTCGACCAAAATATTACGTGCACCCGAGTTTGAAGGTTGATTGTGATGTAACGAATAGACCTACATCAAATCCAATAACAACATCATTTTTGTCGTTCTATTTTACGTTAGTTCATGTAGGTTTGGAGTTTTTAGTTTATATTTTAATATTTTTATCGCAGTTGGAACACAAAAAGTGCCCGCTTTTAAGCGTGTTTCAACCATGCGTCATATTAAGAATTAGTATCTCAAAATCCCGTCATCAGATCGAATCCAAATTGTAACACAATATACATTGGAATGTTTTATAACTGGTTTGTTAATTTCAAAATTCATTCATTAATTAATTTACCGACAGTAGTGGCTACGTTGGCTAAAGCGCAGCATTAGGTCATGGGGCCAAGCTCTCTGCTGACTCGGTAGACGCGTGGGTTCGAGCCCCACCGTCGGCCGTCCTTGAAATGGTTTTCCGTGGTTTCCCATTTTCAACACCAGGCAAATGCTGGGACGGTACCTTCTGACCGGCCACGGCCGCTTCCTTCCACATCCTTGCCCAGTTTCATTCACCATCGTTCATTTCATCTCTCATTAACTCCTATCGTGAGGTTGGCGTCAGGAAGGGCATCCGGCCGTAAAAACCATCGCCACAAATACTTCCATCGCATCTCATCCCCGACCCCGTTGGAAAACGGGAATAATAAGGGGTAGACATACATACATTCATTAATTAATTTATTTGAATCGAGTGAATATATTTATTTGTCAAGAATGGACGTAGTATGTTAGCAAAGTAATTCAGTAGGAGTATCACCTAATGATACGCTGGTTGGAAGGAATACGGTAATGTATGTACAGTATAATCTAGTGAGCATCACACAATTCACGGAAACACACAATAGATGAAAGTGAAGGCCTTATCTCAGAGGAGATCAAGGTGAATGATTTATGTGATCCAGTGAAGGTGAGCTCAAGGGAACTCGGAAGTGTCCTCAACTGCGACAAGAGTGAAATATCTTATTGATCTAAGGACGTGATCCTATCATTAGGCTATGGTGGTGGTAGGTTTCATTGAACAGTCATGGTTTTCGGCCATATTGACCATGCAGCCAGCATTATATAAATAAAAGTCCGCCCAAAAATGAGATGTTCTAAGTGAGGTGCAAATATTATCACTTGCGCTCGGATTTTTACGTAAATATTTTTATGTTCCACTATGTCGAAATGTTAACAATATGTGTCAGAAAACTGTATCATAATGAGGCTCATTATAACACTATTTTTCATTATGAAACAGTTTCTCCCACCAATCAGAGCTCAAGAAACAGTTGTGTGACCAATTAGGTAAGGATACCTTCGCGCAGGCGCTCAAAATCCAACATGTCTATATAAATTACCGAAAGTGCACCGTCCACATGTTTGCGTAAATAAACTGCCAAGCACACAGAGCGCATGCGTCGGTGGTCAGAGAGCTTGGAAAACAGAGATATCTTACCCAGCGCTCTCACTCCGATCACAACATTCTAGTGACTGAATCTCAACAGATATTTATGAATATTTATGTTAAAACATATAATAAACTTATAATTATCGTCGAACATAAACAGTCGTATGCAACTCACCTATAATGGTAGGTTGGTTGGTTGGTTCCTTAGTTTAGGGGCTGCGACAACGCGGTCATGTAGCCCCGTGTACTTTGGGTGTGTGTAGAATCTGTCTGATAACCGGTGTTAATTGTGATGACTGTATTAGTGTGTGTATCTGTTTTTTTAATTCAAGTAGGGACTGCAACTTTGAATTTTCAAATAGTTCCTACTTTTGCCGCCAAACGCCACCGTCAACGACTACTAGGCCTAGTTCAGAACTTAGCTACTAGACGCCACCGCAGTCGGCTCTTGGCAACGAACGTAGCAACCTAAGAGCGTTGTTTACATTCTTAACCTATCCAATTTAGTTTCACACAGGTGTAATTAGTGGAAAGATCTTTAACATGCCATAAATCTATGACATGGGACCGCCGGCTTTACTTCCCCTCCGAAGGAAGGCATACTGAGGGATTTTAACGCTCTTAAAAAATCCGACGGCTTCGGCCGGGTTTGAACCCGCTATCTTGGGCATAGAAGCTCAGCATGCTACCAACTACGCCACCGAAGCCGCCCTATAATGGTAATTAAGACACTCGTATCTTAATTAATGCCATTATAGGCTCGTTGCATAATGTACTATTAATGTAAATACATATTTTAAAAACACACCTGTAACCGCCTTGCAGTTATATACCCATAACTTACCAATAGAAGAAGAGATGAAACATCAAACAGCCAATGTGAATCTCAGTATACAAAGACTACCTCAAATGACATGGATCCAAAAAAACACTTTCTAGCCCCAATCTTAAAACACAAAAAGATCCCTTAAGTCTCACACAAAGAATATGTCAATAAGAGCAATCTGCAAATAAAACTTGAACCACTCTGTATGCCAGTCAACCCCATTGAATATATACAAGTGACTACAGATCTTACTTTGCTAGAAGAGGTCTGCAAGAAAGACCCTTCACCACATGATCTAAAACAACTGGACCTCTGTACAATAGAAGAAAGATATCTGTCTAATCAATGGCTAAAAATATTTACAGATGGCTCACAAGACAAAGAAAATAGAACTGGAGCAGGAATACATTCATCTCTCTTCTCGCTCTACTTCCCAGTAGGCCAAAACAAAACAAACTTTGATGCTGAGATAAAAGCAATTTCACATGCACTACAGCAGTTATTAGGCAGAAACAATGATTATCAAAATGTTATATCATTACAGATTCAAAAGCAGCCATCCAAGCCGTCTCGTCAAATTATAAGCCTCAAAATAAATTTTTTGTATGATAAAAACTCCTCAAAGACTCCACAAACAGATCTCATTTCAGTGGATCCCTTCTCATGTTGGGATAACAGGTAATGAAGAGGCAGACAGATTAGCAAAAAAAAAAAGGTACCACACTACAACAACCTGTCAGTCAGACTGTTTTCAGGTCAGCAAAAAGGATCTTGAAAAATACTATCAAAAACAGGTATGAAGAAATGGCAAAGAAAACAGCAGAAACCAAATTATGGAAGGACATTGATGCTAAATGGGATCAATATAAATTAACACCAAGAAGAGAAGCTGTAGCCTTCTTCAGACTTAACACTGGCCATGACTGCCTTGCAGCTCATCTGAAACGAATCAACATCCTGAGATCCGAAAAATGCACACTTTGTCACGAACCTGGAAGTAAAATGGATAAGGGGCACCTGCTACATTGCAACAAACTTGATGTGACTGCTAGAACTTCAGGAAACCTCACACAACTCTATTGGAACGCAAGAAAGCTGATGGATTGGAATCCGGGCTAGCCATAAGAAACAACAAAAATGTATTTTAAAAATGTTGTCTAAAAATACATAAATTCCTGCTTTTCACTTATTAGCTCATAAAAAAACATAATATTAACATTTTTTAAAATCAGTGTGCTAGATCTTTCAGTTTATTGCATTTTTGTTCTGTGTTTCTTCAACGGGAAAGAACCTGTGAGTTATCTAATCTTCATGCAGAGCGTACGTCAGCTTGCAGCTGTGTTTTACTTACCTTGTCGTCCCGTGCCACTCATTGTGGAAGCCGGGGATGCCTAAAGTAAAAGAAAAAAATCGTTACTGCTTGGCTTCCTTCGATCATAAATAAATTATTTTCGACAGAAACCTTCCTCGAGATATCCTTTACAATATGGTGAAAATCGCATCAAAATCCATCCAGTGGTTCTCGTGATTACCCGTGACATCAAAGTATCGGGGACCTTGTTTTATACTAAGCAGAGATTATTATTATTATTATTATTATTATTATAATTATTATTATTATTATTATTATTATTATTATTATTATTATTATTATTATTATTATTTATTTATTTATTTAAGCGAAAATTCCCCTACAGGAGAGCGATTAAACTTGATAACATGATGTCATCTGGAGGTGTGTCTCCTCCGCTTCTTCCAAAATCTCTTCATTCGCTCCCTCTTCCTCTCATCCGTCCACTTTATTCCAGGTTGTCGTAATGATCTTGGTTCAAACTTAACATTCGCGATTTTCGTCTGGCACTCAGTTCGGTCTTCAAAATTTTCTATATTGATTACTTGTAAGTCTCTCTGTACCTCTTTAAGCCATTCTGTGCCTCATTTGTCTGTGTTATGATACCAAGTAGTGAACCCAACGGTATTAGGCTGACTGGTGTCGAACCTGGATCTCTGGGATAGATGAGAACAGACTAGAGATACCAGCAAGAAACGAACACAAGATCTTTTGAGGGAGTTTAAGCTATAAAACCCCTAGAGAAAGTACACAGTAAATCACTGCTGTGATATAAACAAATTCTGACATTATTTGTTAATATAATGTAGAAAATATTAGCAGAATACGGCAGTATTGGGCTGTAAGAGGCATACAATTCTGGACTTAGTGCAGAGAGTTGGAACTCTTGACAGATTGCAAATGAGCCTGGAATAGAGGCGTGGTTTCGTGGCGCCATGCCAGTCACTAGGATCTATTTACGCTGACTGAGACAAGGCAGGACAGTAATATATGGGCAAGTGAACCCCCGCCACATGAGAGGGAGTCCAGTGGGGTGAGAAGATGCCAGAATAATTTAATGATTACTCATGATTGGAGTAACTCAGAGACATGATGATTGCACCTATGTGAATGAATTGCCATGAGGCTAATTATCAAGCCGTCAAACATTGAAATCGAGGCAGATTTAATGTAACGCGCAAGGACAATGTAGGAATGAGTCCAGCGCCATAATCTGACCATGTCTTCGGGGAAAAACCAATGACGTGGCGTGAGGACGCGCTGGCAAAGGCAATTAATATTAATTAATTGGCCGATCGATCCTCGGGCACACAGGCGGATATGTAATCAGCGAGGCAAAATGGATCAGGAAAACGTTATTTCAAGACCAGAGAAGCACGGATAGAGGAGATGAAGCTCCAAGGAAATTTTAGACCTACTTTTCGCCTCCAAACAGATATAAGGTCAGTGGAGCGAGCAGTCGAGGTCAGTTGAACCATACGCTAGTGTGGAGCGCACGTTGCCTGAGTCCAGGAGGGGGACACGCGCACTTTATCATGTTGAGTGCTCATCAACATAGTAAACTTGCAGCATAACGCACTAGTTAGAACAATTAATAAGGATAGTCGTGCCATACTTTTATAGTCGGCAGTACAAGTGATTACCATTGAGTACGCAGTAAATGTACAGTGTGGTATACAAGTTAAGACAATGTCATATTAGGTCAATCGTACCTCATGACGAGGAGATATTATGTGGTATCATAATAATGTACGTGGAACTGTCCGAGGCTTTGTTATAAGCATATCATTCAAGGGGACTGTAAGTTCGGCGGAAGGACAATTGAAAGTGGTAATTGTACAAGTGCAATGTACAATGGACGAGCGCAATATATAAGCTATTGGTTAGAGATAATAATAGGATATCGAACTGCGCAGGTATAAACTTTGTTATATGAGTGATGCATTTTCGCAGGGATACCATTGTAATTAATGCTCAGGACGGTGTGGAAGCATATCTATGCTATATCGGGAAATTATCTAAGGATAGAAATTGATAGACAGACTGGGGACCACTAGGAATCGTCAGGCAGTGTATAGAGATTTTCGAACGAGATACGGGTGTATTTATGGAAGAAAGATCTTCAACGCCTGCATTTCTGAAATTCTGCATGGAAGGGTCAACCATTAAGAAATGTACATAGTGATCGTGTGATTTTAGTGGCCAGGGTAGTTAAAAGGGACGTAAAACCAATAACATTATTATTATTGATTTTAGTGATCGTCATTTAAATATATGTAAAATTACCAGTGTAATAATTGATATAACGTGTTTTGTGAAAAAGGAAGCGACAGCTTCGACATGGAGAAGCAAAGTGCAGTGTGTTTTGTAATGAAAAAATTATGTAAAATGTGTGTGAAAAGTGAAATAATGCCTTGCTAACTTGCAAATTATGGCAGGCATTAAGGAAGAAAATGTATGGTCGGAGCCGCCAGATTAGCCAATGTAAGTACCCAAAACCATGATTTTGTAGTGAATGTAGTCCACTGTATGTTGAGTGATGTCAAAATTATAGAATATGCCAATAAGAGTCAATTTTGGGAGGTAGAACCTTCAGATATTAATGTTCTATTGATTTTAGTCAAGTTGAGATGTCTTTGTGCATCATTGAGTGGATAAATCGTTACCACTAATGTAAAAATGGCAATTGAGTTAAATAGAAAGTTAACGTAACGAACACGGATGTTCGGTTATTGATTATATAAATACGGTTACGTTGTGTCGGTATAGGGAAAATTTATGTCAGTAATAATAATAACAATGAGAATAAATAAATAAATACACATCAGGGAGAATGTTTGTAAGTAAAATATATGCTAATTGGAATACTTGTGTATCCAAGCAGTAGTATTACAAGTGATGGGCTAAGCAAAGGAATTTATTATCAGAGTATCTTATGAGAATGGAAATAAATATGCAAGAAAATAGGAACTGGAAGGGTTTAATAGTGAATTGAATCGCAGCTTGATGAATAAGCTTATAAGAGTAATTGATAGAGATTATCTTATTAATTAAAGGACGGGATCTTTTCACAATGGTCATGGGAGCCAGGCAGTCTAATCGACGTGTGAAATCTCGTATAGCAAAGGGCATACAGAGAGGTATTATTGTTGCAAACGAGCGTATTTAGTGAAGGAGACCCTAGCTCTGAGTATTGCTATGAAATGTTCCGGGTTCAAATCCAGTAGTGCGTGGGAGGATAACAATGGACACCTCAGCATGACACCTGATATCGACCGAGAACTAGCTATTGTGTGAATAAATTCAGCTCCTCGGAGTGAATTTGGACGGCAGGAAGTTGTGCCTGACCGTGTTCTTTGACAAAAAGATGCCGGCTATTCCAATTCGACATGTGTTTGATGAATCTCGTTCCTTCATATAAATGTAAATGGACCTGTTGAGGCCAGCTATTAATATCCTAAGGATAGGAATAAATGCTTAAACAATTCCATATTCCGTCTTGCATACGGTTGAGTTAGATCATCTGTGTTGTGCGGGTCATTGAGACGGCACTATTGTATTTGAAGCCACGTGCTACTGCTTGGAAAGAAAAGGAAGGGCAAGAGGGAGGTAACAAGCGTTTTGTTACAGCCCGGCGCGGACCCATTGTATACAGGAAGGGCCAGGGGGAAGAGGCTTTAAACTACCCAGGCTTGGAGGATGACGTTTAGAGTGGAAAGACTTTGAAACCCTGTTTGTTATTGCACCCTTCAATAAAGCATTGTTTTATCAAGATTCATTCTACGGGGTCGTGCTCAGTCCTGAATGCTTTTTACAGCAAAGTTCGCAAAAACAACATGCTCTAATGAATAGAAAGGTCCATAATAGAGGCTATACTAGAAATAAAATGAATAACAAGTAGAATAAAAGATATTTAATGACTGAAAATTATGTGCATAATAATAAATGTATCAAATGATGATGAATAATTTATTAGAATCCTTTATACAGCCTGTGGATAAAGGGTTCATTATAAAAGAATCATTGTAGTATTGTATAATGAAATTGTGTGGTTTGAAACACATTGATATTTAAGGATCATTCTGATAACTTAATACTTGGCAAACTTATGAGATGTTAAAAGTTCCATTTTTATACTGACATTGTCACCTATTTCCGAAGGTGGATACCAGATGTCACACGCTACGCCCACGCAAGAGTAGCATAAAATCCCACCTGACACAGCGGTAACGGAATCATTATGAAATTGAACCCATTACGGCATACAGTGGAACTGCAGAAAGGGTAGAATTACAAGTAACAGTGGAGTTGCAAGTAAATCTGATGTGCAACCCATAAATTGGTTAATGTATGGTAGAGCATTTTGGTGGGAAGAGAAATACAGAACATAATTGTACGCATAATGTAATGTAGGATGTGTTGAGAATAAACAACTAGATTGTGAAATTAAAGTGGTCACAATAGGTGACGTAAGATTGTAAGTACAGTTGTATGTGTATTTTACCAGTGCATCAGCGCACTTGAGAATGTATTTCATGTTAATCTCATGGTAAATAAATTAATAATCATTTGGATTTGCGAGGATAAAATGCGAATATTAGTGGATTGAAGGAATAATTTTGCATTGTTTTGTGTTACATTGTTGGGATTGTGTTTTTGTTTGTGTGAAGCCATGATTTAGAGCTCAATTAAAGTCTTTAGAATAGAGTTGTGCTTTATTATTGTAGAGTTGATACCTTTTAGTCTCAGATCAAAAATATGCAACTGCTCAGTGGGTGATCGGTACACGCCTGAGGACTGATGCTGGCTGGAGGCAGAAGCTTGTTTTCCATGGAAATTATTCACATGGGTACAGTAGTTTCTTGGACAATCTGGAGGTGGCCATCCTGTGGATATGAGTGTAAAATTTGGCTCTGCGTTTTCTAATTTCGTCTGTTATCGTAATGGTGATTTGATAGAGTTCAGTACTAGGTCTCTTCATCCAAATGCCGTTTCTGTTCATTGCTCCGTAGACCTTCCGGATAATTTTTCGTTTCTGCTTTTCCAGTTCCCTAATCGTGGAATGACCATCGATTACTATTGTTTCAGCCGCATATGTTGCTTCTGGAAGAATAACTGTTTTATAATGTCGTAATTTGGCGTTCGTCGAAATGCATTTCTTGTTGTAATGGGCCCACGTTGGCCTGTAGGCCTTCTGGAGCTTAGTGATTCTGTCTCCATTGGCGATTCGATTAAGTCCTGAGGGCTGTATAATTTCCCCAAGGTATTTAAAACTGCAGACTTGTGTGATTTTACCGTATTTGGTGTTTAAAGGGGATTTATTTTCTGGCCTTCTCTCCATATATTTGGTCTTGTCGTAAGATATATGTAATCTGGTCTCTTGTGCAATCTCATGGAGCTTTTCCACTGCGTAAGCCGCTTCCGATCTGATGTCTGCGACAATTGCAATATCGTCCGCGAAAGCGAGACATTTGACTTTGGTTATGTTCTCTTTTTAATACCGATTTGAATGCCCTTTACAAGAGGTTCCCATTCCCTAATTATCCTCTCCAGAACCATATTGAAGAGGATTGGGGATAGTCCATCCCCCTGTCGGACTCCAGTCTTGATTTCGAAGGGCTCTGATATTTCGCCCATGAATTTCACTTTGGATATAGTGAACCCTTTATCCCCTGATGGATAAATGATTCGATGTTTATTTCTACAATTAATTAATATTTCCACCAGCGTCATGAAATAGCCAGACAAAGATGAGGAAACTTCAAGCATTTGTTGGAGACAGTGGGGATATACCTGCAGCAGTTTGACAAAAGGCTACATACTTAAGGAATATGAAAGGAAATAGCCTATCGATGATTCAGAAGGACAGGTGCTGGCTACCTCAGAATAGAAGGGACGCGTGGTGAGACACGCTTGTGGCATGTTCATTGTACTATTCGCGCCTAGAAAAAATATAATGCAGTAACGTGAGTGGCTGATGGTACTACTGGACACTCCTACTAGGCCGAGGTCTGATAAAAACCGCGAAGGCAACGTAATAGTGGAACCAATAGGAGATGAATGCTTATGAACGCGCCAAGTCTAGCTGGGGCACGCGATAGCTAGCATTAACGCGGGAGATCGGCTAGACAATATCTCTACGATCGATTCTAGAATTAATGGGCATATTCTTGACCTGCGCAATTTTACGAGTCCAGTGATATTTGTTTCATTCCTGTACCACTATTATTTTGAGAAATTTTTATATATTTTCCCCCTCTATCGATACCTAGGGCCAGTTCATTTATAAGTGGCGTGAAGAGCCAAGACATTACATTACATTTTGTGCGTCTGAGGACGTAGGCTGACGTTATTTTGTGTGTCGGAGGACACAGGTTGACATCTTGTGTTTTGCGCGTCTGAGGACGTAGGCACTTGTACTTTGCGTGTCATGAGGACACAGATTTTTATTAAGACAAATGTGTTGTAAATTCAGTATGATAGATAGTCACAGTACTATTTTTGTAGGGCCAGTATCATCGACAATTCGCCAACAGACTGTTTTGGGGAAATAAGTACCTAAACGGTGAATTTAGTAGACAGAAATCGAGTGTGTAATAACCTATAACTTTTTGCATCAGCACGAGAGATGACATCGCTTATCTTGGAAGAAGTTTGGAACTGTCAACACTCCGTTGAGATGTTCGAGACGAGCTAAGCAGCATTAAGTAGGGAGATGGCTGCAGATGTCCGCTGACGGGTGACTGGCCGAGGATGAATACTGAATAATATTCTTATTATCTGACAAATCAACTTATGGTATATGGGTCATATTTTTTGTAAATATCTTGCTTGTGTTGATTAAAGTAGTGTATTTAGTTATGGTCTGACACACATTTTGCATGGAAACAGCTCGCACAAGTGTTCGTAGTCGTAGGTTCTTGTTTGTTTGTTTTAATTAACGTGGCTATGTGGACGACCGTGTTCGCATATGTTTACGCAATGCGGTTAAGAAACGTCTCTCGGAGATATGTTGTGTTTCAGAAGTAGGACTGAATTAATATAACCATAAAGTAGATTGGTGGGTAAATTGATCTTTGTAGTGTTTATTATTGATCAGATTCATTAAGTTTATTGCCTTTGGAGCAATGTGAGTTGTGGCGAAGAGCATTTAGCTCTCTCATAGGTTTTAATATTCCTAAATAATTTGTGAGCATCTGATTCAATCGACCTGTGTGAAAAGTGTTATGTCATTCCCAGCAATGAGTGTGTGTGTGTTTTATTGGTCATTACAAGCGGGAATTTCAGCGTAGACTGATTTCTGTCAGCTTGATGCCGAGTCCATATCGTGACCTTGCGAGGGCGTGTGTGACTATATCGATTAATGTCTTTCCATATGTGCATATGGTTGAGATTTGTTGCTGTTGATTCTACGAGATAACGGGACAGTAGGTCAAGTTATTTTTACACACTGGGGCTGGATGATGACAAGAGTTGAGAGAAAGGGGGAACCTGTTTTCACAAGGCGGGTTGAACAGATTTCATCGAGGTCATTAGTGGAGTACAGGTTGGCTCCGTATTAATAGTTGAAATACAGAATAAGAACTGATCGATGATAAAAATTGTTTAAATAAATGGGAGTTGCCTACGAATCATTATAATCTCCGAAGCGTTATCTTATCGCAATTTTTTCTATTCTTGTAAAATAATGTCAGCCGTGAGGCATGTGTTTTTGTTTGTTGTTGGTTTATTTTTTTAGTCTTGTGTCAGTGACTTCGAGTGGTCACGTGCGGCGCTGTGTTTTCCTTGTTTGTTTGTTTGAGCATTTTGGCCTTGCAGGCAAGCTCGTTGTCAGATGAGCTATCTCACTGGGAGAGGGTCTCGAGGGAGATTCCTGTAAATATTAGATATTAGATTGTGTGTCAGCATTAATTTAAAGATTTTTATTAGTGTTGTGTCCTATATCCGTAAACGTTGATTTACGAGATGATTGTTCGTAAGCACCGTGGCTGTTACCCGATGTAAACGAACAGTCATCCAAGTACTCATTCCTCGTAGTTAGTCATTACGCGTACATAAAATCCTGATGCAAGTTGGTGGAACTTGGATCCACATTTTTATGAGGAGGAGATCCGTCTGATCCCTCAACGTTATATATATTTCTGTCATGGGAAGATTCAGGGAGGAATAATATTGTTGTTATTTATATTCATTTATGCACCATTAGTCATTAAATTATGTTATTATTTGACGTCTTGTCACTTCCTTTTTTAATTATAGTTTTAATCTTATGACCCTTCCCTCAGTAGAGCATGTTGTTTGGCGAACGTATACATCACACTATGAACTGAGCGCGACCCCTTGATAAAGATTCTTGCATATAAACACTGCGATACTGAAGGGTTCAATAGTTCCTGTTAGTGTCTGTTCTAGGATTGTGCGTGTCTTACGATCGATCCCAAATTCTCCCATGATTTTAAAGAGGGTGTCGCGGTCAACAGAGTCGTATGCTTTTCTGAAGTCGATGAATGCAATCACGGTATTTCTACATTTCCAAATTTGTAAGATCGTCTTAGGCACCAGACCTGTTCAGCACACGATCCCCCTTTTCTGAATCCAGCCTGGTAGTCACCAATGAGTGGATCCATTTGGGTCTCTAACGTGTTCAGAAGTGCTGTGGAAAGGATTTTATTAGCAACCGGGAGCAGGGAAATTCCTCTATAATTGTTGATGTCCGTCTTGTCGCCCTTTTTGAGCAACGGGTGAATCAAAGCGCATTTCCACTCATCTGCTATTGCTCCGTTGTCCAAATATCTGAAATTATGGAATGGAGTTTCCGCGTCAGTGTGGGATCATTCAGTTTCCAGAGTTCAGCAATGTTCCATCTTCCCCTGGTGCTTTGTTGTTTCTGAGTTGTCGGATTAACTCCGTAATTTCTTCAATATCGGGGGCTTGCGAGTTCAAGTGTATGGATACCGGAGGAGAGAAGTCAAGTTTTACTAAAGGTGGTTCACAGTTAAGAAGAGAATTGAAATATTAGGTTAATAGTTTGCAATTATTTTTGGAGTTAGTCTCCAATGAGCCGTCGTGTCTCTTGAAGCACAGACTGGGTGCTTGGTATCCCCGTAGATTTTCTCTAAATGTCTTGTAAAAATGTCTAGTATTATTTTTGGTGAAATCCTGCTGGATTTCGTGGAGTCTGTTGTTGTCATACCTTCGTTTTTCTTTCGTAATTATTTTTGAGGCCTGTTTTTGAGTGGTAAGAAAGTTCTCCCAGTTTTCCTTTGTTTGGCTACTGTGAAATTTTTTCCAAGCCATTATGCGATTGTCAACTGCTTGATCGCAAATTGTGTTCTACTAGCGATGTTTTCTGGAGCGAGGTGGTTGTCCTAACCTCATGGCTTCCTGAATTCTCCCCGTTAGTATCCTCCAGTCTGTTGATTCCTCCTGATTGATTTGCAAAATGATTTCTTCCTTGTGGAGTTTCAGATATTCCGGATCTGGTCTGAAATTTTTGGGTGGGCGTTTTTGTCTTCTATTTGTTTGGAATTTTGTCTTTATTTGGAGAAGATAATGATTTGATTCAAAGACGCCTTAACGAGCCCTGACGTTCAAAATTTATTTTATGTTTTTCTTGGAGATAGCGACATGGTCAATTTGGTGCTCACCCTGTTTAAGACTGGGTGATCTCCATGTGGTCAATTTATGTGCAGGTTTTTGAAATTGGGTGCTCATGATTTTAAGTCCAAAGTTTCTACAGAAGTCAATTAATCTTTCCCCATTTTTGTTGGTACGTTTGTGTTTAGTATGAGGGCCTGTGTTAGTCTTGAATTTCCTTTCTTTCCCTAACTGTGCGTTAAAATCACCTAATAAAATTTTCACATTGCGTCTTGGTATGTTATTGGTTGTTTCTTCCAATGTTTCCCAGAAATTGTCCACGGTTTCAGGATCAGTTTTATTGTGTTGATTTGTGGGGGCGTGCACGTTGATCAGCGTGTAAGCTTTATTAGCTGATTTTACTGATAGTAAAGAGACTCTTTCGTTTGGAGAAGAAAAGTCGATGATCGAATTAAGCACAGAATTGTGTACGGCGAATCCTGTTCCCAGGAGAGGTAAGTTGTCATTAATTTTGATGGCAGGTTTTCCCTTGTAGATTCGGAAATTCTCTGTGTTGAAGAGTTCTTCGTCCGTGAAGTGTGCCTTCTGGAGCGC
The DNA here is from genome assembly GCA_946902985.2 of Meconema thalassinum. Lineage (NCBI taxonomy): Eukaryota > Metazoa > Arthropoda > Insecta > Orthoptera > Tettigoniidae > Meconema > Meconema thalassinum. Next base: position 58,599,285 of record OX336398.1, on the reverse strand, counting down.
AGTGATTTTTAATTCAAATTTTTCCAAGGTGTTGAGAAGTTGCTTTAGCTTACCCGTCTCAGTGAGGGTGTTCACGTTAAGCGTGCCAACAAAATGTTTACGTCTGGTCTTGAGAGTAGGAAGAGTTCTTGAGAAGCTCCCATTCTTCTCCGCATGGTGTCCCTGATCCCCCAGAATCCGATGATCAGGTGGGTCCAGTCCATCGACTGGTGCCTGGGGTAGTGATTCTATGATCGTCTCTTCCATCATGCGCTCAAGTTGAGTTTTGAGTGTTTGTGGTGATTTCAATTGAGACCACAAGTATACGACTCGATTTTTGAGTTCGAGAAGATTTAAGTACAGCCGCTTCAACTAGAGGAACAGACGCTGACCACTGGCCGTCGGATGCCGAACAAACGCCAGTGGATTTGCTATTTTACGGCTTAGAGCCAACCCTCCTCCTTTCTTCGGGCTTGGGACCGGCAACAGAAACTACTGAGCTACTCAATCCACCCAGTAGTTACTGCAGGCGGAGTTATTATTATTATTATTATTATTATTATTATTATTATTATTATTATTATTATTATTATTATTATTATTATTATTATTATTATTATTATTACAACGTTGTGCCCAACTAGGGAGTGCAATTGAACCTATTTCATAGATGAATATTTTGAATTACACTAACTTCCTTCTGTTCCCAAAATCTCTTCATTCTCTCACTATGATCTTCCTGCTGTCCATGCAATGGCGGTTCTCATTCAGGGATTTGCAGTAAAATGATATTTGTTCACCAACGATCGTCTGTTACGTTGATTTCTTGAAGGCCATTGTCAATTTCTATTCTGCAGTTGTTTTTGACCTTTATTAAAGAAGAGACACCATAAAACATCGTGTTACTAAGTCTTTCATTATTCGTTTTTTGAATATTTCAATAAAATTTCAACTGTCGTATTCTAATGGACTTGGATTTTCTCTAAACCAGGATTTCTCAACCTTTTAGACACTGTGACCCCCTTTCAAGGTATTTTGGTGACCCAACCCACCTCCCCCTCCCCCCCACTCCCCCGAAGTTCTAACGTTAGAGATTTCAAGTGAACAGTCAGTAAAACTAACTTTTAACAATGCTTGTGCCGAGAAATTTTGGATAAGTGTTAAGAAGGAACTGTCCACAACAGCGTTAAGATCTTTGATGCCATTTTCTACATCTTACAACTGTGAACAAGGGTTCTCCATAATGTTGAATTTAAAAACCAAATTAAGAAATCGTTTGACACTGGAAAATGACATTGTTTTGTATGTTACAACAAGTAGTTCCGTGAAGAACTATACAGCCTATTTTCATATATCCTACTTATGTTAATTGCCTCTATCTACATACAAAATTTCAGTTTGATTGCTGTAATAGATTCGGATACATTTAGAACCGACTAAATATTTCGGGTGGTTGCCATGTTCGATTTTATATATGTAGGTCCTAGAGTTATGTACTGTTACATGAAGATTATTGTGTACGTGTAGCATTCAAACTTCAATCGCATGATTAGGACACAAGAAGTAACAGGGAGAGTTTAAAATTTCGCACAGCTGCCATCTTGTGGTTATGGAAACAATTGAAATAAATTAGATGCCAGTGGATTAACATTCGTATAAGGATTTACTGTACCAAGTTTCACTGCACTCGGATGGTTAAATTGCGAGAAACGTCCATATGAATACGTATATTTCGCGTCGCCGCCATGTTGGATTTGTGATCACCAGGTTATTTAAAGTCATATAGGGGAACTTAAGTTCATAGCCCCTGTGAACATAAAAAAAAACAGTTTGATTGCTATAATAGATTCGTAGATATTCAGAGCCGTCTAAATATTTAGGATGGTCACCATGTTGGATTGTTAAATGTATAGGCCATAGAGTCACGTACCATTAAAGGAAAATTATTGCGTAGGTCCATTATTCAAACTTTCACTTCGATCATATGATTACGACACAAGAAATAAAACTTAATTTTAAAATTCGCACAGCCGCCATCTTGAGGTTATGTAAACAATTGAACTAAATTGGATACCAGTGTATTACAATGTGTATAAACATTTCCTGTACCAGATTTCATTGCGTTTGGAACATTAAATCGCGAGAAATGTCTATTTAAAATTTTCAAATTCGCTTGGTCGCAATGTTCGTTTTGTAGTCAACCGGTTTTTGAAAGTCTTAAAGAGGAACTTCCAGTAGTGCCCTTTATCTTCGTAAAAAATTTTAGGGTGGTACCGCTAATAGTTTCAGAGATATAGAATGCCGGTGAAATATTTCGCACATCCACCATCTTGTGGTTATGTAAATAATTGAACCAAGTTAGATGTCGGTGCATTACAATGTGTATAAACATATACTGTACCAAGTTTTATTGCGTTTGGTTGGTTAAATCGCGAGAAACGTCTATTTAAAAGTCGCAAATTCTCGTGGCCGCCATGTTGGTTTTGTAGTTACCTGTTTTTCAAAAGTCACATTGGTGAACTTCTAGTAGCTCGCTTTATCACGTAAAAAATTCCAGGGTGATATCGGGAATAGTTTCGGAGATATTGAATGCTGGTGAAATATTTCGCACAGCCTCCACGTTGGATTGGTGAGACATAACAAAATTTGAAGGGCACGGTCGGGGTCGTCCGGAATAGTGCTATGAACTTACCGAGTTTCATTGAAATCGCTCCAGCCGTTTAGAAGTTATTAGGGACACACACACACGGACAAAAGGTGATCTCATAAGCCTACTTTTTCAACATTGAAAATAGGCTAAAAATCATTCCTGACATTCAAAAACTGGTTAATTCAAAACAAGCTCAAGTTTCTCATTAATAGAATTTTAAAAACTAAAGGTTAAGTACAATGTGAGTGGTTTCTATTTTAAAAAAAGAACACAGCAATAACTTTTTTAAAACTTTTTCTCCGTATCTCACGTTCCCCCAAGACACATCCTGCGACCCTCCATTGGGTCCCGACCCACCGGTTGAGAGGCCCTGCTCTAACTATTGGTATAACTCGTGAGGCCTCCACATACCCCCTATAAACACTGGGCTAAAGATTTTCCTCATCATTTTCCTTTCTTGATTTTCTAAAAATTTATTTAGTAATTATTATTAGTCTATTATTATTATTATTATTATTATTATTATTGAGTCTCCGTGGCTTAGGCGGCAGCACGCTGGCATCTCACCGCTGGGTCCGTGGTTAAAATCCGGGTCACTCCATGTGAGATTTGTGCTGGACGAAGCGGAGGCAGACAGGTTTTTCTCCGGGTACTCCGGTTTTCCCTGTCAAAATTTAATTCCAGCAACACTCTCCACTATCATTTCATTTCATCTGTCATTCATTTACTCATTACCCCAGAGGAGTGCGACAGGCTTCGGCAGTCGGCACAGTTCATATCGTCGCCGCTAGATGGGGGCTTCATTCATTCCATTCCCTGACCCGGTCTGTTGACTGGAAGCAGGCAGTGGATTTCATTTTCATTATTATTATTATTCTCTTCTTTCTTTCTCCGTTTTGCCCACTTAGGGACCGCGTTTGAACTTGTTAACTGGGGTTGATCGTGTTTTCCTCTTCTTCTCCTCCCAAAATCTCCTCATGAACTCACTATGGCTCTTCTTACGTCCCTCCGTCCATTTTCTTCCAGTGGTCTTTTTAGCTTTTTCGGTGAAAGAGTGATTTGTAACTAGAGTTCCAAAAGTCTTGCAATTCTTGATGATACAGAATATTTTGTAATGTTTATTTCTTTTAAGCCCTGTTTGATTTCTTCTAACCACAGTATAGATACCAATACAGTATGGACACTTCGGCAAAACCGGAAGAACGGATTTTCAAAAAAACAATTGATAAGGGGGAGCACCAATACACCTGTAAGCCGCTAGGTAGCACCACTTATAGACAACCACATGATAAACAGCTGATTGATGAATGTATATTTTATGTCATTTATTTAACTCTATTTCAACACACTAGCTCTCATTATAATCAGATATTTTAGGAAAATAAATAACAAGAAAATAGAAAGTGTTAATACTACTGTGTTTTAATTCTAAGAAGTGTGGAATTTAATGTTTAACACCACATTCCTCCTCCAGTCCTGTGGTGTCGCATTGTGATTGCATCGTGACGATGAAAGGTTATGATATGTTTTTAATGATTAAATTAACACACGATATATTGAAAAGTGTGGGGGAAATGTGGATTTTGTTTCTTAAACTTTTGTAGTCTGAGATAATGCAATTCAAGTTTTCTACAGAAACTGTAAATAAGTGTTAATTTTTAATGTTCTTAGCTTCCTAACGTAAATACCCGGGAATTTATTTAGTCAATAAAAAGTCATGTTGATGGGTGGGGACAGCCTTATTATGCAGTGTTATTTTCACATTTCATGATATGCCTAGGCTACTTCTTACTCCTTATTTCTTAGCCTACTCACACTTCCGTTCATTATCTTGTGTTCCAAGAAGAATTCAATACCGGTACTGTAAGTCATGTGCTAAGGAATCTCTTTTCATTACCTTTATTAGTTCCACGTCTTTGTATGCCTATTATAGGAGCAACAAGTAGCTTTCAGATTCAACAAATAGACTATACATTTACTGGTAGATTGTTTTGTTTAGCCTACAGATGGCCTAAAAATAAGTAAAGTAAAGCTGAAATACAAGCTCAGGGCTTACAGTAAGTAAACCGGCCAACCACCCTTCGTACAGAGGCCTGCTTCTTTAATCCTAGAAGCCAAGGTCACACCCAGATCTCCATTCGGAGATCCTTAAGTCGTCATATTATAGTTTTGGACTGGGTTTTGATTCTTGGTTAATGCATGTTAGAATTCCAGAGTTGCATCCCGTGGTTCAAATTCCAAATATAAAAAAGAAAGGTTCTGTGGCTTATGATCACGAGAGCCACGTGAAGCTACAAGTTTGCTTTGCTTTCTGTCGCTAGTGAATGTAATAAAGTAATATAACTGGTAAATAACACTATGTGCAATGGTGTCGCCAATCAATCAAGTAAAACGCTCAGTCCTAAACTTGCTCTAACCATAGCTTAACACCAATCAGACCTAACTTTAACCTCGTCACGACTAATAAGTTGCCATCTATCCGCACCGCACTTTTTACTTGTCAGTGGTATGTCAACTCCTTATTCTCCCCATTCTGCAGAAATGGAGATAATGTAGGATGAGTTTTCCATGCGATGGATGGTTTTTACACCTGGATGAGAGAAATGTTAGGCTCATAATGCTGTGTTGCTTTTGGAGAGGCCTGGGGCAGGTCTTTCCAGTTGGTACCTGTAAGCGACATGTACATCATAGCAGAATTAATACTGGTCATTAGGAGGCCTAACTACATGCCATAGTTTCAGTTACTAGGCCCAAGAGTTAACAAAGGGCTATCGTGGTGTTATCAGTTCACACTCTGCGCAGAGTGCTGGGATTCAGTTTCAAGTCTTAACAGCAGTCTTATTTTAAACACTAAAGTTTCAAAGTATGTATAATTTTATTAATGCAGCCAATGGCCATGTACTTTTCTTTTCAGGACGGGTCAGGGAAGGGATATTGGAGGGAAATTGGCCATGGATTTATTGAAAGGAACCGTCCCGGCATTTGCCTGGTAGTGAAAATGGTAAACCACGAAAACCATTTTCAGGACGGTAGAGGTGGGATTCGAACTCACGCTCTCCCGATGCCAGCGAGGCACGAGATAGCACATTAGCGCTCTCGGCCACCAAGGCCGGTTCAAAGTAGGCCTATGTATGCCTCTTGGTAAGCTATAATCTGGAGTCATTTATATAACCATATTTTTTGACATACCGGTACTGTATATATTATTATAGTTCCAATTAGGACCTCTTTGGTCTATGACCCGTGTACTTGTGTGTGCATGGTATTTGATAATCAGTGTTGTGGTGAATGTAATGTAATTGTTGTTTTAAGGGGCGGAACTTCGAGGTCATCTGCCCCTAGAGTGTTATGGTGACTAGCAGTGTTTGTAACTTGAACAGTACTCCAAAAAAGGTTTTGCATATTGGGATTTAGTGTTTTGCTATGTGTACTATCCTACCAGCGAATTGTTACCGGTGGCGGAAATCGGAACTAATGCACTCCGCCCAGCCACACTCCTGCGATAGACGTGCAGTTGTCGCCAGAGAAACCTCATCGCATGTCATTTGTGTGCATGATTCGTGCTGGGTCGTGCGCTGTGCGGTGTGTTCTCATTGTACGACTGTGCATGCGTTCCCCCTCTTGGCCAGCAACCGCTCGCGGCAGCCATAGCGAGGCGAGCTGACGTAATGTATACACAACAGCCGTGCTCCACGTCTAGCAGTAACAATTCCCTGGTAAGGTAGTATGTAATGGCATACAAAGAAAAACAACACACAATATGTTGTGCAAAAGAGACAAACACTAAAAGCTTAACAAAAGTGGCAATCTTTTTCTAGTTGGGGCATATCAATACCATGTATGGCCACCACGAGCCCTAAGGCATGCTTGCCGACTAAGAGGCATACCGAACTACGAACCAACCGGGTTTGGGGCAGATTATCCCACTCTTTGAAAGCAGCTTCAATCAGTTGCTGAATGTTTGTTTGTTTGTTTGTTAGAGGATTGGGACAGTGCGAAACTGCACTCTTAATCTTTTCCCATGGATGTTCGATACTGTTCATGTCCGCAGAATATGCAGGCCACTCCATTCTCAGTATGCCTTGCATCTGAAGGAACTGATGACCACCCTAGCTCGATGAGCATTATCGTCCACTAGTGTAAAGCCCTCACCCATTGTGGCAGCGAATCCTGTAACGACAGGTTTGAGGATGTTGTCTCTGTATACCAGACCGGTCATGTTACCGTGGATAGGAATTAGAGGCGTACGTCGACCAAACATGATCCCACCACAAAACATGACAATTTCCTTGCTGTTGGAGGCGTTCCTGGATGAAGAGCTTGTGAAATCTCTCACCCACCCGTTGCCACACTCGATTGCTCCTGTTGTATGGGTTTCTTCTCACGCCCAAGTACACAGGGCTGACGACCATGATGTGCAACCTCCTACATGAAACAACAAGCATTAGCATAGCCACCTGGCTATGGCTTCATGAGACAGTGACGGTAGAGAATCCCAATCTTCGTGCTCCAATAGAGGAACAGTTCGACTATGGTATAATGCGCCGGATGTTACAGCCATTCCAATAGACCAAGAGGCACTAAGGAGCGATCTGGCCACCATGTTAGACAACTTCTGTACATCGACTGCAATCTGTTGTTTCATTTCAGGGGCCTGGACATCGTGGTCATTTAGCCCCGTGTACTTGGACGAGTGTGGAATTTTGATTGATAACCTGTGTTATTGTGATGCCTGTCTGAGTATGTGTATTTGCAATTCCGGTGAGGATTGGTAAGGAGGCGGCATTGGCTTTAACTTAGGAACCATCACAGCATTTGCCTGCAGAAGAAGTGGGAAATCTCGGAAGACCACTTCCAAGATGGCTGAGGTGGGAATCAAACCCTCCTCTTCTCAGTTGTGCCTCACGAGACTGAGTGTGCCCTGTTGCAGCCCTTAGACCAGAATTACATTCCTTGGCAGAGCCGGGAATCAAACCCAGACCTCTGGGGCAACAGCCAAGAATGGTAGTCATTACGCCACAAGGTGGTCCATGACTGCAATCTAGATCTGCTGTAAATATTCTCAGAATTGCTCATTAACATCACACATAGTATGGATATTTATTGTTATTTATGGGGCGGAACAGCAAGGTCATCTGTCCCTCTTAACACAAAATAATACAAATTTTAGTTGAGTTAAAATTTATAGGTGGATGCCTAATATTAATTTTAAAAATAATAATAATATGTATGGAATAAAAATTCAGAAAAGAAAAAGTTCTTTGAGCAAATGCACATACAGGTAAGGTATTTTTCTCACCAAGATACGATGAACTATATTATTAGTAGGGCCATGATTCTTATGCAAGATATGTTTACGTAATAGTAATAATGTGTGAGTCCTCCAGAGAGACTCGTGCGGGTATTTTTAAAGTTAACACCCATATACTGTACATTCTAAGAAGACTATTGAAACCGTAGTCTCCGAACTACCATTAAAACGAAACAAACAAACCAACCCCGTGGCACTACAGTCCATGAAGGGCCTAGGCCTACTAAGCGATCGCCACCCAGCCATTTGGCCTGCAGATTATGTGGTGACGCGTGGTGAGCGCCTCGGGTCCCCTCGGCCGTTAATCTTGGTCTCCATGAGCGTGGCGCTGCCTCATTGTCAGACAGCTATTCAATTGTCCTTGCGAGGCTGTGTACACCCAGTTCCAGCCCTCACGCCGGTTTCTGAAATCCCTGACGGAGCCTGGAATCGAACCCGAGGTCTCCTGATGCGAGGCAGGCGCGCTACCCCAACACCACCCGAGCTATATTACTCCATTTAATTGGGCATGCAAAATAATTTGAAGATGGAATGTTCGGTGCATGGAGCATTCTGGGAGGGGGGAAGGGGAATTAGAAACCATAGAAATTCACTTCTATTAGGACCAAGAGGTGGATTAGAATCCATCCCTTTTCACTTAGATCACCTCGTGGTGTAGCAACTAGCATTCTGGTCTGAGGGCTGGAACGGGATACACTCAGCTTTGTGAGGCAAAACTGAGAAGAGGTGATTTGATTCCCATCTCGGCCATCTTGTAAGTGGTTTTCCTTGGTTTTCCACTTCTACTGCAGGTAAATGCCGAGACGGTAAGCTACCCCTAACGTAAGGCCATAGTCGTCTCCTTCCCTATCCTCACCTAAAATTATAAATGCACACACTAATACAGCCATCACAATAAGGCAGTTTATGAGACAAATGATACACACATCCAAGTACACATGACTACAGGCCAAAATTTAAATTCTCCTTGGCAAAACCAGGATTCAAAACTGGGCCAACCAGTTAGAAGGCAGCTATGCTTACTTCTAGACCATGGCAGTAGCTGTGGAAACAATGGGCTTATATGTTTGGCTATTTTTATTTCTTGGATATGAATATTTCTTTTATCCCCTTACTTCACTCCCAAAGTCTTTATCGTCATAATTGACAGTGTCATGGAGCCCTTTCATTCTAGAGAAAAGGATCATCCATGCAGCCTCAACGTAGATGGAAAGTAGAAGAGGCTAAGAAAGGAATGGGGAAGTGACTGTGGTCTATGGGAAAGCCACCATCTCAGCATTTTGAGATGAGAAACAAGGAAGCTAACTTGAAATGACAGGTGAAGGGACATGAACCAACTTATTTCACAAACCAGGTCTTCAGTGTGGTGATGTGATTTGCAGTTAATGTTGTACAACATCCTTAGGCCTCAAACCCCAATCCTTCCATTTTCTAACGGGATGGGATAACCCAGAACTAATGGATCGTTGCACCTGTCTAAAACCATGGAGGATTATGTTAAGTCCTTTGGCTGTCCAACAATAAAATTGTAAGTTATTTTGATTTAGAAGTTATTGCTTTATGAGATTACTTCCAAATCCTTTGTTGTAATGCAATAAACAAACATTCCTGATATCGCCATGATCTCAAATCACTGATTTGATTTCTGATAGAGAGAGTCAGTTTTTGAAATAATGAACTGCTTCAGACCTGTCTATCACATTTGTTGACAACAAGACAAAACTATAGTTATCAGTCACAGAAGCTGCAGGTTATCTGACATGAATTCTAGTTTCTCCACTAAAAGGTAGCGATAAACAATATGTTGGTTTTTGGTGTAAAGATTTGCCTAGGTAGCTCCATTCAAAAATTGCACATTAATTTTCTTAGTAGGTAGCTAAAACCTTGCAGGTATAGTATTATTAAATTTCTTTCGTGTTAGACCAACTTAAATGTTACAGTATTTAGGAAGTTAAATTTGCTCCTCAATGACAATGCCAGGGCATTAAAAATCACTATTGAGAAAACCTCTTTACGATTAAACACTCGCTACCATATTTTATATACTCTAGGCTTCTAGGCCAACCAACTTCAGGATGTAGTCACAAAATTGGTGAGCTTCACCTCTGAAAATTGAAAACAGGAAAAAATAATGTTTCTTAAAAAAAAAAAGTCAAATGTTTCCATGAAAATATATCAGAATACCCAAACATTTGCAGAAAAATATGCCTGTTTGAGTTGGAATGTTTAGGCTTTCATGGCCAGAAAATAAATTACTGCAAATTCTTCTAGGTACGGTACTATGGATATGATGGGGCACAGACATAGAATTCACTGTAATATTTGTACGAGTTGATTCTACATAAACCATGTAAACAAGTAAGTAATACTGTAATGCAGAAAAATGTGCGATTGCAAGCAGAAGTTTGTTCTTGACACTTTTCATTCTCTCTGTGGAGTTACTTCAGGAAGAATATAGTGGTCGTAACCAGATGTGGCTGGTTGAACAATATAGGGGAAATCTGCCGGGACCTTTCCTTTTAATAGGTCACAGGCTTTTCCAGTACCTTGCCCAGTTTCATTCATCTCTAATTAACTCTGATGAGTATAATATTTCTTGAATTGTAATCTTCTGTAAATCTTTCTGCCTAATCAACCCTTAAATGAATAAATAATGTGCAAATAGTAGGACATGTTCTGGATATTAATTACATCCTTCATCAGCCATTACAATTTTAGTATGTCATTATAAAGACACACCACTCTGTCCTTCACACATCCTTAAAAAGAAAGGAGACAACTTTTCCTAAGCATCACTTCACAAACCATACGATTCCTGACCCCCACAAAAATATGAATAATCAAACGGTAGAAATTAAAATTGATGCACATTCTGAAATTTATACCGTACCACATACTATGACAAGTGTAGCAAGCACAATGCCTATGCAACATTGACATAGAGGTACTGGTACTGGATACTTGAGATAAACATTTATACCAAATTCTACACCTTTAGCTTGTATCACATGAAACCTTGGCCATGTTTACAGCTAGTATTAAACAGATTATTTCTGCAATGATGAGAATCAAGTCCTTGCCCAACAATAGAATAGGATGTGAGTTCCAGCTTGCCATTATCTGAGGAATTTCCGACATCCCTGAACAGGTTTGAACAATGTGGCTTAATGTAAACATTGAAATCTGTTGCTATGACTTAAGATAACTGTAAATTTTAAAACCATTGAGCTTTAAAATGGTATATGAAACTTAAATTTATGAAAATGTTTGGATAGGCAGTAGGCTATTTTCATGTAGATTTATATAGAATATATTTATGACCAAGACATTACATTTTCGCGAGACCACCTCGTGGTGCAGCAGATAGCTTTCTTGGCTGTCACCCCCGTAGGTCTGGGTTTGACTCCCGGCTTTGCCAAGAAATTTTGATTCTGGCCTTAGGGCTGGAATGGGTTACAGTCAGCCTCGTGAGGCAAAACTGAGAAGAGGAGGGTTCGATTCCCACCTCGGCCATCCTGGAAGTGGTTTCCCTACTCAAGGCAAATGCAGGGATGGTTGTTAACTTAAGGGCACAGCCACCTCCTTCCCAATCCTATCCCCTATTTACAAATACACACACTAGTACAGCCACCACAGTAACAAAGATTATCACACAATAAGCCCACCCAATTTCTCAATTCCCGAGTGATATAAGTGCAAGGCTTGTTGACACCCAGAGTTTGGTGTTACATCTCCTCACTTATGCAAGGCTCCACTCTTGTATGATTATTATGTACCGGTATTCATTTTCAAATAACATGGACCTATACAGTATTGCTTTAGTGGTACCATGTTCTGCATGTGACATACCGGTAGTGAAGAAAAATCATCCCTACGATCGTTGCTGAAAGTATAGAAGTATCCAGGAATTTGATCAGTGTGTATCGAAGATACAGTCGTTGTTGCTTATTTTAAGGGCTGAGACATCGTGGTCATATATCCCCGTGTATTTGGGCGTGTGTGGAATGAGAGGGAGGTATCACTTGAGAAGAAATTGGGTGGGCTTATCATTTACATGGGTGGGCAAACTTTTAGTGGTCTCACAGAATTAAATAAAATTAAGGGCATTGTGATATGTCTATGAGTTAGGAACATCAAGGTTAACAGCCCTGGTTTTTAAGTCACACAGCCTTAATGCCATGCAGAGCGTAGTGAGGGGTTGCTAACCTCAATAGTTTGTCTCTGAAAGCAACACTATTTACAATTTTGATGGACTGGAGTACCTTGTCATTTCATGGGATTGTAGCTTTGGGTACACGACAATCCAAACTTCTCCAGAACTCTTCAGGAATAGCACAAAGTCCCATAGGTGAGGGAGCAAATGTTAAATCCGATTTGCATTGTAGCTTGTAATTAAAGCTCTTAATTCACTGTAAAGGGCTGCAGCTTAACAAATTACAGTTAATAAAACACATCAACTAACTTCAGTCAGGAAACCATTTACCTCCTAGGCTAAGTGGGGTTAGAAAACGGACACATTAAAGGAGACAATAGCTTCTCTAGGGTGGAGATTTAATGTTTGTTGGGCAATATTACCTAATCTCAGCCTAGCACTGCCCTCCTTGTGGTTTAAAACACTTCCTTTGAGAAATAAAGGCTACATACCCTATATATTGGCGTGTAGATTTGCCACGTTTGCCAGTAAATCCTCCTGATTACAGGCCTTTATCCAGTCATTATATCTGGATTAGGAATGAGGAATTTGTGAATTAATGGATAGGTGTTTGAGGGACTGACATCTCATGGATATTAAAACCAGAATTATTCGATGAAACGTGTGATATTTGTATTTACCGCTCCAATGCACGAGAAACCGGAATGCTGTTATGTCCAGTGTGACAAGAACTGCGCAATAAATTACCGCACAGATGTTGGTTTCCCACATTTCTGCCATTGGTTAAAATGCAAAATTATATTTCTGAGTTGATTTTAATAATTACAAACAATGTTTTCTTCAGACAAAATCGACAGGCCGCACTCAATGAATACGGGTAGACTGCTCTCTCGCGGATACATGGTGAACCGTCGCCGCCATGCGTGCGTGCGTGCGGTGCTTCCGGAACCGGCCGATTCAAAACCATGACGAAAAATTTACATGGTAAAGGCCTGATGTGTCCTTACTGTATGGTTACTATACTGTGTTCTAACCAACTGATTTTGACCTTCTTTGAATTAATTATATCAAGCAATTTTTTGCATATCTGGTGTTGTCCATTCGGCAGATGCAAATTTCAATCGTCTCTTACGCACGGTATCAGTGAACTTATTGATTACTGTGTACAAGCCTGTGGTTTTCCTTTTAATCCATATACCATTGACATAAACGGGGCCATATATTTTCCCGAGAATTTTACGTCCCTGGATTTCGATTTCACCAATTTGAGAGTGGCCTCCTAGTGATATAGTTTCGGAGGCGAACAATGCTTCCGGAAGAACGACTGTCTGGTAGTGCCGTAGTTTTGCATTTCGTGACATCACTCCCTTATTATAGTGATTCCATGTTATTCGGTATGCTTTCTTGAGTTTGGCAGCTCTTTCTAAATTAGCTTTCCTGCCCAATCCAGATGGTACAATAATTTCTCCTAAATATTTGAAGGAAGGTACGTGTCTAATTATTCCATAGTCTGTAGTGGGATCTTGGGATATTCTGGTGTCCATTTACATTAATCGATTTTCATTATGAATATTTTTTCCTTCGATTGGGCCCAGCCTTTTTAGTAACACGTTGAAATCCTCTGATGACTCACCTAAGATGACAAATCTCAGAGCTGAAATACCTTCACTTTAACCTTTACTCCAACTTAAAATGTGTCTCCCCCCCAGGGGTCACATCTAGTGGGACGTGGTTTAGCGACCACGGGACCCCAGCTGAGTCCGGAATTGCTTCCACTTACTTGTGCCGGGCTCCTCACAGTCTTCTTTATTATCGACCTCTCTTGGTCATCACTTGTTCACCTCCGACCCCGACGGTATTAGGGAATGCGAGGCCTAGGGAGTATCTTCCTTTCCCGCCTTAGTTGGCCCTTGTCTTATCTTTCATGATACCCTCATTCTTTGAGGGGTCAGACCTCTTGTTAAGAAAGCCGGATCTAAAGATCCTATAGGCTTTCATATAGCCGTGGTATGTTGGAAAAAGTCTGTCTGTATGTATGTATGTATGTGACGTTTCTGCGTTTAGCAAAGTACAGGTCGCAATTTTCAAGATATCAAGCTGAAATTTGGCACGGTGAAATAGTTAGGGCCTGTGAGGAACCCTATTGTTGGGCGTTAAAATCGGTACAGGGCCGGACACTTTTTTGGGGCCCTGAATTTTATCCCTTTTTTTTTGGAACCAATATATCTCGGAAACGGTTGGTCGTATCGAAAAACGTTAAATGTACAGGTGTAAGATCTCCGAGGTATGCAACTTTTTCACTCAAAACGATTGTTTGATATCTCTCGCCGTTTTCTTTTTTGGGGGCCCTGAAAATGTCCATTGTGCGTGACATATTTGGGTTTAGCAAAGTACAGGTCGCTATTTTCAAGATATCGAACTGAAATTTGGTGTGGTGAAAGAGTTGGAACCTGTGAGGAAACCTGTTGTCGGGCGTTAAAAACGGTGTAGGGCCGGATCTTTTTTGGGGGCCCTGAATTTCAAACTTTTTTTTGGAATCGCTATATCTCGGAAACGGTTGGTCGTATATCGAAAAACGTTAAATGTACAGGTGTAAGATCTCCGAGGTATGCAACTTTTCTACTCAAAACGATTTTTTGATATCTCTCACCGTTTTCTTTTTTGGGGCCCTAAAAATGTCCATTGTGCGTCACATTTTTGGGTTTAGCAACGTACAGGTCGCAATTTTCAAGATATCGAGCTGAAATTTGGAACAGTGAAAGAGTTGGACCCTGTGAGGAAACCTGTTGTCGGGCGATAAAAACGGTGCAGGGCCGGATCTATTTTAGGGGGCCCTGAATTTCAAATATTTTTTTTGAATCGATATATCTCGGAAACGGTTGGTCGCATCGAAAAACGTTAAATGTACAGGTGTAAGATCTCCGCGGTATGCAACTTTTTTACTCAAAACGATTTTTTGATATCCCTCACCGTTTTCTAATTTTGGGGCCCTGAAGATGTTATTAAATGTTTTTGGTTTTTGAAAAAAAAATGGGGCCCAAATGTATATAATAATTGGTAAAAATTTAACTGATGGTCTAATTGAATTCTACGGAAAATTATCTATAATAAATCGTTTTAACCTTTTCAATAAGTTGAATCATGTATTTACAGCAGTAAGATATTTTCCATTTCCGAGGACGTCCGGCTTTCATAACCATGTGATGGTGTCAGCATTGCCTAGAATGATTTTTTATAATTTTCCTAAATTTCCTCGCAATAGGGTCGACGGTCCGAAATGCAATTCCGTAGGCCTTTGCCGCCAACGATGTTGTTGTTTGAGATAATTACCCCTCTTGCTGCCCCCTATGTTGCGCCACCGTCTCATTAAAAGCAGGTCGTGCTGCGTGGACTCCTACTTGTTTTCTTTTCATTGTATTTCCTGCCTTCTGCTCAAGGCCCTCAAGGAGGCAGGGTGTATGTAGCCTCACCATTTCTGGTGCACCCTGGATAGTACTACACTCTCAAGGGCTCACGGCTGGTGAATTCGGAAGTTGGCGACCAGGAAGGATTGTTGAACTGTGTCCGGTTTTTCCATTGCCTCTGGGGCGGACCCTCTCCTCTTTCACTTTCCTATCTGCCATTTCTGGCTCTCCTTCCTTCCAAGTCCCTCAATCCTTGAGGGTTGAGCGGATTTTCTTTTATCCTGTCGTTTGTTTACCGTATTCTCCTTTTGTTTTCCATTTCTTCTTCTAGTATGTAAGTGTGTAGTTAGTTTTAATTTTAGTT
The DNA here is from genome assembly GCA_946902985.2 of Meconema thalassinum. Taxonomy (NCBI): domain Eukaryota; kingdom Metazoa; phylum Arthropoda; class Insecta; order Orthoptera; family Tettigoniidae; genus Meconema; species Meconema thalassinum. The sequence continues at coordinate 58,583,424 of OX336398.1, read as the reverse complement.
ACATTACATCATCATTATCACTATCACCCAAACCATTAGGGGCCGATAACCTAGATATTAGGCCCCTTAAATCAACAATTATCATCATCATTCTCATCATCAAAATGTTTCTCTCGTACCCAATCCACATCTGAATTACAAATATACACATTAATACAACCATGCCGATGACATCGTCATATTGGCCGACAAGCCTGAGGATTTGAATGAGTTTTTGGCTGGTAGAGACTCCGTCTTGAGGAAAGAATTCATGATGAAAATTAATAAATGTAAAACAAAAATACTGGAATGCAGCCGAAATAAATCAGAAACCTCTATGGACATCAAATTGGCTGGTGAAAAGCTGAAGGAAGTAGGAGATTTCTGTTACTTAGGAAGCAAAATAACCAGTGATGGACGAAGCAAAGAGGATATAAAAAGTAGGTTGGCTCTGGCAAGGAAAGCCTTTCTACAAAAAAAGGAATCTGTTGACATCGAATATAGATTTAGGTATTAGGAAGTCATTTTTGAAGCCTTTGTCTGGAGCGTGGCGCTCTATGGAAGTGAAACTTGGACTATTGGTTAGCAGAAAAGAGGAGAATTGAAGCGTTTGAAATGTGGTGTTACAGGAGAATGATGAAGATCAGATGGGTAGATAGGGTTACAAACGAAGAGGTATTAAGACGAATGGGAGAGGAGAGATGTTCCTGGCGACTGCTAATTAAGAGAAGAGAGAGGTTGGTAGGACACATACTAAGACACCCAGGAATAGCAAGCTTAGTTATGGAAGGAAGTGCTGAGGACAAGAACTGTAGGGGTAGACCAAGGTTAGAATATGTTAAACAGATTGATTCGGATGTAGGGTGTGGTAGCTATGTAGAGATGAAACGATTAGCTCAAGGCAGGGAGACATGGAAGGCTGCATCAAACCAGACAAAAGACTGAAGACTCAAACAACAACAACAGCCATCTAAATGACACAGGTTATCAGACAAATTCCACACACATATACACCCATGTACATGGGGCTACATGACTACGATGTCGCAAAGCCTCCTAAATCAATCAACAATCTGTCATATTCCTCATTGCTTGTTCAATGTGCAGACTGAAATATGAGTCGTCAAGTTACAAAACTCGTTTAGTCCACTTGTGAATAAGAATCATTTTGGTTGGTTGGTTCTTAAGTTTAGGGGCTGCGACAACGCGGTTATGTAGCCCCGTGTACTTTGGGTGTGTGTAGAATCTGCCTGATAACCGGTGTTAATTGTGATGACTGTATTGGTGTGTGTTATCTGTTTTTTTAATTTAAGTACTGCAACTTAGAATTATTCAAATAGTTCCTACTTTTGCCGCCAACCGCCACCGTCAACGACTACTAGACCAAGTTCAGAACTTAGCTACTAGATGCCACCGCAGTCGGCTCTTGGCAACGAACGTAGAAACCTAAGAGCTTTGTTTACATTCTTAACCTATCCAATTTAGCTTCACACAGGTGTAATTAGTGGAAGGTTCTTTAGCATGGCATAAATCTATGACATGGGACCGCCGGCTTCACTTCCCCTCCGAAGGAAGACATACTGAGGGATTTTTAACGCTCTTAAAAAATCCGATGGCTTCGGCCGGGTTTGAACCCGATATCTTGGGCATAGAAGCTCAGCATGCTACCCACTACGCCACCGAAGCCGCCTAAGAATCATTTTCATGAGAAACGTTTCTCTGGACTTTGCCCCACGTATCTTTTGTGTTTGTTGTTTTCTACGTTTTCCTTTTAGCTTTGTATTTTTGGTTTTTGGTTTTGTGTTAACTTTGTGCTTTTGCTTTTCTTTCTTGGGTTTGGTTTCTGCTTTTGCTTTTTTAGAATTTTGCTTTTTGCTTTGTGTTTCTTGTTTTTTGTTTTCCGCTTATGCTTTCGTTCGTGAATTTTGCTTTTTTCTTCGTTATTGTTTTGTTTTGTTTTAGGTCTAATGTTTGTTTTCTGGAGAATCAAAATAAAACAAAACAAAATAAATTAAAACAAAATAAACAAAACAAAATCAAAATCAAAATAAAATAAAAACAAAACAAAAAATTAAACAAAACAATTTAAAACGATATCAAACAAAATAAAATAAAATAAACTAATTAAATAAATAATTTTACGACATGATCCTTATTCACAAGTGGATTAAACGAGTTTTGCAAGTGGACGACTCATTTATAACACGTAAAATCGAGTTGCTTTCCTTGATAATATATAGTATGTTATTAGAACGCAGGCGCGGATTCATGACCCCCGTGAGCCCCCCCCCCCAAACGGAGACCAATTTTTTTGCAAACTCAAAAAACGAAAACACAATAACCAGACAAATAAAACTTAACGAATTTTAACTGAAAAACAGTTGTTGTTTTCTATATATACTGAAAATATCTTTATTGCAATATTATGTTCTGTTACAACTGTACATATTTACAACTTCATACCTGTTATATAAAAACGATTATTTATGTAACAAAATCAACTCGTCTATTTTGTTTAGGAAACCTTGTGATTACCGAATCGATGTTTATAGTGATGTCACGATGAATGTGCAGCAATGCACGGATAGGAATGTGGTGCTTTTTTTCGCACCAAAAAATTTTGCCGACGTCCAAACTGCAAGCTTGGTTGGCAATTTAAGCTGTGACTTTCTCCCTTTGTCGGCACCAACTCGACTTGCGGAAACTGTAACGTACCTTGATACTTTTCTCGAAGCTCGATGTAAAAGTTTCAAAACACGCCGTTGCAATTTGTACGAATATTTTTGGTGCGCTAAACGCATCAAATTTCTATCCATGTATCTTGCAAAACAATTGGTCTGGTTTTGTACGTTTGGTTATTTTGTGATTGCGTTGTTAGTAATACCATTTTTTTTAACAATTTCGATTCTCTGAGGCCCCCCAAAACCAAACTCTAGATCCGCGCCTGTTAGAACGCAGGAATATTCTAAGAACCGGTTACAGATTTCGTATTTGGACTCCATTGTTGGGAAATGTGACGTACCCAGTCATTTCCGGATGGATGGCAGAGTTCACGAACATTTTATCTGATGACATAGCGGCTCTGTTGCTGACGCTAGTGAATCATGACGTAACGCGAGGTCTCATCGTCGCTGTTATCACCAACAGAGATCAGACCAGGAACAATGATTGTTGAAAGTCAATGAGAAATACTCCACAGGGGATAGAAAATTTGATTTTTTAATTATTATTTAGCGTATGGCGTTTACTGCCGGGAGTGTCCGAGGACATGATCGGCTCGCCAGAGGCTGCTTCAAGCGGACAATCATACTCGTATCACGAGTGATAGCCTAAATAAATATCTACCCAATGTATCTGTCCCTTTGTCTACTGTCTTATCTACCCAATGTATCTATCCCTTTGTCTACTCTTTTATCTATCCAATGCATTTATCTCACCCACGGGGTGAGCTACAAGTTCCGTTCAATTTCAAGTAGTTCCAACTTTAACTACCAGATATCACTGACAAAGCAAAGCAAAGCCAACTCCGTACAGGCCATGGAAGCCCTGGGAGCAGTGGAAGGTAGAGGCTTCCACTTTCTGTGACATCAGCACTAGATGGGATGGAGTTGTCACTCCCGGCCGTCTTTGCTCCCAGGAATTATCCTGGGACTCATTTCTGGTGTAGGCTGAGTGAACCCCAGGGCAATCTGCTTTTCCGAAAGTGGTAGTTTTGTTTCTAAAATCCACTACCTGGATTGGGATCGAATCCACTCCCTTTCAGTTAGAAGCTCAGCGCCCCTACCGATTGCGCCACGCAGCCCCCGATGTCACTGACACCGAGTGATAATAATAATATAGGGAGGCACAATAATATCGTATGGCCTCGGGTGCCGGGTGCAAGCTTTGTTAATTGACGCCCAGAGGCAACTTGCATGTCGAATTTTATCGCTCCTTCAAGCGCTATGAAAGTCAAGGAGGTTAGATATCTAAGCTCCTTGAACATTATAGCGCTTTCTAGTAGAGAAATGAGGAACTTTGTGTTAACGGAAAACCCCGAGATTAATTTTGCCATTATGAACACGGCGTACTGAATTCAAATGGGTTCTTTAACATGCCAACATCGTATGACATGCGTATCGTGATTCTTATCGCCCTTCAAAACTCACTTACCACGGCCAGGATCGAATCTGCAAGCTTGGGGTTGGCAGTTCGATACGATAACCACTCACCCCCTGTGGCGAACGTTGGAACCTTTAAATAGAGCGTTTCGACGAAATCTAACCTAGAAATTTAGCTTCACACAAGTTTAGCTAGTGGAAGGATCTTTTACATGCCATAAATCTATGACATGGGACCGCCAGCTTTACTTCCCCTCCGAAGGAAGGCATACTGAAGGATTTTAACGCATTAAAATAAACGACGACTTCGGCCGGGTTTGAACCCGCTATCTTGGGAACAGCAGTTTAGCATGCTGGCAACTGCGCTACCGAAGCCAAATTTCTTGGAGTCGAACGGAAATAATAATAATAATTATAATAATGTTTTTTTTTTGTCGTGTGGCCTCCTGAGAGGCCGAGTGCAAGTCTGTCTAGTCGACGCCCGTGGGCGACCTGCGCGTCGGGATGAGAGATGGAATGGATGAAGATGAATGAAACTGGGCAAGGATGTGGAAGGAAGCGGCCGTGGCCTGTCAGAAGGTACCGTCCCAGCATTTGCCTGGTGTTGAAAATGGGGAAACCACGGAAAATCATTTCAAGGACGGCCGACGGTGGAGCTCGAACCCACGCGTCGACCGAGTCAGTAGAGAGCTTGGCCCCATGACCTAACGCAGCGCTTTAGTGAGCACAGCCACTGCTGTCGGTATAATAATGGGTGAATTAAGAATGATCTGTTTCTAATAGGTTGCCACGGTGGGTGAGTGGTTATCGTGTCAGACTACCTACCCCAAGATTGCAGGTTCGCTCCTGGCCATGGTAAGCAATTTTTGAAAGGCGACAAAAATCACGACACGCATGTCTTACGTTGTTGGCATGTCAGAGAACCCATTTGAATTCAGTAGGCCGTGTTCATAATGGCGAAATTAATCTCGGGATTTTCCGCCAACACAAAAGTTCCTCCGTTCTCTACTAGAAAGCGCTATAGTGGTCAATGAGCTTAGATACCTAACCTCCTTGACTTTCATAGCACTCCAAGGAGTAACAAAAAATATATATTCGACATGCAAGCTGCGCTTGGGTGTCAAATAACAAAGCTTGCACCCGGCAACCGAGGCCATACATATTATTATTATTATTATTATTATTATCTGTTTCTAATTAGCACAGATAAGCTTAATAGGAGCGTATGTCACTATTGAGACTGAGGTTCCTGGAGATGAATCATATCCTACCCGCCCGACTGTACTTGTCAACCAAGCAGTCTGACAGGGCGGGCATCAATTCCGCACGGGAATTCAAGTCAGGTAGTCAGGGTTACCTCAATTCCACTCGGTCCTCCAACGGACTCAAAAATAAGTTCCTCAACTCCGCTCAGGCTTTGACAAGGGGTCGGAAAAGGGGTTATCCCCAATGACGTAAACAAATGTCATAACCCTCCTGCTCGCATACTGCTCGAGTCTAAGCTGCGTGAACCTGAGAGGAATGTGCATCGCGGACTATGAGAAATGGAGTTGACGAGTGATAAGGTTTCTCGGTCCGTGCATAGTACCGAACCAAATACATTGGTCGATGACTCACTGACTTATTCGTAACACCACACTGGTTTCAGAAAATACCCTATGTTAGCAGTATTGGAATAGAAGAGTATGTCAGGTAACACGGCGGGCTGTCGACAGGCTTCTCAATTCACGCCTGCTCTTACCCTGCCTGTGCCCTTCATCCCGCAAGTTCACAGAGTTTGGAACCGAGCAGTACCAAGGGCCGGGTATAACACCTTCTGCAGCGCATGAGTGAATTCTTGAATGCAGCTGATTTTTCCGTTCTAGGATGGAAAACAGTATTTTCAGCATCCGCAACTGATATCGAAAGTATTTTTTTAGGTACAAATTATTCACCTAAATTTAATTTTATAATTGCTGACTAGGTAAAAAACATACAAACATTTAATCATGCACATGTTAAAAACAGTGCATAGAATTTGTAGAAAAAACTAGAAAACTTGGCAGACTTACTTAAAAGATTATTATGATTAATTTTAAATCACTTGTATGTTCTGCCATATAAGTTATAACGTGCCAACACTTTACATCTGATTTAACGAATGAGCGGACTTGTCATCAGAGCGGTTGACTAATGGCACAACAATGTCTTGTGAATACCACCACGCCATCGTTCAAATGATGAAACGATTAGCCCAGGACAGGGAGGCATGGAAAGCAGCATCAAACCAGTCAGAAGACTGAAGACTCAAACAACGAACTAAGATTTTCGAGCATGTTCATCCTTCTCTGGGCAAACTAAATGAAACTCATCCTTCACCCAATAGGAAGAGGAGTCAAGCGGAAGTTATCTGGTCATGTTCTTGGATTCACTTGGGAATGTGCCTCAATGTCTACCCACACTCACTTGTCAGATTCTTACCGCAACAGATAAAAGCATAATCTCTCTTGAACCGTCCGTGCTGCACACTGATACGGTAAAAGCCACATACAATGACTTGGCAAGTTCCAGAGTCCATCACTCTTGAGGGGAAGTATGAGAATCGCGCGGAGAAGACATATGGGCAACTGATGATTGATCAGTAGGGCTCGGATTTTTAGGTAAATAAATATTTTTTTTATTGTAAATACATATTTTAAGCATCTTTTCTATAAATACATAAATTCCTGCTTTTCACTAATTAGCACATACAAATACATAATATTTACATTTTTTTTAAATCAGTATGCTAGTTGTTCTGTGTTACTTCAACGGGGAAGAACCTGTCAGCTATCTAATCTTCATGCAGAGCGTATGTCAGCTTGCAACTGTGTTATTCTTAACTTGTCGCCCCGTGCCACTCACTGTGGAAGCCGGGGATTTCCTTGTCCATAGCCATATTGCACCACGTGCTAGACCTCCCCAGCTACCTGGAACCAGTGTTATTCACATGCAGTTCATTTCTGGCAATGTGAAGTTGTAACGATTCGATCCCATAGCTGTTATATTTATAGGGTTATTCATTTATCATGTTATTATTATTATTAATTAGTACATCCATGAGATGACTTTTATATCAGATGATTGTAAGCGGTTTTTATTATTATAGTCAGACAGATTTTTATTAACATTTACTTGTAAAGAGACGAAGTATTATATATTGCAACAAGATTGGCAATAAGGACCAACCCTATGTGTCACAAACAGAACGACGCAGTAGTAATTTCACAACGGCAGGTAGCCATTGTCCCGGGGTCTTAAAAACCCCAGAATGACGCAGTAGTTATTTCACCACGGCAAAGAGTCACTGTCATGGGATGCTAAGAATCACGTGCGCACCATCGAGTTCCTTCGAGAAGGAATATAACATTATATTTCACTCATGGTGCAACCAATACGTCACTACTTGAGCCAAGGTACGCGTCAATGAATGGACAAGTCCCAGGTAGAAGGGGTGACTTGACTATGAAGAGAGGGAAGTTGGGACACCACGTGACAAGGAAGATATAAGCTGTAACCCGCGTCTACAAGATTATTAGTGAACGACAAGTCATTAGTGACAGATTATTGAGAGGGAGCAGCGACTGAGGTCCACCGACTGCTACCTGAAAGCTCATTCATAGCTTTAGCATACATCATGTCTCGACATAATAACCACAATGTTGACAAGATATATATAAAAAGCCGACAATGGCTCATAGTTCAATACTACAATAAATCTATAGATGGCAACACAATGGATCTTAGTATGCTGTATCTGACGATATAATACAACATTTTTACATACGTGAAGGAACATCAAGGTTATCTGTTATAACATTCAATATGACAAAGCTGCAAGTTGGTGAGCATAAACAATTGTACTTCCGTCTCCATTTGCAATATAGAGTCAAGCTTTTTTTTATTCAAGTATTTTAAATGTTTATTTTCTTTTAAATTAATTGCCGCATTGAGTAATTTTAAATTCAATTGTGTGACTATCACTATTCTGTTTTATTAATATTTTGTTTTTGCATTTAATAAATTCATTTTCTTTAACGTAATGCCTATTTGTTTCATAGTGGTTAGTAAATACCATCGGCAAATTCAACTACTCCTTATAAATAAATACTGAATGGTTAGTCAACTAAGTTACACTACGACCAGGGATAAGTGGTCTCGACTCTACTGCTGACTGCCGAGGATATATTTTATAAATTTCGATTCTCTGTCTTAAATAGGAATCTGGCGCTCAACAACTCATTATATCCTATTATATTATCACAGGTAAGGTCACACCACAGTGTATTTATTTATTCTTATCATGTTTGTTTATTAGAACCATTATAGTTGACACCACAGCGTTAAGGACTTTTTAAAAATGTTACATTTGGCGCTACAACGTCGGACACGAAAACCATTCGGTATTTAGGAGAGGAGTGTATGATTTCAGTGCAAATTGTCAGTGCTTTTGGGGGACAGTGAAGTGAGTGAATTTTGGAGGGTAATTTTATTGAGTGTGTTGTAAAATGCTTTCGGAAGAACAATTCAATAGGATCATGCAAATGATGGAGGAAGATCATCAGAATAATATGAGGATGTTAGATAAATGGACTATAGGTGAAAGCAGCATAAAGTCAGAAGAAATTGTAGTTGAAAACAGATTAGAGTCAATGGAGATTGTAGGTGAAAGCAGATTGGAATCGGAGGAGATCTTAGGTGAGGAACGGCAAGTAACGGAGATTTTAGGTGAAATCAGATTAGAATCAGACGAGAGTTTAGGTGAAAGTAGATTGGAATTAGGGGATATTGTAGGTGAAAGCAGATTGGAGGTAGAGGAGATTTTAGATGAAAGTAGCTTAGGTAAGGAACAGGAATCAGCGGAGATGATAGATGAAAGCAGGACAGCTATAGAAGAGACTATAGAACGTAGTGAAAAAGAAGTGGAGAAGATAACTGAAAAGATAGGGATAGAAGTAGGTAAGATAAAGAAAGTACTAGGCACTCAAGAAATTAAGATGCAGAAAATCTTAGTTGAAGAGGATATGCTGACTAGGGAAGAATTTAATGATGGTGTAGCGGAAATTAATGTGAAATTATTAGTGTCAGAGAAGCGTGCGTTAAGTCATAGTCAGAAGAACATAATTAGTAAACAGGTTAAGAGAGGAGAGAGATAGATAAGAGCAGAAGCAATAGTCCACGGCTAAAGAGAGCATTAAGTGATAGTAACGGAGAAATGAAAATGAAACCTAAAGGCAGATATTTTAGAAGTAAAATGAAAGAAAAGAGAATTGAGTTGATAGAGGGAAAAGAAAGAAAGAAAGAAAGAAAGAAAGATGAAGGAAAGAAAGAAAGCATATGATGTGCAGTGGCGTACTGAATTAGCCAGACTTGGGGGAGTGAGAGGGAAAAAACCTAAGTACTGTGTTGCTATGGATGAATGTAGTACAGAGGAAGTAGAAACTAATGTAACAAGGAAGGAAGAATGTGGAATTCTAGTTAAAGATAGAATTGAAGATGAATGTGGTAAGAACTGTGAAATGCCAGAGAAAGTAGTGATATAAATTTATATTACCGATAGTTACTGTTCCGTATGACTTAAATATTAAGTAATGAAGTTTAATATGATTTAACAGAGGTAGATAAGGAACCTGCTGTGAGTAATTTTAATTCAGTCGTGAAGTTAGGATGGTAAGGGGCGCGTAGTGCCTACGCTTATTGATTTAGATTGACTAAAATCATTTAATTTTGAAGACAGAGGTTGTCGTGCTATTGAGCAATTCAGGTAAGTTGAATGTGGGTCCTTAAACTGCAGGTAAGTTGAATGAAGTGAGAATTAAATTTAAAAAGTTGGGAAGATTATTACAAAGGTAAGTAATCGAAAGAAAGTAATAATTATTATGGCAACCATAATTATGAATATAATGGTAATAAAGATTTAATTCTAAAATGAGTAAAGATGATGTAGTACAGTGGTATAAAAATTAATGAGTTGAAGAATTAAGTATTGATTTAATAAAGAAGATTCAGTTGAGGACAGCGAGGTTGTCAGTGGATATATTTGAGAAATTTAGAAGTGGCTTAGAATAGTTGATGGTAATGCGTTGTATGAATTAACCAACATCAGGTTGAAATGAGGAAGTAGTAACTAATTAGGGCATTTGGTACTTGGTGACAGATATGTGTGTGTGTGCGTATGTGTGTATTTTCACGTAAATGGACGTGAGCTTGAAGAAGTAGGCCAACGAAGGTATAATGCCGTTGAGCAATGTGGTTTTAAGTTTTTGGTAAGATGCCAAATGGAGTTATAATGGAGGAAGTTTTGGTAAGATGCCAAATGAAGTTTTAAGAAGTTTTTTGGAGGATGAAGTAGGTCAGCGAGGTATATTCCGTTGAGCAATGAGTTTTTTTATGGTGTCTACGGGACTACGTGAAGTTAATGTTGGGAGGTTTTTTTAAGTATATATGGTTATACGCATACACAAGGTAATAAGAGATTACAAAGGTAAGATGGTCCAAGTTTTAGTTACAGTTACGCACGTTTCAAAGATATTACAAAGGCTTGTTATCGAGCTAAACTACTTTTAGTAAAAAAAAGTTACTAACGAATTAATTATGTGGTAGATTGTTGTCCTACACAGGTAAAAGTAAAGATAATAATAATAATTAGATGGTTGGCATAATATTTACTAGTATTGAAAGGAATTTATTATAATTTGAAGTTTTGAGGATTTTAAAGGTAAATCATTTTTTTTAGTAGACGAGAAATTAAGTTTTATTTATGTCATACGGAGTTAGTAAAGAGAAGAGCATTAATATTTTGAAGACAAGAGTAAGTTTGAAAGGTAAGTATACCTAAGGGGTAATAATGAAGATTCAATTAAAGGCAGGTGAAATTTACGCATTTAATTTGGTAGAGCAGAGAGTGTCTGAACTGTGTTACAACTCAGGACTTGCTTTATGAAGTGATTTTGGGAGAATATTTGCCAATTAGGAGTGTCGGTGTTATTGACTATCAACTGGAACACTGTCATTATTTTAGAAAGAAAATAGTTACGAAAACAGAGTGTGATGTTATTATTCCAAGGAGTTAGTCGAAGCATGAAAGATTTTTTAGCTGAAATTTAGGATGTTATTGGTCAGTAAGAGGTGACCTGTAACAGTACGAAGATGTGGGATTTTACCACGTATTGGAAGGTGGAAGAAGTATAGAAATGGTGACGAGTAATGTCACGATGAGTTTTGAGAGATTCTTGTATAGCAAGAATGAGCTATAGTCCAGGCAATCGAAGCATGTAAGGAAGTGTTGACGAGAAATGTCACAATAAGTTTTGAGAGAAAACTAAAGGGGGTTTTGAGGTATTCAGCAAGAAGTCAAATCATGAATAGACTAAGTTCAAAGTATAAGAGCATTAATATTTTGTGGAACGAAATATTTATTCCGAGGAGTTTGTCATGTGTTTTTGTGAAATAGTTTAGTGATATACGTAATTCAAGTATTGAGTAGTATTTTGTCCAAGTCTTAATCATTTTGTTGTAGTAGGTAAGAATGACGATGCAGTAAAGATATCTTGACGCTAAGTTAAATTTCATAAAGTGAACAAGAAGTCAGATTTTATGTTTATTGGTGATTTTGAAAATTCAAGTTATTGTTTTCGCGAAGTAGTGAAGAGGAATTATGGTTTTATGAGAAGTTAAGAAGTCGTGGAGACTTAGGAAGTATTAATTTGAAAGGAGGCGGCCGTGGCCTAAGAAAGAATTAAGCCACAAAGGTAGGTGAGTAGTAACTTGGATATTTAAGTGAACTGTTCATTAACTGCTTTAAGGTATTTCGATGTCATTATGTATTTGGGAAGTATTTACATGTATGACATATGCACTGAAATTGGAATTGCCTTAGGTATCTTGCTAAGTTATTTTTTTCTTCAATTATTGAAATTTTACTGCATTTGAGTAATCCCTTTATAGAGACGAAAGGAATATTGTGTTGTTTGCATATCGTGTGCTGTGATAGTTATAATGTGTTATTCAGCTGGTACGAGAACAATGTAATTCTACACCAGACTGACGAAAACTACGTTCACTAGACAAGAAACCAAAATTGTATGTCAAGCATACAATCACCACAATTATAAACGAGTGCAGCGCAGACATATATGTCAAAATTAGAAGTGAAGGGCATTTATGTATATTTTTACATCTCGATAATACATTATATAAAGAAGAAAATATGGAACATTTTGAACATAAAGAAGAATGCATGTATTCAAACGGAAAGTACTATGAACATTTTAAGAAATGATAGTACAAATATTTAAAGTGAAAAGAGTATATTTCTTGTATATTTTTGTGTATTGTTGAAGGGTATTTGTATGTTGTCTTTTTGGGGGTTATAATATTTATATTTATAGTTTTTTTATGTTGGATGTGGTAAGAGAAATAATGTTAAATGTCATTTAAATTTTTTATCTTAGGGGCGATTGTAACGATTCGATCCCATAGCTGTTATATTTATAGGGTTATTCATTTATCATGTTATTATTATTATTAATTAGTACATCCATGAGATGACTTTTATATCAGATGATTGTAAGCGGTTTTTTATTATTATAGTCAGACAGATTTTTATTAACAATTACTTGTAAAGAGACGAAGTATTATATATTGCAACAAGATTGGCAATAAGGACCAACCCTATGTGTCACAAACAGAACGACGCAGTAGTAATTTCACAACGGCAGGTAGCCATTGTCCCGGGATCTTAAAAACCCCAGAATGACGCAGAAAGTTATTTCACCACGGCAAACAGAGTCACTGTCATGGGATGCTAAGAATCACGTGCGCACCATCGAGTTCCTTCGAGAAGGAATATAACATTATATTTCACTCATGGTGCAACCAATACGTCACTACTTGAGCCAAGGTACGCGTCAATGAATGGACAAGTCCCAGGTAGAAGGGGTGACTTGACTATGAAGAGAGGGAAGTTGGGACACCACGTGACAAGGAAGATATAAGCTGTAACCCGCGTCTACAAGATTATTAGTGAACGACAAGTCATTAGTGACAGATTATTGAGAGGGAGCAGCGACTGAGGTCCACCGACTGCTACCTGAAAGCTCATTCATAGCTTTAGCATACATCATGTCTCGACATAATAACCACAATGTTGACAAGATATATATAAAAAGCCGACAATGGCTCATAGTTCAATACTACAATAAATCTATAGATGGCAACACAATGGATCGTAGTATGCTGTATCTGACGATATAATACAACATTTTTACATACGTGAAGGAACATCAAGGTTATCTGTTATAACATTCAATATGACAAAGCTGCAAGTTGGTGAGCATAAACAATTATTACTTCCGTCTCCATTTGCAATTTAGAGTCAAGCTTTTTTTTATTCAAGTATTTTAAATGTTTATTTTCTTTTAAATTAATTGCCGCATTGAGTAATTTTAAATTCAATTGTGTGACTATCACTATTCTGTTTTATTAATATTTTGTTTTTGCATTTAATAAATTCGTTTTCTTTAACGTAATGCCTATTTGTTTCATAGTGGTTAGTAAATACCATCGGCAAATTCAACTACTCCTTATAAATAAATACTGAATGGTTAGTCAACTAAGTTACACTACGACCAGGGGTAAGTGGTCTCGACTCTACTGCTGACTGCCGAGGATATATTTTATAAATTTCGATTCTCTGTCTTAAATAGGAATCTGGCGCTCAACAACTTATTATATCCTATTATATTATCACAGGTAAGGTCACACCACAGTGTATTTATTTATTCTTATCATGTTTGTTTATTAGAACCATTATAGTTGACACCACAGCGTTAAGGACTTTTTAAAAATGTTACAAAGTGTAAGGCAGTTCTACTATGCCTAAAGTAAAAACAACTACTAGTTGTCGTCTGTTGCAAAATTTTAAGATAATTTTACTTCTGATGGGAGCGTTCTGTTCTGCCAACCATGTGGGAAAGCAATTAAGGCTGAACAGCGATCTCAAGTTACACAACACTTCAAGGGCAAGTAACATATTGCCGCAGTTTCGCGTCTTCAGAATAAGTGTTTCGCGATAATCGTCGGTCATTTGTGATGGACAACCTGAGGATGTATCTCGTTGTGTATTGTAATGCTTCAGCAGTCAGTGAGACATAGAATAAATTGCATTCATGAGTACTGCATATTGTTTATATTCACTAAATTATAATTAAATATTTTTACTTTTGTCATATATTTTAGCTAATTTAAATACATTAAAAAAATATTTTCCCGATTTTAGCACCTACAAATCCGAGCCCTATTGATCAGTGATGTAGGTGGACCGACCACTCCCGCCCCCGCAAGGGCTCACAACTAGTGGGACGTGGGTTGGCGACCACGGGACCCCATCTGAGTCTGGCATTGCTTCCACTTACTTGTGACGGGCTCCTCTCTGTGATCTTTCCCCTCGACCTCCCTTGGTTAACTCTTGTTCTTTACCGATCCCGGCGGTATTAGGGTATCTGAGGCCTAGGGAGTCTTTCACTTTCCCGCCTTAATTGGCCCTTGTCTCATCTTTCCTGATCCCTCCTTCTTCGAGGGGTCAGACTTCTTGTTTTCTTTTCATGTTATCTCCTGCCTTCTGCTCAAGGCCCTCAAGGAGGCAGGGTGTATGTAGCCCCACCACTTCTGGTGCACCCTAGATATTGCCACAACCTCAGGGACCCACGGCTGGTGACTTCCGGAGTTTGCGAACCGAGGGCTTCCTGAGCTGGGTCCGGTTTTTATCTTTCCTCCATTGCCCTTGGGGCGGTCCCTCTCCTCTTTACCTTTAATCTCAGCCTTTCCTTCCAAGTCCTTCAATTCCCAATCGTGATGACTGACTGAAAAACATTAAATTTCATTCTTCGAGGGTTGAGGGCATTTCTTTTCCTCCTGTCCTTTATTTGCCTTATTCTCCTTTAGTTTTCCATTTCTTCTTCTAGGTAGTATGTAGGTTAGTAGCTAGTTTTAGTACTTTCATTTTCATCTTCACGATCACCCAAACCATCAGGGGCCGATAACCTAG
This sequence comes from Meconema thalassinum, assembly GCA_946902985.2. Lineage (NCBI taxonomy): Eukaryota > Metazoa > Arthropoda > Insecta > Orthoptera > Tettigoniidae > Meconema > Meconema thalassinum. The sequence goes on along the minus strand of OX336398.1, from coordinate 58,568,280 downwards.
ATGTTAAGCTCCTTAAAACAACAATTATCATCATCATCATCATCATCGCTTTACTTCCCCTCCAAAGGAAGGCATACTGCGGGATTTTTAACGCTCTTAAAATACCCGACGACTTCGGCCGGGTTTGAACCCGCGATCTTAGGCATAGGAACTCAGCATGCTAGCAACTACGCCATCGAAGCCGCGGTAAAATTATGATTATAATAACAACAATTTTATTGATGATTTGAACATCTATTGGTATCTCACCGCCTTTGTCGAGAATCTTACGGTGATTGGTCGATAGATATCGATTATATAACGACACACCTACAGCTCAGGTGTACGTATTCGCGGAAGACTTCGATACCCATGTTTTATTCAGCAAGTACAATATGCAAGATTCCTTCATATGGGCTCGTCTTAACAAAGATCTTGATGTATTCCATCAAGTCACTTGTCTTTGTCCAGCGCGGGCTTTGAACTTGTCTCCCGGAATATTTATGAATATATGTTAATTTTTCCACCCACAATTTCTATACATCATTATTGCCATAAAACATTATATATTTTATTTTTATTTTCAAGTATGCAGTAGGGTTTCGAATGAGGATCCATTCGCCTCACCCACCAACATCTGAAGTTATACGGGGCCAACATCGCATAGAACACAAGGCCAGAGGTTTGATCACAAAATAGAAAAATATAGTAGACAAATGGATAGATACATTAGATAGCTAAAACAGTAGACAAAAGGATTAAATGCATTGGGTAGATAAAAACAGTAGACAAAACGATGGATACATTGGGTGCGTTATAACGCCACTGTCGGCACCGGGATACGAACCTACGATCTCCCAAATTGCTGCACCTGCCCTCGAGGGTACATGCCTACGGCGCGTGGCAAGAACTAAAATATATAACAAAATTAATAGTTGAACGTACTGTAAGTGTTACTTATAAAAATATCCTTCAACCTTTAAAAGGCCTTAAAAATAAAGACCTGAGGATGTCCACCTGATGTACGAAACATGTCATCTAATTAAGCCCCCTTTTTGTAAAAGTGTGACTGGCTGCGTGGCTCAACGGTATCGTTCTCGCTTACTGTGCCCAAGGTTGTAGGATCGAATTCTGGCGCAGCCAGCTAGCATTTGAGGGTGGGTAAATGTGAGTAAGCTGTGTCAGTAGATTTACTGGCACGTTAAAGATCCCCTTCGGGGCAAAATTCCGACACCCTGGCATCTCTAAAACCCACTGTAGTTAAAAGGGACGTAAAACCAATAACATTATTACATGTAGAAGTGTGCCAAAGTTTGTATTTAACATTATGGCGTTTGAAGACAGTTTTCAGTGTTTCCTTAGTAAACAAATGTTTGGTGCTTTTCAGTCGGTCAACACGATTGAGATGGGTTATTCCCCAATCCTGAAAAAGACTACATCAGATTATCAAATACACCTGGACGACCAGTTTCGATCGTCAAGCGATCATCATCAGATCCATTACACTTTGGCTATAAATTTCTATGTCTGAAAATATGGGTGACAATATTTACAATATGTACACTTATTTCGTTGCAATTTCGCCAATATTTGTTAGTTGTGGTCTATGTGATGTTTTGTTGAGATATTAGATAAGGGATTAATAAGGGATTAATGTTATTGGATCAGGATGTACGATGTATCTTTTTCTTCAATAAACCGAGGCCGGCATTAACAGCAGTATTAAAGGTGTCGGGATATTCTCATTAGTCCGTTTGCGCTTAAAGAGGGCTTTTTAGCTTATGCGTGGAGAGTTTGAAACCAGGTCTATAATAGTTTAAGATTCTTCTGAATACAGTAACATACACCACCTTGGAGAGACTAGGCTTGGCAACTTACAGGTAGGCTACATTTGTACGAGGAACACATGACACTTAGGAATGCGAGAGAGGGAATATCCCAAAGAGATAGCGGACCCTCACACACAGGGATTTCCCTTCAGTCGAGTGCAGACAGTGACCAAGTTAACTGCTCTCAACAGGACCGCGCAAGACTCAGCCAGATAAGTAGCCTGTACAACACAATCTGAATAGACCATTAACAACAACCACATATTCACTCCAAACAAGCAAATCCTGGTGGTCAATCACCACTTCCAGTATCTCAACTAATACTGCAACTAATTAAGTGTTTACAGTATATTGTAAATATTTTCACCCGCTCTCTCGGACATAAACATTTTGTAGCCTAAGTGTAATGAAAAGGAATCTGTTGACATCGAATATAGATTTAGGTATTAGGAAGTCATTTTGAAAGCCTTTGTCTGGAGCGTGGTGCTCTGTGGAAGTGAAACTTGGACTATTGGTGCAGCAGAAAAGAGGAGAATTGAAGCGTTTGAAATGTGGTGTTACAGGAAATTGATGAAGATCAGACGGGTAGAGAGGGATACGATTGAAGAGGTATTAAGACGTGTGGGAGAGGAGAGATGTTTCTGGCGACTGCTAATGAAGAGAAGAGATAGGTTGGTAGGACACATACTAAGACACCCAGGAATAGCAAGCTTAGTTATGGAAGGAAGGGTTGAGGACAAGAACTGTAGGGGTAGACCTAGGTTACAGATTAACTCGGATGTAGGGTGTAGTAGCTATATAGAGATGAAACGATTAGCTCATGACAGGGAAGCATGCAGGGCTGCATCAAACCAGTCGAAAGAATGAAGACTCAAACAACAACAATCATGTTGACCGACTGAAAAGCACCAAACTTTTGTTTGTATTTAATTCATATCTTCTTTTTTTCAGGTTGGCAGGTGTGTGAGTATATAAGTGGCAATTTAATTGGGCACATTAAAGTGTTGACTAGCGGCTTCGGTGGCGTAGTGGGTAGCATGCTGAACTGATGTGCCCAAGATAGCGGGTTCAAACCCGGTCAAAGTCGTCGGATTTTTTAAGAGCGTTAAAATTCTTCAGTATGCCTTCCTTTGGAGGGGAAGTAAAGTCGGCGGTCCCATGTCATAGATTTATGGCATGTAAAAGATCCTTCCACAGACTAAACTTGTGTGAAGCTAAATTTCTAGGTTAGATTTCGTTGGAACGCTCTAACAAAGTTCCAACGTTCACCACTAGGTATCACTGACATCTTGTAGCGAAAGTTGGAACTACTTGAAATTGAACGGAACTTGTAACTCACCCTGTGGGTGTCCGCTAGAAGCAGCTACAGCCTCATGTCCTCGGACACTCCCGGCACTAAAAGCCATACGCTAAATAAATAACGAGTGGCTGACTAGATTATGAATGTTGACACAGTTTGTACTGAACATTCCCGAGTATGACTAAGAGCACATTCCTGAGGAAATTACAAGTATGTACCCATATTATTATTTGTGGTTTCCACTCATTAGAACAGGTGTTAAGGTGTGGAGGTTCATATCCCAACAGTACTCGGTTCGTTGCTCCTCAGTCACGCAAGAAGCCATAATGATCCGCTTGTCAGCTGGGCGGTCAACCCTCGGGCAGTGTTTACAATGACCGCCAACACAAGATGGTAACTGTTGGAGGTTATCGGCCCCTTTTTTAATTTTTTTTAATATCGTATGGCCTCGTGTGCCGGTTGCAAGCTTTGTTATTTGACACCCAGAGGGCAGCTTGCATGTCGAATTTTGTTGTTCCTTGAAGCGCTATGAAAGTCAAGGAGGTTAGATATCTAAGCTCCTTGACACTACAGCGCTTTCTAGTAGAGAAATGAGGAACTTTGTGTTAGTGGAAAATACCAAGATTAACTTTGCCATTATGAACACGGCCTACTGAATTCAAATGGGTTCTTTAACATGCCAACAACGTATGACATGCGTGTCGTAATTTTTGCTGCCTTTCAAAAATCACTTACCACGGCCAGGAGCGAACCTGCAAGCTTGGGGGGTTGGTAGTCCGACACTATAATTACTCACACACCGTGGGAAGTTAACATCTAGGTTATCGGCCCCTAATGGTTTGAGTGATAGTGAAAGATGAGATGAGAATGATAACTATAGCTAATCCTAACTACAGACTTACAAACTAGAAAAAGAAATGGTAAACAAATAAAGGATAAGACAGGAAGAAAAGAAATGCCCTCAACCCTCGAAAAATGAGGATTGAGGGACTTGGAAGGAAGGAGAGCCTTGAAAGGCAGATAGGAAATGGGGGGGGGGGGGGGGAGAGAGGGCCCACCTCAAAGTCAGAGGAAAAAGGGAACAAGACAGACCTTGCTCAGAAAACCCTCGGGATCGCCAACTCCCGAACTCACCAGCCGTGAGCCCCTGAGGGTGTAGCAATTTCCAGGGTGCACCAGAAGTCGTGGGCTAAATACACCCTGCCTCCTTAAGGGCCTTGAGCAGAAGCCAGGAGGAAAAAGGAAATGGAACAGAAGGCTGACCCCTCGCAGAAGGAGGGTATCAAAAGAGATGAGACAAGGGCCAATTAAGGCGGAAAAGGAAGAGACTCCCTAGGCCTCGGATACCCTAATACCGTCGGGGTCGGAAGAAAACACGAGTTGACCAAGAGAGGTCTACAGGGAATATAAAGGAGAGGAGCCCGGCACAAGTAAGTGCAATGCTGGACTCAGCTGCGGTCCCGTGGTCGCCAACAGATGTGAGCCCCCTGGGGGGATGAGAACAAGAACTACTTTCTACACTAACGGGGAGTTACACGTTACTAATTACATAAAAGGTAACGAAGATGTTCCTCGTTACTTTTTCAAGACCTTTGTAATCTGGATACATGAAACGGGTAGAGGGTGAACATTGGAGAATAACCTTTAAACAAAGCGGGCCCGAGGGCTTGCGACTAGATTGTCGTCAAACAATGTGTGTGGAATCTATCTGAAAACTTGCATTATTATAGTGACCGTAGACTACTAGTAGATTGGGAAGGAGCCATATACTTTTGGAAACCCGCTTCTAGCAGGATACGAACCCACCACTCTTCTCAACTGTCCTCTAGACTCTAACATATATGACAGAACGGGATATCAATTGTGTTTGTTTGTTTGTCCGGCTGTATATATGTGCGTTTGTCTATTTTTGTCTGTCTGTTTGTATGTTTGCATATTTGTCTGTCTGTCTGTCCAGCTGTCTTTATATGTGCTTGTCTATTTTTAGCCTATTTTCATTTTATGAAAAAATAGGCTTATGAGATCACCTTTTGCCCGTGTGTGTGTGTGTGTGTGTGTGTGTCCTAATACAATCTAAACGGCTGGAGGGATTTCAATGAAACTCGGTAAGATCATAGCACCATTCTGCCCGACCCTGGCCGTGCCCTTCAAACTTTATTGTGTCTCACCAATCCAACATGGCGGCTGTGCGAAATATTTCACCAGCATTCAGTATCTCCGAAACTATTTCAGATATCACCCTGAAATTTTGTACGGTGATAAAGGGAACTACTAGAAGTTCATCTATGGGACTTTCATAAACCTGGTGACTACAAAACCAACATGGCGGCCAAGCGAAGTTGAGACTTTTGAATAGAATTTTCACGCGATTTAACCATCCAAACGTAATGAAACTTGGTACAGCAAATATTTATACACAGTGTAATGCATCGGCGTCCTATTTAGTTGAATTGTATACATAACCTCAAAATGGCGGCTGTGCGAAATATTTCACTGGCATTCTATTACTACGAAACTATTACAGATATCACCCTGAAATTTTGTACGGTGATAAAGGGCACTGCTAAACGTTTATTTATTAACTTTCAAAAACCTGTAAAGTACAAGACGAACATGGCGGCCATGCGAAGTTGAAACATTTTAAAAGACTTTTCTCGTGATTTAACCATCTGAGCGCAGTGAAATGTGGTACAATAATTGATTATATATATTGTAATGCAGTGGCATCTAATTTAGTTCAATGTTTTACATAACCTCAAGATGGCGGCTGTGCGAAATTTTAAAATTAAGTTTTTATTTCTTGTGTCGTGTAATCATGCGATCGAAGTGAAAGCTTGAATAATGAAGCTACGCAATAATTTGCCTTTAATGGTACATAACTCTATGGCCTATACATATAACACTCCAAAATGGCGAGCATCCGAAATATTTTGACGGATCTCAATATCTACGAATCTTTTACAGCAATCAAACTGATTTTTTTTATGTTGATAGAGGCAATTAACATGAGTAGGATATATGAAAATAGGCTGCATAGTTCTTCACGGAACTACTTGTTGAATGAGTATGTTTGTCTGGCTGTCCGGCTGTCTATATATGTGTTTGTCTATATTTTGTTTGTTTGTCGTGTGTTTGGCTGTGAACCTTATTTTTATAGAAAACCAAGCTTATAGACAAGTTAACCTCACTATCATAAGTCACGCGACCTCATCTTTTACGTGGAGTCCGAAGCACAGGACAAAGTATCTCGGTCAACATGACCGCTGCGCCTTTACGACTGGTTAACGTGGGCCTGATGTATGTTGGCCAAGGTGTTTCCTCTTCTCTACTTCAAATTGTATCATCAATCTTAGCTGCCCTCACACGTAACGACCGCTTTGTCTTGAGTGAACTGTTATACAGACCGCAATGACTTAGACAGATCTCGTGGCCGGGAGCAAACCAGCCGCACTAAGTTCCCAAGAGAAGGCGCTAATGTCGATAAACATTGGCCAGTTGCTATGGAAACACTGCTCACGCCTTCGTGTTCCCTCTCTTTGGCTTTGCTTTTGAAAGCGCCATTGTAGAAATGTTGAGGACAAGATGTATTCAGTCAAACAACGGTGTTTTTTAAAATTTATTTACTGGCACGATAAAGATCCCCTCCGGGGGAAAATTCCGGCACCCCGGCGTCTCTAAAAGCCACAGTAGTTAAAAGGAACTTAAAACAAATAACTGTTACGGCTGTGAGTTTGTTTCGTCGCCTCGCCGCATGAGTCACAGCTGCCCCGGGCTGTGCTCTGCCTCAGTGTATTACGTGCGCCTTACGCAACGGGCTGTGCGGACAAAGGGATGGTCCAGAATATTCGTGACCCAGCCAGTGATGGAAATCTCGAGAAGCCGTGAATCCTGGACGGGTCTAGAAGCATTTATTGAGTCGCCAAGCTGCTATATAAGAGCGACCTGGCAAGCGAGGTGGACAGTGTTTTTCGAGCTAGTGCGAGCTTTTACCTGAGCGACAGTTGTGGGTGAAGGAGTGTGAAGCCTACGGAGAAACTGTGTCTTGAGCGAGTGTGTTTTCCAGTGCAGCAGAGGTTAGTGTGGTGAATTGCGAAAACACCGGGGGCTGTCTCCCTAGCCAGCGGACAGCGAAGCAGAGTGAAGTGGTGAGTGACTGGTTGTCGTAAATAACTGTAGCTTGCGTATTCAAGGAAGTGTTGCAGGTAGTTCTATCGAGGCCACCGGTCTCATTAGGAGGGATTAACTTCTGTGGCTTCTTGACAAGTGAAAGGCAAGTGTTCCCTACGAGAGGAAACTAGAGTGAGATACTAATTGCTTGTATTTGCTATTTGTGTAGTGTATCTTTCTGGCTCGCAATAAAGCTAATACGTTTCTTTAAAGGAATAATTTGTGTTTTGCTTTCTACCCACCGTAATCCAGTTAACGGAAGTGCCACTAAGGGGTGGCACGTTACATAACATTATATTACAGTATCTACAATAATTTTATTAATGCAGCCAATGGACGGGTCAGGGAAGGGATATTGGACGGAAATCGGCCGTGGACCTATTGAAAGGAACCGTATCAGCATTTGCCTGGTGGTGAAAATGGGAAACCACGAAAACCATTTTCAGGACGGCCGAGGTGGGATTCGAACCCACGCATATTACAGTATCTATGAAATGCTGTTTTTATACCATATTCCCTACATTTCTGTTCAAGCTTGTAAGCTTGCAATGGAGTCTGTCAATACAACCAGACCATTTATTGGTCATCAAATATCTAACACTCAATCCACTGTTTGTTTCCCCAAAGATTACTAAGGAACTGCACAGTTGGTATTTCTAGGCGCCAGCTATCAAGTAAGGAATGTGAGGAGAGTTCCCTGATAAACACGTCAAAAAGAAAATGGATTTTCTCTTTAATTTTCCAGGAAGTAAATGATGACGTTAATTATAAAGGTGTCATGATTACTGAATTATGATTCAGTTTAGGGAATTTATCATCCGGCCATTACAATCATCTGACTGTTACGACGTGGAGAAGAGAAATCATTGAGTTTCAATTTTACGGTCTATAATGACCATGTTTGTAGTGATGGGTGACAAGTGGTAAGGTTACATTGTTAGTAACTTATTTAAGGTGACGTGGACTATAATCACCATGTTTGTAGTGATGGGGGACAAGTGGTAAGGTTACATTGTTAGTAACTTATTTAAGGTGACGCGGTCTATAATCACCATGTTTGTAGTGATGGGGGACAAGTGGTAAGGTTACATTGTTAGTAACTTATTTAAGGTGACGTGGACTATAATCACCATGTTTGTAGTGATGGGGGACAAGTGGTAAGGTTACATTGTTAGTAACTTATTTAAGGTGACGTGGACTATAATCACCATGTTTGTAGTGATGGGGGACAAGTGGTAAGGTTACATTGTTAGTAACTTATTTAAGGTGACGCGGTCTATAATCACCATGTTTGTAGTGATGGGGGACAAGTGGTAAGGTTACATTGTTAGTAACTTATTTAAGGTGACGTGGACTATAATCGCCATGTTTGTACTGATGGGGGACAAGTGGTAAGGTTACATTGTTAGTAACTTATTTAAGGTGACGTGGACTATAATCACCATGTTTGTAGTGATGGGGGACAAGTGGTAAGGTTACATTGTTAGTAACTTATTTAAGGTGACGTGGACTATAATCGCCATGTTTGTAGTGATGGGGGACAAGTGGTAAGGTTACATTGTTAGTAACTTATTTAAGGTGACGTGGACTATAATCACCATGTTTGTAGTGATGGGGGACAAGTGGTAAGGTTACATTGTTAGTAACTTATTTAAGGTGACGTGGACTATAATCACCATGTTTGTAGTGATGGGGGACAAATGGTAAGGTTACATTGTTAGTAACTTATTTAAGGTGACGTGGACTATAATCACCATGTTTGTAGTGATGGGGGACAAGTGGTAAGGTTACATTGTTAGTAACTTATTTAAGGTGACGTGGACTATAATCGCCATGTTAGTATTGATGGGGGACAAGTGGTAAGGTTACATTGTTAGTAACTTATTTAAGGTGACGTGGACTATAATCGCCATGTTTGTACTGATGGGGGACAAGTGGTAAGGTTACATTGTTAGTAACTTATTTAAAGGTTACGTGGACTATAATCACCATGTTTGTAGTGATGGGGGACAAGTGGTAAGGTTACATTGTTAGTAACTTATTTAAGGTGACGTGGACTATAATCACCATGTTTGTAGTGATGGGGGACAAGTGGTAAGGTTACATTGTTAGTAACTTATTTAAGGTGACGTGGACTATAATCACCATATTTGTAGTGATGGGGGACAAGTGGTAAGGTTACATTGTTAGTAACTTATTTAAGGTGACGTGGACTATAATCGCCATGTTTGTACTGATGGGGGACAAGTGGTAAGGTTACATTGTTAGTAACTTATTTAAGGTGACGTGGACTATAATCGCCATGTTTGTACTGATGGGGGACAAGTGGTAAGGTTACATTGTTAGTAACTTATTTAAGGCGACGTGGACTATAATCACCATGTTTGTAGTGATGGGGGACAAGTGGTAAGGTTACATTGTTAGTAACTTATTTAAGGTGACGTGGACTATAATCACCATGTTTGTAGTGATGGGGGACAAGTGGTAAGGTTACATTGTTAGTAACTTATTTAAGGTGACGTGGACTATAATCGCCATGTTTGTAGTGATGGGGGACAAGTGGTAAGTTTACATTGTTAGTAACTTATTTAAGGTGACGTGGACTATAATCACCATGTTTGTAGTGATGGGGGACAAATGGTAAGGTTACATTGTTAGTAACTTATTTAAGGTGACGTGGACTATAATCACCATGTTTGTAGTGATGGGGGACAAGTGGTAAGGTTACATTGTTAGTAACTTATTTAAGGTGACGTGGACTATAATCACCATATTTGTAGTGATGGGGGACAAGTGGTAAGGTTACATTGTTAGTAACTTATTTAAGGTGACGCGGACTATAATCACCATATTTGTAGTGATGGGGGACAAGTGGTAAGGTTACATTGTTAGTAACTTATTTAAGGTGACGTGGACTATAATCGCCATGTTTGTACTGATGGGGGACAAGTGGTAAGGTTACATTGTTAGTGACTTATTTAAGGTGACGTGGACTATAATCACCATGTTTGTAGTGATGGGGGACAAGTGGTAAGGTTACATTGTTAGTAACTTATTTAAGGTGACGTGGACTATAATCGCCATGTTTGTAGTGATGGGGGACAAGTGGTAAGGTTACATTGTTAGTAACTTATTTAAGGTGACGTGGACTATAATCACCATGTTTGTAGTGATGGGGGACAAGTGGTAAGGTTACATTGTTAGTAACTTATTTAAGGTGACGTGGACTATAATCACCATGTTTGTAGTGATGGGGGACAAATGGTAAGGTTACATTGTTAGTAACTTATTTAAGGTGACGTGGACTATAATCACCATGTTTGTAGTGATGGGGGACAAGTGGTAAGGTTACATTGTTAGTAACTTATTTAAGGTGACGTGGACTATAATCGCCATGTTTGTATTGATGGGGGACAAGTGGTAAGGTTACATTGTTAGTAACTTATTTAAGGTGACGTGGACTATAATCGCCATGTTTGTACTGATGGGGGACAAGTGGTAAGGTTACATTGTTAGTAACTTATTTAAGGTGACGTGGACTATAATCGCCATGTTTGTACTGATGGGGGACAAGTGGTAAGGTTACATTGTTAGTAACTTATTTAAGGTGACGTGGACTATAATCACCATGTTTGTAGTGATGGGGGACAAGTGGTAAGGTTACATTGTTAGTAACTTATTTAAGGTGACGTGGACTATAATCGCCATGTTTGTACTGATGGGGGACAAGTGGTAAGGTTACATTGTTAGTAACTTATTTAAGGTGAAGTGGACTATAATCACCATGTTTGTAGTAATGGGGGACAAGTGGTAAGGTTACATTGTTAGTAACTTATTTAAGGTGACGTGGACTATAATCGCCATGTTTGTAGTGATGGGGGACAAGTGGTAAGTTTACAATTTTAGTAACTTATTTAAGGTGACGTGGACTATAATCACCATGTTTGTAGTGATGGGGGACAAATGGTAAGGTTACATTGTTAGTAACTTATTTAAGGTGACGTGGACTATAATCACCATGTTTGTAGTGATGGGGGACAAGTGGTAAGGTTACATTGTTAGTAACTTATTTAAGGTGACGTGGACTATAATCACCATATTTGTAGTGATGGGGGACAAGTGGTAAGGTTACATTGTTAGTAACTTATTTAAGGTGACGCGGACTATAATCACCATATTTGTAGTGATGGGGGACAAGTGGTAAGGTTACATTGTTAGTAACTTATTTAAGGTGACGTGGACTATAATCGCCATGTTTGTGGTGATGGGGGACAAGTGGTAAGGTTACATTGTTAGTAACTTATTTAAGGTGACGTGGACTATTATCGCCATGTTTGTACTGATGGGGGACAAGTCGTAAGGTTACATTGTTAGTAACTTATTTATGGTGACGTGGACTATAATCGCCATGTTTGTAGTGATGGGGGACAAGTCGTAAGGTTACATTGTTAGTAACTTATTTAAGGTGAAGTGGACTATAATCACCATGTTTGTAGTAATGGGGGACAAGTGGTAAGGTTACATTGTTAGTAACTTATTTAAGGTGACGTGGACTATAATCGCCATGTTTGTAGTGATGGGGGACAAGTCGTAAGGTTACATTGTTAGTAACTTATTTATGGTTACGTGGACTATAATCGCCATGTTTGTAGTGATGGGGGACAAGTCGTAAGGTTACATTGTTAGTAACTTATTTAAGGTGAAGTGGACTATAATCACCATGTTTGTAGTAATGGGGGACAAGTGGTAAGGTTACATTGTTAGTAACTTATTTAAAGCGATATGTCCCGGGTATGACGTTAAACTGCGGCCGACCGAGTGACCATCGGTATAAGTGGTCTCCCTCGTTCAAGCGTGGAGGAGGTAAAGGGCACTCTCTTGTCCTTGGGGTGAGAAATCACCCCTAAAGGCGGATGAACGAACACGGAATCGTCAACGGCATAGAATGCAGAAGGCAACGGGAAACCACTGCATTAAGGATCCTCTGGATATCCCAAGGAATAGCGGCTCATGTCATGAAACCTGTACTCGTAAAATGTTCCGGATTAGCCCCGCGATCGGATCTCCGGGCGGGGTGTGCTTGTACAAGTGCTCAATGTAGGAGACGCATTGCAACATGGAATGTTCGATCACTTTTACAATGTGGAAAGCTGGAAAACCTAAAGCTTGAGATTGGAAGGATGAATGTAGATGTGTTAGGAATAGCCGAAGTGAGGTGGCCTGATAATGGAGATTTTTGGAGTGGAGATTACAGGATAATCCACACTATTATGGACAAACCTGGAGAGGGAGGAGTAGGAGTGGTGCTGACAAAGGAAATGGGTCACCGAGTTAAAGGATACGTTCAGCAGAGTGGAAGACTGATTTTAGTGAAATTAGATACTAAACCAAGGGACACCGTGATCATTCAAGTCTACATGCCAACCACTGCCCACGAAGATGAAGAAGTGGAAAGAGTGTACGATGATCTGACAGAATTAATCAAAGGTGTTAAAGGAGATGAGGATCTGATAATCCTTGGAGACTGGAATGCTGTTATTGGAGAGGGTAAAGATGGAGTGGCTGTGGGCCAATTTGGGCTTGGCACACGGAACGATCGAGGAAACCGTTTATTGGAATTCTGTGCTTACAATCAGCTGGTGGTTGCAAATACATTATTTCAACACCATGCACGAAGACGTTATACTTGGACAATGCCAGGCGGTGGGAATAGATTTCAAATTGATTACATTTTAGTTAAGCAGAGATTTAAGACACAACTGAAGGACTGTAGAAGCTGCCCTGGCCCAGATATTGGTAGTGACCACAACATGGTTTTGAGCGAATGCCAACTAAAACTGAAGAAACTGAAAAGGAAGAACAGTCGAAAATGGAATACCGAAGCTCTCCGAGATCAAAACCTTGCTATAGATTTTAAGAAGAAGACAGATGAACTTCTAGCAGACATATCATCAATAGACTTAGGAAGTATGGAGAATAAATGGAATGCTTGGAAGGGAAGTGTTCTAACAGCAGCAACAGATGTTGTGGGAAAGCCGAAAGCACAGAACAGGAAAGCCTGGATAACAAATGAAATCATTGAGAAGATAGACACAAGAAGAAAGTTTAAGAACTCTGCGACTAAAGAAGGGCAACAACTATACAGGAAATTGAGAAACGAAATAAATCGAGAGACGAAGGCAGCCAGAGAAAAATTTCTGGAATTGCAATGCATGGAAGTAGAAGAACTAGTTAAGAATCACAAATTTGAGACAGCGTTTCAAGTGGTCAAAAGGTTCTTCGGGGACAAGAGGATTAGGTGCAATGTACTGAAGACAGATGATGGAGAACTGGTGTATGAAGATTCTGAAATTGGCTCAAAATGGAAAGAATACATTGAGAATTTATACGGAGGAAAACATACACCTTGTGAAATACTAAAAAATGAAGAGCTGGTAGATAAAGAAGAAGAGGGAGATGAAATACTCCTGGATGAATTTAATCAAGCAATGGAAAGGCTGAAAAACGGAAAGGCATCCGGGGTTGATGATATACCAGCAGAGCTGATAAAAGCCACTGGAGACAATGTGAAGAAAGCCCTATTTGATCTGATTTGTGAAATGTATAACACGGGACATATCCCATCGGACTTTAGGAAATGTGTCATAGTGCCCATTCCAAAGAAATCATCTGCTAATAGATGTGACCAATATCGCACATTAAGCCTTGTAACCCATGCTTCTAAAATACTCACCAGCATTATCTTGAAACGCATTGAAGGAAAGGTAGAGTTGGAGTTGACAGAAGATCAATTTGGATTCAGGAAGGGTAGAGGGACTCGAGAAGCAATCCTAGCTTTAAGAATGATTATAGAGAAACGACTAAGAAAAGATATGGATACATTCATTGCTTTCGTAGACCTGGAGAAGGCATTTGATAAGGTTGAGTGGAATAGACTATTCATGGTGTTGAAAGAACTGGGTGTTAAGTACAAGGACAGGAGGACAATTTGGAAATTGTATGAAGACGAGATAGCCGTTATACGATGTGGAGATTCCTCAACAGAGGCCAACATTAAGCAAGGAGTTCGGCAAGGTTGTTCACTTTCACCAATTCTTTTTAATGCATACATCTAAAAATCAATAGATGAAGTAAATGATAATTTGCCAATGACTGGAGGTCTCAAGATTCAAGGAGAAAGAATTACCATGCTTCGCTTTGCGGATGATATCGCAGTCCTGGCAGAAAACGAAGATGATCTGAATTATGCATTAGCAGAAATGGAATCCACCTTTAACAAATATAACATGAAGATCAACAAAATGAAAACCAAAGTTCTTCTCTGTAGCCGGCAGTATGAACCTCCTCGTTGTACTTTAAATGGAGAACAGCTGACAAATGTACAGGAGTTCACTTACCTTGGTAGCAAAATAACAGCAGATGGAAGAAGTAGAAGAGAAATAGTCAGCCGCATCAACCAAGCCAAAATAGCATTCAAGAAGAAAGGAAAACTCTTTACATGCAAAAACATTAGTATGAGCCTCAGGAAACGTCTTGTGAAGATATATGTGTGGAGCGTACTGTTGTATGGTAGTGAAACCTGGACTCTTAGCTTGGCTGATAAAAAACGAATAGTAGCCTTTGAAATGTGGTGCTACAGGAAAATACTAAAAATTCCATGGGTGGACAAAATCAGTAATGAAGAAACGCTGAAGAGGATTGGAGAGAAGCCATGTTTATGGAATATGCTTACTCACCGAAGAGACAATTGGATTGGACATATCTTGAGGCATGAAAGTCTTCTGCACACAATACTGGAGGGTAATGTTGAAGGAAAGAACTGTAGAGGTAGACCACGGCTGGGATACATAAAACAAATCATTCACGACAAAGGTTGTGATAATTACTTGGACTTGAAGAGACTAGCCACAGACCGGAGTTCATGGAAAGCTGCTACAAACCAATCTTCGGATTGAACACCACAGAAGAAGAAAAAGGACTATAATCACCATGTTTGTAGTGATGGGGGACAAGTGGTAAGGTTACATTGTTAGTAACTTATTTAAGGTGGCGTGTACTATAATCACCATATGTGTAGTGATGGGGACAAGTGGTAAGGTTACATTGTTAGTAACTTATTTAAGGTGGCGTGTACTATAATCACCATATGTGTAGTGATGGGGACAAGTGGTAAGGTTACATTGTTGGTAACTTATTTAAGGTGGCGTGGACTATAATCACCATATGTGTAGTGATGGGGACAAGTGGTAAGGTTACATTGTTAGTAACCTATTTAAGGTGACGTGGACTATAATCTCCATGTTTGTAGTGATGGGGGACAAGTGGTAAGGTTACATTGTTAGTAACTTATTTAAGGTGGCGTGTACTATAATCACCATATGTGTAGTGATGGGGACAAGTGGTAAGGTTACATTGTTAGTAACTTATTTAAGGTGGCGTGTACTATAATCACCATATGTGTAGTGATGGGGACAAGTGGTAAGGTTACATTGTTGGTAACTTATTTAAGGTGGCGTGGACTATAATCACCATATGTGTAGTGATGGGGACAAGTGGTAAGGTTACATTGTTAGTAACCTATTTAAGGTGACGTGGACTATAATCTCCATGTTTGTAGTGATGGGGGACAAGTGGTAAGGTTACATTGTTAGTAACTTATTTAAGGTGGCGTGTACTATAATCACCATATGTGTAGTGATGGGGACAAGTGGTAAGGTTACATTGTTAGTAACTTATTTAAGGTGGCGTGTACTATAATCACCATATGTGTAGTGATGGGGACAAGTGGTAAGGTTACATTGTTAGTAACTTATTTAAGGTGGCGTGTACTATAATCACCATATGTGTAGTGATGGGGACAAGTGGTAAGGTTACATTGTTGGTAACTTATTTAAGGTGATGTGGACTATAATCACCATGTTTGTAGTGATGGGGGACAAGTAATAAGGTTAAATTGTTAGTAACTTATTTACGGTGACGTGGACTATAATCACCATGCTTGTAGTGATGGGGGACAAGTGGTAAGGTTACATTGTTAGTAACTTATTTAACAGTAGATTACTCAAACATGAAGGTATTTTGCGATGATTAGCAGTGTGGAGTAAAACTAACAATTCAAAGTGCCGTATATATAATGTAAGTCCCGAATGCAATTATTTGTGTCAAGAGGAGGAGGATTGAATTTGATGTCCTCTTTCAATTACCACTCGTAAAAACATTCCCTAGGCTTTAAATAGACTAACAGAAAATCTGGATGTCAGCAAGTGTCAAAGAAGTTACTGGGGCAGAGGATATATTGGAGGTATGCAGACTATTTCTGTTCTGGCGGCGACCCTGAGAAAAGACCCTTTACTCCAGGCGGGCGGTGTCCCCAGTGAAAAGCTGAAGAATTTACGTACAAATGTGTTGTTGACTGTGTGGGCTGGTTTTCCGGACGTGACATTACTCGTTGCAGTATGTAAGAGAGAGTGTGTGAGTCAGTACAACACGTCGCGGTACACGTGCTCTGGGGTGTGTGTCATAGCACAGCGCCATGCCGGCATCAACGTGAATACCTTCCTTCCTACACATACACCAGTGGCGAATCTATTAGTTCTCGAATGGGTAAGCAAGAAAACCTGGTAAAACTGAACGAGACCTAATCTTGGGGGGAATTATTCAACTACGGTGCGGTACTGAAATTAGTCAAAATACCTGTAGTAAATTCTATTCCCAAGGTCGCGGGTTCAAACCCGGCCGAAGTCGTCGGATTTTTAAGAGCGTTAAAAATCCCTCAGTATGTCTTCCTTCGGAGGGGATGTAAAGCCGGCGGGCCCATGTCATAGATCTATGGCATGATAAAGAACCTTCCACTAACTACACTTGTGTGAAGCTAAATTATAGGTTAGATTTGACCAACCAACCTGTGGTAATGGTCGGGGGGAAATCTGGAAACGATGTAGTTTAATCCTCCGCTGTCTATAACCCACCCACCATCCTCTTTTTTCATCACGACTTATACAGGATGTATCAGTGATGATGTTACAAACTTTCAGGGATGATTGAGGAATGGATCAATGTGGATAGGTTGGTTGATTCCTCAGTTTAGGGGCTGCGACAACGCGGCCATGTAACCCCGTGTACTTTGGGTGTGTGTGTAGAATCTGTCTGATAACCGGTGTTAATTGTGATGGCTGTATTAGTGTGTGTCATCTGTTTTTAATTCAAGTACGGACTGCAGACATTCGATTTTCAAGTAGTTCCAACGTTTGCTGACAAACGCCACCGTCAACGACCAACTAGTTCTGAACTTGGTTACTGGATGACACCGCAGTCGGCACCTACGAGCGTTAGTCAAATCTAACCTATAATTTAGCTTCACACAAGTGTATTAGTGGAAGGTTCTTTTTAATGCCATAAATCTATGACATGGGACGCCGGCTTTACTTCCCCTCCGAAGGAAGGCATACTGAGGGATTTTAACGCTCTTAAAAGAGAATCCGCTATCTTGGGCTCACCGAAGCCGCTAGTTGTGCCCTGAAGGTCATTACCTCAGTAGCTTCCATATAATCACAGCCATGAATGAGACTGAGACATCGGTGAAAAGCCTCATTTTACTCTTGCCTGTGCCAAAATACTGCATCCATCAAGAGCTTGTAAACAGCCCAAATTCATCACCTTTAGTGTTATCTGACTACGGAGCTGGTCTTTCCACCGGGCGAAGCCTGGTACTACTGCTAGTATACAGTATCTATACTAATATTCATTTTCATTCATATTCGTTTACCCTCCAGTTTGGTGGAACCCACGGACTCACCGAGGGAACTCACCACTACCGCCTCTACGGGCAGTGTCCTAGAGCTGGGAACATCTAATCGGAGTGGATACAACTGGTGAGGTGTGATTGGCACCTCGCCCAGGCGGCCGCACCTGCAAAGCGAACAGGGGCCTCATGAGGGAAGGTAATGGTTGGTCAGGATGGATAGGCAAGGAAGAGGGAAGGAGGCGGCCGTGGCCTTGAAGAAGGCACCATCCCGGCATTTGCCCGAAGACGAAGTGAGAAAACACGGAAAACCACTTCGAGGATGGCTGAGGTGGGAATCGAACCCCCTCTATTCATTTGGAACACCCGAGGCTGAGTAGACCCCGTTCCAGTCCTCATACCACTTTTCAAATTTCGTGGCAGAGCCGGGAATCGAACCCAGGACCTCCGGGGCGGCAGCTAACCATGCTGACCGCTACGCTACGGAGGCGACCTAATTCTTATTATTCTTATATTATTATTCATTTCGTTCTAGTCCATACATTGAACATCGAGTTCGCCCTTATTAATATCGGTGGCGTAGTCGGTACCATGCTGAACTGCTATGCCCAAGATAGCGGGTTCAAACCCGGCCGAAGTCGTCGGATTTTTTAAGAGCGTTAAAAATCCTTCAGTATGCCTTCCTTCGGAGGGGAAGTAAAGCCGGGGGTCCCATGTCATAGATTTATGGCATGTAAAAGATCCTTTTACAGACTAAACTTGTGTAAAGCAAAATTTGTTAGGTTAGATTTCGTCAGAACGCTCTATCAAAGTTCCAACGTTCACCACTAGGTATCATTGATATCTGGTGGCGAAAGTTGAAACTACTTGAAATTGAACGGAACTTGTAACTCACCCTTTAGGGTGTCCGCTGGAAGCAGCTACAGACTCAGGCGAGCCGAACATGTCCTCGGACACTCCCGGCACTAAAAGCCATACGATAAATAATAAATATCCAGATCACCTCATAAATAGCCAGATTCAAGAGGAATAGTTCAATAATACCTAAGTCTATTGTTGCCTGGCAATGTGGGCTGCATCACGTTGTCCTACCAATGTTCTGGTGCAGAATTGCGAGCTGCTTATAAATTGCAGTCACGGGGAGTCATTAATGCAAAACGATTTCTTAGGCCCCTTAAAACAGTTATCATCATGACAATAGTATGCCTCTGTATAAGGGCGATGGTGTTGGTGCAGTATACTGAGGATATCAGCTGCTTTCCGATCCTTATCCTTGAGCGCTCCAGTTCTGTAGTAGTATTCATTTCCATCAGTGCTGGATTAACCATAAGGCACAATAGGCAATTGCCTGGGGCCCCCAAAAATAGAAAAAAATCCCACCGAAAAATGAAAAAAAATGAAAAATTTTTTTGAGGGGAAAAAGTCAAATAAATTAGGTACCGTACAAAAAAAATTGAAACTTAGAATTACAGTTCTAATTTTACAGTTTAATTTCTTGGTTTTTACTTTGTTAAGTACTGTTCGTAAATTCTCTCTGCCCGGGGTTTTCCCATAAACTTTATCTTCTTATTATACTTCCAATTCATAAATAACTTAACTATTGTTTGACACATTCCAAGTCAATCGAAATTTCAACTTTCTGTTCGCTCTATTGTTTAAGGATTGGAAGCAATTAACTGATACTCCCACGGTCGGGTCCCAAAATTCCCAAAATGCCATGACTATTTGAATTAACTGATAAGTCCCCTCCATCCCCTCTACTTTTTTAGCCATAGATAAGCTCGGAAAGAGTTTTTCCAAATTCTGGCATTCTGGTCTGTAGAGTAATTTCGGAAACAAGTAACGTGCTCCCGCTTGAGTTCAGACTTCAAATCGACGGTTTTCAAAAATGTATTCACGTACATATTTGAGTGGTGCAAAAAAAAAAGAAAACTTGCCAAAGACAAAAATTACCGAGCAAGTGTGATGTTAGAGAAAGTGCCAAAAACTGACTAAATTTTTCCTTCGGAATGAAACCTCTTCAAATTCATAGAAAAAGGATCTGCCACTAGCGATGGATCAAATGAGCAAAACCAAACGAACACTGTCACGCAGAAGACCCGGATAATGATCCGGTCATTTCAAGGTCTCAAACATCCAGTTCTTCCGAGGATGAAAATGAAGTTGGACAACCAGGTGCCGAAAATTTGAACCGTTTCACTGATCCAGGACATTGGGGAAAATTAACCAGTTAAGACATATAGTTTTGGGTTACACATCAAGTCAACAACAAAGTCAACCCCTGGCACTATACAGCCCATGACGGGCTAAGGCCGACCAAGCGACCACTGCCCAGCCATTTGGCCTGCAGATATTGGGGTGACGCGTGATCAGCGCGTCGGGTCCCCTCGGCCGTTAATCTTGGTATTCGTGCTCGGGGCGCTGTCTCACTGTCAGACAGCTACTCAATTGTCCTTACGAGGCTGAGTGCAGCCCGTTCCAACCCTCAAGTCAGCTTTAAAATCCCTGACGGAGCCAGGGATCGAACCCGGGGCCTCCGGGTGAGAGGCAGGCGCGCTACCCCAACACCACGGGACCGGCACTTTGGGTTACACGTGGTCCGTCAAATTGTCAAAATTTTACTGGACCGTTTGAATCGTCCAAGCGTCGATATGAATAGGAATCAACGTCAAGATATTGCTCCCAATATTTATTCTTTGGGAAGAAACCGAATGCAGAGAATACAAAACGAGATTGCCTCATTTATTCACCTGCGAAAGGTAAGCTTTGATTAACAATAGAGCCCTTAATGTATTTATGATACATTGACAGTTTTTGAAATGTTATGCTATTTTTATTAAAAACTACTGTAAATTATGTTTTTTTAAATTTTTATGTTTTTGGAATTCTAGTTCAATTTTATTTGTTTCCAGACTTCAATAAGTGCTCCATTATGTGTAACAACGCGGTAGTTTTGAGCACCAAATGCACTTCTGGTAGCTTAGTCCAAATTATCAGCAATGAGCGTATCACACAAAGTATATTAAAACGCAACCAAAACTTCAGAATTCTTGACGAGAATAAGATTTTTTAAATCATTTTTTGTTGATCAGAATGCTTTTTTCGGAAATTTAGTCAATCGTATTCGTTTCAATTTTTTTAAATTATTATAAATAATTATAAACGTTTGAACTCCGCCTGCAGGATCTACTGGGTGGATTGAGTAGCTCAGTAGTTTCTGTTGCCGGTCCCAAGCCCGGAGAAAGGAGGAGGGTTGGCTTAAGCCGTAAAATAAGAGCCAGAACACATCTTGAGGCAACCTCTAGGACTCACAATCTTAGTTGTATAACGTTGGACTTTGTCCAACCCACATTTACTTTAATATCATGGATTTAGCTTCTATTGGTCATGATTACCCTGAAGACAATGCTAGGCGTAAATCGGATTCCAGGGTGCCTAGCAGTTTAGGGTTACATTATGGTGAATCGGAGCACCACAAGAACAGTTCAAGATTCAAGAAAATGAGAAAATATTTTTTTGGAACATACAATGTGAATTCCTTAATTCAGGTTGGAAAATTAAAACAACTAACAACAGAACTTCATAGACATCACATTACAATATTAGCCCTTCAAGAGACCAGGTTCTTGGATGAGGACACCTTTGAATCTGACAACTTCCGAATTTTCAAAGGAAAAGTTGGGAAGAGAGTGATGAAGAACATGCCACATCTTGGAACAGCTTTTATGGTCAACAAGAAATTTTTGGACGCAGTTATCGCTTTTAGAAGTGTGAATGCCAGACTATCTTTTCTAACTATAAAATCTCTCAATAAGAGATACACGCTAATCAACGCCCATGCTCCTATAAATAAGGATAATAAAACGAATCCAGAGAAAGTTGATGAATTTTGGGACGAGTTAGAAGCCGAAATTCTCAAAATTCCTTCTAATCATGTAAAAATTTTACTTGGAGATTTCAATGCTCAGCTTGGATCTGAGAGAAAATTTTCTGATATAATAGGTAAATATCCCGCTCACAATAGAACCAACAGGAATGGTGAGAGATTGGTTAAACTCTGTGAACATCTAAACTTAAAGATTATGTCCACACATTTTAAAGCAAAACCAAGTAAAAAGAAAACATGGGTCTCCCCAAATGCGTTGCTGGGTGAGTTTCAACTAGATCATGTAGCTATCTCTCGAAATTGTTTCAAAGAAATTCAAAATGTCAAGGTCAGAAAATCCATTAATGTAACTTCAGATCATTACCTTTCTCAAATCAAGATGAATTTCATACCTTTTACACGCAAACAAAATACAACTAGAATTAAAATTCCGAAAATTAATAGAGAGGTTCTTACAAATGAAAAAAGGATAGAATTTCAAGGAAAACTTAAAATACCAACCAATTGGAATGATGTTACTAATAACCTTCTTGAACCAGCTCAGGAAATTGCACCGTTGAACTTTTATAGGAAACATGCTTGGTGGAATGAACAATGTGAAAGAGTGATCAAAGAAAGACATTGTGCTTGGCACAAGTGGAACGGGAACAAGACTCCAGAAAATTTAGAGGAAGTACAAAGATTAAGGAAAATGGCCCACCAGACTTTAAGAACGATTCGAAGAAAATATATGAAGGACCAAATAATGGAAATGGACGACAATTTTAAGAAAAATGACACCCGATTGTTTTATAGAGCATTTAAGAATGAAATCACTGGATATTCAGCGCCGAGTTTAAATTTCAAAAGGGAAGATGGTACGCTAGCATTAAACAACAAGGAAAATTGTGATATCTTGGCTGCGTATTTTGAGAAGTTGTTAAATTGTCCAAAACCGACAGACAAGTTGAGTTTCAAATTTACAACACAAAATTTTGACTCTACGCCCCCAGATGTAAATGAAGTTAAATGTATTATCAACTCACTTAAAAACAATAAAGCCTCAGGCAAGGATGGAATAATTGCAGAAATGTGGAAGCTTGTAGATGATGAATTTTTAATAGCGACGACAAATCTATTCCAGAAAATTTGGATTGAGGAAGCAATTCCAGAAGACTGGTTAATCGCCTTAATTCATCCACTACATAAAAAAGGCTCAAAAATTGATGTCAATAGTTATAGGGGGATCTCATTGTTGTCTGTCACATATAAAATATTTGCCAAATTACTTTTAAACAGACTTGAACCACAGATCGAACCACAGCTTGGCGAGTTCCAAGGAGGTTTCAGAAGGAATAGATCGTGTGCAGAACAAATTCTTAGTTTAAAATTGATATTAAAATATTACAACAACAGGCCAAAGAATATCTTTATCTCATTCGTTGATTTTCAGAAAGCGTATGATTCAGTGGATAGGGATACTGTTTTTGACACATTGAAGGAATACCAAGTTGATCAAAAAACCATAAATTTAATAAAACTTACATTAACTAATACGATTTCCAGAGTCAAATTTTTAAATGAAGTTAGCGAGCCCTTCGAGGTAAAAACTGGGCTAAGACAAGGGGACAGTCTATCACCACTGCTTTTCAATTTGGTCTTGGATAAAGTCATGAGGACGTTTTGGGAGAAGAACGATTCAAGTGCTAAAATTGGTACAAAGAATAAGAACCTCAGAGTCAAAGGTTTAGCATTTGCTGACGACGTAGCGTTGTTTGCTGAATCAGAACAAGAAGCTATTAACCAAATTGATCAGTTAAAAGAAACGGCGGAAAAAGCGGGCTTACAGATTTCGTTGGTAAAAACAGAGATGATGACAAGTGATCAGAAATACACTAAGAAAATGATAAAAACAAATTATGGGAGCACCAGGGTCACTGACCGATTTAAATATCTTGGAGAAATAATTAGTAGCAATGGGACGGATAAATTGGCAATCGAGAACAAAAAAGGGAAATTGGAAAGATTAAATTTTTGTACAAAAAATATATACAATAAAAAGAACCTGTCTATCAATGCAAAATTACGACATTTTAATACTGTTGTTAGACCAGTCATCTTGTACGGCATGGAAACTACAAATATAACCGGAATGGAGAATTTGCTCAAGATAGAAAGAAGAATTTTAAGAAGGATTTATGGTCCTAGGAAAACACAGGAAGGTTATAGACTGAGATCGAATGCAGAAATTTATAGTAAAATCGACAACCTTGAAGTGATGATCAGAAAACGGCGACTTCAGTTCTACGGACATATGGTCCGCATGGATTGCTCAAGGTTAAACAAACAAATTTTTGATAAAATCTGGAACTATAAAGGACAAGGAGGCTATGTAAAACAAATGAAAGAAGAACTTCAAAAATTCAAAATTACTGAAGAAGATTGTCTAAATCGAATAGAGTACAGAAAAAAAATTTTTGGTCTCAAAATTCTTGTCGGGGAGAAGAAAAATCTCAACAGAGGAGAATGGACTGCGGAAAGAAGAGCTGCACAGTCGACCAGGATGAAAGACTTCTGGAAGAGAAAGAAGGAAACTAGACCTATAAAGAAGTGATATTTGCGTGGTCCTTGTTGGCCTGTCCGCGGTGTATATATATATATAAACGTTTGTATTTAACTTCACTTGTGGCAAATCAAATTTTGCAACAACAATTTTGAATATTTCTATATTACCAAAACTAATCAAATTTTGCATAGTTGTGTAACTTAAAATTACAAATAAATTGTTAAAAAACGCTCTTTTAGTCCAAAAAGAATACGATCATACAAAAAGATTTAAAAAAAACACAAAAAAACAACTGAAGTGCAAAAAAAAGCAAAAGTGAATATAACATTTTAATAAACGTTTTCATTAAACATAAAACGCAACGCAAATCAAAATACACAATTTTTAAAATTCAGGTAAATTTATTAAATTCATTGATATTCAATAAACGATCGAAATTTTTATGAACAATAAATGATGCTACTTTTTAATCTCCAGACTAAAAGGGTTATGCCTTGAATACCGTTTAATTATTTTTTGTTCTCAAATTATAATATTTTTTATTTTATTTTCAGGCCGAGTCTATTGCTTTTTTTGCAAGTTATTTTTTCCGCCAGAAAAATCGAACCGACTTGCGCGTGAAGGGTGTGATGATTGGAAAAACGTCGGGATTCATTTACAGCAGCATGGGAAGAATTTGAATTATCGGGAACAAGAAAATTTGCTAGATCTATTCAGAAATGGACCACTTGAAGAAAAGCACTATTGGCGCGATGTTATAAAACGAGTAGTTGCTGTTATCACTCGGGCAGAGCGAGGATTGTCATTCCGAGGTACGAACGATCACTTTGTAAAGACGGATAATGGGAATTATTTAGGTATACTTGAACTTCTTGGGCAGTTTGATCCATTTTTGCGGGATCGTATTGTACGATACGGAAATGCTGGAAAAGGGTGTTCCTTCGTATTTATCCAAAACGATCTGCGAAGAGTTAATTAACATCATGGGCAAAAAAGTTAGATCATATATTTTAGAAGAGGTTTCTCTAGCTCTATACTACAGCCTTTCCGTTGATTCAACTCCCGATGTATCACATATAGTTCAATTGTCAGTTGTGCTCCGGTATGTTTCACCAAAAGATCACAAACTAGTTGAAAGGTTTATATCTTTTCTTGAAACAGAAGGTCATACTGGCAAAAATTTGAAAACTCAAACTGTGAACTTCGTCACTGAAGATTGCGGTTTGGAAATTCAAGATTGTAGAGGACAGTCCTATGACAACGCACCAACATGTCTGGAAAGTATCAGGGTCTGCAAACAAAAATATTAGAACTGAATAAATATGCGATTTATGTTCCTTGCGGTACACATTCCCTCGATTTAGTTGGACAATCTGCTGTTAAATGCTGTTTTTACGCAGTTGATTTTTTTTTTCGATAATGCAATCATTGTATAACTTCTTTTCTGCGAACCCTCGCCGTTGGGGCATGCTGAAGAATTATATTTAAAAAAACGCTAAAACTTTGAAATCATTGTCAGATACGCGCTGGGAAGCACATGCTAATGCAACGAACGCGGTTTATGATTCGTTTCATAAAATTGTCGAGGCATTAGAAAGCATTGAAGATGACGAGTCGGAAAATAATGACACTCGGCATGAAGCGGGGTGCATCGCAAACAGAAGCAAAAATTCGAATTCGGGTTCATGTTAATTTTGTGGGATTGAATTTTGACTTCTATGCATGCAACTAGTAAATCATTACGAGCTGAACAGATCGACTTGCAAACGTGTGCTGCCTTGTATAAAACTTTAGACGAAAAGTTAGGCAAGTTTCGTGATAAGTTCGATATTTTCGACGAAAGAGCTAAGAAATTGTTACCTGATGTATCCTATTCTAAAAAATCGTCGCGTAGAACAAAGAAAAACAACCGAACGACGGAGGCGCTCCCGAAGTCGAATTTTCGCCTCGTGAGAATTTCAGAATAACATGTTTTCTCGAAATCATCGATAAACTCAACGTCGAAATAAAAAAGGGCAAAAGTTTATATGGAGGTTTCCAAGAAATTTGCATTTTTTAATAATTTTTCAGTGAGCGATGAAGAACTCGGTGAAGCGGTAAACAATTTGGTTGGCTTTTATGATAAAGATTTGGAAGAATTTTCAGCTGAAGTGAAACATTTTCATTCTTATATAAACAACAGATACACCGCTGCCGAAAAATCTCAGAGTCAGTTGTATGAGATTTTAATGAAAGACCAACTGGCAACTGTATTTCCGAATGTAGCAATAGCTCTCCGAATGTTTCAAACTTTAATGATAATGAACTGTACTGCGGAACGTTCTTTTCCACAGTTGAAACGAATTAAAGCGCCTCGAAGAGTTACTCTGCGACAAGAACGACTGAACATGTTAAGTCTTCTCTGCATAGAAGCAGACATTTTAAGGAAAATCAACTTCGATGATGTGTTGAAACTTTCTGCGATACAAAATGCAGTAAAAAAAAATCTGAAAATGTACATATGATCTAAATTGTATTCATTATTCATTGTATATTTGTAAAGAAAACCTCTTTCAAAGGGGCCACAAATTAACAATTGCCTAGGGCCACTGTGAGTCTTAATCCGGCACTGATTTCCATCCATAAAACAAATAAATCCACCGCGCGAAGCCGGGCAGTACTGCTATAATACAGTAAACCTGATATTGGCATTAGTTCTGCAGCTCCCGCTTGTACTCTGAAGACGGGAGTGGCGCGCTATCTGTGGGCGAGAGTACGAATCAGATGTAGCTTCACACGGCCGACTGAATACGAGCTGCGCTCTATGAGCGCATTCAGTCGGCCGTGAGCTTCATCAATCATGAATCATAGCGCACTTGGATTCCGCACAGGATAATCTGTGGTTCCGGGGGGCTTGGCTACAGTACGCCAACATAACGTCATCAGGTCAGAATAGAGTGCGTTCTCTGATGATATAAATGATGCTCATTGGTTAATTTACTCCTCACGGGAATCATGGAGATCATTATGATTTAAAGCGTTTAATAAGCACGTGGTAAGTTTTTAATTTTAAAAAAAAGTCAACCCCTGGCACTATCCAGCCCATGACGGGCTAAGGCCGACCAAGCGACCGCTGCCCAGCCATTCGGCCTGCAGATATTGGGGTGACGCGTGATCAGCGCGTCGGGTCCCCTCGGCCGTTAATCTTGGTTTTCGTGATCGGGGCGCTGTCTCACTGTCAGACAGCTACTCAATTGTCCTCACGAGGCTGAGTGCACCCCGTTCCAACCCTCACGTCAGTTTTAAAATCCCTGACGGAGCCGGGGATCGAACCCGGGGCCTCCGGGTGAGAGGCAGGCGCGCTACCCCTACACCACGGGGCCGGCTTAAGTTTTTAATTGTCAACCCTATATAGTAACTTTAGTGTCTAATTTGCTGGTCCTGTAAAGGAAAAGAATGACTAGCGGCTAATTCGACAATTAGAGAAGATTCTTGTAATGTGGTCCCAGTACTTTTCCAATAACATTATTATTATTATTATTATTATTATTATTATTATTATTATTATTATTATTATTATTATTATTTGCTTGTTCGCTTCTTGATTGAACCCTGCTGGCTGAATAATTTCTCCTAAACACTTGAGAGAAGATATTTCTAAATTTGGTGTTGGTTGTTGAATCCTGATTTAGTTCGGTTGGTTGCTTCCTCAGTTTAGGGGCTGCGACAACGCGGTCATGTAGCCCCGTGTACTTTGGGTGTGTGTATCTGTTTTATAATTCAAGTAAGGACTGCAACTTGGAATTTTTCAAATAGGCTACTGTAGTTCCTACTTTTGCCGCCAAACGCCACCGTCAACGACTACTAGGCCTAGTTTAGAACTAAGCTACTAGACGCCACCGCAGTCTGCTCATGGCAACGAACGTAGAAACCTAAGAGCGTTGTTTACATTCCTAACCTATCCAATTTAGCTTCACACTGGTGTAATTAGTGGAAGGTTCTTTAACATGCCATAAATCTATGACATGGAACCGCCAGCTTTACTTCTCCTCCGTAGGAAGGCATACTGAGGGATTTTTAACGCTTTTAAAAAATCCGACGGCTTCGGCTGGGTTTGAACCCGCGATCTTGGGCATAGAAGCTCAGCATGCTACCGACTACGCCACCGAAGCCGCCCTGATTTAGTTCCTTCCTTAGCCTTCTCATACGAAATTTGAAGTCTTGTTCTGGTCGCTTATTTCATGTAATTTTTCTGTCGTATAGATGGCTTCTTGCCAATTGTTGGAAAGAATAGCAAGGTCATCTGCAAAGGCTTTGCAATCAAGATGGATTCTGTTCTTGAGATGTCTACCAATATTTAGGCCTATCCCTTTAGTTTCATTTTTTAAATCTAAATTTTGTAGTGTACATTAACTCAGCGACTTGTTCGTTTTTGAATGCTGAAATTTTGTTTTCCGTAATTTTTGTTTATATTATAATTATTAGTTTTATTTAATATTTTGTTTTATTAATTTTCGGTCCTTTCTAACTTAGGTGTCCACCTCTAAATTTTAAATTCCAATCCTAATTTGTATACTTTAATCTGTGTTAAGAGGGGCAGATGACCTCGTAGTTCCGCCCCTTAAAACAACAATAACTAACTACAGTAGTTTCATTTTTCCAGTCTAGAATCACTTTCTCCAGGAATAAATTGAACAGTGATGGGGATAAACCATATCCTTGTCTGACTCCTGGGTTAATTTCGAACGGTTCAGTTATTGTTATTTATTTATTTATGTATTATTATTATTTGCGAATGGACCACTGAGGATCACGCTATAATTTCATTTTCTTCTTCGTCTGTAGCTTCCTCTTCCTCCAGTATTCCCTCATATGGACGCTGTGCTGCTTCTGTTCATCCATCCAGGTTCTTCCAGTCTTCGCAGTTCTTTCGTCTTGGAGCCCTTCCAAATTTTTAATGAAATGAAAATCCACAGCCTGCTTCCAGTCTCCGACCGGGTCAGGAATGGAATGAATGAAGCCCCCATCTAGCGGCGAGGATATGAAATGTGCCGGCTGCCGAAGCCTGTCGCACTCCTCTGGGGCAATGATTAAATGAATGACAGATGAAATGAAATGGTAGTGGAGAGTGCTGCTGGAATGAAATTGTGACAGGGAAAACCGGAGTACCCGGAGAAAAACCTGTCTGCCTCCGTTTTGTCCAGCGCAGATCTCACATGGAGTGACCGGGATTTGAACCACGGACCCAGCGGTGAGAGGCCGGCGTGCTGCCGCCTAAGCCACGGAGGCTCCAAATTTTTAATAATGGTCCGAAATGTATTGTAACCGAATTTATTTGGTTACAGCGTTCACCCTCACGATTTCGGTTTGTTTAATGTTGTATTTACAGTAGGTTCGAAAATGGCTACCTCTTGCTGGGCACTGCAAGGAGTCTTATACTTGTGCTTATTGGATTATTTGTAGTGTCCTAGCAATGAGGTAATAGGGGGCTTTGCGCAATTAAGTTTCATTGCAGGATTATGTTCCTTTTATGATAGTCGGTTGTTCAGATTTATTCTTGTTGAAAAAAAAGATGACATGGTCAGGTAACCATGATGATGCCGTTGATTTTTAGCCTATTTTCAATTTTGAAAAAATAGGCTTATGAGATCACCTTTTTTCCGTGTGTGTGTGTGTGCGTGTGTGTGTGTGTGTGTGTGTGTGTGTGTGTGTGTGTGTGTATGAGGTGTGTGTGTATGAGGTGTGTGTGTGTGTGTCCCTAATAAAATCTAAACGGCTGGAGCGATTTCAATGAAACTCGGTACGTTCATAGCACTATTCCCGGCGACCTCGACCGTGCCCTTCAAATTTTGTTACGTCTCACCAATCCAACATGGCGGCTGTGCAAAATATTTCACTAGCATTCAATATCTCCGAAACTATTACCGATATCGCCCTAAAATTGTGTACGGTGATAAAGGGCACTACTAGAAGTTCACCTATGACACTTTCAAATACCTGGTGACTACAAAACCAACATGGCGGTCAAGCGAAGTTGAGACTTTTAAATAGACTTTTCTCGTGATTTAACTATCCAAACGTAATGAAACTTGGTACAGCAAATGTGTATACGCATTGTAATGCACTGGAGTCTAATTTAGTTCAATTGTTTACATAACCTCAAAATGGCGGCTGTGCGAAATATTTCACTGACATTCTATATCTCCGAAACTATTACAGATATCACCCTGCAATTTCTTACGGTGATAAAAAGTACTGATACAAGTTTACCTATGTATATTTCATAAACCTGTAAAGTACAAAACGAACATGGCGACCAAGCGAATTTGAAATATTTTAATAGACTTTTCTCGTGATTTAACTCTCTGAGCGCAGTGAAATGTGATACAGTAAATGATTTTGCTGATTGTAATGCACTGCCATCTTATTTAATTCAATTGTTTACATAACCTCAAGATGGCGGCTGTGTGAAATTTTAAAATTAAGTTTTTATTTCTTGTGTCGTAATCATGCGATCGAAGTGAAAGTTTGAATAATGAACCTAGGCAATAATTGTCCTTGAATTGTACATAACTCTATGGCCTATACATATAACAATCCTAAATGGCGAGCTTCCGAAATATTAAAAAAAAAAAGGAAGCTTGTAGTTTAACGTGACCGTTAATCTCTAGATCATGAGCCACGGGACCTCCGTTTTACGTGGAATCCGAACCACAGGACATGGCATTTCACTTCGAAACCGAAATATTTAGACGGTTCTCAATATCTATGAATCTTTTACAGCAACCAAACTGATTTTTTTTATGTTCATAGAGACTATGAACATATGTTCACCTATAGGACTTCAGTAACCTGGTGAGCACAAATCCAACATGGCGGCGACGCGAAGTATAAATATTCAAATGGACGTTTCTCGCGAAATAACTATCCGAGTGCCGTGAAACGTTGCACGTTAAATGCTTATACAAATGTTGATCCACTGGCATCTAATTTATTTCAATTGTTTGCATAATCACAAGATGGCTGCTGTGCGTAATTTTAAAATCTCGTTTTTACTTCTTGTATTCTAATCATGCGATTGTAGTTTGAATACCACACGTACACAATAATATTAATGTAATAGTACAAAAATAAAAATCCAACTTGGCGACAATCTGAAATATTCAGACGGTTCTCAATATCTACGAATCTGTTACAGCAATTAAATTGAAATTTTGTATGTTGATAGTGGCAATTAACATGAGTAGGATATATGAAAAGAGGCTGTATAGTTCTTCACGGAACTACTTGTTTTTGTTGGGATGATACCAGGCAAGGAAAATAGAGGCCTGCTCAGATGTGTAAAATAATTATTAATAAATGTTTATGTTTAATAGAAGTTGGTGTCCTGTGTCTTTGTGTGAATATTTAAGCAAGTATATTGTCCCACTATCCTGAGGTGGCTAGCTCAGTATTACAGGCATTACAGTACCCCTATGTAACTTCTGAACTTGCTGAATGTTGGATCTTTCTTGATGTTTACGAACTTCCTTAAATCCATGCCGTAGTTTTCTTCTTGTTCCATAGATAGTCGAATATATTTTTGGTTATTCTGGGTCTGTCCACTCTGTGCAAGTGTCCGTGAAATAACAACCTCCTCCTTTTCATGATTTCTGAGATTTTCTCTACATTTTCGTAGACTTCATTCTTGCTCCGAAGTTTCCAGCCGGGTTCAGTCTGGACAGGGCCCATGATTTTCCGAAATACGGTATTCTTCTTTCTAGGATCTCCAGCTTCTCCAACGTGTAGGCCATTGAGAGACATTTGCTGGCATTATAATCACTCTGTGTTATAGCGCTTGCCACGGTGGGTGAGTGGTCAACGTGTCGGACTACTAACCCAAAGCTTGTAGGTTCGCTCCTGGCCGTGGTAAGAGATTTTTGAAAGGCGGCAAAAATTGCGACACCATGTCATACGATGTTGGCATGTCAAAGAACCCATTTGAATTCAGTAGGCCGTGTTCATAATGGCAAAATTATTCTCGGGAGTTTCCGCCAACACAAAGTTCCTCATTTCTCTACTAGAAACCGCTATAGTGTTCGAGGAGCTTACAGTAGATAACTAACCTGCTTGACTTTCATAGTGCTTCAAGGAACAACGAAATTCGACATGCAAGCTACCCTTTGAGTGTCAAATAACAAAACTTGCACCCGGTACCCGAGGCCATACGATATTATTATTATTATTATTATTATTATTATTTATAGTGTTTCTAGCGGCTTCGGTGGCGTAGTTGGTAGCATGCTGAGCTTCTGTGTCCAAGGTTGCGGGTTCAAACCCGGCCAAAGTCGTTGGATTTTTTAAGAGCGTTAAAAATCCCTTAGTATGCCTTCCTTCGGAGGGGAAGTAAAGTCTGCGGTCGCATGTCATAGATTTATAGCATGTAAAACAACCTTCCATGAATTAAACTTGTGTGAAGCTAAATTATAGGTTAGATTTGACTAACGCTCTTAGGTTCCAACGTTCGTCACCAGGAGCCGACTGCGGTGGCATCTAGTAACGAAGTTCGGAACTAGTTGTCGTTGACGTTGGCGTTTGGTAGCAAAATTAGGAACTACTTGCAGTCCTTACTTGAATTAAAAACAGATAACACACACTAATACAACCATCACAATTAACACCGGTTATCAGACAGATTCTACACACACAAAGTACACCACGTTGTCGCAGCCCCTAATCTGAGGAACCAACCAATAGTGTTTTATCTTGACGTTCCACGAGATGCACTTCTTGTTGATGTATTTAGTTAGCCGGTAAGCGTTCTCCCAGCGCGCTAACAAAGCGAAGGCGGTCCAAGCGCAGCTCTGGCCTCTACTCAAAGCCCAGAGCTCCCTAGATGAATTCAGCAAGCTCCTGTCTTATAGCACCCTTGTGCGCCCTGTGATGGAATATGCCAGCCCTGTTTGGGGTTACGCAGCTCCCTCAACTCTCCGGAAACTCCAGACTGTCCAGAATCGAGCCTTGCACACGATATCAGGCGCCCCCTGGTACGTTCGCAATGCTCAGCTACACGCCGACTACAACCTCCCGACCATCAGTCAGAGGATTCATAGACAGGCAGTAAAAACCTACATAACATCTACACTCAGCACCAACCCTCTTATAAACAATTTGGGTGATTACCGAGCAAGGGGGTGTCGTCATAAACGCCCCCGTATTATTATAGAATAATCTCTTTCTCAACATGCTACTATAGCACTTTTACTTTCCCCTGAAAATCTCTATCTTCACAACTTTCCTAACTTTCGATTTCACTTTCACGAACTTCTTACTTCTACTATCCTTTAAATTTCTGTACTTCAAACGTCTTAGTACATAAGGTCATATTCTGACCAGCTCGATTCACGGTAATCACCCAAACACCCCATAAACAATTGTCTCTGTCTGTTAGGTAGTCAGCCCGAAGGCTGGTTGGATCCTCAAATAGTACCGCCATTAGGTTATGTGGGTAGATACCCACAAAAACCCCAGGCAGCGCTATATTGAGGCGTACTAGGCAAGATGAGGAGTGAGGTAGTTTGCCATTGCTTTCCTCACTGAGTCAGAACAGCGGTACTAACCCTATGAGTAGAACCTTTCACAGCATTCACAGACACTGACTGTGCCCTGAATGTCATTACTAAGCACCACCCATACCTCAGTAGCTTCCATATAATCACAGCCATGAGTGAGACTGAGACATCGGTGAAAAGCCACATTTTACTCTAGCCTGAGCCAACAGACAAATGCAAATGTACTGCATTCATTAAGAGATGGCAAACAGGCCATTGTAGTCGGTCGTATTCATTTTGTCAGAGCACTCAAGGCCTTAGGGCTGACAGGCTAAAAAAAAAAAGCAACGCATCGATTGCTTGGGTTCCGAAGCGCTCTCCATTTTTGAAATCCGATCCCCCACAGCTGCTTTCTCTAGCATGGTCTCGCCGAGGTATTTGAACATATTTACCCTCTCAATTCGTCCAGTCTTAGTTTCAAGGAATTTTGGTCCATGTTTGGCATTTGTTATGAATTTTGTCTTCTCTTTTGAGATCCTACGCCCAGTCTTTCCTGCGATATTTTTAGGAGGTTGATCTGTATGGCTGCTTCCTCTAGGTTTTCAGAAAGTATCGCAAAATCGTCAGCGAAAGCCAAGCAGTAATTATTATTATTGGCCGGTCCCGTGGTGTTGGGGTAGTGCGCTTGCCTTTCACCCGCAGGACCCGGGTTCGATTCCCGGCTCCGTCAGGGATTTTAGAAACTGACGTGAGGGCTGGAACGGGGTGCACTCGGCCTCGTGAGGACAATTGAGTAGCTGTCTGACAGTGAGGCAGCGCCCCGGTCACGAAAACCAAGATTAACGGCCGAGGGGACCCGACGCGCTGACCACGCGTCACCCCAATATCTGCAGGCCACATGGCTGGGCAGCGGTCGCTTGGTAGGCCTAGGCCCTCATGGGCTGTAGTGCCAGGGGTTATTAATTATTATTATTCCCGTGAGACACCATCCATCGTGGAGAACAGTCAGTTTTTTATGCTACTTTGGTTTTGAATACACTCCTCTTGCTACGTGATATCCCAAAAGTAATTAATTCTGCGGTGAGCTGAATCCGTGGAAGGAACATGGACGTGCTCGTATGCAAACAAGGGTCTTGCAACACATTTCCAGATATCTCAATTATTCTAGCAACAATGCTACCAAGAAGTTGATCCTTCCCGCCATCATTAACCTTCGTTTGTTTAGTTCACCGCCTTCTGAATCATCCAGTCATAGTTGGTGTGAAGACGCCTGCACGAGCTGTCAAGAGTGATGGCTCGCATATAATTATCAACCTTCCTTCCTTCTTCGTCGCCTTGGCCGGTGGTAGACTGATTTCCAGTTAAGAGGCGGCCGGAGTCAGTTCCTATTTCACCTTTCATTTCAAAACGTTGCCACTAGTTTCGTTGTAGTCGCTGTCCCCTAGTAGTTACATGGCCCGTACATAGGTATCAGCACGGATTACCCCCTACTGTGAGCACAGATTACCTACTACTACTGTGGTGAGGGTGATTCAAGGTCGCGCGTGCGAGAAAGTTCTAACTGCTCCGGAGTCCAAACACTGGGGAAATGCAATCTCGTGGCAATGCGCTTCAAGAATATCGCGACCAGAAATTTCGAAGTGATAGTCTGTATAGGCTACTTCCAATTGAATGGCCGAAATATTTTGCTATAGATAAGCTAATAGTTAAACTACGGATTACGGAATTCACAAGTGACTGAAATATCCTTGGCCTTCCTCGTGTTGTAGCGGCTAGTATTCTTGGCTGTCACCCCAGAGGTTCGGGTTCGATTCCCGGCGCCGACAAGAAATTCGATTCATTCTTGTCTGAGGGCTGGAATGCCCCGTGAGGCAAAACTGAAAAGATGTGGTTTCGATTCCCATCTCAGCCATCTTGGAAGTGGTTTTCCGTGGTTTCTCACTTCTACTCTGGCTGCGTGGCTCAGGGGTAACGTTCTTACTTGCTGTGTCCAAGATTGCAGGATCGAATCCTGGCACAGCACAAATGCGAGGGAGCCGTGTCAGTGAATTTACTGGCAGGTTAAAGATCCCCTTTGGGGCAAACTTCCAAAACCCCGGCCTCTCCTAAAGCCGCAGATGTTTAAAGGGACGTAAAGCAATAACATTATTATTATTTCTATTATTATTATTATTATTATTATTATTATTATTTTTATTATTATTATTATCATCACTTCTACTCCAGACAAATGCAGCCGACTCCTTCACAATCCTCATCTGAATCCCAAATATACACACTAACGCACTACCTCGTACCACGCTGGTATCGAGAGAGCGTGGGTTTGAATCCCACCTCAGCCGTCTTATTACTATTATTATTATTATTATTAATATTAATAATTAAAATATTTTCCGGATCTTGCATGTGGGGGGAGGGGGGGAGGGGGGGGGGGAGGAGCACAAGTTGAACTCTCTACCACCGGCGGCTTCTATTAATACTATTATTATTATTATTATTATTATTATTATTATTATTATTATTTCTAAAATTACTATCAGTTTCTGCTTATTTAGGAGGATTATAAATTAATATTACATAATTTGGCAATAGAGGTGAGGGAGTGCAGGATTCTCCAGCCCCAGGGCCCATCACCACTCTCTAAGGCCTTGCATCCGGGGGTCACACACAAGAACGCTACACCACGAGATGGTCTTTAAAACAGTATGTTATGCAGAATGTGATAACGCAGAAAGAAATAAAATGTTATTCTTCAAGCTCTACCATTTCCTTACAGACCTTCCTTACATAAAACTGCCTATGTTGCGAAGTTCGAAACCGAAACACAATAAGGTTTCACGCCGTCGTTGTTGTTGCTCATGCTCAATTAGATTGTGTATATTCAATCATTTACTTTCATAAACATCTTCATACTGACATTATGGGGTTTGAAGCCATTTTTCAGTGTTCCCTTAGTAAACAAAAGTTTGGTGCTTTTCGGTCGGTCAACACGAATGTACCCAAAAGAGTTGGATTATACCCTAATCCTGAAAAATTTACAAATCTTTTGGGTAAATTCGTGTTGACCGACTGAAAAGCACCGAACTTTTGTTTTATCTTCATAATAACCTTAATTGTGATAAAGAATCCTTCAGACTAAACTAATTCCTGAAAAGAGTTGAAAAGTAAATTTTCAACACTTCTGTTTGAATATTTCAAAATATAACTCATCGTGTTTACGATAACATGGAAAAGATACGTAAGGAAGCCTACTTCCTAGTATACCTGTAACTTAGTAGTATGCTGAAAAACTGATGTTTATTTCCTAGAATTATATTTACGTGTTTTTGTAAGTAACCATGACAAGTTATTTTTTCTTTTATTCTTAACAAAGGCGATATTTAAAAAAATGTAGAATACCTTTTTTGAAATTACATTTCTCATCACACAGGATTAACTTCAACGATAAGCTATAGCATATTATTATCAGGACTGAGTTGCTTCAGCTCTTCCTTTCGCATTGCCTTTTCCTCATCAACAACCAAAAAATGTCCAGAAACTACAAATTCAGTTGCTCAAGGGAAAGAAAACTAAGATCCGTTTCCCACGATCATCACATCACTATTCATGAACAAATATGGTGCAATTATATGGGGCAATTGTGATAATTAACTAATACATGTAACTTTTTCCAGGAGTGTATTTACATATTTATATCTTGTACCCCGCCCATTCATTGGGCACAGTCGTGTTGACCGACTGAAAAGCTACAAAAGACAATATTATAGCCTATATAAAAAATCAGTAGTAGAGGTGAAAGATTTCAGCCTATTCCTGTAACAACTTAGACCAGAAACTCATCCTAGCATCAACTCTTACCGCAGCTTCATTATAAACACAAATACGGAACTTTTGATTGCCTATAGCAGCCTTCCCTGGATACCATAATACTGTACTTCAGAATCGTCAGTTTCTTTTCCCTTGGTACTCTTCCGTACGCATACATAATCATGGAATTTATATAAATTTGCTATAATATGAACATGCTTAATTAATTAATTAATTAGTGTACCATCCTTTATTTTGCAAAAAATATAATGAATAAAATGAAGAATCTACAAGCAATATCATGTGTAATGTATATGATTTATATAAAAATTAAATCAATGTTACATATTTCAAATTTTTTAATGTAATATTACATAGAAGAAATGGAAGGAACGCAGATGCCCCACGTGGAACCATCTGTCATCACTGCGGCAAATCGTGTGCCTCCCGCATTGGGCTGTATAGTCACCTCCGAACTCACCAATGAGAGACTTCCGGATTGAAAGGCCAATCTACTCGATATGAGTGTTTGCTATGATGATGATAGATATTACATTAAAATCCTAGCCTTACTCATCAGTATATTGCCAAAATGGATCCAACTATGACATTTTAACGCATGATAACCTAGAAAGTCATCTCGAAATTGACATCTTAATTATTATGAGGTAACCCGTAGTGACATTCTCACTCCGATACTTACGATGAATATATGGGACACAAGAGGGTTATTCTTCCATATTTGTTAAAAAACGATCCGGGAAAAAAATAGCTTATCCTCTTGATGAAAAATGAAAATCCACAGCCTGCTTCCAGTCTCCGACCGGGTCAGGAATGGAATGAATGAAGCCTCCATCTAGCGGCGAGGATATGAACTGTGCCGGCTGCCGAGGCCTGACGCACTCCTCTGGGGCAATGATTAAATGAATGACAGATGAAATGAAATGATAGTGGAGAGTGTTGCTGGAATGACATTTTGACAGGGAAAACCGGAGTACCCGGAGAAAAACCTGTCTGCCTCCGTTCTGTCTAGCACAGATCTCACATGGAGTGACCGGGATTTGAACCACGGACCCAGCGGTGAGAGGCCGGCGTTCTGCCGCCTAAGCCACGGAGGCTTAACTTATCCTCTTGATATTAAATTTAATTTATCGATCAAGTCTTTGATATTTCCAGTGAAATGGAAACTTACTCAAGTCAGTCATATTCACAAGTCGGGTAAGATTTCACTAATTCTTAACTACCGAACAGTACCGGTAGCTACTAAGTTTGCCCCAAACTAACTTTACGAGCAAACACTTCATGAACACATAGGCCTAATGTATTATTCAGGCATACATGCCATTTTATTCACGATTCATAACACGGATTCATCCCTCGATGATCAACAATAACCAATTTTCACGAATCAGGAGTCATCTGGTTTAAATTAAAGGATAACGAGTCGATGTAATATATACAGATTATTGGTAGAGTTAACCATGACGTAGCCTACAACTTACGAAAATGTCCTATTACGGATCATACTTACAGTATGAAAGACGCAACACTTTGTATCATAGAGAAAAGCTCCATTCACCCTCTGGTGTTCCCCTGGGATCGAATCTTGTGCCTCTGTAATCTTATCTTAATTAACCATCTCCGGGATGCCAATATATCATTATTATTATTATTATTATTATTATTTGCAAATGTCGTGTAATCGTTTAAATACATTTATTCGTTATGGGATTGTATGCTGCTCCAAAAGATGAAGAAACAATAAATTGGAACAAAACAAATTGTTTCGATTTATAAGTGTCATCCGATTGCATTTACACGAAAACTTTGATATAAAA
Source organism: Meconema thalassinum (assembly GCA_946902985.2). NCBI lineage: Eukaryota > Metazoa > Arthropoda > Insecta > Orthoptera > Tettigoniidae > Meconema > Meconema thalassinum. The sequence continues at coordinate 58,528,679 of OX336398.1, read as the reverse complement.
CACCACCATTTCCTATGTAGTTCCCATCTCAAGTCATCTAGGTTTATGGTAGGCTATACTATGAAAAAAAAAGTTATCCTTTTCTCACCGTATTGATCGAATTTTTGAGATATATTCAAAATGCTGGGATTTATAAGAAGATGCACATTTTATTTTAGGAACCTGTACATTGCTAAAGATTGTACAGTATAATGCATTCGTATGAAGTTGACTTGAATTTGGCTCAATAGTTTGGAACCCAAGATGTGCGAATGCTAACTATAGAGTTGAATCGATAAAAAATAAATTCCCTATATTCTTGGAATACAAAAGGACACATGTATATCCTAAATATGATAAGCGGGAATGTGGTGGCCCAGTGGTGTGGTCAAGCTGTTGGCCTCTCACCACAGCGGACCGGGTTCGGTTCCCGGTCAATGATGTGAGATTTTCGAAGTGAAACGTCATGTCCAGTAGTTCGGATTCCACGTAAAAAGGAGGTTCCGTGGCTATTGATCGCGAGATTGACGATAACATAAACTACACATTTCCTTTAAAAATGCTAAGCATAATTTATTAATGGAACTTTTTCTTTAAAGACTTTAGAGAAAAGTAGGCAGGTTATTACATTAAATAATTTGATAACATCTTTGATAGACCTTATTTGTCATCTGAATTTGAACTATATGTTCCTTCGCGGTCAATAAGACCGAAACGTATAATATTCCACTGTCCAAGAACCAATACAGAGTAATATAAACATTCGCCTGTATCGAACACATTCAATATCTAAAAAAGAAAAAAGACATGCACACATTTCCATATATCAGACAGCACCTTTTGTTCATTTGTATTGTAGAGAAATCACTTAATATCATACACTCCTTATCAGTGACTTGAAACATAATTTCAAGTACGATACTTACTAGAATAATATTTAGTCATACGTATTATAAGTATCATTTTATATTAGTGTAAGAAAAATATTAAGTGTAATTCATATTGTTATTTCTCGTAATTAGGTTGTAACCTGTTAGAAGAACTATAAATAAACAAACAAATAATTATAAATAAATAAACAAATTAATTTAATGAAATTCAGGTCCACTTTAGTGATGGTTACTAACTAGTGATTGCTTGCTACTCATATAATAATTACTGTAACTTCAAAAGCCCAGTAGTCGCTACATCATATTTAGACTGACAAAGCAACATTTTATTTACAATCCACCTCGTGGCGTAGTGGCTAGTCTTCTTAGCTGTCAACGCAGAGGTCCAGGTTTAGGAGCTGAGGGCTGGAATGGGATACACTGAGGCTTGTGAGGCAGAGCTGGGAAGAGAAGGGTTACATTGTTACTTCAGCCATCCTGGAAGTTGTTTCCTCACTTATGCTTCAGGCAAATGCTGGGATGGTATCTAACTTAAGGCCACGACCGCCGCATATACAAAACCCGTCCCTAATACAAATACACACCCTAATACAACCATCACAATAACACAGGTTATTAGACACATTATACACACACCCAAGTGCACGCGGCTACATGACCACCATGTCCCAAAGCTCCTAAACGAATCACCACCTCCAACAACAACAACAACTCTATTTACAGTACAACAATGGCATAATCTTGAAAGTAGCCTATACTACTGTATATTACAGACATGTTAGAAAGAACTAAAAAGCTCATAATAAACACTGGAACTGCAAAAGACCTGTAGGCCACACACCATAATATGATGATCTAGAAAGCAGACGATTGTAATCGGGGGTGGATCTAGGGGAGGGCGACCGCCCAGGGCCCCGCGGTCCGGGGGGGGAGTCATGGATTGTTTTAAATTTAATTGATTAATTATTTATTTATTCGTTAATTCCCCATAAGGAGAGCGTTATAACACAATCAATTTTCATGTTTAATTCTGGTCCTTCTTTTTTTTTCCAAAAACCTCTCATACACACACACTATGCTTCCTCTGTCTCTCCTCCCTCCACTTCTTTCCCGGTTGTCTCTCTTTGGGAGTCTGCTCAAACATCTGTTGTCTAAGTCTAATTGATTAATTAATTATACTTTTCAAACTAATTTATAATTCATATTCTTTTTTCAGTGCAGCTATGACCTCCCGTGACCGTTTAGCAAGTATAGATTTCAGTGAAATGATGGAAGACTTCATCCGAGAAAAAGAGTCGCAAAGTAATATTTTAATATTTCATAGTTTACATAATCTTCTTCAAGGGGACTTAAGGGTTTCTTTCATATTATTAAAAGAATGTACCGTAGTGTATTCAAAATATTGTAACTATTCTTTATTTTATTATTATTACAAAACTATTTTCCATTTGATTTGATATTTTTTATATTTTCTATTGTTGAGGGCCCGACCGTATCATATCGCCCAGGACACCGCAAAGCCTGGATCCGGCACTGATTGTAATGAAGCGACTGACAGCACCTGGACATGAGCTGATTTCATCACTTCCTGGTATGAGATTACCATCTCTCAGAAGCCGGCTCTGTCTTACTTCACCCTGTTTCAAGGACATGACTTTGCGACGATGCGGTATCTGACGGTAACTGCCTGAACTGCCAGCACCTCGACACGGCTAGCATTAGCAACTCAATATGCTGACATTTTCTAAAATCACGATTAAACATATACAGAGTTCTTAATTTGAAAATATGATTCAGTAGCACAATAGAGAAAACTATGAGCTGTCTTGCAGTGGAGTTTGTTTCTGTTTTCAACATCATCTGAAGGCATTGAAGAGGTTTGGAAAATTGCAGTTCAGAACTCTATTTTATATGGAGAATTGTGATTTTAACTACACTTTTTATAACTATCTTTGTATTCCTGTTCGATATGCTTTTGTACCGATGAAAAGTGTATAAAATACTACAGCGGGCTATAGGAACAAAATAATTTTACCTTGTCCCGTTTCTTTATAAAACGTTTCACAAACTTTTCACCCATGTTACAACAAGTGCTGGGCTGGCGGTCGGCCGTTCCCACTCCGGCCGGCTCGGAACGATTTCATCAGCAGGATTCCTGAAACATTTGCTAGCATCAAGCTGCATTACCATTCTGACTTGCTATACTGTATGTGTGTACACCGCATTATTCCCATTACTTGGTTTCTACGGTTGGATGCTCTTCCTGACGCCAATCAGGCCCGATGAGAGGGTGGGGCAAACGGGGCTGATGCCCTGAGGCCCGGCTCCTGGACAGAACTAGGTGCAGATGTGCTACACTGGACACCTGATACCGGCGTGTGACGCGAGCTAGCCACCAGGGCGGGATATTGGAGTCCACGTGGAGTGATGGTTGGTTGGTTCCTCAGTTTAGGGGCTGCGACAACGCGGTCATGTTGCCCCGCGTACTTTGGGTGTGTGTAGAATCTGTCTGATAACCGGTGTTAATTGTGATGGCTGTATTAGTGTGTGTGTCTGTTTTTTAATTCAAGTAAAGACTGCCACTTTGATTTTTTCAAATAGTTCCTACTTTGCCGCCAAACGCCACCGTCAACGACTACTAGGCCTAGTTCAGAACTTAGCTACTAGACGCCACCGCAGTCGGCTCTTGGCAACGAACGTAGAAATCTAAGAGCGTTGTTTACATTCTTAACCTATACAATTTAGCTTCACACAGGTGTAATTAGTGAAAGGTTCTTTAACATGCCATAAATCTATTACATGGGACCGCCGGCTTTACTTCGCCTCCGAAGGAAGGCATACTGAGGGATTTTAACGCTCTTAAAAAATCCGACGGGTTCGGCCGGGTTTGAACCCGCTATCTTGGGCATAGTGATGGAGGAAGCATGCTATTGGTCAACAACCGTCAGCTATTGGTCAGTAGCGACCACATTTATTGTCGACGCGTGCTACTGCCTTACGTTTGAGTCGCCGCTTGTTAACCAGGAAAGTGACGAAACTATGCTGAACAGCCAATGGATACCCCGGCCCAGGGGCGCCGAACAAAAAGCACACCGGATGTCTGTTTGGCTGCAGCCCCTGATGCGTTTCATTGTTGAAGGCAACATTTTCCTGGAGCGCATTGTTGTTAGTGCTACCACTGGGAACCGGAATAATCCCTCGTTCACTCGTCCAAACAAGTTCAAGAGGCTCAAAAGGTGATGCTCACCCTGTTCTTTGATCACTGGGGCCCATTACTGGTGTCTCCATCACTGCGCAACACTGGAGAAATTACTGCACGCAATTAAGGCGAAACGTCCGGAAATCTGCAACAAGGGGTGCTGCTTCATGATAACACACGTCCCCATACCGCAATAGTCGTAAAACAGATGGTTCGCCAACTCAAGTGGGAGACACTGAAGTAACTACCCTATAGTCCTGATATCTCCCCATGCAATTATCTCGCCTTCGGTCCCTTAAAAAGGCCTTGAAGGGTCGACGATTTCTGTTGGACAAGGATCCACAGTTGGACACAGTGTTTTACCACACGGGGATCTTCAACCTGGTGTGCCGGTGGGACGAGACCCTCAATGCTCACAGTGGCATAGCGATTCTGGACTGTACCGTCATCAAACGGAAACTTTTGAAATAACAGTCCTTCAATTGAGGCTATGAGCACAATAGTGGCCCAATCCACAATTCGCTAAGGGCTACTTTTCCATGGCTTTATATGGAGTAAAATAACCTCAATTGAGGCGGTCGATGTAAAAAGGGCCCATAGAGGTATGGGCCCGTTTTACGCAGAATGCACGGGTTTGTGCACAATTTGCTCTAGTTAATAATGGTGAAAGATTCGGTGGGATGTTTTGAAAACTGCTGTTGTTACACCTGTTTAAAGTTAGCTGTGTAAGGAACTTAGGACTTATCAGACAGTACATTAACCAGAAAGAAGTGATTGGGAATGCCAAGACTTATCTTGCTGCAATGGTGTTGTGCCGCAAAAACCAGTCTCCATTTGAAGTTACAATGGGTGTGGACCTACTGCGAGATCGGGATAAGTTTTAATCTACATTCATTTTGGGCAAGCCAGTAAGTATCCAGAAACGAAGTGCCATTCACAATAATGCAGTATGTGATCATTAAAAAAATGAGAGGCGGTCCTGTTTCATGTTCTCGAACTATCATTGTAAATTTCAACCTCTTTCGCATTTGGAAATGTCCTTACAGACAAGAAAACTTCACCATTGGAAAGACCACTCCACTAGTCATCACCCAAAGGAAAGTAAAGGATGTACAAAGTCTGAACTTGTTTTTGTCTGAAGACGATGTTGCGTTTATTGAAGGGATGAACTGAACAGTAAATGTCGTAGGGTCGTTTGGTTTTATTCTCCGACAATGTTAATAAACCAAGACTGAGCAGGAAATGTTATTGTTTACCAATGCTGCTCGATTGAAGCCATTTAATTTTTCCACAAACTCAATCTCTCATATTTTAAAACAGGCAGCCAACGAGAGCCTTGGCACCAAAACGAAATGGCACAGGAACAGAGGGCTCAGAATTGGGGATGAAAACATCAAAGAAATTATTAAAGACAAACAGGAGGCATATAGGAAATACCTGTGTACTAAGAAAGATGTAGATAAATTGAGTACCACAGAAAGCGAGCAATTGCGAAAAGAGAAGTGCATAAATATTAGAGGAGGAACTGGGACGAATTTGTATCCCACTTGAACAATTTGAACAGGAAAACTAAAGACACACTTCGAGTCAATACAATCCCTTGCAATACTTGGTCAAATCACTTTCAAAATTTATGTTCACAGAATGTCTCCCATATTCCGACATTCCACTCAGATAATTTACACATCGAACAAATTACAATGGTAGAACTAGATACAGTCCTGAGGACACTAAAGTGCAATAAAACACCTGGAGAAGATAACTTAAATTTGGAGTTGTTTAAATATTCCTGTGGGTCTTTCCAAGAAAGATTCCTCCAGCTCCTCAATAAAATTTGGGAAGGCGAAGAACCACCTGACAACTGGAATAAAGCAATAGGTGTACCCATTTTCAAGAAGGGCAACAAAAGGGACAGTCAAAATTACAGAGGCATATGTTTATTAAATTCTGGTTATAAAATATATGCCAACATCATTAAAAATGAACTATATAAACACTATGAAAACATTCTTGGAGAGGAACAATTTGGCTTCAGGAAGGTTATTTCACAATGAAAATCCTTCTTCCACGAATTTAATATAGAAACACACATTACCTTTGTAGATTTCAAAAAAGCTTTTGACAAAGTAAACCTCAATACCTTACTTAATACATTAATATCTGATCACACCCCACAACAGATGGTACAAATCGTAAGTAATCTTTACAAATATAACTTGATTTCTGTAAAGGTTAATAATAAATTATCCAAGTGGAAATCGATAAACACAGGAGTGAGACATGGTTGCGGTCTTTCCCCTCTCCTGTTCATAATATAATGAATGCTCTTATACGAGAATTTTGAGAAACAAGACATGGCTCCATCCGCATTAACAGAAATCTACAGATGGACGCAATATTATTTGCAGACGACTTAGTGCTGGTTGCCACCTCAGAATATGATTTACAGCGTTCAATATATAACCTGAAACTAGTCTCAGAAAACTACTCAATGGAATTATCTCTAGAGAAAACTAAGATAATGGCATTCTGTGGCACGGAACCAGTAAGAAGTAAGATCTGCTTGGATAATAACATTTTGGAAAGAGTAAACGATTTTAAATACCTTGGTTACAAACTGTCTTTCCTTGAAGAAATGGACATACCCGAGAAAATCTTTAAATTCAACAGATGTTTAGGAAGCATCAATAAAGTTTTTAGACCATCATTAGTTCAAAAACACACCCGAACAAGAATTTACAAAACCTTAGCAAGACCAGTACTTTGCTATGGTAGCGAAGCGTGGACCCTGAGGAAATGCGATGAGATATATGCGACGAACAGCAGGAGTCACTAAGTGGGATCACAAACGAAACACAGAAGTGATGAATGGTCTTAACAGCAGACCTATATTGGAATACATCCATGAATACCAAAGAAATTGCCTAGGACACCTCAACAGGATGGACAGAAGCAGGATCCCTAAAGCAGTCGTCAACTACTGCCCCGGTGGGAAGAGATCTCTAGGTCACCCCAGGAAAAGATGGCGTGAAAATTGAAATATTTTGTGTAGACCGTAACAGTTCTTCTAGGACTAACACATGAAAGGATGATAATGATATTTAATTTAAAACACTGTATTAAGTCTTGTTTATTGAATTTTACCACCGAAAATGCTGTCTGCGTAAAAAGGGCTCATAATATTGATTTAAGAAATCTTATTTATTTCATTCATGAACTATTCTAAGTCATATCTTATATGAATTATTCATATCTGAATTAAATATTCTAAATAATAACATACACTACAGTATGAGAAAGAAAGAAACACCAAAGAAAAACACAGACAAATACGAGGGCAGATCAAAAAGTAAGTTGCACTTCCCAGTTATGGCCATTTATTACACCACCTATACAACGGCAACACGCCTATAAGGACACAATGTAACGTCACTTTTCCATATAGTTCCCAAGAGACTCCAAACATTTCTGGGAACGCACAACCAACTTGTCGATGCCCGATGCATAGAAAGTTCCTCCAGCGTTCTGCAACCACATGGAGACAGCGGCCTTCACCTCCTCATCGGTGTGGGAATGTCGACTACCGTTCTGTCTAATGATCGCATTCACACTGTTGACATTTGCACGGGTTCTGGACGTTGCGGGCCTGCCCTCGCGATATCCGTGCGTCTGGCTTCGAATTGCTGACACCACTTTACTATCCCTTGGCAGGAAATGGCCCGCTCCCCATACACAGCACTAATTTCACGATGAATGTCCGTGCAATTCTTCCTTTTGGCCCAGAGGAATCGGATTGTCGCACACACCTCATATTTGGAGTGAACGTCCAGTCGGCGCGCCATTGCTTTTGACCGCTATTCACACCATACAAGACGAGACACCACAGCGACCTGCCTAACAGACGTGTGGGCAGTGTCTGTCCCTTTCTCCACTGTGCCCAAGTTTGCGACACACAGCGACCTGCTGCAGCGCGTTAGTGCAACTAACTTTTTGATCCACCTTTGTATTTCATTTCTTGTTATCTCCAAAATGAGTTTTTACCTATGTGCCCTTTTTACGTCGACCGCCTCAATTAAACCGTAGACTACTTCATTTTGAGCTAGAACGTCGAGCTACAAAATGTCCTGTTGCCCGGTTCGGGAAATATTGGGAGACTTCAAACCTTACTAGACTACGGTCAATGAACTACTCAATCAACACACAACTGGGATAATAATAAAGTCACAAATGACAAGAAACTTCAATCAATGTGTATTTTATATAATTACAGTACTTCATTTTGAATAATATACACCAAACAACAATAACAGCAAAACTTATGATCTACAAAGAAATCTTGACTACAACAGCTTCTACAACAGGTAATGGAAGGTACCGCAATGTGTTTTGACGATTTGCAGTGATCTATCGTGATAATGCCTCAGGATGCGTGGCACTTGACTGTACGGGTAGTCAAGGTACAATGACGTCCTGGTCTTTTTCTCTTTTTGACGTATATCTTAACATATAGCCATAAATACTCTGACATAGCCAAGGGAGAGCTCTAGGGGTCTGGTCCCCTCCCAACAGACTAGACTAATTATATATGAAGGTGGATATTATATGGTAATTAATAGGGCCCGGATGTTGATGACATGTCATCATTTTACTGAGCTGTCTGAAACAATGCTGAAGTACTGTACATAGAAACTCCAGATGGGCCTCCCCGTTTTCAAATATGTCATTTTTATTTTGCATCTTTTTGCATATTTTGCTATTTTTCTATTTTAAGAGCATTTTTTACGTTTGGTAGATTCTTTTGGTCTTATTATAGAGAAATCGGCCTTTTGAGGTCATTTATTTCCAATTTAGTCATGTCACAGCTTTATATGAGGGAGTTACGTGTCTCAGAATTAAGAAGAAGTTAGTAGCTGATACAAGATAATTTAAAATATTGATTCCATTTCGTTAATCAACCGGGTGGAAACTAGTCATAGCACCATTCATGGCTAAATTGCATCCAAACTGAAAAAAATGCCGGACAAAAGCACTGGGTATATAACATTATGCAAAATCTCAGACATTTTTTCTGGTGAAAACTACAGCACAGATGGGATTGAGCAGGATTTAGCAGCAAACGACCTTCCTCACTTCAAGTATGCTCCGATCACATCAGTTGATGTTGAACGCAGCTTTTCGAGATATAAAAACTCGTTGGCTGATAACCGCAGACCATTTACATTTGACAACATCAGAATGACATTCGTAGTGCGGTGCAACTCAGACTAAAGTGAACAAAAACCTCTTGTTAAGTACTAGAAATCTATTTTGATTGACTTTTCAGTTTGAGCAAGATGCCATTTTTGAAATATTGGCGAGTTTATTATTATAAGATCATTTTCTCCATTTTATAGTGCATTTTTCAAATTTTTAGGACATTTCTTCTTCTTCTTTGACGGCCTCATTGGACCACTTCAGTCAATCATTTCTTGGTCCTCTTCTTCAGGAAGTTTCCTTTCCGAGTCGCCCAGTAGCTCTTCATTCGCTGTGATCTTCTCAGGCGTTCCTCATCTGTAAATACCCTTTTTACTGCATTACGTTTGTCTATTTTAGCCTGAAATCTTATTTTTATATCTCTCAGTTTTTTTAATTTTGTTGTTTTGTTTTGCAAGTCATCCAAGGTTATTTCCAATTCTTTCATATCTTCTCTAATTTCCTTAATCCATCCTACTTGTTGTTTCATATTCCAAAGTTTCACTACAATTTTTCTAGATAACCTGGTTTCTGAAATCCATTTCTTCTGAATAGTATCAGTGATGGGCTCCAGTTCTCTGTATACCACTTCATTTGGTACTATCCGCCACTGTCCATCTCTCTGATATTTTTTATTTATGCATGTTCTAGTTATTCTTCTTTCTACTTTTAAAATTTTGTCGATTCTGTTTCTCTGAGTAACTTTAAAAAGAGTTTCACTTCCATAGGTCACCTCTGGTTGAACTACCGTCTTGTAATGTTTTAGTTTTGTTGCGATTGATAGACATTTTACTTTTATATGTAGACCATGTTAATTTTTGGGCTTTTATCATTTTATTAGTTCTTTCTTGCCATGCAGGTTTCTCATCCAAGTTGTAAGTTATAATTTCTCCTAAGTATTTAAATTGCTTCACTATTTTAACTTTCTTGTTATTTACTGTTATGTGATTGATTACAAGTGGATTTGCTACCAGTACCATTATCTCTGTCTTTTCAAATGATATCTGAAGTCCAATTTTTTGTGCTATATTTTGTAGGCTTATTATTTGATTTCTGGCTTCTTGAATATTATTAGCCAGTAATGCTGGCAATTTAAGTCTATTTGATCTTTCTTGGTTCCAATTCTTATGTTATGTTCCTAGGATTTTCCCTGTACCATTCCCTCATTACATATTCCAAAGCACAATTGAAAAGTAGAGGCGATAAACCATCTTCTTGTCTTAATCTTGTTTTAATCGTAAACGGTTCAGATATTTCTCCTCTGAATTTTACTTTAGATTTGGTGTTTGTTAGAGTTAGTTTTATAATTTTTATTAATTTGGGATGAAGTCCGAAATTCCTTAGTATTTTCAGCAATGAAGATCTATGTATACAATCATAAGCTTTTTTGAAGCCTACGAAGGTTATGACTTGCTGTTTTTGTTTACGTTTGTAGTAGTCCATTACTAATTTTAAGGTGATTATCTGTTCAGGGCAGCTTCGCCATGGCCGAAATCCACCTTGATATTCTCCTATTTCCAGTTCTAATTGATCTTTACAACGGTTATATAGAATTCGTGACATGATTTTATACGTGATAGGTCATTTATTAGTCATTTTTGAAAAAGTTAAGTGCATTTTTAAAACTTTTTTATGGCATCAATATCCGGGCCCTAGTAATTAAATTAATATTTAGAAATATGCACTCGAAATGAAAGAATTCTAGTTGGTGTTGGTAAATGTTTGATCATCAGAGCCTGCCTCGTGCAACCCCAATGTTTGAGTTATCATTTCATTAACAAGGTGTTATTCTTCATGCTTATACTTTTCCTACGATTTAAAAATTCAATTCTTGACTATAGTTATCAGTGGCCATTTAATGACCTTTGCCTCGGTAAGTGTGTTTGGATCATCTACAAACTGATATGTGTGTATTTGCTACTTTTAAGTACACTTAACTCACAATGAACCCAATTCTTATTTCATCTTTGAATTCTGACTTTCAATAAAAAAAATATATTTGATTATCATATCTTAGTTTGATAAAACTCCAAAATCTTTGGTCTATTCAATTTAAACGAGTATTTGCTATGATTGCCCGGCAGTGGAGGTAAGTGATATTTTATTTAGATGTTCTGCGGGAAGATGATGGGTAAAGGAAGCAAGACCACTACAGCATGGATTAAGAAAACTAAAAAGGGTATGGAAAGGTTGAACATCTCAGAGGTTCAATTGTTAAACAGAAATACATGTAGGAACATAGTGAAGCATCTGGAAGGCTTCCAGCCGCAGAAAGAACTAAGAAGACCGGAAGAGCCTGGACAGAAGAACAACAGAAGTAGGAGTATTGGGCACAGAGAAAACTCCACAGGAAGAAAAAGAAATGAAGTTGTAGCGTGAATCTAAGTGATAAATTCGCTTGTAAAAAGAAGAAAATTATAATAATAAAGGGTTTTACGTTCCTTGTAACTACGTCGGCTTTTAGAGATGCTGGGGTGCTGGAATTTTGCCCTGAATAGGATCTTTAACATCCCGGTTTTTCTACTGACAAGACTCCAAAGAACACTAACCCATCTTCCCCACACATTATTACTAACAGTAAAATCATCTACTCCCACTCAGAATTTTTATTTTCTACATAACAGCTTATATTTTATAAGATTTTGGATATTTTAGGATATTATGGATTCATAAACTTGATGTAAATGTGTTGTGATTGTCGACAAAATGTAGCAAACGTGAAAAACGAACTCTGGTGAAGCAAGTGTCAAAGATGTTCCTCCCTGGTCTACAAAAACTCTCTTTGGCATACCGTAACACTAGAAGCTCAGTAATCCAGTACCGGTACCTTCCGTCCTGTTTGTATAGAGAAGCAGATTGAAACTGGCCAAGCAATCAGAGGAGACGAACATGATTTGTTAACAGTCAAATCTCTAACCTCTTCTCAGTTTACCTCACGAGGCTGAGTGTACCCCATTCCAGCCCTCAGACCAGAATTAAATTTCTTGTCAGAGCCCAGAATCGAGCCCAGACCTCTACAACACCACGAGGTGGTCCTCTGTGCAAACCATATAGAAATTAAAAGTGCCTGACACATGCAGAAAGTGACCTTCGGCTTTGGCCACTACGTTTGAGATCATGCAGGAGACGTTTTAATTCTCATACACTTGCCAGACCAGAAGGCACCTTTTTCCAAATGGTTTCTGCACTTTGGATGCTCTGTAATTCAAGCAAATAAATAAGACCATGAGGTTACAACCTGCTTCACTGGATTTATACATTCAACCATGAGCAATTAAAATAAAATATAGCAACAACAAACATTTGTATGAAACACAAAACAAGTGTACAGTCTGTCTCAAAAGAATATTACCAAGTAGAGCCATTGAAAGAAAATTTCAACAGACTGAGGCCTTACTTTATATTCCAAGTATAGCTCACTGCTAGATGCAGCATGTACGGTATGGTTTTTTATCTATGCCGTGGCCAGCGCCGGATTAAGGTAAAATGAGGCCTAAGTCCCTCAGATTTTTGGGGCCCCTTTATTTTTTTCAAATAATTTTTATTTTTTTACCACCTGTACATTTAATAAAGTATATACAAGAGGGTTTTTTTTCCTCAAGATGAATAACACACTTTTTATTAAATCATACAGGCCTATACATATATACCTACATTTCAATTGAAACGATCATTTTTATTTGAAAACATTTCAGATGATTTGATGAACAATTTAACAAATTATACTATTTTTACTTCTGTAAAATATAATCAATTTTTTTTTCTGTTTTTTCGGTCAATGAAATCTTCTACAATGTCATCAAAATCAATTTCCCGCAGAATATCTGACTCGATATACATTAAACTTAGCATGTCTAATCGTTCTTGTGACATGATACTTCTTTGCGCACCTTTGATCCGTTTCAATTTTGAAAACGAGCGCTCCGCAGAACAATTCGTTATCATGAGGGTCAGGAAAATGCTAAAAGTAATTTCAACTTTCGGAAAAACAAACTCAAGCTTGTCTCGAATAAGAATTTCATAAAGTTCAGAATGAGTGAACTCAGTTTTTAAAGGACATTGTAGTTTAATATAATGCTGAAACTGTCTCGGTTCTGGATATAAATGTTCTAAATCTTCGGAATAAAATTTTCGGGGCCCCAGATAATTGGGGGCCCTAGGCCTGGGCCTAGTTGGGCCTAATGGGTAATCCAGCACTGGCCGTGGCAAGGATTGAAACTTTTAAAAAAAGTCCAAGAACCAATAGCAGACACCAGAAAAAGAATAGGTCAATTTGTAATCACAAAAACACATGACCAATCTATCGCATGACATCACTGAAGTTCCACCATTAATCTGCCACATGGCACACATGCAGTAATGAGAACTGTAACTTCGAATGGTTCCATTTTCTATCAAGTGAAGTATCAGTAATTTTATTATTATCATGATGCCTTAATTTATGCTTTTCATCGCTCAAATAACCCGCTAAGTTCTTTACTCCACTCAAAGTTAGAAAACACCAACCTGATCATTTACTAACCATCGCAGATACCATACTAAACAAGCAAATCAGTTGGTCAATAGCTACCAACATCATCATACCAAAAATCACACAAAACAATCAATGTTGACAAGTTATGCAAGTTTACAATAAATTTCTGTAACTAAATAAGTGTACATATTGTAAATATCAGAACCCACATACGAGTAGACATAGATTTAATAGCCAGATTGATGACGATCAAAACTAGTCAACCAAGTGAATTTATTAAACTCTTTTTCTTTTTCAGTTTTAGGGCACAATTGAGTTGAACGACTAAAATGCATAAAATTCGTTTTATCAGTGTTTCTCACAAGATACACTGGAACATGATTAATTCACTTGTTTTCTCAAATGACAAGCTACAGAGTAAAACCAAGCATGGCGACACTGGCAGTCCATTTCTATTTGATACAGACTGTACAACGTACTGTATTCCATCATTTGTTTACAATGAAATCCAGTCAACCTTTATATAACGTACAATACATATCATGTCATGGTTTGATAGGCATCTCTGGCACAAGGCAGCTCACTTCCTCAATGCACATTTATCACGCTAACAATTAGCCAACATCACTCCTACTCTGCAGAAAATTATAAACTCATTTAGTTTGATTTGATTAGTTTCACAACAGTATTTTCTAAAAAAAATATTTAAGGGGTACTCTCCGTTGTGGTCGATAAAACATCACGATCTTGCGATTTTCGGCAATTTGCTAAGTCCGGTCATTGTTTGTGTTGGAATCATTAACTTTCAGCTTTTTCGATGCCTGGGTGGATGTTAAATAGTTCATTATCTCCTTCATCCTTCAAAACTAATCACTCGCACAAAATAACAACCTACCCCACCTCCAAACACTTTAAAAACGAAGAGCCGAGTTGCCGACCAAAAGAAACTGATTCGATAGATCGATTTAAATCGAGGATTACTCGAAATCTCCTCCAGCTGTTGTGAACAGCGCGTTGACGCCAGCTGATCGATGAACTTTCAAGTCGGAAGTTATATTTTTCGGACTAGATACAAATGTACCTTCTTCTGCGCGAATGGGTCTCCTAGGACGTTTGCCCAATAACTCTTCATGCTCAACGATTGAGCGAGTCTTCGTTGCTGCGACCAGACGTGTCTTGTAGGTCTTCTCTCTTCTACCTCAAAACCCCGTGTATGAGTAATTTTCCTTAATTTCCTCCCGATTCTTGAGATTGGGAAAACCTAATTCAGCCAAGTCCTTTTCCGCCTGTTTGTACCAATTGGACCTTGTTACCTTTTTCTGCAGAAACTTATATATTTTGTGTGTTAACCTAATTGGGTCCATTCTGTCCAAATGTCCCATGAATTTGATCCTTCTCATACGCATTGTGTCCGTGATTTTATTAATTTTCAAATAGACGTCAGCATTGGGTTTTGGAAGGTGAATTCCATCTTTGATTCTTGGTCCCAAAATTTTTCGCATGATTTTGCGTTCATTAATCTCCAATTGACTTCCCATGCTTTACGTTGTAGATTACTGTAAGTGTCTCGGCTGCAAAAAGGGCTGCAGGCAAGACTACTGTTTTAAAATGTTGAATTTTACAATTCCAAGAAAGGCATTTTTTATTATAAACTTGTTTTGTCAAATGGAAAGCAGTTTCCCTTTTCTGTACTCTTGCTTCTATAGATGTACCAATATTTTTTTTCTTAAACAGTTTTCAAATATTTAAGGGGTATGCGTACACCCGCGTTCCCCCGGAAAAATAGCACTGGGTATTTCTAATAAATTTTTATTGACTTTTCCCTTAAAACTATAGTGAGTCTGTTTGCTATGTCATCCCTGTTTGACTAGACCAGGTTTAACCTAACACAAGGAGGGCAAGCTTATGGGTGCAAGGAAAGTGGCCACGCCTTGCCAGAGATACCAATGCAGGGTGTATCAGAAGCTAAAGGTCGTATTATGAGAAGTGATGGCAGCGAGTCAACACATCACATAAACACATTCAATCAATTAAAAGTAAAATATTTAATATAGATTTCCTTACATATCGAACATTAGTTTGTAGAAGTAGATATAACAATTATATTTTAATTATACAGTGAAGGCCCTCCATATAGAACAGTTTTCTGACATATAATATTTACATTTCGGCATCGTCGAACATAAACACCACGAATTCACATCCCTACTCATACTATAACCTTTTCCTTCTGACACACACAATACACACAGGAAACTTTGGATTCTTTTATTCTAGCAAACCTACAGCTAAATAAGGACAGAAATTTCATGATTATCAAGTTGGTAG
Source organism: Meconema thalassinum (assembly GCA_946902985.2). Lineage (NCBI taxonomy): Eukaryota > Metazoa > Arthropoda > Insecta > Orthoptera > Tettigoniidae > Meconema > Meconema thalassinum. The sequence goes on along the minus strand of OX336398.1, from coordinate 58,512,577 downwards.
AACTCAGGGTAATTACAACATTCAGTCAGTCGTAGCTAAGAAGGACACTTGTAAATAGGAGAAGTGCCTATCATGGGATTCCACGGATGATGATGTATTTCTCGCTGATCAAACTCTTCAAAATCTCGAGAATCGTACTCTGTGCTGAAAAGATTGCCTGGGCAGAAATGGTTTAAAACTCAACATAGGGAAAACTGAATATCTGCAATGAGGAGCACAGACCAGTGGTACCATTAGCATTGAAGACCATCAACTCAATAAAACCACTAAATTTAAGTACCCTAAGCATTCAACAACACCTTCACGGAAAACGCGAGCGTGGTGTTCATCTCCAACAAGACAATACGCAGTCACATGCCAGTCGCAAGACCATTGCCACCCTGGGTTAACTCTGGGGTTACTATGCTGCCAAATCCTCCATATTCACCGGATCTTGGTCCTAGCAACTGTCCCCTTTTTGACACAATGACAGAGGTCATGCGGGGTAAGTTCAGCAGTGGCTTTTGTAAGCATTTTCAATCTAATAACAATTTGTAGTATTTTCAATCTCACTTACATTTTGTGAGTATTTTCAATCTCTTGACTCTAAATTGTATTTTGTGAGTATTTTGAATCTACATTAACTTACATTTTGTAAGTCTTTTCCACCTAAATTCCATTTTGCAAGTATTTTCTATCCCAGTTACATTTTGTAAGTACATATTTGGAATGTAAGGCCGACATTTTATGAGTATTTTGAATCTAAATTACATTTTGTTAGTATTGTCAATCTAAATTGCATTTTGTGAGTATTTTGAATCTAAATTGCATTTTGTAGGTATTTTGAATCTGAACTCCATTTTGTGTGCGTTTTCAATCTACATTATTTTTGTGAGTTTTTTTCCGTCTGAATTGCATTTTGTGTGTGTTTTCAGTCTGAGTTTTATTTTGTAAATATTTTCCATCTAAATTGGTTTGTCATTGTGGTTTCCATTTCATTGTCTCTTTCACTATACCCAGATCATTAGGGGCAGATAACCTACATGTTAGGCCCCTTAAAACAAAAATCCTCACCAATGGCACTGGAATACCGGAATGCTACAAATTCGGTATCAGCTGCCACAACAATGGCAAAAGTGCATAGATGTACGCAGGGAATACCTGTACGGCCGATTTCCTTTCATAATCCCTTCCCTAACCCGTCTGTTGGCACAGGCTAGAGTAAAATGTGGCTCTTCACCGCTGTCTCAGTCTCACTCATGGCTGTGATTATATGGAAGCTACTGGGGTATGGGTGGTACTTAGTAATGACATTCAGGGCACAGTCAGTGTCTGTTGGCACAGGCTAGAGTATCACCGATGTCTCAGTCTCAATCATGGCTGTGATTATATGGAAGCTACTGGGGTATGGGTGGTGCTTGATAATGACATTCTGGGCTCAGTCAGTGTCTGTTGGCACAGGCTAGAGTATCACCGATGTCTCAGTCCCACTCATGGCTGTGATTATATGGAAGCTACTGGGGTATGGGTGGTGCTTGGTAATGACATTCAGGGCGCAGTCAGTGTCTGTTGGCACAGGTTAGAGTATCACCGATGTCTCAGTCCCACTCATGGCTGTGATTATATGGAAGCTACTGGGGTATGGGTGGTGCTTGATAATGACATTCTGGGCTCAGTCAGTGTCTGTTGGCACAGGCTAGAGTATCACCGATGTCTCAGTCCCACTCATGGCTGTGATTATATGGAAGCTACTGGGGTATGGGTGGTGCTTGGTAATGACATTCAGGGCGCAGTCAGTGTCTGTTGGCACAGGCTAGAGTATCACCGATGTCTCAGTCCCACTCATGGCTGTGATTATATGGAAGCTACTGGGGTATGGGTGGTGCTTGGTAATGACATTCAGGGCGCAGTCAGTGTCTGTTGGCACAGGCTAGAGTATCACCGATGTCTCAGTCCCACTCATGGCTGTGATTATATGGAAGCTACTGGGGTATGGGTGGTGCTTGATAATGACATTCTGGGCTCAGTCAGTGTCTGTTGGCACAGGCTAGAGTATCACCGATGTCTCAGTCCCACTCATGGCTGTGATTATATGGAAGCTACTGGGGTATGGGTGGTACTTAGTAATGACATTCAGGGCGCAGTCAGTGTCTGTTGGCACAGGCTAGAGTATCACCGATGTCTCAGTCCCACTCATGGCTGTGATTATATGAAAGCTACTGAGGTATGGGTGGTGCTTAGTAATGACATTCAGGGCACAGTCAGTGTCTGTTGGCACAGGCTAGAGTATCACCGATGTCTCAGTCCCACTCATGGCTGTGATTATATGAAAGCTACTGAGGTATGGGTGGTGCTTAGTAATGACATTCAGGGCACAGTTAGTGCCTGTGGATGCTGTGAAAGGTTCTACTTATAGCATTAGTACTGCTGTTCTGACTCAGTGAGGAAAGCAATCGCAAACTACCTCACTCCTCATCTTGCCTAGTACGCCTCAATATAGCGCTGCCTTGGGTCTTTGTGGGTATCTACCCACATAACCTAACGGCGGTGCTTTTTGAGGATCCAACCAGCCTTCGGGCTGACTACCTAACAGACAGTCCCTAACCCATCCTGTCAAGAAAATGACCATGTCTGCATTAATAAAATAGAATAATCTGTGAACAAAAAAAATTGTAGTGCAATAATTTTTGAATGCTCCAAGTCAATGCTCCACTTGGTCTTTCAGGCAACTCAGACAGTACAGTCCCTACATAATAATGTTGTAATTACCCCCAGTTTCCCCTATAACTAAAACTACCAGCAGAAACTCTAGTCTGACTAGAACGAGATTCTTGTGGAATTGTCTTATAAAACTGTTATCCAAGTTTAAGAAAAAGTTTTTCTAACTAATTTTATTAATATTATTTATTGTTCTTTTTAATTGTTTGTTTAGTTAATTATTTATCACGTATTAGCTTGAAATGAGTTTGCTTAAGGCCATTTATTTTAGTTTCTTAATATTAGTATGAAAATTTCAAATGCACTCAGATATTTCCTTGTAAAGTGATTCCGGTCTGTTCTAACCTTGGCTGATCAGTGGCATAACCGAATGTGTCCTGTGAAGGGCTAGCTCTATTCGATAGCTGTTTCACGCGAGTTCGTTGTTTATGTCACTTTCGATAGTCTTATTCTATAATTTTATTTCTTGTTACTTGTGACAAGTATCAATTAAAAATCAATCTAAATTTTCAAAGAAGTTATTCTTTTCTGAAATTCTGATTTTCTTGTTTTCCACATATTTTTGTTTATTGTTATAATTAATAGTTTTGTTTGTTTATTTATTTCCATATTTAGGCTTCCACCTCCAAATTTTAAATTAATCAAAATTTGTATAAATTTGTGACTAAAGGGGCAAATGACCTATTCGTTCTGCCCCTTAAAACAATAATCAATTACTAGTGGGTCCGTGCAAGCTTTCGCAACGTCAATATAGGTTTATGGGGTAGTAGAGAAGAATGTGGGAGAACGAAGTTTTAAAAATTGAAGAAATGTATTTATTGTTGTTAAATGGCATACGTACATGAGAAGAACACAAAAAGAATTATGTAAAACAGTGTTTTGTACTTGTCACAGCACCTCTTTGTAGACAATATTCGATGTTACAACGAATTCATCGGTTATTGTTTGCTCGGGAGTTTCTTCTACAGCAATTTTTACATTTGCAAAGGATTGAACCCTAGAGAAAGTCTTGGCGAGACCACACCGGAGCCATCTGCTGAGAGAATCCTCAGCTAGCAGTACGCCGCGCTCCCGCCAGATGGCTGCTGTCGCCACGCTGTAGCGGCAGGCTCACCTTGCAGTACGCCGCGCTGCCCTGCGCTCTAGCGGCAGGCTTGCCTAGCTGTACGCCGCGCTGCCATGCGCTCTAGCGGCAGGCTTGCCTAGCAGTACGCCGCGCTCCCGCCAGATGGCTACCGCCTCCGCGCTGCCCTGCTCTCTAGCGGCAGGCTTGCCTAGCTGTACGCCGCGCTCCCAACAGATGGCTGCCGCTGCCGCGCTGCCCTGCGCTCTAGCGGCAGGCTCGCCAGGTTACGGTGCTCCCATTGTAAATGTACTTTTTTTAAGGTATTTAATTAATTGTGAGGCATTTAAAGAGGAAGTGAGTGCCTTTCGGGCAAACATGGGCTTATGCTGAACCTGTAGGTACCCCATATGTGTAGGTTGGTGTTAACAGGACCTTATTTTCGGTACGAAACCGGAATGGGATCTTAGCAGAATAATATAGGGAGGATAAAGAAAATAATTATAACAACAAATTTAAATAATTATAATAATAATCGTCACATCCTCCTCCTACAGTTGCAGTCACCTAGAGCACCGGCAGGTCTTTTGAGTTGGAGCCATTGGAACAATCCATTCTCCAATATCAGTGTTCCATTTGGCATGGAGCCGACCTGTTGCCGAGATTCAATTTAATTAAATTCATTTTGTCTAATATAATTCCCAAATGTAATACGACTCGGAGTGCCGTGGATTCTTCCTGTCCCATGACTGGGAATCGAATCAGGCCACATACTCTACCACTGGTGTGTTCATTATACGACTTCAATCACATTAGATGATTACAAGAAATTTGATAGATTTCTTTGACTAGGATTTTGACATTCTAATGCCCAAGTTTACCAACTTCAGGTTACAAAGCGGGAATCACTTTACAAAGAACGTGCAGTTATTATACGATCTATTTATCAGAGAAATTAAATTGCTATTTTTAATAATACAGTACAGAACACGTCAACAGGTCTTCATGTCCCTTCACACAGCACAAAGTGTGCCAATCATTATAATCTCCAGAATTGGGCGAGGAGTTGGTTTCAATGGCACCCTTCAAATGGTTCTCCATATTTATAACTCCAGGCAAATGCTGGGATGGTGCCTTCAAATAAGTCACGGCCACTTCCAACTCCTTGCTCAATTCATTCACTTGAGTAACTCCTCTTTTGAGGTTGGCACCGAGATGTTGATACTATTCACCACATAGCCTCGACTCGCAAACTGTCGTTTCACCTCGTTCTGAATAGCTTCATGGCCAACATTTCATCATTGTTACAGTAGGATTGCTTAGGGAACCTCTTGCTGCCGGTTGGGATGCTTAAATATCCCTATGTTCTAAAAGGCACTGTTGGGTTTTAGTAGTTGCGGGAAGATGGGCAGAACCATTGCCACCAGATTGTCGGAACACACTTGGAATGTGTCTCAACTATGCGCCCTGTACTTTGAAAGAAAGAAAGAAAGAAAGAAAGGAAGTATATGTCGGGACCTTGGAACAGGTGAGGTGTGTTGCCAAGTTTGTATTGTTGTTGTAAATCAGCTGATTCGAATAATACACAGGGCTACACCTTGGACATTATTTCGGTACAATTATGCGTAATATATTTTAAAAGTCGATCGAGTCAACACCGAGGACATTCAAATACAGAAATACGGTACATAAATAAATTACACACCGAATCTATGTGACCTAACACCTGTATTGAATTCAATAAATATGACAAAGAGGGCAAATACTCTACAGCTAATGCAAAGTAATCTGACGAATTTCTGATAATTATTCTTCAAGATGAAACAAGAGTCTGAGTGGAGGCACACTCACTGTATCTCAACTCCTTATGGTTCGCTTTTGTGATAATACAGGGTGATTCTCTATGTAGTTCACAACTTCAATAATGTGTAATTATTTATTGGGACCACTTACAGACTTGGTTTATATGTTATTATATTGCAAAACACTTCAAGTTTTGACTCCCGTAGTTTGTAGTTGCACAGTTGTCCGCCATGCGCGCCACCTGTCACTTGTTGGAAATGGAGTCTTTTAATGGAACGGAAAGAGCGTGTTCTGGTTTGAAGAAACCAAGTCAGCAACGAGTGTACAGCGGAGGTTTCACACAGAATTCTGCAAAGACCCACCCAGCAGACCAACAGTGTACAAATGGCACCAGACATTTACCGAAACAGGTTGTTCTGTGCTACACACAAAGGCGCCAGGCCACGCACCTGTGACTGGCGATGTGGTGGAAACAGTTAGGGAGAGGTTCATCCACAGTCAGGAAAAATCGAAACTGGTATCCCTCAGACCACTGTTTGGCGGGTGTTGCGTCGACATTTGGCCATGAAGGCATACCGATTGCCCTTGGTTCAAGCACTAAGTGAAGCGGTTAAACATACCTGATATGAATTCTGTGTTGAAATGTTGGATCGCATCAGCCGTGATGGGTCATTCTTGAACAATGTGGTCTTTAGCGATGAATCAACGTTCCACCTTTCTGGCCGAGTCAACACAATTTTCGTATTTGGGGCACGGAAAAACCGCATGGGCACCACGTACAGTTGGTTTGTGACAGCCCCAAAGTGAACGTTTTCTGCGAGAACCATCACCGACATCATTTATCTGGATATGCTACACAACTTTCTTATTCCACAGTTGGATGAAGATGACCACGATGGGCGCATGTGTTGGCAACAAGCTGGTGCCCCACCGCACTACCCGTCAGACGTGAGGGAATTCCTTCATCAACGTTTTCCAGGTAAGTGGATGGGTCGTGGTGGAACAATTACCTGGCCGCCACGATCCCCAGATTACACACCACTGGACTTCTTTCTGTGGGGCTTTGTGAAAGATAGGGTGTACATCCCTCCCCTACCTGCAAATCTTGATGAACTGAGACATTGCATCACAACAGCCATCGCCTCTGTTACCCCGGAAATGCTGGTTCATACGTGGCGGGAAATCAACTTTCGTTGGGATGTGTCCAGGATGACAAATGGTGCACACATTGAGCCATAATGGATTTGTCAAACAAACTTGAAGTGTTTTGCTATGTAATGCCATATAAACCAAGTCCGTAAGTAGTTCCAATAAATAAATACACATTATTGAAGTTATAAACTACATAAGAGAATCACCCTGTACAGAAGATTTTTAGCCTACTTTTCACATTTTGCAAAAATGAGGAAAAAGTAGACTTATGAGATCGGGCAAATGTGTGTCTGTCTGTCTGTCCTTCTGTCTGTCTGGCTGTGTGTGTGTCCCCCCCTATCAACTCCTAAACGGCTGGAGCAATCGAAACAAAATTTGGTAGGATTAAAGATCTATACCTGAATATCTCACGGCCATATTTGAAAATGATGTCAGTGCTACCAACTGCTAAAAAATCGCAATTGAAATTTGAGCTCCATGATGTATATCTTGGAAGGTATGAATGGGAGCTATTTCAAAATTGGCACACGTATAGATAATAATATTTCAGTTTAATTTCCAGGAGTCCATACATGGCAGTGTTGCCAAAATGATTATAAGTCTGCTGATAGGTCCAATTTTTAAATGCATATAACTTCTACACTATCAATTGGAATTCAACCAAATTTCGTATGTTGTATGTGTACATAACCAGATATGACTGAGCGTATTCTTACGACCCACCAGGGCTGCCAACTGTTAATAAATGCTCCTAATTTATTTTATCCAAATACCAATATATCAGAAAGTATGCAAGCCGACAGCTTTAAACTATGCACACGTATAGTACCTGGCATTCTAGATGAATTTGGAGTAACTAATATACGTCAGTGCTGCCAACATGATTCTAAGCCTGCTGATAGGTCCAATTTTAAAATGCATGTAACTTCTATACTAACTAATGGATTTCATTCAAAATTGGCACAACAATAGATCATATTATTTCAGATTATTTCTGACCAATACATGCATGATATTGTTGCCAACATGATTTTACGCGCGCTGTTAGATCCAATGTTTAACTGCATGTAACGTCCATGCTATTCATTGGACTCCAACCAAATTTTGTATTCTGTACCTTAAGAGATGGAACTGAGAATATATTCAGTCATCAGGGCTGCCAACTGTGGTGCCTTATTAGGCTACATTATGCCAGGTATACAGTATTTCGAACTAATTAGAAATTTCGATATTAGCAACTTAATTTCGTCATTATTCTAGATAGGTTCATATACTGTAGAATAATCATTGGCATGAAAAGTAGGCTGTATAGTTTGTCATGGAACTTCTTGTTATCTTTGTAATGTGGCCTCCTGAGTGGTCGAGTGCAGGTCTTTCTATTTGACGCCCGTGGGCGACCTGCATGCTGTAATGACGTTGAAGTGATGATTAAGACATTACACACACCCATTTCCCGAACCACAGGAATTAACCCCAGGAGATTAAAATCCCTGCTGGCTCGGCTGGGAATCGAACCCGGGACACTTTGGGCCAAAGCCTACAGAGCTAACCAATTGGCCACGGAGCCAGAAAAAAACAGAAGTAATGTTCAGGTAAAGAAATATTCAGCACTGAGCACTCAAACAAGCCACTCTGTGGCGATACTATTGCCGTGATTTTACATTGTCTAGTTGTAAGCTATTGAATGATAGGCAGTAATATTTGAACACGATGACAGGAAGCAATAGAAACAACAAGAAAATAATGATATAGAAATACCAAAGTAAAAATGGAAACAAAAATATTAAAACTCAATGTTAAAAGAAAACGAAACAATGACAATGAAAGGAACTCTGACACAGACGGTTAACAAGCAAAGTGTTGTGCTAGCTGTCAAAGTCCAGCCAATAGGGGACTGCGGTAGCCATTTTATATCGTCCTGCCAAATGATTCAGATTCTTTCTTTCGAAATGAAGGGTGTAGCTTCTAAATGAGTAATATTCAAGCATTCATCAGACTGCAGACACTCCATCCTCTATGATGAAATACAACTCTTAGGCCCTGACAATCACTTCTACCACAGAAACATCAGAGAAGCCATTAAGATATCCAAACATATTCGGGTGCATTGCTCTTCCAATGTCTGGAAATCGGCATTAAATCACCTTCCAGAAATGGCAGCAGTCAGCCACAGGCAGCAAGAGGTTCCATAAGCTACTGAATAAATACGAGGCAGACGATATTGTGGTCTGGGGAAGGAACACCGAAGAAGTGCAAAAACAACTAGATGCACTGAACGAAAATATTCAGAAGTACGGCCTGAAAATCAGTATAGAGAAAAGCAAGACCATCGTGATGACAAGAGGGGAAAGACATGGAAAGGGCACTGTGAAAATTGGAAGTCAGAGTTTGGAAATTGTGGACACGTTCAAATACCTAGGAAGTGAATTGATGCAAACTGGTAGGTTGGACATGGAGATTGGCAGGAGGGTACAGCAGAGCAATGCATTCTATCAAAGTGTAAGAAAACTTGTTTGGGATAAGGAAGTACCAAGGAAAAGCAAGGATGTAATGTATAAAATGTACTATGTACCCATATTAACGTATGCAGCTGAGACTTGGACCCTGACAAGCAGGCAAGAGAGTAGAATCCAATCCAGTGAAATGAAATTCCTAAGAGTATGATAGGTAAGACAAGGAAAGACAGAGTGAGGAATGAAGATGTTAGGAAGGAAGTTGGGATGGGAAAACTAAATGAGAGAATTGAGAAGAATAAACCAAGGTGGTTTGGACATGTAAAGAGGATGGAGGAAAATGGAATACCAAGACAGATGCTGGAGGCCAAGTGCAAGGGTAAGAGAGCAAGAGGAAGACCTAGAACAAGGTGGATGGATTCAGTGAAGAACAGCGTGAGAAAAAGGAATCTGGACTGGGACAAGATCGTGGAAGAAGAATGGTGGAAGGAAAGAGAAAAGTGGAGAAGTGCCATAAATACCCCGACCCGGCAGGAGCTGGATAAGGGGAAATGATGATGATGATGATGTTGGCCATTCTGCTATGTCTAACCTTGCCGTTAAGATGACAAAACATCATCAACAAACCACATCCCAAGCTATCAGCATCATCTCCTGTTATGAGGAGCAGATATACAATAAGCTACTAAAGAAATTCAAATACATAGATTTCCTGTTCAAAGAATCAAATGTGAAGGAGCATGCTGACTCAGTGATTTGACTCGGATTTATGAGGCATGTAGTTGCGAAATTTATTAAAATTCCAAAGTATAAATGAAGGAAATATGTTCCCTGAAACAAATCTTACATTAGCTTGTATAAAAACAATACATTTTTATAAGCTACGGATCAATAATCCATGAAGATCACACAATTACTTGCTAAAATTGGGGCAAGAATCGTAGGTGCATGGTTTGTTCAAATTCTAAGGTCCCTCATATCGCAGAGACGTACATAACATCGCAGACAAGATTGTTGTTCCTTTAGAAGTCAGTTTAGACCAGTGCACAGTGGGTCAAAATCGAAATCTAGGAGGACAAAATTATTTATTTTCATAATTAAAAAATCAATATTTATTACTTCTACAGCATTCTCATATAATTGCCGCTCACTATTCTGGGATATAAGCGCATCTTAGTGTTAATCTGTCACCACTGTTCGAGCAGTCTGAATTGGAGGGTGAATGTAAGTGGCTGTGGTTTGGTTGTCTTTGGGGTTAGTGTGATGCTTTAAGATGGAGCATGCAGCTGAAGGTATGATTTTTGTAACGTGATTCAGTTATTAATGGGCGTAATTGTTACGTAATTTTAGCTATATTTGCATTATATAATATTTAACTATTGTTTTTAAAATTATATTTTCACTTAGATTTTTAATATGTCGCGTCACTCTGCGTCACTTTCTACTTAATGTTAAAATGTAGATACAGTCTTGTAGTTTACGCCTGTATTAAGATTTTTTGCATCTTTTTGCAACTTACTTAGTTATTTTAAGTTTTAGAAGATGCCGCGCAACCAGTTCTCACACGTTTACAACTGTTTGAAGCACTGGGTTCGACGATTATGTCAAAAGTGAAACTTTGTGACTTTGTTAAAAGTAAATTAGCGGTAGAAAATTGTTCTGATGAGATAACTGAATGCTCTATCCAACTCCTAGTCATAGACAATTTCTTGCATGTGTAGACGTAGGTTAGAAAAGGTCTTAACTGATGTTTATTATGAAGTAAACAAATTATACACGTTGCTTTCACTCTAATTTCATGATTTAAACGTAAAAATAATTTTGTCCCCCTAGATTTCGATTTTGACCCACTGTGCAGTGGCTGGTACGTTCTCACTTGACGTTCTACCTGCCGTAAACTGTTTCATCCATGATCACATGTCTCAATCAACTCAAATCGATCAGTTATACCTCAAGCAAGTGTACAAAAAAAAGTGATACACGTTGATCTTGGAATGTTAGTGTCGGCATTTTAAGGTTCAGAAAGACGTTTCTCCCTAGCATCTGGCAGTATCTTTACGTGCACCGCTTAGTGCTGCCATCTCTATCATGCATTCACATAGAGTGCATCATCCTGTGAGCCAAGACTGTATGTTGCTATTTGCTCCCAATCTAGAGGGAATAAAGCAGACCTTAGAACTTGAACAATCAAAAACATGGAAATTTTAGTGATCTAAAACGATAATACTAACAATAGCCAGTCGATATAATATATATAAGCATCTTTCAAAATTTCTCTAAAAAATATATATATTAAAAAAGAAATCATGATCATACTGGATAAAGTTTCTTGCTGTAGAAAAACAAAAAAATACAAAATAAGTTAAATTAAAATTACCTAAAACTGCATCTTTTACTAGTGGCACTAGGCCTACTACTTCAACAATAAATTTATGACATAGCAAGCATGATAGAGCCATAACAACAATGTTAGGGATGGCAGTTTTGCTAGATTCTATCCACAGCAGATAAAACATCAACCGTTCAAGATAGCTGGGCTCACATCTAAAGAACAACATTTCATAAGTCATAAACTTAGCAACTTATTTGAGTCTTCTTCCGTAACGACACGCCTCATGATTTGACGTCCTGTACTGCCCTATACAGGATGTAAGAAGAAAGAATGAGGATTAAGAAGTTTTGAAGATCATATCTATTACACAGTTCACATCAAGATCACAGTAATTCATGCCACATCACCATTATAAAAACCTTTGGTTCAACAAGGATATCTCGTAACGATACAGCCTGGAAGGAGGGTATCATTTTCCAATTTTCAGGTGGGGGCAGGGAATATAATGCCACATTTACCATCGTGCAAAAATCTTTAAATATCAATTGAAAATTGTGTCTGTAACATTCTTAATAACTGTGCAGAAGGAAACAGTCAGACATTTTGGAAATTCTTGGGGCAATAGTGAACTGTATAGAAACAATTGAATGGGGTGAAAACCACAATGGAATAAGGGCCATTTTCTCCAACTCTCTACTAACGATTAATTAGTTAATTCCTATTTAACTTAAATACTAGAGTTAATGCGTGGTTTTCGTCGATGTTTCACAAGGCCATTCGGGCGCGTAATTAAATACAAGGTGTCTGGGTTAAAGGTATAATAATATAAAATTTATTAACTTGAGAAATAATGGAGATATTTATTAGCGGTTTGTTTCTACAACTAGGGTAACTCAAAATGTTTTCTGTGTTCGCTTGCGGTGGCATCACATGCACATGCGCGTAACTGTATTGTTCACGAGAAGCGCGCCAGTAGCCATGGGGACTCCACAGCAGAAGGTGTTGTGTGTGCTTTCGCTCGCGTAGCTAAAATCCGTTACACTAGTACAACGTAGATTTCGGCGCAAGTATGGACTGTTACCAACTGATGATGTTCCCACTTACGTAACAATCAAGAAATGAGATTTCTTGAATCGTGAGTTTCCAGATCGCTGGATTGGGAGAGGTAGTCCATCAATTGCTTGGCCCCCTACAATTCCCGACATTACGCCACTTTATTTTTTTCCTGTGGGGGTTTGTCAAGAATCGAGTGTATAGACACCAGTTCGTGACCTACCAGATCTGCGTCATCGCATTCGTGCAGCTATTGCAAATGTTACGCCTACAATGCTGCAGAACACTTGGAGAGAAGTGGAATGCAGATTAGATGTCTGTAGCGCCACTAATGGTGCGCATATCGAGATGTATTAGGTATGTAAAGAAACAGTTTGAGTTACCTAATTCGTCGAAACAAACCACCAATGAATATCTCCACTACTTCTCAAGTTATTAAATTTCATATTATTATACCTTTAACCCGGACACCTTCTACGCTTTACGGCTGTTGCGCATGCGTAGACACTCTTTCCCCCTGGAGAAACATGGTGGACAGATCATTGTTTACTTTGATAAATGAGACACACTGCACTTTGTGTTAAGTGGTTGCATTGCAGCTTGAAGTTCAAATCCCACTTCGGCTATGTTTTTTTTTTTACTTTCATTTCGGTATTCTTCTTTCGTGGTAATAGTAGCATGTATGATATTTTATAATTTCACTGTCATAAACGGCTCATGTTCCAACATCTTTCTAGAGGGAACTCAGCTGCATACTGATTCTAGCTTCAAGTACCTTGGAAGTGTTGTGTCGAAGGACAACTCTATAACGCACGAGATCCTTAACACGACCCAAAAAGCTTCTCTTTTTTATTGTCAAGTGAGAAATGGGATGACAAAATACCCCAGGAAGCAAAATTAAGCATGTTTCATACCTACTTCATTCCAATTCTCACCTATGGACTTGAAACATGTAGCCTACTCAACAAGGCGATTATTAAAATCCAAGCAACAGAAAAGAAATTCATCAGAACAATGAACCAGAGAACCAGGAAAGATAAGATTAGGAATAAAAGTGACAAGTCAGTCTGAAAGACTAGACTTTGTATCATTTTAAATGCTACAAATGCTGAAAAATGCTAGAAAGGCTGGAGGCTTCTCGCTTTGCTCAAAGCCAAAGACTCTTGACATGTTAGAAAATTATCTGCATAATACTTATCTTGTTTCAAATTACTCGCGAATGGCAAGTGCAAACCAAGGGCACAGCTAGGTCAAGCGCGCGGGATGCCGTCACGCTCACCAGAGCGCGCGGGGACGTGCCCCTTCCATCCAGTCTAAAAACACTTATAGTGGGCGATGTATTGAAGATAGAGATATTGTATTCTCTTATTAAAACCGCCTAGTCAAACACTAAAGAAACGTTTAATTACATTACTAAACGTACATGTTTCGGTATTTCATTGATACCTTCCTCAGCGTGATTGATATTAAATCTTAAACCTAGTTAACAAAGCCAAAAAGGAAATAGATATAGTTTCAAAAATTGTTTTAAATCAAAAATGGAAAAGCTTGCAAATATTAAATGCCATGTATTAAAAAATGATAGTAAAGAGATGCTATTAAAATATGAGAATCTACCTTATAAACTGCCTACGTCAATACTCCAATCATTTTGATCGAAAAACTGTAGTGACAGAAGATGTCGCTGTCAGAAGAATGAATGACCTACATCCTTTGCGCTTCTTCATTCTTCTGACAGCGACATCTTCTGTCACTACAGTTTTTCGAACAAAAGAAATGGCGAGCGCTTGTATACCACACCCGGGGAACTGTGGCTGGGAAATGATGATGACGATTGTCATAAACATACGTTATATTCATATGGATGAAAGTTCGTGTGAAACTCTGAAACAAACCAATTCTTCCGCCATTGCAAGATGCACGAGGTGGAGTTCAGCTGCTTCCCTCCACTTTAACGATGCTTTAGAGAGTTGAGTGGTCAGACTTGGCCATTTAACGTAATTGCTTGTTAGTGGTAAGTTAACGAGCGTTTCTGTTTGATGAAATGGCCTGGCTGCGTGGCTCAGGGGTAACGTTCTCGCTTGCTGAGCCCAAGGTTGCAGGTTTGAAACCTGGCGCAGTCAGCTGGCATTTGAGGGTGCGCAAATGCGAGGGAGCCGTGTCAGTAGATTTACTGGCACGTTAAAGATCCCCTTCGGGGCAAAATTCCGGCACCCCGGCGTCTCTAAAAGCCAGTGTAGTTAAAAGGGACGTAAAACCAATAACATTATTATTGTTTGATGAAATGCTCGTGCAAAGTTAAATGAACTTAATTCATCATTGAAGGTTATTTAACTTTGCACAAGCATTTCATCAAACAGAAACGCTCATTAACTTATCACAAACAAGAAATTACGTTAAATGGCCAAATCTGACCACTCAACTCTCTAAAGCATCGTTAAAGTGGCGGGAAACAGCTGAACTGTGCCTTGTGCATCTCACAATGGCGGTTTGATTCCAAGTTTCACACAAACTTTCATCCGTATGAATATAAAATATGTCTATGACAATGAAATTATGAAAGATCACACACATTACTAAGTTTTAATACCAAAAAAAACGAATCCGAAATTTAAAAAAAAAAAAAAAAAAAGTATATCCGAAGTGGGATTTGAACTGCCTCCAGCGCTGCATAATAAACTCAGAGTCTACACCGCAGCCGCTGACACTACGAAGACAGCTGGAAGAAAGCGTCCTATTAAGCTATCTAATAACACAACTGCCATTCTCCTAAATACTTTGTTCATATCAGTTTCAGCTTTTGCCACGAATAAGGTCTTCTGTATTTCCCTTCCTTTATAATTAATCATACTCCAGAAAATCTCAAGGAAGCATCGCAAACAACAATCAGTGCTAGACGCTTCGTGATCTGTCCGCCATGTTTCTCCAGATTAAACTGAGTCTACGCATGCGCAAGAGCCGTAAAGCTTATTTAAGTAATTGTGAACCCGAATAACCTCGTGAAATACATCAACGATAATCATGTATTACTATTTGGTTCGGTCATGGTTCCGTATTGATTTTTAGTTAAATATATTAAAAGGAAGAAAGACTCCGCCTGATCAATACTTCTTATAATTAAAACACAATGGGTTACATTATACCCATATGGTACATGTTTCGGGGTTTATATTAACCCCTTCATCAGCCATACATCGAGAAAAACACTAGTCATTATCATTAAAAAATATCCTAAAAAATATGAATCTAATGTGAAATGAATAAATGAAATGGATGAAAATGACAGCGAAAACAAATGAGGAATGATGTGGTGCAACAGACATATCCAAAAACGGGGGAAAATAGAACTAATACAAACACATATGTTCCCCCGTTTTTGGATATGTCTGTTGCACCACATCATTCCTCATTTGTTTTCGCCGTTGCTTTGATCCTTTTCATTTATTCATTTCACGTTAGATTCATATTTTTTAGGATATTTTTTATTGATAATGACAAGTGTTTTTCTCGATGTATGGCTGATGAAGGGGTTAATATAAACCCCGAAACATGTACCATATGGGTATAATGTAACCCATTGTGTTTTAATCATAAAAAGTATTGATCAGGCGGAGTCTCTCTTCCTTTTAATATATTTAATCATGCATTAACTCTCCTATTTAAGTTAAATGGGAATTAACTAAATGATCGTTAGTAAAGAGTTGGTGAAAACGGCCCTTAGTCATAATTCAGCAAACACAAGCTCAGAAAAAGAAAGACAGTAGAAAATATTCCTAACAGCTGAGAACTACCTCTTACTATGACGAAAATAGAAAATGACACCTTCCTCCAAGTTTTGCAATACAAGTACTTTGGCACACTCAGTTTCTGATCATTCCTTGCCAAGGAACTATTTTAGTTCAATTAAAATCCGCCCAACAAGTCTATTCCTCTACATTCTATACATCTACTAAATCTTTAACAATGCAGCATCATAACAACAGATTTCCTTTTTTAATACCAAAAGAAGACATTCAAAAACATTTGAAACAGTTCTTTCGTGGGCAGGAAGGAAAACAGAGTTCACAAGTTCCAAATATATAGAACAGAATTTAGTCAACACCATGGCCTAATATTTCAAAGCGAACTAAAGATGCTTCTGCAAACTGGCAGATTTAGGGCTAGTCTGGCAACTTCCATCCAATGGTACCTGGTAAAAATTATTGATAGTTATGCGGAGCTGCATATCTAACGAGAATTCTGTACAAAGTTGGACATTACATTTACATTTCTTTTAAAGTACAGTACTCCCTCTGTAATCCGGCATCTCAGCTCTCCGGCACTCCCAGTAATCCGGCGTTTTGTCTTCGAGTACGAGCTCAACGCCTGATTTGATAATGCGTCCCCAATACTGTACAATGTTTCCCACGCAGCGACAAGACTAGTGTCTGAGTAAACAATGCATTGGCGCCAAGAGCTTTGACTCACGCACGCCCCCCTCAGGTGCTTAGTGTAGGACAGTTGTACTGTAGTAGTGTTGTGTTGAAGATGGCATCCGTGCAGAAAAACGTAAACATAAAACTATCTTTGTTAGATAAACGTGAAATCCTAAAGCGGCTTGAAAAGGGTGAAACGTTAACTAGTGTTGCTAACGAATACGGTGTTGGCCGAGCTACAATTCATGACATAAGAAAAAACAGTGATAAAATGAAGTCTTTTTTTAAGACGAATGAAAATTTTAAAAGAAACTACAGACATTGAAAACTTGTGAAAATCCCAAAAGTTGACTAAAACTTCTATGCTTGGTTTTTACAAGAACGTGGTAGGCATACACCAATTTCTGGTGAAATCCTTAAGGAAAAGGCTAGGAAATTTTACCGACAAAAAAAGGATGATTTCCAAGCCAGCGAAGGATGGTTGCAGAAATTCAAACAACGTTATGGAATTAGACAGCTAAGTACAACGGGTGAGAAACTTTCATGTGACGAAAGCGCTGATGTATTTTCGTACTTTTTTACTTTGTATAGTACAATGTAATTAAAACTGATTTTCAAATGATATCTGCGTTTTTATCGATATTTTCCAGTAATCCGGCCGGCATTTCGGTAATCCGGCAGTGCTCTGGTCCGATATCTGCCGGATTACTGGGAGAGCACTGTACTTTCAAATTATACAAATGCTATTGAATTGAACAGAACAATTTTTTACAAATTTTATTATAGAATATCACATTTTTAATAGTGTTCGATAACAAACAAACAACAAAAAACTCAACCGTTACAAAATTACATAAAATAAAATTTTAAAAATAAAAAAAGAATTCTTAAGAAAGCTTTAAATGTCCATTTGACTTTAAAGGACATATTTACCCAATAAAGGTTGTTTTTGTATCTTGTATGCATTGAGATTGATTGTCATTGCTGAGGAAGGGTTGTATATAACCCGAAACATGTAAAATTAGGTAATATTAAAATAAGAATCAACAACATGTATTGACTAGTTGGAGTAATTTTCAATTCAATACCATTTGTACAATTAACTGTAAATCAACACAAATCTAAAAATTCAATGAATTGACCCATTCATGCCTAATGCCCGTTGCTCATGGTAAAATTTTCCTTCAAATTTATTGAACAATAATTTAATTTTATAAAATGTCTGTTGCTCACGGTCAAATTAAAGTTTTATAAAACCTTTGATAAAACTTTCCATAAAATAGGACATGTTCTATTCCGTAAAATTAATTTTGCGAAACGAACCTATCAGGGAAGCTGACATGAAGATGATGCTGGCGCCACGTGGTGAGAAGATTGTGAAGCTCGCTTGTAAGCTAATAACACTCCGAAAATGGCAGGCTCCGGCTGGACTAAGGAAGCTGTTAGTGTTTTACTGGACAAGTACCAGAATTATCAGTGTTTCTATGAGGTTAAAACGCCCATATACCACAATAGAAATGCAAGAAGGGAGGCAGAAATCTCAATCGCCGAATCATCATCATCATCATCTTGTACAGTTTCCAGCCCCAGGCTGGGTCTGTTTGGAACATAAGCCTGGCCACTTAGTCCTTTCTTCCCACCACCTCTCCGCTGTCACTCTGGTCCAGTCCTCGCCTCTCTTCTTGACACATTCCTCCACTCCTTTCAGCCATCTATCTCTTGGTCTTCCCCTTGGTCGTTTCTTCTGCATCTGCATCTCATGTATCCTCTTGGGAATCCTCTTCTCATCCATTCTCTTTAAGTGTCCATACCACCTCAGTCTTGACGTCTCAATCCTACCTTGCAAGGGCTCCTCTTTCACCATTTCCCTGACCTTTTCATTCCTCAACCTGTCTCTTCTTGTTACTCCGATCCTACTTCGCAGGAACTTCATTTCACCTGCCTGTATTCTGCTTATGTCTCTTTTCTTCAATGTCCACGTTTCTGAAGCATAGGTCAGTATCGGGATATAGTAGCTTCTGTATAACACTTCCTTGCTTTTTTGTGGGACATCTTTATTCCACACTAAGCTCCTAATGCTTCTCAGAAATGCTGTCTGCCACGTTCCATAATCTCTTTGTCATTTCTCCCATTTTCCTCCACTAGACTTCCCAAGTACTTGAGATTTTCCACCTTCTTCAGCTGTCCACCTCCAAGTGTTATCCCACTCATTGGTCTGTCCTTTTTCCTGGTCGTTAACAGGATCTCACATTTACTGATGTTGAACTTCCATCCGTACTCTCCCACTGTTTCTTCCCAAGCCTTCAGTTGCTCCTGAATTTCCTCCTCCTTGTTTCCCCAGACCATGAGATCATCTGCAAACACCATTGCTTTCATCTTATCTTCTCCTATCTTTCCTGCAATCCGTGTCATTACCTCGTCCATAACCACAATAAAGAGAAGGGGTGACAGCGCACTACCCTGTTTCAGGCCACTCATTTGTCTGAACCAGTCTGTTCTTTCCCCTCCAACTTTCACACAACTCACACTTCCACAATACATCTCCTTCACTCTGCCTACAGTCCCTTTTTCCACTCCCATGTTTTCCATTGCTTCCCAAACCTTCTCCCTAAACACACTATCATAGGCCTTTTCGATGTCCAGGAAGGCCATCAACAGATCCTCTCCAAATTCATAGTGGTGTTCCTGGAGCTGTCTCACTGAAAATATGAGATCCACTGTTGATCTCTCAGGTCTGAATCCATACTGCTCCTCTCAATTTTCTCTCCACTTTGGTTCTTATTCTACTTTCTAATATCTTTTCATATATCTTGGCACAGTGAGATATGAGTGTGACTCCCCTGTAATTTCTGCACTCCTTTCTGCTTCCTTTCTTAAATATTGGGACAATTAATCCTTTCTTCCAATCTTCTGGGGTCTTTTTCTCCTTCCATATCACAAATTCAACCGAACACAAGCCAGGCTGATGTTAAGACCAAGATAAACGGGCTTCGAACTCACTTGCAGTCTCATTTCAGGAGAAATGGCTTGCCTCATGTTAGTGTCCTGTCGAATAATTTTGGGACCAACAAGATCTAGGAGTTTTTTAAAACTGCTTTCCTCCATTCTTAGAAAATTCTTATATGAATTCTAATCTTCTAACCTCAACTCATTTTCGACCAAGGACAGCATTTATCCATTCCCGAGTCCAGGACTTCCTAGCATTTCTTTTCTTCCTTTTTACCACTGTACGACATATAATTGTAGCTAAAGCAGCAATTTTGGCAATTTTTGATTTGTTTGTTGGAGCCATCCTCTCAAACCAATGTGTGTTGAACAGCTGATTCTTGGTTCAGAAGTTTATCGGTAGATGGCGATCCTGATACATTCACGGATTTTATAAAATAATTTTACCATGAACAACACATAACAGTAAATAACAAGAAAGTTAAAATAGTGAAGCAATTTAAATACTTAGGAGAAATTATAACTTACAACTTGGATGAGAAACCTGCATGGCAAGAAAGAACTAATAAAATGATAAAAGCCCAAACATTAACATGGTCTACATATAAAAGAAAATGTCTATCAATCGCAACAAAATTAAAACATTACAAGACGGTGGTTCAACCAGAGGAGATGTATGGAAGTGAAACTCTTTTTTAAGTTACTCAGAAAAACAGAATCGACAAAATTTTAAAAGTAGAAAGAAGAATAGCTAGAACATGCATAAATAAAAAATATCAGAAAGATGGACAGTGGCGGATAGTACCAAATGAAGTGGTATACAGAGAACTGGAGCCCATCACTGATACTATTCGGAAGAAACGGCTTTCTTTCTTTGGTCACATCATGAGGACACCAGAAACCACGTTATCTAGAAATATTGTAGTGAAACTTTGGAATATGAAACAACAAGTAGGATGGATTAAGGAAATTAGAGAAGATATGAAAGAATTGGAAAGAACCTTGGATGACTTGCAAAACAAAACAAAAAAATTAAAAAAAACTGAGAGATATAAAAGTAAGATTTCAGGCTAAAATAGACAAACGTAATACAGTAAAAAGGGCATTTACAGATGAGGAACGCCTGAGAAGATCAGAGCGAATGAAGAGCTACTGGGCGACTCGGAAAGGAAACTTACTGAAGAAGAGGACCAAGAAATGATCGACTGAAGTGGTCCAATGAGGCCGTAAAAGAAGAAGAAGTAGAAGAAGAACAACACAGCTTGCTTTCGTCAAATTTTTATAAAATTAGTTGTAAAATAAATTTTAAGAAACATTTTACCGTGAGCAACGGGCATAAGTATTTTCAAACTGAAGTAGATTTCGAGGGTCTAATTATTTTTGCTAATCCTTTTTTTAAGAGGGGATTCAGAGGCTCCTGGGCCCAACCCCAGGCAACGACATTGCAAGGGATGTGCATACATGACCATGGCATCGACAGACAGCAGGTGGTGACGCATAGCATAACCAAATAGTGTGCAGGCCAGCAAACAAAGCATTCAATTTAAGACATAATGCTTTGCCATAATTATTGATTTTTAACTGTAGACTGGGTCTGATAACCTAGATGTTAGGCCCCTTAAAACAATCATCATTAACTGCACACTGTCCCCTTAACACCTCCTCTCCTCCTTCCAAATTTGTTTCAACATTGAAAGGCCTTCAAAAGATCAAGACCAAAAATTTCAGCTCTGGATATTTAGAAAAATTCAAAACTACCGTAAGGAAGAAAACTTCCTCACGCTGTTTACTTCCTTCCTCAAAGGAGAATTAATAGCTAGTAGTGTGATCAGTGCTGCCAACTCAGTTCACAACCGAAGTCCCTGAACTTTCCTATTATCAAAGACTTATTTCTATATTTTAAAGTACTGTAGTAGCTAGATGCCAATAGGAAAATTTATTTAAAAAGATTTTAAAAGTTGCTTGATGAAATTCTTAAAATTGGCTACACTGATCAGGATATTACTTTAGTGGTCATCCCAAGGTTCATCCATCGGCAATACAGAACATTTTCATTTCTTCTTGCAATTGATTTATAGATCAATAATTTATATACATCAAAACCAGAAAATCAAAATGAGATCATAAGGGTGACTAGATAAATAATATCACAGTTAATGAATGAATAAAAATTAATTAATTAATTAATTAATTAATTAATTAGAGAGGCACAGATAAAGATGTTCCTCTCCTTGAGGGGCTCCAGAATACTGAAAATTTTCAATATTTCATATTTTTATCATACAGGGTCTTTTTTTTTAGGTCGCTCCGAGTATCGGGGGAACATGCACGGAAGGCGATAGCCCGGCCGGGTGACTCATTTTCCGAGAGAAATATCTCGTCATGACGGCTAAGATGACCTAATGCAATACGGTAGCGATAAGCAAGTGCGCATTATACGGCTAGGGACGGAGTGTCATTGCGCCAGCCGTGCCGTGCTCGTGGTGCTGCGGAGCGACCTAAAAAAAAAAGACCCTCTGTTAACCCTATATGGCATAGTGGTCCACATACAGGGTCTTTCATATAAAGTAAGAACGGCGAGCGGGAGATTTGTTATCTGCTGCAGTGACCTTGGCGGAGCTTGTTACGCGCCACGAGCCCCTGCTTTAGTATTAAAAGCCGCGCATTGTATATACCATATTTGCTCGTGTATATCTCGTACTTTTTTGACCGAAAATATGTGTGAAAATTTTCGGTGCGAGATATAGGCGGGGAATGACCGTATTCCCGAAAAAACACAAAATTTGCATTATTGAAACAAGGCAACTGGCATATGGTACTCTCCCTATTCCTAGTCACTGCTGCCAATCTCCGAGATACTCTCGCGTGCATCATTCTGGTCATCATCCCATACTGCTTCATCCTGACTTCCGTCCAATGCATTTGCGATGCCCGTCTTCAAGAAGCTCTTCACAACAATGTCCTTCGACACCATCGATACGATCGAATAGAAATTCGTTATGGTTATGAGACATGAAGAACGTATGAAAAAGACCGTCATACGCTCATTAAGGAATTTAGAGCGCAGACGCTTAGCGATCGAAACGATCGATCATCTTCCATATCGATTCCTCGCTACATGCACGAGCGAGCTTGAATTTAGCCAACCGCGGCCGAAGACTAACTATGTACAGCGTGCTAACACTCACGCTGCGCCGTATGCTTGCACGCAGCCGAGCTCTGATGCGACGCAATGCGTAAAGGTATTGATTGGGCGGAGAACAAACAAACCCCATTTGATAGTTGTAAAGTCAATACGGAACTCGAAATGGAAAATTCTCCAAATAATCTAGCAATGCGTAAAGACGAAATCATTGAGATTCGAGGATTACGGTCATTTATATGACGGCGTCTGTAATAAAATGAGAGATATATTCGAGTACATTTTTTTCCCCTGAAATTTCAAATAAAAAAATGGGGTGCGAAATATACGAGAGCAAATACGGTACTTGACGTTGCAATAAGCGTACAGGTGTTCAGTCGCCAGCCTAAAACTCAGATTCTAACATGGTGAGACAGTTATCATTACAACATCGTATTTTTGAATGTAAAACTTATTTTAAGTACGTGTCGGCTCGGCGGGTACGTGATGCATTTGTTCAGCAATTTCCTGATGAAGTGCTACCTTCACTAGCAAAGATTCACGTAATTGAAAATAAGTTTGACACAAATGGCTCAGTGCTCAATAATAGACATTAAATAAAAGATCAGAAACATTACAGTGGCAGAACTCGGTCGCGTCAGCCAGAATGTGGTTACCAGATACAACGCCTGTATAACCCAGGAAGGACGACACTTTTAGCATCTATTATAAGGTAATATTTCATATAGGATTGTACACACGCTTAAAGCAGGGGGCCACGGCGCGCCAAAAGCTCGGCCAAGGTCACCCCAGCAGCGGATAACAAAGCCGCCACTTGGCGTTCTTACTTTAAATGAAAGACCCTGTAGGCTATTATCAAAAGTGCTAATAGTTGAAACTTTCAGCCTGATTACAACAACATTTCTTGTAGATGTAATATTTCTGATAAGCAAATATTATTTCTGTCTAGTTTTATGGAACTGGATAAAATGTTAACAAGTAAATATAAATATTAAAATTAAACAATAGAACACAAAACAAAGAAAACTAAAAATTAAAATAAAATTAAGATTATATAATTAAAAAATTAAAATTATTAAAATTAAGAATTATTAAAATAAATAAAAAACTTTCATATCTTGTTGATTCCAGTTTTGTACTAAAATAAATTTCTTAATATAAAAATTCCCTTCCCCCCCCCCCCCGCAACTTCTCAACTTACAAAGCTGAAAGTTTTAGAAGTTATTTCTCATTATTTGTGTTATATTTTAACACAGACTTTTTTCAAAATTCACTTTAATTTAATTTTGCTAAAAGGAAATGTTCAGGAAAATGCTGTTAAAATTACGCCATCTTTCTTTTAAACCTACGAAAAATCAAAAATGTTCTTGTTTACAAAAAAAACTGTGTTAAAGTAAGACAACAGTATCAAGGAACATCCCTGAAAAAAATACAATTGGTTCCTGTTCCTAGAGAAAAGGGTAAATACAGCCCAGGACATTTCGGCTCCCCTTAAAACATAACGTAAAATATATATATAAATAAATAAATAAACATCATCGTGATGGAAGCCATTTTTCAGTGTTGCCTTAGTAAACTAAATTTTAAAATAATATTTAATGGAAGCGCACAAAATTAAAACATTACAAGACGGTGGTTCAACCAGAGGTGACATATGGAAGCGAAACTCTTTTTTTAAAGTTTCTCAGAAAAACAGAATAGACAAAATTCTAAAATTAGAGAGAAGATTAGCTAGAACAAGCATAAATAAAAACTATCAGAAAGACGGACAGTGGCGGATAGTACCAAATGAAGTGGTATTCAGAGAACTGGAGCCCATCACTGATACTATTCGGAAGAAACAGATTTCTTTTTTTTTTTTTGAGTCACATTATGAGGACACCGGAAACCAGATTATCTAGAAAAAATGTTGAGAAACTGTGGAATATGAAACAACAAGCAGGATGGATTAAGGATATTAGAGAAGACATGAAAGAATTAGAAATAACCTTGGATGACTTGCAAAACAAAACCAAAAAAAAAAAAAATGAAAGACAAAAATAGGATTTCAACCAAAAATAGAAGATCATCACACAGAAAAAAGGGTATTTACAGATGAGGAACACCTGAGAAGATCAGAGCGAATGAAAAGCTACTGGGCAACTCGGAAAGAAAACTTACTGAAGAAGCTGACCAAGAAATGATTGACTAAAGTGGTCCAATGAGGCCGTAAAAGCAGCAGAAAAAGAAGAAGAAAGCGCACAATGTGCAAATTGACATATAAATTATTCTCGTCCTAGTCTAATTATTGAGATTGTCCTTGTTTTGCAATTTTGAGCATGATATCTCTCACACAGTTTGCACACGCAGTCTTCTTCCGGTTGATGGAATCTTTGGTTACGGCATAATTTGTGGTGAAAACCGTGTGTTGCAGATCTTGTCATTATACGTCAGAGTTCGTAATTTGGCTGCGTCCATTCTGATGTTGTAATAGCATCTGTTGTGTAGAATGCAGGCTATATGGCTTTCTTTCTTCTGATTTACTAGGTGGAGAGTCTTCTCATAAGCCTTTGTATTCGGTAGTCAGAATTGTGATAAAATTTCCTCAATTAAGAATGTTTCTTTTGTTAGTACTGTAATGTTTTCATTAAAACTACAGAACAAGAGACCAAGCCATCGTAACTTTCAACAAGGTCTATTACTGAAAATATAGTATTTATGATTGACAAACCTTTCTCGGAGATGTTGGGAGACGTTTTACTTTCTCAATTGCCACTGCTGCTGCAATAATTCCTTTTAATTGATTATTTACGAAAATAATGCTTTTAGCATCGTCTTCATTTCACTATGGACGCCATCTTGGACACTAAGTCATAAGTCATGTGACACCCGAAAAACGAACATCTGAGTACGTTACCAACATGTCCAATACAAAATTCACCATATGACACGTAAAGTTTGAAATTGTTACAAATTTCCACTAAGTTAAGCACTGTCTTGCGGAAAATTACTGCTAGTACCACAAGCAAGGGGGTCTGGGGCATAAGCCCCAGGTTAGGTCTGTTTTTGTATGTAAAACATTATAAATACATAAATAAACCCTGACAATTGGCGCAATTTTTCATTACATTACTTTATCGACGCTCTTTTGTTTACTCGTTCTATACCCGATGTGAAACAGTACCAAATGCGTGGGGTTGGCATTCCTGACTTAGTAAGCAAGATGGCTCCAAAAGACTTCATTTCTGCTATATAAATCGTGTATCTATTTGGGATGGCTGGGTGGGTTTATGGCAGAGGACGAGTCAACATCTATTATTTTAACAGCTCCGGATACCATTACTAAAGGTACTTTGGCAAATTTCATTACCTAAATTGTTTTATACCTTTGTTCTTCCGTTCTGTAGCGCTGCCATGTTTTCTTCTAAGTAGCTTTCTCTGTATCCCCTGAAGAGTCCCCCCCCCCCCCCAGCAAGCAGAATATAAAATAGAGAAATCCTGTTGGGCGCCAACTCAAATACAATTGTATTAGAGTAATAAACTAAAGTTCAAAACAAGATTAACACGAGTTCTCAATAAAATCAGGGTGTAGGGTAAAATATATACCAAACCGGATACAATCAGTTTGGGATGTAGTTTTGATATTCACTGCAATAAACAATCATTTACCGAGAATATTACTTACGGTTCAGTTGTCATATTATGATACATAATATATCTATAGTACTGCAGTGTGATATGATTTTTTTAAGTTTTCTTTATTATAAGAACTCTTCTTTGTGAGAAGATTGATGGGATTATCATCAAGAAGCAGTCTAGACACCTTTATATAATATATATTCACTTCCAGTATTTTTATAAGACCACATTACTTCGTATATTATCCAATCCTGCTTTTTTATTTCTTTGTTACCTTTTATCAACAACAATCTCCTTTTCATATCATCCTCTCTGCCTTCTAAAGATATGACACCACCCTAGTGTTGGATCCTCTTCTCCTTGACTCCACAGATATGCACTCACAAACACCTAGTTCAATATTTCAACACCCGAGCCCTCTTATCATAAAAATGTCACAGTACCTTGATAGTCCTGTCTTCCCAACTTCAAGAATCAGTTTTAGGTAGCGGGCTTTTACTTTTTCAATGGTTGACAGGTTGGTGATCATAAGTTTGTCCCAGATTCCACTGTTTCACCTTTTTTTAGGTGTTTTTTATATCTGCTAATTTTGAGATATGAAGAAAAATCTCAATGATGCGATGATTGATCTCAAAGGATGAAAATAACATGGTTTATTCCGTTCGGCTGTCATACGTGGAAATATACAATGAAAATGAATACGATCTTTTGGAAGTGACTTACATGGACAGAAGAGAAAACCTCTCTTTGTTCGTGAAACCGACAAAAAGAATGCATACATTAAAGGTCTTCATCACGTCTGTGTCTGCTCTAGTGATGAAGCTCACCAGGTTTTCCAATATGGGCAGCACAACTTGCAAACTGCACCCACTAATGTGAATCCTGTGTCAAGTCTATCTCATTCGATATTCACCATTAAGCTACACAGATAATCTTGACACAGATAATGGCACGTTTGCCAAAGAGAGCACGTTCTCTTTGGTGGACTTGGCAGGAGCAGAAAGAGCGAAGCAGACCCATAATGTTGGAGAACGTATGAAAGAATCTAAAAGCATAAATACTTCCGTTCATGTTTTAGGGAAGTGTTTGGATGTAATCGGACAGAATCAGGCTGATTGTATGAAGCAAATAATTCCCTTTCGAGAGTCAAAATTGACAAGGCTCTTTCAGCATGCACTCAAGAGGACAAGATAATCTTACTTTGATTGTTAATGCCGATTTAGATAGTTCGCTGTACGAGGCGACAATCAATGTCCTGAAGTTTTCTGCATTAGCTAAAGAGATTGATTCAAAGTGATATAATTACTGAGGCAAAGAAATACTATTTAATTCATATGCAGGAACATGATGACGAATGTGAAAAAAGAGATGTTGAGAAACAGTGGGCTTCAAAGGAAGAGGAAATTGAAGACCTCAAATCTAAGTTTGAGATTTGCCAAATGAAGATTCAACAGCAGAAACATCAAGAAGAGAGCGCTGAACACAACAAGTTTAGATCGGCTCGTGATTTTAAAATTTCAAAATGCTTTTCTGTCCGTCACCATATTTGTACCCTAAACCTGTCTTGTTGCTTATGGGTATATCTCGGCAGCTCTAGCCGAGCCTTCGTGGATTAGTTTGGAGGAAGGAGGGTGACCGTTCACGAGTAGATTCGTGATTTTCTTTTTAGCCTAGCAGCCTTTGCAAAATCATGCAGGCCTGTGTAATTCATGTTGTTTTTTCTAGGTATTAAGGCATTACAAATAACTGTAATTCCCAGCACAATCTAATGTGACACAGTTCGTGTTGCCTAACTGAAAAAAATAATTCTGTTTATAAATTACTTTAGACAACTCTGAAAATGGCTTCTAGCTCTTAATTAATATCCCAAGGCAGTATTGGGATGCCAGGAGATTCATGGAATAAATCAAAAGAAAGAATAAATAACAATAGCAAATGGGGAGATGACCCAGGTTTACCAACCCTATAAATAAGTTAACAATTCAACTCCACCCACAAACAATAAACGAATACAAATGACCGCTCTCTAGCTCGGAAGTTGACGTCGTGCTAAGAGAGCAAACGTTCAGCAGTTGAGAGTGTCGTAGCCCGGAACACGGACGTAACCGTCGGAGAAGACCTTGACGTCGTCCACCATGTTGAGAGCCAGGGCCAGCAGCTTCTCTGCCGCCAGAGGGTGCCACACTCCGAACGTACAGGAGAGGTCTTCTGCCACGTCCCAGTAGTGACAGCGCTTGGTGAGCCGGATAGACGGGACGTACTCGAACAAGTCGACGTAGGAACAGTGAGGCAACAGCAGGGCAAGACCTGCAAGGAGCAACACACCTGATGATAATTGTTGTTTTAAGGGGCCTAACATCTAGGTTATCGGCCCCTAATGGTTTGGATGAGAGTGAAAGATGAGATGAGAATGAAAACTATAACTAATACTAACTACAAACTTACATACTAGAAGAAGAAATGGTAAACAAATAAAGGATAAGGCAAATAAAGGACAGGAAGAAAAGAAATGCCCTCAACTCTCGAACAATGAGGATTGAGGGACTTGGAGGGAAGGAGAGCCATAAAAGGCAGATAGGAAAGGGAAGAGGAGAGGGCCTGCCTTAAGGTCAGAGGAAAAAGGGGGCAAAACGGACCCAGCTCTGGAATCCCTCGGGGTCGCAAACTCCCGAACTCACCAGCCCTGAGCCCTTGAGGGTGTAGCACTATCCAGGGTGCACCAGAAGTGGTGGGGCTACACACACCCTGCCTCCTTGAGGGCCTTGAGCAGAAGACAGGAGATAACATGAAATGTAAAAGAAGGCTGACCCCTCAAAGAATGAGGGTATCAGGAAAGATGAGACAAGGGCCAATTAAGGCGGGAAAGTGGAAAGATTCCCTAGGCCTCGGATACCCTAATACATAGTGGCCACTCAAATCGGTCAATGATTTTCCAGGAGTTTTCCAGGAGTAATTCTCATTTTTCCAGACTTAAAAATAAGTGCGAGTCTGGGGGAGGGTGGGAGGGAGGGGGGAGGGGGGGGGGGGGGGGGAAGGTGTGCTTTATTGGTTGCCTACTTCAAGACCAAAATAAAGCAGTTCTGTTTGGTTTACTTATACAGATGTTGACAAAAATTAGTGGTGATTGCGTTATTGATACGCAAGCCTACACGCAAATGATTAATTGTTGTTTTAAAAAAGCCTTTGTGACTGAAATATCCACTTGAAAAAACAGAAGAGAAAAGAATGCCGCCTGCAATTTTATTGCGGTGAAGTTGTCTATACTAAATATGTTTTACAAAAATACTATCGTGTGTTCTTCCACACAGAAACAGGTAGCCTGAGGAAATTTCTTTCGTTAACGATAGAGTGCTCACCCAAAACCGCAGCGGGAGTATGATTTAAGATGGAAAGATGTTTATAATTAATTAACAGTGGCTATTTTCCAGGAGTTTTCAAATTTTTCATCATTTTCCAGAAGTTTTCCAGACCTAATAAAAATCCAGGAGTTTTCCAGGTTTTCCAGGAGTTGTGGCCACCATGTAATACCTTCAGGGTCAGAAGAGAACAAGAGTTGACCAAGAGCGGTCGACAGGAAAGAAGACGGAGAGGAGCCCGGCATAAGGAAGTGGAAGCAATGCCAGACTCAGCTGGGGTCCCGTGGTAGCCAACCCACGTCCCATTAGATGTGAGTCCCCGGGGGGAGCAACACACCTGCTACAGCAGAAAACTTGAATAGGTTGCAGCGTGTACAGTGCTGATTGCTAGTTAGTCCCCTTTCCCTTGGTCAAAATTTCCATCCATAGAGGCAACAGCTCGACAAACTGAAGCGGCTCCGGTGGCGTAGTTGGTAGCATGCTGAGCTTCTATGCCCAAGATTGCGGGTTCAAATCCGGCCGAAGTCGTCGGATTTTTTAAGAGCGTTAAAAATCCCTTAGTATGCCTTCCTTCGGAGAGGAAGTAAAGCCGGCGGTCCCATGTCATAGATTTATGGAATGTTAAACAACCTTCCACTAATTACACCTAAATTATATATAGGTCAAACATTTGACTAACGGTTATAATGTACAACATATACTGAGTTATGGTTATATAAATTTTATTAAAATCAGTTTGATTGGTTGGTTCCTTAGTTTAGGGGCTGCGACAACGCGGTCATGCAGCCCGTGTACTTTTGGTGTGTGTAGAATCTGTCTGATAACCAGTGTTAATTGTGATGACTGTATTAGTGTGTGTATCTGTTTTAATTCAAGTAAGGACTGCAGACATTCAATTTCTCCAAGTAGTTCCTACTTTTGCCGCCAAACGCCACCGCCAACGACCAACTAGTTCAGAACTTAGTTACCAGATGCCACCGCAGTCGGCTCTTGACGACGAATGTAGAAACCTAAGAGCGTTGTTTACATTCTTAACCTATCGAATTTAGCTTCACATAGGTGTAATTAGTGAAAGATTCTTTAACATGCCATAAATCTATGACATGGGACTGCCGGCTTTACTTCCCCTCCAAAGGAAGGCATCCTGAGGGATTTTTAACGCTCTTAAAACATCCATCGACTTCGGCCGGGTTTGAACCCGCTATCTTGGGCATAGAAGCTCAGCATGCTACCGACTACGCCACCGAAGCTGCCATGTAGGAGAACAGCAAGTGTATTGGCCGGCCGACTCTTGAGGGAGAATTTTAACCTAAACCGCAGCTGGCGGGAAGAGTGGTCAAATTCAACATTTGGTACTAATGCTCACGAGATAAATCCAACTCGGAAAATGAATTGATTTGACCTCCGAAGAAAACTATGGTGTCACCTCCACAGACAGAACTGGGCATGGATGCTATCATTTCTTGCGCCATAAGTGGGGCTGGATGGATTCTCCAATGTGCGAATGCAGTGAAGAGGAGCAGACCATGGACCATGTCATCCTGCGATGCCCTCTTCATGCCTACTCCGGAAGCCCCAGCGACATGTTTCATCTTTCAGAAAGTGCTGTAGTGTGGTTGAAAAACTTGGACCTGGACTTATGAATTCTTTGTTAAATGAATAAACTATTACAAATCCTTAAAGGCTATTATTTCTACAGTATTACTTTTTACTTATAGCAGGTTTCTTATTGCCATGAAGTGAACGTCCACTCACCGAGAAAACCTGAAGAGGGTGGATTCTTGCGGATCCTCACGGGAATGTGGCTCTGGACATACTCCCACAGCGACCACAGCGAGTGAGGGTCCAGCACGTGGAATACACGGT
Source organism: Meconema thalassinum (assembly GCA_946902985.2). Taxonomy (NCBI): domain Eukaryota; kingdom Metazoa; phylum Arthropoda; class Insecta; order Orthoptera; family Tettigoniidae; genus Meconema; species Meconema thalassinum. Next base: position 58,480,681 of record OX336398.1, on the reverse strand, counting down.
CCGGGTACAGATCCCGGTGGGTGAAATATGGAGTGAAGAGGTCAAAGTCTGGGTTTTGGTACCACTGTCAACAAAAACACAAAAGTGATCACTTTAACCTGATGATTAACCCTATAATACTAACATATGTAAAATTTACGTGTATAAATAATTTAACTGCTTAGAATTCCCTCGATATCAGTCCCCACCCTACCATCTTCCAGCAGTGCTTCTACTGGTCTATGGTAGTGATGTCAATGCTTTTGTTATTAATCCCAATCAGTTCTAGATGAAAGCAGTGCTGTTTGCAGATGATCTCATGGTCTGGGGAAACAAGGAGGAGGAAATTCAGGAGCAACTGAAGGCTTGGGAAGAAACAGTGGGAGAGTACGGATGGAAGTTCAACATCAGTAAATGTGAGATCCTGTTAACGACCAGGAAAAGGGACAGACCAATGAGTGGGATAACACTTGGAGGTGGACAGCTGAAGAAGGTGGAAAGTCTCAAATACTTGGGAAGTATAGTGGAGGAAAATGGGAGAAATGACAAAGAGATTACGGAACGAGGCAGACAGGCAGAAGCATTTCTGAGAAGCATTAGGAGCTTAGTGTGGAATAAAGATGTCCCACAAAAAAGCAAGGAAGTGTTATACAGAAGCTACTATATCCCGATACTGACCTATGCATCAGAAACGTGGATAATGAAGAAAAGAGACATAAGCAGAATACAGGCAGGTGAAATGAAGTTCCTGCGAAGTAGGATCGGAGTAACAAGAAGAGACAGGGTGAGGAATGAAAAGGTCAGGGAAATGGTGAAAGAGGAGCCCTTGCAAGGTAGGATTGAGACATCAAGACTGAGGTGGTATGGACACTTAAAGAGAATGGAAAAGAGAATGGAAGAGAAGAAGATTCCCAAGAGGATACATGAGATGCAGATGCAGAAGAAACGACCAAGGGGAAGACCAAGAGATAGATGGCTGAAATGAGTGGAGAAATGTGTCAAGAAGAGAGGCGAGGACTGGACTAGAGTGACAGCAGAGAGGTGGTGGGAAGAAAGGACTAAGTGGCGAGGCTTATGTTCCAAACAGACCCAGCCTAGGGCTGGAAACTGTACAAGATGATAAGTTCTAGGGGCTTAATCATTGGGCAAAGAATTCCCTGGAAATTATCCTTGAATTTCACAAGATATTAGTTTCTCCATGACAATAACCAAGAGGTGGGGAATTTGATGTAGATATGTCACATCACTTCAGAGGGATTATAAAAAACACCTCATAAAAACCAGACAGTATAAGAGGCTGGAGAGATTACGTACTGCTATTTATGTCAAAGTAAACGACTTCTCTATTTGTTGTATTTAAGTTGGAACTTAGCGTATTAAACTTCAAGGACCACAGAGGATTCAGTGTATATAAATACTGTTACATGCGTTATATATTAATTTAAACCAATTAACTAATTGTGCCTAAGCACAAAGTTCTTAATGTACGTAAATTTAAAGAATTAAGCATCAATTGAATAATGTTAGTATTCTAGGGTTAAGGCAATTCAAGAGAAACCATGAGACGTATTTATGCCCAATTACAGATTCCACATTTAAAAACTCTTAAAAATACATTACAAGGGGGAGTTAAAAGGATAAGACGTTTCTTTTCTCCAGCAATCATCATCAGATTGAATGCCCTACATCGAACAATTATAAGGTGCGTTCAAAAAGTAACGAGCTGGAGGCTGTAATGCGCAAATCGGAAACGACATCGGTTAATCGTGGCGTGTGTAAAGAGGTGTGGTTCCGACCAGAGCGTGAAAGGTCACAGCCCGTCGCTAGAGGGCACGCGTGCACGTCACGTGACTATACAAAGCGAGCAGCGGCATGCTTCAATCGTCCAACCAAGATCAAGACAGTAGGCCATTCGACATGCTTCCTGGTGTGGTTGAAGACTGTGGGGCACCCATTGGGCACACACTTTCAGCAAGTGCAGTCGTTCCTTCATGATGGTGTGCAAACTTCCGACGCTCAATCTGACCACGGCGGCTATGGCGTTCACTGTCACTCGGCGGTCCTGAGTAATGAGTGCATCAACCAACTGGACGTTGTCATCGGTAATGCAGGGGGGTGCCCCAGACCGGGCATCATCGGCTAACGACACCCGTCCTTCCCTGAAGCGCTTGTGCCACGCCTTGACCCTTGCAAGGGACATGCAGTGTTCGCCGTACACTTGTGACATTCGGCGATGAATGTCCGTTCCCCCTACTCCTTTCGCTGTCAGAAACCGAACAACACCTCTTTGCTCTTCGTTTGACGCCTCCATGTCACTGTTTGCAATGCGACTGGCAGCGTTGGACGATTGATGCATGCTGCTGCTCGCTTTGTATCGTCACGTGATGTGAACGCGTGCCCTCTAGCGACGGGCTGTGACCTTCCACGCTCTGGTCGGAACCATACCTCGTTCCACACGCCACGATTAGCCGATGTCGTCACCGGTTTGCGCATTACAGCCTCCGGCTCGTTACTTTTTGAATGCACCTTATATATTAGACACGTCCATAAAGTTAGTTCCGTTTTTATACGTTGCCCTGGCATCACAGTTCGGCGCATGTGCAGTAGTTTCTCCGAGTCGAGGAGAGGGAGACTACGCCATTTTGAGAGAGCAGCCTTTTTGATTTTTTTAATGGTAGCAATTTTACGATTACAAGTCTTGACCTTCAAGCGGTCATCATCAGATCCTGATCCCTGTGTTGAGGTTTAAAATTTATATACAAATATTATCTAACTACAATAAGTGGAGTGCATTTAGTTGGTGTTTATATTATGATTTGCTGTTTGAATCACGCTATATAAGGTTAGTTTGGTTTATAAAGATTAGTGACTTTCAGAAAAAGTAACTAACTACGAGTATCTTATGCAAATACAGTCCAACTTCGATAACTCGAAGCTTAAGGGACCGAAAAAAACTTAAAGAGTTATCCAAAACAGTCGTTTGGGAGGGGGTAGGGTGTATAATAATGGAAAACGACCTTTAACAGATTGCAGAAACTATCGGGGAATAACACTGATGAGTCATTGTGCAAAGATCTTCGAGAAAGTTTTGGAAAAGAGAATTAGGACAAGGATAGAAGGAGGGATGAGGGAAGAACAACATGGTTTCAGAGTAGGAAGGTCCTCAGTGGATTTGATTTTTGCTGTCAGGCAGTTACAAGAACAGCACTATGAGTATGGAACAGATCTACTGATGGCCTTCCTGGACATTGAGAAAGCATATGACAGTGTATGCAGAAACAAAGTATGGAAGTCCCTGGAGGATAGAGGAGTAGAGAAATGGACTATAAAGAGGATAAAGGAGATGTACAAGGGAAGCGTGAGCTGTGTGAAAGTGGGAGGAGAGAGAGCGGACTGGTTGGAGCAGAGAAACGGCCTGAAACAAGGAAGTGCACTGTCACCGTTACTTTTCATTGTGGTGATGGATGACATAATGACCCGAGTGGCACTAGTAATTGGGGAAGGGAAGATGAAAGCAATGGTGTTTGCAGATGATTTGATGATTTGGGGAAACAAGGAGGAGGAGATACAGGAACAGTTGGACGTGTGGGAAGGAATAATACAAGGATATGGGATGAAATTTAGCATAAATAAGAGTGAGATGGTGATCACAACAAGGAAGAAGGAAAGGACCACAACTGGAATAACAATTGGTGGGGAACAGCTGAAAAAAGTGGAGAGTTTCAAGTATCTGGGAAGCCTGATACAAGATAATGGAAGAAACGATAGAGAAATAAATGAGCGAGGGAGACAGGCAGAAGCATTCCGGAGGAGTGTGAGAAGCATGTTATGGAGCAAGGATGTCCCTCAGAACAGCAAAAAGATCATTTATCAGACGTACTATGTCCCTATCCTGACGTATGTCTCGGAGACCTGGGTTATGAAAGGAAGGGATAAGAGCAAAATACAGGCCAGTGAGATGAGGTTCTTGAGAAGCAATATTGGAGCTACAAAGATGGACAGAATAAGAAATGAGAGGACCAGAGAATTAATGAAGGAGGAACCATTACAGGATGGTATAGAGAAATCTAGACTTAGATGGTATGGACATGTAAAACGAATGGAGGAGAAGAGGATACCCAGGAGAGTACACGAGACGAAGTGGGAAGGAAAGAGACCGAGAGACAGGTGGCTGAAGGGGGTGGAAGAAAAGCGTGAAGAAGAGAGGAGAAGACTGGACAAGGGTGGAGGCTGAGAGATGGTGGGAAGACAGAAGACGTTGGAGTGGCTTGTGTTCGAAACAGACCCGGCCAGTGGCTGGAAACTGTGCAAGATGATGATGATGATGATGACCTTTAAAACATCAAATTCTTTCATTTGACGCTTCTTAATGACTTTAATCTTCTCAGCTAGCATCAGTGTCTTAAGCTTGAGGTCGATGTTGAGCAACTCGGTTTTGAAAGAGACATGGTAACGTAGAAAGAAATTTGCACTTGAATCCGGCTCACTTGCTGTGATTGTAACCATACGCTCACTTCCGTGTTAAAGACACGAGGCTACCGGCTCAAAGACTCGCCACACACTGACGAAGCAGGGGAGGGGGAAGAAGGGGGAAGAAACGCTAACCGAACTTTGCCGATCATCCATGAACACCGAAATTGACCTACAAAGTCTGCTTTCCTTCCGAGGTGTCGTCTAAGCAAGAGGGGGGAAAGCGATAAAGCGAGAGAAAGAGAGATGCGCTTACTGACCTTGAGCAGAACCGAAAATCAAACTGGGACTGGGCTTGAAACTGACAAAACCTGTTTCAGCAAACAAATCATTATGACTTCCGGCATCAAAACTTCACGTTATCCAAAAAAACTTCCGAGTTATCCATGATTATTTTGCATTGTCAGTATAGAAATTTCAAGGGACCAGAGAAATACTTCGAGTTATCCACGAAATCAACTGTTTCCAAGGCAGCTTCGGTGGCGTTGATGGTAGCATGCTGAGCTTCAATGCCCAAGATCATGGGTTCAAACCCAGCCAAGATCGTCAGTATGCCTTACTTCAGAGCGGTCCCATGTAATAGATTTATGGCATGTAAAAGAACCTTCCACTAATTACCATGGTGGGTGAGTGGTTATCGTGTCGGACTACCAACCCCAAGATTGGAGGTTTGATCCTGGCTGTGGCAAGTGATTTTTGAAAGGCGGCAAAAATTCGACACGCATGTCATACGATGTTGGCATGTTAAAGAACCCATTTTAACTCAGTAGGCCGTGTTCATAATGGCAAAATTAATCTCGGGATTTTCCGCCAACACAAAGTTCCTCATTTCTCTACTAGAAAGCGCTGGTGTTCAAGGAGCTTAGATATCTAACATCTAACCTCCTTGACTTTCATAGTGATTCAAGGAACAATGAAATTAGACATGCAAGCTACCCTCTGGGTGTCATAACAAAGCTTGCACCCGGCACCCGAGGCCATACGATATTATTTATTTTATTTACCAGTAATTACACTTCTGTGAAGCTCAATTATAGGTTAGATTTGACTAACGCTCTAAGTTCCAACGTTCGTCGCCAGGAGCCGACTGTGGTGGCAACTAGTAACTAAGTTCAGAACTAGTAGTCTTTGACAGTGGTGCTTGGTAACAAAAGTAGGAACTACTTGAAAAACTGAATGTCTGCAATCCTTAATTGAATTAAAAACGGATAACACACACTAATACAGCCATCACAATTAACACCGGTTATCAGACAGATTCTACACACACCCAAAGTACACGGAGCTACATGACCGCGTTATCGCAGCCCCTAAACTAAGAAACCAACTATTTGTTTTACCAAGAAAGGTTTTTTGTTTTTTTATATAATTTATATCAAGATAATTCTTTTACACCAAAGATTTAGGTTTGTTACACTTTTAATGGAAGTGAATATGTTTGTTGTTTCTCAGTTTGTTTTAATTGATCTTAAATTTACCTACTGCTGGAGAAATACCTGAAACATGTGCATGTGAAAATGTTATAACATCATCACCATCATCATCATCATTTCCCCTTTTCCAGTTGACACTGGGTGGGGGCAAATATCGTTCCTCTCCACTTTGTTCTGTCGTTCCACCATTCCTCTTCCGACACAAGTGTTCCAATCCAGGTTCCGTTTTCTAATACTATTCTTCACCGAGTCCATCCAACGCATTCTTGGTCTTCCTCGTCCTCTCTTCCCTGTCATCCGTCGTTCCAGTGCTCGTCTTGGTAGCCTTACTTCATTCATCCGTTTGACATGTCCAAACCATCTCAATCTGTTTTGCTCCAGTTTGTCATTTAGTTTCTGTACTCCCAGTTCTTTCCGTATATCTTCATTTCTCACTCTGTCCCTCCTCGTTTTCTGGACCATACTTCTCAGGAATCTCATCTCAGCTGCCTGTATTCTGCACTCATCACTCTTAGTCATTGTCCAAGTTTCTGCTGCATATGTCATTATAGGAACATAATATGCTTCTTTAGCCTTAATTGGTATATCCCCTTGTTTCATACTAGTCCCCGTACCTGTTGGTAGAAAGCCCCCCCCCCGGAGTTGTATTAATCTGCTAATTTCCAAATCTAGTCTTCCATCTTCAGTCAGTTCACTTCCCAAGTATTTGAAGTGTTTCACCACTTGCAAATCCTTATCTCCTACTTTGATTACTCCTTTTCCTTCTTACCTCTACTCATCACCACTGTTTTACTCTTCTCCACATTTATCTTCAATCCCCATTGCTCAATCTTTTCATTTATTACGTCTAACTGTTCTTGTACCTCCTTCTCATCCTCGCACCAGATCACAACGTCGTCTGCAAACAACATTACCTTCATCTTTGCCCTACTATAGTCTTTCATTGCCGCCTTCATGATGTCATCCATCACCATTAAGAACAATAAGGGTGACAACACACTTCCTTGTTTTAGTCCAGTATCAATTTTAAACCATTCCGATGTCCCGACTCCAGTCTTCACACTACTGTAGCTATCCATGCACATTCCATTTATCATGTCTCTCAGTTCCTTGCCTATCCCCCTATTTGTTAAGTTTATATTATTATAACTATTATTATTATCACTAAGTTGAAGCTGCTGCTGGTATGCTACGACGTCGAACATGCCGCTGTGAGGGTTAATGGGCATTACCACCAGTGTGTGATCCGAAATCCACACTCACAGCTCGAATGGCAAACCCAAGTGTTAGTACTCTTTTACAGAGTCCATCCAACGCATTCTTGGTCTTCCTCGTCCTCTCTTCCCAGTGATCCGTCGTTCCAGTGCTTGTCCTGGTAGCCTTACTTCATTCATCCGTTTGACATCTCCAAACCATCTCAATCTGTTTTGCTCCAGTTTGTCATGTAGTTTCTGTACTCCCAGTTCTTTCTGTATAACTTCATTTCTCACTCTGTCCCTCCTCATTTTCTGGACCATACTTCTCAGGAATCTCATCTCAGCTGCTTGTACTCTGCTCTCATCCCTCTTAGTCATTGTCCAAGTTCCCGCTGCATATGTCATTATAGGAACATAATATGCTTTGTACATAACTTATTTAGCCTTAATTGGTATATCCTTGTTCCATACTAGTCCCTGTACCTGTTGGTAGAAAGCCCTCTAGAGTTGTATTCTTCTGCTAATTTCCAAATCTAGTCTTCCATCTTCAGTCAGTTCACCTCCCAAGTATTTGAAGTGTTTCACCACTTCCAATTCCTAATCTCCTACTTTGATTACTCCTTTTCCTTCTTTCTTAGCTCTACTCGTCACCACTGTTTTACTCTTCTCCACATTTATCTTCAATCCCCATTGCTCAATCTTTTCATTTATTATGTCTAACTGTTCTTGTACCGCCATCTCATCCTTGCCCCAGATCACAACGTCGTCTGCAAACAAAATTACCTTCATCTTTGCCCTACTATATTCTTTCATTGCTGCCTTCATGATGTATGTGAAAATGTTATAATAATTAAATAATGCTTACATGTATTAACTAGGCCGACCTATTGTTATTTTAAATACTTAACTTAGTCAAATTGTTTTTTTCTCTTATGCAACATTGGTGTTTTTGCTAGGGTTAGATGTTATAATTTCAACTAAATATTTTAATTTCTGTACAATTTTGATTTGTTGTTTGTCTATTGTGGTTTTGTTTGCAAATGTTATACAGTGGAACGTCGTTTATCCGGACTAATTGGGACCAAAAGTATTCCGGATAACGATTTTTTCGGATAATCGAACATGTGTTTATTTCATAGTACAACCATACTACAATAGCGCAGTTTCTAATGCAGTAAACACTTCTCCATGACTTGGTCCTTCCTCACCTTTCTCACCTAGGCTTTCATCCTTTTCGTCTTCCCCACTTACTTCTTGCACCAGAAAAGCAATTTCATCATCATCATCATCAGATTTGAAAACCTGAGTCACTGTCACTTTCCAACCAAGCTATTGCGCCTTCTCTATCACAGTCGGAAAATTCCAGAAACTTGGGGGAATAACTCAATTGTCACTGCATCCAAATCTTCATCAACAGTGTCTGTGGTCTTAACGGTCTCTTGTTCTCCTACCAATTTATACAATTTCGAAGATTCTGTGGTGTTAAAGTGTTCCATCCATCAGCTATCAAGTAACAGTAGTCCTTAATAGAAAGCTTTTTTGAAAAAGGTATCACACTCTCCTCATCTTCTGCCAACAGTAAACGACGTAAAACTTCCTTCTTGTACATCGGCTTAATCTTTTTTTTTTTTTTTTCTTTTTTCTCCTCCGGATAATTGACGTTCCGGTTGTTTGACGTCCGGATAAACGACGTACTACTGTATTATATTTTGGGGTGGTGTTTTTTCGCAAATGTGATAAAGCGCAAAATGCTTATGATAGCTTGTGCTCTTGCAGTAGAGTCCCGCCAAACCGAACCTCGCTGATCCAAAAATTCGAACAGGGCTGGGAAGAAATATCTACCAAAATTGTTTTGAATTTTAAAACAGGAAAAAATAAAGATTAAGATTAAACTAGTTTTTCCAAGTAAAAATGTAAAATTGTTTTAGCATAGACAAATATGAAATAAATGTTACAAGAGAAAACAGTGAATCTTGGATGGTTCCTCAGTTTAGGGGCTGCGACAACACGGTCATGTAGCCCCGTGAACTTTGGGTGTGTGTAGAATCTGTCTGATAATCGGTGTTAATTGTGATGACTGTATTAGTGTGTGTTATCTGTTTTTAAGCGGCTTTGGTGGCGTAGTCGGTAGCATGCTGAACTGCTGTGCCCAAGATAGCGGGTTCAAACCCGGCCGAAGTCGGATTTCTTAAGAGCGTTAAAAATCCTTTAGTATGCCTTCCTTCGGAGGGGAAGTAAAGTCATAGATTTATGGCATGTAAAAGATCCTTTCACAGACTAAACTTGTGTAAAGCAAAAATTGTTAGGTTAGATTTCGTCAGAACGCTCTATCAAAGTTCCAACGTTCACCACTAGGTATCATTGATATCTGGTGGCGAAAGTTGGAACTACTTGAAATTGAACGGAACATGTAGCTCGCCCTTTAGGGTATCCGCTGGAAGCAGCTACAGACTCAGGCGAGCCAAACATGTCCTCGGACACTCCCGGCACCATAAGCCATACAATAAATAAATAAATAAGTTTTTAATTCAAGTAAGGACTGCAGACGATAATTTCAGTAGTTCCTACTTTTGCTACCAAATGCTACCATCCATGACACCTAGCTTGCGAACTTGGCTACTAGATGCCATCGCAGTCAACACCAGGCAGCGAACGTTGGAACTAATATAGCGTTATCAATTCTAACCTACAAATTTTGGCCTCACACAAATGTAGTTACTGGAAGGTTCTTTTTCATGCCATAAATCTATGACTGGGCCCGCCGGCTTTACTTCCCCTCCGAAGGAAGGCATACTCGGGGACCTTTCATGCTCTTAAAAAAATCCGACGAATTCGGCCGGGTTTGAACCCGCGACCTTGGGCATAGAAGCACAGCCACCGAGGCCGCCAAACAGTAAATCTGTCGGCAAAACACAAAAACTAAAAAACGGAAGGCCCAGACCTACTAACAATGTGCATAACAAAGTTTGAATGCAATTTGCTTTACGTTACCGACAAAACAAAAGGAAAAGCAAATCAATACTTAAGAATTGAAGTCAGCGATCTTCTTTTCACTCAATGCACCGAAACTACTGGAAGAGAGAATGTTCCGTTTTCGAGCCTTGTGGTATTGGACGAAAATCCACCTAATCCAAATTTTCGCTAGTCCGAACAGGCTTCGGTTTCAATTAGTTTGGATTAGTGGGTCTCTACTGTATTTTCACTTTTCGCGACCTGTAAACCACTTTTTAATGAGTTTTAACAAAGCTATAAAATGCGAAATCTACTCAAAATACGGAAATACCAAGTAAGTAAAGTATTGATTCGGCGGAAAATTCAGGTTTTACTTACTGGAAATACCAAAATGCGAAATCCACGTTTTTTATAACATACCGGTAACATTTTTTATTCTTTCTTTTTGTATGGAAACTTCAAATGAGGAGTTTGCACACTCTTGAAATGTTTATGACGCCTTGAGCACCGGTCTGGAATGCGAAAGTAATCCCTCCTATAATTTAGGCCCACCCGTCCGTCGCTTTAATTCCCTTCGCGTAGGACAAGTCAACAAGTGCTCTGAGGGCGAGACCAAAAATGTCTACAAAACAACTCTAAGATTTCATTCATGTTAATCGTTCATGAACTTGCTAGCATTTACCCACTTTGATGGATTTTGCCAAGAAAGACTTGTGTTGTTTTGTGTATTTTCTGTATAATATTATTATTCAGTATAAATTTCTATGCAATACTTTGACTTCTCACAATTTTCTTTCATCTTCTCCTTCATTTCGGCCAGCTATGGATCACGTTACTTCAACTGTTTCCCTCTTTGAGCTTTAACTTTTTCACAGTAGTCCTTCATCCATTTCCTGTGCGCCTCCTTTCTGTCAGCCGTCCTCTTCTTCCCTGTTCTCAGTTTCGGCTTATCTTGGAATCGCTGGTGTGCTCTAATGCCCATGGCTCACGGGAAAATGTTTCTTAAAATTTATTTTAAAACTAATTTTATAAAAATTTGACAAAAGCAAGCTGTGTTGTTTACGGTAAAATTATTTTATAAAATCCGTGGATGAATCAGGATCGCCATCTACCGATAAACTTCTGAACCAAGAATCAGCTGTTCAACACACATTGGTTTGAGAGGATGGCTCCAACAAACAAAGCAAAAATTGCTGTTTTAGCTACAATTATATGTCGTACAGTGGTAAAAAGGAAGAAAAGAAATGCTAGGAAGTGCTGGATTCGGGAATGGATAAAAAGAAGAGAAGAGTATAGCAATGCTGTCCTTGGGTCGAAAATGAGTTGAGGTTAGAAGATCAGAATTCATATAGGAATTTTCCAAGAATGGAGGAAAGCAATTTTAAAAAACTCCTAGATCCTGTTGGTCCAAAATTATTCGACAGGACTCGAACATGAGACTGCAAGGGAGTTCGAAGCCTGTTTATCTTCGCCTTCACATCAGCCTGGCTTGTGTTCGGTCGAAACATATTCGGCGATTGAGATTTCTGCCTCCCTTCTTGAATTTCTATTGTGGTATATGGGCGTTTTAACCTCAGACAAACACTGATATTTCTGGCACTCGTCCAGTAAAACACTAACAGCTTCCTTAGTCCAGCCGGAGCCTGCCATTTTCGAAGTGTTTGATTACAAGCGAGCTTCAGAATCTTCTCACCACGTGGCGCCAGCATCATCTTCATGTCAGCTTCCCTGATTGGTTAGTTTCGCAAAATTAATTCTACGGAATAGAACATGTCCTATTTTATGGAAAGATTTATCAAAGGTTTTATAAAACTTGAATTTGACCGTGAGCAACAGAAATTTTATAAAATTAAATTATTGTACAATAAAATTGAAGGAAAATTTTACCGTGAGCAACGGGCATTAGTATTTTCTGGAGAGTAAGACGTTCTAGAATGTCCTCAAGCGAAATCCCTACTTCTGTAAGATCTATTTCGATCTCAGAGAACCATGGTCCCTTGGTTTTCTTGTCTAGAAAGTAGGAAAATATGCGGTTGGTCAGTCTCTGCGAGCTCATGCGTGTTATGTGACCATAGAAACTAGTTCTCCTTTTTTGCATCAAGTCCGTTATCCTTTCCACACGTATGTAGAGTTTGTTGTTATGTCGCCTCCTGTACTTGCTGACTGGTCCTAGGATCTTTCCCAGGATTTTTCGTTCTTTGGTCTCTAACTTTTCAACTAAACCTTTCTTATTCGTTGCAAAGCATTCTGCTGCGTACAGAGTTTCTGGACGATAAACTGAACGATAATGCCTAATCTTGGCATTGATGGATGCTGATCGTTTATTATAAACATCTCTGGTTAGCTGGTACTAACAATTTTCTTTCAATCAACTTCTAAAGGCAATGCCTTTTCTCCGCAACCATTGCTCTCTGTCTTCAGCACCTCGATAGTAGGAACTGTTCATCATCGTGACGGCGGGTATCACACAGGTAGTCTCGGAGAAAGTAATTCTGTATATGTACGCTGATGATATTGTGCTGGCCTCAAGATCTCAAGAGGATCTACAATCTGCATTTGATCTGCTGTTGGAATGGGCGGAAGAGAGTGAACTCAGCCTAAACAGAAAAAAGACTATCAATGACTTTCCGCAAAGGGGGAAAACCAGCAGTTTTTCACACACATAGAAAACCCCTGGAGAGAGTTTCTAACTTTAAATATCTAGGCGTGACACTTCAGACAACGGGCAACGTCTTTACGCTTCACATTAACGATAGGATCAGTGCGGCTACGAGGGCCATAAATGGTTGAGAAAACTCAACGTCAAAACAGCCTTGAAACTCTTCCAGCTCAAGGTTACACCCGTTGTAACATGGATTAGAGAATATCTGGACACACCTCAAATTGAAACACCTGGAAAAGTTGGAAAAACTAAAAGCGACTTTCTTAAAGAAGGTTCTGTGAGTTTCAAAATACACGCCTTCAAGACTAGTCTAGGAATTAACACGTGAATTATATTATGTGGAAGAGCTCCGCCTCCAAATGTCGCTACCGTCTACACCAGCATACGAGCAACTCGTGGAGAACCTGAAATCGAAGAAGAGAGACATATGGTGGGATTTCTACATCACGGACACAATGACCTGCAATGACTGGAAACGGGGAGGCTACGAACTAAGACATACTGTTACACGCTTTGCCATACATGGCTTTCACCATAAGCTGTGCTAGTTGAAGAAGTTTCACCAGCCAGACGCAGACTGTATGTGAACGTTGCGGCAAATGTTGCGAAAGATATCGTGCGATATACTGTGCATATAGACTTGAATCTCTGACGTCCTTCTGTTGTAACGAATAGTTTATTCCTATGTATGTTTAATTTTGTCTGTATCATTCCTTTGGCTATTAGCTGCAATAAATATTTTATTTTGAAGAATTGGTGTGATGTCATGCAGGAAGCATTTTCTCGGCCCACCTCGGCCTTTCTTCCCTGTGATCTTTCCTTCTAGGAGATTAGTTAGGAAAGCGGTATGTCGCAAGATGTGGCCTGTGAATTTAGCTTTTCTTTTATGGATAGTTGGTCTCAGTTCTCTTTTCCCTTGAATTTCTTGCAGGATGCTGATGTTAGTCCTCTTTTCAATCCATTTAACCCGTAATATTCTCCAAATCTCAAACGCTCCAAGTCGCTTCCTATCCTGACCTCTGATCGTCCAAGATTCACATCCATACAGAACATGACAAATTTCCTTTTAATTTCAATATCCAAATTTGCATTAATCAAAAGAAATTTCTTATTATCGAAAGCCTGCTTTGTGAGCGCTATCCGCCTTCTAATTTTCTTTACCTAATTAATTTAAAAGAAATACATAATTGGATAAGGATATGGAAACTGAAAGAAGGGGATAGAAGAGTCAAGTACCTCAAAATGGTAAAGGAAGGAATTCCAACAGATGAAAGAGGGGTGGAAGAGGAATGGGCTAGATTTAAGAAGACACTAGTAGGTGCAGCAGAAGCAGTATGTGGTAGGACAAGTAGTAAGAAGAGGTGGAAGGAAACACCATGGTGGAATGAGAAGACAAAAGATATAGTAAGGGAAAAGGAAAAGAATAGAGCCTTTAGGAGGTGGTATCAAAATAGGATGGTAGAGACAAGGGAAGAGTACCAGGAAAGAAATAAGGAGGCGAAGAGAGTAGTGGCTGAGGAGAGAAGAAAGTGGATGGAAGAGTGGACCAAGATGATGAAGGAGGATAGTGAAGGTACAAAAAAGGTCCTGTATGGGATGGTAAAAAATAAGAGGCGGAAGGATCCTACGGATTATGTTAGAATGGTGAACAAAAGGGGACAAGAGATAGAAAATAGGGAAGAACTGAAGAAAATGTGGAAAGAATATTTTGAAGAACTTCTGAACCCAAATGGAAAAGATGGTGAGGAGGAAGAAATCGGGGAAGAGGAAGATGAACTGCAAACAGAAAAGGACTTAACGTGGAAAGAAGTGAAAGATGCAGTGAACAAGATGAAAGGAGGGAAGGCACCGGGTGTGGATGAGTTGAGTGTGGAGATGGTGAGAGCAGCAGGAGAGGTGGGGATACAGTGGTTGTACCGAGTGAGGAGGACAGCATGGAAGGAAAGGAAGACCCCAGAGGACTGGAAAAAAGGAATAATTGTCCCGATCTTCAAGAAAGGTAGTAGAACAGATTGCAGAAACTATCGGGGAATAACATTGTGCAAAGATCTTCGAGAAAGTTTTGGAAAAGCGAATTAGGACAAGGATAGGAAAAAGGAAGCTTGTAGTTTAACATGACCGTTAATCTAGAGATCATGAGCCACGGGACCTCCTTTTTACGTGGAATCCGAACCACAGGACATGGCATTTCACTTCGAAATTCTCACATGCATTGACCGGGAATCGAACCCGGACCGCCTTGGTGAGAGGCATACAGCTAGACCTCTGAGCCACCACGCCCCCTAGGACAAGGATAGAAGGAGGGATGAGGGAAGAACAACATGGCTTCAGAGCAGGAAGGTCCACAGTGGATTTGATTTTTGCTGGAAGGCAGTTACAAGAACAGCACTATGAGTAAGGAACAGATCTACTGATGGCCTTCCTGGACATTGAGAAAGCTTATGACAGTGTATGCAGAAACAAAGTATGGAAGTCCCTGGAGGATAGAGGAGTAGAGAAATGGACTATAAAGAGGATAAAGGAGATGTACAAGGGAAGCGTGAGCTGTGTGAAAGTGGGAGGAGAGAGATCGGACTGGTTGGAACAGAGAAACGGCCTGAAACATGGAAGTGCACTGTCACCGTTACTTTTCATTGTGGTGATGGATGACATAATGACCCGAGTGGCACAAGTAATTGGGGAAGGAAAGATGAAAGCAATGGTGTTTGCAGATGATTTGATGATTTGGGGAAACAAGGAGGAGGAGGTACAGGAACAGTTGGACGTGTGGGAAGGAATAATACAAGGATATGGGATGAAATTTAGCATAAATAAGAGTGAGTTGGTGATCACGACAAGGAAGAAGGAAAGAACCACAACGAGAATAACAATTGGTGGGGAACAGCTGAAGAAAGTGGAGAGTTTCAAGTATCTGGGAAGCTTGATACAAGATAGTGGAAGAAACGATAGAGAAATAAATGAGCGGGGGAGACAGGCAGAAGCATTTCGGAGGAGTGTGAGAAGCATGTTATGGAGCAAGGATGTCCCTCAGAACAGCAAAAAGATCATATATTGGACGTACTATGTCCCTATCCTGACGTATGCCTCGGAGACCTGGGTTATGAAAGGAAGGGAGAAGAGCAAAATACAGGCCAGTGAGATGAGGAGCTACAAAGAGGGACAAAATAAGAAATGAGAGGACCAGAGAATTAATGAAGGAGGAACCATTACAGGATGGTATAGAGAAATCTAGACTTAGATGGTATGGACATGTAAAACGAATGGAGGAGAAGAGGATACCCAGGAGGATACACGATACGAAGTGGGAAGGAAAGAAACCGAGAGGCAGGTGGCTGAAAGGGGTGGAAGAAAGCTTGAAGAAGAGAGGAGAAGACTGGACAAGGGTGGAGGCTGAGAGATAGTGGGAAGACAGAAGACGTTGGAGATGCTTGTGTTCAAAACAGACCCGGCCAGTGGCTGGAAACTGTGCAAGATTATGATGATGGAATAATTGAATCGGCCGGAGCTGAAAAGTATGAAGTCAGCTGTCACTACTTTTCACACGAGACAGTTAAGTTCTGTACTGTTCTATCAATGACGTTTTAACAAACAGACTATATTAGTCATCTATGTTGAGAAGCAACTATTCAGGTTATATTGGTTTGGAAGCCTTCATAGGGAGGTTGTGGCTGCTTGAGATTTTCGTTCTCGCAGTAAAGAGGCGCAGGTGCGGTTCATAAAGAGGGAGGTAGCGCGCAGTTCGCTACTTCTGTGGGGGTCCAGGCGGGGACACCAAGAGCCCGCTGATGAGCCACCTTGGTGTGCTAGGAGATACTCCACACACGACACGGTACAAACCTAGAAAAATTGCCGAGTTGTATTCAGGTTATATTTGTGTTAATGGAATATCAATTTTAATTTATTAAACATATTTTTCAAATCAATTTTAGAAACTAGACTTAATGCCTTTCAGCTCCGTGGTCAGTTAAGTGCGGCATAAAGCCATCCAGAATGAATATTTCACAGGATATATTATTTTAAAATGGATTTCTAACATAAAAACATCCCTGTAGAAATGTAATTTACAATAGCACTGTAACTCGCGGGAATCTTGCAGTGTGGCCAACATTAAGTACAGAATACGACGCTGAGAGGCAAGTCATTGACTAAATGCTTGTCTCCTCTGATCGTACTATGAGGTGCGTTCAAAAAGTAACAAGCCGGAGGCATAATTACTGAAACAAGTACCTGTATGTTATGGCTGTTGAGGCACTGTGACACGAGGCGGTGAATGGCAGTCTCATAAAATTCCCTGGGCTGCGATGAGAACCAGTTCCGCATGTTCAGCTGGACGTTGGCGCCCGAGGTGAATCGTTGGCCCCGCAGAGCCCTTTTCAGGGGACCAAACATGGCGTAATCACAGGGAGAGAGGTCTGGACTGTATGGAGGGTGGCCGAGAACCTCCCATTTGAATTTCTGCAGGAGTGCCGCGACTGTGTTGGCCGTATGAGGTCGTGCATTGTCGTGGATTGACCACGGCGGCTATGGCGTTCACTGTCACACGGCGGTCCTGGGTAATGAGTGCAACAACCAGCTGGACGTTGTCATCGGTATGCAGAGGGGTGCCCCAGACCGGGCATCATCAGCTAACGACACCCGTTCTTCCCTGAAGGGCTTGTACCACGCCTTGACCCTTGCAAGGGACATGCAGTGTTCGCCATACACTTGTGACATTCGGCGATGAATGTCCGTTCCCCCAACTCCTTCCGCTGTCAGAAACCGAACAACACCTCTTTACTCTTTGGTTGACGCCCCCATGTCACTGTTTACAATGCGACTGGCAGCGTTGGACGATTGATGCATGCTGCTGCTCGCTTTGTATAGTCACGTGACGTGCACGCGTACCCTCTAGCGACGGGCTGTGACCTTCCATGCTCTGGTCGGAACCACACCTCGTTACACAAGCCACGATTAGCCGATGTAGTCACCAGTTTGCGCATTCCAGACTCCGGCTCGTTACTTTTTGAAAGCACCTTATACATGTAGCAGTGGTTTGTGGCTTAAACAGAAGGCTGACAATTCTTTCCTATGCCGTTCCAAGGCCCTTCAGAATACTAACTCTTTAAAAAATTACCATTTTGACTTAATGCCTTTCAGCTCCGACAAATTCAAATTATTACATGCATTTTTAATTCACTGTGTGATTTTATTTTCACATTAACGTCATTCCAAAATTATCCATTTGTTAGATTTAACCTAAATTTGTTGTTTCCTTTCTTCAAAAAGCTATAAAATGGAAAATGTTCAAATCAAAATGCTAAATTTCTGATTTCAAAATGCTAGAAATCATCACCCCTAAATATATTAATCGTCAGCACAGGTTACCTACTTCATAAGGGAAAGGAGAGGACAGTGTTGACAATTTGGTGTTTTTAGCACTTGATCTGCTGTTTCTGAAGTTCATCTGGTGCCGGAAATTTTCATATAGCGACATAGCAAAATACTGGTGTTCATCATCATCATTAACCGTCTCCAGCTTCCCGGGTGCGGTATAAGAGCGCTCTCCACGTTTGTCTATTCAGGTATATTTTCCTCCTCCTCTACCTGGTGCCAATCGACACCTCTTCCCTGCAGGTCTTCTTTTATTTGGGAGATCCAGCGTGTCCGTGGTCTGCCTCTTGGTCTCTTGCCCTCCACATCTTGCTCAAGCCATACTCTTGCCGTTCTACTTGGATTCATCCTCTTCACATGACCAAACCATTTCAACCTTGATGTTGCTATTGCTTCATGACGTGGTTTCACTTGAATCTCTGCACGAATCTTCACATTTCGGATCTTGTCTCTTCTGGTCTTCTGAAGCATTGTTCTCAGGAACTTCATTTCTGTAGCCTGAAGTCTGCTACTATCTCTTCTGTTGATAGTACAAGTTTCAAGTCCATACGTCATTATAGGTAAGAAGTAGGCCTGATACATCATTTTCTTGGATGTTAAAGGAATTTGTTGGTCCCAAAGGAGGTTCCTGACCTGGTGATAAAACTGAGCTCCTTTTTGGATTCTGTTGGTGACTTCAGCAGAACATCTGTTATCTTCAGTCATAATGCTACCGAGGTATTGGAAATAGTCGACTTGTTCTAATTTCGCTCCATCCAGCTCAATGCTTGTATGCAACCTCTGTCTGCTGACTGCCATTGCTACTGTCTTTGTATGACTGATTTTGAGGCCAAACTCCTTAAATTGGTGGTTCCAAGCATTTAGATTCTGCTGTACTTCATTTTCTGTGTTATTTTAATAAAACCAGTGCCAAATCTGGTGCTTAACGGATTTTTACATGAAATTGTCTCCTGTGACTAATAAGTCAATCCTGAAAGCCATGTAATAATTTTAATTAAGTTTAATCAATAAAGATAGGCAAAGTTCAGCCTTACAAGTGTCAAGGGGAAGTCGCTGAAACTCTCATTCTCGTGCATAAATGGTAAGTAAGCGCAACATGCAGAGCTCAGTGCTAGTGCACTTGTACAAAGAATCCGCCTATCCTCTATTTTCTTCCAAGCTGCCAGGGGATTTCCCACTTTGATGCGAAGGCTCTTACGCAACCACAGCCAGTATTTTAAACCTATCTCAAACTCGTGGTCGCTGTTTGTTCGTTGCCTAGTAGGCCGTAGGATATAGTGGTCAAAATTGGAAGTAAGCAGTACTACACCTTCCTGCTCTAAAGATGTAATAGCGGTAGCAGGCTCAGAAAATGAAAAAGAAGATTTTTTAATTAAAGAAATATATGTTAAAAGAAAATCAGTTTACTATATTATTATTTTTTTTTGCGTTTTTCTAGTGTTTTGAATCATAAGAGTCCAGCAGGTGCCTTTCTGGTATTTTAAAGTGCAGGGTTTAGTTCTTTCCCATTTCAAGATTTGGCAACACTGGGAGAGGAAAGCCCACCATTGTACAGTCATCCCTCGTTATACGAGTTCTCACTTTACGAGTTTTCGCTATTAAAAAAAAAATGTAATTGTATACAATAAGAAAATATGTACAAGTTAGGTTGCGGATTCACCGTCACACTGTGGGACGATTTCGTGATCGAGTGTGCAGAGCTGCAAGGCGGCGTCTAGTCAGTCTCAAAGAGAGGGCTGAGTAGCTGTGTTCATAGAGCGATGATGATGATAATTGTTGTTGTTTTAAGGCCTTCCACCTCATAAAGTACACAGCCGAAAAGACCATGACAATGAAAGACCACAAGCAATAATGTCCACCAAACCAAAATGTCCAGGAATATATGCACCCCGTTCAAAATGACCACAATTAATGATGTCTAGAGCGTCAAAATGACAGGGAATGTTGGCACCTCTTCCAAAATGAGGATATTTAAACCCCGTTCAAAATGTCTTCAAATATTGATGTTCATTAAGACAGGATTCTTATCTTTTTGAACTCTTTCTTAACTGGTATATTGGCTTTCACGGCCGGTGAATTAAAACTCAGCAATTCTTCAAGGTTTGTGCCGTGTCTTGTGTGGGGTTTCGCCTAGGACACCAAGCTGGCTCATCGGCAGGCTCTTGTTGTCCCCGCCCGGACCCCCACAGGAGTCACGAACTGCGTGCCACCTCCCTTTATATTAGGTGCAACTGCACCACTTGACTGCGAGAACTAAAAGCTCAAGCAGCCTTAACCTCCCTATGAAGGCTTCCAAAAAGATGGTATATTGGCTTTCACGGCCGGTGAATTAAAACTCAGCAATTCTTCTAGGTTTGTGCCGTGTCTTGTGTGGGGTTTCGCCTAGGACACCAAGCTGGCTCATCGGCGGGCTCTTGGTGTCCCCGCCCGGACCCCCACAGGAGTGACGAACTGCGCGCCACCTCCCTTTATATTAGGTGCAACTGCACCACTTGACTGCGAGAACTAAAAGCTCAAGCAGCCTTAACCTCCCTATGAAGGCTTCCAAAAAGATGGTATTTCTTAACTATTCTTTTTTGAAATGGAATGAAAAATGCCCACACTGAACATTTATGTAGGTGCTTGTCGGTACCATCAACAAGGACAACTGAGTAAGGAAGGTCGGCGTTTGTGTGGGTGGCAGCATTGGATATTCTTTTTAAACTGCACCTCCAGTAAATTTTGTTTTTTTGCTTATTGAAATCGTGCTAGTGATATAGAAATTTCCTAAATGAAAGTAGTGGTTTCCTCTTTTGTGAATCAATGATTTCTGGAATATATGCCATTGTATGCTAAATTTCAGATGTAAACATTGCCAGTCGGCCTCACTTGACGCACGTCGCGCAACGGCTAACAACGCTTCCTGGGTCTGCACCGACAATTAAGACTGGCACTGGCTGAGCTGGACCACGCCCAACAACTCGCGGACCACCAAGCCACGTGATGTTTTTAAGTCCTGGACGTTTTTCACTTTAGACATTGTGCATTCTTGACATTTTGACATGGGGACCAAAACCTGGCCATTTAAGACCTGACCAAAAGGTGTGGAGTTATTGTACCTGGACATTCTAATCGTGCACATTATGTCTGGTAACCGTTTTAAGGGGCCTAACATCTAGGTTATCGGCCCCTAATGGTTTGGGTGATCATGAAGATGATAATGAAATGTAAACTATAACTAAAACTAACTACTAACTTATATACTAGAAGAAGAAATGGAAAACAAAAGGAGAATAAGGCAAATAAAGGACAGGAGGAAAAGAAATGCCCTCAACCCTCGAAGAATGTGGATTGAGGGACTTGGAAGGAAGGAGAGCCATGAGAGGCAGATAGGAAAGTGAAAGAGGAGAGGTTCCGCCCCAGAGGTAATGAAAAAAGGGGGAAAACCGGACCCAGCTCAGGAATCCCTCGGGGTCGCCAATTCCCGAACTCACCAGCCGTGAGCCCCTGAGGGTGTAGCAATATCCAGGGTGCACCAGAAGTGGTGGGGCTACACACACCCTGCCTCCTTGAGGGCCTTGAGCAGAAGGCAGGAGATAACAAGAAAAGAAAAAGAAGGCCGACCCTTCGCAGAAGGAGGGTATCAGGAAAGATGAGAAAAGGGCCAATTAAGGTGGGAAAGGAAGAGACTCCCTAGGCCTCTGATACCCTAATACCGTCGGGGTCGGAAGAGAACATGAGTTGACCAAGTGAGGTCGACAGGAAAGAAGCCAGAGAGGAGCCCGGCACAAGTAAGTGGAAGCAATGCCGGACTTAGCTGGGTCCCCGTGGTTGCCAACCCACGTCCCACTAGATGCAAGCCCCTGGGGAGGGGGGACGCGTAAATCGAGGGATACCTGTGATGCTGTACCTCATCTAAGCTGGCACTATAGTTGCTGGGGTCCCAGGCAAGGAGAGACACATTGTGGTACAGCGGAGAGTTGAGGAAGTTGAAGCTGGGCTTAGACACCACCTGGGAGTTGACTATGCGGATATTCGTCTTGGAGCCCACGTCCGCCTCGTGGCCCAGTGTGGGGGCGTGGTTGAACCTCAGCACCAGGTCGTGAGAATCTGCAAGCAAAATATATTATTATTGTATTTACTCGGCTAGAGGACCACTAAATTTTCGAGAGCCAAAATAAAAAATTCTTGGAAATTGCTTATACACTCACCAGTAAAAAATAATCGCAACACTTGTATTTTTTAATTATTGTTATGTAAAAATTAAGCATAATTAATTGTTTTTTTAACATTTGAAAACCACTTCACATACAGAAAAATGCTTTAAATAAAAAATGATTTTATTTTTCAAGAATAAGAGAGAAAAGTGAGCGGCTTCGGTGGCGAAGTTGGTAGCATGCTGAGCTTCTATGCCCAAGATCGCGGGTTCAAATCTGGCCGAAGTCATCAGATTTTTTTAAGAGCGTTAAAAATCCCTCAGTATGCCTTCCTTCGGAGGGGAAGTAAAACCGGCGGTACCATGTCATAGATTTATGGCATGTTAAAGAACCTTCCACTAATTGCACCTGTGTGAAGCTAAATTGGATAGGTTAAGAATGTAAACAACGCTCTTAGGTTCCTACGTTCGTTTCCAAGAGCCGATTCCGTGGCGTCTGGTAGCTAAGCTCTGAACTAGTAGTCGTTGACGGTGGCGTTTGGCGGCAAAAGTAGGAACTATTTGAAAAATTCAAAAGTCTGCAGTCCTTAAAAAACAAATAACACACACTAATACAGTCACCACATTTAACACCGGTTATCAGACAGATTCTACACATACCCAAAGTACACCGGGCAGCCCCTCAACTTAGGAACCAACCAACCAACCAACCAACCAACCAACCAACCAACCAACCAACCAAAGAAAAGTGAAAATTTCTTAAATTTTGAGTAAATTACCAAGTCGTTTAAAAATGTTAATCTGAGTTCCAAACTTTATCATTACCGAATTAATCCATTCCTTTGGGTACCGACACAAGAATTGAACACTTAAAAACAGGTATTTCCACCCCTAGCACGAATCACCTCGCGTAACCTCTCTTGCCATACTTGTGATGATGTGTGAAATGCTTTCCTGTGGGATGCGTTCCCACTCCTCATGCAGCATCACCCGAAGTTGCTGGCGAGTCTCAGGAGCACGTTGCCGAACATTTCTGGCCAACATATCCCAAACATGTCAATTGGATTGAGGTCAGGGCTCCTAGCTGGCCAGTCCAGAGCGTAGATCCCAACCTCATGCAGGTATTGCTGGACACATCAGGCAGTGTGTGCTCGTGCGTTGTCGTGCATCAGGCGAAATTCATCCCCGACAAATGGTACAACATGGTTCTCAAGGACTTCCATGATGTACCGGTCAGCTGTGAGAGTCCCATTCTCAATTAGGTCAAGTTGAGTCCTGGCATCCATACTACCCCGGCCCAGGGCATGACAGAACTACCGTCGAATGCAGTCCTGGAGGAAGAAGTTACAGGAGAAAACCTTTCTCCAACCCTCCTCCACACACCTCCTCTTCCGTCGGGCGATCTGAGACCGAATATCTTCTCGTCTGTGAAGAGAACGGCTTTCCATTGCTGTTGGTTTTTTTTATGTTAAAAATCAAGTGTTGGGTTTTTCTTGCCGGTGAGTGTAGTACCCCTCCATAATTATTGAGAGTCCTGTCCGTCATTGTCTAGCAACCAGCGTGGTGCGAGCAACTCCGCGCGGATGGTATACGGCCGGCAGTTGGTCAGACAAAACAATCGCAGGGAAAGTGTGATATCTTTTCAGAGGTGGTTGGCAGTAATCATGGAATATACTTGTCTTTGTATACCAGATGTTGGATCATTGTTGGCTGCTTGGGCCATACCATTGTATGCGAGCTCTGTTGCTCACAAGGCGTGACCTTCTTTGAAGAAAGAAGTCTCTGTCTTTCCTTCTGTGCATACGGGCTATGAATAAAGCCCTGCGCGGATGCGGATATCCGCAAATATTTTCGTCACTCGGATATAGTTTGCAGGTCTGTGCGGATAGCGGATACACTGCGGATAATGTTTGGAATACAAACTTACGACAATATTACGTATTTGATATGCCAATCTACAGTTACATGCTTAAAAGAGGAATACTCCTATAGCCTATTGCGTACGAAATATTCAGGCACATTTTTCACTTATACACGAGAGGATTATTTTACTCATATGCTTTCAACTACATTTTATTAAGCACCGTATGTTTGTAGTAGATGGTCTTGACATCTCATCATCATCATCATCGTCACAGCCATTATTACTATAAGTACGAGATGTAATGCTATCAATAAGCTTGTTAGTTCATCGTGGTGATATCATTAACATTCCTCAAGTCAGCTACTTCGCCGTCTAAGATATCCTGGAAGATCTGGTTTCAGGTTTATCTGCAGATTTATTTCCAACTTGGCACTGAAGCACGTGGGCTGTGATATTGTAACGGAGAGAGTTATGACATCAACTATGCGGACATGGATGGGTCAAGAAGCAGAAAGATGATGACAGACTTGGAATTTCCGGCCAAATGTCAACTAACTTAGTGAATGTTACAGCGACCGTGAGTATGAAGATCATTTCACCAACATTGATAAACTATCTATTAAAATAAAACAAGGTGTATATTCAACAGCGCGTGAAACAAAGCTCAAGTCAACGATATGGCAGACATTTGGTTAAGTTTTCAATGGAAACGAAAAGGTGAACGATATAGCAGGATGTTTTACCAGTAAAAAAGTGTATTCATACTCAGGACACAAATCAGACACATCAAACATACTGAGGCACAAGTGCGAAAGTAGCCATAAAAGTATAGCCAGGTTTTTGTGTGTCTAAAGCGGAGGTCAAGGAACCAGAAGTGTCATCCAACTTCAAGTCCCTTGCAATGAAGCAAATTGTCAGGAACGACTTTCTCCTCAAATGTCTAAATGTGTTGGTTTAACACTTTATGCTTTATCTAATAAATTAAACATAATATTGAAATATCAGCGGATTTGGGTAAAAATCATGCGGATGCGGGGCGGATTTGGGTAAAAGTCGTGCGGATGTGGGGCGGATGCGGATACCAGTCGTGCGGATGCGGATAACAGTCGTGCGGATAACGTTTTATTTATCCGCGCAGGGCTCTAGCTATGACTCAAGCTATGCGACAGGTGGCCGGCCAGCTACACGTGCGGTGCTGCTGCATTCATGTAAGGACGAGACGCTAGTGGCCAGCCGGCAGACGCACGCCAGTCTACACTCTGTGGTGTATTTCAAAACAAAGAACATGTTATAGGTAGCGATTTTGTATTCAGCCAGCATGTTCTACTGGCCACGCCACTTTATGGTAGTATCTATAACGAGGTAATTTCTAGTTACTGATTATAAAGATTATAAGTGCCTTCCCCTACTCATTTCTCCCTTAGCAATTCACTAATCACAATTAACACCGGTTATCAGACAGATTCTACACACACCCAAAGTACACGGGGCTACATGATTGTGTTGTCGCAGCCCCTAAACTGAAGAACCAACCATCTCTGGCAGTTTTCATCTTAGCCGAATATTCCTTCATTCTGGCACTGTGAATGTCCTTCTGCTCCTGAGTCCATTTCACACCTACTCCTGGACAGTGCTTTTGCTGTTAGTGACTGGAGCGAGTCACATATCTGATCAAAGTTCTGTATTTATTCCTGGGGTCAAGGTCTATCCTGACTAGTTTCGTCCACTTGGCGTTAGTTGCTTTCCCTCTAAAGACATTGTTGTAAATTCTGGAGGTGAGCCTCCGATTATCAATTCAAATAATACATGGTGTCCACAGAATTTTCAGTATCCATTTTACTGACTTTTCCTGACCATTTTTCAACAAAATTCCCGACTCACAAAGTCATCGTAACATCGTAATAAAAACCTTGAAGGCCAATTTCTCTAAAATATGACCGGATTTTTTTTTTCAAGTAGTTTACCCTCCAGGTTGGTGGAACCCACGGACTCAGCGAGGGAACTCACCAGTACCGCCTCTACAGGCAGTGTCCTTGAGCTGGGAACATCGAATCGGAAGGGATACAACTGGTGAGGTGGGATTGGCACCTCGCCAAGGCGGCCTCACCTGCAAAGCGAACAGGGGCCTCATGACGAAACGTAAGGGATGGTTAGGATGGATAGACAAGGAAGAGGGGAGGAGGCGGCCATGGCCTTGAAGGTACCATCCCGGCATTTGCCCGAAGACGAAGTGGGAAACCACGGAAAACCACTTCGAGGATGGCTGAGGGGGAATCGAACCCCCCCCCCCCCCCTACTGATTTGGGCCACCCGAGGCTGAGTAGACCCCGTTCCAGTCCTCGTACCACTTTTCAAATTTCGTGGCAGAGCCGGGAATCGAACCCAGGAGCTAACCATGCTGACCGCTACGCTACGGAGGCGACTCGAAAAAATATACCAAACTTTAAAAAATGGTCTTAAAATGGAAAAAAAAGCAAAAAATATGCAAAAAGATGCAAAATAAAAATGACATATTTGAAGACAGGATGGCCCGTCCGGAGTTTCTATGTACTTCAGCATTGCTTTAGATGGCTCAGTAAAAAGAGGACATGTCATCAACATCCGGGCCCTAGTTTGTCTGTCCCCAATGCATTCATCCGATGCAATGAAATTTGGGCGAGTTACTGTGTGCACTTCAGGGAATATTTCTGCCTACAAATTATTTACGAGGGCTGTTTTTTAAATAATGGCCCTTTTTTTTTAAGCCCGTAAGCAACAAGCGTGCGCTACCTCTCGGCATCCTTTGCGAACAAGCAGGCATCACTTGCAGCTGTGTAGCTAACCTGTACACTGAACTGTGCATCGTTACAATGTTCAAGATTATTGATTCGCACGCCGCGTGTGAGGTACGATCTGTGATACAGTTTTTGAGTGCAAGAAACATGTCGGCTGCAGACATTCATCATAAGCTTTGTGAGGTGTACGGTGATAATGCAATGATGGAAGGTAAAGTGCGAAAATGGGTACGCGAGTTCAAAAGTGGCCGTGAAAATGTTCATGACGATGAACGCTCAGGTCTGTGATCACAGATGACTTGGTGACTGCAATTGACACAAATAATAATAATAATATAATATCGTATGGCCTCGGGTGCCTGGTGCAAGCTTTGCTATTTGACACCCAGAGGGTAGCTTGCAAGTGGAATTTCGTAGTTCCTTGACTATGAAAGTCAAGGAGGTTAGATGTTAGATATCTAATCTCCTTGAACACAATAGCGCTTTCTAGTAGAGAAATGAGGAACTTTGTGCTGGCGGAAACTCCCGAGATTAATTTTGCCATTATGAACTCGGCCTACTGAATTCAAATTGGTTCTTTGACATGCCAACATCGTATGACATGCGTATATTTAAACACAAATAGTGCTAAATGTTCCGGCATAACTCAACAAGATGACAGTGCTTCGCCCCGGTGTGCTATTGGGCTCTTCAGTTGGTTAAAGCACACCTCACCAAGACACCGTCTAGTGCACACTGGGAAGGCCATTGCAAGACGTATTTGATACATGTGTATCGGCGTCACGAGCAAGCCAGTGCACTATGGGAGTCGAAACTCCATTCCAAAGCAATTATAACCTTACCTTGGCATTGAATATACAATTTTCATAAGAAAATATGCATTGTCCATTGAGCCATAATATATTTAAACACAAATAGTGCTAAATGTCCGGCATAACTCAACAAGATGACAGTGCTTCGCCCCGGTGTGCTATTGGGCTCTTCAGTTGGTTAAAGCACACCTCACAAAGACACCGTCTAGTGCACACTGGGAAGGCCATTGCAAGACTTATCTGATACATGTGTATACGCGTCACGAGCAAGCCAGTGCACTATGGGAGTCGAAACTCCATTCCAAAGCAATTATAACCTTACCTTAGCATTGAATATACAATTTTCATAAGAAAATATGCATTGTCCATTGAGCCATAATATATTTAAACACAAATAGTGCTAAATGTTCCGGCATAACTCAACAAGATGACACACCGGGGCGAAGCACTGTCATCTTGTTGAGTTATGCCGGAACATTTAGCACTATTTGTGTTTAAATATATTATGGCTCAACGGACAATGCATATTTTCTTATGAAAATTGTATATGACATGCGTATCGTATTTTTGCTGCCTTTCAAAAATCACTTACCACGGTCAGGGGCGAACCTGCAATCTTGGGGTTAGTAGACCGACACGCTATCCACTCACCCACCGTGGCAAGCTAATTGACACAAAAATTCATGACGACCGAAGATTCATGATAACCACTCTATCAATGGATTTTCCTCAAGTGTGAATTCTTGGTTGTCAGAGCAGGCGGCAAACTTTTATGCTGAGGGATTTCAGAACTTAGTTTTAAGGTATGACAAGTGCCTAAATAAACAAGGCAACTATGTAGAAAAATATTGGAAGGAATGTCATCATTATCATTAACCGTCTCCAGCTTCCCGGGTGCGGTATAAGAGCACTCTCCTTGTTTGTCTATTCAGGTATATTTCCTCCTCCTCTACCTGGTGCCAATCGACACCTCTTCCCTGCAGGTCTTCTTTTATTTGGGAGATCCAGCGTGTCAGTGGTCTGCCTCTTGGTCTCTTGCCCTCCACATCTTGCTCAAGCCATACTCTTGCCGTTCTGCTTGGATTCATCCTCTTCACATGGCCAAACCATTTCAACCTTGATGTTGCTATTGCTTCATGAAATGGTTTCACTTGAATCTCTGCACGAATCTTCACATTTCGGATCTTGTCTCTTCTGGTCTTCTGAAGCATTGTTCTCAGGAACTTCATTTCTGTAGCCTGAAGTCTGCTACTATCTCTTCTGTGTAAAACCTAAAAATAAATGTGGTTTCAAAATAAAATGTTCGGTTAATTTAAAAAAAAAAAGGCCCTTACTTAAAAGCAGCCCTCGTATGTAACACAAAAGGGTAAGGGACTTAACAGGAACCCTTAAAACCCACAGTAGCCCAATTGCACAATCTGTATACTTATGAAACCACAAAGTCAATGCAAGGTGTGAGAAAGGCCTGCTGGTTCATCGCAAGGTGACATGTCCTGACATGGATGTCTCAGCACAAGGACCGGGGCTCCAGACAGAAAAACAAGGAATATTGTTTATCCAAAGGCACTTCAGTTTGTATCTTTCTTGGGCTGGCTGCGTGGCTCAGCAATAACTTTCTCGCCTGCTGTGACCAAGTTTGCAGGATTGCTGGCTCAGCCACTTAGCATTTGAGGGTGCGCAAATGCTAGGGGGCTGAATCAGTAGATTTACTGGTACGTTTAATATCTCCTTCGGGTCAAAATTCCGTCACCCCCGGCGTCTCTAAACCATGGTGTCCACAGAATTTTCAATGTCAATTTTCCTGACTATTCCTGACCATTTTTCAACACAATTCCTGACTCGCGAAGACATCGTAACATCGGAAAAAAGGTTTATTGAGCAAATATACAGTATATATCTTTTTTATTAGCAGCCTCCACCGTCCCCAAAGCTGCCCAACGCTCGCCTCTTTATTCATTTAAAATACAAAATAAAGTAAATTATAATGCAATAATACATAAATCAAAGTACTTAATAACCTAAACTATAGTGATGGGGTCGCCACATCCCTACGCCAACACCAAAAAAGAGTACAATAAATAGGTAAAGGCGGTTTTTACTATGATTTACTGTCAAAATGGAAACTTACCAATAAGTCCAGTGAATTATTGCTTTTTATCTTCCGAGATTAGTTGAACTAGTATCATCAAAATATGGCTATAAAACATAAAATAACTGTATGGTTAATTAAAATTCCTGACTTTCTAATGAAAATCCACAGCCTGCTTCCAGTCTCCGACCGGGTCTGGAATGGAATGAATGAAGCCCCCATCTAGCGGCGAGGATATGAACTGTGCCGGCTGCCGAGACCTGACGCACTCCTCTGGGGCAATGATTAAATGAACGACAGATGAAATGAAATGATAGTGGAGAGTGTTGCTGGAATGAAATTTTGACAGGGAAAACCGGAGTACCCGGAGAAAAACCTGTCTGCCTCCGTTTTGTCCAGCACAGATCTCACATGGAGTGACTGGGATTTGAACCACGGGCCCAGCGGTGAGAGGCCGGCATGCTGCCGCCTAAGCCACGGAGGCTTTCCTGACTTTCTAATACTTTTCGTAATTTTTTCCTGACTCACGCCATTTTTTCACACTTTTCCTGACCAAAAACAAAATTTCTGACTTTTCCTGTCAGTGGATACCATGTAAACGCCGCAGTTGTTAAAAGGGACGTAAAACCAGTAACATTATCATCATCTACCTTTCTTTCTTTCTATCTATCTTTGATTGTCACTGCAACGCTTGCCGGGTGTAGCTAGTTTTGTAATAAAATCTCGTTTGTTTCAGGGGGGAAGTAAAGCCGGCGGTCCCATGTCATAAATTTATGGCATGTAAAAGATCCTTTCACAGATTAAACTTATGTAAAGCTAAAGTGTTAGGTTAGATTTAGTCGCAACGCTCTTATCAAAGTTCCAACGTTCACCACTATGCAGTGCTTGATTTGTGAAAAAAGAGGTTCCGGTACTGTGGGCTACCGGGTGTTGGTGGTGGGAGCGGGGTGAGGGAGGTCTTTTAGGAATATTGAAATATCGAGTTCCAAAAACGATATTTTTACGCTTTTCTGATCACCTTTAAAAATTAATCAGCGGACAAAATAGCAAACTAATGTTGATTGCAATTTTAAAATTAAATTGAGACTGCTGTAGCAAAATTTTTCTTACTATAGTCATTAGCCTATATTAAATTTTAACCCTTTGGCTTTCAAGGTAACGATCTATCGGTACCCACGGGTCCTGCGAAAACTGACAGGGTAACGATCCGTCCCGTCTTTTAATATTATTAGTTAATTGTTTACGCGCCAGATAGCAGCATTTTTGCACGCAATAAGAAGAGTATATAGTTGTATCTCACGTTATACTCCACGGGAACTTCCGGCTATCCGTATTTATCGACAATCTTGGGAGTCTGAAACATTTGCTCACTGGAGTTCCGAATCTTGTTTACATCATGGTCGTCGGCAAACTTCCGTTCATTTCTCTTGTGTTTTCGTACGTGATTGTATAGTAAAATTAAGTTATATCGTAGGCAATTTAATGTGTTAGTTCATTATTCAAATAGTTTTCTTAGGTAATTAGGTGAATAGTGATAGTGAAGTGTTAGATCTAGTTCAGTTAGATTAGGCCTAGTTATTTGCCATGTGTGACATTGAGGAAAGACTTCATTTAGCTGAAGATGATATCACTGAATATCTTGATAATTATTCAAGTGATGACGATGTTACTCTGTCCGAATCGGAAAGTGTAGAGGATAATGATGATCCAGTAATATCTTCATAGGCGAGTGCTACATATAATTTACTGTCATTGCGGCAGGAGATGGCAGTTGAACAGGCTGTGACAGGGTGCGGGGGGGGGGTCCTGAAGTACGCATGCGCGGTATGCCTATTCCAAACTTAAATATATCGGCTTACCGAATGCCAATGGTTGTCATTGCAGCAGGCGACACTCCGTCAGTGAAAGAAGGAATGTGCCGAGTGAGTGAAGCAAGTAGTGACCAACTGAATGTTTTTAGAATGCGCAATACGCAGTGAGCGGGAAGAACTCGGCTGTTCAAACCCGACTGCCATCTCCTGGCACGATATCAGTATAAGAAATCTGTGTTTTATGCAAAAATGGCTGACACTTTTTTTCAGTGTTACATCATTTTAACATTTTAATTTATCCTTGGGTCTCCCATAAGTCCAACCCCTCGTCCACGTCGTGGGAGACGGGCAACGGCACAAAGTAAGGGATTGCCTGTAGGGGCGAAGTACAGTGGGGACTTCGTGTGCCCCGGGACCCCGGGACCGTTACGGTAGCTGTGAAAGTCCTACAGGAACCCTGAAAAGTGACGGCTAACGGGGCTCTGGTGAAGCTACGATAGGCCCAGCAAGCCAGTAGTGGATGAAACCAAATGCTTTCAAGAATGGAACGAGCCTCGGACATGATGGATATAATAGACGATGACACGGCTGTACACACGGACTAAGATTTGGAACTTTAAACATAAGAACGCTGACGGGGAAGGTGGAGGAGATAGTGGATATGATGGAAAGAAGGAAGTTGGATTTATTGGGATTGGCAGAAACAAAGTGGAAAGGGGAAGGAAGGAGAGAACTGAGAAAAGGCTATAGACTGTACTGGAGTGGGAATAAAGAGGAAAAGAGGAATGGAGTGGGAGTAGTAGTACGAGATGGTTTAAAAGAATAAGTGAGGAGAATAAGTGATAGGATGATGAAAGTTAAAGTAGCACTGAGGGGAGAGACCGTAGAAATAGTGCAAGTGTATGCTCCACAAGTAGGCTGCGCCTCTGAAGAGAAGGAGGAGTTTGAAGAGGAATTGCAGAAGCAGCTGGTAGGAAGAAATATGATTGTTATGGGGGATCTGAATGCCCATGTAGGAAGAGAATGACAAGGTTATGAGAGTGTTCTAGGACCAGAGGGTTGGGGCGGAAGAAATGAGGAAGGAAAGAGACTGTTGGACTTCTGCCAGACGAACAGCCTGCTAGTTGGAACTCCTGGTTCAAGAAAAGAGAGAGCCACACAATCACATGGTACAGTGATGACTTGACCAGGAAGTCGGTGGTCGACTATATACTGTATGAGAAAGAACTAAATAAGAACATCACAGACATCAAGGTTATACCATCGGAGAACCTGGATAGCGACCATCGATTGCTGGTAATGACCTTGAGAGGGAGTAAGGAGAAGAAAGGGACCGAGAACCAGGAAAGACGTATAAGGATATGGAAACTGAAAGAAGGGGATAGAAGGGTCGAGTACCTCAAAATGGTAAAGGAAGGAATTCCAACAGATGAAGAAAGAGGGGTGGAAGAGGAATGGGCTAGATTTAAGAAGACACTAGTAGGTGCAGCAGAAGCAGTATGTGGGAGGACAAGTAGTAAGAAGAGGTGGAAGGAAACACCATGGTGGAATGAGAAGACAACAGATATAGTAAGGGAAAAGAATAGAGCCTTTAGGAGGTGGTATCAAAATAGGACGTTAGAGACAAAGGAAGAGTACCAGGAAAGAAAGAAGGAGGTGAAGAGAGTAGTGGCTGAGGGGAGAAGAAAGTGGATGGAAGAGTGGACAAAGATGATGAAGGAGGATAGTGAAGGTACAAAAAAGGTCCTGTATGGGATGGTAAAAAATGAGGCAGAAGGATCCTACGGATTATGTTAGAATGGTGAACAAAAAGGGGACAAGAGATAGAAAGAAGGGAAGAACTGAAGAAAATGTGGAAAGAATATTTTGAAGAACTTCTGAACCCAAATGGAAACCACGGCGAGGAGGAAGAAATCGGGGAAGAGGAAGATGACTGCAAACAGAAAAGGACTTAACATGGAAAGAAGTGGAAGATGCAGTGAGGAAGATGAAAGGAGGGAAGGCACCGGGTGTGGATGAGTTGAGTGTGGAGATGGTGAGAGCAGCAGGAGAGGTGGGGATACAATGGTTGTACCGAGTGATGAGGACAGCATGGAAGGAAAGGAAGACCCCAGCGGACTGGAAAAAAGGAATAATTGTGCCGATCTTCAAGAAAGGTAGTAGAACAGAATGCAGAAACTACCAGGGAATAACACTGATGAGTCATTGTGCAAAGATCTTTGAGAAAGTTTTGGAAAGGAGGATTAGGACAAGGATAGAAGGAGGGATGAGGGAAGAGCAACATGGCTACAGAGCAGGAAGGTCCACAGTGGATTTGATTTTTGCTGTAAGGCAGTTACAAGAACAGCACTATGAGTATGGAACAGATCTACTGATAGCCTTCCTGGACATTGAGAAAGCATATGACAGTGTATGCAGAAACAAAGTATGGAAGTCCCTGAAGGATAGAGGAGTAGAGAAATGGACTATAAAGAGGATAAAGGAGATGTACAAGGGAAGTGTGAGCTGTGTGAAAGTGGGAGGAGAAAGATCGGACTGGTTGGAGCAGAGAAACGGCCTGAAACAAGGAAGTGCACTGTCACCGTTACTTTTCATTGTGTGATGGATGACATAATGACCCGAGTGGCACAAGTAATTGGGGCAGGAAAGATGAAAGCAATGGTGTTTGCAGATGATTTGATGATTTGGGGAAACAAGGAGGAGGAGGTACAGGAACAGTTGGACGTGTGGGAAGGAATAATACAAGGATACGGGATGAAATTTAGCATAAATAAGAGTGAGATGGTGATCACAACAAGGAAGAAGGAAAGAACCACAACGGGAATAACAATTGGTGGGGAACAGCTGAAGAAAGTGGAGAGTTTCAAGTATCTGGGAAGCCTGATACAAGATAATGGAAGAAACGATAGAGAAATAAATGAGCGGGGGAGGCAGGCAGAAGCATTCCGGAGGAGTGTGAGAAGCATGTTATGGAGCAAGGATGTCCCTCAGAACAGCAAAAAGATCTTATATCGGACGTACTATGTCCCTATCCTGACGTACGCCTCGGAGACCTGGGTTATGAAAGGAAGGGAGAAGAGCAAAATACAGGCCAGTGAGATGAGGTTCTTGAGAAGCAGTATTGGAGCTACAAAGATGGACAGAATAAGAAATGAGAGGGCCAGAGAATTAATGAAGGAAGAACCATTACAGGATGATATAGAGAAATCTAGACTTAGATGGTATGGACATGTAAAACGAATGGAGGAGAAGATGATACCCAGGAGGGTACATGAGACACAGTGGGAAGGAAAGAGACCAAGAGGAAGACCGAGAGACAGGTGGCTGAAGGGGGTGGAAGAAAGTGTGAAGAAGAGAGGAGAAGACTGGACAAGGGTGGAGGCTGAGAGATGGTGGGAAGACAGAAGACGTGGGAGAGGCTTGTGTTCCAAACAGACCCGGCCAGTGGCTGGAAACTGTGCAAGATGATGAATTTATCCTTGGATCTAATGCACATATAATCTTGATATTTACTATGCTAGTAAACAATATTATAGCCTTCCTACCAACATGAATAACAAACTTGGCCTGTAAATACCATTTTCTAGAATTACTTCCAAACTTTCAAAATCTGATACTTGTAATTTTGATTTACCAACCCTTTTGGTTTAGAGACAAGACTTACTTACAGTAATAATAAGTGATATATAAGTTTACCATCTTTCATGTTGATATCTTCATTGGTGTGCCTTCCATGTAATTTTAAAAGAACTGTATGCATAGTGTGGTAAATATGGCTGTCGGTTTTGACACATCCATCAGCTGAGAGCTTGAAAGCAAAACGGTTAATGTAGGCCAAGTAGGCTACCATTCAAACAATGTACATTATTTCAGTTTATTTTTTGTAATTTTTGTACGTAATTTATAAAAATAAATACATCATCATCATCATCATCATCATCTTGCACAGTTTCCAGCCACTGGCCGGGTCTGTTTGGAACACAAGCCTCTCCAACGTCTTCTGTCTTCCCACCATCTCTCAGCCTCCACCCTTGTCCAGTCTTCTCCTCTCTTCTTCACGCTTTCTTCCACCCCCTTCAGCCACCTGTCTCTCGGTCTTCCCCTCGGTCTCTTTCCTTCCCACTTCGTCTCATGTACTCTCCTGGGTATCCTCTTCTCCTCCATTCGTTTTACATGTCCATACCATCTAAGTCTAGATTTCTCTATACCATCCTGTAATGGTTCCTCCTTCATTAATTCTCTGGTCCTCTCATTTCTTATTCTGTCCATCTTTGTAGCTCCAATACTGCTTCTCAAGAACCTCATCTCACTGGCCTGTATTTTGCTCCTCTCCCTTCCTTTCATAACCCAGGTCTCCGAGGCATACGTCTGGATAGGGACATAGTACGTCCGATATATGATCTTTTTGCTGTTCTGAGGGACATCCTTGCTCCATAACATGCTTCTCACACTCCTCCGAAATGCTTCTGCCTGCCTCCCCCGCTCATTTATTTCTCTATCGTTTCTTCCATTATCTTGTATCAGGCTTCCCAGATACTTAAAACTCTCCACTTTCTTCAGCTGTTCCCCACCAATTGTTATTCCCATTGTGGTTCTTTCCTTCTTCCTTGTTGTGATCACCATCTCACTCTTATTTATGCTAAATTTCATCCCATATCCTTGTATTACTCCTTCCCACACGTCCAACTGTTCCTGTACCTCCTCCTCCTTGTTTCCCCAAATCATCAAATCATCTGCAAACACCATTGCTTTCACCTTTCCGTCCCCAATTACTTGTGCCACTCGGGTCATTATGTCATCCATCACCACAATGAAAAGTAACGGTGACAGTGCACTTCCTTGTTTCAGGCCGTTTCTTTGTTCCAACCAGTCAGATCTCTCTCCTCCCACTTTCACACAGCTCACGCTTCCCTTGTACATCTCCTTTATCCTCTTTATAGTCCATTTCTCTACTCCTCTATCCTCCAGGGACTTCCATACTTTGTTTCTGCATACACTGTCATATGCTTTCTCAATGTCCAGGAAGGCCATCAGTAGATCTGTTCCATATTCATAGTGCTGTTCTTGTAACTGCCTTACAGCAAAAATCAAATCCACTGTGGACCTTCCTGCTCTGAAGCCATGTTGTTCTTCCCTCATCCCTCCTTCTATCCTTGTCCTAATTCTCTTTTCCAAAACTTTCTCGAAGATCTTTGCACAATGACTCATCAGTGTTATTCCACGATAGTTTCTGCAATCTGTTCTACTACCTTTCTTGAAGATCGGGACAATGATTCCTTTTTTCCAGTCCTCTGGGGTCTTCCTTTCCTTCCATGCTGTCCTCATCACTCGGTACAGCCACTGTATCCCCACCTCTCCTGCTGCTCTCACCATCTCCACACTCAACTCATCCACACCCGGTGCCTTCCCTCCTTTCATCTTGTTCACTGCATCTTCCACTTCTTTCCATGTTAAGTCCTTTTCTGTTTGCAGTTCATCTTCCTCTTCCCCGATTTCTTCCTCCTCACCATCTTTTCCATTTGGGTTCAGAAGTTCTTCAAAATATTCTTTCCACATTTTCTTCAGTTCTTCCCTATTTTCTATCTCTTGTCCCCTTTTGTTCACCATTCTAACATAATCCGTAGGATCCTTCCGCCTCTTACCTTTCACCATCCCATACAGGACCTTTTTTGTACCTTCACTATCCTCCTCCATCATCTTTGTCCACTCTTCCATCCACTTCCTTCTCTCCTCAGCCACCACTCTCTTCGCCTCCTTTCTTTCCTGGTACTCTTCCCTTGTCTCTACCGTCCTATTTTGATACCACCTCCTAAAGGCTCTATTCTTTTCCCTTACTATATCTTTTGTCTTCTCATTCCACCATGGTGTTTCCTTCCACCTCTTCTTACTACTTGTCCTCCCACATACTGCTTCTGCTGCACCCACTAGTGTCTTCTTAAATCTAGCCCATTCCTCTTCCACCCCTCTTTCTTCATCTGTTGGAATTCCTTCCTTTACCATTTTGAGGTACTCGACCCTTCTATCCCCTTCTTTCAGTTTCCATATCCTTATACGTCTTTCCTGGTTCTCAGTCCCTTTCTTCTCCTTACTCCCTCTCAGGTTCATTACCAGTAATCGATGGTCGCTATCCAGGTTCTCCGATGGTATAACCTTGATGTCCGTGATGTTCTTATTTAGTTCTTTCTCATACAGTATATAGTCGACCACCGACTTCCTGGTCAAGTCATCACTGTACCATGTGATTGTGTGGCTCTCTCTTTTCTTAAACCAGGAGTTCCCAACTAGCAGGCTGTTCCTCTGGCAGAAGTCCAACAGTCTCTTTCCTTCCTCATTTCTTCCACCCCAACCCTCTGGTCCTAGAACACTCTCATAACCTTGTCTTTCTCTTCCTACATGGGCATTGAGGTCCCCCATAACAATCATATTTCTTCCTACCAGCTGCTTCTGCAATTCCTCTTCAAACTCCTCCTTCTCTTTAGAAGCGCAGCCTACTTGTGGAGCATATACTTGCACTATTTCTACGGTCTCTCCCCTCAGTGCTACTTTCACTTTCATCATCCTATCACTTATTCTCCTCACTTCTTCTTTCAAACCATCTCGTACTACTACTCCCACTCCATTCCTCTTTCCCTCTTTGTTCCCACTCCAGTACAGTCTATAGCCTTT
The DNA here is from genome assembly GCA_946902985.2 of Meconema thalassinum. Lineage (NCBI taxonomy): Eukaryota > Metazoa > Arthropoda > Insecta > Orthoptera > Tettigoniidae > Meconema > Meconema thalassinum. The sequence continues at coordinate 58,442,468 of OX336398.1, read as the reverse complement.
TCTCAGTACTCTCCTTCCTTCCCCTTTCCACTTTGTTTCTGCCAATCCCAATAAATCCAACTTCCTTCTTTCCATCATATCCACTATCTCCTCCACCTTCCCCGTCAGCGTTCTTAGGTTTAAAGTTCCAAATCTTAGTCCGTGTGTACAGCCGTGTCGTCGTCTATTAAATCCATCCTGTCCGAGGCTCGTTCCATTTTTGAAAGCATTTGGTTTAATCCACTACTGGCTTGCTGGGCCTATCGTAGCTTCACCAGAGCCCCGTTAGCCGTCACTTTTCAGGGTTCCTGTAGGACCTTCACAGCTACCGTAACGGTCCCGGGGCACACGAAGTCCCCACTGTACTTCGCCCCTACAGGCAATCCCCTACTTTGTGCCGTTGCCCGTCTCCCACGACGTGGACGAGGGGTTGGACTTATGGGAGACAAAAAAAAAAAATACATACGGTTTGAAAATACACATGTTCACCAACAATCTTTTATTTCTTGTTGTATAATTCTGTCATTACAGTTTTCTGAAATAATTATCCAGTCAAAGACCAAGTTGACCTTGACTTACAACTAACGTTCCACAGTTCTAAAAATTATGTTATATATTAGACTTTTCCCCCCCCCGATAAGAGGTTTCGGTACGGTGTACCGGAGCGTACCGTCACAAATCTAGCCCTGCCACTAGATATCATTGATATCTGGTAGCGAATGTTGGAACTACTTGAAATTGAATGGAACTTGTAGCTCACCCTAATAAGGGTGTCTGCTGGAAGCAGCTACAGACTCAGGCGAGCCGAACATGTCCTCGGACACTCCCGGCACTAAAAGCCATACGATAAATAATGTTGACCCGTCTGGAAAGCATTCTTTACTTGAACTAGGCCCCACTAAATGGCTTCTAACACTTCAATTGTCTTCAAATGAAAATTAATATTAACAAACATTTAGATGGCCTAAGACCCAAACCCTATAAACATTTTAAACATATCACCCTCATGATAAGTTAACAAGTAGTTCCGTTAATTCAATAGCCTATTTTCATATTTCTGTTAAAATTCTCTTGTCTATTAAGAGACGATCTTGCATTACTAGCAAGTACTGTGGAAGAGGCTAGATTTCAAATCGAAGAACTCAGAAAAATTGCATGCAAAATTGGTCTACAAATCTCATATGAAAAGACTGAAATGATGCCGAACTTCAGAATTGACACACCAACATTTCAACTAAACAATAGTAAATAAATTAAGATTGTGAAGAAGTTCAAATATCTTCGGGAGATAATCACCTGGAACTCAAACGAGAAACCATCGATAGACAGTAGAACATCCAAACTGAAAAAAACACAACGAATCACCTGGCCAACCTACAAAAGGAAATCTCTCTCAATGAATGCCAAATTTCGGCATTACAATTTCGTTGTTAAACCAGACGCAACTTATGGTAGTGAAACACTCTTCAAGTTGAACATCAAATCAACAACTGACAAACTGCAGAAAGCAGACAGAAGAATTATCAGAACAATTATTACCAAAGAACATCAAGTAAACGGCCAATGGAATGTCTGGTTTATGATTGCTGAGTCTCAAACAAAGATCGTTTTCTACTGTAAGGAGCCTATTCCGGTATTTATTCTAGAGGTAAACAAGGGAAGAAAATGCCGTCTCACACAAGTACGAAGTAGTGTAAGGCAGTAAAAATCTAACTGCTTTGTCAGCTATGTGTACATGGTCTGCACGCCCCTCAACCCAAAAGTTCATAAGAGCTAATTTTCAAAAAGTTTGCCTTGGTTCTGAATTACAATTCAATTCATAAAACTGCTCCTTATCTTTGGCCTTAAAGTCCTCCGGCAACATATCAATGTTTTTTATATTTTTATATTTTTTGTGACATCACTGTGTACCACTGCAGCAGTATGAGCGTACCACAGCTTGGGAAACACTGATATAGAATACTAAGGTATGTTCATCTATGGGACGCTTAAAAACATTTAAAGTGTAAAACGGCCTAGGAAAGTTAAAATATTTTAATGGCATTTTCTCGAGATTTAATCAACCTAGCGCAGTGAAACCTAACATCCTCAATTGGAAAATTCTTCCCCCCACCATAGTTTACCCCCTCATTGGAGCACTTGAATCAATACAAATACAATTAAGTCTAACAACGGTATTTGGAGATTAGCGATTCAGCTTCAGCTTCTTCTGCACCCAAAATGTCTTCATTCTATCTGGCCTGGCTGGCCTTTGTTCATCTGTGATGGTGTAGTTATTCCGTTCAAATGTTATGTGAATCGTAAGTATTTATTCCTTAAAATATTCTTCTCTTCTCTATTTTTAATTTGGAGCATCGTTAAATTTAATTAATCTAAATCATGCTGGCTCTGTTTGGACCAGTTGTTCTCTGTTTTACTCTTCCAGAAGTAACTAAACAGCTGCTTTATTAGTCTGGTTTCTGGTAGGCGTGAGATATGACATTGTTATCTATTATTGATTCACTCTCTCGATATACCACTTCGTTCGGCAGCTGTTTAGTTACTTCTGGAAGAGTAAAACAGAGAACAACTGGTCCAAACAGAGCCAGCATGATTTAGATTAATTAAATTTAATGATGCTCCAAATTAAAAATAGAGAAGAGAAGAATATTTTAAGGAATAAATACTTACGATTCACATTAACAACATTTGAACGGAAAAACTACACCATCACAGGTCAGATAGAATGAAGACATTTTGGGTGCAGAAGAAGCTGAAGCTGAATCGCTAATCTCCAAATACCGTTGATAGACTTAATTGTATTTGTATTGATTGAAGTGCTCCAATGAGGGGATAAACTATGGTGGGGGGGAAGAATTTTCCAATTGAGGATGTTAGGTTTCACTGCGCTAGGTTGATTAAATCTCGAGAAAATGCCATTAAAACCCTAGAACTGCGGACCGTCTTCCAGGAAGACGGTGTGGTGTTTTATCAAGTGCGACCGTCTTTCTGAAAGACGGTCTCGGTATTCAAATATAGTACTACTGTTAGCCATCAGATGGCACTAATTTCAAGTCATGCTGGTTCCCGATGCTTTTATCTTTCTTTGTGTTACTCTTTTGCAAACAAATGACAATAAGCAGGCTATTATTTGGCTGCAGAAGTGGAAGTATTTTCATGTTGACATTGAAGTTGCATTGAGCAAAATGGCAGCCAACAAGCCTATGTAGATGATTCAGAAATTGAGCGCTTTTTTTAGTAAATAACAGGATTAATTTAAAACTGGTTCCTGAAATAGTAACAAAAAACTGAACTTTTCATTTATGATGTGTCTGACAAACATTTAACTTGGCAATATGGTTTTCTAGAGCAGAAAAGTCAATTTTATTTCTTATATTTGGTAAAATATTTTTTATGATTAATTCAAACTGATGAGTCTGAATGATTCGCCTCTATAAAAATAATATAGAACAGTCTTTTAGCTTTCTATTGATGTATGATAAGTTATAGGCCTATTCATGAACACAGTTTGCTTACCGAAAGGGCAGAAGGTGAATTTCTCATATAGGCTATGTGCATAATGGAGAAATGTCATTATGTAAAAACATTTTTTTTGAGTAAATAACAGGAATTATTTAAAACTAGTTCTTGAAATAGTAACAAAAAAACTGTGAAATTTTTATTTATGATGTGTCTGACAAACATTTAACTTGGCAATATGGTTTTCTAGAGCAGAAAAGTCAATTTTTATTTTTATTTTTATGAAATATTTTTTATGATTAATTCAAACTGATGAGTCTGAATGATTCAGCTCTATAAAAATAATATAGAACAGTCTTTCAGCTTTCTATTGATGTATGATAAGTTATAGGCCTATTCATGAACACGGTTTGCTTACAGAAAAGGCAGAAGATGAATTTCTCATATACCGGTATGTGCATAATGGAGAAATGTCATATTGTAAAAATAACTTTCTTTTTTAGTAAATAACAGGAATTACTTAAAACTGGTTCCTGAAATAGTAACAAAAAACTGAACTTTTCATTTATGATGTGTCTGACAAACATTTAACTTGGCAATATGTTCTTTTAGAGCAGAAAAGTCAATTTAATTTTTTAATTTTTTATAAAATACATTTTATGATTAATTCAAACTAATGAGTCTGAATGATTCACCTCTATAAAAATAATATTGAACAGTCATTCAGATTTCTACTGATGTATGATAAGTTATAGGCCTATTCATAAACGCAGTTAGCTTACAGAAGAGGCAGAAGGTGAATTTCTCATATAATTGCATAATGGAGAAATGTAATATTGTACAAATAATTTTCTTTTTTAGTAAATAACAGGAATTATTTATAACTGGTTCTTGAAATAGTAACAACAAACTGTGAACATTTCATTTATGATGTGTCTGACAAACATTTAGCTTGGCAATATGGTTTTCTAGAGCAGAAAATTCAATTTTTTTATTTTTATTTTATTTTTATAAAACACTTTTTATGATTAATTCAAACTGATGAGTCTGAACGATTCACCTCTATAAGAATAATATAGAACAGTCTTTCAGCTTTCTATTGATGTATGATAAGTTATATTCATGAACACAGTTTGCTTACAGATACTAAATTCCCATAGTGTGTATTTTATGGGAATGTACTGCAGCATTTGATGGATAAACCTGCAGCAGTTCTAGGGTTAAAATATTTTAACTTTCCTAGGCCGTTTTACACTTTAAATGTTTTTAAGCGTCCCATAGCTGAACATACCTTAGTATTCTATATCAGTGTTTCCCAAGCTGTGGTACGCTCATACTGCTGCAGTGGTACGCAGTGATGTTACAAAAAATATAAAAATATAAAAAACATTGATATGTTGCCGGAGGACTCTAAGGCCAAAGATAAGGAGCAGTTTTATGAATTGAATTGTAATTCAGAACTAAGGCAAACTTTTTCAAAATTAGCTCTTATGAACTTTTGGGTTGAGGGGCGTGCAGACTATGTACACATAGCTGACAAAGCAGTTAGATTTTTACTGCCTTTCACTACTTCGTACTTGTGTGAGACGGCATTTTCTTCCCTTGTTTACCTCAAGAATAAATACCGGAATAGGCTCCTTACAGTAGAAAACGATCTCCGTTTGAGACTCAGCAATCTTAAACCAGACATTCCTAAGGTGGCTTCTAATCTTCAAGCTCACCCTTCACACTGACATTGTTAGTTGTACTTTGGTTTTTATGTTTAATTATTAAGATCTTTTTTATTAATATTATTTGCACAGTGACATTTCAGAATGTTTGAATTGTAATAAATAAGAAAACAACTGGACACACTTTTTATTATTTGAACTTGAACTTTAACTCTAACAAACACAATTTACAATCCATCTTTTGGTCTGCTACATAGTGGTGGTGGGGGTTATGGTTACCATTAGGTGGTACGCGAGAGATTCTCATCTCTTAAAGTGGTACAAACACAAAAAAGTATGGGAAACACTGTTCTATATCACAATAAAAAAATTCAGGATGATAGACCTACAACTTGTGGGACGTTGAGTCGGCGTCCACGGGACGCCAGCTGAGTCCGGTATTGCTTCCGCTTACTTGTGCCGGGCTCCTTTCAGTTATCTTTCTTGGTCACCACTTGTTCTCTTTCGACCCCGACGGTAGTACAATAGTTCATCGCGAGGTCTAGGGAGCCTTTCAATTTCCTGCCTTAATTAGCCCATTTCTACCTTTGGGTGTGGCAAACTCTTCGTACATATATCTTAAATATGATAGTGTGTGATTCGAGGCCTCGGATGGAGGACCTTGATTCATGCCTTGACCCAGATCACTGGAACCGGGAACTGAAAAAGAAGATCCAAATCCCGTTCCAGCTATTGCCGGGTCTGGGTGTTTACGAGGCCTCTCCATCTTATTCTATCTTCCCACCACTTCTCTTCCTCCACTCGATGCCAGTTAACTCCTCTTCTCTCTATACAGACTCTCACTCCTGTACTCAAGCGCATTCTTGGACACCCTCGAGGTCTTCTTCCATCGATCTTAAGTTCTTCCATTATTTTTGGTAACCTTTGCCCACTCATCCTCTTAACATGTCCATACCCTCTCCCCCCTCTCTCATACTTTCCTGATGTAGTTCTTTTCTAATTTCTCCATTTCTTATTCTGTCCAATCTTGTTTTCCTTTAACTGCTGTGAGAAACCTCATTTCACCTGCTTGCAGTCTGCTCGAGTCCATGTTGTATGTCCATGACCTTGGCCATGTTCTACTTTTTCTTCGTATTGAGTTCAAGATCTATAAGATAACTAGCTGTACCTGGCATGCGTTGCAATGCCAATCAAAGAAAGTGTTGACGTTGTAACTTTGTTGAAGTGCTTTTGGATTCCCAATATTTTTTTCCTTTTCCGTTAACCACCTCTAATCTAGTGCAAGATTGATTTACTATCTCAAAAAAATCATGGGAGCGTGCTCAACAACTCAACAAAGTTTCATCGCAATGAAATGAAATGAAATGAAATGAAATGAATGGCATATGAACGCATACGGGACTTTGTTGAAACGATCCGCGTGCCGTCACTCATTTGTTGAATCTACTTGTGAGCCACCCATTGAAAAACGGATTCACTAATTCATACACCTTCGCAGGACTGTACTCAACTCAACCAAGTTTTATCACAACCGGATGAATGGTATATGAACGCATACGGGACTTGGTTGAAACGATTAACGCGCTGTCGCTCATTAGTTGAATCTACTCATGTGCTACCTATTGTTAAGTGAATTTACTAAGCCAGAAACCTTACCTGAAGTGTACAGAACATCTCACCCATGTTTCATTGCAATGGGATGAATGGTATATGAACGCATGTGGGACTTTCTTGAAACAAACGCTCGCCATTTTGTTGAAGCTACTCGCACGCCATCTATTGTAAATTGGATTTACTACGCTTATAACTTTTCCAGGACTGTGCACAACAACTCACCAAAATTTGATCGCAATCGGATGAATTGCATACGAACGCATCGCCAACACGCATTTGTTTAAACTACTCGTCCGCTGTCTATTGTAAATTGGATTAACTATGCCTATAATGATTTCGGAAGTGTGCACAACAACTCACCAAAATTTTATCGCAATCGGATGAATGGTTTATGAACGCATAAAAGACGAACATCCTTTTAAATATATATAAGATGTCCACTTTACAATACAAATTCCTTTTATCTACCTCTCAGAAATGATCTAACTTCCATTATAAAACTACGTGTGATAAAAACAAAAGTATTTACATACCACTGTTGAATTTTTGTAATCCCACCATCGTAGGATATTTGGGGAGCCTGAACGGTCACCAAAATCAGAAGTAAAAGTAACCCAAGCAATGAACTTCCTTCTTCTCAAATGACACATCCACTCCACACAAGCATCAGGTCATGCGGCACCAGCCAAATGATGGTAGCTCAGTTAGAAAGTGCACGCTGCGAGAGTAAGTACTCGGCTGAATGTCGACAAACACAACATAGTGACCATTCAGGCTTCCCAATTATCCTACAATGGTTGAGGTAGAAATGGAGGAAGAACAACATGGATTCCGAAGAGATAGATCAACCTTCGATCAAATCTTTGCTCTAAGAGGTTGGTTGATTCTTAAGTTTAGGGGCTGCGACAACGCGGTCATGTAGCCCCGTGTAATTTGGGTGTGTGTAGAATCTGTCTGATAATCTGTGTTAATTGTGATGACTGTATTAGTGTGTGTTATCTGTTTTGTTTTTTTTAATTTAAGTACTGCAACTTAGAATTTTTCAAATAGTTACTACTTTTTCCGCCAAGCGCCACCGTCAACGATTACTAGGCCAAGTTCATAACTTAGCTACTAGACGCCACCGCAGTCGGCTCTTGGCAACGAACGTAGAAACCTAAGAGCGTTGTTTACATTTTTAACCTATCCAATTTAGCTTCACACAGGTGCAATTAGTGGAAGGTGCTTTAACATGCATTAAATCTATGACATGGGACCGCCGGCTTTACATCCTCTCCGAAGGAAGGCATATTGAGGGATTTTTAACACTCTTAAAAAATCCGACGGCTTCGGCCGGGTTTGAACCCGCTATCTTGGGCATAGAAGCTCAGCATGCTACCGACTACGCCTCCGAAGCCGCCCTTTGCTCTAAGGAACATGATGGAGAAAAGATGGGTGTTCAAAAAGGATTTAGTGATGACATTCTAGATATTGAGAAGGCATACGACAGTGTCCCACGAAGATTGGTCTGGGATGCATTGATAAAAACCAGGGTAGGCAGAGCAGAAATACAAATGATCAAAGCCATGTATGAAAAGTGTGTTAGTAGTGTGAAGACAAAGCTAGGACAAACAAACAGGTTCAGTGTTGAAACAGGACTATGACAAGGAAGTGTGTTATCCCCTAAACTGTTCATAACTGTCATGGATGAAATCCACAAGAGTGTGAAACGAAAAATGGGAAGCGAGGAGACTTAAGGCCTTACTCTTTGCAGACGACATAGTAATATGGGGAGAAAATGAAATAGAAGTGCAAGAACAAGTCACTGTATGGAATCAAGAGAGAGAGAAATTTGGAATTAAAATAAGTGTGGAGAAGAGTAAGACTGTAGTGATGACAAGAAACAAGTGTAACTGAATTTATTCAGTTACAGTAGCTCACCCTCGGGTTTTGTGCCTTGTGCAGTTTGGGGTATTTATTCGTATCTTATTATATTGGGTTAATGTGGGGTTGCAGAGGTGATTTTTATAGTGCCTGTGTGTGTTTTTGTGGACGGATTCATCTTTGGATGGTCCGGACCAACTAGGATCATTGTTAATTAATTATCGGTTTTTGGATATTTGATATTATAAAATACGGGGTTTTGCGATTTATTACGTTTTGGGAATAAGGATATATAAGACTGTATTAAGTAGAAGCATTATTTCATTTTGGTTTGGGGTTAATGGTTTTATTCTGACCTAGTAATGTTAAATGTTAGATTCGTGGCTGTACTATAAAGGTACAATGAATTGGTATTTTCGAGTGCTGGATGTGTGACATACCCGGAAAAGACAGGCAGTAATTCGAAGTTCTGGGAATACCTAAGCTATTAATAGCATGAACTCGGATGAACTGGCACGTGGAAAACTACTGTGTAACGTCAGTGTGAATTTCGACTGTCTGATGTTCATGTGTTGACACGGATGTTCCTCTAGGAGCAGGCCACGCACGATTTAGTTCCGGCAGAAACATTGGGGTTATGTATCCCTACGCTAGTGCATATAATGGCGTGTCTGGTGTTCCGAGGTCGTCTTATTGCTTTATTGGCAGAACACTGATCTACTAGCGCCCAGGGTCGTTTTACGTGACATGGTTTCCGTAACGAACAGTTAGAGATCGAGACTTCTTGCTTTTAGAGCGAAAGTCCGTTGTCTACTTGCAATTTAGTGTCGTTATTACTTGATCATGGTATCGTAATACGAACGAACAGTGACTAATCTTTAGCAATCCACTGAGCTCTTACGAGCTATTGGAGGCTACGTGCATTTCATGGGTCCATCCATACCATGGGCTGTCGGTAATAACTTACCACGCCTAAAAGGATAATCAGTCGTAAACATTTCATCGAAAAGTCATGCGAGAACAGAGACGTGAACGAGCAGTTCGAGAAGAAAAAGTGGAGTGAACCAGTCTAACGTGTGTAGATATTTGTGTACGGACGGTACAGTGTGTATATACGTAGGTGGCTGTTATGCCTGGGTCTGATATGGCCGTAAGTGTTTGCTGCTCTCAGAGCCTAAATTCAGTGGCAAGGTACTGTATAAATCACGAGTGTATGAAGGGTATTTTGTGTTGTATAATATGTATATATGTGTATAGTACATCCAATAGATTATCTCTTTAAAATTCATGTGTGTTTATATTCCTGTCTTGTATGAAGCTGGTAGCATCAGCGAACGCATGCCAAATGCCCTACGCCTGGGATAAAGTATTTCATAGTCGGGGCAAAAGTGATGTATTTTATTCTATTTCATTCAGGAACACCCATATGGTCAACCTTGGCGCCCATTCAAAGTCGGGAAAATATTAAAATCACTTGTGGCCTGTATTTAAAGGCAGTAAATTCTGTAGGTTTGTGGTAATGAGGGTAGTTAATTGTAAATCAACTCCAGCGAGGAGGTGTGAGAGTGTTTCACAAGAGAGAAGGAAGACAGAATATTGAAGTCAATAGAAATCCATTGGAAATGGTAAAAAGCTGTAAGTATTTGGGGAGCATACTCACAGAAGATGGTACAATAAATGAAGAAATTGGAAAGAGAATCCAACAAGCTAATGGGTTTTACCAGTGTGTGTGAGAGGTTTAGTATGGAACCAGGAAGTCCCAGAGAAATGCAAGAAGGTTCTATTCTCAATGTATTGCACACCAATTTTAACATATGCAGCAGGTACTTGGTCCACAACAAAACGCGATGAAAGCCGAATCCAAGCAGCCGAGATGAAGTTCCTTAGAGGAATAATTGGGAAGACACGGAGGGGTAAAGTCGAAAATGTGGACATTAGGGAGAGAAGTGGGTTCCCAAAACTGCAAGACAAGATAGAGACCAGTAAGCTGAAGTGGTACGGACATATGACGAGAATAGAAGAATATAGAGTACCAAAAAGAACATTTATGGAGAAAATACCAGGAAGAAGACCACAAGGAAGGCTCAAAAAGAGGTGGATAGATACGGCGAAGGAAGGCACAGAGAAAAGCGGAGTAAAAGAAAAAGAAGTATTGAAAGAAGGAAATGAATGGTGGAGGGATAGACAACTGTGGAGGTCCTCGATTCACAACCCGACGCAGGGAACTGGAAACGGGAAATGAGGAAGAAGAAGGTGGGATTACAAAAATTCAACAGTGGTATGTAAATACTTTTGTTTTTATCACACGTAGTTTTATAATGGAGTCGCCTCCGTAGCGTAGCGGTCAGCATGGTTAGCTGCCGCCCCGGAGTTCCTGGGTTCGATTCCCGGCTCTGCCACGAAATTTGAAAAGTGGCACGAGGACTGGAACGGGGTCTACTCAGCCTCGGGTGGCCCAAATGAGTAGAGGGGGTTCGATTCCCACCTCAGCCATCCTCGAAGTGGTTTTCCGTGGTTTCCCACTTCGTCTTCGGGCAAATGCCGGGAAGGTTCCTACTGTAAGGCCACGGCCGCCTCCTTCCCACTTCCTTGCCTACCCGTCCCATTCTTCCCATCCCTTCATCAGGCCCCCTGTTCGCTTTGCAGGTGAGGCCGCCTGGGCGTAGTGCTGGTCACACACCCCAGTTGTATCCCCGACTCAGAGTCTCAAGCTCCAGGACACTGCCCTCAGTGGCGGTAGAGGTGGGATCCCTCGCTTAGTCCGTGGGAAAAGCCAACCCTGGAGGGTAAAACGAAACGAAACGACGGAGTTTTATAATGGAAGTTAAGAGGTACCCCCTGATAAGAGGAATGTTATTATCCCTATACCAAAGAACGTGGGAGCTGACAGATGTGAAGATTTCCGTACAATCAGCTTGATTACTCATGCTTCAAAGATCCTGTCTAGAATAATTTATAAGAGGATGGAAAGCCAGATCGAAAAGGAGTTGGGTGAAGACCAGTTTGGTTTCAGGAGAAATGTAGGAACAAGGGAAGCTGTACTAAGTCTTAGGCTGATTTTGGAAGGTAGAATAAGGAAAGATAAGAGAACGTTCATGGCCATTGTAGACTTAGAAAAGGCTTTTGATAACGTTGATTGGACTAAATTGTTTGACATTTTGAAATCTATTGGAATAAAGTACAGGGATAGGAGGGTGATATACAATCTATACAGAAACCAGACAGCAGTCATTCGAGCTGAAGGACATGAGAGAGAAGCTGGTATTCAAAAAGGTGTAAGGCAAGGCTGCAACTTATCACCCATACTTTTCAATCTCTACATCGAACAAGCAATGAAGGAAATTCGAGAAAAATTTAAAGTGGGAGTGAAGATTCAAGGAGAAATAATTTCAACTCGGAGATTTCTGTAAGACGCAATGCAATTCCAATTATTAGATTACTATGAAAGTTTCGAGACGGTTATAAGGTTATCACTGAACCAAATTAAGCTGTAAAATTCATCAATACATACAGTATAATGGCTTAAGGGGGTCAAGGGGTACTCTAGAATTTTTTCACGCAATTTTCACGCGTGAGTGTGGTACGAAAGGTCTTTTTCAACCGACTATAAAGGATCTCCGAAAACCACATTTAAAGGCCCTTAAATTAACAGTGTCTGTGATATTCTAAGAAAACTAACTTCGCTCTGATATACCTATGAAAGAATGACAAACCCCTAACCACTGCACCAGTAGCTGAATTGATAAAGTCTGATTATTCATGCCAAGGATAAATCTGTCATAGCATTCATGATTGAGATTTTGCTAAGTGTACTCTTTACAACTAGAATATTCGCGGGCGAAGCCGCGTCGGGCAATGCTAGTAATATATAATAGACTAGCTATACCCAGCATGCGTTGCAATGCCAATCAAAGACAGATAGAAAGGAGGACCCCGATCAAAAACCCTGGTGTGAACTGTATTGGAATGGACAGCAATACGGTGGACGATGAATAAGCACGCCATTCTCACACCTGGCATTGCGGTGTCATAAGTAGGGCTCGGATTTTTAGGTAAATATTTTTTTTTTTATGTAAATACATATTTTAAGCATATTTTCTATAAATACATAAATTCCTGCTTTTCACTTATTAGCGCATAAAAAGGCATATTTACATTTTTAAAAATCAGTATGTTAGATCTTTCAGTTTATTGCATTTTTGTTCTGTGTTACTTCAACGGGGAAGAACCTGTGAGCTATCTAATCTTCATGCAGAGCATATGTCAGCTTGCAACTGTGTGATTCTTAACTTGTCCCGTACCACTCACTCTGGAAGCCAGGGATTTCCTTATCCATAGCCATATTCCCCCCTTGTACTAGACCACCTCCCCCCTCCTAGCTACCAGGAACCAGTGTCACTCTCATGCAGTTCATTTCTGGCACTGTAAAGTGTAAGGCAGTTCTACGATGCCTAAAGTAAAAACAACTACAAGTTATCATCTGCAGCAGTATGTTGCAGAATTTAAATATTATTTTACTTCTGATGGGGGCGTTCTGTTCTCCCAACCATGTGGAAAAGCAATCAAGGCTAATCAGTGATCTCAAGTTACACAACACCTCGAGGGCAAGAAACATATTGCCGCAGTTTCACGCCTTCAGAAGAAGTGTTCGCGATAATTGTCGGTCATTTGTGATGGACAACCTGAAGATGTATCTCGTTGTGTATTGTAATGCTTCAGCAGTCAGTGAGACATAGCATAAATTGCATTCGTGAGTACTGCATATTGTTTATATTCACATTGAATGAAAATCCACAGCCTGCTTCCAGTCTCCGACCGGGTCAGGAATGGAATGAATGAAGCCCCCATCTAGCGGCGAGGATATGAACTGTGCCGGCTGCCGAGGCCTGACGCACTCCTCTGGGGCAATGATTAAATGAATGACAGATGAAATGAAATGATAGTGGAGAGTGTTGCTGGAATGAAATTTTGACAGGGAAAACCGGAGTACCCGGAGAAAAACCTGTCTGCCTCCGCTTTGTCCAGCACAGATCTCACATGGAGTGACCGGGATTTGAACCACGGACCCAGCGGTGAGAGGCCGGCGTGCTGCCGCCTTAGCCACGGAGGCTTGTTTATATTCACATTAATAAACTAAATTATAATTAAATATTTTTACTTTTTTGTCGCATATTTCAGGTATTTTTAATACATACAAAATAAATACTTTCCCGATTTTTAGCACCTACAAATCCGAGCCCTAGTGACAAGTATACAGATTCCGGACAGCTTCGGTGGCGTAATTGGTAGCATGCTGAGCTGCTATGTCCAAGATCGCGGGTTCATATCCGGCCGAAGTCGAGAGATTTTTTAAGAGCGTTAAAAATCCCTCAGTATGCCTTCCTTCGGAGGGGCGGTCCCAGGTCATAGATTTATGGCATGTTAAAGAACCTTCCACTAATTACACCTGTGTGAAGCTAAATTGTATAGGTTAAGAATGTAAACAACGCTCTTAGGTTTCTACGTTCCTTGCCAAGAGCCGACTGCGGTGGCGTCTGGTAGCTAAGTTCTGAACTAGTAGTCATTGACGGTGGCGTTTGGCGGCAAAAGTAGGAACTATTGGAAAAATTCTCAAGTATGCAGTCCTTACTTGAATTTAAAAAAAAAAAAACAGATAACACACACTAATACAGTCATCACAATTAACACCGGTTATCAGACAGATTCTACACACACCCAAAGCACACGGGGCTAAATGACCGCGTTGTCGCAGCCCGTAAACTTAAGAACCAACCATACAGATTCCGCAATTGGGCTACTGTGGGATTTAAGGGTTTCTGTTAAGTCCCTCACTCTTTTGTGCTACATAAATAATTTGTAACCAGAAACCTTCCCTGGAGTGCACACAACAACTCACCCAAATTTCATCGCAATCGGATGAATGGTATATGAACGCATAGGGGACATCCATACAGTCAAACTAACACATAACATAGATTTTTATATATTAATGGATATATTTTAATTTGAAGAAGTGCCTTTACATGGCTACACAAAAGAGAGGGAACGGCAGACCTCAAACAACAGGATGACAAATGTCCAAAGGGACATGAGTATTGGGCCTATCTGCTGAGATGCTTTACAACGAAATGACTGGCGTCTCAGGATTAAGGGCCCCTTCAGACGAGGCGACTTAGAAGCGCTGCTTCGTGGCGCTTCTACCAAGCGTTAGTGGCGCAATACCTTTGCCGACAATGAAAACTGCAAGTCCAGGTTACATTGTATGAACAGTGGAAAGAATTTCTTGTATGAAATGTTTGGATTGCATTTCTCAGAACTCTAATCCTCTCCACTCATTAACCTAAACGCAGCAACGGACTTGCCAGCGTCATTGCAGAGTAATTTGTATCACCGATTACGGATATTAGACCCTATTGCACAAGCCGAAATACGGTTGCTTCCAAATGACTTCTATACTAACCACTCAGCAGGAAAGTTAATGAAGTTTTATAAAAACCCAGTGAAACTAATGGGATTCTATTTTAATAAGGTGCAAGGTACGCCTAGTTTCTCTCAGTTTTAATATCACGCTATTTTATTTTGTGACACAATTTGCATTTTGATATTGTGGAAATTATAATAAGTCGTAAGTCTTTGTCATGCTATGCTGGGTTGACAGCGCTGTGTGAGCAGTTGAGTAACTAACGGGATTTCATGTAGAAAGCCTCATTGTCTAGGCCGGTAGTAGAGAGCGCAGCTCGCATCCAGTCGGCCGTGAAAATACTCGACCATGTGGCGACCCGTCCGTTAGTAGCGTTACCGACACTCTACGTATGCACCACTAACTAGTGGCGTGGCTGCAGCCTCGTCTGAAACCAACAATATAGTTCTTGGTTTCGCGAAGGGAAGCACTACTTTTTGTGGCCGCCACCAGCGGCGAAGTCAACTACACAGAGCGTCTGGTGCGCCACTGTTCTGTGGCGATGGCTGTGTGTGAACGCTCTCATTTTAGGTAGATTTCATTAGAAAGCTAACTATTGCAATGGGTACCATGTTTCGACTTCCGGAAAATTTCGACATATCTTCACGTTTCACATCCCCTAGACCCCAAAACCACCGTCAGTTAAAAAGTTTATATATAATTTATGTATATATGTATATATATATACATATATTACTTTCTTGTGGACACGATAACTACCACAATTTTGCACCAATTAATTTGAATTTTTTACATAATATGTATCCCTATAAAATCTCGGCCGAGTTCGTTAATGGGCACAATCGGTCGACGGGGGTGAAAATGGGGGTCTTTTTTCGAAAAAGTGAAATATCGCTATAACTCTCTTAATATTTGAAATATTGAATCCATTTAAAGTTCATACTATGTGTTCAATAAGGCCCAAAAATTTATGTTTGAAGAGTTTTTTGATAGCACCAACCATTGACCAAAGGGGTGGGAAAAAGTGGGTTTTTCGGGAAACATTAATCATATCTCTCTTAATAGGCACAATTTCAAAACCATACAAAGTGGACAATATTCCCCTAATAATTACCTAAAACTTTTGTCTGAAAGAATTTTTGATATGACCCACCATGACAATTTCAATGGGTTGAGTGGTCTCCGCCCAATCAATACAAGTTTATTATTGGCATCTATTAATTTATTGCCATTAAGGACATGTTTTGGGCCTCATGGGCCCTTCTTCAGCCGCAAAAATTAATAACATATTCACATCCATCATAATACACAACACACTTACACTTTAAGAAAAACATTAAAATAGACACTCAATTAATTATAAAATATCAACTTATCATGCTGCAAAATTACAAGTAACATTCAAAATTAATTCCAAAATGCCATCCCATCCACATATAACAGGATTAAAAAAAGGATTAAAAAAGCACAGCTAAAAGAGATAGGTCTGGTCTTGGTGGCCTTATCCATATCCTGCCAGATCACAATATGGATAAGGCCACCAAGACCAGACCTATCTCTTTTAGCTGTGCTTTTTAATCCTTTTTTAATCCTGTTATATGTGGATGGGATGGCATTTTGGAATTAATTTTGAATGTTACTTGTAATTTTTGCAGCATGATAAGTTGATATTTTATAATTAATTGAGTGTCTATTTTAATGTTTTTCTTAAAGTGTAAGTGTGTTGTGTATTATGATGGATGTGAATATGTTATTAATTTTTGCGGCTGAAGAAGGGCCCATGAGGCCCGAAACATGTCCTTAATGGCAATAAATTAATAGATGCCAATAATAAACTTTTATTGATTGGGCGGAGACCACTCAACCCATTGAAATTGTCATTGTACACGTCAATACGGCCCTTGCGAAATGGATATTCTTCCAATTAATCTTGATGACCCACCATTACGCCAAGGGTTGAGAAAAATGATTTCGGAATTATAAGAAAATGCCAAGAGCTATCAGAGGTTGCCATGACAACACTACTAAATTGATGAGGGATGAGCCATCAGACGTTGCCATGACAACGCACTTGCACGCGATCACACTCAGCTTTTAGTTCGTTGCCAAGCGCCGACTGCGGTGGCGTCTAGTAGCTAAGTTCTGAATTAGACCTAGTAGTCGTTGACGGTGGCGCTTGGCGGCAAAAGTAGGAACTATTTGAAAAATTATAAGTTGCAGTACTTAAAATTTTAAAAAAAAACAGATACACACACTAATACAGTCATCACAATTAACACCGGTTATCAGACAGATTCTGCACACACCCAAAGTACACGGGGCTACATGACCGCGTTGTCGCAGCCCCTAAACTTAAGAACCAACCAACCAACACTCAGCTTTCCATCTGACTAAGTGAGAAGTGGCCTCGGTGACGTAACTGGTAGTATGCTGAACTTCTATGCCCGAGGTCGCGGGTTCAAAGCCGGCTGAAGTCGTCGGATTTTCTAAGAGCGCTAAAAATCCCTCAGCATGCTTTCCTTTGGAGGGGAATATCCAGCGTTCGTTGCGAGTTGCGGTGGCATCTCGTAGCCAAGTTCAGAGCTAGGTGTCGTTGACGGTAGTATATGGTAGCAACATTAGGAACTACTGCTTGAAATTGACCGTCTGTAGTCCTTACCTGAATTACAGACTAATACAGTCATCACAAATAACACCGTTTATCAGACAGATTCTACACACACCCAATGTACACGGGGTTACATGACCACCTTGTCACAGCCCCTAAACTGAGGAAGCAACCAACATCTCTGCGGGAGATAAAATTTTGCGTGAAGAAGTAACAGACTGTTAGATAGTTACACATTAGTTCCAAACCTTGCATAAGGACAGTGTGATCACAAGTATAAAAGTGAACCCCAAATGACAAGAAGGTTACCATCCCCATAAGACAGTAAAATGTTAAAAATATGCATTAAAAGACGAAAAAATGTTAACTAACCTCCAATTGTAAAATACTTTCTCGCAATAAATGAGGTCTGATCCTTCTACGAAAAAGTGCATATTCTGCCTAATTTCGCCTATCCCCAAGTTTGCCCGATGAAATCTACCTCCGCCTTCCGGCGTGCCGAGAGGACTTTTTTTCAACAGTATTTATGAACGGAAGCGCTTCAGAGTAGCACTGCTAAGTGGCCTCGTCTGAAGGAGTCCTAAGAAAGCAGACCCCACGTAACGGGAAAAGTCGAGGAAGAAGAAGAATAGAAGTATTGCTTGGCATATATTTTAAACTTTAGAATTCATTCAGTGTTTCACCCAATGATTTAAATGAAAAAACTGAACATTGTCGTAACAAAGAGCTAACTTGAAAGTTAGTTATTGGAATCTCTGTTTCGCGGGCTTATAGGCCGTGTTCTAAGGACATTTTTGTCGTCCTGACGTTTCACTGACCTATTTCAACTCCGGTCGTGAAAGTCTGAATTTATACTTGGGTATTGTTGTTTAAAGGGGCGGAACTTCGAGGTCATCTGCCCTCTAACACTGGTTAAAGAATACAAATTTGGAATTGAACTTAAAATTTAGAGGTAGACACCTAAATTTGAAAAGACCACCTCAGCGCAGACCACCAAAGCATGGAACACCTCACCTTGAACCTCCACAGCGCGGACCACCTCACCTCGAACCTCCACAGCGCGTATGAATTATTCCCTCCCCATCCACCGGGGGTCTTCCAAATCTAAGTCAGTCATGTCAATCGGTCTTGTCGGCCCTATTAGTCGCCTTCTACGACAGGCAGAGCATACCGTGGGTGTATTCTAACCTGCAACCCACTCGGGGGGCCCTTGAGGGTGTAGCACTATCCAGGAAGCACCAGAAGTGGTAGGGGCTACACACACTCAGCTTTCTTAAGGGCTTTGTGCAGAAGGCAGGAGATATCATGAAAAAAAAAAAAGAAGGCTGACCCCTCGAAAAATGAGGTTATCAGGCAAGATGAGACAAGGGCCAATTAAGGCGGGAAAGTGAAAGACTCCCTAGGCCTCGGATACCCTAATACCGTCGGGGTCAGAAGAGAACAAGTGTTGACCAAGAGAGGTCGATAGGAAAGATGACAGAGGAGAGCCCAGCACAAGTAAGTGGAAGCAATGCCAGACTCAGCTGGGGTCCCGTGGTCGCTAACCCATGTCCCACCAGATGTGAGCCCTTGGGGGGGAGCTAACTTGAAAGGTTAATGGCATACTTACCGATGAAGTTGCCGAGCAGAGAAGCATCGAGAGAGCCAGCATTGGTGACGATAGCACAGGTATTATAGTGCTTGCCTCCAGCACCCAGGAGAGGAACGGTAGGGAACTTGGCACCTAGTCCGAGACTGTTGAACGGAGCATCGTCAGTGCCGAGCATCCTCATCTGCACGGCCTGCTTCAGCTCGCACACCAGCTCCTTGACGGTCCTGCCCTGATAGGTTCCGCGTGGCCCCACGTACTGTACGTCGTACGGGTTACTGGCGTCACCTCGAGCCTTGAACACGCTACTCTCCTCGAGCAGTACACGGCGCAGCTGCACCACCAGCTGACTCTTGTACGCAGACACTCTGCAACAAACATTTAAGATATGAGGGATGTTCAAATGACAAGGTAGAATCCTCATAAAACCCAAACCAGTTGATATTTGAATATGCCGCTTTGGGATAACGCAGGCTCATAATGTCAGTAATTGAGGTCCATATTGACCAACTATATATTAGAAAGAAAATAAAGGGATTCTGCCTTTTCAATACTTATATTGAACCTACTCACAGGTACATGTTTCGAAGGTTAACTCCTTCTTCCTCAGCCTGTACATAAATATCAAAGATAAATTACCTTTATAAGAGCAATCAATGGTTTACTTCCTCCATATTTTGGTCCGTATTGACTATGCTAGTTTATATTGCATTAAATAGAATTGTCCGTCAATCAATACCCTCATTTACTTATTGCCTAGTGGTACATGTTTCAGGCTTCATCAGCCACATTAAATAATTTGGTCACAATGCTTGAATAGATGTTGAAGAGAATTGCAGGAGAGAGATTAATATTCAGTATGAGTGTGAGCTGTCGACGATAAGTGCTGGGGGACAAGTGGTAAGGTTACATTGTTAGTAACTTATTCTAGGTGACGCAGGCTAGACATATTTAAGTGCTAAGGACTGATGACCATGTTACCTGCAAAACAGCACAAAAAATGTTAGGGATGAGAAACTGTCCTTTCTTAGAAAAATTATTGATTGAAAATTCAGATTTTTGAATTTTAAAACAAAAATTTTGATTAATTAAAAATCTGTAAAAAGACACATGAACCCTAGTGATAATGGGTTCAATGTGTAGGCCAAGTGTACTGAATTCAATGCTTTTTATTTGATAGGCCTAGAGCAACCCATTGCCGAAATATTTAAAAAACGCAGATGCTTACAAACATTAAAAAACATGATCGGCCTATAACAAAATGGCCGCCATTTAAAAACGGTAATTCAAAAAAAAGTTCAAAAAAATATTTTTAAGCTCACTACATGATAAGGAACAAACCCAGCAAGTATCAAATTTTTCTGAGATGGTCAAGCAACTAGCGCTGGACCACTTGGCCTGGATTGACCCAGCAGTAATATCGATTCATTTTTCCCGATTAAACATTCCCTACTAGACAGGAAAGTTTTGGCAACAGAGGCAACATTGGCATATCACACTGTTTCTCACCATCAGTCATATAGGTCTATGGACTGCACATCAATGTTGGATAAAGTGCTGTTGGCAGATTCTGAGATTGCTAACAAAATATCATGCGCTAGAACCAAAACTGAAGCTATCATAAATAATGTAATCGCCCCTCATTCCATTGACATTATCACTAAAACATTGAATAATAGTATTCCTTTGTTCGGAGTAGGTACTGATGCTAGCAACCATGGGGCTTTGAAACTTTTTCCTATTGTTATACAATACCGGTATTTCGACTATAAAGAAAATGGTATTCAAACTGAAGTCTTAGAAATAAAAGCTTGTCCTAATGAAACTTCAGAGACAATATCCAATTATGTTCCCAGACTTTTAAGAAGCATAATATTTCTGCTAAATGCATTGCTTTTAGTGGAGACAATGCAAATGTAAATTTTGGAGGGGTTAATCGTAGAGAAGGAAAAAATGTATTTTCAGCACATAAAAGTAAATTAAATGAACATATAATCGGGGTTGGATGCCCAGCACATGTACTGCATAATTGTTTGCAACAAGGTGCTGATGTACTGCCAGTTGATGAAGAAAGTATAATTTTAAAAGTCTTCAATTATTTCCATATCTATACAATTCGCACTTATGGAAGGACATTGATGCTAAATGGGATCAATATAAATTAACACCAAGAAGAGAAGCTGTAGCCTTCTTCAGACTTAATGCTGGCCTGACTGCCTTGCAGCTCATCTGAAACGAATCAACATCCTGAGATCTGAAGAATGCACACTTTGTCACGAACCTGGAAGTAAGATGGATAAGGGGCACCTGCTACATTGCAACAAACTTGATGTGACTGCTAGAACTTCTGGAAACCTCACACAACTCTATTGGAACGCAAGAAAGCTGATGGACTGGAATCCGGGCTAGCCATTGGAAACAACAACAACAATTCGCACTGAACAACTCAAAGAATTCTGCGAGTTTGTTGAAATAAATTATGAACAGCTTTTGTTTCACAGCAAACCATTGTGGTTTAAGTTTGTTTCCTGCAGTAGAAGGAATGCTAAAACTGTTTGCAGCTCTAAAGTCGTACTTTCTTTCTCAGGCTTCAAATTCTGTTCCTGCTATAATTAGGTCCTTTTGTGAAAACGAGTTTTCTGAGCTTTACCTGTGGTTTGTTCATTCCACTATGCACATTTTTTACAACAAACTTTAATACATTGAAAAAGAAACGCTCTCTATAGCAGAGTTTGTGATATATTAGGTTCAGCTCTGGCCACATTGAATGATAGGATGGAAAATAAATTCATACCTCTTAAAGTCGCAAAGTCTCTGAAATCCCTCACTGAAAATGGCTTCGAATTGCATTTGTAGAACATGTTGTTTTTATGAAACGTGCATTCAAACTAAAGTCTTAGAACTAAAAACTTGTCCTAATGTAACCCTATGATGGATGTTTCCAATGGATGAAGCTACATAGTATGAAAGACATTAAGTTTGAAGATGATCTTCCTTGTCTCAAGTATTTGCAATCTAAAAGTGTGGAGATAGACAATTCTAAACTTTTTGACCAATTTTGCAAACTTTTTGACCAATTTTGCAATGTTCAGAATTACACTAGGAGTTCCAAAATTGATAAACATACAACATTAGATAAGCAGTGGTGTGAGTTTTTCAAATATAGCCCTGACATTGAAACATTTAGAGAGCTGTTTTATTTCACTATTCCAGGTTGCAATGCAACCGTTGAAAGAGTATTTTCCCTGATTAATACACAGTGGTCAGGAGAAAGAAACAGTTTGCTGACCGAGTCGGTTAAGGGTATTATAATAGTACAACTTTAAAAACATGTCATGCGGAGAGTTTTACAATTATTTATTACAAGAAAATAATTGATATTTGCTGTCGAAAGTGGGTGCAGTCGATAAGTATCAGCATAAAATAGCTACAACTTCAACATCTTCATCAACATAACAGTTATAAGGTATATAAATAATTCATGCTTTTGGGCTAATGCCGTGTGTATTTTTAATTTAAACCATACGTTTCGGAGAAACCTTGCCTCCTTTTTCAATGGAAACAAACAATGTGGCCAAAGAAAGTATATCAATGAGATTACAAAAAATATAGATAAATTCCTCTGTTCGTCACCAGAGAGCAGCTGCCAGAAATTACTGTATGAACCATGGTGGAACGGCGGATAGAGTAGTAAGTAACGAGAAGGTAAAGGGGGCGGTGTGAAAATATAGAAACTCCTCGAAGAATGAGGAGGAGGGGGGGGGGGGGGAGGAGGGAGGGTTAGATGGATATAAGGAAACATAAACAAAAGGGAAGTGTAGCTGAACGATACCTAACGTCATACAGTCAACGGCGAAACAACAGATGGAAACTCCTCCAGTGACGAACAAAGGAGATCAAATCCAGGCTCTGAGCCCTAGAGGGAAAATGTACAATTTTAAATATGTGAAGAGCAGAGAGACTGAGAGGAACTATCTCCCTAGATCCTTAATAACTGGTAGCCAAGTGTCACTTAGCTGATATCCAGTGTCTCTGTTAAAATTATTGGGATTTTTACGAATTTCAACTGCCTCCCTTATAATTCTAGACCAGTTGTGCTTAACAAGGGCAAGCGCACGAGCATCCTTGAAACAAACATCGTGCCCTGAAGACAGGGCATGTTCAGCTATAGCTGATTTGTCAGGTTGGTTTAGACGGATGTTCCTTTGATGCTCTTTGATGCAAGTTGCAATGGACCGTTTTGTTTGTCCAATGTAGACTTTTCCGCAAGTACATGGGACTTCATACACCCCAGGTTGTAGTATTGGGGACAATTTATCTTTGTTTAATGCTAAACGTTGACCAATTTTCGTCATAGTACCGAAAACTGTTTTTATCTTGTGCTTGCGGAGAATCTTAGCAACGCGGTCAGTGGTGTTGTGAATATAAGGGAGATAAGCAGTTCCTCTCACGTCGGAGCTCTGAGAAGGTTGTCTATCCCTCCTTCTGGGATGTAGGGACCTATATATAGTGGATTCATTATAGCCATTACCCTTAAACATGGTTTGTAAGGTATGTAACTCTTCCTGAAGAGTTGATGCCTCACAAATACGTTCCGCTCTTTTGGCTAGAGTTGTTATAATTCCTTGTTTTTGTGCTGGATGGTGGTGGGAGTCCGCATGTAAATAACGGTTAGTGTGAGTTGGCTTACGGTAGAGGCTGTGCCCCATGGAGCCATCCGCTTTCCACCTCACAAGAACATCCAAAAAAGGTAAGAATCCACCTGAATCTAGCTCCATTGTGAAGTGGATTGAAGGATGCAGCTGATTTAGGTGGTTTACCTTCTCGTTACTTACTACTCTGTCCGCCGTTTCACCATGGTCCATACAGTAATTTCTGGCAGCTGCTCTCTGGTGATGAACAGAGGAATTTATCTATATTTTTTGTAATCTCATTGATATACTTTCTTTGGCCACATTGTTTGTTTCCATTGAAAAAGGAGGCAAGGTTTCTCCGAAACGTATGGTTTAAATTAAAAATACACACGGCATTAGCCCAAAAGCATGAATTATTTATATAATAATCCGGGCCGTGAAAGCCTTAATATGCAAGTTATAAGGTATGTAACACCAAATTTTGCATGTAAATATTAAAATTCCATTTGTTCTCCATTTTTAGAACAATTTTATGAAAAGTCCTCATTTTATTAAAAGTCTGTCCTCCATTTGAATATTTAGAGTTGGTCACCCTAGCTATCTGCTAGCTCCCACAAGATTTCAAATCCTTGGATGTTAAACAGAAGGCATGACAAACTTAACCATATTGAAGAGAAGTAAGAAGAATAACTACCTTGCCGACATCTTATCATTTTCAAGTGTTGGAGGCTCAGACCACCCACAATCTGGAGAATTGTCATCGCACTTTAATAGTTTATCAGTATCCATCATGTCAACATTTCTCATCTTTGGAAACCTTGGCTGACTATGTTTTCTTATGATTGTCACTACAGTCCTATTACGCCTATCTTTCAAATGATGTTTCGGCATAGTTCGGTTGTTACGAACAGTCCTGTGATGGTGATTATTATTATTAGTGTTCGGTACTCCGGCGGGAGCAAAAGATTCGGAAGAAGATGATTGATAATAAAACACTTGACTGTTTGCATAACCATTATTAGCATTAGTGTTCGAGTTTATGATACCTGCCATTTGAGTATGCTGTCTCTCTACATATCGCCAGTATTGTGACCATAGTAAATAAATATAACCACACATACCAACGAACACGAGATTTATGAATATCCATACTGAAAATGCCACAGCTCTCATGTTAACATTACATTCACATTAGAAACGCCACTCGAACAGTCTACACGGTAACACGACTTCAATTAAAATATCAGAAACAACTTAATTCTATTAACATAACCTCATTCCTTCATTTGAACTTGACAGATGTTTCAAGTTGACGTTTCTACCGGTATTTATACCTCTTTGGTTGCTACTCTATTTTTGTTGTAGTGGCAAATTGTATAATTCATGTTGGCTGCATTGCTGCATTTTGTTCACCGCCATCTCGATCCTCGTATTAGAGGATCAAGATCTTCAAGAGGATCGGGGATCGAGACGGCGGTGATTTTGTTAATTACAGTTTTATTATTATTAACAGAAAAGCGCACGAATGTGCATAATATAGATTCACATTACTTCAGTCCGTTCTTTCTGTCTTCCTTTACTAGCGTTTAGAGACAGACCAGCGGGGCTAACGAAGCGACCCG
This sequence comes from Meconema thalassinum, assembly GCA_946902985.2. Lineage (NCBI taxonomy): Eukaryota > Metazoa > Arthropoda > Insecta > Orthoptera > Tettigoniidae > Meconema > Meconema thalassinum. The sequence continues at coordinate 58,417,010 of OX336398.1, read as the reverse complement.
AATACTCACGACCGGCCTAAAGCCCTGAGCGGATATCCGCAAAATTTTTCACATGCGGATGTAGTTTGCATGGCTATGCGGGTAGCGAATAATGTTTGGAGAAAATTTGCGGATAGTTTTTAGAATGTTAATTAGTTAGTCAGTTATTGAGGTTTCATGGGGCGGAACTACGAGGTCACCTGCCCCTAAGTTTTTAGAATACAACCCGAACTTGTTTAATAACATTATTAGGAAAGGAAGCTTGTAGTTTAACGTGACCGTTAATCTTGAGATCATGAGCCACGGGACCTCCTTTTTACGTGGAATCCGAACCACAGGACATGGCATTTCACTTCGAAAATCTCACATGCATTGACCGGGAATCGAACCCGGACCGCCTTGGTGAGAGGCATTCAGCTAGACCGCTGAGCCACCACGCCCCTTAACATTATTAGGACCCGGATGTTTATGACATATATGTTTCCGTTATATTTTATTTTAATTTTATTTTTTATTTTATTTTTCATGACTAGGCCTAATGTAAGATGATGATTTAAGCTAATCTCATTCAAAGTATGTCACTTAAGCATAATTAACACTCCGAACAGGAAAGTGTTGCGACTCTGGCTGTATAACAATCATTGTAAACACAGCACATGAGACATGACATATAGGCCTAAAGCCTAAGGGAACGACTCATTCCTTAAATGCCTAAATATGTTTAGTACCGTAATTTATGCTTTATCTACTTAATAGCACATTATGCAACGAGCCTATAATGGAAATTATAAAACTCGCTACGTTCGTTTTATAAACATTCCCGTGTCTTAATTACGATTATTGGCGAGTTGCATACGACTGTTGATTTTCGACGATAATTATAACTATTTTATGTTCGAACATAAATATTCATAAATATCTGTCGAGATTTCACCAGTTTTATGTACTGAACAGAGCACATGGGACGCAGAGAATACCTTGTATTTGACCATGGCCTCTTGGAATACCTCACTATGACACTCGCCATGCAGTGAAATTTAAAATAGAGGGCCATGAAAGTGAGCGCAGGTGCGATGCTATCCTCACTTAATTGGTCAAACAACTGTTTCTTGAACTCTGATTGGTGGGAGAAACTGTATCATAATGAAAACTTGTAGACTACTATAATGAGCCTCATTATAGTACAGTTTTCTGACATATAGTATTTACACTTCGCCAGGGTCGAACATAAAAATATTATTGTAATACCAGTGGATTCGGGTAACAAACGCGCGAATGCGGGGGAAAAAAGTCGTGCGGATGCGGATAACAGTTGTGCGGATGCGGGGCGGATGCGGATAACGTTTTGTTTATCCGCGCAGGGCTCTAATACGACTGCAACCGATCATCCATCCCCTTCGAGACCAAAGAGGATAGACAGACCAGCAGGGCAGTCACGGGCAGTCAGCTGGCCCTGGCTGCTCCTCGTTGAGACAGACCAGCCCAGCGCCTCAGCGGGGCAAAAGAACGTATTTTACCCGAAACTTCACAACCTAGACCGATCATTAGGGCTAGGATTTGTATGTAAATACATATTATTTCCCTCTGCTTATACATAACTAAAATTTAAAAAAAGATACGAGCCTTACAGTAGTCGCATATGATGTGTAACATCTGACATGTTATCCTACTCGTATACTACACAGCTTGGACATTCTTAAAATGTTAATTTACACTCCATTTTCATACTGGTACTATGATGAATGTATAGATTGAATTATAGATATGCTACTGTCACATTTGTGGCGCAGCGGTCAAGCTGTTAGTCTCTCACCAAGGTAGACCGGGTTTGATTCCCGGTCAATACATGTGAAATTTTCGAATTGAAATGACATGTCCTGTGGTTCGCATTCCACGTAAAAGGGAGGTACCGTGGATTATGATCGTGAGATTAACGGACACGCAAAACTACAAGCTTCCTTCCTTCCTTTTACATTAATAATTCATAATAACAAAGTGACACACAACGTCGACAGTACTCTCAAATACTGTGAGCACATTCCTCAGTAACTATAACATTCATTATTCTCAAGGCTCTCATACAGTACGTCGTAAACAATCAAAACATGGCTTCCTACAATCATGAAATGACCTAGTCTCACATATGATGAAAATACAGCTTTTATTCCACTCATATAACAACATTCTGTTATGCATTTAATATTTGACTACTCACCCACAGCTTGACAATAATGCCGCTTACTTAAATGCCATTTGTCGTCTTTGACCTACCCCATGTGATATTCAACCTTGAACGTGAAGCTTCATAAACTGCTCAATGACAAATGAAAGTCGGTGAAACATTTGCCACTGTGCTCGTCAAACCAGTGCCTGCTAAATGCACTGCCTACTGTATTGCCATAACATTCTCGCGCTACAGAGCACACACTGCCTTGTTTCCAATACACACATTTTCAATTGTACATCCAGCTGGCAGTGCGTCTTCACTTCCGTCCGATCCACTTCCGTTCGATCCACTTCCGCCCGATTCACTTCCGTCCCCAATTTTCAAAATCACTCCCACAAAACTATCCGGCAACCGAGCGGAAAGGTGTTACACATCAATAAAGAAAATTTGACCAATAAAACCGTATTTTTTTTCCGAAAATATTTTTCTTAATCTTACAAAATATGTTTTTCTATTTTGTATTTTGGCGCCCCCCACCCTTAACGGCGCCCGGGGCGGACGCCCCGTTCGCCCTCCTCCCACCCCCCACCCCCACCCCTTTTGGTACGCCACTGAGCTGGAGCACTGCGGCTGGCCAAGGCGGGGAATAATTCGTTTTGCCCTGGACCAATGAAACAATGGTGTCACGTTGATTGCCTTTTCGATGTGTTCTCTCGCCAACGTGCTACAACGCATCAACACACCCGATGATGGCTGGGATACCCTTTTGGATGAAGATAAGAAGGCGATATTGAAGTTCCTTCCGGATGTACAAGCAGGTCCCTCGCAGGATGAAGCCGACCCTTCTAAGGAACCCCGTAAAGTTGATTCAAAGACCGAGGCCCAGAAAAGAGAAGTGGACAATTTGCAGGGTGTTCCTGGCCATAAGGACAATTCTTTCCGTGAATTCAGACGCCTGCTGGTGGAAATGGCTAACGAAAATGCTTACACTGGAAAGACGGCCATCGTTCGCAAATTCTTCGACTCTGGCTCCGATAGTGGTGGTTCCAAAGGTGATTTGAGACTATGGGTAAAAATGCTTCTACCTGGCGTTAGTAATCGTGTGTACAATCTGAAGAGCAAACAGTTGGTAAAATTGTTCTGCAGGATACTCCAAGCACATCATGATACCGTTACAGTAGTATGTTGGAGCATTTGGAACAAGAAGATGTCGCTGCAACAATCTCAACTTTTTTTCAGCAGAGCAAGCAATGCCAGCCTTCCAAGAAGAGTAGGTACGCTGACTATTCATGAGATGGATCAGTACCTGGAAGATCTAGCAACGCTGACGAGGGAAGACGAGCACATGGATCTTTTGACAAGAGTAGCAAAGAGGTGTACTATTAATGATCTTATGATTCCATTTCAAGCTCTGTAAAACGAAAGGATATCACGAGCCCAGTATAGTGTGTGTTTGCAAATTGTATGAAAGTGTCTGAATGATATTATCATGCCATGACATGCAGCCAAAGAGTGGAGTCACTAACTTTTGTTGTGAATGATAATTTATTGTAATCTTTGCATATTTTGGAGTTTTCTCCAATTATTTTTATATTGCCTCATGGCCATTGGCTGCAAAAATACCTTATTATTATTATTGTGATTCGCCTAGTACAACATGACCTTCGTATCAACGCTGGATACAAACACATATTAGATGCAGTTCATCCTGATGCATACCAAGCATTCCAGACATCTAGGGATTTGGATGCAGTACTTCTCCAAGCTATAGAAAAGAAAAGTGGTGGAGTAAGCTCTCCCTCAAAGAAATCTTATCTCACTGTTGGTGTCCAGTTGATGACACCGGTATTACCCATTGTTCAGCTCTCATCTGTCACTCTTTGGAATAGTTCACCAGTTCGCCACTAGATTTTACCGATGCTCGTGGGAACGTGGACCGATCTTATGAACGAATGCTTACGTCAGGGAAGGATACCAGGCTCATGGAGACGATCCAGAATAAAAATGCTGTTTAAAGGGAAAGGTGACTCCAGTGACACTAATGCATATAGAGGCATTGCATTGGAAGATACTCTCTTCAAACTTATGATGAAAATACTTACAACAAGACTGACACAAACTGATAGACGATAAAATTCCGGAATAGCAGTTTGGCTTCCGCAAGCAGAGATCGTCTCTGCAAGCTGTCAATTACTTGCTCGACATAATACAGGACACTTTAAGGCTTCAAAAAAAAAACAGAAAGTATATGCAGTCTTCATTCACTTCTCTAAATAGGGGCAGATGACCTCGTAGTTCCACCCCTTAAAACAACAATAACTAACTAACTAACTAGACTTCTCTAAGGCCTTCGACCGCATTAATAGAAGCATACTAGTAAAGAAACTCATAGAAATGATTGGTCTGGAGCACCACTACATCATCAGATTGATTAAGGATATTCTACATAACAACCAGCTAGAAATAACTATATCTAATTCTATCGATTAAACAATGGGAGTAATTCAGGGTGACCCTCTAAGTCCTCTTCTATTAATGCCGTGACTGCAGATGTGGTATGTCTCTTACGTTCCCAGAAAGTAAAAATCATCATATATGCCGATGATATGGCTCTGACCTCGTCGTCAAGAGAAGAGCTACAAGACAGCTTGAATCAACTGGCAATATGAGCCCAAAACAACGATCTTGAAATAAACCTTCATAAAACGGTAGCAATGATATTCAGAAAGGGCGGAAGAACTGCCAAAGATGACATTCTTTACCTCAGAGATGAACCTTTGCTTCAAACCAGTCATTACAATTATCTAGGAATTACTTTGCAAATACAAGGAAAATTATCTACACGTCACATCAAATATAAAATGATCTGTGCTGTCAGATCAATGAACGACATTAGTCATCTCAGGGATATGTCTTTGCAATCGGCACTGAGATTCTTTAAAGCAAAAATTATACCAATTGCAACGTATGGATTGGATATAATATGGGTTAATTTAAGCAAAAATAACCTGAAAGACTTAGAGAAAGTGAAAGCCTTATTCTTAAAAAGACTGCTTTGTTTGTCAAAATATACCCCATCGAGACTGGTGTACAGGACCGGATTTACCGTAAGGCAAAATAGGCACGTGCCTAGGGACGCCGCAGTCCAAGGGCCGCCGCAAGGCACCCCTTCGGTTAGGCAACCGGCAATGATCTGTACTGGAGGCGCCCCGAAGGGCACAGACGTCAGGCGCCCTCTTTGCTACGGCTTTAAATGTGCTAAGTTAGGATTATAGCAGTATATATGCTAAAATAAATATTGAGAAATGAGCAGAGACATTTAGAAATGTTATCGTGTCTTTGTCGCATGCCCTTCCACTTAGCTCTTCGTTATGCCGCTCGACGCCCTTTCGGCCCGACAAGTGTGAGAGGGGCGAGGATGCGGGCGAGCGGAGCTGTGCTACGCGAGCTGTTGTTGCGGTAGCTGGGTTTGCTTGAATTGTAGTAGCATCGATGTGCCCCGCTCCCCACCCCCCTTGCCTGTGCTGTGTGAGAGTTCGAGCTTGCGTTGTCTTGTTTTGTTGTGATGTGATCTGCAAGTAAATGTTTTAAACTATGGGCAGCAAAATTTGTCTGGTTACCAAAACCGTGTCCGCAAAGCTGAAGAGGATAAAAAAGCCGAGGTTACACTATCAAAATGTCGGAAAATAAATGAGATTTCAGTGCGCGTGTGAATCCTACACCTCCAACGACAAATTCGGATAACAATAACAATTCTTGCTCTGCGGTTCACGACATTGACTGCGATGGTGTTCAGCAACTTGAGGTAAGCTACCGTACACGAATTACTTTACGCAAAGTAGGCCTTTCCCAATAGGCGATTCCTTGATACACTATTGCACAAAGTAGCATACGTAAAAACTGAGATTGCCCTCGAAACCGTACCGTGCCTGTAGAGTATATTAAAAGTTGTTCTTTTAAAATTTACTATATTTGAAGTGCTCTAATTAATACGGTATTTTCCTTTTCAGCTCCAACAAGCCAAAATTGATGCAAAAGAGAATGAAAATTCTAGGCCTACATTTAATTCAAATGGCACCTTAGGGGGCTAGCAACAGAAATTTAAATTTGCCTCAGCGGACAAACAAAATGTTACGGCCAATGGTGAACCAAAATAAAGGTTTCTAGGATTTATGGCGAGCATCGGGCACAAGTCAGAGCAGCTTTTTCATGCAGTAAAGGCTAAGTTGGAAGATCTGGATTTGAAAGTGGAGGATATTCGAGGCCAATCTTACGATAACGCAAGAAATATTTCCGGCGAATATTCCGGGTTGCAAACTCGAATAGCGGCCTTGAATCCCTTAGCTCTCTATGCACCATGCTCACCCCATTCACTAAATTTGGTTGGATCTCATGCCGCTGAAGCTTGTTCAGAATCTGTAAGGTATTTTTTAACAGCTCAAGAACTGTACAACTTTTTTACTGCTTCGACCTACCGATGGAAAATTTTAAAGAACTTTATCGCGCGCGTACTAAAAAGTCCATCAGTGATTCGGTGGTCGGCACGATATGACGCTTGTCAAGCTCTGAGGGAAGGCTGGTGTGGCGTCGTGGCAGTTCTTGAGAGTATTCACGAAGACAGAAATCAAAAGGCAAACACTCGAAGTTAAGCCAAAGGCATCATAAGCAATGTCGTACAATTATAAACTGCTTTCCTAGTTGTTTTTTGGAGTACCATTCTAAAGAGATTTAATACTGTCAGCCAGAAGCTCCAAAACGTTAGCACTAATTTGAGCACTGTGGTAGAATGTTACGCTTCGTTAGCGGAATTTGTGCAAAGTTTAAGAGATAATTTCGATGTCTATGAGAAAGAAGCCAAAGAATTAAGCGGTATTGCTCAATATTCCTACGACCTAAAGAGAAGACCGGAACGAAAGACTAGGAATGATGAGACAAAGCAAGGAGAATATGTACCGTCAGAGGGCTCAGAAAATTTTCGCGTCAATGTATTTTATGTAATTCTGGATGTACTAAGTGCTGAGCTTAAGAGGCGAAGTGAGGCTTACGAAGTCCTCCATAAGAGATTTTATTTTCTAGAAAACCTGTTAGACCTAGATGGACCAATGATAAAAAAAAAATCGCTGACGATCTCTCAGAAATGTATGTGGATGACTTACAAAGTGCACTGGCTGACGAGTGCTTGCATTTAAGGGACACTAGGGCTGAGATTTTAGGCAAAAATGACAAAATAACTGTTTTTTGTTTTTCCCATATATATATCTTATAGACACCTGTGAATCATTTCAGTAAAACAATTTTCATGCACCGCCATTTTTAAACGCTCAGCGACATTTTTAAATCTCCTCTGCCTAAAAAGAAGATGGAAGGCAAATCATAGAAAGTTGGCTATACTTTTAAAACTAGAAATCCAGAAAGTCGTAGGTTAACTCAAACGAAAGGTCTCCATGCTCTTTATCTCTACAACAAAACATTGTATTTTTCACATTTTTTCCACAAAAGTTTCATTGGGTGAGCCAAACTGGTTAATATAGTATGCGATTTTATAAAAATGCTTTTATCTCCAAACATCGTTTTTAGGTAATCAAAATGCTCCATGTGCATGAGGTATTCGCCAATTTTACTAAAAAAATCACTGGATATTCAGAAACATATGTGTTGCAAGATAACATTGCAATATCTCCAGCCTTTTTGTAAATTACAGACCAAAAAATTAAAAAAACTATGAAAAATTATCAGAATCCATAAGACATGATGGCATATAAAGAAAAAAATAATCTGACAGCATACATGTGTCACTTTCCTGAAATGTCTCAATGTTATAATATTTAGAATAGATTTATGTATATGTAATAAAAATATGAAGCGTTTTACACAATTGCTAATGCGCATGGAGCATTTTGATCACACGGTATATTTTAATAAAATAATTAGTAAAAAATCAATTACATTTCAACCAATTGTTTTCAAATTTGGTATGTGACTTAGTGTTACTATTATACGTATGCAGTTTAAATTTCAACTCATTCTGATAATAAATGTGGAAGTTGAAAAACTCAGCCCTAGTGTCCCTTAAAGGAACATTAAAAAATTTGCAGATTTTAAAGGTAGGTCAGCCTCTGAGCTCAGCCCTTTCCTTCATGAAAAAGATTTACATACGTACCCGAACGTAAACATTGCTTTACGGATACTTCTAACCATTCCCGTGACCAATTGTTCTGGAGAAAGATCATTTTCGGTACTGAATCGCGTCAAGAACTATTTGCGGTCAGTCACTAAAGAAGAACTCTTAGCGATTGAAAAAGATATGACGATAAACTTGAACTGCGGTGCCATAATTAATGAATTTGCCGAAAAGAAGGCAAGAAGGAAACTTTTGAAGTAGTTCTCGTTGTGCTTGAGGCAGGCCCCGTTATGTCTTCATTCATTTTTTAATCTGCACTTTAATTTCTCTAAAAGATATTGCAGGAAGATATGCAGTTGGCCTTATTTGTAATTTAGAGGCGCTTTGTTCAATTTAAAATGTCGTTCGTACCACTGCTCTTCATGGGTTTTAAAATTAGTGTGTGCTCTACTATTTTAGCCTACTTTCGATTTTTGCAAAAAATGAAAGTAGACTTATGAGATCAACGTAGGGCGAAAAATTGTGTGTCTGTCTGTGTGTCTGTGTCTGTGTGTGTGTGTGTGTGTGTGTGTGTGTGTGTGTGAGTGTGTGTGTGAGTGTGTGTACTCTGAAGGTCTGTCCCTCCCTATCAATTAGAACACGGAGAATCCGAATTGAACGAAATTTGGTACAGAGGTAGCACTAACAAAGAGCACCTCAGTGTCATGTTTTATATCGCCGCCATCTTGACAGAAACGTAATGGCGGCAACCCAAATGTTAAAAGCTTAAATCAAATTTCGACCAAACGAATCATCTGATCTCTACCAATTTTTGCAACATTATACCTTTTCATATTAAATATTTTTGACCAATCTACAAGGTCATTAGCCCAATAATTTGCGAATGGCGGCCATGTTTGTGTGCTAATCGATTCCCCCTATCTATTCAAACTCCATGAAACCAAATTGAACATAATTTGGTACAGAGGTAGCACTAGCAAAGGCCACCTCAGTGTCATATTTTATATCGTCGCCATCTTGACGGAAACGTAATGGCGGCCACCCAAATGTTAAAAGATTAAATCAAGTTACGACCAACCTAATAATCTGATCTCTACCAAATTTTGCAACAACATACCTTTTTGTGGGAAGCATCTTTTGACTGAAATACAAGGTCATCAGCCGAATAGTTTGCAGAAAGCAGCCATGTATGTGTGCAAATCGATTCACCATTTCAATTCAAATACGGTGAAACCGAATTGAATGAAATTTTTTACAGAGGTAGCACTAGCAAAGGGCACCTCATATTCATGTTTAATATCCGTATAACACGTTGTATTTCAACAAGCTACTATAACCAACATTCAATTAAACTCATTGAAAAGGACAAAGTGTTATAACAATACCCATGCATTTAGGAGAAAGTAGGCTATATGTTCTTTACTGAACAACTTGTTTTAAAATATATTTCGTGCTACCGCAGTTCATTCAGTTACAGCAGTAAATTATGTTTTTAATTTTGAAGCTACTCTTCATTTTTGTTGTATGAATTAAGGCTAGACATTATTTTTGGAAAGGGTATTCATAAAGTGTATTGGATGCATAAAAGTTAAACTGTTTCGTGTAGTTTTATTGCAAGCTTTTTTTTTTTTTTTTATTGAATTGACTATGTTTTCCCTGCGTAAAAATTCAAGCATAAAATTATGCTGTCAGCCATATATTATCTTTTCGAACCTTACCTCATGCGAGTGGCTATGCCTTATCATAAAAATCGGGGGAGGGGGTGCTCAAGTTAGGAGGGGCGCTCAATGGAGAGGTGCCTATAGGGTAACTTTGGGTAAATCCGGCCCTGCTGGTGTATGAACTAGCAGGGGAACTTTTCTTTATAGAAGAACTCCGACTGGTTCACCAACTACCATCCACAAGACAATACAACGATTTGCTACAAGAACTACTTGCAAAAAAGAAGGAGATCCCAATTGGTTTCTACTCCACGACGGCCATGACGTCAACAGAATGGAAGGGCACTGCCTATAAGTTGAGACACACAGTGCACGGTTTTCACTACAGAATTTGTGAGACTGAGGTGTTCCATGTGCCCACACCAGAGTGCATTTGTAAATTGTGTCAAAAGCCATGCGATACTTCCACGCTCTCGAGTGTACTAAAAGGTTGTCATCGCTTACAGAATTTTGTAAATAATTAATGTAATGCACATTGTGCGCACTTATCCTTAATAATTATTTTGTGAACTGGCATTTTATCTCCGATATTTGTTTTTGTATTCTCTGCGTCTCATTAACTATATATATAATTAGAAATGCACACAAACAGTGCAATGATTATAAAGTTTAGTTGTCCTTGCTATAAGCAGCGATAGACCTATATCGTTTCTTGCACTTTAGAATATGGTATTGATCACATTTTTCTGAGCACAGGACACAGATGCAGGTATCGTTCGCGTCGTGGAACGTCTTATTGGAGCATAGCTTGTGGTGGAAGCCATGGACCGCTAGTCTTGTAGTGACATGTCGCATTTCATAGTTCGCTTGCATCCAGGCTTTGTCTTGCATCGCGCAGGTACTATAGATGTCAGGACAGAAATAAAACTACCCGTTCTATTCTTCCTCTTGGTTTACGTAGGCAGGACAGAAACAAGACTACAGGTTTTATTCTTCCACTTCATTTATTATTCTACACCTTATTACCATGGAGTATTATTGTTCCATGTTATTACCTTACAACAAGGCACACAGGGGTTTGGTTGAATTCTGTGGACTAGTTCTCAGAATAAGCATGTTGTCAAGGAACAACACAACATGGGGTAACATCATCTAACAATAGAAGTCTGGTCGTATGTCTCTTTTCTTCTCTCTTAGAACTTGGAGAAGTTTGTTGTATGCATGACTTGATGGCACCAGCAGCAGCGTTGATCGCAGATCTTCTATTAGAAGTGCAAGCTGTTACTTAGTTTTGGATCATTGTTATTTTGGACATACACATTCCCAGTTAAAGAAGCGGTCCGTACGATGACATTTCCGGCGTGGATTATAACCATTTTGAAGGAATTCTATAATATGTATAAGTTTCCCTCCAGGCAGCTATTTAGTTATTTGAGCAGGAGGTACCACTTATCGAGGCTGGACATTCGGCGTTGGTGGCACCGCCAGAGAGTTCGTGATGGAGTGACGAGGAGAATACTGGTCAAAACAACGAGAAGGCTAATAGAAAAAACGAAAAACGGTGTAGGATGACGATTGAACATAGACGAGAAGAACGGCGTAGGTTGGCGACTGAACATAGACGAGAAGAACCGTTTCCCCCGGCAGGGATTTCTTTGAATCTTCGCATATTCGGGAGGGTGGAACGCTGTGAACTGAAGTTCTCCGGGGCAAACAGCACAGTAGCAGGGTCATCAACTCGTCTTGATACGCAAGCTCCAGTGACGATTCGTATGATATGGATAATGATGCCCAACAAAGCGATGAGGAAGAAGATGAAGGCGAGGAACACGAGAAGAAAGAAAATTAAGAAGCACCAAATCAGTTCTTTTCGATTAAATGTCTCATTAACAATGTGCAGCCATTATGTCGTTTATAGGGTTTTCTCTCATATTTCATACATACATACTGAACCCTTATTAATCTATCGATGAATAAGTATTCATGATTTTATTATTATTATTACTGATGCCCAGGCAGTACATGTTGAAATTGACAAAGGGGAAGCCAAGGTAGTGTGTTGCAATGATTACAACAGAAGCAAGCTTGCTAGTTATTCCTGAAGAGGACCAGTTAAGCCGAGTTCAAGGACAAATTTTGCAACAGCGCGCACCTAAATTAGTAAAGTTTCAAACGACCCAGGATTGAATCACCCAATCAGAAGAGACCACACCAAAAGCCACGCGGTAAGTTGCGTACCCTGGAAAAACGCGCGAAAACGTGAATCTAAAGATCCGCCGATCCGAATTAATTCCGCAATAGTGCACTGAGACGTTTGGATAAAATGATGAAGATTGATACTAGTCCCAAGTTTGTGTGATGAAAACTCCAGATTATTTTTTCAAATTCTCCCCACTCTTCCTCATTCTGTCAGTTTCCAATAAATTGATCGGTGAGAAGCTGTTTCGAGGACAACTTTATTGAGCCCTGGTGAGCAAGGTTCACGTCACTCTGCGTCACGATTTTCAAACGCTAATGAGCGTACTTTACTAACATTTTACTTTGTGCTCAAGTGAGCAAGGTTCACGTATAGCAGTGGAGATCTCTAGGCGAGATAAGGACTGCAAGATAGACATGTTTAAGACTTGTTTTCAAGCTAGTGGCGATGAGTTTGAAGTGTGTAATTTTATGTAAATTTGTGTATGATATTTTGAAGGATATTTGTGCGTGTGTTAAGCAAATGCTAAGATAGGGCAAGTCTACGATCAGTAATCGCATTAGGACATATTCGTGAGTGAAAGTAGTAGCTCACAGCGATTATAGCTAGGCAATATTATTAACATTGAACATTTCTGTCCAAGAAACTTCGCCAAGATGTCCGACGTTTGGTCACGTGATGGATTGATGTGCATCGCTTCTACAACGACGTCGACGATGGAGAGCTAAATTTCCCGTAGGGAAATGCACCGGGACGGAGGTTAATGTTCTGCAAGCTGAAACGGTGATGTACAAAAATTGATTTACTCAATATGTAGTTAGATAAGGCGCGGGAACATTGTAAATAGTTCATTCATTCTTTTTCTTGTGTTTAGATTTTTTTGCGCTGACACTATCATCTTTAAATGTACGTTGGCGCGTGGCCAAATTTCTTTGTTGTATATTTTTCTTCGGAGTCATATTTAGTGTACACGGCGCGTGCATTTGATTTTATCCATGCGAATGCGAAACTCGTTACATTCGATAAGTGGCGCTTTATTAAAGTTCATTTTGTTATAGGAAAGGGAGGTAATTATTGTAAGATATTTTATGAACAGGTTATTACTCATACTAGGGTTGCCGAGCGCAACAAATTAAGATGTAACTGTAGAACACTTTAGTTCTAATTTTTTAGCATTTTTTGAGTCCTTTCCAGGTTTGTTAGTCACGGACTTGAACGGAAGCGCAAGCTGGTGGAAAAATATCTATGTCATTTATTTCAGGTTTCTGTCAAACCCATACGTGTGATTCTGTGTGTGTTCATGTGTCAGGTGTGTGTATTGATTCTTCGTGATGAGGGGTAGGTGGTGCTACCGCCCTCATATTGTTGTTGTTGTGGTATTCTTTTTGATGGAAAGGCAGGGCGCTCCTTGGAGGCTACTGTACCTTGTCCAGTGTTGATTTTCTTGGATTTCCTAGGGGAAATGTTGAGATATTTTATTCTGACACACACACGTATATTGTGCTTTGGGAGCACGCTTCTTCGAGACTCGATCCCGTGCCATGGGAGGTCGAGGTTATTGACACGTGGGTTGACCGATGTGCAGATTTCCACTTAGCGCCCATCTAGTTCCGGTGACTCATTGTTAGGCAGTCCAGCTGACCGACTGACCCCTAAAAGCTATCATTAGCAAACCTGTTCTTTTGTGATGGTCATTTGGACCGTAATTAATTGGGGAGTTCGCCATGTCTGTTACGAATTATCGCATATCGTATGAATGGAATATTGTTTTAATGATGTAAATGTTGGCTTTGAGCCTAGTGATTTTCTATGACTCAGGTCATGTTAGTTTGTCTGTTGTGACACCCGTGTGGTGTAGTTGTATTTACTTGTAAAATGACAGGCGGTCATATGTGTATTTCTTTTGTTGGTCACGTGTTAATTTACTTGTGTTGATTTTGAAAAGTCCTAATTTTAGGCAGTAATGTTTTTGCTACGGCAGTTCTTGATTCCAATTTCAAGCGGAAATTATTTGTTGTTTATTTAGTGTAGGAAGTGTCAGATTAATTTAAGTAGTGTATAGTTGGTTCCCCGCGTCTGTCTAGCTCTAAACAATGCAGATTCGTCCTTTGAAGGTTTACCGGATGATGACGAATCTCGTATTTATTTGTACTCTTCGTTAAGCATGTAGAACAGCCGCACACGTACACAATGTCATTGAAGTCATTTGGGACATTTGGTCCAATTTATAATCTCTCCTGAGATTAAGCCTAGTTATGGCAAGTAATTTATTCAGTTGGGAGTCATTTGGGAGTTTTGTTTTGTTTATTTTTTACTTGTAAATAGTTGATCTGTTATTAACTTCATTTGTTTTAACCCTGGTATTCACTTCTTCCTGCATGTTATTTTGTTATGTGTTACCCTGCATGTTAATGAAGCGCTTTAACAACAACTTACGAAATGAACTGTTACACCCCCCGAAACTGAGTCTCATAAGCTTCTGTGCAAGGGTTCATATATACAAAAATGGCTGCCCAAGTTGGACTGTTGTTGTTGTTGCTTTGCTGATCTCATACTTATTTCGCTTAGAAATAATGCCAGGTCAGGTGGGCAAGTGTAAAGGCGATGTTGTACCGCCATGTGCATTAGTAAAATCACTGAGTTCTTTAAGTTAGAAATATTGAACAAGGTTAGAAGTTGATATTGCATTTGTTGTTAATTTGTTCTGGCGCCCGGCATAAAATTAGAAAATTTGCATATTACCGAACTCAGTCAAAGCAGGAAGGTGTTGCCTTATTTTTACATTTAATTAACTTCGGTTAATTGGTGTTGTTCGTAAATTCTGTTCGTTAGGAATTTAAAAGTAGATCACAAGGGAGTTATTTGTTGTTTGGAAATAAGAGTCATTATTCAGTAAAATTTTGATTTTATTAAATTAGAATCAGTAGTATTTAAATATCAAGACATGTGTGCGTGTGTATGACTGAAATCCCGGTGCATGACCCTGTTTTTCTCTGAGTATATTGTTTTAGATCCCTTAGTTGGGGGTAGTTAGATCTAAAACGTATGTGTTAATGTACTAATTTATAAGGTGATGCCTAGGAGGAGGTAGCTTCCCGTAGCTGGGTAAGCTTACCAGTGTAGAGTGTTGTTTGGTGTGTAGATGCTAGGGGGTGCTCCTATAAAGACGTAAGTGTAACTCGGGGGATGCACCTCTGTGTGCGGGTTAATGTACTAGCCTCCCAGCTGGTTGGAGAGAGTTATATAACCGACGTGCTTGCGTCAGCTCTGTAGGCGACTCGCTGCTTATGCAGCCGGGTCGCTGCGGGAAGTACAATGAGACTTAAGCCAGCAACTATTTGGCTGCTATTGTCACGGTCACTCGTGACGGGAATCAGGAAGGGCGTTAGGATGTGAAAAGGCGTGTAATTAGTAAGACAAGTGTTTATTGGTCAGTGAGTATGAAATTGTAAGTCCCTTTTAGGGGAATGTAGTAAATGTTATAAGTTTAAGTGTACAAGCTTGTGGATGGATGTTACAAAATATAGGATCTCTGAACACTTCACAGATGCTCACCTGGTGATAGCAGCTTGCAGCAGAGCCTCCGGCGACACACACTGTATGACAGATAATAGAGAGCCTGTCCCCATTAGGGCCTTCCTTCTTATAGGTTCTGGCGTTGTACAGTCAGAATTCCTTTGGCATAGCTGCCCCAGTTAGTTATAGTGTAGATATTTATGAGTGTGATGCAAGTGTTTGGCAAGCCTTCCAAGCTGGTCGGCCGCCCTTGCTGGGTAAAAGATACTGTTCTGGACTTATGATGTTTGCCAGTTGGGGGTGGTTTTAATAGATGATGGAGGGTGGCTTCAGGGGGTGCAACCCCCTGGGGGCCTGTACAATATATTTGTGTGTTGTGCGATGGCTAGCATCGAAGAGATCAAAATGTTGTTAGAGCAGAAGTCTGTGCAAATGTCTGCAAAAACGGAAGAACAGTTACAGGACATGAACAGTAACATTACGGTGCAATTACAAACCCAGAAATTAGACAGTGATAAACAGTTACACGAGTTACGGGAGCACAGTGACAAACAATTACAGGACGTGAACAGTAGTATTACGGTCCAATTGCAGGTCCAGAAATTGGATACCGATAAACAATTAAATGAATTAAACCATAAACTATCAGAGCAGGCAACCATACAAACAGTGCAGTTAGAAAAGATCACCCAGGAAATAAACCAAAGTACTAGGGTAGAATTAGAGAAACTGGCAGGTGAGGTAGCGGAAAATAACTCAAAGCAATTAGGAGAAATTAAGAAGTTGGAATCTAAATTCGACAATAAACTTGTACAATTAGATGAAATGGTAGCCGAAAAATTAAAACAGATTGAGACAGCATGCGTAAACAACATGGCTGGAATAAAAAGCACGCAGGATGAACTACAGGGGCAATTCGAGAGACTAGAGGCCAAGAACGAAAACATACAGGAGCAGATTAATTCGGTCGATAATAATGTACTCGAATTAATAAAGGAACTCGACAAGCTTGAAGTAAAAACGGAGAAAGAACTGATGCACTTGCGCGAAAACTTGGAAGACAAATTAATTAAAACCCAAGAGCAAATACGAGAAGAAATAGGAGAACTGCTAAGTAAGAATCAGGAAGAGGTAGGTGAACAATTAATCAAAACCCAGCAGCTGATACAAGAGCAAATACGAGAAGAGTTAGAGAAGAATCAGGAAAGGAGCGAAGAAAAAATTAGTAGTTTGAAGAACAGGATCCGGAAAGATTGGGAACAGCAGGTGAACGAAACTAAAGGAGATAGGCTGCCGATCTTAAAGCGGCTAGGTGAGTACAATTCTAGAGTGCAGGCTTTGGAGGAAAATATGAAGTCCAAACTCCAAGAACACACAGACCTCATAATTAAGAACGAGATAAGGTCCTTAGAAAACGCTACTTTATTCTCTGCAGGAAACACAGTAGGCAAACAGGAAAGTATTGGAAGTCCGGTGGGCTCGAAGCTGGCTGAGGATACAGGCCGAGGTCAGAGTCCAAAGATAACGTGCGACACATTCCAACACTACAGAGGGGAGACATCAACTCCACAACCCGGCTTGGCACCTGCCCAAGTGATACAAGTAATTAGGGGGAACGACTTTAAACCCGACAAATTCAGGGAGAACTCAGGATCCACTCCTAAAGCATTTTTACGTCAGCTGGATGACTACTTTAACGATCAACACGTCAGTCCGCAAAACAGCTGAGGATGGTTGAGAAATTTTTGGAGGGCCCAAGTTTAATTTGGTTCCAGAGTTTCAAATACACATTTAATGACATGGCCCAGTTTAGAGAGGCATTCTTGAGAAAGTTCTGGAGTCCTTCTTTGCAGCAGGGGTTGAGGATGGATCTATACACTAGGAAATATCACAGTACACATCCCACCAGGTTTTCCGAGTTCTTTAGCCAACAGCTGGTTAAATTCCCTGATTTTGACGACCCGCCTACAGAGGAAAACATGGTTTTAACCATCAGTAAGCAGCTTCCAATGAATATTCAGCAGTTTTTAGTGGCCGGTAATATCAAGACCGCAGTTCCGGCCGAGGAGATACTCCGCCATTTGGATGAGACGAGTATGGTCAGTCCGCAGACAGGGAGACGGAACATGGAGTGTGTAAACACAGCTGAAGTTGTTCAAGGGCATCAAACTAATCACAATCAAAATAATCAAACCAAGACACAGTCTACCGGAACGCAATTCACGCCCAGACGGCAGGAGTTCAATGGCCGAAACCAATACCATAACAACAATAGGAACTTCCAGAATCGCCGTGATAATTATAATAATAATAATCAGAACAATCACAATCAGTGGAAGTACCAGCGAGAGTATACCAACTGAAGGGGAAATCCAAGGCAGGGTAGACCTTACCAAAGGAACGGAGAAGGCAGGTGGAACAATACAAGGAATTATCGGCAAAATAATCAAGGGGACTATCGCAATGATTGGAACGAGCGGTACGCTGAATCACAGAAATATTTGGACGAGTTAAATGCCGAAGAAACAGAGAAAGAGAAGTGGGGGCGTGCGATGGCGAATAGGCAAAGCCCAGATAATCACCAAGGAGCGGGGGCGGAAAGCTTATTACGGCAGCAGGAGAGACGCGATGACAACCGGCGGAACTCAATGAATGGGTCCCAGGATTTTACAAAATCACGATTGAACCAAAATCAGATAGCCTGAGAACGGAGGACACCAGGGAACGGGAGGAGTTGATTGTTGCAAACATAGAAGAGTGGGTAGCATTCCCGGACGATTGCCTGGAGGAAGTGGTGAAGGACCGAGACAATGTAATCAGACAATTACCGATTATTTATGCACATATTGGAGGTATTAGAGTGAGGTGCCTGATTGACATGGGCAGCCAGGTGAGCTTAGTCACGGAAGTATTGTTGAAAGAAATTGGAAATAAACAAACCGTTCCAATTATGCCTGTACCATTAATGAAAGTCCGAGGGGTCATTCCTGACAAGACCATAGTTTGCAAGCACCAAGCATATTTAGACCTGGAGATATTAAACCACACATTTTCGCAAACTTTCATCGTGATACCAAAGATGAATTATAATGTCATTCTGGGAGCCAACTTCATCTGTGATTTTCATGCTATAATTGACTTACATAATAACACTGTGAGTTTCAAACAAGTCGAGGGGTTGAGTCATGTGGGTCTGAACATGGAAGAGAGTCCACTAGAGAGAGAGGCGAATACTTGGGTCATTGAAGAACGCACTAATGAGGCGATCGAAGATAAGAACTTGACGGAGGAACGAGTAAGCCAGACAGCAGTGGTTGAAATTGACAGTCGAGATATTTCGCAGGAACTTTGGGTACATTTGGCGGAAGAAGAAATTAGCGGGTCGAAATTTGAAATTTTACTTCAGGAGCGACTTAAGGAGGCAATAGTAGGGGAACCTGACAGAAGAAAATTAGAAGAAATTTTGAGACATCATAAGGGAGATTTCGACACGATTCCTGGAAAAGTTTTAAATTTCCAGTATGCCATGCAAGTTACCGACTGCACCCCATTTAAGAGTAAATTGTACCCGATCCCAGAGAAACATTTTGCTCAGGTGAAGGACATTATTAGTAACTTATTAGATTCCGGCATGATAAGAAAAGCAGCAACCCCATACTTAAATGCAATATTGGCTGTGGCCAAGCCAAATGGATCAATTAGATTATGCCTAGACGCTCGGGTTTTTAACAGTAAACTGCTAGTTCAGCATGACCAAGCACCAAGGATCAAGGATGTATTGAAGGGCTTCCGTGGGAAGAAGATATATATTCTAGCGTCGACCTAACGAATAGTTTCCACCATCCTGAACTTGAGGAAAAATCCCAGCTATTGACGGGGTTTTTATTTGATAACCAAAGCTATATCTGGTCTCGCATGCCCTTTGGTGTAAAAACAGCTGGATGTGCGTTGATAAGAGCACTAGACAGGAATCTGACTGAGGAGGTCAAGAGCTTCACTACGAGGAATGTTGACGACATACTATTTGCATCAGAAACAATGGAGGAACACTTGGTAAACCTAAACAAACTTTTGGATAACTTGAGAACCATGAATTTCAAAATTAATTTGAAGAAATCACACTTTTGCCAGAGCGAGATTCTGTATTTGGGTCACATAATTGATGTTGAAGGCGTGAGACCTAATCCGGCGAAAATTGACGCAATCAAGAAATTCCCCACACCAACTAAAGTAAAACATGTGAGAGCATTTTTGGGAGTGACAGGTTTCTTTAAGGAGAATTGTCCTGGATACACGGAAACAGTAGCACCGATGCAAGAGATGCTAAAGAAATCAAATCGATGGTCATGGAATGAGGAGTGCGACAGGACCTTTAGAGCCACGAAAGACCTACTGGAGAATTGTGTGAAGCTAGGGTATCCAGACTTCGAGAAGAAATTTATAATTCAGGCAGACGCTTCATTGATTGGAATCGGTGCCATGCTGTACCAAGAGGACGCTGATGAACCCAGGAAACGATCATATTTGGCATTTACGAGTCGTAAATTAAGGAAGCACGAAAGGAACTACACTGTTACAGAGCTTGAGTTGCTAGCGATTTTGTACTCACTTCAACAGTGGCGCAAGATGATCTTCGGATATTCCATTGTTGTCAGAACTGACCACCATGCACTGACGTTCTTATTCAAGACGACGATGGCAAGTGAAAGAGTTACGCGTTGGTCCATTTACATACAGCAGTTCGACATTACCATAGAACATTGCCCTGGAAGGATGAACATCATACCAGATGCTCTAAGCAGGAACCCTGAAGATAAGAACGAGATAGCAGCGGATGTTCACCACATAGCACTAACACCTAAGGATCGTGGATTTTTGGACAAACTGAAAGAAATTCAGAAGGAACAAGAAAAGGACCCATGGATGATGATGATGATCAAGTTTTACAAGAAGGAACTACGGCCAGATTCACATGAATATCGAGAAGCCCGTGCCAAGGAAGCGAAATTTCACTACTTGAATAACCTTTTGTACAAGTACGTGGATGAGGATCACACCAAACTGTGAATTCTAGTTCCAGCGTCATTACAGAGAGGATTGACGTGGCATGTCCACGAAAGCCTAGCACATATCGGCACGGACAAAACAGAAGCGACAATAGGGGAAACTTTTACTTGGCCTAAGATGCGATACACCATTGTGGAAGTAATCAGAACTTGTGACGCGTGTCAGCGCACTAAACCAAATACCTTCGTGTTGAAACAACCTCCAAAACGATTATTACCTCAAAAACCATGCGAGCTGGTCGCTATTGACTGTTTTGGCCCTCTAATTAAGGGAAAACGAGGATGCCGACACATTCTTGTATGTGTCGATGTGTTTTCCAAGATGGTAGTATTATGTCCAATCCAGAAGACGACATTAAAGCAAGTCCTCAGCAGAATTCAGAACAAAGTCATTCCGATGCTTGGGAAGCCGGAATTCATCTTATCGGACCATGGTACTTATTTTACGAGCAATGTTTTTAGGCAAGGTCTAGAGAGCCTAGGGATAAAGCATGTTCTGTCGAGCATTCGCCATCCTTGTGGAAATCCGAGCGAGAGAACGATTCGCTGTGTTGCCAAGTATTACCGAGTCATGATTCCTAATGATCATAATAAGTGGGTTGACAAAGTAGGAGATATTGAGATGTGCATGAACACTACAAAGCACGAGTCGACAGGTCAAGTCCCACTAGTTGTACACCACAACAGGTTGCCTGAGAGATCTTGGGACAAGATTATTCCATGCCCAAGGGATCCGTTATTAGCGCATGAGCTGCGAATTCAGCGAACAAGAGAGCACATGAGGAACCAAGCGAACCGAAGACTGACGAGATACAGAGGAAAGAAATTTCATCGTGAATTACAGGAACAGGAACTAGTGCTTATTCGAAGACCACCGATATCTGATCCTAAAATCAAAGTATTTGCCAAGTTCTGTCCAAAATTTATTGGCCCGTTCCGCATCATTAAGAATTTGGGTAACAATGCTTACAGACGTGAAGAATTGAGCACTGGCGATAAATCTGTCTTCAATAGCGCTAATCTCAAGCCGTATTACAGAAGGGAACCATTTGACGAAAAATCAGGACTATGAATCCAGATCATTATTGCAGAATTTTATTGAGAGCCAACACTCAAATATACGTGGCCATGTAGTACCTGGGTAGAGCGAGCTCTGTTTGTAAACAAGACAGCTGGTCCGGCAGGAGTTGTAATCGTGCGAGAGAGAGGGGAGGTCCGGCGAGAAGTGTGAATGACATTGCAGCGTGGAGCGCGCACTCTAATTGGGTCAGTGGAATGTACACTCAGGCAGACGAGTGAGGTACTTACGAGATGTTATCTTTACTACTGTGGATGAAAATGAAATTCCACAGCCTGCTTCCAGTCTTCGACCGGGTCAGGAATGGAATGAATGGAGCCCCTATCTAGCGGCGAGGATATGAACTGTGCCGGCTGCCGAGGCCTGACGCACTCCTCTGGGGCAATGATTAAATGAATGACAGATGAAATGAAATGTTAGTGGAGTGTGTTGCTGGAATTAAATTTTGACAGGGAAAACCGGAGTACCCGGAGAAAAACCTGTCTGCCTCCGTTTTGTCCAGCACAGATCTCACATGGAGTGGCCGACTACTGTGGATATTGTTTTTAAAATCCAAATCAATCACTTGCTTCGAATTTCAAAACCTTGCTGAGGATAAATGAACCCTTATTAATCTATCGATGAATAAGTATTCATGATTTTATTATTATCATTACTGATGCCCAGGCAGTACATGTTGAAATTGACAAAGGGGGAGCCAAGGTAGTGTGTTGCAATGATTACAACAGAAGCAAGTTTGGTAGTTATTCCTGAAGACGACCGGTTAAGCCGAGTTCAAGGACAAATTTTGTAACAGCGCGCACCTAAATTAGTAAAGTTTCAAAAGACCCAGGATTGAATCACCCAATCAGAAGAGACCACGCCAAAAGCCACGCGGTAAGTTGCGTACCCTGGAAAAACGCGCGAAAACGTATATCTAAAGATCCGCCGATCCGAATTAATTCCGCAATAGTGCACTGAGACGTTTGGATAAAATGATGAAGATTGATACTAGTCCCAAGTTTGTGTGATGAAAACTCCAGATTATTTTTTCAAATTCTCCCCACTCTTCCTCATTCTGTCAGTTTCCAATAAATTGATCGGTGAGAAGCTGTTTCGAGGACAACTTTATTGAGCTCTGGTGTGCAAGGTTCACGTCACTCTGCGTCACGATTTTCAAACGCTAATGAGCGTACTTTACTAACATTTTACTTTGTGCTCAAGTGAGCAAGGTTCACGTATAGCAGTGGAGATCTCTAGGCGAGATAAGAACTGCAAGATAGACATGTTTAAGACTTGTTTTCAAGCTAGTGGCGATGAGTTTGAAGTGTGTAATTTTATGTAAATTTGTGTATGATATTTTGAAGGATATTTGTGCGTGTGTTAAGCAAATGCTAAGATAGGGCAAGTCTACGATCAGTAATCACATTAGGACATATTCGTGAGTGAAAGTAGTAGCTCACAGCGATTATAGCTAGGCAATATTATTAAAATTGAACATTTCTGTCCAAGAAACTTCGCCAAGATGTCCGACGTTTGGTCACGTGATTGATTGATGTGCATCGCTTCTACAACGACGTCGACGATGGAGAGCTAAATTTCCCGTAGGGGAATGCACCGGGACGGAGGTTAATGTTCTGCAAGCTGAAACGGTGATGTACAAAAATTGATTTACTCAATATGTAGTTAGATAAGGCGCAGGAACATTGTAAATAGTTCATTCATTCTTTTTCTTGTGTTTAGATTTTTTTGCGCTGACACTATCATCTTTAAATGTACGTTGGCGCGTGGCCAAATTTGTTTGTAGTATATTTTTCTTTGGAGTCATATTTAGTGTACACGGCGCGTGTATTTGATTTTATCCATGCGAATGCGAAACTCGTTACATTCGATAAGTGGCGCTTTATTAAAGTTCATTTTGTTATAGGAAATTGAGGTAATTATTGTAAGATATTTTATGAACAGGTTATTACTCATACTAGGGTAGCCGAGCGCAACAAATTAAGATGTAACTGTAGAACACTTTAGTTCTAATTTTTTAGCATTTTTTGAGTCCTTTCCAGGTTTGTTAGTCACGGACTTGAACGGAAGCGCAAGCTGGTGGAAAAATATCTATGTCATTTATTTCAGGTTTCTGTCAAACCCATACGTGTGATTCTGTGTGTGTTCATGTGTCAGATGTGTGTATTGATTCTTCGTGATGAGGGGTAGGTGGTGCTACCGCCCTCATATTGTTGTTGTTGTGGTATTCTTTTTGATGGAAAGGCAGGGCGCTCCTTGGAGGCTACTGTACCTTGTCCAGTGTTGATTTTCTTGGATTTCCTAGGGGAAATGTTGAGATATTTTATTCTGACACACACACGTATATTGTGCTTTGGGAGCACGCTTCTTCGAGACTCGATCCCGTGCCATGGGAGGTCGAGGTTATTGACACGTGGGTTGACCGATGTGCAGATTTCCACTTAGCGCCCATCTAGTTCCGGTGACTCATTGTTAGGCAGTCCAGCTGACCGACTGACCCCTATAAGCTATCATTAGCAAACCTGTTCTTTTGTGATGGTCATTTGGACCGTAATTAATTGGGGAGTTCGCCATGTCTGTTACGAATTATCGCATATCGTATGAATGGAATATTGTTTTAATGATGTAAATGTTGGCTTTGAGCCTAGTGATTTTCTATGACTCAGGTCATGTTAGTTTGTCTGTTGTGACACCCGTGTGGTGTAGTTGTATTTACTTGTAAAATGACAGGCGGTCATATGTGTATTTCTTTTGTTGGTCACGTGTTAATTTACTTGTGTTGATTTTGAAAAGTCCTAATTTTAGGCAGTAATGTTTTTGCTACGGCAGTTCTTGATTCCAATTTCAAGCGGAAATTATTTGTTGTTTATTTAGTGTAGGAAGTGTCAGATTAATTTAAGTAGTGTATAGTTGGTTCCCCGCGTCTGTCTAGCTCTAAACAATGCAGATTCGTCCTTTGAAGGTTTACCGGAAGATGACGAATCTCGCATTTTATTTGTACTCATCGTTAAGCATGTAGAACAGCCGCACACGTACACAATGTCATTGAAGTCATTTGGGACATTTGGTCCAATTTATAATCTCTCCTGAGATTAAGCCTAGTTATGGCAAGTAGTTTATTCAGTTGGGAGTCATTTGGGAGTTTTGTTTTGTTTATTTTTTACTTGTAAATAGTTGATCTGTTATTAAATTCATTTGTTTTAACCCTGGTATTCACTTCTTCCTGCATGTTATTTTGTTATGTGTTACCCTGCATGTTAATAAAGCGCTTTAACAACAACTTACGAAATGGACTGTTACACCCCCCGAAACTGAGTCTCATAAGCTTCTGTGCAAGGGTTCAATACATACATTGAATAATCTGCCTTCCGTGTGAATTAAGCGCCTGTACAGTCCACTAGAAGGTACCGTACATCAAACCACAACACACATGTTGGCTGAAGCTTGCAAGTCTATTGAATACCATATGCCATGAAAAAAAAGTGTCCCAATGGCATGTACTCAGAAGTGAAATGTGATGGAGAAAGAGTACAGGTCCACAAGCAAGGCAATGAATTCAAATACTTCTCACGCAGCCTGAAGCCTGTCATGCCTCATAAGGTAGACCATTTTAAAGAGTACATACCAAAGACTTTTCCTTCTGCAGAAGAGCTGATTCTGGATAGTGAGGTACTAATGCTTGTATAGATTTATATTTACATTAACATAAATCTAATTATAATAAATACGATGATCTATGTCGTTATGGGTGTCACTTTTTATTCTCGTCTTAACAACAAAGCTCTCGAAAGCTCTATGAAAACAGAAGAAAAGAGGAAAGAACTATGAACAGACAAAGAAAGAAAGGTAAAAGATATGTCACTTACTATTTATTTGTTCGTAGTTGAAGCCAAGTTCTAATAATGTTCGTTGTTCCTAAAACTGCGTTGTCACTCTAGTTGGTACAAAGACTCGTACGCCTCTACCATTCGGAACATTAGGTGTAAATAAGAGAGATGAATACAAGGATGCAACTGTGTGTTTATTTGTATTCGATTGCCTGTATTACAATGGTGAATCCCTTCTCAAGAAGCCAATGCCGGAGCGACGTAATGACTGAGATTCCGAACCATCAGGGGCGGATTTAGATTTTATGCGCTCCTAGGCCCATGGGTATTTGCCGCCCCCTCTTCATACCATCGTGAAGTAGGAAGAATTTAGACCTCAGAAAGGTCTTTGTGAAGGTAATTTTTATTCTATTCTAATGTATCGTGAAGTAAAATCAATTAAACAAATTAAAATTAAAATAATGAGAGGATCGACTGTTTCTAAATGTGTAGACTATATATAAACTATAAATAAATAGGCCAACGAGATATTAAAATAAGTTTAAATCATTTAAGACTCATTATTAGGGCTCGGATTTTTAGGTGCTAAAAATTGGGAAAATATTTATTTTTTATGTATTAAAAATACCAGAAATATGTGACAAAAAAGTAAAAATATGTAATTCTAATTTAGTTTATTAATGTGATTATAAACAAAATGCAGTACCCATGAATGCAATTTATGCTATGTCTCACTGACTGCTGAAGCATTAAAATACACGAGATACATCTTCGGGTTATCCAGCACAAATAACCGACGATTATCACGACACACTTATTCTGAAGGCGCGAAACTGCGGCAATATGTTTCTTGCCCTTGAGGTGTTGTGTAACTTGAGATCGCTGTTCAGCCAAGATTGCTTTCCCACATGATTGGCAGAACAGAACGCCCCCATCAGAAGTAAAATTATCTTTAAATTCTGCAACAGACGATAACTTGTAGTTGTTTCCCCCGTTGAAGTAACACAGAACTAAAATGCAATAAACTGAAAGATCTACGCATACTGATTTTAAAATATGTAAATATTATGTCTTTTTATGCGCTAATAAGTGAAAAGCAGCAATTTATGTATTTATAGAAAAAATGCTTAAAATATGTATTTACATAAAAAATATCTATTTACCTAGAAATCCTAGCCCTACTCATTATACACCTATAAATATTCAGATATAGCATACATACACAGTACATCATACAACCTACAACTATGCGTAATGAATTATTCAAATTAAACTGATATTAAGCGACTTCGGTGGCGTAGTTGGTAGCATGCTGAGCTTCTATGCCCAAGATCGCGGGTTCAAACCCGGCCGAAGTCGTCGGATTTTTAAGAGCGTTAAAAATCCCTCAGTATGCTTTCCTTCGGAGGGGAAGTAAAGCCAGGCGACGACGCAATGTGACCACACGCCATCTTCTCTGCATGGCCGCATCGGACAGAACAGCGTCGTCCTCGGTGTTGGCTCGACGTTGGAACACTGCAACGGGGATGGACATGTATGCGTCGACGGTGCGGCGCCGTCTTTTGAGGGCTAGACTGGTAGCACGCATGCCACTGAGTCGGCTTCCATTGACTGGGAACCTCCGACGGCTCTGACTACAATAGACACGTGCACGCCGACACTGGCAGGCTGAGTGGCGAAATGTAGTGTTTTCGGAGGAGTCCCGCATCAACCTGTCGTACAGTGATGGCCGCATACGCGTTCGACGACGCCGCCGTGGAGAACACAATCAGGCAGACTGTATTGTTGAGCAGCATAGCGGACAAACACCAGGTGTAATGGTTTGGGGCGCAATTGCCTATAACAGGCGATCGTGCCTCGTACGTATTGCGGGCAATCTAAACAGTGTCCGCTACATCAGGGAAGTTTTACAGCCCGCCGCACTGTCCCTCTTGCAGGCCGTTCCACAGGCCATATTTCAGCAGGACAATGCCCGCCCGCATGTGACGAGGAATGTGCAAGCCTTCTTCGCAGAACGACGGATACCTCTGCTTCCCTGGCCTGCCCGTTCGCCTGACATGTCGCCCATTGAACATGTCTGGGATATGGTCGGTCGGCAACTTGTTCGTTCAGGTCCACCTACCACCGCTGTTGATGCTTTGTGGACGCGCCTACAAACCGCGTGGGACGGTATTCCCTAGCAGCGTATTCAAGCGCTGTATGATTCCATGCCACGATGTCGAGCGGCTCTTGAGTGCAGAACGTGGTGGCGCGATGCCGTACTGAAGATCGACTGTCAACGAGCATGTACAGGACTGTCCTTCTAATCAGTAATGTATTGTCATGTCCCTAATCTGTGGTATAAATTGCAATGTGCTCACATCTCTTGTTTTTGGTGTTTCACTTTCTACAAACAGTAGTGTAAAAGAGTAGACTAGAAAGTGCATAATCAACCTGTTTTGCGCAGCACGTGCGCTCGACTGAGGCGAAGTCTGACGATTATAGCCTCGCCTTCTATAATTCTCAAGCCGTGTCATTACGTTTGGCAACGCCGCCCATCTGTCATCTGGTAGGCCTAGCACAAGCACATGATAATTGCTAACACTGCGTAAACACACGGATTTTGACGCGGAATGTTTCCGAAAATACAGCAGAGTATAGCCTCCGCAAAACGTACACATGAATATCACAAATAATATCATGCTATGTACTGTCAATTGCCGATAAGGTAATAATAAATGCTGTATTGTACCTCAATGTCTGAAGTGTTCTTTTCTTGCTGATATGCTGACTGCCGTCATTCACGCGCTCAGAAAAAAAATATAAAACTATTCTAACGAACTTAGAGACTGCCTTAGATAATAAATCCTTCACTTTTTGCCCGCAGTTGCACTCATCAAGGCACATTAGGCCTCCAAGCTTAATTGAAATTCAGCAATTTGTCTAGGTTCATGCCGTGTCTTGTGTGGGGTTTCGCCTAGGACACCAAGTTGGCTCATCAGCGGGCTCTTGGTATCCCCACCCGGACTCCCACAAGAGTAGCGAACTGCGCGCTGCCTCTCTTTTTAAGAAGCGCACCTGCGCCTCTTAACTGCGAGAACTAAAAGTTCAAACATCCATAACCTCCCTATGAAGGCTCCCAAAAAGATGATATATTGGCTTTCACAGACAGTGGAGACATCATCACGGACCATCTCGCCATTGCCAACAGCATTGGCTCGCACTTCTCCGATGTATCCTGCTCCGGGAGTTACGATCCTACATTTCTGACTCTGAAGCGGGAGGCAGAGACTCACCCCTTGTCCTTTGCCACTGCTGCTTCGGAGTCCTATAATGTACCATTCTCTGAATGGGAACTGCGCAGTGCGCTTGCACTGTGCAGGGATACGGCTCCTGGACCGGATAACATACATAATCAAATGTTAAAACATCTGTGCGAATCCAGTATAAAAAAAACTGTTGATCCTCTTCAATCGTATATGGATTGAAGGGGAGTTTCCATCTCAATGGCGAGAGGGGATCGTGATACCGATTCCTAAGGCTGGAAAGGATCCCAAGTTTGTAAGCAGCTATAGGCCCATTTGTTTGACAAATGGCCTTTGTAAGCTGCTCGAAAAGATGGTGAACCGTCGACTGGTGTGGTTCTTGAAGGATAAAGGTCTCCTGTCTGAGTACCAATGTGGATTTCGCTCTCATAGGTCCACCACTGACCATCTGGTGCGACTTGAGAGCGCCATACAGGAGGCTTTTTTTCCCAAAAGCAGCACCTAGTCACGGTTTTCTTTGACCTCGAGAAAGCCTACGACACCACATGGCACTACGGGATCCTTTCCACCCTTCACAAGTGGGGACTTCGTGGTAACTTACCGACTTTAATTGCGAATTCCATGTCCGTCCGACTCTTCCGTGTAAGGGTCGGTAGGACATTATCGCAATACTATACCCAAGACAATGGAGTTCCTCAGGGTTCAGTGCTGAGTGTCACCTTGTTCGCGATTGCCATTAATGGCATTGTTGCCGCCGCCGGGTCCGCGGTAGTTCCATCGCTGTATGTAGACGATTTAGCTCTGCATTACAGCTCTGGAAGTATGGCGGTCGTGGAACGGCAATTGCAGCTAGCTATCAACCGGGTCGACAGGTGGGCTCACGACCGGGGTTTTCGTTTTTCAGCAGCGAAAACCTCCGTCGTCCATTTTTGTCGGCTACGGAGGCTACATTTACACCCTGAACTACATCTCAGGGATGCTGCGTTGCCGTTGGTTGACACTTATCGCTTCCTGGGGCTCCATTTTGACAGCAAGTTAACGTGGCAGCACCATATACGGCAATTGAAAATGACATGTCTCAGGAAACTGAACATGCTCAACTTTCTTAGTGGCACTACGTGGGGGGCTGACCGTGCGGTGCTGCTACGGTTCTACCAAGCCCTCGTCCTGTCCCGGCTAGACTATGGTTCTGCGGCATACGGTTCAGCAAGGCCGGCAACCTTGAAAATGCTGGACAGTATCCACCATAGTGGTGTTAGGCTGGCTACCGGTGCCTTCCGGACCAGCCCGATACCCAGCCTACTCGCCGAATCGGGTGTTCCACCTTTAAATTATAGACGCCAACATATGCTTTTAGCATACGCTGCCAATGTGCGTCAAATGCCGCAACACCCGACCTATCAAGCTCTCTTCGGTACCCAAAACCACCATGGATACGCCAACCGGCCTCGTGCCACTCGGCCAGTTGGCATTAGACTTGATAGCTCATGTACTGAAATAGGAGTGGCTGTAGGTCCCTGTATGATCCGGACATCTAGCGAGGTGCCTCCGTGGCGGGTCCCGCGTCCGGAAATTCGGTTAGATCTTCACCAAGGTCCTAAGGTGAACACGGATGCATCCGTTTACCGGAGGCAGTTCCACAGCATAGTTCACCAATTTTCGGACGCTGGCATTCTGTACACGGATGGTTCGAAGGTGGACGAGAAGGTGGGTTGTGCTTACGTTATTGATGGTGCAAATACCAAGATCTCTTTGCCTGAGACCTGTAGTGTGTTTACTGCGGAGCTCGTTGCCATCTATGAAGCTCTGCAGTTTGCACTACAGGATGCACGAATACACTTTCTCGTGTGTACCGACTCTTTGAGTTCGTGCAGTCAATTGCTACATGTTTCCCGAAAAAACCCCTAGTGCAGCGAATCCACGACCTACTAGCCGGGCTGTGCCACGCTGACACTCGAATCACCTTTCTGTGGCTTCCAAGCCACATGGGAATTGCGGGAAATGAGTTAGCAGATCAAGCTGCAAAAGAGGCGGTATCACTACCACCTCGACCAATGGAGGTACTGAACCCGATGGGGTTATGCTGACTGGAATCGAACATGGTTCTCAGAGACTGTGATCTCAGTATAAAGGTTCCACCAGGAAGCGAACCAGAGATCTGTACAGGGAGTTTCTTGGTAAAAAACCCCTCGAAAGAAATGTATATTTAATCACGGGTGTGATTTTGATGAAATGGCATTATTTATTAAAATAATGTAGGAAATAATGAGCAGATTATATCATTATAAGACGATTTGGTGTAAGCTATTGGAGGCTTGAAGCACAGAGGAGGGCAGAGCTGACATTTACTAATTGGCCCAGAATTGTGGGTTGGTCCCAGTGGAGCCACGTCCATCTCTGTCACCCCATTATGTCGTCTGGAGCAGGGGTGAGGCCTGAATAATGACATAGTTATTCCCCGACGGAGAATGGATTTGGAGTAGGGGCGGAGAAATGCCCAGAAAAATCATTGATTACTCGTGATTGGAGTAACGAATCGAGATGAGAGTTGCACACAGGTGAATATTTTGGCAAGAAGATAATTTTAGAGTCTTTTACCTGCGAAATTGGTGCATATTTAATGATGTGCGTAAGGACTGTAAAACGACCATTGTTCGCGGATGGATGTGAAGATGTTGCCGGGGGTTTCCCGTTAGGTAGCGTCCCACGCCATGGAGAAAGGAATTAATATTAATTAATTGGACGAGCGATTCCTTTGCACACAGATAGTTTTGGGACCTGTGAAGAGAGAGGAACACAATGATCATGGTTTGAAGACCTGAATCATGCTGTGAGAGGAGCCAAGATTACGCGGGAAGATGTTGCTCTACTTTCTGTGGAAATCCGATATAAGGGAGTAGACCCCAGGAGGAGCTCTCAGCTATGCTCAGTTGTAAGCCAGTCGAGACGCAGTCAAGCTCAGTCTACATGCCGCCAAGCGCAGTTACAGCCAGTTATTGTCTTACTCAATTATCAATTGTAGCACAATGGCAATAAGTTGCAATCAGTATGCAGCAAATATGCAGCAGTACGAGACAGCGTGTAAGCCGCATACAGAAGTCCTCAAATAAGTTACGTGCAGTCTTCGAGTGAAACTTCAGTCAGCTACAGCCAGGTTGAAGCAAGTTCGTCAAGGCAAAACGCATGACGATTCTATCCATCAAGACGCCGAACAAAGACTGGTATGTGTAAAAGAAACAGTAAACATGCTTGTATGAATAATAGCCGTGATACAGGCATAATCAGCAGCACGAACTATGACGTAGTCAGTTATGAAGCACCGTATAGACTAACGGTAGAACTATTGTATATAATTATTTGTGAACGTGTTGAACTTTATTAAGCGCAGTGTGTATTGTATTAACTAATCGTGTATGTGTAACTACGATAGAATGCGCGAAAGAAACTCTACTAAGTGTTTGGTATTGCCATGAGCGTACCAGATGTTAACGCTCATGTTTGGGAGCCAGCGTATTTATGTAACGCAGGACGCTTACTGTAGGAGTAATGATCGTCATAAAAACTGTTGGAGAGTTCCGAGAGCAGATAACCAGACCTTCAATCAGGAGTTGGTAACGTAAGATGCCGTCGACACCTGCAATTTCGATCTCTGCTAGGGAATTTCAGCATTGAAGTGTGTATAAAGTGACGAGTGTTCAGTGTAATGCATATGTAAAAATATCATTTAAAGTAGTGTTTGATGAAGTGTTTCACATGTTTGGGGAGTGATAACTTCCTGAAAGGTATGCAACGTGTCGTGTTGGTGATAGAAATTATGTGTAATCAAATGTGTGTAAACAAGAGAAATATGTCGCGTTAAACCCATTATGGCGGGCGACATGGAAGAATATGATTGGTCGGAGCCACCTTAGATGCCTATAGAGATGTAAGTACCCCACAAATTATGGTTATGATTATGTAGAAGTTTGGACCGCTGCATGTCTGTGATTCCGTAAAGATATTGTGAATTCCTTATAGATGCCAGTAAAAATCAGTTAGGAGGCTGATCCTCCATGTTTAATCAGTATTGAGTTGATTTTGATAGAGTTGAGATGTTGATTTGCATCATTAAGTGGAGTAATTATTCCCACTATGAATTAAGAATGGCAATCAGTTATGTAAATGCAACGAACGCGATTGTTCGAGTTTAAAACGTCTAGCTATGTCGGAAATTTTAGTAATTTATGTGAGAATAATAATAAATAATGATTTTGGTCATTTATGTCAGTGAGAAATGATGATAATAATAATAATGGTTATTAAGAGTATGAATGAACACATCAGGAAACAAATAAATGTTGTAAGCGAGAATTATTAACGCTAAGTGCAAGACTTATCAATCTAAGCAGGAAGATGTTACAGTGAGATTACATTACAGTAACTATGGAAAGAAGTTTTATATCAGAATATTGCAGATATTCAGTAATGATACCAGTAATGAAAGAGCTTTTAGTGAATTGAATTTGCAGCTTAATTGAGAAGCTTATAGAGTAAATGTTAGATTTCTCTTAATATTATAGGTCGGAGTGTCGTAGCATGGAGCATTAGGGGCCGGATAGTCTATTCTACGTATGAATTCTCCTATGTCGTGGACATTGTTGGAGATATTATTAATTCCAGAGTTTTAGTGTTGGACCCTAACTCTGAAGAAAGGATTGAAATGTGTTCCGGACTGGAATCTTGACAGAGTCGAGGAAACTAGGACACCTCGCAGCTCTATGATTTCCCGAGAACTTATTGATGAGTTATTTACGCTCGTTGGCAGCGAAAACTCATGGCGACAGTGGTTTTGTGCGCCTATATTGTACTTGAGACATCGGTCAAAACCGCCAGGCTCATGCATTGCGAACCCCGAACCTTCATGTTGAATGGACCCATGTGAGGCCATTAATTAATCATTATCCTAGACGTAGGAATAATTACAAAAGCTCATTCAATACCTGTTGGCATAATAGTCAATTAAGATCCTTTGGGAACATGTGTGCCGGTCAGGACACAGTATTTGTCTTGTAAATCACCACTGCTTAGAGAGGGAGGCTTTCAAACTTTTAGAAAGGTCGAGATAATTGGTGAAACGACCCATTCCACTTTCTATTGTGTAGCGACTTCCTTAGCCGAGGGTCGGTGCTAGCCACCCGGACCGCTCAGGCAAGTTATAAAGGGAAGAGATTCTAGACCTTGTTGAAATGACATATAATGCAAGATTGTTATGTTGAGTATTATGGCCATGTGGTTTGTGAACACATGGATAATTATAGTTCATCCTGATGGTTCATTATTTTAGCTATCTGACGAATAGTTACATGATATATTTGTACTGTCACTGGAGCCAAGTCATGTAGTTGGTTACTAGATGCCAATCGCCATGAGCGCGAGGTAGTCTATCGTACAATCCGACATAAGCTATAACGTAACGTTTTATCTAGGAATCACAGACAGCATGCGGGGAAACCATATAATTGGAGGATGTGTAGGGGGTAGCTTACATAATTATGGAGTTGCACGTTGATTTTGGTGCAACGTCCAAATAGGTAAATGCATGCAAAGCATTTTTTTGGTGAGAAGAAAAATATTAAAACACGCACGGCACACATAATTGTTTAACATAAAGAGGTTTAAGGAATAATCCTTGTTGTAATATTAAAGAAGTCACATTGTATGACTGTTATGTTAATGTACAGTTTGTTTTGAAGTCGTAGGTGCATCAGCGCACTAGTATATCCTTGTGAAGTTCACAGAAGGGTAAAGCCTTATGGCTAGGTATGACTTTGTTGTGATTTTATATTTGTTTACTTGTGGATTGTGGAAGTAAAAATTTTGTTTGCTTTATTTTATGCTTTTTGGGTATTGTTTTGTGTGAAGCCATGATTTATTTTAATGAATTAAAGTTTTAGAATAGAGTTGTGCCTTATCATTGTAGAGTTGATACCTTTTTGCCTCAAATCCAAAATATGCACTGCTAAATTGGGGTTGCCGTACACGCCTGAGAGCTGATGCTAGCTGGAGGCAGATGCATATTATCCACCGAGATTACTCACATGGGTACAGTACCTGCTAGAGATATTCGCTCTCAGTTACGCCTACAAGTTCTGGCTTTTTGGGAGAGTCAGTGGCTAGCTGACCCACTGCCCAGTAAACTGAGAGCGATCAAGGGAACTACTCGCGTGTGGTGGAGCTCCTTCCGGGCCCGGAGAGAGTCCGTCATTTTGTGTAGGCTAAGGATAGGTCATACAAGATCCACCCACTCGTACCTAATGAGAAGGGAAGACCCCGCACTTTGTAACTGTGGAGCCGTATTCACCGTGGCCCACATTTTCACCGAGTGTTTGGATCTTGCTGACTTACGAAGAAACCTTGGTTTGCAGATGACACTCAAACTTATATTAGCCGATGACGCGGTGGCTGCTGATCTCGTTATCCGCTTTATAAGTGAGAGTGAGTTAGGGCCAGCAATCTAAATTTCCCAGTAAAAATTGACTCAACGACTTGTTCGTTTTTGAATGATAATGTTTTGCTTTTTCCGTAATTTTTGTTTATTTTTATGATTTTGATTTTTATTTAATTTCTTTTTGTTTTTGTTTTATTAATTTTCGGTCTTTTTAAATTTACATGTCCACCTCAAAATTTTAAATTCAATTCAAAATTTGTATTCTTTAATCTGTGTTAAGAGGGGCAGATGACCTCGTAGTTCTGCCCCTTAAAACAACAATAACTAACTAACAGACAGTGAATTAAAACTTGGCATGTTTCTTGGTATGTGCCATGTCTTGTGTGGGGTTTCACCTAGGACACCAAGCTGGCTCATCAGCGGGCTCTTGGTGTTCTCGCCCAGACCCCCCACAGGAGTAGCAAACTGCGCGCTACCTCTCTTTTTATGAAGCGCACCTGCGCCTCTTTACTGCGAGAACTAAAACCTTAAGCAGCCATAAACTCCCTATGAAGGCTTCCAAAAAGATGGTATATTGGCTTTCACGGCCAGAGAATTAAAACTCAGCAATTTTCTAGGTTTGTGCCGTGTCTTGTGTGGGGTTTCACCTAGGATACCAAGCCGGCTCATCAGCAGGCTCCTGGTGTCCCCGTCCGGACCCCCACAAGAGTAGCGAACTGCGCGCTACCTTCCCGTTATCATTATCCTGTCGACTTCGTCGTTACGCTGGGGTCTGGCGTTACGTTACGGTGATGGGAAGAAATGTACCCAGATGTACTGAGGGGTGTGACGTCATAGTACTGCTTGGTGCATGTGTTCCCCGACAATTTCTACTTCGTTAGTATGAGACAAAAATCCCCGAGTCTTGGATGTCACGGGTAATCTCGAGAACCACTGGATGGATTTTGATGCGGTTTTCCCCGTTCTGTAAAGGATATCTCGAAGAGAGATTCTGTGGAAAATAATGTATGTATGATCAAAGGAAGCCAAGCAGTAACGATTTCAGTGAAAAAGTCGAAAACAAACTTGGTGTTCGTGCGCTTCTTAACCTTACGCTGGGCAAACCGTTAAAAATATCAATATACTATGAGCGTAAGAATTGGTCAGCATGAAAAGTTCTACAAAAAAGTCCGCGAGAGCATATCTCTATCTTCAATACATCGCCCATTATAAGTGTAGACTAGATGGAAGGGGCACGTCCCCGCGCGCTCTGGTGAGCGTGACGGCATCCCGCGCGCTTGACCTTGGTTTGAACTTGCCGTTCGCGAGTAATTTGAAACAAGATAAGCAAGATAAGTATTATGCAGATAATTTTCTAACATGTCAAGGGTCTTTGGCTTCGAGCTTAGCGAGAAGCCTCCAGCCTTTCTAGCATTTTTCAGCATTTGTAGCATTTAAAATGATACAAAGTCTAGTCTTTCAGACTGACTGTCACTTTTTATGAAGCGCACCTGCGCCTCTTTACTGGGAGAACCAAAAGCTCAAGCAGCCTGTGGGGGTCCCGCTGATGAGCCAGCTTGGTGTCGTAGTTAAAACCCCACACAAGACATGGCACAAACCTGGAAAAATTGCTGAGTCTTAATTCACCGGCAGTGGAAGCCAATATACCATCTTAATGTCGACAGTCAAACAATAATGCTCCACTGGTCAGTTAATTTAAAAATGGGTAGCTTTCTAATGTAGGCCTAATCTCCCTAAAAGCACTTGCCAACCGAGTACAGTTGATAATGTACTGGAACATAGAGGCCACGTAGTACCAAATCTAAATTACCAGGTACTGAAAGTCCACCTCGCTGTAAGTGATCAAAACGTAGTATTACAGTGAAACCCTCTAAAAGACCACCCCTCTTAAAGACCGATTTTTCTTGGAACCGATTTAAAACCTCATAAGGCAATGTATTTGTTACCTCTATTTAAGGACCACCCCTCTCCCCGACCAAAGACCAGGCATTTTCTCAGTCTGACCTCTTTCAAAAGACCACTTCTCATCTGCCTTCCCATTGGAGATGGTGATGAGGATGATGATGT
This sequence comes from Meconema thalassinum, assembly GCA_946902985.2. NCBI lineage: Eukaryota > Metazoa > Arthropoda > Insecta > Orthoptera > Tettigoniidae > Meconema > Meconema thalassinum. Next base: position 58,379,659 of record OX336398.1, on the reverse strand, counting down.
AAACAATGGTACAATGTCATTAGAAAAAGTGTTATGCAACGTATACAAATGCAAAAAAACGGCTCTCCTAGAAGAGTGTTCGAACCCAGAACAAATAAATGGACTTTCGAACTCACGCAGAGATATTCTAGAAAGTGAAATTGTTAAAAACAACTAGTTCCGTGATGAACTATAAAACTTATTTTCTTATATCCTACTGATGTTAATTGCCTCTATCAACATACACAATTTCAGTTTGATTGCTGTAATAGATTCGTAGATATTGAGACCCGACTAAATATTTCGGATGGTCACCATATTGGATTTTATATATGTAGGTCCTAGAGTTATGTACTGTTACATTAAGATTATTGTGTACGTGTAGCATTCAAACTTCAATCGCATGATTAGGACACAAGAAGTAACAACGAGATTTTAAAATTTCGCACAGCTGCCATCTTGTGGTTATGGAAACAAGTGAAAAAAATAGATGCCAGTGGATTAACATTCGTATAAGGATTTACTGCACCAAGTTTCACTGCGCTCGGATGGTTAAATTGCGCGAAACGTCCATGTGAATATTTATACTTCGCGTCGCCGCCATGTTGGATTTGTGATGTTCATAGACCCTATGAACGTAAAAATATTCAGTTTGATTGCTATAATAGATTCGTAGATATTCAGAGCCGTCTAAATATTTCGGATGGTCGCCATGTTGGATTGTTAAATGTATAGGCCATAGAGTCATGTACCATTAAAGGAAAATTATTGCGTAGGTTCATTATTCAAACTTTCACTTCGATCGCATGATTACGACACAAGAAATAAAAAAATAATTTTAAAATTCGCACAACCGCCATCTTGAGGTTATGTAAACAATTGAAATAAATTAGATACCAGTGCATTACAATGTGTATAAATATTTCCTGTACCAAGTTTCATTGCGTTTGGAACATTAAATTGCGAGAAAGGTCTATTTAAATTTTCAAATTCGCTTGGCCACCATGTTCGTTTTGTAGTTAACCGGTTTTTGAAAATCGTATAGATGATCTTCCAGTAGTGCCTTTTATCTCCGTACAAAATTTCAGGCTGATACCGCTGATAGTTTCAGAGATATAGAATGACGGTGAAATATTTCGCACAGCCGCCATCTTGTGGCTATGTAAACAATCGAACGAAGTTAGATGTCGGTGCATTACAATGTGTATAAACCTATACTGTACCACGTTTTATTGTGTTTGGTTGGTTAAAACGCGAGAAACGTCTATTTAAATATCGCAACTTCGCTTGGCCGCCATGTTGGTTTTGTAGTTACCAGTTTTTCAAGAGTCAAATAGGTGAAATTCTAGTAGTTCCCTTTATCACCGTAAAAAAATCCAGGCTGATATATGTACTAGTTTCGGAGATATTGATGCTGGTGTAATATTTCGCACAGCTGCCATGTTGGATTGGTGAGACGTAACAAAATTTGAAGGGCACGGTCGGGGTCGCCCGGAATAGTGCTATAAACTTACCGAGTTTCATTGAAATCGCTCCAGCCGTTTTGAATTTATTAGGGGGGGGGGGGAAACACACACACACATCACACACACACACACGCACACACACACGGACAAAAGGTGATCTCAAAAGCCTATTTTTTCAAAATTGAAAATACGCTAAAAAGTGCTAATCTGAAACAGAGATCAATTCGTGACTTTTTTAAATGACCAATACAGATAAATTGTAATCAAGTATTTGTTTCAACTGTCTTTTTTTTTTAGCGTATGGCTTTTAGTGCCGGGAGTGTCCGAGGACATGTTCGGCTCGCCAGTTTTGTAGCTGCTTCGAGACGGACACCCAATGGGTGAGCTACAAGTACCGTTGGGGAGGAAAGTTGGGATGTAAGGACGAGGAGTTGGAAGGTAGCGGCTGTGGCCTATAGTTAGGGACCAACCCCGGCATTTGCCTGGAAGGAAGATGGGAAACCACAGAAGACCATCTTCAAGGTTGCCGGCGGGGGGATGCGAACCTCCTCGCCTCCCGGATGTGAGCGACTGCCATCAGTCATGCCGTAACCACCACGGCTAACTCACCCGGTTGTACTTTACTAATATTGCAGTATAAAATTATTTTAATGCATACCCCTATTAAGAGACCACCCCTCTAAAAGACCAGTTTTCCATGGAACCGTCACTGGTCTCTTAATAGAGGTTTCACTGTATAACCAGTTATCTCAATAGTGCTGCCAGGGCCGTATTTCTAAATAGGCTAAGTAGGCTGCTGCCTAGAGCGGCAAAGTTTCAGGGGCGGCAGTTTGGCAATTTATTCAAAGGCTAAAATGAAGTATTTCAGACGTTAATGATATTTTCCGTACGAATTTAAGAATACATGTTACTTAACAATATATTTTAGTCCTTCTACCTTCTACGTTTTTTCCTGCCTTAGAAGAGTTAAGATCTATCTGCGAACTAGTATTTCTGAAAGACGGTTAAACTCACTTCCATTACTTTGTATTGAGGCAAATACAACAAAAACACTTTCAAATGAGGACATTATTAACGAGTTTGCCATTAAGAAATCTCGTAAGAAAGCTATGTCAATTTGAACATCAAAATTACGTGGGGTGAGTTGTTTTAGAATAGTTTATATATTTCTCAACAAATAAACCAGTAATTAACTACATTTTGTGTAATTTCATTTCTCCGTGTAGGATAACTTAATTTAAATTGAACACAGTTCATAAATTACGCAAAAGATATTCATTAGTAGGGCTCGGATCGATATGCTCGATAAAATCTCCAGATATGCTCGAAAACCATGTGTTTTATGCTCGATAGATATGCTCGAAACCCCCATTATATACGGTTAAATATGCAGAATATGCTCAAAAAACACCGTTAAAACTATAGAAAGGAAAGTGAAACGTAAAAACCAATAACATACCTTTATATACGAGCTTTATTTTCTAATTGAATGTATGATACGCTGCAATATACTCGCATTCAAGTTTTACAAGTATATATAAGAGAAGTTACCGACAGTAGTGGCTACGCGGGCTAAAGCGCAGCGTTAGGTCATGGGACCAAGCTCTCTGCTGACTCGGTAGACGCGTGGGTTCGAGCCCCACCGTCGGCCGTCCTTGAAATGGTTTTCCGTGGTTTCCCATTTTCAACACCAGGCAAATGCTGGGACGGTACCTTCTGATAGGCCACGGCCGTTTCCTTCCACATCCTTGCCCAGTTTCATTCATCTTCATCCATTCCATCTCTCATCCCGACGCGCAGGTCGCCCACGGGCGTCGAATAGATAGATCTGCACTCGGCCTCCTCAGAGCCCACACGACAAAAAAAAAAAAAGAGAAGTTTTCTTATAAAAGTTACAGTTTACAAGTTCATTAACAAAATGTTCAGAATTAGGCGAGTCAATGAAGTCTGGTCTGTACAACAAGAATTTTTTCTATGTTTTCAGTTTTGAATGATTTTCTTAAATCAATCAGTAAAAGTTTCAATGACGAGAACGACCTCACTAAAAGTTAAAAGCCTGCGGTTCTACAGTATTATTCGCACCAGATAGGCTTTTCAATTATTATTTCTGTTTTCGAACCTTAAGAATGGTCAGGGCCCGAATTCTTCGAAGAAGAACAAACTATTTAGACGAAATATGCTTTTATGTGCTTCTATTCTGAAAACCGCGGTTTTATGCATTTATATGCTCGATAAATTTCAATTCTGTTGGGCCCAGAGAGGTGAAAATACCACCGAAAGGCTTCTTTCAATGTGTACTATTCAGGAAAAAAATATGCAAATATGTTCGAATCCGAGCCCTAGTTATTAGCATTAAAATATAAAAATATGTGTATAATAGTGATCACTGATATCGAAGAACAAATTAATTAATTAATTAAGTTCGAAACTCATTTCATTTTTTAACGAATCTTAAAATTAGTAAGTAAAAAAAACTTATTTCATTGTGTATTATGTAAACCCTTAAAATTGTAGTTTTATCTAAACTAAATGAACTTTATGTTTAAAGAAGATGAAAACGCCAATGAACTCTATCCTTTTGTTGTATAAAACAAATGTATTAAGTAAATATGAACTATTGAGGAGGCAGCAAATGGACTTAAAAGCCTATAGGCGGCATATTCTTAAATCCGGCCCTGAGTGTTGCCATAATTTGACTTACAGCCAGGCACACAACACTTCCTAGGCATCTGAAACAGTGGCGACTGGTGGTCACCGTTCTTGGTATACCGCACCATTTACCCCTTACATCCCCCCCCCCCCCCTCCTTTTTTTCCATGCCTCAACCTCTTGTCAAAGTTGATTTTTTTTTATTTTGGATTGGAGAACATTTACATAACTTCTAAGAAACACACTTTATAGCTATAATTTTGGATAGGTTATCCAAATAAATTGAGGTCACTAGCCAATTGTTTTGGCCGGGGATATAAGGTCGGATTCCTTTCCTAACGCCACGTGATCTTCCATGTGAAATATTTAGCGTGCTGTCACCGGAATTCGAACCTCGACCGTCCGGGTAAAACCAGTGCGTCATCCTCCCTCTGCAAGGACTATGTCCTTATACATTTAAAAAATCTTCGTTTATCGCCTGAACACGGCCTACATGAAAATGCTTCTAGGTAAATGGCCTTCGAATCCCCTCGCCCTTCTAGTTCATTTTGACAACGTACAGAGTACATTTCATCTTTACGCTGCCTTCTCTCTCTCCCCGTTCTTGACCAGGTCTTAAATTTTACGAAAACAAATAAACATTGATCCATTTCCGAAGGATCTCAATTATACATTGTCTCATCATTAGACATGTCCAAACATGAGAAGCGCATTCATTCATAACCAATGTAATAATGCAATTAAAGAAGAGCCAGTATCTCAAAGTGAAAATATCTTCTGGAAAGCGAACATTCAGCCTCAATCAATAAAATAATACCGGGTGAGTTAGCCGTGGTCGTTCAAACATCCGGGAGGCGAGGAGGTTCGAATCCCCCCGCCGGCAACCTTGAAGATGGTCTTCTGTGGTTTCCCATCTTCATTCCAAGCAAATGCCGGGGTTGGTCCCTAACTATAGGCCACAGCCGCTACCTTCCAACTCCTCGTCCTTACATTCCAACTTTCTCAACGGTACATGTAGCTCACCCATTGGGTGTCCGTCTCGAAGAAGCTACAAAACTGGCGAGCCGAACATGTCCTCGGACACTCCTGGCACTAAAAGCCATACGCTAAAAAAATATATATAGTGTAAACTACCTTGACATATTGTTTCCCAACCTTGGTCTGCCAGGAAGAATTTTACTTGAAAGTAAGTTCCATTCACTTAGATTTCTAAAGGTCCACCTCGTGGCGTAGTGGCTAGTATTCTGGGGCTGTTACTGCGGAGGTCCGTGTTCGATTCTCTGCTCTACCAAGAAATGTAATTCTAGTCTGAAGGTTGGGATTCACTCAACCCCCAAGAGGCAGAAATGAGGACAGGTGGTTCGATTCCAACCCCCAAACATCCTAGAAATGGTCTTTCGTGGTTTCTTACTTTCACTCGTACATATCTTAAGGCCACAGCCGCCTCCTACCAAAATCCTGGCAACGGTACAGCCATCATAATGACATATCTCATCAGTTTCCCCACGCACCAAGCCAGGGGTGGATTTAAGGAGTGAACGATTCATCTTGTTGTTATACATTAAAAACATGACGAAAACAGTGGCTTTAGACAAATTCTTTCACACTCAATTACTCTGTATCAAAATGCACATTTTACGATAACCTACTATTTTGAGTGTTCGGCTGTAGAGGATAACAGAAGCAGAGGCGATGGTTAGTTTCAGTGTTGAACGATTTCAAAGTCAGAGATGTAGAAGCAGAGGGAGCCGGATTGCTAACTGCTAATAGGGGATCATAGAGGCGACTTGTTTGCAAACAGAGGCTTGCAGACTGGACTGGACGCTGAAAGGTAAAACCGTCTCAAATGAAAATGTATGTATATTTGGAAGAATACTACACATTTTTGACAGTTCTCTAAAAATGGCTTTAAACCACGCGTTGGCTATGACAGTAAATAGTAGAACTACCAAAACTAAAATAATTTGGAATACAATAAATATTTGACTTAAAATGGCTAATATCACGCAAATTTTTCCCAACTCACAAAACGGACTCTGCGAGGGATCATTCCTCTACCGTCGCAAGGATGGTGTCTCGGAGCTGGATACACTTCGTCAACAGATACAACTGGGGATGATGACAGGTGACCGCTAACTTGGGTCAAATTAAGGAAGGACCAGGGAAGGGATTTTGGAGAGCAGTCGGTCGGTCGTGGACCTGTTGAAAGGAACCGTCACGGCACTTGCCTGGTGGTGAAAATAGGAAACCAAGACAACCATTTTCCGGACGGCCGAAGTGGGATTCAAACCCACACTCTCCCGATGCCAGCGAGATACGAGCTAGCGCGTTACTGCTCTTGGCCACCGTGATCGGTAACATTTATTTTTACTCCAAATATATAAAAAAAATATATAAAAAAAATGTCCTATTACTCACTAATTAGGGCCTAGTTTTAGCAAAATTATCCTATCCCGGACCTCCCCCACCCCTCTCCAAGCTAAGGGTATTCCATACTCTCTAGACTCCCTGGTGTGTGTTCGCCTACCCCCATGATCTTGCCTTAAATCCACCCCTGAACCAAGTACATGGGGCTACATGACCACGATGCTTCAAAGCCCCTAATTGAATCAACAACTGCAAAGCAACAAATATTCCAAGTGTAAAATTCTACCTGATTTCGGCAGAAACCAATGCCTTCATTTCCTTGCACAGAGAAATAGATCGCTTTAATTTCAACTTACTGAGGAAATCCAATGGAATAAAATCCTTTCAACAACGCTTCTATCCACTTCCAGTGTTTCACTTAATCTAAACATGTTAATATTTCAGTGGGAAGTAATTCACGCCAAGAGGACCTCACAACATAACTGAAGTGTATGAGGCGCTGCGCTGGTATGCCTTCCCTTGTGAGCAGAGTGAAAGTACTGGGTGAAATCAGCCAATCAGCAATACGCTCACCGCTAGTCTTTAGCGCGATGAGACCCCATACGGAACGTGGCTGGGCTACTCTTTCCCTCTCCCGCCCCGCGGGCCAGTGTCGAGCCCTTTCAACGACCGGGCTAGACTTGCGGTATACCAAAGTACAGTCACTCAAAGCTAAAAGTGTGTACCCCAGAAGAAAATTAGCGAGTTAAGCGGGATTCGATCGCCAGCTTCCTTGACAACAATCGGCGGAACATGAATGATGACAAGCTCGATTTTCCTGACTGCACTGCTACATACAATTCGAGAAAATGTCGAGATAAACATTTTATATTTTTATCACTGGTGGTATACCGCCGGTATATGCGATGCATGGGAGAATTCGCCACTGATCTGAAATACTTATTAGTGAAGAATAATGTTGGTTAAATTCATTACGAGGCATTGGTTACACATACAACTTAACAAGGGAAATACTCATTTCTACATCTTGTAGCAGGTCTGATTAACCACCAGGAATTTCAAGGGTGTTGAAATAGTAAGTACGAACTGCTTTTGCATGCTGTCTTATCAAAATAAACGATATTTATGAACAAAACTTACCATGTGAGCTTACGTGTTTATATACCTAAGAGCCTAGGTCCTGTGTTGCCAATTCTACCAACAGCACGGCTTGAGACGGCGATGATTAAAGCCAATGTAGTTATGAAGGGTATACATATTCATAAAACAGTTATTATTATTATTATTATTATTATTATTATTATTATTATTATACCTGGTGAGTTAGCCGTGGTCGTTACGGCATGACTAATAGCAGTCGCTCACATCCGGGAGGCGAGGAGGTTCGAATCCCCCCGCCGGCAACCTTGAAGATGGTCTTCTGTGGTTTCCCATCTTCCTTCCAGGCAAATGCCGGGGTTGGTCCCTAACTATAGGCCACTACCGCTACCTTCCAACTCCTCGCTCTTCCCTTCCAACTTTCCTCCCCAACGGTACTTGTAGCTCACCCATTGGGTGTCCGTCTCGAAGAAGCTACAAAAACTGGCGAGCCGAACATGTCCTCGGACACTCCCGGCACTAAAGGTCATACGCTAAAAATATATATATATATATATATATTATTTATTTAGCGTACCTTATGGCTTTTAGTGCTGGGAGTGTCCGAGGACATGTTCGGCTCGCCAAAGGCTGTAGCTACTTCAAGCGGACACCCATGGGGTGAGCTAGAAGTAGCTCCAACTTTCGCTACCCGATGTCACTGACACCTAGTGGTGAACGTTGGAACTTTCAACGAAATCTAACCTAGAAATTTAGCTTCACAAAAGTTTAGTTACCGTAGTGGAAGGATCTTTTACATGCCATAAATCTATGACATGGGACCTCCAGCTTTACTTCCCCTCCGAAAGAAGGCATACTGAAGGATTTTAACGCTCTTAAATAATCCGACGACTTTAGCCGGGTTTGAACCCGCGATCTTGGGCATAGCAGTTCAGCATGCTACCAACTACGCCACAGTGGTAAGTGTACAGAATAGTTATGAACGAACGCCACTCTTTAATGTGATTTAATATTATCAATTGCGTTTTTTATGATGAACTACATATTTCCTTACGTTGTTGAATGACTGTAATGAGCCTCTTCCTTGACTCCTATGCCTGTGAAAGTCGTTTTTCAATATCGATTGTAGTTTCAGTTGTGGCTGAAGGTTTAGGTGGGCCAGTCTGTAGTGTCAAAGAATATGGGTTGTTGTTTGAGTCTTCAGTCTTTTGACTGGTTTGATGCAGCTCTCCATGCCTTCCTGTCCTGAGCTAATCGTTTCATCTCTACATAGCTACCACACCCCACATCCGAGGCAATCTGTTTAACATATTCTAACCTTGGTCTACCCCTACAGTTCTTGTCCTCAACCCTTCCTTCCATAACTAAGCTTGCTATTCCTGGGTGTCTTAGTATGTGTCCTACTAACCTATCTCTTCTCCTCATTAGCAGTCACCAGAAACATCTCTCCTCTCCCACTCGTCTTAATACCTATTCGTTTGTAACCCTATCTACCCATCTGATTTTCATCATTCTCCTGTAACACCACATTTCAAATTCTTCAATACTCCTCTTTTCTGCTGCACCAATAGTCCAAGTTTCACTTCCATAGAGCGCCACGCTCCAGACAAAGGCTTTCAAAAACGACTTCCTAATGCCTAAATCTATATTCGATGTCAACAGATTCCTTTTCTGTAGAAATGCTTTCCTTGCCTGAGCCTACCTACTTTTTATATCCTCTTTGCTTCGTCCATCACTGGTTATTTTCCTTCCTAAGTAACAGAAGTCTCCTACTTCCTTCAGCTTTTCACCTGCCAATTTGATGTCCATAGAGGTTTCTGATTTATTTCGGCTGCATTCCAGTATTTTTGTTTTACATTTATTAATTTTCATCATGCATTCTTTCCGTAAGACGGAGTCCATACCATTCAAAAACTCATTCAAATCCTCAGGCGGTCGGCCAAGATGACGATGTCATCAGCAAATCTCAGAGTTGAAATTATGGGTAGTGTGCTTCTAACTTACAGCAGGGTCTAAGGCTTCTATAATGTTGGATGAGTCATTGTCTTGCGTATGGAAGGAAGAGGAAATGACGAAACATCCGTCAGATTATAAGTACAGATTACTATAAAGGTTAGTTGTACCCATTTCTCTTGCCGGCCAGCGGGTGGGTTTGTTTCTGTGCGAGAACATTACGAGAATTGTTGGAACTGGAACGCTATGAAAGAGAGACACACTACTTGTTTGCTGAAACATCTTGACCGGGTAAGCTGCGGTGGAAGTCGTTCCTCATAATGAGAGCTCACTTCAATGCTAGGCAGAGGAATGCAACCACCGAGTACCTGGCGCTTGGAAGTCTGGCTGAAGATCAGCGATATCCGCCTTTCCAAAAACATTCCGCTATAACTCATCAACTGTGCCTACTCGTCCTATTGAAAACCGATATTTTCTGCCTAGTAGTAAGCACAGACGCGGATCTAGAGTTTGGCTTTGGGGGGGCGGTCACAGAATCGAAATTGTTAAGAAAAATGGTATCACTAACAACGCAATCACAAAATAACCAAACGTACAAAACCAGACCAATTTTTTTGCAAGCTACATGGATAGAAATTTGATACGTTTAGCGCACCAAAAATATTCGTACAAATTGCAACGGCGTGTTTTGCGACTTTTACATCGAGCTTCGAGAAAAGTATCAAGGTACGTTACAGTTTCGGCAAGTCGAGTTGGTACCGACAAAGGGAGAAAGTCACAGCTTAAATTGCCAACCAAGCTTGCAGTTTGGACGTCGGCAAAATTTTTTGGTGCGAAAAAAGCACCACATTCCTATCCGTGCATTGCTGCACATTCATCGTGACATCACTATAAACATCGATTCGGTAATCATAAGGTTTGCTAAACAAAATAGACGAGTTGATTTTGTTATATAAATAATCTTTTTTATATAACTGGTATGAAGTTGTAAATATGTACAGTTGTAACAGAACATAATAATTGCAATAAAGATATTTTCAGTATTGAATAAAATGAAAAAAACTGTTTTTCAGGTAAAATTCGTTAAATTTTATTTGTCTGGTTATTGTGTTTTCGTTCTTTGAGTTTGCAAAAGAAAAAATGTCTCCGTTTGGGGGGGGGGTCATGACCCCCGTGCCCCCCCCCCCCCCTTGAATCCGCGCCTGAGTAAGCAGGTTGCCATGAAAACAAAAGGAATGCGGAGTATAGACGCAACGGGCGGATATGTTCTGCCAAGTAGTAAGTACTGTAGGTTGCCATGACAACGGAAGGAAGGCCGAGTGTAGGGAGACCCTTCCCCTCGTTCTCCATTACACCCCACACTTGAAAACAAGTGAGCTCCCTACGAGGCGTAATAAGAATTTAATATTTTTATGAAACTGCCCTACTTCAGAAATTTACAGATTACTTTTGACAGTCACTTTCATTATCAGCAGCCGTTATGTACAACCGGTTTCATCTGTCCTCCGGAGCTCGGTGGTTCTAATCCCGACACTGACAATGACCATCCTGAGTAGAAAATTGTAAAGTAGGAGTAAAGATTCAAGGAGAAATAATTTCAACACTGAGATTTGTTGATGACATCATCATCTTGGCCGACACACCAGAGGATTTGAATGAGTTTTTAAATGGTATGGACTCCATCTTGAGGAAAGAATTCATGATGAAAATCTATTAATATACCGTTAAAAAAATATTGGAATACAGCCGAAAGAAATCATAAACCCCTATTGGCGTCAAATTGACAGGTGAAAAGCTAAAGGAAGTAGGAGACTTTTGTTACTTAGGAAGCAAAATAACCAGTAATGAACGAACCAAAGTAGGTTAGCTCAGTCAAGGAAAGCATTTCTACAGAAAAGAAAAAAAAGAAATCTGTTGACATCGAATATAGATTTAGTCGGGTGAGTTAGCCGTGGTCGTTACGGCATGACTGCTGGCAGTCGCTCACATCCGGGAGGCGAGGAGGTTCGAATCCCCCCGCCGGCAACCTTGAAGATGGTCTTCTGTGGTTTCCCATCTTCCTTCCAGGCAAATGCCGGGGTTCGTCCCTAACTATAGGCCACAGCCGCTACCTTCCAACTCCTCGACCTCCATTCCAACTTTTCTCCCCAACGGTACTTGTAGCTCACCCATTGGGTGTCCGTCTCGAAGTAGCTACTAAACTGGCGAGCCGAACATGTCCTCGGACACTCCCGGCACTAAAAGCCATACGCTAAAGTAAAAATAAAAAATAGCGTGGCGCTACATGGAAGTGAAACTTGGACTGTTGGCGCAGCAGAAAAGAGGAGAATTGAAATGTGGTGTTACACGACAATGGTGAAGATCATATGGGTAGATAGAGTAACAAATGAAGGGTTATTGAGACGAGTGGGAGAGGAGAGATGTTTTTGGCGACTGCTAATGAAGAGAAGAGATAGGTTGGTAGGACACATTCCAAGACGCCCAGGAATAGCAAACTTAGATATGGAAGGAAGGGTTGAGGATAAGAACAGTAGGGGTAGACCAAAGTTCGAATGTGTTAAACAGATTGCCTCGGATGTAGGGTGTGGTAGCTAGGTAGAGATGAAACGATTAATTCAGGACAGGGAGGCATGGAGCGCTGCTTCAAACCAGTCAAAAGACTGAAGACTCATACAACAACAGCGAACTAAAAGGAGAATTCCGGGTGTTAACAAATAAATTTAAGTTTAGTAAGAAAGAAATTACACATTAACAACATTTGAACGGAAAAAACTACACCATCACAGATGAACCAAGGGCAGCCAGTTCAGATAGAATGAAGAAATTTTGGGTGCAGAAGAAACTGAAGCTGGACCTCAAAAACCCGTTGTTAGACTTAATTGTATTCGTATTGATTAAAGTGCTCCAATGAGGAAGTAAAATATGGAAACGTTTAGTAAGAAAGAAATTAATATTTGAAACCCTCGTCGTATATCCACGCTCTCCCCCGCTGAGATAATTAACCCTATCATTATCCAACATTACTGGTGATCAAAGACAGATGCCACGACAGTGTTTTATTCTCACACAATACCGCTGTGATGAGTCATAGACATCGTGTTATCTCCGCTTACGCAAAGGATGGAATAGTATTGACTTCCCGACTGGGGCTCCGTGCGGGAGAAAAAAAAGTACTGCACCGGTGTAGCTCAGCGTATTAACGCATCAGGGCATGAGAGTACTGTAGGTAATCTGTGCCATGAGACCGACTCGAGGTAGCTTCGAACTCCATCGTCGAGTGTCCTTGAAATGTTTACAGACTCACCCGCCTCCTTCCAAATTGTTACCCAATTTCACCCTTCTTCACTCGTTACAACCCTACAACTGTGTTGGTTGGTTCCTCAGTTTAGGGGCTGCGACAACGCGGTCATGTAGCCCCATGTACTTTGGTTGTGTGTAAAATCTGTCTGATAACCGGTGTTAATTGTGATAGCTGTATTGGTGTATGTTATCTGTTTTTAATTCAAGTAAGGATTACAGACATTCGATTTTCAAGTAATTCTAACTTTTGCTAACAAACATCACCGTCAACGACCAACTAGTTCTGAACTTTGTTACTAGATGCCGCGCAGTCGGCTCCTGGCGACGAACGTTGGGACCTAAGAGCGTTAGTTAAATATAACCTATAATTTAGCTTCACACAAGTGTAATTAGTGGAAGGTTCTTTTACATGCCAACAATCTATTACATGGGCCCGCCGGCTTAACTTCCCCTCCGAAGGGAGGCATACTGAGGGATCTTTAACGCTTTTAAAACATCCGACGACTTCGGCCGGGTTTGAACCCGCGACCTTGGGCATAGAAGCTCAGCTTTCTACCAGCTACGCCACCGAAATTACGAACTTGGAAGAACATTCGGCCGTAAAAACAATTCGTCAAATACCGGTACTAACTTATTTCATATCATAGCCCACGCTCGTTGTAGAGGTAGGAATACAGTAAGATCCGAGGTTTGAATCCCTTGGCTAAAAGCGGCCATCCTAAGTATGGTTTTCCCTACTGCTCGGTAGATTTCATAAAATGGCTACCTATTTCAATGGGCACCATGTTGAGACTTCAGGGAAACTTCGACATTTCACATCCCCCAAATAGATTCTACACAAACCCAAAGTACACGGGGCTACATGACCGTGTTGTCGCAGTCCCTAAACTGAGGAACCAATCACCAACCAATCTAATAAGTAAGCCAATGCCGTATAGGCTACTTGCATTACCCGTCGCGGCTTCGCCAGCGAATATTCTAGTTGTAAAGAGTACACTTAGCAAAATCCCAATCATGAATGCTATGACTGATTTATCCTTGGTATGAATAATCAGACTATCAATTCAGCTACTGGTGAAGTGGTTAGGGGTTTGTCATTCCTTCATAGGTATATCAGAGCGAAGTTAGTTTTCTGGGAATATCACAGACACTGTTAATTTAAGGGCATTTAAATGTGATTTTCGGAGACCCTTTATAGTCGGTTGAAAAAGACCTTTCTTACCACACTCACACGTGAAAGTTGCGTGAACAAATTCTAGAGTACCCCTTTACCCCCTTAAGCGCATTATACTGTATGTATTGATGAATTTTACAGCTTAATTTGGTTCAGTGATAACCTTCTAACCGTCTGGAAACTTTCACAGTAATGTAATAATTGGAATTGCATTGCGTCTTACAGAAATAAATGGACCTGTGAGATTGTTACCATGGTTACCGTGTTACATTCTTTCATTGTAAATATACATGTTTTAATTATGAGGCATTTAAAGAGTAAGTGAGTGCGTTTCGCTTACGCATTGGGTTATGCTGAACCTGTAGGTACCCCATATGTGTAGGTTCGTGTTAATGGGACCTTATTTTCGGTACAAAACTGGAATATGACCTTAGCAGAATAATATAGGGAGGGATAGCCTAAATAGATAAATGTATCCAGGGACTTTTGCAGGGTATTAAGTATTTTTACGTAAATTTTAGTTAGTACCGGTAAGGCTGTAAGAATGGAAGTTTGGGTATTTAGTAAATAAGATCAGTCCACTATTGTAAAATCTAGTCTGTCTCACTACATGCCACCCCAAGTGAATTATTCTGGCGACGCCACTGTCTGGAGAATGCGGAGCTGATGCGGAGCTTTTCTTGTCTTGCGCTCCAGGTGGCATTCTTTTCCAGTCAGCGCTCCCCTCGTCGCCATGCCAATCCAGTGTTTCTTTTTGTGGAATACAACAACCAGCCAGCCAGCAAGGGAGCAAATGGAGGCCTAGGCTGGGGAAGCCAAGTTCTAGGTCCCAACCCTCTCTTCTCATCTCGTGACCCCGCAAAATTAAATTCAAAACTTACCCTTCATTAATAATAATAATTGACTCATCAAGTTGTAATTACGGAAGCAGATGTTGATGTTCGCAGACAATATTAATGATAATTGTAAAATGTATTAAAAGAGAGGCATTGTCGTTGCTTTGACCAGATCTTCCATTCTGGCCGGGTTTTCCCTTCTATCAGTGACAATCCCGACAAATCTTTGAACGTTTAAAACTCAGCAATTCTTCTAGGTTTGTGCCGTGTCTTGTGTGGGGTTTCGCCAAGGACACCAAGAGCACGCTGATGAGCCAGTTTGGTGTCCTAGGCGAAACCCCACACAAGACACGGCACAAACCTAGAAAAAATGGTGAGTTTTAATTCACTGGCCGTGAAAGCTAATATAGTCTACCATCTCCATGAACGTTTGTCTGTTGTTTTTTTCTTCTGAATTTCCACGGAATTTTGCGTTATTTACGTGTTTTATCATGAACTAACAACCCCCCCCCCCCCCCGGTATCTTTAACGGTTTACCCAACGTAAGCTTAAAAGGCG
Organism: Meconema thalassinum; assembly: GCA_946902985.2. Taxonomy (NCBI): domain Eukaryota; kingdom Metazoa; phylum Arthropoda; class Insecta; order Orthoptera; family Tettigoniidae; genus Meconema; species Meconema thalassinum. The sequence continues at coordinate 58,364,279 of OX336398.1, read as the reverse complement.
CATGGACGGCAGGTCACAGATGCAAATCAGAAAAGCCGAGGTGAGCAGCGAAACTCCAAACACATAATAATCTTCTCTGAAGTCTTAACTCGACACGACACGACAGTTGGATGCTGTGGCGATAGGCTCACAACTCGCTCCGAGGCTAGTAATTTAAATCTCCACTGAATGGAGATTGTTGGAAAGAATGAAAACGTAAAATCACTTATAGTGGGCGATGTATTAAAGACAGAGATATGATGTAGCAAACATTTTTGTAGAACTTTGCATTCTGAACAATTCATATTTTTAACGGTTTACCCAGCATAAGGTTAAAAGGCGCACGGACGGCAGGTTTCTCTTCGACTGGATTCACTGAAATCGTTACTGCTCGGCTTCCTTTGGTAATAAATGAACGTTTTTTTTTTATAGAAACCTTCCTCGAAAACTCCTTTACAGAATAGTGAAAACCGCATGAAAATCCATCCAGTGGTTACATCCAAGAATCGGGGACTTAATTTTATACCATGTAGAGATGCGCGCAAAACTGAAATGTTTGTCTGTCTTTTTTGTTTTAGTTCGTCTGTACGTGTGTTTGTTTGTATGTTTATAACTTGAGAATGGTTCAGCCTATTCTTTGCAAAAGAAACCCTGTCATGATGGATAGAAACGCAAGTTAGTTCAGGAATCAGGGAGTCCATCTCGCTTGGCTGTCACTCTGGAGGTCCGGGTTTGAATCCCGGGTGTGCCAAGAAATTTAATGCTGGTCTGAGGGTTGGAACGGGGTACTCTCAGCCTCGTGAGGCAAAATTGAGAAGATATGGATTCCATTTCCACCTCAGCCATCCTGGAAGTGGCTTTCCGTGGTTCCCCACTTACACTCCAGGAAATAGCCGCGATATTCCCTAACTCAAAGCCACCACCGCCTTCTTTCCAATCCTCACGTTAATTAAAAATACGCACAGTAATACAGTCATCACAATATCACAGGTTATCGGACAAATTACACACACCCAAGTGCATGGGGTGATACATGACCACGATGTCGCAAAGCCCCTATATCAAACAACATGAATGGGGGGAGGAATTTTCATGAATACATGACTTGTGTTGTTACCCTTTATTTTCATTGTACGAGCCTGGGTTTTTGAATGGTAAAGGAGAGATTTCATGATGAAAATGAATAAATATAAAACAAAAATATTGGAATGCAGCCGAAATAAATCAGAAACCTCTATGGACATCAAATTGGCAGGTGGAAATCTAAAGGAAGTAGGAGACTTCTGTTACTTAGGAAGCAAAATAACCAGTGATGGACGAAGCAAAGAGGGTATAAAAAGTAGGTTGGCTCAGGCAAGGAAAGCATTTCTACAAAAAAAAAAAGGAATCTGTTGACATCGAATATAGATTTAGGTATTAGGAAGTCATTTTTGAAGGACTTTGTCTGGAGCGTCGCACTCTATGGAAGTGAAACTTGGACTGTTGGTGCAGCAGAAAAGAGGAGAATTGAAGCATTTGAAATGTGGTGTTACATGAGAATGATGAAGATCAGATGGGTAGATAGGGTTACAAACGAAGAGGTGTTAAGACGAATGGGATGGGAGAGGATAGATGTTTCTGGCGACTGCTAATGAATAGAAGAGATAGTTTGGTAGGACATATACTAAGACACCCAGGAATAGCAAGCTTAGTTATGGAAGAAAGGGTCGAGGACAAGAACTGTAGGGGTAGACGAAGGTTAGAATATGTTAAACATGTTATTTATTTATCGTATGGCTTCTAGCGGACACCCATAGGGTGAGCTACAAGTTCCGTTCAATTTCAAGTAGTTCCAACTTTCGCTACCAGATGTCAATGATGTACCTAGTGGTGAACGTTGAAACTTTGATAGAGCGTTCCAACGAAATCTAACCTAGAAATTTAGCTTCACACAAGTTTAGTCGGTGGAAGGATCTTTTACATGCCATAAATCTATGACATGGGACCGCCGGCTTTACTTCCCCTCCGAAGGAAGGAATACTGAGGGATTTTAACACTCTTAATAAATCCGATGACTTCGGCCTGGTTTGAACCCGCTATCTTGGGCACAGCAGTTCAGCATGCTACCAACTACGCCACCGAAGCAGCTTTATGTTAAAAAGATGGTCTCGGATGTAGGGTGTGGTAGCTATGTAGAGATGAAACGATTAGCTCAGGACAGGGAGGCATGGAAGGCTGCATCAAACCAGTCAAAAGATTGAAGATTCTAACAACAACAACAACAAGTAGCTTGGGAATGTTGCAGATAACTTTTAAGGCCGGACTTCACGACACGAAGCGCATGAGTGATGAAAAAAGGAAGATTGTAGTTTTACGTGACCGTGAATCTTGTGATTATGAGCCACGGGACCTCCTTTTTACGTGGAATCCGAACCACAGGACATGGCATTTCACTTCGAAAATCTCACATGCATTGACCGGGAATCGAACCCAGACCGCCTTGGTGAGAGGCATACAGCTAGACCGCTGAGCCACCACGCCTCATCATGAGTGATGACTAGGGCTAGGATTTTTAGGTGCTAAAAATCTGGAAAATATTTATTTTTTATGTATTAAAATACCTGAAATATGTTACAAAAAGGTAAAAATATGTAATTACAATTTAATTTATTATTGACAATATAAACAATATGCACCACTCACGAATGCAATTTATGCTATGTCTCACTGACTGCTGAAGAATTACAATACACAACGAGATACAACTTCAGGTTGTCCATCACAAATGACTCGAGACGGGAATTTGCCTATTTGCCTATTTTATTCCTGTGTTTAGAAACGTAGGCTTTCGAGATATAAATCCGTTTTATGTTCTTTTAGGCTAGATTTCGTTGGTTTTATTGTGCCTATAAATGCCTATTTCAAGGGTCTGTGCCTATTTGTAGTATAATTGCCTATTTGATGCCTTTTGACTGTATTTTAAAGTGCATTCTATTGCAGCTGGTTTGCTCGACAGAATTATATTCTCGTTTCTCAATATGTGTTTACCTCACGAACAAGAATGGGAATTCTCGAAAGTCACCAGAAATAGCGCCTGGGATCTCGATATTAAGCCTCCAAACTTAACAACCCTTCGTTTTGTATTTCGCTTTTCTTTATATTGAAAATTTACCCGTTAGTATGTGTGTGAATTAATATCATAAACGTTATGCTGATTGAATAACAAAAGAACTAACTTAGTGCCATGTTTTTGCGTTTTTTCAATATTAAGCCTCCCAAGTTAAACACCCTTCGTTTCAGGTATCGTCCCCTTCAAAAGCCGCGTTAGGTTGGCGCTGCAACCTAACCGTGAATTAATATACAGTATATCCTGTACGCGTCTGAGTGTTGAATGGGCAGGCAGTTAAAAGCAGCCAGGAGGGATGCGATCCAGCTGGCAGTTAAAATGCCGCGGCGATCACAGTGGGTTGGTGCTGTAACCTATCTTGTGTTAAATGGACAGGCAGTTTAAAGCAGCTTGGATGGATGCGATCTAACTGGCAGTGGGTGTAGCATGGCCTCTTACCGAGATAGATGGAAACTTGGTGGTCCCGTCTTGAGCTACTGTTGCCATGCAGCCAGGAGGGATGCGATCCAGCTGGCAGTGAAAATGCCGCTGCGATCACAGTGCGTTGGTGCTGTAACCTATCTTGTGTTGAATGGACAGGCAGTTTAAAGCAGCCAGGAGGGATGCGATCCAGCTGGGAGTGAAAATGCAGCCGCGATCAGTGCGTTGGTGCTGTAACCTATCTTGTGTTGAATAGAAAGGCAGATTAAAGCAGCCAGGAGGGATGCGGTCCAGCTGGGAGTGAAAATGCAGCGGCGATCAGTGCGTTGGTGCTGTAACCTATCTTGTGTTGAATGGACAGACAGTTTAAAGCAGCTTGGAGGGATGCGATCTAGCTGGCAGTGGGTGTAGCACTATCTTGTGTTGAATAGAAAGGCAGATTAAAGCAGCCAGGAGGGATGCGGTCCAGCTGGGAGTGAAAATGCAGCGGCGATCAGTGCGTTGGTGCTGTAACCTATCTTGTGTTGAATGGACAGACAGTTTAAAGCAGCTTGGAGGGATGCGATCTTGCTGGCAGTGGGTGTAGCATGGCCTCTTACCAAGATATATGGAAACTTGGTGGTCCCGTCTCGAGCTACTGTTGCTATGGAGATGGCCGGCCTTGCTATTACTTCATCAGTTTATTGTCTGCTATTATTAGCCTTTGCTTGAGTGCAAAAAGGCCGAAATCAGAAGAATGAGAAAGACTATCGAAAATTCATGTAGCCAGCCGTTCCTTCTAGGTCCTAAACTATGTGTATGCAAAATTTGGTTGAGATTGGTGGAACGGTGTAGATTTGTATACGGAACAAATCCACCCACCCACTCACCCACATACATACATACATACATACATACATACATACATACATACATACATACATACATACATACATACAGACAGACTTTCACATTTATATATAAGATAAGTATGTTATTAAATTATAAGTTGCTTATTGTTAATTCTTTTTATAGTAATTAAATGTGTTATTAAATTACAAGACTTTTTTCATGCCTATTGTGTTGCCTATTTTACACGTTAGTGCCTATTTACATGCCTATTTTGGCTATTTTAAGAGCCTATATGCCTGCCTATTTTAACTGTTTTTAGTGCCTATAATTCTCGTCTCTACAAATGACCGACGATTATCGCGGAACACTTATTCTGAAGGCGCGAAACTGCGGCAATATGTTCCTTGCTCTCGAGGTGTTGTGCAACTTAAGATCACTGTTCAGCCTTGATTAGTTTACCACATGGTTGGCACAACAGAACACCCCCATCAGAAGTAAAATTCTGCAACAGATGATAACTTGTAGTTGTTTTTACTTTAGGCATCGTAGAACTGTCTTACACTTCACAGTGCCAGAAATGAACGGCATGTGAGTGACACTGGTTCCAGGTAGCTGGGGAAGGGGGAGGTCTAGCACGTGGTGCAATATGGCTATGGACAAGGAAATCACCGGCTTCCACAGTGAGTGGCACGGGGCGTCAAGTTAAGAATAACACAGTTGCAAGCTGACATGCGCTCTGCATGATGATTAGATATCACACAGGTTCTTCCCTTTTGAAGTAACACAGAACAAAAGAGCAATAAATTAAAAGATCTAGCATGAAAAAAATATGAAAAAAATTGTCTTTTTACGTGCTAATAAGTGAAAAGCAGGAATTTATGTATTTATAGAAAAAATGCTTAAAATATGTATTTACCTAAAAATCCGAGCCCTAGTGATGACTGAAACTGGGCATGGAGTTGGAAAGAAGCGACTGTGACCTTGGAGAAGGTAAGTAAGCTTGCATGAGCAACAGGAGTCAGGACACGATATTTCACTTCGAAAATCTCACATCGTACCCAGTCCGCCTTGATGAGAGGCAAGCACCATCACGCCCTTCCTCCGAATCTGGAGATAGGTTTGCGCATTATAATGATGATGATAGCTGTTGTTTTAAGGGTCCTAACATCTAGGTTATCGTCCCCTAATGGTTTGGGTGATAGTGAAAATGAAAGGTGATCAAATGAAACCTACAACTAATACTAACTACTCTCTTACAAACTAGAAGAGGATATGGGAAACAAAAAGTAGAACAATGTAAATAAAAGACAGGAGGAAAGGAAATGCCCTCAACCCTCAAAGAATGAGAATTGAGGGACTTGGAAGGAAGGAGAGCCAAAAAAGGCAGGGAGGAAAGAGGAGAGGGCCCGCCCCAAAGGCAATGGAAAAAGGAGAAAAACCGGACCCAGCTTAGGAATCCCTCGGGGTTGCCAACGCCCGAACTCACCAGCCGTGAGCCCTTGAGGGCGTAGCACAATCCAGGGTGCACCAGAAGTGGTGGGGCTACACACACCCTACCTCCTTGAGGGCCTTGAGCAGAAGGCAGGAGATACAATGAAAAGAAAACAAGAGGTTTGATCCCTCGAAGAATGACGGATCAGGAAAGATGAGACAATTAAGACGGGAAAGTGAAATACTCCCTAGGCCTCGAATGCCCTATTACCGTCGGGGTCGGAAAAGAACAAGAGTTGACCAAGGGAGGTCGAGAAGATAGATAACTGAAAGGAGCCCGGCATAAGTAAGTGGAAGCAATACCGGACTCAGCCGGGGTCCCGTGGACGCCAACCCACGTCCCACAAGTTGTGAGCCCCTGGGGGGTTGCGCATTATAAGACGCATATCTAAGTGTGTGTGTGTGGTCTTTTTTAAGGTTTTGGAGAAATGCGGGCCTGTGTAATTGATATTACTGTAATTTTAGCATTATCATTCCATACTGAATCGTGTAACCGTGGGCATCAGCACCGTGTATTTGAGCTAATAGCAATTGGGGTTGGATTTGGGGAAGAGACATAAAATGTATGTCTACCCCTTATAATTCCCGTTTTCCAACGGAGTCGGGGATGAGATGCGATGGAAGTCTTTGTGGCGGATGGTTTTTACGGCTGGATGCCCTTCTTGACGCCAACCTCATGAGAGGAGTTAATGAGAGATGAAATAGATAGATAGATTTTTATTAATTCCATTTGATCAAATACATGCATTCAATACATTTTTGATATAGGACACGTCAGAATTTACATGCATAAAATAAAAGAACTAACAGGTATATATTACTAAGATTAAAACTATTTATAACTTATTATAATAGCAAATCTTAATAGATACAATCTTATTGCACAACTATTTACACCTCACTCTATTATCATAATATGAAAACTTAATTCTATAAATACAACAACATACAGCTAGGTATTAAAATTAAATTAAAAAAGTAAAATATAGTTATAGATTCCATCACTCCTATACGCTAAAATATTCAACTACTGAGTAAAAACAATGGCACTGCAGATAAGCTTTCAACATTCTATCAAAGGTTTTTATTTTTGGGGCCAGTTTTATATACTGGGGTAGTTTATTGTATAATTTAACTCCAGTGTGAAAAGTTCCTTTTTGATATATGCTTGTGTGTGTGTGTGAAATATGAATGTTTTGATTTTGTCTTGTGTTATGCCTATGAACATCATTGTTTGTTTTAAGAAAAACATCTTTATTCATTAAATTCTTTTTAAAAAACATAATACTTTCAAAGATATATATGCAGGGCAGTGGGAGAATGTTTAAATCTTTAAACAGAGGTCTACATGATTCTCTAGAGTGTACATTTGCCATAATTCTAATCGCTCTCTTTTGTATCCTAAACGTGCTTAGTACATCTGGCGACATACCCCAAAATATGATCCCATATCTTAAGTATGAATGGAAATAAGCAAAATAAGTATTTCTTAATGTGTGCATGCTAGTGCAGGTTTTCAAAATACGTACCGCAAAGCACATCGAGTTCAGTTTAGTATTCAGATATTGTATATGTTTATTCCATTTCAAGTCTTGTTGTATCCATAGTCCTAAAAACTTTGTTTCTGATTTATTTTCTATTTGATGACCATTTAATGTTATATTGGGCATCGCAGGATTCCTATTCTGTATAGTGTGGAAATTTAGACATACTGTCTTTTTATAGTTTATTATGAGGCGATTATCTTGTGACCATTTGGTTAACTCTCCTGTAACGGAGTCAGCAGACTGCTGTATGACCTGTTTAGTTTCACCTTTTATTACGAGTATTGTATCGTCCGCAAACAAAATTTCCTTATGTGAATGAACGTTCTGTGTTATATCATTGATATATAGAAGAAAGAGTAGTGGGCCCAAAACCGATCCCTGGGGTGAATGATGGTGAATGAAACTAGGCAAGGACGTGGAAGGAAGCGGCCGTGGCCTGTCAGAAGGTACCGTCCCAGCATTTGCCTGGAGTTGAAAATGGGGGAAACCACGGAAAACCATTTCAAGGACAGCCGACGGTGGGGCTCGAACCTACGCGTCTACCGAGTCAGCAGAGACCTTGTGGCCTCATGACCTAACGCTGCGCTTTAGCCAGCATAGCCACTACTGTCGGTAAATCAATAATTGAAAGTTATGCAATAAAGAAAAGAAAGAGAAACAAAAAAAAGTAAATATGTAGGCTGCGTTTGGCAAACAAATTCACAAAAAATAAAGAATAAATTTACATTAACATACATAAAATGAATAACAATTATATTTACTGTTTTAATAACCTAAAACACACAACGAAGAATATACAAGAATAAACAAATTCGAGAAGGAAGCATGCCGGTAGGCCTACTTCCTGAACAGGCGCGGATTCAAGGGAGGGGTCACAGGGGGTCATGACCCCCCCCCCCCCAACGGAGACCACATTTTTTTGCAAACTCAAAAGACGAAAACACAATAACCAGACAAATAAAACTTAACGAATTTTTACTCAAAAACAGTTTTTTTTTTCATGTTATTCATTACTGAAAATACCTTCATTGGAATTATTATGTTCTGTTACAACTGTACATATTTTCAAATTCATACTTGATATATAAAAACGATTATTTATATAACAAAATCAACTCGTCTATTTTGTTTAGCAAACCTTGTGATTACCGAATCGATGTTTATAGTGATGTCACGATGAATGTGCAGCAATCCACGGATAGGAGTTTGGGGCTTTTTTGCACCAAAAAAATTTGCCGACCTCCAAACTGCAAGCTTGGTTGGCAATTTAAGCTGTGACTTTCTCCCTTTGTCGGTACCAACTCGACTTGCCGAAACTGTAACGTACCTTGATACTTTTCTCGAAGCTCGATGTAAAAGTCGCAAAACACACCGTTGCAATTTGTACGAATATTTTTGGTGCCCTGAACGAATCAAATTTCTATCCATGTAGCTTGCAAAAAAAAAAAAAATGGACTGGTTTTTACGTTTGGTTATTTTGTGATTGCGTTTTTAGTGATACCATTTTTCTTAACAATTTCGATTCTCTGACCCCCTCCAAAGCCAAACTCTAGATCCGCGCCTGTTCCTGAAACAATATGTTGAAGAATAAAGAGAATGAACTCATAAACAGTGAATAATTTATCCTACCACCTTAGTATATTCTAGAATACCTTACTAAGCCATATTTGTAAAGGTCAGTCCCCCCTTAAGCTACCAGCTCACTGGGACATTCTGTGCCCAATAAATAAATAAATGCCTCTCAGGAGGCCACACGACAAAAAGAAATAAATATTGATTTGATTGTTTCTTTTAAACTTAACGTTCCGTATATTTCTTAGATTGATTTTTTTTTTCTGTCCAACATTTAAGAAATTAGTTCAACCCTTTTGTTATTAGGCCTATCAGTTATTTTTTTGCATGATATTTTGTTCAGTCGACTTAAAGATTGTATTCGTAGAAATCACATGTGTGGTGAATTGTGACATCAGCAAGCGAGCAAGTCAGATTACGTGGAATTTCCTATTATGGATCCGATGACATATCAAGACTAGCCGGCGCTTTCGCCAGTCTGGAATGGAAGCCAAGGCCGTATAAGGACTGAAAGTAGTGTGTTAAGAGACTCCAGGAATTTTTTTTCTTTTCTCAATTCTGGCTCATTTACACATTATACCTAACTACAGCGACCCACAACTGACACCTACTTTTCAACCTTCAAAACGCCGACATAATAAAGATAAAAACAGAGCCGACAAACTTACTCATCCAAGATCCCACATTAATATCTCGGAATATGCTTGCTCTAAAATATATTATTTTCATGTTAATATTACTAGAATTAGGATAAATCAGCTTCATTAAAACACAATAAGTAACCGTCATAATTAATTTTAAGTTACATTTCTTTTGCCAGACGAATGCGGTAAAAAATTGCGGTTCTCCCCACTCCAATAATGACGTCATTCATCTCTACTTCCCGTTATGGGCCGTATGTTCCATATAAAATAGAATATATTAAAGGAAATGCATTTTAAAAATTACATTTATGATTTTATGACAGTCGAACCAATAAACTTGCCATACTTGTCGACATATATGGCTAAAAGAAAGTGGGTGTCACGCCCATGACGACATCACAAGAGCTGGTGGATCGACCAATCGGGAGGCGCCATTCAAACATGAACAGAACTTATAAAAGGCTCGACCGTTCAAATTTTCTCCACTTGTCCGTTTTGGTGAAGCGACCTTATAGCTTAACCGAGCGACAGCCAGACTGCTCTTTTGTATATTATCATCTTCTTTACCTAATTTCATCCTCATCACTACAAAAATGGTAAGTTTTATAGTACTAGTTGTCATCCCAAATGTATGGGATTGCTTGAGTTTTCGCATTTATTCTGTTTCAAACTTCATCGCGATCTGATGTATGAATAACTGTTTTTTTCCGGTACCGTATGTTTGACCTCATGTGATTTTGCTAAACTTTGCAATTCGGTAATATTTATAAAGGTAATTATGTAGTCTTTGAGAGTCTCGTTTTGGGAGTTTCCTAGGTTTTTTTTACGTCATTCGTGGGTTTGCCACGTGCACATTGAGGTAGGTCACCGCCCTCAACCCTAAAGCTACTATATAGTAGAGTTTTCTAGAAACAAGATACAAATTGGGGACCTCCGAAACAAAAAACGATGAGTCAAGCGAAGAAATCATTGCAGAATTTTGGTGAACTACTAGATAACCTGCTCTTGATGTTTGTAGAATCATATTCATTTTTCACTCAATATTCTTATGCGGGCATGGATTTAATCATTTTTTTTGTTCGTCTTCCTCGAATATTACAAGGAAAGTTTCCTTCGTGGGCAGGCATAATTGAAGCAACGTCCCTCTGGATAGCACTATATAGTTATTCCGGTTGGAATGTCAAAATGCCGGTTGTCATTCGCCGTTACCGGCATTTGGACTTGAACGCTATTTCACTCGGACAAATAATTTTGTACCTTTTGAAGATTTGATTTCCATTTTCGTGAGGATTGCCATATAAGGTAACTGATTTCGTGCCGAGTAGGGTATGGGTGGGGCTTGAGTCCAAAAGTAGGACACTTCATTAATGACACGGCAGCTCCTACAGGTGGAAGGCATTATTCTCAAAGCCGGCTGACATAATTCGCCGTATCAATGTACTGTAATTTCAATTTTTTCCTGCCGAATAGACTTAAAGTTTCTAAATTGTCATATAATAGTAGCCGGCAGTCTTAAACTTTCGCGATTCGTGACGGGAAGTATGTCATGGTGAGGAATTCATCATGACTCATACGGTTCCATTGGTATGAAGGCCAAGCGGTACCAGTTGCTATGACGTCGACGCATACGTTATGATGCGTGACTGTATAATGACCACTATCCGATGTCCGGCAGGTTGGGCGTTACCCATCTGAACCCTTCGACCATATCGATTGCGAGATAAAGAAACAAAACTAGTTACGTTAATGTGATAGTTTTTTTTCTATTGTACTACCCGGATGTGCTACTGGAATTACACAGGAGGAATTAACGCCCTAATACTCGAAAGTTGAATGCTCGGTAATTTTTAGAGGAAATTCCCAGTAAATCAAGCTTCAAAATTGGTGTGCCATTTGCGTTACTGTCGTTGGATAGTCCAAAGCATGGTTGAATCCTCAAAGCACCTCAACAATAGGTGGGCAAGAAAATAAAAAAGATAGCACCATGAGGTGTTTACTTGAGACTGCCAATGGATACAGTCTGAAGCCTCACATTCCCAACATTCTACCGCTAGACTTCTCCCAAGTAATTGTCAGCTTCAAAAAGATGGTAGGCTATATTGGCTTTCACGGCCAGCAAATTAAAACTTGGCAATTCTTCTAGGTTTCTGCCGTGTCTTGTGTGGGGTTTCATCTAGGACACCAAGCTGGCTCTTGGCGTCCCCGCCCGGACCCCCACAGGAGTAGTGAACTGCGCGCTACCTCCCTTTATATGCAGTTCAACTGCACCATTTTACTGCGAGAATTAAAAGTTCAAGCAGCCTTAACCTCCCTATGAAGGCTTCCAAAAAAGATGGTATATTGGCTTTCACAGCCAGTGACTTAAAACTCTGAAATTCTTCTAAGTTTCTGCCGTGTCTTGTGTGGGGTTTCGCCTTCCTTTCTCTCGACAAGAGATGACTTTGACAGTTCCTTCTGGTTTAAAGGCACTGTAGACCTTGCCAATGACATAATTGTCACATTTTGCATCGACAATTTTAAAACGCTCTCCTGACATTTATTCTTTAAGGCAGGATATAAAACATTTATCACAACCAAATTTTGCTTCATGTATTATCTGCAAATTAATTTGATCAAGACCTTGGTTCAACTGAACATTAAGACATTAACAGAAAATGATACAAATAGTCAGTCAGGATAATACTTGCTGCACATCCGTCAACATGCAGGTGGAAATAGTCCTGTCCGACCCAACATAATTACACTGAAAGCACCACTCGTGAACTTCATAGCACAAAATTTGTAGAAAAAACCTCATGTACAAAATAATACGTTTAAACGACGGAATATGCTTGACGAATGTCTTCAATAATTTCTTGGAAATTGTCAGCAGTCCTGATGCCACAGGGTCTGTGAAATTCACGAAGCAATCCATTTCTACACTAAAACTAAGGTTATAGTGTATGCTACACATGCCGGTTCAGAAACTACCAACAGTATCGCGTACAATACAACTTGGTTACGCTATGCGTACTGTTAAAGCGACGGACTTGCAATAAATTTGCTGTCAGTTCTGCAAAAGTTTCTTCGCAAGAAGGTATTCTATTATTTAATCTCCAATGTGCAGTGAACCCTATTTTACCATAAGGTAGGTTATGTTAGGGTTGTAGTTAATACAAAATATAAAATTTATGTTAAAATCCAATACATGAAGAGCAAAATAAGACATAAACAGAAATGAAAAGTTAAAAGTATGACGATATGTAACTTACAATCCTTAATACTAGAGTAAGTTGCTATAATTTAAAATACCAGATCATTATATCTACAATATAAGTGTTAAACATCTAATAAGCAGACAATATCAAGTTATTTGTTTAAATACATAACAATCATCTAAAAATTGAAAATGGCAGTTTTTTTTTAAATAAAATGACATTTAGTGGTTTTTCGAAATAGCAGCTGCAAGATAACTGATGCATCTTAAATTCAAAACGTGCTCTTTCAAAAGCAGGACAGTTGAACAGAATGTGTTCTACAGTTTGAATGTCTTCAGTGCAGAAGCACATTGAGCCATTTTGTGTTGGAATTTTGAAGCACTCAAAGTAAGCATTGAATTTACCATGTCCTGATAGCACTTGAGTTAAATGAAAGTTGCACACTATATATTTACATCCCAGCCTACTACAGTATATACATTTGGAAAAAACGAGTCTTTGGTTACTAAGCCATTTTTGCTTGCTAACCACAATTCATTCAAACGAGAGCATTTCATCCTTTGTGGTTCTTTTGAGAAAGGAAATGGGGCATTTAGGCCTAGTAGGCTATAACTCTCTCAATAAATTAGAAGGTATAGGTATGAGGAAATAATTAAAATGCATGCTACTTGAAACTTGTCAGTTTGTAGCAAAGTATATAAGGGAATCAACTGGGCAGATTCCGGGTTTAAAACCCAGCACAGACTTGATGTACAGATATTGTCTCTTGGATTGGTGTTTATTGTATAATATTGTTTGTGTTCCAGCGTGAGTGCATCTCCATACACGTTGGCCAAGCTGGGTGCCAGATCGGCAATGCCTGCTGGGAACTATACTGCCTGGAGCATGGTATCCAGCCCGACGGCCAGATGCCATCTGACAAGACTCTGGGGGGAGGAGACGACAGCTTTAACACTTTCTTCAGCGAGACTGGTGCTGGCAAACACGTTCCCCGAGCTGTGTTTGTTGATCTGGAACCCACTGTAGTCGGTGAGTCTTCTTCTTCTTCTAGGGGCCGATAACATAGATGTTAGGCCTCTTAAGACAACCATTATCGTCTGCTTCGCTAATGGGTCACTTAGGACCACGCGGAATCATTTTGCAAACTTTCCTCCTTGCCCAATAGCTCATTTTCACTTACTGTTCCCACACCTAGTGGGACGTGGATTGGCGACCACGGGACTCCAGCTGAGTCTGGCATTGCTTCCACTTACTTGTGCCGGGCTCCTCTGTCTACTTTCCTGTCTACCTCTTGAGTAAACTCTTCTCTTCCGACCCAGACAGTATTGGGGTATTTTAACACAAAATGTGATAAATGTTCCGTCATAACTCGACAAATTGCCAGCTTCAGTCCCGGTGTGCCATTGGGCTCTTCAGTTGGTAAAAGTACTTTCACATTTTGTGTTAGAATATATAATGGCTTAATGGACAATACATATTTTTCTTTTGGGAAAATTATATATAAGTATCCGAGGCCTTAATTGGCCCTTGTCTCATCTTTCCTGATCATCCTCATTCTTCAAGGGGTCAGCCTTCCTTTTCTTTTCATGTTCTCTCCTGCCTTCTGCTCAAGGCCCTCTAGGAGGCAAGGTGTGGTTAGCCCCACTACTTCTGGTGCACCCTGGATAGTGCTACACCCTCAGGGGCTCACGGTTGGAGAGTTTGGGAGTTGGCGACCCCAAGGGATTCCCGAGCTGCCAGTTTTGTCCCCTTTTCCCTCTGACCTAGGGGCGGGCCCTCTCCTCTTTCCCTTTCCTATCTGCCTTTCATGGCTCTTCTTCCTTCAAAGTCCCTCAATCCTAATTCTTCAAGGGTTTAGGGGATTTCTTTTCTTCCTGTCCTTTATTTGTTTGCCATTTCTTCTTCTGGTATGTAAGTCTGTAGTTAGTATTAGTTTTCTTTCTCATCTCTATAAGATTTCACATTTTGATAATAAATCACCAAACAATAAGAAACAAAGCCTAATTCATCTTTCACCATCACCCAAACCATTAGGGGCCGATAACCTAGATGTTAGGCCCCCTTAAAACAATCGTCACTGATTGTTGTAATCGATTCCTCCGTCCGGATACGATCCCCTTGTGTGGACAATTTTCCTTATTATGTTTCTATCCTGAAGATTCGGTGATCCTAACTGAGGTCTTTACCACTTGTTTATAGCCTACCATTTTTATATCGTGCGTTTGATTTGTAGGAATTTGTGTATTTGGAAAGTCTGGTATGCTTCATTCTTTATCATCTTGCAGAGTTTCCAGTACTGGCCGGGTCTGTTTGGAACACAAGCCTCTCCTACATCTTCTGTCTTCCCACCATCTCTCAGCCTCCACCCTTATCCAGTCTTCTCCCCTCTTCAAGCTTTCTTCCACCCCCTTCAGCCACCTGTCTCTGTCTCTTTCCTTCCCACTTCGTCTCGTATATCCTCCTGGGTATCCTCTTCTCCATTCGTTTTACATGTCCATACCATTTAAGTCTAGATTTCTCTATATCATCCTGTAATGGTTCCTCCTTCATTAATTCTCTGGTCCTCTCATTTCTTATTCTGTCCATCTTTGTAGCTCCAATACTGCTTCTCAAGAACCTCATCTCACTGGCCTGTATTTTGCTCTTCTGCCTTCCTTTCATAACCCACGTCTCCGAGGCATACGTCAGGATAGGGACATAGTACGTCCGATATATGATCTTTTTGCTGTTCTGAGGGACATCCTTGCTCCATAACATGCTTCTCACACTCTCCGGAATGCTTCTGCCTGTCTCGCCCGCTCATTTATTTCTCTATTGTTTCTTCCATTATCTTGTATCAGGCTTTCCAGATACTTGAAACTCTCCACTTTCTTCAGCTGTTCCCCACCAATTGTTATTCCCATTGTGGTTCTTTCCTTCTTCCTTGTAGTGATCACCATCTCACTCTTATTTATGCTAAATTTCATCCCATATCCTTGTATTATTCCTTCCCACACGTCCAACTGTTCCTGTACCTCCTCCTCCTCCTTGTTTCATCAAATCATCTGCAAACACCATTGCTTTCCCCAATTACTTGTGCCACTCGGGTCATTATGTCATCCATCACCACAATGAAAAGTAACGGTGACAGTGCACTTCCTTGTTTCAGGCCGTTCTGTTCCAACCAGTCTGATCTCTCTCTTCCCACTTTCACACAGCTCACGCTTCCCTTGTACATCTCCTTTATCCTCCGTATAGTCCATTTCTCTACTCCTCTATCCTCCAGGGACTTCCATATTTGTTTCTGCATACAGTCGTATGCTTTCTCAATGTCTAGGAAGGCCATCAGTAAAGATACGAGAAAATAGAATTTTGAAATTGATTTTGTAGCACTTTCATTTTGGAAAAATAGCATTTTGGAGCATTTTGAATTTTAAAAATTTAAGAGTTTTGTAGCATTTAAAAGTTAGTCACCACGTACGATAAAAATGCAACAGGTTCAAAATTATTATACACGGAAACTAATTCAAACTTGCACAGGATTGGAAATACGGGTGTTTCTGATTAACGGCATAAGCATTTAGTATAATGATGTGAATCGTACATTTACTTAACTTCAGGTAAATACCATACAAGCGATAATTAACTAAATAATGAAATGTACGTTCACTCCTTCATTCCATTTCAATGAGGGCCAGGAATGAGGTGCATTGAATTTCCATTTGCCGGGTGGTTTAATGGTCAAATGTCCTTGAATCCAACCTCATAAGACAATTTATTAAAAGAAATGAATGAAACTTGGCAAGGAGTTAGTAGGGAAACCACACAAAAGGATTTCATAGAATTGGAACCAATTCGTCCACTGAGTTCAGGATAGCCCGGTATTGTCGTCATTCCACCTGCCACACGGTAAACTTCGCCTTATTCTAACAATCGGCACCTTGGTATCGGTGAACTAATACAATTCTCCGCCGGCCCTCAACATTCTGTCCATTTCGCTTGTGGAGTTAGCACTGTACTGATAACACGAGCAACTCAGAGTAATTTGAGTAGCTGCACAACACCTGATATTGGATCTTTTCAGCATAGCTCAGGTGCCCTCGTCTCGCATCATACAACCAACCAACGGCACTTGAGCTCAATCTTGCCAAGTAGCCAGGCTGGTGCCTTTATTTTCAGAGATCTCATGTTTCTGAAAAATGTATGGTGTCAAGTTTCTACATTTCTTTAATACTGATATTAGGATTTTAGTACTTCTAACCCCCCCTTAGTAAAAAAAAAAAAACAGGAGACTTAACACTGCTGCCAGTGCAATTTGTATAAACTAATGTTGACAATCCTGCGAACTTTGTTGTGTACCTTTCATGTCTACTCAAAGGATTTAAATGATCACATTTTATCAGTCTCAGAGGTTTTCTTAAGTTAAACAGAATATGCAAACATGCAATTACTGGTATACCTTTTTGAGACTCTTGACTGACAATCTGTTAAATAGTAGCCTATCCGAATTCAAGGAGAAATCTCCGGACATGTAACATAACCTATAACTCTCACATTGTAGAGAATACTTTCATTAAATTATAAAACATTCCCCTAAGCGAGGAGAACACCTAACAAACATTGTCTATTCATATCACGATACATAATTGGCAGTTTCGTTTATAATGGTCAAATACTAGAAATGAGGACCGGCACGATATAAACCAATACCGGTATAAGTATAACTTTATTACTCCAATGTTTCAAAAAGAATAGATACAAACTATTGGAATATTCCTTTTATTAGCACAACCAAATGAAACTAGGAAATAATTTCTCTAAAACATCGTTTTGATGACGATATTATGCGGCAATAACAGCCATTTTCAAATTGATTTTTACCGTATTAGATTGTTTTCATGACAATAATCGATGTTCGTACATATAATATCTATTATTTAGCCGAAATTATTCCATTGCTAAGAACTTGCAAATTTCAAAAGATGCGGCGCGAAAATGTAATAAAACATTATATTTAATATTTTTCGGTAAATTGGGCACTTTTCTCATTTATCACATTTATGGGAATAATTCGCAAGAACTCCTAGTTATCGCACTTAGTCGCACATTCAGTTTCGCAAATTCTGGGTATACATAGTCATAATAGTTACCAAATAGTCGAAAAATTGAGAAAGTAAAATTCGCATTTATCGCAATTGAGATTTTCCCGTATCTCTAGCCATCAGATCTGTTCCATACTCATAGTGCTGTTCTTGTAACTGCCTTACAGCAAAAATCAAATCCACTGTGGACCTTCCTGCTGTGAAG
Source organism: Meconema thalassinum (assembly GCA_946902985.2). Classification (NCBI taxonomy): domain Eukaryota; kingdom Metazoa; phylum Arthropoda; class Insecta; order Orthoptera; family Tettigoniidae; genus Meconema; species Meconema thalassinum. The sequence goes on along the minus strand of OX336398.1, from coordinate 58,346,206 downwards.
CAATGTTTTTCTTTTCCCTCATCCCTCCTATCCTTGTCCTAATTTTCCTTTCCAAAACTTTCTCAAACATCTTTGCACAATGACTCATCAGTGTTATTCCCCGATAGTTTCTGCATTCCATTCTATATTGAAGATCGGGACAATTATTCCCTTTTTCCAGTCCTCTGGGGTCTTCCTTTCCTTCCATGCTGTCCTCACCACTCCGTACAACCATTGTATCCCCACCTCTCCTGCTGCTCGCACCATCTCCACACTCAACTCATCCACACCCGGTGCTTTCCCTCCTTTCATCTTCCTCACTGCATCTTCCACTTCTTTCCAAGTCCTTTTCTGTTTGCAGTCCATCTTCCTCTTCCCCGATTTCTTCATTTTCCTTATTATGTTGCTATCCTGAAGATTCGGTGATCCTGAGGTCTTTCTCCATTTGTTTATAGCCTACCATTTTTATCTCGTGCGTTTGATTTGTAGGAATTAGTGTTTTCGGAAAGTAAGTCAGGTATGCTTCATTCTTTCTAAGTGACTTGATTGAATTCGGCCCAGTCTCATAGTGTCAGTAAGTATAGAAACTTTGTCATATATTTCAGAGTTTGGTTTGGGGAAATGTTTTCTATTTCATTCTTTGCCCTAATACAGGCTCAGTTGCCGGATGCCGCACGCGCATATGCACGACTAGTACGGTGCATAAAATTGGTATCACACATTTTTACTCATGTTTACAGTAGATGCTGCCCATCCGCTGCCATACATAATCGGCATCTCCTTGTGAAGTTTCAGTTACTTTAGCTTCAGTAAGAAAATAACTACCTTTACGTCTTATTTTTATTGTTTACTGAACCTGCACGTTTGAATCTCGTAGCCAGTTGTTTTATTATGATTGTGTTTAGTGCTGTAATGCCTTATGTGATATACTCGTTACGTGTACGTCTAGATCTGCACAATACGTACATAAACAGGGTGACCGCTTTCTGGAAAACGCAGGGAATTTAAATTGCATAGAATAAACGGGGAAAACATTTGGCACGATGAAAAAGTGTCTTGACCTATGATTGGGCTTAATGATAACACATCATTGGCGGTATTAAGATAAAGATAAGGTACTGTAATTTGACCGTTGTGCCATTTCTTCTATACAGATATTCGCCTTTTGGGGGGTATCCAAGGTTAGAAAAATTAGCTTCGCGAGAGAAAAATGACTCGGGTGTTAATACCTTATCCCATATAAGTTGAGAGTAATTACAACACGCCACAGCCGCGAGCACATTACCTTCAATTGAAATATTACAGACAGTGTTAGTTGTAAACTGGCTTTAACTTCACATCAGTAAGAGGTAAGAGCTCTGGACTCGAGACTTGTATGGAATAAGGTATAGTTGTGGTGTAACCTGATTCGCTGAACAGATGGCGCAATATCTGAATTGAGTTTTCTTAAGTCCCAGGCATGCATCCTGCACTGTAGACTTGTCTGTAAATGATTTGCAGACTGTCAAAGCGTCTATTTATACGTTGTCTTCAGAGACTATTAATATGTGTTATGTATTTTACGTTCTACTGTATAATAAATGGAAAGAAGTATTGGCCGAACATAAATTGTTTTATTGTTTGAAAATAAACATAAATAGTATCCTTAAGAGTGTATGTGTTAATAAAATGTAAATTTAACACATGGAGGGAAAAATTATTACAACACAGGGAAAACAGGGAAAATGATTTTAGGTAACCAGCGGTCACCCTAATCAAGTGCAGGAAATCGTGCGCTAGAACAAGACAAAAGTTAGTGACATTTCCAGGGAGTCCCATTCCTACGAATCGGTCAATAAAACTGAAACAACTGGCTAAGCGATTCAAACTTGCAGGTTCAGTAAACCATAAAAATAGACATAATGGTCATAATTTCCTTACTGAAGCTAAATTGATCGGAGTAACTGGAAACTTCATAAGGCGATGCCAATTGTTTGGCAGCGGATGGGAAGCATCTACTGTAAACATGGTGAGTAAAAATGTATGATACTGATTTTAAGAACCGTACTCTGCCATACATATGCTGGCACGGCAGCCGGCAACAAAGCAGTCGCTGGAGAAGCGAGAATGTCCTTGCCAAGCAATTATAAATACCCTGTATATAAGACTTAATTTTAAAAAACTTTACGAGCCTTACAGTAGTCGCATATGATGTGCAACATCTGACATTGAAGAAACCTCAAGTGAAATTGTTGAAACACTGGTATTTTATAATATTATTGGCACAAATATTGATCTATTGTAAAAGGGAGTGTTTTAAAGATGAAATGAAAATCCACAGCCTGCTTCCAGTCTCCGACCGGGTCAGAAATGGAATGAAGCCCCCATCTAGCGGCGAGGATATGAACTGTGCCGGCTGCCGAGGCCTGACGCACTCCTCTGGGGCAATGATTAAATGAATGATTGATGAAATGAAATGATAGTGGAGAATGTTGCTGGAATGAAATTTTGACAGGGAAAACCGGAGTACCCGGAGAAAAACCTGTCTGCCTCCGTTCTGTCCAGCACAGATCTCACATGGAGTGACCGGGATTTGAACCACGGACTCAGCGGTGAGAGGCCGGCGTGCTGCCGCCTAAGCCACGGAGGCTCTGTTTTAAAGATATTGTATTTTATTAGATTTGTAGCTTCCACCAGCACTAGCCTAAATAAAGAATACGATATGGATCAACTAGATTAATAGACGTGACACCGCTCATAACCTTAAATTCCATATAAATAGGCAAACTTGTGAGTAAATGCAATGTGCACAGTAGTAGGTCATGAAAGGCTTGCCGAGTTCCCGGACCTCTTGATTCACAGACCAACATGCAATTTCAGATCAGGGTGTCTACGGCCCGGGAAAACCGGGAATTCTCAGGGAATTATGAATTTCTGGAGTAATCGGGGGGAAAATCAGGGAATTTCTTTGTTAATCAGGGATTTTTCTCAGTTTGGCTATGTCCCTTAAAAGTGGAAGCAATACTTCGAATTTCGCGGTAAGTTATCGCTCGCTACTGATGACAGTGCTCAGCCAATGAGCAGTGACTTCTCAAGCTCAACTGAACGCATGATGTGGCAACCTTTCCGCCTTCTGCGCAGGAGCAAACGACTCCATTTTATTGAGCCTTGAGCATTTAGTTCGTTGCGATCGTCATTGCCAATTTAGCGATTCTGTCTGTAGATGTAGCAACTTTCAAATTTAGTATCATTTTTCGCTCGGTTATGCATGCATTTCATGAAAAGCGCTTTTTCCCCGCCGATGTCAATGAACTACGACCTAGGCCTATATCAGTTTTACGACTCGGCATGGGTTAAAATCACTGACTGGACTATCCATTATATTGATCATAGAGATAGCATGAGCAACGAATTCTTGTCAGACGTAATTTAATGGAGAGATGCATGCAACACAAATCCCCCTCCCGTCCAATCTAAAACACGTATAGTGGGCAATGTATTGGAGATAGATATGCTCTTGCGGACTTTTTTTTTTTTTGTAGAACTTTTCATGCTGAACACTTCTTACACTCATAGTATATTGATATTTGTAATGGTTTGCCCAGCGTAAGCTAAAAAAGCGCATGGACGCTGTTTTTCGACTTTTTCACTGAAATGGTTTCTGCTGGCTTCCTTTGAACATAAATAATTTTCTTTTTATGCTAAGTAGAGATTTAAGAACTATTTCAAGTTAGCGATCCTATTTTGACTACTACTGGGTGATGACTGGCTACGTTAATTCACGTAGTTTTGTATTGGTGCGTGGACTACCGGCTATGTAATTAAACGTTTTCTTACAGTACTTCATTCTTGTGTAATTTTCTACTCTCCGCCGTTCATTAATTAAAATACGTGTTATTTACGAACTAAGGTCTAGTTCAACGAAATGCAGATAGGTATATTGTTGTCTTGATAATGCTTTCGGTACTGGAAGTGAGGTTTTATAACACTCGGTTACCGCGTATATTGTCAAGTGTTAAGCATGGCGCGCGCGGAATTGACAGTGGGATAATCAGTTCAGACGAGTTTGTTGATGATGACGATAATAAGAGTGGAATTGACAATGACAGCCGTGAAATTAGTGACGAGGTTGATGGATAGACAATTAAGTAAAGTTACACGTATTGATGTTCCATCTTACTTCTCATGCTAGGTGTACTTCAGTTGCCCGGTTCGCAGTAAGGAATAGAGTAGGGCGTGCCCGGGCAACAATGTGTTAGACCTGGGTTGACAATACTGTTTACGTGGCTTTTCCATCCCGGTATTCTTTTGTCTGCTCCTACGTTCCTTAGCTAGGCTAGAACTTATGTCCAATTTTGTTTTTAATTGTGCCCAGGAAATGTTTTTGCAACACCTTTCAAACTCTACCTTGTATTATCAAGCAGACTTGGTTAAATTATTTTTAGCGGTGGTGTAGTTGGTAGCATGCTGAGCTTCTATGCCCAAGATCGCAGGTTCAAACCCGGCCGAAGTAGTCGGATTTTTTAAGAGCGTTAAAAATCCCTCAGTATGCCTTACTTCGGAGGGGAAGTAAAGCTGGCGGTCCCATGTCTTAATTTTGTGGCATGTTAAAGAACCTTCCACTAATTACACCTGTGTGAAGCTAAATTAGGTTAAAAATGTAAACGCTCAGGTTGCTACGTTCGTCGCCAGGAGCAGACTGCGGTGGCGTCTAGTAGCCAAGTTCTGAACTAGTAGTTGTTGACGGTGGCGTTTAGTGGCAAAAGTAGAAACTACTTGAAAAATTCAAAAGTATGCAGTCCTTACTTGAATTAAGAAGCAGAAACACACACTAATAGTCATCTCGATTAACGCCTGTTATCAGACAAGATTCTACACACACCCAAAGTACACGGGGCTACATGACAGCGTTGTCGCAGCCCCTAAACTGAGGAACCAACCAACCTAAATTATTTCATTTTCAATAGTGTGTTCTGGCCTGTTGAAACATCATTCATAATAATAATAGTATTGTTTCGTAATGATTTCCTTCATTTAAATGTATTTGTAAATTAATACATTGATTAACTCAATTACTTCTGTCATGACGAGGTGGACCTAATTGAGAGTGAGAACTTGGAATATGCCTCCCTTCGTCCCTTGGATATGTGTAAATTAGTATATTCAGACTTCATGCTACCGAATAATCATTTGTGATTTCAATGGTAATGAAAGGTTTTACAAATTAAATATTGGTCTTAGATGATTCCACTCTCATGGTGGCACCTTGATGTGTGTATTAAACCTCCCTTTGTCCCTTTTATTGGAGGCATTTACTGTAGTAAAAGCAGCATGACCTTGCTTACTTTGCTGGATAATAAGTTCACTTATAATATTCTATTAAAATAAATTTATTTTCACAACTGTTTCCCTTGTGCCGCCATTGCTTAAATCTGTTTGGCTCCTGGAATTTCCGAGTACAGGAAACATAAAACTTCATCCTATTTTTCATTTGCTTTCTTGGATTACATTTTGCTTCTTGTTCCTGGAGAACGCTTAAAACTAACCCAAAAATAGCGTGCATTTCATCACAATTCCTGTGTAGCAGTCTTTACTGAGTGAATTCTCATTAATCCTGGGAAAATCGGGGAATATTCGAGGAATTCTTTTAAGATGAGCTGGTAGACACCCTGCATATGCATTCTGTTAAAATGAGTCATATTGATATGATTGTCAGCAAGAGTATCAAGAAGGCAGTGCAAGAGTACAAATATCAAGTAGGCAGTAAAGAAAAATGTCTTGGAATTATGTACTAGCGGACCTGTGCGCGAAATCTCGCATGTTCATTAACCACACTTTCCCTAATAGGTTTATAATGAGACACTTGAGGAGAAAGGTTATGTTTTTAGTTCAACCAAATGATTGTAGAGCACTATTTAAATTTCAGGCTAAAGGAAAGACCTCAGAATGTTAATGACATGAAACGGGAGTCACAGCGGCCCGTGGACAGCAATAATGGAGCGTATTTTCCTAAATAAACGGTGTTTGCAAATCACACACTTCGTATAATTTTCTTACAATTTTCTTGTTATTTTTTAAAGAAATTATAGATAGTTATGAAATTATAGTGCAATAAGTCACTGCTAATGTCTATTCTGTTATTTGAATGCTCATTTGTCACAATCGGGATGCATACTACTGAAATAATTTATGATTATTAGTGTGTAAATAAAAGATTTTTGTGTGTTGATGAATGTCCAGGGGGGAAACGATCCAGCTGGCATTGCGTCTTGCACACTTCGTCTGATCCACTTCCGTCCCATTTTTCTGAATTACTCCCACAAAAATATCCAGGGCGGTGGCATTGGTGGCGTAGTTGGTAGCATGATGAGCTTCTATGCCCACGATCGCGGGTTCAAATCTGGCCGAAGTTGTCGGATTTTTTTAAGAGCATTAAAAATTACTCGGTATGCTTTCCTTCGGAGGGGAAGTAAAGCCGGCGGTCCCATGTCCTAAGATTTATGGCATGAAAAAGAACCTTCCACTAACTACAATTCTGTGAAGCTAAATTGTACAGGTTAAGAATGTCAACGACACTCTTAGGTTCCTATGTTCGTTGCCAAGAGCCGACTGCGGTGGCGTCTGGTAGCTAATTTCTGAACTAGTAGTCGTTGACAGTGGCGTTTAGCAGCAAAAGTAGGAACTATTTGAAAAATTCAAAAGTCTGCTGTCCTTACATGAATTAAATAACAGATAGCACACACTTAAGTCATCACAATTAACACTGGTTATCAGACAGATTCTACACACACGCAAGGTATACGGGGCTACATGCCCGCGTTGTCACCAAAATATCCAGCAACAGAGTGGAAAGATGTTACTCACCAAAAAGGGATGGAATTATTATTAATCATTCCCAAAACATATTTTGGCTCATTTCATTAAGTTAGTGTGGAAAATTTTAACAGCAAGTTCCGCTCTCTTATACTGTTGCTGTCAATGTTTTAGTATACATTAGTTGGTGACACACTCAACTCACTCAACTCTCCACAGATGAACATAAACTTTCTCAGCTCTCCGGCGGTGTTGCCATGCTATTGCATCGTACCTTGTCGCGTGCTGGATGCGAGAACGTACAGGACAACAGCGCACAGACTAAGTGACCTTCAGGCTTCCAATGGTTTGTCCCGCACTATAGTGTTTGTCTCTTCTCATCCCATCTGCAAGAGAGTGAACTTCCTTGCGCATGCCCATTGTCAAAGCTATGGACTTAGTATCTCCAAGACTTCTTTTTCTTAGTGGATTTTTACTGGTGTACCTTAACCCCTTATTTTTCTCGCTTTCGTTGGGGGTATGGGATTCTGAGATGAATTTTTTTAGTTTAAATTTGAGCCTCTTTGTAAGTTAAGAAAATTTTGATATTGGGAATGTGATGCGATGCTTGTAATGGAGTAGAACAAAATGTGTGAATATGTGTGTGTTGTTTCAGATGAGGTTCGTACCGGCACATACCGCCAGTTGTTCCACCCCGAGCAGCTCATCACGGGCAAGGAGGATGCTGCAAACAACTATGCTCGCGGTCACTACACCATCGGAAAGGAGATTGTGGACCTAGTGCTGGACCGTGTTCGCAAGCTGGCGGACCAGTGCACTGGCCTCCAAGGTTTCCTGATCTTCCACTCCTTTGGTGGTGGTACCGGCTCTGGCTTCACTTCGCTGCTCATGGAGCGTCTCTCTGTGGATTACGGCAAGAAGAGCAAGCTGGAGTTTGCCATCTACCCTGCTCCTCAGGTATGCTTCTCGGCTTTGACTTGTTATATACATATTCGATCGTGGTTCATGGGTTTGAGACCACTGTGCCCAAACTGAGCCCAGTATTCCTTCCACATGAGCTGGCTGGTCCTTATTCTCCTGTCAAGCATTTCTTGTCTATTCTTGTTCTGATAGTATTGTGGTATCTTAGGCCTAAAGTATCTCATTTTCCTGGCATAATGGAAGACTAGACCAGTACCGCCCTCTGACGTCATGCTATCAAGTGACTTTGTTTACAAGCTGATCTTGTGGGCAACCATGAGTATAGTTGTAGTAACTAATTATGCTTAAATATTCGTAGTTTTATACATTATAAAACAATGGTTCAATATTGTGCAGTTCCCCAGTGCAAAAACAGATGTGGCAACTACAAAGTATCGTTTACTTAGTCATTGGTCGTTGAACTAGTCATTTCTCTTCATACCCTTGAAAATAGAGGCTTTTGTTGTTGTTTCATTTGAGGGCCTTGGACATCGTGATCATTTGGCCCCATGTACTTGAACGAGTGTGGGATGATTGATAACCTTTGTTATTGTGGTATTTGTAGTAGTGTGTGTATTTATAATTCAGGTGAGATATGGGAAGGAAACGGCAGTTGCCTTTTAGTTAGGAACCATCCCGGTATTTGACTGGAGTATAAGTGGGGAAACCACGGAAAACCACTACCAGAATGACTGAGATGAAAATCGAACCCACCACTTATCAGTTTTGCCTCACGAGGCTTAGTGTAGCCTACTCCATTCCAGCCCTCAGACCAGAGTTAAATGTCTTGACAGAGACTGGAATCGAACCCAGACCTCTGGGATGACAGCTAACAAAGCTAGCCGTCTCACCATGAATAAAGTATTCTTGGGAGATTCCCCTCTGTCTAGCAAAACAGACAGCCTTAAGTCATTAGATAACCTTGATAGGCTCACCAAACATCTTCAATAATTCATGTATGCACAGATTATAGCCTTCTTTCATCAGTCATTGAGAACCATCACCACGTATATTTTGTAGCACAGTTCAAACTAAACGTTTTGAGGTTATCATAGTTGGTCCATGTCTGCTGCTTTAGAAATAGTTTCATTTCGCACAGTGAAACTGTCATATCTACAAACAGTGCCGTAACTATAAGAACATAAACCGGTTCCGGTAATTTATGCATTACATTTTACAACCATCATTACGCCTATATGAGGTATATTTAATAAGAATAGCGATAATATATATGTATTACCAATCTTAAATCGTTGACACTTCAACTCGGTAAATAACATTGACACGAGAAAACATGCCCCATTCGTCTCTCGCCCACAAGACCACCTGCGAACTCGGAGAGACATTTCAGGAACCTCAAAATCATGCCACAAGTAGTCGTCCATTGACCTTCTCTTCTATTATCCTCATGTTTTCAGGATATCCATTGCCAATTCTAAGTTGTGATTAAAGGGCAGAGTTTGCAGTCCACCACTAAGTGTTGGACAAATCACGATTCTTAATCTGGGTCAGCATTTCCATTTTTCCCATGACTTTGAATGCACTTGTTCTTTTTTCTGTGCCTTCATGGCTCTATTTAGACACCTGCAATCTTTGAGACTTCTTTTTTTTTAATACAGTGTACTCCCGATAATTTGAGTGCGGATAATTCGTGGGTCTCCGAAGAGTTTTTTTTTATGGTAGTAATTCTTACAGCAACTGATTATCCCACTAAATAAAATCTCTCCTTCGTTTTAAAGAATTTTAACGGGATACGATTCTTGGAGACAAAATCAGAGAACGTTAACTGAGTTTCTTAACGATGTAAAATTAGACCTACTTGCGCATTGCTACTAGAATGTTGCATGTCGCCGAAAGGGATACCTTGACTTCAATGCTGAGACGGTGCAGAGGAATGCACTTTCACTCAGAACCTACCATCACTTTCCACAGCCACACTCTCAAGATCGCTGGCCTACGAGTTGTGAAGGGCAGATGCGCGGACAACGTATTGTTAATAGTGATTATTGCCAGATGGCGCAAACCTACGCAACGCCGCGCCGAGTGCGGTTTTGTTAGATCTTCATGCAGTCAACACGCTACTACACTCGCACAAAAGCAAGCGTGTCGGCTTCAGTGATCACAATATTTCAATGGGTAAGGTGGTCTCGCTACTATGACATTAAGGCTAAACCTGGAATGTCAAGATACAGAAGAAAGTGACATGCTGTAGATGAGACTATTATGGTTTCAAACATGCAAGCGAGGAGAATATTGTGTGGAATTCGACTGTTGGTTAGGAAAACCGAGATCTAGTGCGTGTTCATAAAATTCACTTCAATAGTTACGTTTTTACTAGGCTTAAATCATAACTGCGGAGAATTCGCGGAAGTTTGTGCATTAATTACTGCGAATTATCAGGAGTGCACTGTACCTCTATTCTTCTGGTATGTGTACAATCCTGATTAGGGTCCGGCAAGCTAAGCTATGTCTTGTTGGACCCCTTAAAAATAATCGTAAGTTAGCATTACTCAAGTGGCCAGTATTGCCAACCTTATTACCCACGAAATCAGTTGGAAAAGACGTCGAATTCATAATGTTATTGGTTTTACGTCCCTTATAACTACCGCTGCAATTTAATTCTGGTTTGAAGGCTGTAACGGTTAGATTTTGAGGTTTACCCACTTCTTCTTCAAGTAAATGCTGGGATTGTTTCTAAATTAAAGCCACAGCAGTCTCTTACCCAATTCCTGATGCAAATTACAAATACACACCCTTGTACATAATCACAATGGCTTGATTGTAAAAAAAAAAAAAAAAAAAAATAGTGATTGATAAAACGTATTGTAAAGTGGAGATTTATCAACTAGAGCAGTTTCCAACCGCAGGTTGGGTCTGCTTGAGCACAAGCCTCTCCCCACCACTTCTCTTCTGTCAACAAGTCAACCAACCCCTTGCACAATACAGCCCATGAAGGGCCTAGGCCGACCAAGCGACCGCTGTCCAGCTATTGGGCCTGCAGATATTGGGGTGACGCGTGTTCAACGCGTCGGGTCCCCTCAGCCGTTAAACTTGGTTTTCGTGATCGGGGCGCTGCCTCACTGTCAGACAGCTACTCATTGTCCACACGAGGCTGAGTGCACCCCGTTCCAACCCTCAACGTCAGTTTTCTAAAATTCCCTGACGGAGCCGGGAATCTAACCCGGGGCCTCCGGCTGAGAGGCAGGCGCGCTACCCCAACACCACGGGGCCGGCTACTTACCTAGTCACTTTTGTCCAATTAACTCCTTTTCTCTCGACACGTTTCTTCACCCCCTTTATCCACCTATCCCTTGGTCTTCCTCTAAGTCTCTTTTTCTTCCACTCCATTTCCAATATTTTCCGTGGTATTCTCTCTTCTCCCATTCTATTCACGTGTCCATACCACTGTAGCCTTGATTTTTCAATCCTATCCTGTAGGGGTTCTTCCTTCAATATTTCTGACTGTCCATTCTAGTTACACCTATACGACTCCTGAAACTTATCCACTGCTTGAATTCTGCTTTTATCTCTCTCCTTAATCACCCAAGTTTCTCATCCATACGTTAGGATTGGCACAAAGTCTTGTACATGATCCCTTTACATTTCTGTGGCACATCCTTGCTCCATATCAGGCCTCGCGACGCTCTTGAAGAATCCATCAGCACCCCTTCCTCTTTCATCTAATTCCAAGGTATTTCCCCCATTTTCTTCAATGACACTTCCCAGATACTTGAAGCTCTGTACTCTCTTCAACTGCTCTCCGCCTAACTTGATCCCAGAGTATACTGTCCTTCACTTTGTTATAGTACAGTGCACTCCCGATAATTCGTGTGCGGATAATTCGCTTTGTGGTTAATTCGCGGGTCTCCAAATATATTTTAAATAGAAATTCTCACGGCAACTAATCATGCTAAGTAAAGCAATCTGTCATTTAAAAGAATTTTCGTGCGATGCAATGCGTAAAGACGAAATCATTTATATTCGAGAAGACTGAACTGCGTTTCTCTGTGATGGAACAGTAGGCCTACTTGCGCAATCTTCGAAACATACGAGCATGTTGCCGCGAGTGGTACCATACCATAGATTTCCTTAATCTTCGAAGCCCAAACAATACATGAGGAATGCGCTTTCACTGGGAACCTACCCTCCCTTTCCCAACAGCCACACTCAAAGGTCGCTGACCTGTGAGTTGTGAAGGGTGGATGCGCGGACAGCGTATTGTAAACGGCGATTATTGCATAATGACGTAAACTTTTGCGAGACAGAGAGCATGTTTGTTGGATGCTCTTCATGCAGTCAACCAGTCACGAGAGAAAAATACCGCTGCCAAAGCAAGCTCTTGCCGACGTCTGTAACTGCGATATTTCGAATGGGCAAGTTAGACGCCGATTAAGACATGAAAGCAAAGATGAAATAGCACGGAATTTGACTGTTGGTGAGGAAAACTTGAGATCCAGTTGATATCGAGTGCGGGAGTGATGCAACGGAAATCCCGAAAGTTTCCCACAGTCTCTAGTCACACTTATCTCTTAGAAAAACTAAATGAATTTTCGTTCTCTTATGTTTTCTTTGGAAATGTGCACTCGAAAATTAGAATAAACAATCTAAGAAACAAAACGGGATGACTTAAAAAAAAAAAATAATATTGTAGGCATAATCCACATAGGCCTACCTCTAGCCTAGCATTTCTTATAAGACACTACAATAAAGTGTGTTAATTATTTTGCGTTTCAAGCCTATTTCAATATTTTAATCAATAGTTTGTTTTTACTAGGCTTAACAAAAATAACTGTGGATAATTCGCGGAATTTAGTGCATTAATTACCGCGAATTACCGAGAGTGCACTGTATATCATAATAAATACGGGAAAAGATAGAAATGACTAAAGTCATAGATTTACATTTACTATTTAAATCCAGATGGCTGTATGATTTCCCCGAATTTTTCCAAACTGGGTAAAATTATTGATTGTGATTATTATAAATTGTAGTGTGTTATTGGTGTTGTTTTAAAGGGCATAACTAGGTCATCTGCCCCTAATGTTGTAGTGTACACATGGGTGTAAAATCCAGGGAGAGTATTACGGGGGGATTTGTTCTAAAGAGGACAACCATTTTCCTGTTAATAAAACAATTTACTTTTCCCAAAAGGTATCCACTGCTGTCGTTGAGCCTTACAACTCTATTCTGACCACGCACACCACCCTGGAGCATTCAGACTGTGCCTTCATGGTCGATAACGAAGCTATCTACGACATCTGCCGCCGCAACTTGGACATCGAACGCCCGACCTACACCAACCTGAACAGACTGATTGGCCAGATTGTATCTTCCATCACTGCCTCTCTTCGCTTCGACGGTGCACTCAATGTGGATCTTACCGAATTCCAGACCAATTTGGTGCCCTACCCTCGTATCCATTTCCCTCTTGTCACGTATGCCCCAGTCATTTCTGCCGAGAAGGCTTATCACGAACAACTGTCCGTTGCTGAAATCACCAATGCCTGCTTCGAGCCTGCCAATCAAATGGTGAAATGCGATCCCCGCCACGGTAAATACATGGCGTGCTGCATGCTCTATCGAGGAGATGTTGTGCCCAAAGATGTCAACGCTGCCATTGCTACCATTAAGACGAAACGTACCATCCAATTTGTAGACTGGTGTCCTACCGGTTTCAAGGTTGGTATCAACTATCAGCCACCAACCGTGGTTCCCGGTGGAGATTTGGCCAAGGTTCAGCGAGCTGTCTGCATGTTGTCAAACACAACTGCCATTGCTGAAGCTTGGGCTAGGCTGGATCACAAGTTTGACCTGATGTATGCCAAGCGCGCTTTCGTCCACTGGTATGTGGGTGAAGGTATGGAGGAGGGAGAGTTCTCCGAAGCTCGTGAGGATCTGGCAGCCCTGGAAAAGGACTATGAAGAGGTCGGCATGGACTCAGTCGAGGGAGAAGGCGAGGGGGCCGAAGAATATTAAGAAACACACGCACTCCAAATACGACTGATTTTCACTCTCATTCCAAAAATTGTTAAAATGTTTTTATTCTTTTGAACTTTAATAAATGCTTTAAAACATTCGTTGCAATGAAGACAGATACATGAAATACACCAAATTTTTTGTGGCATAAACCGTTTTATTTCTTCTCCCTTAAATTCCTTGATCTTCCCTGTGATCTTTTAAGTTCTCTCAAACCTGGGTTGTCGATTTCGTTGGTTCCTCAGTTTAGGGGCTGCGGCAACGCGGTCATGTAGCCCCGTGTACTTTCAGTGTGTGTATTAGTGTGAGGAATCTGTTTTCAATTAAAGTAAGGACTGCAGACATTTGATATAAAGTAGTTCTACTTTTGCTACCAAACCCCACGGTCAACTACCAACTAGTTCTGAACTTTGTTACTCGATGCCACTGCAGTCGGCAGCTGGTGTAGCTTCACAAAAGTGTAATTAGTGGAAGGTTCTTTACCATGCCCGCGACATGGGGTATAGCTCAGCATGCTACCAACTACACCAACGAAGCCGCGTTGTACATTTCAACCAAACATTTCTATATTAGTCCAAAGGTTTCTCGACAGATTCTTGTTTTTCGGTGTGCTGAATCCGAATCTGAAGTTTGCCAAAAGAAAACGACTGCTTCACAGTGAAAATAGCAGAAAAAACTAAGTTTCGGACTATTTTCACAAAATCGCATATAAGTTGAAAAAGTATGCATCCTAGTGAATTTCTCACTATTTACAAAATTAAAGTAGCCAAAATTTCCTTCACAATTCACTGGTCACTCTTAATTTTTGATTGCAGGGCACCGCCTCTAGAGCGTGCTGAAAGAGCATCGCACTTTGTCTCAGATGCTTCCTTATCGTATTTTCTCCATTAATAACAGTTTTATTCATATTCTATGGTGGTTACAAGATTACGGAGCCCTTGAAAAACATTGCCCACGGAGTGGCAGGAATTCATAAAGGGCCGAACAAGCTGTTTTATTTATTTCAAAAATTATATGAAATGAATATAATGAAAAGGAATGTAATAGCAATTAACTATTACAATTAATTTCAATTCTTTAATTGAGCTTCCTCCTTTTTGGCCTCGATGCAGCAGCCTCCGGTTGATCGCTATCGGTCGGCAACTCCACTGGAAAAGGAATAGTCCTAGTTGGAAAACTGTTCAAAACCCAGTGAAATAGGGTGTATTACAAACATTCCGTTTACCTTCTGCTGAAGTCTCCGCTATCGTCGTTGGTGATTCGACCGGGATGGAAACGTCGGATTCTCGGACACCTCTAAGAAAGAAATCGTACGAGTGCATTAGAGGGATGGAAAGATGAAAGCAATGGTGTTTGCAGATGATTTGATTTGGGGAAACAAGGAGGAGGTAAAGGAATAGTTAGACGTGTGGGAAGGAGTAATACAATGGTATGGGATGAAATTCAGCATAAATAAGAGATGGTGATCACAAGAAGGAAAGAACCACAACAGGAATAACCATTGGTGGGGAACAGCTGAAGAAAGTGGAGAGTTTCAAGTATCTGGGAAGCCTGATACAAGATAATGGAAGAAACGATAGAGAAATAAATGAGCGGGGGAGACGGGCAGAAGCATTCCGGAGGAGTGAGAAGCATGTTATGGAGCAAGGATGTCCCTCAGAACAGCAAAAAGATCATATATCGGACTTAATATGTCCCTATCCTGACGTATGCTTCGGGAGACCTGGGTTATGAAAGGAAGGGAGAAGAGCAAAATACAGGCCAGTGAGATGAGATTCTTGAGAAGCAGTATTGGAGCTACAAAGAGGGACAGAATAAGAAATGAGAGGAAAAGAGAATTAATGAAGGAGGAACCATTACAGGGTGGTATAGAGAAATCTAGACTTGGATGGTATGGACAAGTAAAACGACTGTAGACGAGGATACCCAGGAGGATACAGGAGACAAAGTGGGAAGGAAAGAGACCAAGAGGGAGACAGAGACACAGGTGGCTGTAGGGGTGGAAGAAAGCGTGAAGAAGAGAGAAGACTGGGCAAGGGTGGAGGCGGAGAGATGGTGAGAAGACAGAAGACGTTGGAGAGGCTTGTGTTCCAAACAGACGCGGCCAGTGGCTGGAAACTGTGCAAGATGATGACATTAGAGGGTGAAGTAAGCAAACCCCATTGGAATAAGGGGATGCACAAACATGCTACAGTATTTACCTTGTGCTGAGGTCTCCAGGATTGTAGGTGGTGACTCACCGGAGGAGGGTCATCAGGGTCACCTTCATTGTCGATGTAGAATGAGTTGTCAATGTTCAGTTTCCCTCGCAGATGGTACAAAGCCTAGAGCAATATAGACCCACAAGTCGACAGTCGCCTTTGCATTTGCAAGAGACCTTGTGGAGAAGATTGTCACGAGCTGGGGCCTTAGCTGTTCTCGTGGGGACGAGGCCGTACCTCGAAGACTTCCACCCCCACTGTTCTGGGTTGAGCCGATTGTCGAGCCACTGCTGGATCTGGTGGTAAACTCGCAGAAAGTGCTCACGGACTGCAGCTTCAATGGGAGGGATCGAGGCCATGTTTCCGGTGACTTCATATGCTGTACTGAGGTTCGTTTAGACGAGTTGTATGATGGTTGCCACTAGAAATTTTTCGCCAGCATTCACTAGCTCCTCGACTTGTGCTGTGGGGTCCATGTAATGCTCTAGGTAGTTTACAAGATCTGGGTTCTTCTTGAGGGTCTTCAAGAATTTAGTCTTACCCGGGTTGAACATGGCGGATGTGGAGTCGCAACCACTGACACCATGGAGGAATAAAATATGGTGGCTCAGAGGCTCCTCTAGCAAGCTGCCAGGGCTATATAGTGTCAGTGGTACTTTTCCTTTTCCTGGTTTCAGGAAGAACACGTTAGGAGAACTGCGGATGCTTATCATTATGACGAGAAGGTCATTCATCTTCTCCCACCACTGCGACTGTGCCATGCGATGAAGCTATGAATTGAGCCGTTCTTATGATGAGGGCATCCGCATCCTTGATGGCTTGTCGTGATTTAATCCGTGCCTCACTCAGTCTACTCCTGAGGAGCTCTATGAATCTACTCTTGTTCTTGTCGTTGGAAAGAAAGTTCGAGTTCATCCAGAGGCTCCTCACAAATTGCACATTCACTACGCGACATTTTCGTCCCTCACATATTCACTAATAACATTAGTTCACTTGAAAACACTGAACGAACGGCAGAAAGCTTAGCTGTCCCACAAAGAGGAGAGGGCAAACTAAACTAAACTCTAATGGCAGAGCGAGTCAGCCGGAGGCATGTAGGGGGACCTGTCAAGGACAGATGTGTGGCAAAAAAAGGGTCCCTTCCTGTTGAGGGCTTGAGGGTGAACATTTCACACTAAGGGGAAATGACTCGGTTTCACACTATCAATACATTAAATACATTTCACACTAAGGGGAAATGACTCGGTTTCACACTATTAATACATTAAATATATCTCTTGACGAATGTGTGACATGGTGAATGTTGAGTGAAAAATCACCAAAACTGTTTTACCTAATCATTTTCACACTTTACCATTAGGTGGATAATTACAGATGGACGTACTCCTCCTCAACTTGAATATATTAATTTATAAATTTATTTTCCAAGGATCTTTCAATCATGTTACCACCATAGAACATGAATAAAACACATATTCATGGAGGAAACACGATTAGAAAGTGTCTGGGGCTAGTTATTGCTGAGTTTCTCTCGTTTATGCCTTAGTACCAAAACGTCACTCTTTTTCAGCGCGCTCTAGCGGCTGTACCCTGCACTCAAAAACTAAAAGTACCCAGTGCATTTTGAAACAAATTTTGTCTACTTTAATTTTGTAAATAATGAGAAATTCACTAGGTTGCATATTTTTCAACTTATGAGCGATTTTCTGAAAAAAAGTCCGAAATTTTTAGGTTTTCTTTTGCGATTTTCACTGTGAAGCTGTCATTTTTTTTATTGGCAAACTTCAGATTCGGATTCAGTACACAGAAAAACATAAGAATCCGTCGAGAAACCTTCTACCCTATTTTTTTTTTTTGAAACTGGCACTTCTGAGCACCAAATGACAGGGCTAAATGGAATTTTTGCCTAAATATTTTTTAAAATCCCGGATGAGTGCCATGTCATCATTTTTCAGATTTCCAGCCTAAGCTGGGTCGGCAGGGCTTCCAGCGACACGCTATTAACTATTTTCAAAGAAGCCTCACTTTTCTCCCTATTAGGTAAATTTACGCACTATTCTCATTTTTTTTCTAGTCACATTCTGCTTTAAAAATGGTCTCTTGCACAATCAGATTGTTAGAAATGACCCAAAATATACCCATGAATGGGCAGTTCGTTTTTGTTTCCGCTGCGGCAGCGAGCCAGGCGGCCAGAAAGCATAAAAAGCTTCCATGGTGCAATTCCACAGCCGGAGCCGTGCAGCGATCGACAAAAAAAAAATCACAAACCGTACTCCGATATTATTAACATAGACGCAATTTGGTTGACTTTCTTGGGGGCTAATTTGTTTTTCAGATATACATTATTAAAAATTTTGTCTTTCAATACAGTTTTATCACATTTTTGGGGGGCTTAGCCACCCAAGACACCCCCCCCCCCCCCCTAATTGCACCTACAGATATCAACAAAAGTTAAAATTATGAGCCAGATATAGGCCTACGGCCATATATGCGAATAATACTATGAATTTACTCACTTTTTCATGCAAAAACTCACCTTTTGTTCACCTTTTTGAAATTAAACTCATATTTCACTATTTTTGGATGAGTGAGTGGATGGAAGCTCTGGTCATCTGTCTCTCCATTTGTTTCTGTGTGTGTAGTAACCAAATAAGGCGTTTCAGACGAGAAGGGTGAACTCATATTATTCCTGCTTCGTGGTTTCATACAAAAGTATAGATGGTTATAATATGACCTAAAAATGTATGAAATATGTACGCATTTATGACCTAACATAAAAATATGACCTAATATAATTCAAAATATGACTTAATGGATAGCATCTTCGTTACATACAAACACTTCTATTACTCCATCTGTACTGAATATGTTTTCACCTAACTCGTGAACAAAACTTTGCAACTTCCCACAAATTGAGACTTTCGTTTTAGGCATATTGAAAGGCACTGAATGACTGAAGCTCCCAAATGAGTGACCAAGGTCATTCAGTGTGTTGAAGGTGGAAGGGGGAAGGAGAGAGATAAGAACGATTATAAATAACTGCGGAATTACCTCTGCTCTTCCGTGTAAACAATAGCCCGATTTCCAGGAATTGACCCAGCTAGCAAACAACAGCTCCTACCTGTTAGAAACATTCCATACACTACTTTAGAACGGTTCTTCAGTAGTATATTCCAGTCTATCCTGAACAATAATTTCTAGAGCTTATTCTGATTTTTATAAAACGAAAACCAAAATATGCCGTTTATAATGATATTTTGTTCGAAATATGTCATAAAACTTAAGAAAGCCTAAGTATGCACTTATATGCCCAATGAAACCTGTTTAATTTTGGTTATCATGCTTGGAAAAGTGTTGAAAATATGAGACTATAATATATAATGATAAGGGAAAAAATATGACTTCTCATAGAAATCCGCCCACTAGTTATAGTGCTGCCTTGGGTTTTTGTGGGTATCTACTCACATAACGTAATGGCGGTACTTTTTGAGGATCCAACCAGCCTTCGGGCTGACTACCTAACAGACACACAGTTATAAAACAGAACTTGGATAACTCAAAGCTCAAGGGACAAAAAAACTTGGAGTTATCCAAAATGGTCGTTTGGGAGGGGGTAGGATGTATAATAATGGAAAACGACCTTTAATAATAAACAAAGTTTTTATGGTTCCACCTAGTCGATAGTTGTTTTATTAAAGATTTTATCGTGACATAATCACTTGTCTTTACGTATGTTGGTACATGTTTCGGCGTCATGTAACATTGACACCTTCATCAGCCTACGGTTTTGGTAACACTCAATGACATTAAAATACTTATTAAAATAACACATAGATGATTAAAATAACACTTTAAAAAGTCTTTTAAAAACACTGTCATAATGAAAGTTCATTAAAAGGCTTGGGGCACTGTTTTGGTTTCCAATGTCCTGCTTCCGATAATAACCTCCAAAGACCAGTAAGAGGTGACCATTCATAACTGGAAAAGAAAGTCCCTGTGTGAACCAAAATATAACTGGGTTATGACATAGAAGTGTTTTGTCTCAATAGTACAGGAAACATCTTGCATTTCTTTAACAGTCAACGGAAATATATTATCTGTTTAAAAACCGTGTTTAAACAAATGAAAAGAAGATAGCCCCTGGCAGAACTGTGTGGTGTCCAGCCCACATAACACTAGAGCCGGGTGGATAGCCTGTAAACATGGGGCGCACACAACCCATTGTGCATTGAAAAGAATATTCAAAAAGGATTACCCGAAACAGTGACGAATTGCACTCTGATTTAATAAATATTGACAATTAGTTTAAAAAGTGCGTTTAAACACACAAACATATTTATTTATAGAAGCCGGCATAACAGTAAAGCCGGGCGGGTGGTTGATGAACACGGTACCCTAGTACTCCTATAATGACCTATGCAGCGGAGACCTGGAAAGTGACAAGAAGAAAGGCGAGTAAACTTCAGGCCAGTGAAATTAAATTCTTACGGAGTATGATGGGATAAAGTGAGAAATGACGAAGTAAGGACAGTCGTTGGAGTAGAAAAGTTGAATGATGGAATCGCGAGGAGCAGGTTAAAATGGTTTGGACATTTGAAACGAATGGATGAATACCGAAACGCATGGGAAGGATAGAGAGCAAGATGAAGATGCTGAGCACAATGGATCATCATCATCAGTTTATCTGCCTATAATAATAAGTGTGGCCTCGGTGCCGGGTGCAAGCTTTGTTAATTGACACCCAGAGGGCAGCTTGCGTGTCGAATTTAATGCTCCTTGGAGCGCTATGAATGTCAAGGAGGTTAGATAGCCTATCTAAGCTCCTTGGCGCTATACCGCTTTCTAGTAGAGAAATGAGGAACTTTGTGTTGGCGGAAAATCCCGAGATTAATTTTGCCATTATGAACTCGGCCTACTGAATTCAAATGGGTTCTTTAACATGCCAACAACGTATGACATGAGTATCGTGATTTTTGTCGCCTTTCAAAAATCACTTGCCATGGCCAGGAGCGAACCTGCAATCTTGGGGTTGGTAGTCCGACACTATAACCACACACCCACCGTGGCAAGCAGTTTATCTGCCTAATGGCAGGTTTAAATATAAAGGGACAGGAATTCCACCTGATCAATACAAAACTTTTCAGTCAAGGGGCTATATTATACACATTTGGTTGGTACATGTTTCGAAGCCTTCCATGGCCCCTTCATCAGCCATACACATAAACATATTAAAAATAGTATATGTTAAAATGCAAACTTAAAATGCAATTTATATGTTAAAAACTGATCAGTTTTTAACATTCTTTTAACTCTTTCTTTGGGTCGAATTCCCTAGATTTTCGGACACGGAATCCTGCTATTATATTTTATCAAAACTCTTAAGATTACTACAAGAGTCATATAAATTGCATTTTAACATATACTATTTTTAATGTGTTTTTCTATTTGTTTGTAATATTCGTAAGGTTTTCTTAGGATAAGTTTTACTCAATGTATTTGTACCACAACTGTCCTCATGGTTTTTTATGTCTCATTTTCATCAAGTTTTCTCATGTTTTAACCTTTTCAATGTTAATCCAAGATTGTACTGACAATATGTTTATGTGTATGGCTGA
Source organism: Meconema thalassinum (assembly GCA_946902985.2). NCBI lineage: Eukaryota > Metazoa > Arthropoda > Insecta > Orthoptera > Tettigoniidae > Meconema > Meconema thalassinum. Next base: position 58,324,683 of record OX336398.1, on the reverse strand, counting down.
TGAAGGGACCATGGAAGGCTTCGAAACATGTACCAACCAAATGGGTATAATATAGCCCCTTGACTGAAAAGTTTTGTATTGATCAGACGGAATTCCTGTCCCTTTATATTTGACTTTTAATCAATACGGAACCATGAGTGATTGTACGAATAATGGCAGGTTTCCTCGGTCGGTCTCTCCACCTTATCCGGTCTTCAGCAGCACATTTCATCAGCTCCTAAGATTTATCAATCTTAATGGAACCTTCTTCTTCCTCTTGGGATTTTCCCTTGGACTGTCCCTTCTAAAGCACTTTTCACCAAACCATCTCCCCTTATGCAGTGTCCAATCCAATTCATTTTTCTTTTCCTTATCTTCTTTAACATCATTCTTTCTTCTCCTACTTTCTTTAACACTTCCTCATTTCTCACTTTGTCCTTCCAACTCATTCTCTCCATTCTCCTCCACAGCCACATTTCGAAAGCCTCTATTCTTCTCTCGTCTTCTTTCCTAAGCGTCCAAGTTTCCGCTCCATACATTGCTACACTAATCTCTTCCTTAGACTTACTTTCATTGCTCCACAAAATAATTTGCTCTTCTTACTTCTTTTGCTATTGCAATCCTTGTCTTTATTTCTTTAGTGCATATCATTTCTTGTGTAACCCAACTTCCTAGGTATTTAAAACTATCTACTTGTTCAATTTCATCTTCAAATTTTCTTCTTCTTCTGCTTTTACGGCCTCATTGGACCACTTCAGTCAATCATTTCTTGGTCGTCTTCTTCAGAAGTTTTCTTTTCGAGTAGCTTTTCATTCGCTCTGATCTTCTCAGGCGTTCCTCATATGTAAATACCCTTTTTACTGTATGACGTTTGTCTATTTTAGCCTGAAATCTTATTTGTATATCTCTCAGTTTTTTTTAATTTTGTTGTTTTGTTTTGCAAGTCATCCAAGGTTATTTCCAATTCTTTCATATCTTCTCTAATTTCCTTAATCCATCCTACTTGTTGTTTCATATTCCAAAGTTTCACTACAATTTTTCTAGATAACCTGGTTTCTGGTGTCCTCATGATGTGACCAAAGAAAGAAAGCCGTTTCTTCCGAATAGTATCAGTGATGGGCTCCAGTTCTCTGTATACCACTTCATTTGGTACTATCCGCCATTGTCCATCTTTCTGATATTTTTTATTTATGCATGTTCTAGCTATTCTTCTTTCTACTTTTAAAATTTTGTCGATTCTGTTTTTCTGAGTAACTTTAAAAAGAGTTTCACTTCCATATGTCACCTCTGGTTGAACCACCGTCTTGTAATGCTTTAATTTTGTTACGATTGATAGACATTTTCTTTTATATGTAGACCATGTTAATTTTTGGGCTTTTATCATTTTATTAGTTCTTTCTTGCCATGCAGGTTTCTCATCCAAGTTGTTAGTTATAATTTCCCTTAAGTATTTAAATTGCTTCACTATTTTAACTTTCTTGTTATTTACTGTTATGTGATTGATTACAAGTGGATTTGCTACCATTATCTCTGTCTTTTCAAATGATATCTGAAGTCCAATTTGTTGTGCTATATTTTGTAGGCTTATTATTTGATTTCTGGCTTCTTGAATATTATTAGCCAGTAACGCTAAGTCATTTGCGAATCCCAAGCAATTTAAGTCTATTTGATCTTTCTTGGTTCCAATTCTTATGTTATGTTCCTAGGATTTTCCCTGTACCATTCCCTCATTACATATTCCAAAGCACAATTGAAAAGGTGAGGCGATAAACCATCTCCTTGTCTTAATCGTAAACGGCCCAGATATTTCTCACTGAAATTTACTTAAGATTTGGTGTTTGTTCGAGTTAGTTTTATAATTTTTATTGATTTGGGATGGAGTCCGAAATTCCTTAGTATTTTCAGCAATGATGATCTATGTATACAATAATAAGCTTTATTGAAGTCTACGAAGGTTATGACTTGCTGTTTTTGTCTACGTTTGTAGTAGTCCATTACTAATTTTAGGGTGATTATCTGTTCAGGGCAACTTCGCCATGGCCGAAATCAACCTTGGTATTCTCCTATTTCCAGTTCTAAATGATCTTTACAACGATTATATAGAATTCGTGACAAGGTTTTTATATGTGATATCCAAAAGGGAAATTCCTCAATAGTTGTCAGCTGCAGTCCAATGGTCTGGCAGTTCTTCTTTGATCCAAATTTTCACTATGCATTGGTGTAGTGAAATCTTTACTGGTTCTGCTGCATATTTCCACAATCCTACAAATGTTTGATCTTCTCCACTCGCTTTGTGTTTATGAGCTCTCTCAGAGCTTTGTAGACTTCTTTGATTGTGGGTGGATTTATGTTTTCTGATGGTGTTTTAATAGTGGTGTCTGTATTTATTTGAAGCAGTTCTGGTGGATCTTCACAATTTAGCAACTTGTTAAATGTATCTGCTAAAATTTCTGTATTTTTTTTTATTACTATGAGCTAACTCGCCATTTTGTCTTTTAACATTAATGTTGGAGGTTCATATCTTTGTAGTTGTTTGCTAAAAATTTTGTAGTAATCTCTTGAGTTTGTTTTCGCGCTATTTGCTTCGATCATCAGAAGTGGTGTGATTAGTTACCACGAACCATTGGATCAACCAATTCAAGGTTTCCATTATCAGACAGAATTCTGAGTGTGCTCAGAATAGAACCAAATATGAGCGTTAAGGAATATGAGGGAGATATTAGCATATGCAAAACAAGAAAAGGGAGAGAGCAGGTTGCTTAAACATCTTCATCATCGTCTTCCTTCCAAGTATTGGGCCAAATGTCCCGTTACGGTCTTGCACTTTCCCTCCATCTCTTCATCGGACGTCCTATCGATCTATTTCCCCGTGGCTGGTAGCGAAGGATCTCCTTTGGAAATCTTCCAGGTTCCATCCTTTGGACATGATGCTTCCAGTTCTCTTGGTAGTCACAAATGTATGCAGTTATTGGTTTCACTTTTAGTTCCTTCAGCACATCCTCGTTTCTCTTATGATCCCATTTAGTATAGCCTGCTGTTCGGCGCATAAAGGTCATTTCGCGTGCTGTGAGTCTGGAGATGTCCTGACATCTTATTGTCCATGCCTCGCTGCCATAGCATAGGGTTGGTCTGGCTAATGTGTTATACAAGCGCAAGCGTGTATGCCTTTGGACAAGAGATGGCTTCATGACATGATTAATGATTCCTGTTGTTCTGGTATAATTAGTTATTTTTGCAGTTATGTCTCGTTCTTCTTGAAAAGATAAATGATATCCTAAATACTTGAATTCGTTAACTCTTTCTAAAATTTTACCATCCAGACAAATTTTACTGGGGATAGGGTCCTTACCCTTAAAGGCCATTACTTTAGTCTTTTCAGTAGAAATGCACATGCTGAATTTTGATGCCACTTTCTGGAGGTTGAAAACTGACCACTGCAGATCATCTTCAGATGCTGCTACCAATGCAACATCATCAGCAAATAGTATAGCATCTAAATTTTTTAGATGCCTGCTGATAGGTATTGAACCATGTCTTTCACACCTCCATTCCTTTATTATAGCATTCATGTAGATTATGAATAGCAATGGAGAGAGTCCACAGCCTTGTCTTACCCCTCTGCTGATTGGCTTCCACTCGGATTTATGATTACTTAAGCTTACCGAAATAAGAGTACCACTATACATGTTGGAAATGTTATCAATTAACTGTTGGGGGACACCATCTCTGGCCAATAAGTCTGTTTCTGTCAACAAAATCAAAGGCTTTCTTAAAATCAACAAATGATATGTGTGTTTCCAAATTGAACTCCCTGCGTTTTTCGATCAAAATTTTTAAGGTGAAGTAGGCATCTGCACATGTGCGACCTTTTCTAAACCCATGTTGTTCATTCCCTATTAACTCAGAGTAATGTTTCAGTAATTTTTCTTTAACAATGTTTGCAAAAATTTTGTATCCAGAGTTAAGTATACTTATTCCTCTATAATTTTCCAAAACTTTCATATTTCCCTTCTTATGAAGAGGAACTACTATTGCCTTTTGCCAATCTTCTGGAGGCCTGTTACCCATCCAGATTAAATTCAATAATCTGAGAAATCTTTTCTTGAAGGCATCGCCTGAATATTTCAACATTTCTGCATTTATCGAATCTTCTCCAGGTGTTTTCCCATTTCGAAGTTTCCTCAAGACCTGTTCTAATTCTTCGAGTGTAATATTTTCCGATGACTTGTTGTTAGATGCTTGTAAAACAAGTTGTTCAATATTTGGACTCGACCAAAGGCTCTGAAAATACTCAAGCCATTCTTTGTGAGATATTGCATTAATTTTTACATCTTCTTTTACTTCCCTATTTAGTTTTTTCAAAATTTTATAGGTTTGTGGTTGTGGTCTTGTTATGTCAGTCTCCAGGTACGAGACAAAGTTTTCCCAACTTTCCCTGTGTTTCTTTCGAACTTCTCTTTTGCTATTGCTCTCTTATGATGGTATTCAATTTTATCTTCTAATTTACCAGTCGACAGAAACTTGTTATATGAATTTGTTTTTTCGGAGATTACTTTTTTAATTTCTTCGTCCCAAATTCTTAAGCCCTTTTTCTTTTGCCATCTTCTTTTTTCTCCCAAACTTTCAAATGCCGACTGTTTTAGAGCTGAACTCAAATTGGACCACTCGTCTTCCACATCGTCAGAAAGTGGAATCATCTGAATGTGATTATCAAGCCTGTTTTGGTATAGCCATTTTATACTGGGATCATTTAAAAGGTTAACCTTAATTCTTGAAAAAACTAATTAACCACATATAAATTTAGAAAATCATTTTTACATGTTCTTGACAGTGCTTTGGGTGTTGAACCCAGAACAATACAAACATTTTTTACATTGAGTAGGCTTTGCTCCATTAGTATAACAAATGGCAAAGAAGAAATGGTATAGTCAACTTCCATACATATGGAACACTTTGAGCTCTTAACCCAAAATTGGTTTTAACATGAAAAAGGAAAAGGGTGAAACATCTTCCTATAAGAAAACCTTTGCGAAAGTCACACAGATCATTTGGTATGAAAGAAAAGGATAGAAACATAGCCTATAGAAGGAGCTATGGCGGGTCAGGGCCTCACTCCTGCCGCACCTTATGAAAGAGAGAAAGTTATGAAAGCTATCAGGATTTAAATGAAAGCAAGCCATGAAGTGTTCCTAAAAGGAAAATGGCAACAGCGAGCCGTTACGTTAATCTTTCCTCGGAAAGGAAGAAAATGGCAAAGGTGAGCCGCTGCGTAAGTCGTTCCTCAGACAAAATGAAGAAGATTATAGTGAATATTCTAAGGCATGTAAATTTAGAAATACCATGATGCTTGTAAAGTACAAATTACACTGGACATAATACATAGCTTGTAGAAATACACAGTTTACTTAACTTTTTTGTTTTGAAGGTTAGCAACCTTAGAAGAGTTCCGAACAGCTGACGACATTAGACACATATCACATCAAATCAAATCAAAATCACTTTATTTGCAATGAGGTGTCAACCTTGGTGGCAAATGAGGTACATAATTTACAAACACTACACAATATTAAAAGAATACAGTAACTTAATGTACTATTCACACATTGATTGAACTCCCCTCTCACAACTGCTGTAGGAATTACATAACACGTATAATGTTTCTAGGAATACAGCACTAAGTTATACCACTTCTTTCTTTTCCCTGGTTTTGTCTATTCTGCTCTTGAATAACTGGACTGATTTTGGAAAGGGATCAAACACCGCCCTTGGTAAACTGTTCCATTCCTTCACACCCTTCCCAATGAATGAAAATTTACCCCAATCGCTTCTGCTAAAGTGCCGTCCAATTTTGAATTTGTGGTCTGCCCTGCCAAAATAATTACTTTCCAATTGGAGCCTCTCACGGATTTCCCCCCATGCTTCCTCTCCTGTATATGCTCTATATAACCCTACAAGTCTGTTTTTCTCCCTTCTCTTACTTAATGTTTCCCACCCAAGCTTCTCTAACATATCTGATACACTGCTTCTTCTCCTAAAATCCCCTATCACAAATCTTGCTGCTTTCCTTTGAACACACTCAATTTCTTTTATTAGGTATTCCTGGTGCTGATCCCATACACTGCTTGCATATTCCAATATTGGACGAACCAAACTTAGGTAACTTTTCTCTCTTATTTCTTTGTTGCATCCTCTAAATAGTCGCATAATGACATGCAACGATCTGTATGCTTTCCCAACAATGTCTCCAACATGACCCTTCCAGTGCAATTTACTATCAAATCTCACACCTAAGTACAGTATTTGCACTTGTCATCTTTTGGTACGATTACCCCATCCAATGTACACACATCAAAAAAAGTTTTGCATCACCTCGGTTCCCAGATCTCCGGCATATAGACGTTGACTGTGTATATTGTATCCAAGATACAGTCCCTTTGACTGTTCATAGATGTCACTAAAACTGCTCAAAGATGTAAACAACCATGCATGAGCAGGGCCTATTAGACGGAGGGGGTACGACAGCCGATCAGTTCCAGTCATTCCACCAGAACGAAGGTACGCTGCTCATGTTGTCTGTAGTTCTACCATGCCTAGAAGGTCAATACCGCAGTTCGATCGCGTCCGCATTGTTACTTTGTGTCAAGAAGGGCTCTCAACAAGGGAAGTTTCCAGGCGTCTCAGAGTGAACCAAAGCGATGTTGTTCGGACATGGAGGAGGTACAGAGATACAGGAACTGTCGATGTCAGGCCTCGCTCAGGCCGCCCAAGGGCTACTACTGTAGTGGATGACCGCTACTTACGGATTGCCGCTCGGAGGAACCCTGACAGCAATGCCACCATGTTGAATAATGCGTTTCGTTCAGCCACAGGACGTCGTGTTTCAACTCAAACTGTGCGCAACTTCACTCCCGGCGTCCATGGCGAGGTCCAGCTTTGCAACCCCGACACCATGCAGCGCGGTACAGATGGGCCCAACAACATGCTGAATGGACCCCACGGAATTGGCATCACGTTCTCTTCACCGATGAGTGTCGCATATGCCTTCAACCAGACAATCGTCGGAGACGTGTTTGGAGGCACCCTGGTCAGGCTGAACGTCTTAGACACACTGTCCAGCGAGTGCAGCAAGGTGGTGGTTCCCTGATGTTTTGGGGTGGCATTATGTGGGGCCGACGTACGCCACTGGTGGTCATGGAAGGCTCCGAAACGGCTTTACGATACCTGAATGACATCCTCCGAGCCATAGTGCAACCATATCGGCAGAATATTGGAGAGGCATTTGTCTTCATGGACGACAATTCTCGACCTCATCGTGCACATCTTGTGAATGCGTTCCTTCAAGATAACGACATCGCTCGACTACAGTGGCCAGCATGTTCGCCAGACATGAACCCTATCGAACATGCCTGGGATATGTTGAAAAGGGCTGTTTATGGACGTCTTGACCCACCAACCACTCTGAGAGATTTACGCCGAATTGTCGTTGAGGAGTGGGACAATTTGGACCAACAGTGTCTTGATGAACTTGTGGATAGTATGCCACGGCGAATACAGGCATGCATCAATGCAAGAGGACGTGCTACTGGGTATTAGAGGTAGTGGTGTGTACTGCAATCTGGACCACAAATGCTGAAAGTCTAGCTGTATGATGGTACAACATGCAATGTGTGGGTCTCATGAGCAATAAAACGAGCTGAAATGTTGTTTGTGTTGATCTCTATTCCCTTTGTATTTAACGGTTCCGGAACTCTTGGAACCGAGGTGATGCAAAACTTTTTTTGATGTGTGTATATTGAAATTCAGTTTTTAATCTCTTGTTTGTGAATATTGTGACAGTTGATTTACCTCCGTTAACCTTCATGTGGTTCTCTTCAACCCAATGTTGGATACTGTCGAGGTCCCTTTGTAATATTTTACAATCCTCTATATTATTTATTTCCCTATAGATGATAATGTCATCTGCATACAATCTTATTTTTGATGCTATATTGTTCCCTAAATCATTTGCATATATTAGGAAAAGCAATGGGCAATGGAATTCCCTTCTTAACTTTCTCTTCCTGTGATACGTAATTCCCTACTCTGACTCTCTGAACCCTTGAATTTAGAAATGTTCCTATCCAACGTACAACCCTCGAGTCCAATCCCATTCTCTCCACTTTCTTTAATAATACTCCATGTTCCACTCTGTAAAAAGTTTTGGAAAGGTCTATAGCTATGCAGTCCAACTGTCCCCCTAGATCCAACCGATCTGATATGTCCTGCTGAAATCCCACCAGTTGTGCCTCACAAGAAAATTTCTTTCTAAATCCATACTGGCTCCTCAGGAACCAATTTTTATCTTCACATACCCCTCTAATATATTTTACTATTAAACTCTCCAAGATTTTACAAACTACACTGGTCAGACTTACTGGTCTGTAGTTCTCAGGTTTACTTCTATCTCCCTTTCCTTTATAAATTGGTATTATTATAGATTCCTTCCATTCCTTTGGTATTCTACTATTGTTCATGACATAGTCGAAAAGAAACTTTAAATAAGGCACTATGTACCACCCCATTGCCTTTATTAATTCCCCAGTAATTTGATCACACCCTGCTGCTTTTCCTTGCTGAAGCAGTTTGATTTCTCTAAAAATATCCTCATTTGTAAAGGTGAAGCTTCTTGTGTCCTTATGTGTTTCACCCTCTCCAGTCTCATTTACGGTTTCCAACTCCTGACAATCTTCCACTGAATCTATGAATTCCCTACTAAATAGGTTTGCTTTCTCATTATCTGCAAATAAATGCTCACCCCCTTCTCCCTCCATTGTGGGAATGTGGATTCCGTTTCCCTTTTGGTTTTTAATATATGAATACAGCTTGAATGTGGTACACTTAAGTACGCAGGAAGGTTGAAGCACTTACTGTAGAATGTTGTAGCATTCACAAAAAGAATAGGTTTCTAGAAAAGCCATCGAAGATGAAAACATAGGTAATAAACCTATTCACGTTGTAGAAGGTGCATAACGAAACAGTTTCTCGTTGCACAAATGATGTGAAGTTCAGACATGAAGAATGTTCATTTTTCAAACATGTCATTTAAAACACAAAGATTGTGATCAAGTATAGATCACGAAGTTAAGATGTCTTAAAGACATTGCGAAGTGTAGTTACGACTTCTTGATGCAGAATTTAAGATGATACATTACAATTAGATGAATTTTAAGTCCGGTGGTCACGACTGGTGAGCAGCTCAAGTCTGCAAGGAAAATCACAAAGATCTAGGTTGGCAAGCTGCTTAAATAGACGGCCAACAAATGTTCCAGGACCTTCCATGGCACACAATTGGAGAAGACGTGCTGTGATTGGCCGAAGCTTGAAGGCCGACCAACGAGAGCGTAGCTATGGTAGCCAGTTCCTGTTCAGCTTTCTTGTCGTGCAGACTGAATGTAATGTTTCACTAAAACACTTGGAGAAATATCTTAAAAGCGAGCAGGGCTTATGAAATAATATGTAAGTAATTTACAACATACTTAATTTGAAATAGAAGAATTATTATAAAATCAAAGATCACTAACATGTGGTGACCGAATAGAGGTTATGAGAAAAAATTAATTCTGTCTGACTGACATAAATTACGTAAACTTGAAAAATTAATAAATTAATTTATTTGCAAATGCGAACAAGAAGTATATTCTTTTGGTATTGCCGGTTAACCCTTTGTATTATTTTTTGAGTTATCTTCCTTTGTTTTATGAGTTCCAAGTGTGATTCATCTGTTTTTTGTTTCTGATACCGTAACCTGGCTTAATGTCTATCTTCCACTGTTTTATCACACTCATCGTTCCACCATTGGTGTTTCTTCCTTGGATTTATTGAGGCTACTTGTTCAGCTATTTGTTTCAATTGGGGAACTATTTCCTCTAGATCATCTGTTATTTTAATATATCTAGTTCGTTCTTTGTATCCCTTGTTATGTATTAGTTTATTGTAATTTTTTCACTTTTTCCACCTATGACTTGATTAAGGCTAGTATAAGTCGACGGAATATGAACTGGAAAAGACTTCTGGAATGTGGAGGAGTACCTTAAACTGGATAAGGGGGAAGGATGGTGAGTCCTGACATCAATTCATTTCTTTCAAACATTACTTGTGTGATTAATGAAACCACACAAACATAAAAATTAATCCTAATAAAAATGTCCGAAACCATTCCAGATTGCTGATAAGGCGTATTATCCATCTTCAAAATATCATTAAGAATCGCGGTGAGCGTATATTTTTGGTTGAGCAGACAAGTACTGAGAAGTAAGTATGGGATCAATTTTTAGGATACATACAGTATTTGTATGTAACTCATGAATATTGACAGTTTTCTTCTGAAGACAGTGCAGTTGAGTGGAGAGAAATTTCTAATGATATTCTGTCAGAACGGAGGCAGTCGTCAATCTATGATACATTTTAACTGGAAATTGGGCTCTAATTTTTGTCAACTCGAAATAAATTTGATGATGCAAATTCCAGAATAAATGTAAACTGGATGACATTTTTTGCACAGTTTTTGATCAGTGTTATAGTTCATCGTGAAAGAGTCATATAATCCCTGGCCTCCCCTAAATCCCCTGCTACAACCCTCCTTGCATTTCTTTGCAGAGTGTAGATACTACGGACCAGTTTATAGCAAGATGTTCTGGTATACAGAAACAAGTTTGAAGTACGAGGGCCAAGCCCACATATTAAAAGTCCCTCTCGGCACGCCGGAAGGCGGAGGATGATTTCACCGAGCAAAGACAAATAATTTGATTTCACTAAATTTGCCAATATTGTATACCTACAAATGTTCCACATGTTTAGCATATGAGAAACCCCATCTTTGTATAATAATTATGTTATAGTCCACTTATCACTCTCCTTCAAAACCGTATTTTTTGTGGACTTCCAGGGGGCAACGCAGTCGTTGCAGAGTACAGAAAAATGGCCTACCTCAGGGAAGCGTCCTGGCTCCAATTCTCTTCAACATCTATACCAACGATCAGCCACTGTCCCCAGACACAAGAAGTTTCTTGTATGCAGACGACCTAGCCCTTGCTGCGCAGAGCGCAAGTTTTGAATCAGTGGAAAGAGATCTGACATCTGCCCTGAGAAATCTATCAAGTTATTACAGTTGGAACCAACTCAGACCAAATCCATCTAAGACACAAGTATGCGCCTTCCACTTAAGGAACAGTGAGTTACACATAGAATGGTCAGGTATCCGACTGCAGCATTAAGGAAGGAAGGAAGCTTGTAGTTTAACGTGACCGTTAATCTTGAGATCATGAGCCACGGGACCTCCTTTTTACGTGGAATCCGAACCACAGGGCATGGCATTTCACTTCGAAAATCTCACATGCATTGATCGGGAGACTGCAGCATTGTCACACCCCTAAATACTTGGGAGTAGCTCTTGATAGAGCTCTTACATTCAAAACCCACTGTAAGAATAACAAAATGGAAATCTCCACACGAAACAACCTGAATCGCAAACTAGTAGGGACACAATGGGGCTCACATCCAGAGACTATTCGCACTTCTGCAATGGCATTGTGCTTTTCTACTGCTGAATTTGCTTCCCCAGTTTGGTACAGGTCATCTCATGCCAGACAGGTAGATCATACAGCTCTGAACGAAACCTGCAGGTTGATAACAGGTTGCTTAAAACCTACCCTAACAGATAAGCTCTACTACCTGGCTGGAATAGCACCACCTTGTGTACGCAGAGAGGTGGCTGCCAACAGGGAGAGGCTGAGAGTGGAAGAGAACAGCGCCCACCCACTGCAATGATATAATCCTCCTCAGCAACGGCTGAGGTCCCGAAAGAGCTTCCTGAGGACATCTGAGATGTTTACTGTCTCACCGGAGAAGACAAGGCTGGATTTATGGAAGAAGTCGACCCCTCACCCCTGCGGTTGGATGCCAGTAGCTGAAGAACTACCACCAGGACACAATGAAAGCTGGTTGGTGTGGAAATCCCTAAACAGGTTACGATCAGGAGTTGGAAGATCCCGAGACAATCTGAGGAGATGTAGCCTCAGTACATGTGACACGACTTGCGAATGTGGACAAGAACAAACCACAAGAAACATACTTCATTGCCCTCTGTGCCCTTTATCTTGTGCAGAAGAAGATCTCCTGTTAGCCACTCCAGCGCCTTGGATGTTGCTCAGTATTGGGCACGTGTTATATAATTAGACAGTTTTACCCTTTTATGTACCTGTATAGCAACTGTACATTTGTATGTTTCCGACACGAAATAAATTAAGTCCACTTATCCACATATAGAAGAAAATGTCTATCAATCACAACAAAATTAAAACATTACAAGATGGTGGTTCAACCAAAGGTGACATATGGAAGCAAAACTCTTTTTAAAGTTGCTCCGAAAAAACAGAGTCTACAAAATTCTAAAAGTAGAAAGAAGATTAGCTAGAACATGCATAAATAAAATATATCAGAAAGATAGACAATGGCGGATGAAGTGGTATACAGAGAACTGGAGCCCAATCACTGATACTATTCGGAAGAAACGGATTTCTTCTTTTGGTCACATTATGAGGACACCAGAAACCAGATTATCCAGAAAAATTGTTGAGAAACTTTGGCATATGAAACAACAAGTAGGATGGATTAAGGAAATTAGAGATGATATGAAAGAATTAGAAATAACCTTGGATGACTTACTTGCAAAACAAAACAAAAAAATAAAAAATACTGAAAGACATAAACATAAGATTTCAACCAAAAATAGACAAACGTCATACAGTAAAAAGGGTATTTACAGATGAGGAACGCCTAAGAAGATCAGAGCAAATGAAAAGCTACTGGACAACTCAGAAAGAAAACCTACTGAAGAAGAGGACCAAGTAATGATTGACTGGAATGGTCCAATGAGGCCATAAAAGCAGAAGAATAAGAAGAAGTAGTCCACTTACCTTGCACTAGCACAACAGTCGGACAGGAGTTAGAGATAATGTTATCTTTGACTCGTCTGTAAAACTACACCTGCTGTCAAAACATCAAGATTGTTAGGAATATTTTCCATTTTAGGTCCGTATTGATGCTTACAAAGTAAAGTTTAATGGGTAAAAAATTCCGCCCAATCAATACCTTTTGAAAATAAAGTTTAATGTTGGCTTATTCCATCATTAGGGACATGTTTCGAGCACCCGTATGCTCCTCTTCAGCCTAATACAATAAATCAACTTATGTACATATCTAAGACATTCTTAAATTTATAAAAAACATGCATAATGACCGTATTCAAGTGGCAATCGCCATAGCTTAAAATTAAAGACTTAATTAACGTTTTATTGCGCACAAATTGTGCAAAATTACAATAAAGTAGTGCAGAATTATAGAGTTTGTTTGTGGTTCACTTTGTACAGAACTCTATGATTGGCTTTCCACGTCTTTCACAATAAAGGACATGGTATCGGCTACAGTCTTGGTCACATCTGTCGCACACGCAGATGGCGTTGGGTTCATGGTAGTGTTTCGTTTTGCACACTTTATGATATCCATGCACTGCCAATGAGTTGACAAAGTGCCTGAGGTCTTGATTTGTTTCAGCCCAGGATCTATTTGTCATAGCCTCGATAGCGTAGAAATCCATCGGGATCTCTCCTCTCTTATTTCCCTTTCTTGTAGGCATTTTTCCCAGCTCTCCGTGGTTGGAAGTTGGAGCTTAGTCCTCAGATCTTGCATTAGGAAAGTTTCCGTTGCCAGCTCATACACCAGTCTGGACCTTGTATATCCGGACACGCCCAGGATTACCTTTAGGTAGCGTGCCTTTACTGCGTCCATGGTTTTGAGGTCTCCAATGCCCAGCTTGCCCCATATTATTTCGATTCCATAAGTTCGAATTGAAATTATCCTTGGGTTAAACAACGACATTGCTGTATCTAGTGAGAGTTTTGTCAGGGTCCTGATGTCATACATTGCCTTTGTGGCTGCCGTAGCTCTCGATTTTACATGTAGTCTGAAGGATTTGAAGGTCGTCTGGAGTGTTACGCCGAGATACTTGAAGGTGCTAACTGTGTTTAGCGGAGTGTTTCCGAGCGAGATTCTATCGTCATGACTCTCCTTTCCCCCTTTCCTGAAGGTTATTTTCAGTTTTCTCCATGTTAATGTTCAGCTTGTTATCTCCTGCCCATTTCTCCATTACGTTGATAGCTTTTTGCAGCTCTGCCTTGTTGCTTGATGCAATTGCCATGTCGTCAGCGTAGATGTAAATCTTCACAGAGCTTTCCGCCTCTTGCCTTATATGTTGTACGACATCATAAGTTGCTATATTAAAAAGGAGGGGGCAAGACTCCGTTGGTTTGGATGATTTCTTTTGAGATGGCTATGTTGTCCTCTATGAAGATGTTGTTTGTGATGAGGAGGTTGCGTATCAGTTCTGTTATGTGTTTGCACTCTATTGCCATTTTTTCTAGTTTTGAGAGGATGGTTTTTCTGTCAAGTTGGTCGAAAGCTTTACAGTAGTCTATGAAAACTGTGTGGAACTTCCCTCAGATCGAAAAACTGTAAAATTACTGGAACTATGTTCTACATTTGCACTAAGGCTTCAGGCCTGTATGCCTATCTATGCCATTTTGAACTGTTTTGATATTGTGCCTAATTTTTTCGAATGGTTGGTGCTATCAAAAAGCTTTACCGAAATAAGTTCATCGCCCTTATTCTAAGAACACTACCAACTTTGAATGGATTCGATTTTTCACATTCTGTATTAACCCTGTGTAGGGCGCGGCTGATCTGACAGGCACAGGATTGCTTTATGTGTGTGCCTTCCCACAGTACGCCGAGCGGGACCCTTCCCTCCCAGTAGTTTTCTAACTTTGGTGGCTGGTTCCAACCCGTATGCTGAGTTTGTCTCCAGGCGTCAAGGAAGTGCGTCACACATGTTTTGATCTGACAGGCTCACCGCGCCCAATTACGTTGCAAATCCAAGGTCTGTATTTTTTCACTTTTGATAGCAAATGATTGTCCAACATCACCCCCAGCCCCCTACAAGAGGTCCAGATGCTGTGATTGCACCGTGGAGACAGGAATACGATGGCTGACGTACTATTCCTGTGTGAAATGCAGCCGAGGAATATGCCTTCCTCATGCGAAACCATTCTGTGCAACATGCTTTTCAGGCTGCTCTTGCGATCCCACAGCGGCTTTGATGGATAACGACTCCGACTGATTTTTGTCCCCACACATCTCAACTTCATGCCTGATCCATTTTTGGAACTTTTTTTAAGAATAAAAGGTCACATTTTGAATTATATTCATATCCATGATATGCGAACTGTGCATTTTGACTTGTTTTGGTTTTTGTACCTAAATAAATACTAAGATTTTTTTTAAAATTGTTTTTATATTTTTCCCTTATTGTCAACATCCTAAAGATGATTGGTAAATTTTGGTTTAATTTAATACGGCGTTTTAGGGACTTGATGGTATTTTTAGCATAGTGTGCCTGTCAGGCTCACGGCGCCCCGATGTTGAGAATCCTTGACCGCGCCCTATGCAGGGTTAAGAAAGTTATAGCGATATTTCACTTTTTTGAAAAACGGCCCCCATTCCCACCCCCTTAGTCCGATTTTGCCCAAAAACGAATTCAACCGAGATTTTATAGGGTAATATTTCATTTATAAATAGAAAGTGATTGATGCAAAATGACAGTAGTTATTGTGTGCACAAGAAAGTGATATCCGATGCTGGTTTTGGGGTCTTGGGGATGTGAAACCTGAACATTGCTGAAATATTCTGGAAGTCGAAACATTGCACCCACTACAATAGGTAGCTTTCTTATGAACTCGACCTAAAACCTAGTATGTTGTTGTTTCCTATGGCTAGCCCGGATTCCAATCCATCAGCTTTCTTGCGTTCCAATCGAGTTGTGTGAGGTTTCCTAAAGCTCTAGCAGTCACATCAAGTTTGTTGCAATGTAGCAGGTGCCCCTTATCCATTTTACTTCCCTAAAATCTAGTATTATATTATCAGCTTTTCTTCTTTCTTTCTCTCTCCGTTAGGGTCTTCTGAGGACTACGAACCAATTTCAATGTTTAGTCCTTTGTTGTTCTTTCTTCTTCCTCCAGTGCTCCTTCATATTTTCGCTGTTTCTTCTTTCTCTCTTCCGACCATTTTGAGCCTGTTCTCTTATATTGCCTATTCTTGGAGTCCTTCCATTTCCAATACCTTTTTTTTGAAAATCTCTCGCTCTCTAGTGCATCTTCTTCTCTTACATTGTTTTTTTCTAAATCTTTCTTTACTTCTTGAAACCAGGCTGTTGTTCCAGATTAGTTGTATTGCACAGGTGGCCGTCGGCATGACTTTGATCTTAAAAAGTGCCATTGCTGTTGAAACTGATATTAGTAGTAGAGCAGACGCAAGAAAAGCTTGCCGAAACTCAACGATGCGCAGATACCAATATCAATCGGCGTATTTTAATGCTCATTGCGAGGCTCCTGTAATGCTGATTACCAGGCTCACTGCTCACTCAACTCTTCAAGAACGCAGCTCGCTCCGAGACGGTCTACAGCTGTAAACCAAACGTAGAGAGCAGGTGGCATCACACGTGTGTGTGTATTATTACTATTTTGTGTATATTTCGTAGCTGAAAGTGCGTTTGTTGAATACCTAAATCCTTAAAAATTGTGTATAATATTCAGTGTACTTAACAATGCCACCGTTTCGCTCTAAATTAGGGAGTGCCAAAACTTTACACAGTCAAACTAGGGAAGTTATTTATAATGCGTATACATTCATGAAAAACGAAACACGTCTCGCTGGAAACATATGCGCAATTCAAAATAAAGTGGCTGAAGCAACAGGTGTGTCAGAAAGGTCGGTGCGGAATATAATACAAGGCGCCAAAAGAATTGAAAGTGTTGAAGTGGATTTATTTTCAACGCCTGGAAAGAGCAGACCAAAATCTGTCAATAAGTGTAAGTTAGACGATTTTGATAAATGCGTGGTCAGGCGTATGATTCATATTGTCACAATACCAAAGGCGAGAGGCCAACGCTGGAAAGGATCCGTGGGAAACTGGCTGAGGATATAAATTTTAAAGGTGGGGTACGAACATTAAGCAAGATAGTTCGAGACCTAGGCTTTAGATGGAGGAAGACAGAAGACATGCGTAGAATACTATTTTACGATTAGATCATTCTTAATCTCTTTGTTGTTTCCTGCATCTTCAACAGTATTTTTAGGCTACTACTGTGTAAGACATTACACACACGCGCTGAGATCTCATTTGAACCTCAGTCACAGTCAGCCTGCCAAGCCTGGGCAGACGATCCGTTCAGAACTGCTGCTAGCCAGCTACTGCTGGGAAGTGGGAGGGGCGTTGTATGCCACTACCGAACACTCACGAACACCCGAACATGGCCGAAGATCTGCGCAACACTTTTCGGCAAGTTTTTCTTGCATCTGCTCTAATTTGGTATGTCTGCAGCTGCTGTTCGTTCGTGTATGTGTAGTGAAAGTGTAATTCCTGTAGTTTGGAGGGTAACCCCTAAGTATTTGATATTTGTTATGAATTCTAAGGGAGAGTTGCTAAAACATTCAATAAATATGGTTGGGTCTGAGGACTGGGTAGGTAAAAAAATTAAATCCATACAATATTATCAATAATCTTTATTTTAGTAAAACCAAAAATTGTTCATTTCGATGTTTGTTGTTGGTGAATGCTATAGCACCAGGGTTTGTTAGACAAGATGATACCCCTAAATGAGTAGCGTGATGTATTGCACAGAGGTACAGATCCAGTCTCTTCGATAGCTAGCTCAAGCCCATAGCCAGTGGGGGATAAACACTCAATGTATTGCTTCGATTCGTAGGAATTATATAGTCTCTCTTAACACGCCCAGTGCGGATCACACGCCCAGCGCATGACGCTAGTTTAAAAGCAGATACGGAGAATGCATCCTGGGATGAGTGTTAGAAACATGAATCACAGACTTCCTGCACGGTAAGAAAGGCTCTCCTCGGCCTGCCGCACAATGTCCAATATACTACCAGGTTCAACCGTCGCCATATTTGTGCATGCGTATTCTGTTTCCCGTGTATTTACTCGCCTTGATTTTCATTAATTGCACTCATTCCAGGTTCCGTATTGACCATGTTAACATGAAGTATAACATAAATTTCTCGCCAAATCAATACTTTTTACTTACTTAAAAATTCTATAGGTACATGTTTCGAAAACACACAATGTTTTCTTCCTCAGCCCACTTATTGGTGTTCTTACAAGAGAAGAAATGTGAACTGTGTTTTTGTTATTTAGTGAGGTTATCGATGTTTTATGATGTTTAACACCAATAAGTGGGCTGAGGAAGAAAACATTGTGTGTTTTCGAAACATGTACCTATAGAATTTTTAAGTAAGTAAAAAGTATTGATTTGGCGAGAAATTTATGTTATACTTCATGTTGATTTTCATTGTACGTTATCATTCTTTTTAACCCTTATAGTGCCACGGGGCCGGTATATCGGCTGAGGGAGCTTCTGCTAGAAATGCCACCGCCCGATCTATCGGCCCTGTTCTTCTAATTTTATTTTTTTTGGTGTTTTTTCCAGCCACGCAGCGCTAACACAGTTGTAATCAAGACGACGCGGGAATCATTCTTTCTCATAATATATCGATGTGTTTAAGATCAGTGAATAACTGGATTTATAATAAGTATTCTTTGAACAAGCTACAGCCAGAAGACCTCCAGCGTGTATTATCTTTTGAAGACGTGTAGGATTATGATTGGAGTTAACTAAGATACGTGGTGATAAATATTTAATATTTGTAGAAATAGATCGTACTTGAAACCTATTTCATAGAATTTCTTTAAACTTGGGTTATGTACAGTATACACAATTCAATAACTATTAACACGTTTATCACAAAATATACTAATTCGATTGTGTAGGCTGTCAAAATTAAATTTGCATTTCGAATTATGTTTTTTTAAAACAGAAATATTTTTAACAATATGTTTACCTACTAAAAAATTATTATTATTTATTTATTAATCATATGGCTTTTAGTGCCGCGAGTGTCCGAGGACATGTTCGGCTCGCCTGAGTCTGTAGCTGCTTCCAGCGGACACCCTAAAGGGTGAGCTACAAGTTCCGTTCAATTTGAAGTAGTTCCAACTTTCGCCACCAGATATCAATGATACCTAGTGGTGAACGTTGGAACTTTGATAGAGTGTTCTGACGAAATCTAATCTAACAATTTTGCTTTACACAAGTTTAGTCTGTGAAAGGATCTTTTACATGCCATAAATCTATGACATGGGACCGCCGGCTTTACTTCCCCTCCGAAGGAAGGCATACTGAAGGATTTTTAACGCTCTTAAAAAATTATCTACAGTCTATCTGGAAAAATACAGGTAGGGGATGATTTTCATTTAACACTTGTATTTTCACTGAACTTGGTTTGGCAATTTTAGCATAACCACTCATTAATTGGCCAGCATCTAAAGGGTAAGGATATCTGAGCAGCAAGACCGAGGTAAGACGCAGCATTTTCTAAGAGAATTACATGTGATTCCGCTTTTGTAATAAACAAATTCTAGTAAAAAGATCTATACTTGTAATTGACACTTATTCCTGCATCATATTCACGAGTAACATGTAATAACCTGCAGTAATCATGTTTGTCTGTCATGATTCTAATGTTATCATTTCTTTCTATGGCCACGCTTGCCACGGTGGGTGAGTGGTTATAGTGTCGGACTACCAACCCCAAGATTGCAGGTTCGCCCCTGACTGTGGTATGTGATTTTTGAAAGGCGACAAAAATCATGACACTCATGTCATATGTTGTTGGCATGTTAAAGAACCCATTTGAATTCAGTAGGCCGTGTTCAATGGCAAAATTATTAATCTCGGGATTTTCCGCCAACACAAAGTTCTTCCATTCTCTACTTGACAGCGCTGTAGTGTCAAGGAGTTTAGATATCTAACCTCCTTGACTGTCATAGCGTTCAAAGGAACGACGAAATTCGACATGCAAGCTACCCTCTGGGTGTCAATTAACAAAGCTTGCACCAGGCACCCGAGGCCATACGATATTATTATTATAATTTATATTTTGTGTTCAGAAGGCCGACAATGAAGTTCCATCAACATCATGAGGCCCGCCCGACTGACAGCATTATGTCTCGATTTTAACCACCGTGCGGGTCACGCACCAGGCGTGCGAGTAGGATAACTCATCTTACCGACATTGAAAACTCTAATTATTACAACTTTTAAACAGTTCCACGCAAATATCTCGCTCAGTTTGGTGGATATGTCATGCTCTACAGGCCGGACGTTTGTTTTAGAAGAGTGAAAAATCTTAATGGAAGCCTGGAGGAGAGTTACTACAGTAGCTGTGTTGTCAGCTGCCCCATGCAGTCTGATGATGGACAAAGCTATCTCACACTACTGCTGAAGTACCAAACTTTTGTGTACTTCCGCATCACACAATACTTCGCTGTGGACTGTACTGTCTGTACGGTGGTCACGTGCCCAAGTCTGGAATTCCATTACATCGGACTGGTGGTGACAAATGTGAAGCAAGAGGGCTAGAGAGTGACTGTGTACAGGCTCACCCGCAAGCTTCAAGGTCAAGGGCAACCGTCTAAAACAAATGGCCGGCTTGCACTAATACGCAGTGAACGTGTTAAGGCAGACATACTTCAAATGTAAAAGCTGAAAATGAGACCGCAACTGGGACTTAAACCCAAATCTCTTGCATTCCGGGCACGAACAGGAACCAATTGCACCATAGTTTCTCATACTTTAGTCTGTAGACCACTCTAAGTGTTCCTTAAGATTGAACATACGGAGGTTGAGTCATAAGTCATGGCAACTATTTTTTTTCTCGCGAACAGGAGACAACACGGAAAATCTACGATATGCATTTGGAAACGTATGGTATGTCATGGTGTCCACAGAATTTTCAATGTCAATTTTCCTGACTTTTCCTGACCATTTTTCAACAAAATTCTTAACTCGCAAAGTCATCGTAACATTGGAAAAAAAAGGTTTATTGAGCAAATATATATATCATTTTTCATTTGCAGGATTTGCCCAACGCTCGCCTCTTTATTTATTAAAATAGAAAATAAAGTAAATTATAATGCAATAACACATAAATCAAAGTACTTAATGAGGGGCAGATGACCTCATAGTTCCGTAGCTTAAAACAGCAATAACATAACATTTAACTAAAGTACTTAATAACCTAATCTATAGTGATGGAGTCGCCACATCCCTACGCCAACGCCAAACAAGCATACAAAAAATAGGTAAAAGAGGTTTTTAGTATGATGTACTGTAAAAATGGAAATTTACCATAATGTCCAGTGAGTCATTGCTTTTTATTATTTTAAATGATCTTGTCGACTTCGTCGTTACGCTGAGGTCTGGCGTTACGTTACGGTGATGGGACGAAATGTACCTAGAATGCACCGAGGTGTGTGACGTCATAGTACGATGTAGCAGCCTAGTACCAAGAAGGCAGTGCGAGACAGAGTTTCAAGAAGACGGTGCGAGAACAATCAAGTAGGCAGTGAAGAGACAAAACAGAACCTTGAAACTCTGTTCTCGCTCTGCCTTCTTGGTACTCGGCTGCTAGCATTTAAAATTATATAAAGTCCAGTCTTCCAGACTGACGATCCGTGTCTTTTATCTTCAGAGATTAGTTGAACTAGTAACATCAAAATATGGTTGTAAACCACTAAATACTGTGTGGTTAATATAAAATTCCTGACTTTTCTAATACTTTTCGCAATTTTTTCCTGACTCAGGCCATTTTTTCACACTTTTTCCTGACCAAAAACAAAATTCCTGACTTTTCCTGCCTGTGGACACCATGTATGTACTTGCGTAGGATGCCACTAGATGGTGTATGTAAACAACAGTGTGGGTCTGAGCATCCCCCCCCCTCCTCAAGTTCAGTGAGTGAGTGAGAGCGTCACACAATGAAAGTCAACAAGCAGGAGCGTTATTCGCTTCATCTGAGCCCATGTGACTAGGATCTAATCTCCAAAGTCAAGAAGGCACTACGCGGACGGTGGTTTGCTAACAAAGAAGACATCGTAACAGCAATTCGGAGGGAGGTGTTACACGTTAGCGATACACATGCAGCGAATGGTATTCAGCGCCTGCCCCACTGCTGGCAATGCACAGTAGACACCTTGGGCGATTATTTGGAAGGTCTGTAACCAGTGGAGACCTGTCCTTTGAACGTAGTCTTGTGTATTTGCTGTCTATACCATAATAAAATAATGTTGACCGATGGCCTGTGTTATGGCACTTACCTACAAGCATCTTCTGATGTCAGAATTTATCTTCAGGCACTATGCATAAGTACATGCCCTATATTTCCAAATGCATATCGCAGATTTTCCGTGTTGTCTCCTGTTCGCGAGAAAGAAAAAAAAGTTGCCACAACTTATGTCTCGATCCTCGTATATTCAGTATTTGCACAAATATTACCTATGCATATATAAGCCCCCCCCCTCAACCAATTAGTTTACTGTACAACTTTGCTTATTCTCCATCCCGGCAACCAGTACCGTGGTTGGTGGGATCATACAGAACAAGTCACACTTCCTCGTTTATGTTGAAGTAAAAGAGGAATGAAGAATTACCTCTTTCTGGAACAATACTTCCAGAAGTAGGCTTCTGATGGCCCGGGCTGCAAGAATTGAGTAAAACCTATATCACACGACACTCGCTGGCAAGGAAGCTATTGTGAAGGCTGGTAAAAAATCCTGTTCATCTTCATCAGTACACCTTCTTTTATGTTCGAAGTATATCATACGCTGGCATTTATCGTGCCCCAAGTTGTAAGAAATAAATCATGTGGGAGGGTTGTCGTTTTAAGATAATATTTACTGTTGATTCGCTTTATTAACTCAAAGCAATTGTGAAACTTCCTTGAAGTAAATTTGAATACATAACAGGTACTGAAGGAATGCATTTCAATCAGTGTTTAAGATCTAACTGTAATCTCTACACAGTATAATGCCAAGTCCCCGATTCTTGGATGTAACGGGTAATCTCGAGAAGCACTGGATGAATTTTGATGCGGTTTGCACCATTCTGTAGAGGGCTTCCCGAGGAAGGTCTCTGTAGAACATTCATTTATGACCAAAGGAAGCCGAGCAGTAACGATTTCAGTGAATCGAGTCGAAGAAAATCTGCCGTCCGTGCGCCTTTTAAGCTTACACTGGGTAAACAGTTAAAAATATCTATATAAGTTACTATGAGTGTAAGAATTGTTCAGCATGAAAAGTTCTACAAAAAAAAGTCCGCGACAGCATATCTCTATCTCTAATACATCGCCCACTATAAATGTTTTTACGTTTACATTTCTTCCAAAAATCTCCATTCAGTGGAAATTTAAATTACTAGCTTCGGAGCGAGCGATCTTTAGCCAGCATCAAACTGTCAAATCGTATCGCGTTAAGAATTCAGTGTGTTTGGAGTTTCGCTGTTTACCTCAGCTTTTCTGAATTGTGTCTGGGACCTGCCGTCCATTTGCCTTTTAAGCTTACGCTGGCAACTGTTTTGAGCTAGCCGGACCATTTTATCAAATTTCATTTGTGAATTTGTTATTGTACTGTACATAGCTCAATAGGACATTTAACATCCTGTTTCCTTCGGGAACAGTCATTTCCAATCTGGATTAGCAAGGTAAGCTAACACTATTTTGAAGGGGAGTCGACTCCCGTCGTACATTGGCGCTGCTCGTGGCGACATTTTGTGCCTTGTAGCGGCCTTCTCAGTATGTGCTAGCCAGGCGTCTTGGTGAGGTGTACGATACCAACTGACGAGCTCAATGGTACACTCGGGCAAAACGCTGGCAACTGTTTTGAGCTAGCTGGCGCATTTTATCAAATTTCATTTGTGAATTTGTTAATATTCGTTGGGTGAACCGTTAAAGATACCAGGCGAAGCTAGTAAATGAATATTTAACTGTACGGATTAAGTTGTGCAACAAGAAGCTCCCTGGTTTTATTCACACGATCTACGGGGACGAATTAAACGATAGGGAAAATTGTTCTCTTCCCTCATTTGAATTTGTATTTTCCGTAATTCCTATTCAAAACCTTGAATAGATACTATTGATGATAACTATTAAAATTTTAATAGCACAGTATTTTACCCCAGATTAATAATAACACATTCTGTGTTTACTGTGTATGTCAAGGCTTTTTTGGAAAAAAAAATCCATATTCTAAAGGGTACATCACCCCAAGTCCTTCAACACCTTCTACACGTCTCAAGCCTTATTGGTTTGCCACATATAACAAAAGGTCTAAAAATCGCGATTTTACCCCAAAAACCATTTTCACATCTAGTCACCACAAGCATCCTCGTCAAGGGGCAACATGACGAATAAAACCACACGTCAAACTTTGTTCTAGTCTTATGGGAAATATAGTTTAGTTCTGTTTTATTTATTTAGTGGGTCTACCCACATAACAAATCTATTTGTTTATATTGCTGTTAGGATCTCAACTAGAACGAGAAAAGCAATCTGATATCGTTAGTCTTAAAGTGGTACCTCGTAAGTCAAGTTTTGACCAGATTGAGAATTGTTTATAAAAATTTGTGTCAAAAATAGCTTTACCTTCCTAAAGAAACCTCATAAGTCAAAAAATAAATATCTGAGGGAAAT
This sequence comes from Meconema thalassinum, assembly GCA_946902985.2. Classification (NCBI taxonomy): domain Eukaryota; kingdom Metazoa; phylum Arthropoda; class Insecta; order Orthoptera; family Tettigoniidae; genus Meconema; species Meconema thalassinum. The sequence continues at coordinate 58,300,014 of OX336398.1, read as the reverse complement.
GTATTGTTGAAGACTTGCGAGGTTACTCTAGGAAGGTTGCCACAAATTTTAATATGCAATTCTCAATATGGCCAAAACTTGACTTACAAGGTACCACTTTTAGACTAACAATATGCTCTTGTACTCAATTTTTCATGCCAGGGAAAAATGGCACCTGTTCAATTCTGTCAGTTGTATGGAAGCTATCATGGAAGTAGAACCTAGCAGAGAAGGTGCAAATCACATGGTAATAGATGCATCTATAGGGTCCTTTATATAAAGTAAGAACGCCAAGAGGCAGTTTTGTTATCCGCTGGTTGGGTAGCCTTGGCCGAGCTTCTGGCGCGCCGTGGCCCCCTGCTTTAAGCGTGCATACAATCCTATATGAAATATTACCTTAAAATAACTTTACATACAAAAATACGATGTTGTAATGATAACTGTCTCACCATGTTAGCATCTGAGGTTGAGACTGGCGACTGAACACGTGCACACTTATTGCAAGGTCAAGTATGTACTATGCTCGCGCTTTCAATATACTACAGCAGGGGGCCGTGGGGCACCTAAAGCTCGGCCAGGCCACCGCAGCAGCGGATAACACAACCGCCGCTCACCGTTCTTACTTTATATGAAATACCCTCATGGTGGCCACTCAAATCGGTCAACGATTTTCCAGGAGTTTTCCAGGAGTAATTCTCATTTTTCCAGACTTAAAAATAAGTGCGAGTCCCGGAGGGGGGGCTTTATCAGTTCCCTTCTTCAAGACCAAAGTAAAGCAGTTGTGTTTGGTCTACTTATACAGATGTTGACAAAAATTAGTGGTGATTGCATTATTGATACGCAAGCCTACACACAAATGATTTATTTGTTGTTTTAAAAAAGCCTTTGTAACTCAAATATCCGCTTTATAAAAAAAAAAGAGAAAAGAATGCCACGTGCAATTTTATTGCGGTCAAGTTGTCTATACTCAATATGTTTTACAAAGATACTATCGCGTGTTCTCCCACACAGAAACAGGTAACCTGAGGAAATTTCTTTCGTTAACGATAGAGTGCTCACCCAAAACCGTAGCAGGAGTAATATTTAAGATAAAACACGGTGCGTAAATTTCCGGTTAAAAATAAACAGAGTTTGCAGAGCGACCGCTAGATGGCCCTTGCTACCCCGTCCGCGATATCATGACGTCCAGGACTAAGAGTGGACTGGGAATTTTAGCAGTGGATGGAAAAAAGTTTATAATTAATTATCAGTGGCTATTTTCCAGGAGTTTTCATTTTTTTGTCATTTTCCAGGAGTTTTCCAGACCTATTAAAAATCCAGGAGTTTTCCAGGTTTTCCAGGAGTAGTGGCCACCACGTACCCTGTATACCAGCTATCATGCCCGCGAGTGTCGTGTGATTCAGGCTTTATTCTCATCCTTAAGAGAAACCCTCAGATAAACTTAATTCAATTTTGGGGAAATGGAAAGATTACGGTCGATCAAAGATGATGCCCATGAAAGACAGGACCTCATCTCACTCCACCCTTGGCTATGGGCCTCAATTAGCACATTTCTTCTAAGATTCAGTTCTCTTTCAAATTGACAAAAACTAAAAACGTAATAATATTTATATGTAAATATACACAAATATTTATAAATCTTACAAATGCCCAAGTTATTTGCAGTTCAGAGTTTCTTTATACAACGTTGTACTTTTCTTTCTTCAAATTCACACACATTTGTACAGAGCGAGTGTCTTTTTTCACTGGTAGCGTTTATACCTATGTTACACGAGTTATCTCACTTCTGCCAACGATTCAGCGGTCGCAGAATTGTAGAGAGGCCGGCCAATAACTTCTCTAAAACACTGCAACAAACAAGATTAAATTTACAATAGGAACAGTATGGATTGCATTATTATTATTTATTATACTGATTGATGAAATTATAAAACATGTAAAACAGAGTATCAGTAATGATGAAGTGAATGCTTTGGTATTTGCAGATGATGGACTGGAAACACTGGTAACAAATAAAAGGCAAAATAGTAAGATACAAGCAGTAGAAATGAAATTTTTAAGAAATTCAGCTAAAAAGACAAGAAGGGGAGAGAATTCAAAATATTAAAATCAGAGAAGAGTTAAAAAATTACAGTCAGTGTGAAAGACTAAACGTTATATCATTTCAAATGACGCATGCTACAAATGCTACACATGTTAGAAAGGCTCAGGAGGGCTTCTCGCTTCGCTCGAAGCCCCAGGACTCTTTCAACAGACTCCATTTCCCATTAACTTAGGCTTCCCGCGCAGGCACCTCGTTAAGTGTCACCCTGTAATTTGCTCTGACATCCTGCACACCTCTTTAGGAGGCACCCTGTATTCTTGTCTGACATCTTGTATATCTCTTTAGAAGTCACCCTGTATTCTTGTGTTCGCTTCGCTCAAAGCCCCAGGTCGCTCAACGCCGCAGGACTCTTTCAACAGACTCCAATAACCATTAGCTTCTGCTTCCCGCGTGGCTGCATGACGTCACGCACTCAGTTCCCGCGCGGCTGCATGACGTCACTTCCGTCTCCGTAACGCATAACATTGGACCCAAGCATAACGACGAAGTCGACAAGATCATTTGAAATGATAAAAATGGAACTGTTAAATCAGAAGATACACAAAGCAAGGTTACGTTGGTTCGGACATGTAAAAAGAATGGGTCAGGAAAGAGTAGCAAGAAGGGAATTAGAAAAAGAAGTCAAGGGAAAGAGACCAGTTGGAAGACCGAGAAGAAGGTGGTTGGACCAAATTTTGAAGGACATTGGAGAAGCTGGATTGGATGTGGCAGAAGTGATGGAACAGGAAAAATGGAAGGACAGAAAGGAGTGGAGGAGGCTTGTAAACCACACCCGGGGGACTGGAGTGGGACTTCGATGATGATGATGAACAGTATGGATTTAGAAGAGGGAGAGGAACAAGGGATGCAATTGGTCTGTTAAGAACTATTGGTGATACATACATTGAAAGAGGAAGAGTAATACAGGGTGATTACAAATGATTCATCGGGTTATGACGTCTTATAGCTTCAAATATATAATTCCCACCCATCTATACCAATAACCAATCGAAAGAGCATGCTTTAAAGATTTGTTTATGTCACTGCTGGTTTCATTGTGACTCGCCAGGTGGCAGGGTGATAACAGTTTGCAAAATGGCGGCTAATCAACAGAAAGCATTTTGTGTGTTGCAATATGAAAAGACAGAATCTGTCACTACCGTGCAGCGTGCGTGCCGAAGACAGTACCCCAACATATGGGGCATGGTAAATCCCAATGTTACAGTGGAGATTGAAAGAGAATCTCCAAAGGACTTCTGTGCTACGTCACATAGGAACGTTTACGAACCCTACCTTTTTCCTGGGAAAACTGTGACGAATATGACGTACCTACATATGTTACAAGACTGTTAGCTGATAACCCACACTTCAAAAGACAACCTCATTGGCATGGAGAAGAGCGTCGCGATCTGAACGAGGAACTTCCAAACAGGTGGATTGGACGATGTTCTCAAGATGATTTGGCACTCTTCAGGTGGACCCCAAGGTCTCCTGACCTTACAGTTTGTGATTTTTTTCTTTGGGTATACGTGAAAGACAATGTGTACGTACCACCATAGCCGACAACATTGGCTGAACTCCATGATCGCATCACTGCTGCGCTGGTGTACATTGACAGGGACATGCTCGAACGTGTATGGGCTGAGCTTGACTACTGTGTGTCGTGTAACACAAGGACAGCACATAGAACATTTGTAATCATGTGTAAGAAACTTGAAAATGTGCTTTTTCATACAATGTATCATTCACTAATTTGTATATCGTCGTCGTAGGCCAATACTCGTATCCGGGTGTATGTTTCTTTCCTGCAATACTAATTTGTCTTCACTCGATTGTGATGTCGCTGGTGACTGGCATAGAACATACGGCCGCACACAATGCAGATAATGGAAGGTGGAGGACGTGGCAATATCTGGCGCAGCTTTCTCCTCGGACGAGTTTCCATTTCCTGCCTTCGGCGTTCTTCTTCAAAATGTGAAACCGCAGCTGAGGTGGCTGCACGCCAACGTGCGCGATCTTCCGCAAGAGTATGCCAATTATCAGGATCAATGGCTACACTCGTCAAGGTTTGTTTAAGCTGATCTTTGTAACGCTTCCAAGGTGCTCCTAGAGGTCTCTTGCCCGTGCTGAGCTCACTGTACAGGATTTTACGTGGGAGTCCGTCGTCATTCATACGTTGGACATGACCGATCCATCTAAGCCGGTAACTAATGATGATGGCCTCTATGCTCTTCATCTCTGCTCTCTCGAGAACCGCAGCATTTGATGTGCATAATGGATCGGAGTTTCTGCAGGTGAAAGCGTTCCAGTCTTTGATGGTGTGGCGGTATAGGGTCCAGGTCTCACATCCATAGAGCAACGTAGAAATGACTACATTCATCCGAAACCCGATGAATCATTTGTAATCAGCATGTATATACTGCTTTTATTGACTTGTAGAAAGCCCTTGTTAGAGTTAAGTGGAATATCTTGATGGACATTCTAAGGAAGAATGGAGGTGACTGGAGGGAAAGAAGGTTGATTAAGAATCTATATCTCCAACAGAAAATCATAGTTCAAATTGGGAATGAGTTGAATTGGAAGGGGAGTAAGGCAGGGATGTTGTCTTTCCCCCATACTGTTTAATATGTATCTGGAGCACATCATCCAGAATTGTATAAAAGGAAAGAGAGGAGTGCAGATTGATGGTAGGAGGATAGAATGTATTAGATTTGCTGATAATATGGAGTTATTGGCAGAGAGTGAAAGAGTGAAAATCCACAGCCTGTTTCCAGTCGACTGTCCGGGTCAAGGAATGGAATGAATGAAGCCCCCATCTAGCGGCGAGGATATGAACTGTGCCGGCTGCCGAAGCCTGTCGCAGTCCCCTGGGGCAATGATTAAATGAATGACAGATGAAATAAAATGATAGTGATGAGTGTTGCTGGAATGAAATTGTAACCGGGAAACCGGAGTACCCGTCCGTGGCTTAGGCGGCAGCACGCCGGCCTCTCATCGCTGGGTCCGTGGTTCAAATCCTGGTCACTCCATGTGAGATTTGTGCTGGACAAAGCGGAGGCAGACAGAGTGAAAGAGTAATGATTGGAATGTTGGAAGATCTAAATACGACCTGTGAGAAATTCGGGATGAAAATTAATAAAAATAAGACAAAATAAGAACAATGCTTCAAAGAGACAAAGTAAGGAACAAAACAAACAGGACAGAGGCTGGCATAGATATCAGTGCTACAAAATATATGCAGAAGCAACGATTAGGATGGTATGGGCATCTTCAAAGAATGGGCGATGAGAGGACACCAAAAGCTTATTTCAACAAGATTATCCCAGGATGACAATATAAACAATCGTCCCATTGGAAAAAGCCGTCTGGTTATCCCAACTGAGTCGCTTGCCTAGATTATGTGGATTCCTTTATACAACTGTTCCTCTAAATTTTATATTGTCATCCTCTTTTGAAATATATGTAGTCCAAACATCGTAAGATAATTGGTGATTCTGAAAGGTGTTGACTATCAGCTGAGCAATGGCTCCCGCTGCGTGCACCTCTCAACTGAGCTACGATCCACTGGCTAGCGACGAGTGGCCTGATACCTGATGATAACAAAGAATAGCACGAACGGTTCATGTCTGAGGCAGCTTACTGTATTGGTGCTATAGAGTCCACCCACATGATGAGACCGTGCAGTGGCTATCTCAACAAGGAGATACCGAGTGGTTTGGTGGTGTGTCATGTCATCGTTCGTTCCTTTGCCCAGTCATTGTGTTTAATCGTCGCACTCTACTTTTCGAATACAAAAAAATTGTGTATAAAATTTCGTGGCATAACCGTGGCATGGCACATTTGTATTTGTATTTGTGCGCTGGTCGATTGCACATTCTGCCTCGAGCTTACAACTTTGTCTGGTCTCTGTGCCTGCAGGTTATGACTCATGCTACGCGTGTGGCCAGCATACAGCACACGGTCACGCTCAGAGAGTGGAAATTGTATGCGACCGTCGCTCCCACAAGTTGTTTTCGCAATGATGAGCTTCAATATGCCGCTGTACGAAGCACTGTGTCCCAGTTCGCCAACGTGAAAACAGGCCCGACTGCAATTGCCGGAAACTTACGCCTGTCTACCATCAGCCACTTCCATAGAACCATCGCAACCAGCATGATGTTACGCACGAGGTGTTCACAATGAGGAAATACAAGAATTATACAGTGGATTTGATGAAAGTGAAATACATGGGATTACATATGAAGCCAATAATAATAATATTCTTCTTTCTTTCTCCGTTAGGGTCTTCTGAGGACCACGAACCAATTTCAATGTTTAGTCCTTTGTTCTTTCTTCTTCCTCCAGTGCTTCTTCATCTTTTCGCTGTGTGTCTTCTTTCTCTCTTCCGGCCATTTTGAGCCTGTTTTCTTATATTGCCTTCCTTGGAGTCCTTCCATTCCCAATACCTTTTTTTTTTTGGAAAAATTCTCTCTCTAGTGCATCTTCTTCTCTTACATTGTTTCTTTCTAAATCTTTCTTTAATTCTTGAAACCAGGCTCTTGTTGATTTCTCTTTCCAAAGATATTTTAAACTCTGTTAGGTTAACCTGCTCTCACTCATTCTATATAAATGTCCGAAAAATAACAATCGCCTCTTCTTTATTGTCTCCGTTATGTTTTCAATGTCCTGATATATTTCTTCGTTACTTCTTAATTTCCAAAACTCTGTAGTTCTTAATGGACCGAGAATTTTGCGTATAATTTTTCTTTCTGATACTTCTAATTTATCCAATTTATAATTTAGTATTAGACATTCACTGGCATATAATAAGCATTCTGGTTTAATTACTGTTCTATAGTGCTGTATTTTCAATTTCTTAGATAAACATTTGTTATAGATATTCCTGGTTATACCATATATTTTCTTTGAATCTTGTGCACTCTTTCTTCTACAGCAGATTTTTCTAAGCCATTCTTCTGAATTATTTCCCCAAAATATTTGAACTTATCTACCCTGTTAATTTGACCAATTTTTGTTATTAGGGTTTCTGGAGCATTTTTAGTATTTGTCATAAATTTTGTTTTTTCTACAGAAATCTTTAAACTTGTTTTATTGGCTATCTCTTCTAATAGATTGATTTGGGCTGTTGCATGAGCTAAGTTTTCAGAAAGTATGGCAAAATCATCAGCAAATGCCAGACAATTTACTTTAACACCACTGTTTTTTCTCCCTAATGTTATAATATTATTATTATTAAGAAACCGCACCACAAGCGTTCAGCAAATAACAATAAAGTATACTTTAAAAAATTGTGGTTTTCTTCTTTGAACTTAAATATTCTTCGCATAATCGCCGCACCCTGCTTTTCTTTCAAGAATTTTAGGCTAAAAATTTGCAACAACTATGTAAAGAAATTTGGTAATTATTTGAATAAGATATTCTCTTATAAAAATAGTCTTCAGCTGATTTATTTAATTTATTTAGCGTATGGTTTTTAGTGCCGCGAGTGTCCGAGGACATGTTTGGCTCGCCAGAGGCTGTAGCTGCTTCAAGCGGACACCCATGGGGTGAGCTACAAGTTCTGTTCAATTTCAAGTAGTTCCAACGTTCGCTACCAGATATCACTAACACCTAGTGGTAAATGTTGGAACTTTGATAGAGCGTTTCAATGAAATCTAACCTAGAAATTTAGCTTCACACATGTTCAGTTAGTGGAAGGATCTTTTACATGCCATAAATCTATGACTGGCCTGTTTGCCATCTCTTGATGAATACAGTACATTTGCATTTTTCAGTTGGCACAGGCTCGAGTAAAAGGTGGCTTTTCACCGATGTCTCAGTCTCACTCATGGCTGTGATTATATGGAAGCTACTGAGGTATGGGTGGTGCTTAGTAATGACATTCAGGGCACAGTCAGTGTCTGTGAGTGCTGTGAAAGGTTCTACTCATAGGGTTAGGACTACTGTTCTGACTCGGTGAGGAAAGCAATGGCAAACTACCTCACTCCTCTTCTTGCCCAGAACGCCTCAAAATAGCGCTGCCTTGGGTTTTTGTGGGTATCTACTCACATAACGTAACGGCGGTACTTGTTGAGAATCCAACCAGCCTTCGGGCTGACTACCTAACAACAAATCTATGACATGGGACCGCCGGCTTTACTTCCCCTCTGAAGGAAGGCATACTGAATGATTTTTACTCTCTTAAAAAATCCGACGACTTTGGGTTTGAACCCACAATCTTCGGCACAACAGTTCAGCATGCTATCAACTACGCCATCGAAGCCAGTGATAATCCCATGGCTGTACATATAATAATAGAGAAGATATCAGAGTGGAATATTGTGCTCGGACAATGCAATAAGGTCCCAAAAAAGAAAAATTTTCTTAAAAGTCTTACCCTTGCACTCGATGGCCTCGACTCTCACGCGGAGTGCCTGTAGCAGTGCTGTGCACGTTATGCTAGCTTCATTGCTTGTCTACACTGGTAGGTATTTAGCTGAGGTTTTGGGAGGAGAGGAATTGGGGAGTAATATTACAATACTCACGTAGACCGCTGTCAGTTGGACATGCTGTACGTTTTCCTAAGCATGCTGCTGTCTAGCCGACCGACACGAGTGGCCAAGAGGAGGTAATTATCGTCGCCGATAGGTGCTTGTCTGGAACAATAAAACAGTTCTTGCTTAGCACAAGTTTATGAAATATCAATAGAGCACTTGAAATAGTACAACTAGTACTCACTTGCTTCCGTATTTCGTCTCACGTGCGAGGGACCGCAGATAGCTCCGATGCTCCTGCTCTAACGTGAAGGCCGCCTCTCGTAAATGTGTGAGGGTCTTGAAACACGACTGGACGTCCTCGATGACGAAGCTTGGCAGGAAACAGATATCCCCCGTATACACCGCTTGACATTCACAGGCATCTGCAAGAGATGGGGGGAATAGCATCAATACATTCAGGGACTAAAATTCCCCCCCCCCAACAATTCTCTACTATGCTTTGTGAACACACCCCTAATACCTTTGAGAGTCTCAAGCCGGTCCATGTGTGCGATGAAGAGCGAGTGAATCCTCTGGAGTTCTCTGTCAGGGTCTAAGTTCATCTGAAGACCCGCCTCTATTCCATGAGACACGTCACTACAACCGGGGGCCATCTCGTTCGTATACTTACAACTGAAAAGAGATCAGTGACATCTGAATAAATACTCGGTGATGAGAATATATACACTAAAACGTTTAAATACTCCATGCTGGAGGGACATACTGATATCTCACCAAAAGATGGCAGTCTAGTTTGAACTGCAGTGGTCTTCCCGCTCACTGCGTATCGCGCATTCCAGAAACACAAAGTTGATCACTGTTTCCATTACTGTACCTGATACTGCCACACTTGTAACCGGACTTTATAGTAGATTACAGAGACTGCTTCTAGTTTGTTTTGTTGGTAGTACAGTCGAACCTGCCCTAACGGACACCCTTATTCAACGGACACCTGCCTATACGGACATTTTTCCTTGGAACCGATTTTATTTTACATAAGACAAGAGTTAAATTAGCCTCATTTCAGCGGACACCTTGAAGTCCGGACAGCGGACATCGCCATCTGTCCCGTCCACTTGACTTAAGCGGACACTTCACACGCTGCAGGACATTTTTTACACCGGACCATGTCATCCTTTCTTTTAAAACCATTCTGCAGACTTACGGAAATCAGAGAGTGAAATGCAGGCTACATGGCAATGCTGAAGTAGCTGTAAAGTTAATTCTTCTATACATTCCTCTTTCCAAACCTTTTGTTATGGTGTTCTACCTACTGGTGTACATTCCGAGAATTCTAATTCTCCAGGATTGCTGCCAGTGACTGTTTACTGCCAGTGACTGTTTACTCACGAGTTACCTGGGGATTTTCTTCCCTGTTTGCATCATTCTATTCATAACTCAGATTGCCACCGATAAGGTCGAGCTCAGGTAGTCAACTTGAGAAGGAAAAGACTTGCAGTACATGCGCTAATTAGTGAGACAGAAATACCGTAGCATTTCAGTTGTCGAGTAAACATGAGTAAAAAGGGACGAACGTGTTTAGATCTCGAAACAAGAAGAAATGTGATTGTAGAAAGTGACAAGGGACTTTCAGTGAGAAAGCTTGCCGAAAAATCCAAATGCGGGAAAACTCAAATAAACAAATAATCAAAATAAAGATGTGTATGTTTATGTGGATGTACTTTGGGGTTAAAATGTTCGATTATTTTTACAGACTTGTTTCAGCGGACACCTCTCATAACGGACATTTTCCCTCGGTGTCCGCAAAAGGGAGGTTCGACTGTATTTATTTATTTTTTGTTTTATCAGGTTGCCAGCCATGGCCACCTGTTGGTGCAGCACCATGGAGAATACTGTGTGTTCAGTGCCATAGAGATTCTTGGTGGTGGTCTAGCTATTGCTGGCAAGGTGGCTTTGATCTTAGGGCAAGGTAACCATAGAGATGTTATTGATAGTTAGGATGCCATGCAGAATGGAAGCTGGCTTTTAGATGAAAATGTGGAGAATTGTTGTGCTCTCTGGTCTAGAGATTGGTGTTGGGGGGTTGTGAATTGGGTGATGTTTTATTGAGGGTCTGACAGTTGGTTTTGGGAGAGAGGAATGCAAGTTGTTGTGGATAATGAACAAGAGATCCAGGTAATGGAAGCTTGGTTTTTATTAAAAATTGTGTGTTTTAATGACGTTAGTGTACTGTGTCTTTGTGTGATGTCATTTAAGCTAGTATTATAGCCCCACTACCTGAGGTGGCAAGCTTGGAGTATCATATATATTATTTCAGTAGTATAGATCCCCCCACTGCGGCGCTCACAAGCGACCGATCGTGAAAAATGAGCATTCAAATGAAAGAGAATATACATTACCAGTGACGCATTGCACTCTAATTTTATAAATACCTATAATTTCTTTAAAAAATGACTTTTAAAAAACTGTACAAAGTGTGCGATTTGCAGATACTGTTTTGTAGGAAAATACGCTCCATAATTGCTGTCCACTTCACATTTTGGCTGCTGTGAAGCCTGCTTCATGTCATTTTAACATTCTGAGGTCATTCCTTCATCATTTTGCATGGATTTCAGAAACAGTAATTTAAAGGAATGAGTACTCAAATCGTATAATTTTATAAATATTGAATAACCGGTGAGTGTTACGGAAAGGAAAGAACCACAACGGGAATAACAATTGGTGGGGAACAGCTGAAGAAAGTGGAGAGTTTCAAGTATCTGGGAAGCCTGATACAAGATAATGGAAGAAACGATAGAGAAATAAATGAGCGAGGGAGACAGGCAGAAGCATTCCGGAGGAGTGTGAGAAGCATGTTATGGAGCAAGGATGTCCCTCAGAACCACAAAAAGATCATATATCGGACGTATTATGTCCCTATCCTGACGTATGCCTCGGGAGACCTGGGTTATGAAAGGAAGGGAGAAGAGCAAAATACAGGCCAGTGAGATGAGGTTCTTGAGAACCAGTATTGGAGCTACAAAGATGGACAGAATAAGAAATGAGAGGACCAGAGAATTAATGAAGGAGGAACCATTACAGGATGGTATAGAGAAATCTAGACTTAGATGGTATGGACATGTAAAACGAATGGAGGAGAGGAGGATACCCACGAGAGTACACGAGACGAAGTGGGAAGGAAAGAGACAGAGAGACAGGTGGCTGAAGGGGGTGGAAGAAAGCGTGAAGAAGAGAGGAGAAGACTGGACAAGGGTGGAGGCTGAGAGATGGTGGGAAGACAGAAGACGTTGGAGAGGCTTGTGTTCCAAACAGACCCAGCCAGTGGCTGGAAACTGTGCAAGATGATGATGATGACAATAGTGTCGCCCAATGTATGGGCAGAAAGAAGATAAGTTGATTGATTTAAATTGCACTACAGGGAAAGTATTATATTTATTACACACTGTTAAAAGTAAACACAAAGACTTGTAAGAACATCGACAGTAGGAAGGAAGGTAACAATACACACACACGTGAAGCGCGATAAATTATCATGCAGGAAGTAGCAGCAACAGACTGCCAGCCAATATATTTAGGTTTGGAATAGACGGGCCGCGCATGCGCACTGCAAGACCCCCCATACCCCGTCCCAGCGTATTGAACTGCCATCTCCTGGCGTGATGTCACTAATGTTTAAGGGAAGGCAAAAACACTAGGGAAACACAAAAGCAATAAATAATGATGTCTAGAACTCAGCAATTCTTCTAGGTTTGTGCCGTGTCTTGTGTGGGGTTTCGCCTAGGACATCAAGCTGGCTCATCGGCGGGCTCTTGGTGTCCCCGCCCGGACCCCCACAGGAGTAGCGAACTGCGCGCTACCTCCCTTTGTATAGACTGCAACTGCACTACTTGACTGCGAGAACTAAAAGCTCAAGCAGCCTTCATAGGGAGGTTCAGGCTGCTTGAGCTTTTAGTTCTTGCAGTCAAGTAGTGCAGTTGCACTCTATATAAAGGGAGGTAGCGTGCAGTTCGTTACTCCTGTGGTGGTCCGGGTGGGGACACCAAGAGCCCGCTGATGAGCCAGCTTGGCGTCCTAGGCGAAACCCCACACAAGACACGGCACAAACCTAGATGAATTGCTGAGTTTTAATTCAATAGACTCAGTCATGGTTCCGTATTGATTGACAATCAAGTATAATAAAATCTGGGTATCCACCTGATCAATACACAAAATTTATATATGGGTCTATATTAAAACCATTTGGTACATGTTTCGGGGCCTATTATGATGGCCCCTTCATCAGCCAATAACATACAGATTATCAGTGTAATAATAGGATACATTGATAAAAGGTAAAACTAACATGTAAAAAGAATGGATGAAAATGGAACATAATCATGAAAAGATGATGTGGTGATAAAAACACTCGACTGTGACAAAATTACAGAGACATTTAAAAATGTTAACAGGCGACATATGAAAAAACACTTTAAAATAACATTTTAAAAGGGGGGCACTTTAAGTGCTTGTCAAGACATCTTTCGTGTGTCCATATGAAAAAATACCAGCAGGGTATCGTGTCTAAAAGCAAAAGTTCATTCCATGAAAATCGTTGAATATGTTGTTACCAAACCAATCCTACTGGACCTGGCTGTCTTGTGACTCCTATTAAATGGAGGATTGTTGTTAGTTCGAAGATCAATATTTCGCCTATGATGAGGATCGAAACAGGCCAAGTCACACTTCCAAGTCTGTTGGACGCTGCGCCTCCTGCTTCGGACACCCGGTGTTCGTTCCGTTTTCACTATATATGTCTTCAAGTTTCTAAGAAATTCCCCTTGCTTCTATTCTCAAGAGGCTCGGTTTAACTTGGCCTGTTTCGATCCTCATCATAGGCGAAATATTGATCTTCGAACTAACAACAATCCTCCATTTAATAGGAGTCACAAGACAGCCAGGTCCAATAGGATTGGTTTGGTAACAACATATTCAACGATTTTCATGGAATGAACTTTTGCTTTTAGACACGATACCCTGCTGGTATTTTTTCATATGGACACACGAAAGATTTGTCTTGACAAGCACTTAAAGTGCCCCCCCCTCCCCCCTTTTAAAATGTTGTTTTAAAGTGTTTTTTTTTTCATATGTCGCCTGTTAACATTTTTAAATGTCTCTGTAATTTTGTCACAGTCAAGTGTTTTTATCACCACATCATCTTTTCATGATTATGTTCCATTTTCATCCATTCTTTTTACATGTTAGTTTTACCTTTTATCAATGTATCCTATTATTACACTGATAATCTGTATGTTATTGGCTGATGAAGGGGCCATCATAATAGGCCCCGAAACATGTACCAAATGGTTTTAATATAGACCCATATATAAATTTTGTGTATTGATCAGGCGGATACCCAGATTTTATTATACTTGAGTTTTAATTCACCGGCCGTGAAAGCCAATATACCAATGATGTCTAGTTCTTTTTTTACACATTCATAATTTTTCGGGACAGGTCATTTTGAGCATTTTAACTATAAATAGGATGTTCCTTTTCGGCCGGTACAATTTGCATCGTTAAGTGATTTATGAATGAGTCACTGTTTATTAAATGATCCTTGTCAATATTCACCTTTCGCAAATTGTCTTGGTCATACACAGTAGGAGATTATTACCATGTGTCTGGGAAAGAAGAACTACATTTTTAAGTTGCTCCCCAGTTTCTGAATGCTGGTTATGCCCCTGCTGTAGCCTCCACACATGCTTCATTATTCTCTTCTTCATTTCCCGTTTCCAGTTCCCTGGGTCGGGTTGCGAATCAAGGACCTCCACAGTTGTCTATCCCTCCACTATTCATTTTCCTTCTTTCAATACTTCTTTTTCATTTACTCCTCTCTTCTCTATGCTTTCCTTCACCGTATCTATCCACCTCTTTCTGGGCCTTCCTCCTGGTCTTCTTCCTGGTATTTTCTCCATAAATATTACTTTTGGTACTCTATATTCTTCCATTCCCATCATATGTCCGTACCTCTTCAGCTTACTGGTCTCTATCTTGTCTTGCAGTTTTGGTAACCCAGTTCTCTCCCTAAAGTCCACATTTCTGATTGTATCCCTCCGTGTCTTCCCCATTATTCCTCTAAGGAACTTCATCTCGGCTGCTTGGAATCGGCTTTCATCGCGTTTTGTTGTGGACCAAGTACCCGCTTCATTAGTAACTGTGACAAAAATCATGGCATGCATGTCATACGTTGTTGGCATGTCAAAGAACCCATTTGAATTCAGTAGGCCGTGTTCATAATGGTAAAATTAATCTCAGGATTTTCATTTCATTTCACAAAAAAGTTCCCCTTTCTCTACTAGAAAGCGCTATAGTGACAAGGAGCTTAGAGATCTAACCTCCTTGACTTTCATAGTGTTCCAAGGAGCAACAAAATTTGACATGCAAGCTGCCTTCTGGGCCACAAATAACAAAGCTTGCTCCCGGCACTCGAGGCCATACGATATTATTATTAACAGTAGTAGTAATGATGCTCTCTTTGGAGCGTAAGTGCTCTCAGTATATATTTATTTCCAAAAAACACTTGTAGTACAGGGTCTTTATGTTCGGCTTGCCAGAGGCTGTAGCTGCTTCAAGCGGACACCCATAGGTTGGGCTACAAGTTCCGTTCAATTTCAAGTAGTTCCAACTTTCGCCATCAGATGTCATTGATACCTAGTGGTGAACGTTGGGAACTTTGATAGAGCGTTCCAATGAAATCTAACCTAGAAATTTAGCTTCACACAAGTTTAGTCTGTGGAAGGATCTTTTACATGCCATAAATCTATGACATGGAACCGCCGGCTTTACTTACCCTCCGAAGAAACTCATACCGAGGGATTTTTAACGCTCTTAAAAAATCCGACGGCTTCGGCCGGGTTTGAACCCGCTATCTTGGGCACAGCAGTTCAGCATGCTAACAACTATGGCACCGAAGCCGCTGAACGAGGAGTAATTCCTCAGCATGTTAGGCTAGGCCTCACGACGCCAGTGAGTCCGTGTATTCCTGCCGGGAGTTAAGTGCACCACGGGTGACTTTATTCTCGTGTGTTTCTGCGGTCACTGCTAAACAATGGTCTTAAGGGCTCTGTCAAACAGGAAGCGGGCTGCCCGCACGGACGGAACGACCGCAGCCCGTCGCGGACTGGGGTGGTCAAACTGAATGCGGGCAAGTCAAGGCGAACCAGTATGAAAGCAATCGCGATCAAGTGCATATCACAGTGTTTTCTGTTAATTCAACAGGTCCAGCAGTTCCTCGGACGAAGAATTGCTTCTTCTGTACGATTTGAGTTGAGCGAGACGAAAAAGAAAATGGGTGCATCATTAGTATCATACCGTGGCCGACGAGAAAGACAGGCCATGGCGCGGATCTGTGACGTCAGAGGAGTGGTGTCGCTCGCTCGCCTCGCCGCATTGATTGCACCAAGGTATTCTCATCTATAGAAGCCTACCAATAGCCGAGTAAATTTGTTAGTGTGAATTTAAGGATACTCAAAAATAAAGTTAAAAGCTGTGGAAGAAATCCATCCCTATCACTAGCTCAAAACCTTAGAGCAGTAGAATATTAAGCAGTGTAATACAAACGTTGAATGGATGTTCCAGTTTATGCAGATATACAAAACTGTACATATTATCCTCTTATCTTCGTTCATCAATAAGTTGTTTCCATATATACCAGTTTACATGTAAGTTTAATTTTAAAAGCAGCTGGAATTTAAAAAAAAAGAAGAAACAACCAAGCATTGCATTAGGAGAAAGTATCCAGTGCTTCATTTATTGCAAGGGAAGGGTCATTCATGCCCCAAAATAATAAAAACGAATTTAAGAAATTTGAGCCTACACTCGTGGTTTTTAGCATTTTGCTTTTTTGAGTAGGCCTACCATAAGACAATCTTTTTCAACAACAAAAATTTAATGCATATGACTACTTCAGATACATATATGAATTGCTGAGATTATACTTACCTCCTTTAGCAGAGAGCCTTTTATCTGACACCAATCCCCTACAGTGGCAGGTTTACTTCTTGTGGCAACTACCTTCATGTTGGACATGTTTAACAGTTCTCTCCCGTTCCCAGTTAGGCTTAGGTCAAATTTATGGTTTTATGGGCTCAAGATTTTTATAACGAAGTATATTACTACAAATGAAGGACCTTGGAAACTTATTCATTGTGAGTTAATTCAGTGGATTGAAATGTCGTGGATATCAGCCCCATGCACTTATGTGTGTACTGTAATTGTAATAGAAAAGGATGTGGTAGTGGTTTTCAGTTAGCTTTTATTTACAGTTGAGTTGGGAAGACACTTCCAGGATGCAAGGAGTGGGATTCAAATCATTCTATCAAGAGCCTTTGTGCGAAGCTTTGAAGAATAAATCCTATATCAGGTTTCAAATACTCCTTCGCAAAGCAGGTCACCTGGACAAGAAGCCACTTTACTTAACCCTAATCCATGTAGGTGGAACTGTTCCATTTATTAAAATTAAAGAAAGACCATACTTGCCATTGTAATTTGGATCTATGCTGGCTACACGGACATGGTATCTCCCTCCCAATAAGATGTCCAAGATCTCCACCAAATGTCAAACGAGACCCTTCAAATTATTCAAATGAAAGCATTCCTCAACTTTTAATTATTTTTTCTTATTTTTTGTTTCACCCTGGTGGTCTGGGGATGAAGAATTTTATAACATACCCAGTCCCCCCCTACCCCTTCCTCCCAGAAAATATCGTATACTCCTCACCACATCCATTCCCCCTGAAAAAGAACATGGGCATCCTTGCAGGCCACATGGAAAATAAGCAGTTAACAGTACTACACACTGGGTAAATCGGTTTGAAATTTGTAAATCTAGAGCTTTAACAGAGAATTCTGGATGTGGTGATTGGTAGGGCCCTGGAGTACAAAACTATGCCCGTATCTTCAAGAACACTAGCAAATTGCAAGTAATCTTCATCCAATGACACAGTAATGTTTACACTTAATTATAATAAGCACACACAAAATGTATTACAGACATTATTTTATTTAGGACATTGGTTATAAATATAAGCATCTCAAGCACATTAACACATTGTCTGGAAGAATCTTAGAATGTAGAAAATGAAGTTTGCAGGTTTCACCAAGTAGGCTATAAAGGTGATATCTTGCTGATCTTAGATATATTACTGGCGATTATTAGGATCTAATATCCTCCAGCTATTAATATTCTCAAAAAATCCTGCACTGCACATAGGGCCTACAGCCATTATACCCTGCTGATGATTCATGATCTCTTCAGGATTTTAAATTTTTCTGACACCATTTCTCAATCTCACTGGAGCTTAGTTGGTTACAAATTCATCGTTACAAAGATGCATGAACACAATTTGAGGACTGGACATGTCTAACTTGCTTCCAGCTGCCTGGCTACTGTTTCCTTATGTAGCACAAAATCACTATCAATTACATTGGTATCTTGCAGCCTTGGCAACGATAGAGTCATGCATTAACTCTTGTACTATTTTCATATCTAATTTATCTCAACAAAACAAGCCTGCCAACTTGTGTCAATAGCTTTAATGTGGACATGGAATGGAATTTACACTTACAAAATTCCCCTAGACACAAAATGGCATCATCCATGACAACGTGGACAACACTTAGGGTTTAAACGCTGCATACATGTTAAATTCTATGTGTTATACTCTGATTTACAAAAGATGAACGGTGCAAGCTGCCATCCGCTTGAATGGTGAGGTGAGGAGTGGAGACAAGAGGGGTAACGGTGTCCATAGCAACAGCGAGCAGTGTTGCAATGAATGCCGACACAGCAGTGAGCACATGGTTTGACGCAGTGTTCTACTGTGAACTAACTCGTCACTGCCATTAGTAATATCCCGTGTATATATTGAAGTGCTTATTCTTTCATAGGCTACAGTAAGCGTTATCGTTCTGTTTTTGTTGGAAGCGTGTGTATATACAGATTTTGAGTTTATTTATTTTATTTGCATCATCGTGTCTATTTTCATTGTGTAAAAATGGCATCGGTACATGCTCGCGGAAGGCCCAGGATCCATTCTCTGCGACAGAACAACTTCAGGCCATGGTGTGACTCTCCATAGCCAAGTAAAGGAGATGGTATGTGCGGTGAGGAATTTTATGGAGGAAGAAGAGGAAAGTATGCGCTTACGGGAGGAACCTCTGAATCCATTTGTTCAGGTGAGGAAAAGAACTGCCAAGACTCTTGGTGTGAGTGAAATCACTGCATACCGAGTGACGGAAGGGAAGTTTCTGTCTGATGATGCTAGCCCGTCTAAACTATCAACTCCAGGGAAGACGAGGCATAGAGAAGGGGTGGTCACTAATTTAGATGGCTTTCAACAAGATGCTGTTAGACGGCATATTTATAGCTATTATTTTAGGAAAGAAATTCCAACATGTCGCAAACTTCTTGTTTTTGCTCAGAGAGGCACAATTATTTCAAGGAAGCCTTTCTTCACTGAAAGTGTTGCACGATCTGGGATTTAAATATGAGAAAATTAATGGGGGGAAGGTGATCATGGAGAGGCCAGATACTGTGGCTTTGAGGTGTCAGTTCCTACATGAAATGGGGAGACCCTACTGAGTTGTAGGCAAAAAATTACAAACAAAAAACCAAAATCTGGTTTCATGCCCTAGAAGTTACGTTATCACTTGGGGCACTTAAATACACATTTGTTTTTTATGTACGGCCATTTTTAAATACCTTACGGGGGCTTTTAAAGAACACGTGCTTAGGTCTTGAAATGGGTTAACGCCTACTTCCTAGAACCAAAAACCCCTCAATTTTGTTGTAATTTCATACTCTTGGCCAAGATTATCATGCCAATCATCTGAATACAAGCTTATGGTGCCATCTGTTGGTAAATTTATCAGTTATGAGTAGCCTAGGCAATGTTTGTCAAGTGTGAAACTTTTCTTACCGTACATGTTATTTTCTTATCCCATATAATTTTTAGCTGCATGGCATTCACTAAAAGAATATCATTACTATACACATGCACATATTTAACATCTAACAGAAGTATTTTGGTTTGTAGTAAAGTATAGGCCATTTTGGATACATGGTGGAACCATGCGTCTTTGTTTATTTTGATGGTCAGTGGCTTTAGTGAAGTTTATTCGCAAGAATTATATTTTTATTGGTTTACTGTGAGTGGTGGAACTTGTGTAAGCTAATGGTATTTTAGAGATTTGTGTGCAGTTTATTAGATGTATTCTGTATCTAGTCGATGGCGTAAACCGAAAGTCCGTGAAACAAAGAAATGGAATAGTGCTATTTGAATGTTGACAAACAGTGGGGTGATATTACATGTGAAGTTAAGTAATGCAAGTTCAACAGCTGCAACTACTTCTTCTGCCAGTGTCAGAAAACTGGAATAGACCTATTTTAGTGAGGAGAATACTGTTAGACCTAGTGTTAATGACAAGCACATTCTCATTCATATATGGGTGCCCTTCAAAATTTGTTTACAGACCTGTGTGGTGAATGTGGCAGTAAATCTTCGTGTCAACATCAGGGAGAAAGATGGGTTTAGTAATAAGTTACCTCTGAAGTATGGGAAAAGTGATTTGTAAACTCAGAGAAGTCTTGATGCAGGAAATTCCACTAAAATACTGTATTTTTTAATAAACTTAGCTTTTTCTCAATACTGTATTTTTCAGCATTTTAAATGTTCCAGTAGCCTGCATTTTGATCCCATTACCTTCAAACATGGTTTGCACATACAACTTTGTGGTCTTAATAATGTGTGGAATCCATTTTGAAAAATATTAATAACTTTCAGAAATATTTAGGTTCAAATTTGAAAAAAATGACATATTTTAACAGAACAACAGGTCATTCTAAGAAAAAAACATTTTAATAATAAACCATTTGCACTGATTTTAAAAGTAATACCAATTTTTATTTGTAGACCATTGATGATCATTCCATAGAAGTTTTAGATTGATAACTTTAAATTTGATGTACCTGGGACATTTTCAAAATTTGCATATTTATTACATAAAATGTTATAATTTCTAAATGACTGAACCAAATAGCTCCAAAGTTTAGAATTCCCTTAATTATGCTCACTTTAAAGAACCTACAAAATTTGGTGAACACTGGGTGAAAATAGGCTACTGGAAAATTCAAAACTTAAGTTAATAGGGCAAAAATGTTATGGATATTGTGTGGTTAGGTGAAATGTGGGTCAATGCTGGTCACACAGTGTCTAAGGGTTGGAGTGACAACTCAGTTCAGGGGACAAGGAAGGGCCGTCAGGCAGAGGGGGTCGATTTATTATTCTACATGTCGGGCTATCACACGGCTTTGTTAATAATACACTTTGATATTTTGTATCAAAGAACTGGTGTACCATGAAGACATGGACTACAACTAGTTTTTAAAATGGTTCCAGGAACAATTGTTACCCAACATCCCTGAACACAGTGTTATTGTAATGGACAATGCTTCGTACCTCATAGTACAGATAGAATAAGCTCCAACAACTTCAAGTACGAAGCCGCGAATGTTGGAATGGCTCGACCGCCATCGTGTAGCCTACCATGCGACAGCTCTCGGACAAAAGGAATCCTTCTCGGTAGTGCTGAATGAACATAGAACGAGCGATAACATTCTATATAATACATGAATTAGCCAAAATACCTTATAAAAGGTTGAGAAATAAATCGGGAAGCAATGTTTTAATAGATGTTTCCTCCTCCGCCGTCTGTGACCCACCCAGCCATTCTAAATATAGCGAAAATTACAGCAGTGAGCGGCATTGTTCAAATCAATCTTCAAAAAAGTACCATAACAGTACTGCCAACCTCGCCCTTACGGTACAATGTGAAACAAAAAAGTGCCCAATTCAGTCTCTAGTGGGCATCATTCGTTCGTAGCACTCAGTTCACGACTCTAATTATGCTAGTGTGTGCGATATTTCGCATCTCTGTACGGCTGAAATGAGTGTTTTTTGTTATCTGCTCTGTAATAACAATGCAGTATATCGCTCTCCTGTAATAAGTATGTGTATTTTTTTTCCGCACAACTGTGGTTTTGACAAAGGTTACAGCCTAACGCGCCCAGATCAATGGTTTTGTGTCAACCATGCCCCGCTTACAGCGCGCGGCCAAGGCTGCACCTACACCCGACCATTCTTACCTTCACTTTGTCCAATCCAATGGTTTTTGACAATGGTTACAGTCTAACGCGCCCAGATCAATGAGTTTTGGCAATGGTTACTGCCTAACGTGTCCCGATGATTCTTTTTTTTATCAACAGTGATTTTGCATCCCACTTCTTTTTATCAACAGTGATTTTGTATCTCACATGTGTGCCTCGGTGCGTGCTGCTAGAGTGAGCCTTGATGACGGTTAAACGAGATCAAGTGCTATCGAAGCATGGCAGCTGTTTTTAAAATAGCATAAAATAAAAACACATATTTACGTACTTTAGCACATATATGAGGTTCAGTAGTAAGTTTTAATTAGGGTTCCTAATTTCAATACGTAATATCGCCCAAAAAATGAAACAAGGACACAAGGTAGCCTATGTAAAAGTACATTCATGTCTGCTACAAGTGTATAAGCCACGTTCCACTTTCATTCAGAATTAATATCCTTCTCAACCTTATGCAGCAGCGCAAGCCTAAACCCATGTAGGCTACCACGTGGATGAACTGGCGAGAAAGCATGGCCATGAGATCATCACGCTGCCCCATATCATTGCCACTTCAATCCTATAGAAATGATATGGGGTCAAGTGAAGGGTTATCTAGCATGGCATAATAAGAATTTCACACTCCGTGAGGTTGAGAAGCTTACCGTTTAGGCTATTAGGGAAGTGACTTCATAAAACTGGAAGCGTTTTGTGTTAATAGTGCAACGAGAACTGGATGAGGCTACGAAACGTGAATGTATACTCCATGATGGGGTAGATTGGTTCATCGTTTCCCTGGAAAGCAATTCCAGATCCAATTCAGACACAAGTGACGAAGAGGGGGCTATGAAAGGAATAGACCCATAATTAAGTTAGTAGCAGCTAGAGCGATTAGGCAACTAAAAATTCCCCTAAACTCACGTGCATCGCAATGTTTAATTGACCCTTCACATGAATACGGCTGACACACCACAGATCCCAGTATTTGTGTCTTCCTGGAAGCTTCTTGGAATGTTATGAGTCATGATCTGCCTCAGTGGCAACGCAGCATTTCCTCACGTGTTAGCTTTGACAGCTGCCAGCGCTCATTATTGGTACCGGCAATACAGAGTATTCTTTGCGTACAAACACAAACCTAACCCCAGACCTCCTTGCTTGTACTACTAACAATAATTTTGGTCCAGATAGTCGCCTAACCAATGGCTTTGTCTCGCCATGGCTTTAGAAGAGTACAGTTCAACTTTTCCATTAAAATGAACTACGGTAAAAGTAATTTATGAACATTCATGATCTTTCAAGAAATTATTCCTCTTTAGACTGAGATAGGCTACTCAATACTCCCAATAATGTCAAAAGTACTCAAATCAAACTTACCAAGCAACTTTTGAAGATTTGATGGATGTGGCAGATATAATATGACCACTCCGATGTAACTTTTTGTACACTGATGACAAGTGAACATATTATATGGAAGCTGCCAAGAGTAACGTGTCTCCACTGTTCCTACGATTGTTTGCCTAACATCTAAAAAATTAATTTGCTCTATTAAAGACTATAATGGTGTGCAATCATCACTCGAAAAACTTCTCTGTAGGATGTTCACAGGAGCATTCACTGCTGACAACTTTCTTCCATTTTCATCGCACTCAGAATTTTCAATGAACTGAAGTAGGCTAATTCATCAAATGAATTTTTATCAGTAATGCAAAGAAAGTTTTGTGGAACTTAATGTTTGGGAATCTGCAACCCATTGATAGCCAGCTCAATGCTGAGGTTATTTAGAATACACACAGAACCTGTAATTATGGGCACTGCATCACTCAAATTCTTCAAGCACTTCACCAACTTGTCTTCTGTCTTGATATGTGTCCATTCCTGCTTAAATTTATTCCTGATGGAGGAGAAGTGTTCAGATATATCCGATAGACTGTGCACAGAATTCTCTTCTTCGTAGTGTCTGAAGTCTTCCAAGCTCGCTTCTATGGCTTTATCCGAGATTTTCTACCTCTGCATCACACAGTCATCTAGAAGAAGGCCCAGGAGTGGATAGCTATCCTGGCAAATTCGAAAATATTGAAGATACTGCATCAGGTTTCAACTTCGGATAACTCCTAGCAAGTGTCTTTATTTCCCCATCAACTTGCTCTGTCCTGATAACAGAGCTATCAGGAAAATGTTTTATACAAATTACAGGCTTGCTCACTTTAAAGAAGTCAGTGGGAATTTTTCTAGGCCATATATTTCTTAATTTTTCGTCCTTTGGGAGAGAAAATGTAGAAACATTTTCATGCTGAGATCTGTAATTGTTCTTACAGCCAGCCACATTACAGCGTCTCGGCATTTTGATTTCCTGTAAAGAGACACATTCATTAAATATCTAACTTTAACTCAGATAATTAACTTAGCATGCATTGTAATAGTCCTTAACATCCACAATATTAGGCTAACGTAAGTTCGTACATAACCTGCACCGCACGTGCGTTTGATTAACCTGTATCATTAATGAGAAATAAAGTGTTAACACTTACCCTGTAGGCTACGTGATTATTGCAGCTACATGATGCACCACAACACAAGTTGGATGTAAAGTTGGACATTACACTTGATAAAACACTAACTATTCTCACACTGCTTTTCACAAGAAATTCACAAACAAGTCTTCTCAACCGGAGTCACTACTTCGCCTACGTCACAGACAAGATGGCTGCTCGCACTGGGGCCAGTATCTTTCGTGGGCCACGGTATCATACTAACGAAAAAAATCCTCTCGGCACGCCGGAAGGCGGATGTAGATTTCACCGGGCAAACTTGGGGATAGGCTACAATAGGCAAAATAAGCAAGTATTCGTAGAAGGATCAGTCCTCATTTATTGCGAGAAAGTATTTTACAATTGGAACTTATTTAACTTATTTTCGTCTTTCTATGCATATTTTTAACATTTTATTGTCTTATGGGGATGGTAACCTTCTTGTCATTTGGGGTCCATTTTTATACTTGTGGTCACACTGTCCTTATGCAAGGTTTGGAACTGATGTGTAACTATCTAACAGTCTGTTACTTCTTCACGCAAAATTGTATCTCCCGCAGAGATTTTGGTAGGTTCGTTTAGGGTCTGCGACAACACGGTCATGTAACCCTGTGTACTTTGGGTGTGTGTAGAATCTGTCTGATAAACGGTGTTATTGTGATGGCTGTATTGATGTAGTGTCTCCAAAATCTCCTTGTAGTCAGGATGACGCAAATCATACAGAAATACGCACTCGCACGCAAGGTCAATTAACCTCTCTGTTTAGTCGGCCATGCTTACAGCCCGTGCGGTCTTTGTGGAAAATCACAACTGCTCAATTGCCCGCCGCAAACTAGATTGGTCCACTGCGGTAGACCACTTTCTGTTTAACCAGGATGATGCAATATTACACGATACAGAGTTCGCTTCCTGTTTGACCGAGCCTTAAATTCCTAGTTCCCCAAAATTAATGTTATTTATTGAGAAGCTGAACTTACCAAAGCCAGTGGCCATTGATATAAGCTGAAGGATGGTAGCGCTTGAGCCGATTCGTGTTGGTCTGGCAGATCTTGGTCAGGATGTCTATCCACTCCTTCTCTTCCACACAGTTGTTTGCCTGGAAACATAGTCACAACTGTGAAATATTCAACTACAGTATCATGGGCAACGGGGGGGGGGGGGGGGGGGGTAAATCGAGTCACTTGTGCACATTGCCCATCATGTCTGGCTGTTGTTTGAGTCTTCAGTCTTTTGATTGGTTTCATTCAGATCTCCATGCCCTACCTGTTCTGAGCTAATCGTTTCATCTCTACATAGCTACCACACTTCACATCCGAGATGCCCTGTTTAACATATTCTAACCTTGGTCTACCCCTACAGTTCTTGTCCTCGACCCTTCCTTCCATAACTAGGCTTGCTATTCCTTGGTGGAATTTTTGGTGACTAAATTGTTTGATATTTTGAAAACGATTGGAATAAAGTACAGAGATAGGAGGGTGATCTACAACCTATACAGAAACCAGACAGCAGTCATTCGAGCTGAAGAACACAAGAGAGAAGCTGGTATTCAGAAAGGTGTAAGGCAAGGCTGCAACTTATCACCCATACTTTTCAATCTTTACATTGAACAAGCAATGAAGGAAATTGTAGAACAATTTAAATTGGGAGTGAAGATTCAAGGAGAAATAATTTCAACTCTGAGATTTACCGATGACATAGTCATCTGGGCCGACACGCCTGAGGATTTGAAAGAGTATTTGAATGGTATGGACTCCGTCTTGAGGAAATAATTCATGATGAAAATTAATAAATGTAAAACAAAAATATTGGAATGCAGCCGAAATAAAACAGAAACCTCTATGGAGATCAAATTGGCAGGTGAAAAACTAAAGGAAGTAGGAGACTTCTGTTACTTAGGATGCAAAATAACCAGTGATGGACGAAGCAAAGACGATATAAAAAGTAGGTTAGCTCAGGCAAGGAAAGCATTTCCAGAAAAGGAATCTGTTGACATCGAATATAGATTTAGGTGTTGGGAAGTCATTTTTGGAGGCCTTTGTCTGGAGCGTGGCGCTCTATGGAAGTGAAACTTGGACTATTGGTGCAGCAGAAAAGAGGAGAATCGACGCGTTTGAAATGTGGTGTTACAGGAGAATGATGAAGATCAGATGGGTAGATAGGGTTACAAACGAAGAGGTATTGAGACGAGTGGGAGAGGAGAGAAATTTCTGGCGACTGCTAATGAAGAGAAGAGATAGGTTAGTAGGACACATACTAAGACATCCAGGAATAGCAAGCTTAGTGATGGAAGGAAGGGTTGAGGACAAGGATAGTAGGGGTAGACCAAGGTTAGAATATGTTAAACAGATTGCCTCGGATGTAGGGTGTGGTAGCTATGTTGAGATGAAACGATTAGCTCAGGACAGGGAGGCATGGAGATCTGCATCAAACCAGTCAAAAGACTGAAGACTCAAACTACAACATTCGTTGGTGCGCTACCAATCTATCTCTTCTCTTCTTTGATTTCTAGATTCAATTATTGTTATTGTCAGGAGGGCAGGAAGCAACTATTGCTTGAAACGGTGCATTTTGACCTGAGGAGATGGCCTAATATCAAAGATACCAAGAGTGCCTCACCTGAATGTAGAGAGCTCGTTCAGGCTGGACGATCTGGAACATGTTCTTCATCTTGAATGAGTCCTCCTGTAGCCTCTCGACGGCGAGGATCTGATCCAGAGGGATGCAGCACAGTGGCTCTTTGCCTGCAACAGAACATGACGGCACTGCTTCGCGTCAATACTGAGACTTGCAACATACAGCTTACTCCGCCGGTCTGTGCCAGTGCCTTTTACAGCTTGCGCACTCAAGCGTCTTTATGTTCATTAAATTAATGTTTCCTTTTCTTTTTTCTACAAATTTTGCCTTTCCTTTTTGATAGAAATTACGGGAGAAGGAGAAAAGGACTTAATAATTCCCCACCTATTATTTAATGTTTTATGTATAGGATCCTGTCAGGCCTTAGTTTGTTTTGACGTGTTTGGTTGGTTCCTCAGTTTAGGGGCTGCGAAAATGCTGTCATGTAGCCCCGTGTACTTTGGGTGTGTGTAGAATCTGTCTGATAACCGGTGTTAATCGTGAAGGCTGTATTAGTGTGTGTTATCTGTTTTTAATTCAAGTAAGGACTGCAGACGATAATTTCAAGTACTTCCTACTTTTGCTACCAAATGCTACCGTCCATGACAGCTAGCTTGCGGACTTGGCTACTAGATGCCATCACAGTTAGCACCTGGCAGCGAATGTTGGAACGAATATAGCGTTATCAATTCATCATCATCATCATCTTGAGCAGTTTCCGACCGCTGGTCGGGTCTGCTTGGAACATAAGCCTCTCCATCGTTTCCTGTCCATCCACCATTTCTCGTCTTTCACCGTGTCCCAGTACACTCCTCTTTCTTATTTTTTATTTAAACACAAATTGTGCTAAATGTTCCAGCATAACTCAACAAAATGACAGTGTTTCGCCTTGGCCTTCCCAGTGTGTACTAGACAGTGTCTTGGTGAGGTGTGCATTAACCAACTGAAGAGCCCAATTGCACACCGGGGCGAAACACTGTCATTTTGTTGAGTTATGCCGGAACATTTAGCACAATTTGTTTTTAAATATATAATGGCTCAACGGACAATACATATTTTTCTTTGGAAAATTATACACTCCTCTTTCCTCCACACTCTTCTTAACTCCTTTTGTCCATCTGTCCCTTGGCCTCCATCCCTTCATTTCCATTCCAAACATCTTCTTTGGTATCCTCTCCTCTCGCATCCTCCTCACATGTCCATACCTTTGTAGCCTAGATCGCTCTATTCTAATTTGCTATGGTTCCTCTCTCACCATCTCTCTGACTCTCTCATTCCTTACTCTGTCCATTCTTGTTACTCCTCTGGAACTTCATCTCCACTGCTCGTTTTTTACTCTTGTCCCTTTCCTTCATCACCCATGTTTCTGAACCATACATCAAAATTGGCACAAAGTAGGTCTTGTAGATTATTCCTTTACATTTTTGTGGTACATCTTTATTCCATATGATCCCCCTAACACTCTTGAAAAATCCATCTGCACACGTTCCCCTTTCATTTATTTCCATCCTATTGCTTCCCTTTTCTTCAATTATTCTAACCTACAAATTTTGGCTTCACAGAAGTGTATTTAGTGGAAGGTTCTTTTACATGCCATAAATCTACGACATGGGACCGCCGGCTTTACTTCCCCTCCGAAGGAAGGCATACTGAGGGATTTTTAGCGCTCTTAAAAAATGCGACGACTTCGCCCGGGTTTGAACCAGCGACTTTGGGCATAGAAGCTCAGTATGCTACCGACTATGCCACCGAAGCCACCATTTTGACGTGTTTAACACACACTGTTTGTTTGTTTGTTTGTTCTTTAGTATGCCTTTTCAATGTTGAAAACATTCCTTAGACAAATTAGGGGTCCCCATCTTAACAAAAACGTAAAATTAAGCAATTCCCTCAATTGTGCCAGCAGTTGAAGAGTTAAAGGGCCCGGAAAGGTTTAAAATTGTGAGTCTTGGAGAGCTCTATCAAAGTAAAAAACCAAATTTCGAAAATCACTTCCGGCCTAAATGCACTTCCAGAAAAACAGTCTAAAAACGCTTGTTTCTTTACTCGTTTTATTTTTGATTCAAATCCTAGCCAAATTAACTTATTTACATACCAACTCTTTCTTTAATGTGATCCTTGGTGTCCTAGGCGAAACCCCACACAAGACACGGCACAAACCTAGAATAATTTCCGAGCTTTAACCCTCAGACAATTTTTGATATTTTGAAAAATCTTCACTCCGGAAGTAGTTATAAGGGCTCGTAGTGGTAGAAAAGGCAAACTGCTAATCTAATAGACCGGATATGGTTTAGTTTCCAGTGAACAATCATCAGTCTACTGCGTAAATTTCTAAGTCCATGTCTCCTAAAGAAATAGTGTTCATGGAAGGTCTAGTCTATGACATTAAAGGATGTTTTCAACAGAACTATGAATTTTGAAATATGTATTAAGATGTTTCGGAGCTGAAGAGAGGAAAGTTCTCTGTTCCCAAATCATGTACTCATAAACTTTGAAATTCAACAAAAAAAAAGTCAACCCCTGGCACTATACAGCCCATGACGGGCCTAGGCCGACCAAGCGACCGCTGCCCAGCCATTTGGCCTGCAGATATTAGGGTGACGCGTGATCAGCGCGTTGGGTCCCCTCGGCCGTTAATCTTCGTTTTCGTGATCAGGGCGCTGTCTCACTGTCAGACAGCTACTCAATTGTCTTCACGAGGCTGAATGCACCCCGTTCCAACCCTCACGTCAGTTTTAAAATCGCTGACGGAGCCGGGGATCGAACCCAGGGTCTCCGGGTGAGAGGCAGGCATGCTACCCCAACACCACGGGGCCGGCAAAAAACTTTGAAATTATTATAAATATCTATTACCTCAGTATAGACTTGGCGGAAGGCTAGTCCTTATTGAACAAATGTTTATGCAATGACTGTCAAGGTAAAGGATTAGACCAATTGTGCCTCGCTGGCATGGTAAGAGTGTGGGTTTGAATCCCACCTCAGCTGTTCTGAAAATGGTTTTCGTGGTTTCCCATTTTCACTACCAGGCAAATGCCAGGACGGTTCCTTTCAATAGGTCCACGACTGATTTCCTTCAAAAATGCTTTCCCTGACCTGTCCCGAAAATAAAATTAATGGCCATTGCGTTTTTTGGACAAATATCCCGCTTGCCAAATACTAGACTCCTGAAACAACTTTTTGACTTCTTTTGGAACAGTAAAACAAAAATCACATGGTTTAAAGAAATACAAATGGATTTAGACGAATTGAAAATTACTAAGCATCAAATTGAACATTGAGAGGAGAAACGGCTTCTGAATAACAAATACACTCGACTAACATTCAAAATTCCACAGCGTAAGCAATATGTTA
This sequence comes from Meconema thalassinum, assembly GCA_946902985.2. Taxonomy (NCBI): domain Eukaryota; kingdom Metazoa; phylum Arthropoda; class Insecta; order Orthoptera; family Tettigoniidae; genus Meconema; species Meconema thalassinum. The sequence goes on along the minus strand of OX336398.1, from coordinate 58,269,804 downwards.
TATCTGCAGAAGAGCGGGCTGCAAGATCTTCCAGAATGAAGAAGTATTGGGAAAGGAAGAAATTAGCAAGAATTAAGAACTGAACTTAGTATTTGAAGACTTTGTAGACAAGGTTTGATTTTGGTGCGCCAATGTGGGCGTAAACAGTGTAAATAAATAAATAAATGGCCATTGGCAGCATTAACCCTTATAGTGCCACCGGCCGATAGATAGGCCCGATTTTACTAAATTGTTTAGTGTTCTTTCCAGCCATGCAGCTCTAAAACTGTTGCAACCAAGATAACGCAGGAATAATTCTCTCTCAGAATATATCGATGTATTTAAATTCAGTGAATACTGGATTTATAATAAGTATTCTTTGAACAGGCTGCAGTCAGCTGGCTTGCCGCGTCTGCTATGTATTGAAGTCCTGTACGTTTATGATCTTGCTGGGAGGTAATTAAGATACTTGGTGATAAACGAAGGGGAAATAAATAAGGTTTTAATGCTGAGAGAAATGTGTGGGAGTGATGACGACGACTTTGATTTTGCTGACGACAATCCACTCTAAGTCGCAATACGATATACTCATATCTTTGTAGAAATTGATCATTTTCAAAACCTATTTCATAGAATAATTACTCTAAACTTGGGATAGTTATACAAAATGCAATTATTAACATGGCTATCACGAAAGATACTATGTAGATTGTGTAGCCTGTCAAAATTTATATTAACATTTCCAATGTAAATTTTCGTAACAGAAGTATTTTTTCTAGATTTTTTTTTATTTCACAAATAAAGCAAAATATTATGTATTTAGTATCCAGCACGTTTACAATATGTTTACGTGCTACAGAAAAAATATCAACATTCTATCTTGATAAATATAGGTAGGAGATGATTTTTATTAAGCCCTTATAATTTCACTAGACTTGGCTTGGCAATTTTAGCATAACTACTCATTAAATGCTTGGCATCAAAAGGGTTAATAATAATAATAATAATAAATAAATAAAAAAAACAGCAAAGTTATCTATTCTGGGGAAGTCCCATGAGAGCGTGTAGTACACAGACAATATTAATAGCCCATTGGAAGGCGCTGCTGGTCGACAGCACGATTGTGACATGGCCAAGCTCTTCGTGCGACTAATGCCCCAGAATCTGAAGCGAGCTGAGTGTCCGGTATTGTGATGCACAAACAAAAAGCACTGGCAAAAATCGGTGGAGCAAATTATACCAACACTTCTACTTTCTGATAATTATAGATTTCAATGTTATCAAAAGAGAAAAGAAATACAGTAATCAGTCAATAAAAGAACCTATTTAAGGAACACTAAATTCACAACATTTCAACCCCAAAATATTTGTAAAATTGATACATATGACAACTTCTTACTAAGGTTGGTAACACTGCTAGTGTTTATGATTTACCAGATTTAATTTCTAAACAGTTAAGTAGGAAGTAACAGAATTTATGAGAATAGGATACAATAAGACTTCATTAAACATTTACTGTATCATACTACAGGGTCTTTCCCTTAAAGCAAGGCCAGGCCGGCCACGTGGAGAGTCGGACGAGCGCGTGGCAACTCACTGAGCTTGGGTTCGAGAGAGCGCCCAGACGAATCGCATGTAAATAACAAGCACACATAATAACACATAATCACAGTAAAATCATTGCTCAACTTGTCACAGAAGATGTAGAAAAGGTCCTCCACCTGCATCTACACATTTCTGGCATCTTGTAACCGAACTTTTGTAGCAGGATACAGACGTTGCTTTTCGTTTTTTTGTTTTGTTGGTATTTTAGTTTGTTTTGTTTTATCGGGTTGCCAGCCATGGCCACTTGGTAGGCTGCCATGGAGAATCTTGTGTGCTCTGCCTTGAGATTCTTTGATGGTGGTCAGCCAGTGTGTGGACCAGGTGGCCTTGACATGGCATGGTTGCCATGGGAATGAAGGGACTTTTAGTGTTGATTTTGTGTAGGATGCCAAGGCATGGATAATGGAGGCCTACTTACATGTTGATAAAGATGTATTAATAGTTTTGATTGCAAGGGGAACATCTAGTAAAATAAAAACAGCAGAAGAATATTAAAATATTGTGAAGAGCCCCTTTTTCTTCATAATAATTGTTGTTAATACTGCACATCAGATGCAGGTAATGGACGCTTGCTTTTATTAATAAATAGTGAATTTTGAAAAGTTGGTGTCCTGGTCTTTGTGAATTAATCTTTAGCGAGTATATCGCCCCACCACTCTGAGGTGGCAAGTTTTATTTAAGTTACAATCTTCTAAGGTTAATTATCATTCACATGCATTAGTTCATCTCCCGAGATAGCCTCAATTTCTCTCGTGATATTTAGTTTGAGTTCATCTAGAGCAGGGCCAACCAGTCATTAGCGCGGCAGTGCTCGTGGAGCACTGGGCAGTCAGACTAGCGCTCCTTCCCCTACCACCACTACACTGTAGCAGCGAGGAGACCTGAGACGGACCACGCTGACTAGATACGTACGTACAGTCGTGCAGCCGACGGCTCTTGTGGGATTGTTAACATCATATTAATAGGGCTGTTTTGCCATAACAAATATACCGCATATAAAAATCGAATGGTACTCCGATGTAAGGAATGTGCAGGAAAAGAACGCAATTGTTAAGTAAGGAATATTGTGATTTATTCCAAATTAAAATGTACCGACAGTAGTGGCTGCGCTCGCTAAAGCACTGCGTTAGGTCATGGAGCCAAACTCTCTGCTGACTCGGTAGACGCGTGGGTTCGAGCCCCACCGTCGGCCGTCCTTGGAATGGTTTTCCGTGGTTTCCCATTTTCAACTCCAGGCAAATGCTGGGACGGTTCCTTCTGACAGGCCACGGCCGCTTCCTTCCACATCCTTGCCCAGTTTCATTCACCATCATTCATTTCATCTCTCATTAACTCCTCTCATGAGGTTGGTGTCAGGAAGGGCATCCGGCCGTAAAAAATCATCCGCCACAAAGACTTCCATCGCATCTCATCCCCGACCCCGTAGGAAAAACGGGAATAATAAGGGGTAGACATACATACATTCCAAATTAAAATGTGAACATATTTGAGAGGAAAATTCAACTTTTTTTTTTTTAACACATTAAATCTCGATGGCACACTAAACATTTGTCATGTCCTTTATAAGCTGTACAGAAAAATGAAATTTCGCATTCTGCTTTAAAGGCAGCTGCTTCACCACTCTTCCCTTTCTTTGTATGATGTTCAGTCATGACCACTGAGAAACTGATTTACTTACACGCTGTTAACAAAGCACATTGTACTGGACTAGCGAATGATGGATCGGCTGCTTACTTCGGCGCGTGGGCAGACCGAGCTGTTACCCAGCAAAGCTCCTCCCACCACTACCGAAACTACCTTCCACCAAAGCGCTCTGAGCACTGGCTTGGAGCACAGCCAGAGCGCTGTGTGGATGGCCCTCATCTAGAGTGTGAGGGTTTGTTGCATACACCTTATTTTTCAATTTTGCCCATAAATAATTATTCAAGCAATAGTCTTTAACACTTAGCAATAACACGTATAAAATTATGGAACACAATAACAATTAAACAATAACCACGTAGACACTTTATAAACTTATAACACTTATATCTTAAAATAGTCGATAAAAGAAATAACGAAGTCAACTTTATTCGTCAAATCCTGCGTCGGAACTGTCTCAGCTCCGTGTTGCATTGTGCTCGTCTGACCTTCGGCTCGACCTTCTACCGGCAGCGCTGCGCCAGCCATGAGGCCGGGCCCACTTTAAGTGAAAGACCCTGTAGTATCAGCCAAATTCCTATACTTCTCAGATTTATTTATTTTCAAAGTTTATTTATCATTAGCTTACGAAGGTGGATCAAAAAAAAAAGTTGCACTTCCCAGTTATGGCCATTTATTACACCACCTTTACAACAGCAACACGCCTATAACGACATACAATGTAATGTCACTTTTCCACATAGTTTCCAAGAGACTCCAAACATTTCTGCGAACGCACAACCAACTTGTCGATGCCGGATGCATTGAAAGTTCCTCCATTGTTCTGCAACCACACGGAGACAGCGGCCTTCACCTCCTCATCGGTCTGGAAACGTCGACCACCGAGCTCCGTTTTGAGCTTACCGAACAGATGAAAGTCACATGGCGCTAGGTCCGCCAAACGAGCGAACTGCTGCAGAGTTTCAAGTGGGAGGTCTGGCAACATCCACCCTACAGTCCCGACCTAGCACCATGTGACTTTCATCTGTTCGGTAAGCTCAAAACGGAGCTCGGTGGTCGACGTTTCCAGACCGATGAGGAGGTGAAGGCCGCTGTCTTCGTGTGGTTGCAGAACGCTGGAGGAACTTTCTATGCATCCGGCATCTACAAGTTGGTTGTGCGTTCGCAGAAATGTTTGGAGTCTCTTGGAAACTATGTGGAAAAGTGACGTTACATTGTATGTCGTTATAGGCGTGTTGCTGTTGTATAGGTGGTGTAATAAATGGCCATAACTGGGAAGTGCAACTTATTTTTTGATCTTCCCTCGTATAAATAGTCTATAGTTTTACTGTATGAAACCCAAATCTCAACCTATCAAAAGAATGACAAATACCTTTCGTTTTGGAGTAGGTGAGGTCCTGAGTGGTGAGCCTAAAGTAGCGTTGCTTGAAGTTCTTACGACCGAACCTCTTGCGTCCCTGTGCTCTCTTTATCATCACCCTACAGAAAAAACGGACATCCATTACAACCAGTGTAACAAGTATAAAATATTCATATCAAATAATGAAAACATGCAACACAACAAAATGGACAATCATATTGCATTTTTAGTAATAAACAACGGTGGTGGAATTGCACAGAAACAAATACTGTTTGTCCTTCCACTTTACATTAGTAACTAGCAACCCGCCCTGGCTTCTTCCGGGAACAGTTATGAATGCATTACGATATAGCACTTTATTTTTTTAATGTCAATGAACTACGACCTATATCCGTTTTACGTCTCGGCATGAAGGGTTAAAATCACTGACTGGACTATTAATTACATTATCATGGAGAGGTGCATGATACACAAATCCCCCTTCCGTCCAATCTTACCTTGACTGTGTATTTTGCGGAACAAAATATTCACAGGCGAAATGAGGAAAAGCCGAGTTGCACTTCCAGGAAAACTCCAAACACAACCACTCTTCTCTGAAGTCTTAACTCAACACGACTCGACAGTTTGCTGCTGGCTGTATCTGGGATAATAGGCTCGCCCGCTAGCTAGGCTGTAACTGAAGTGACAGGCTCGCCCCAAGCTAGCTCATAAACTGTCGCCTCAGTAGTTGAATGTTGGAAGAAATGAAAACGTAAAGACACTTATAGTGGGTGATGTATTGAAGATAGAGATATGATATCACAGACTTTTTTGTAGAACTTTTCATGCTGAACAATTCTTAAACTCATAGTATATTGATATTTTTGACGGTTTGCCCAGCGTAAGCTTAAAAAGGGCAAGGACGCCATGATGTTTTTTCGATTTTCTCACAGAAATCGTTACTGCTTGGCTTCGTTTGATCATAAATAAATTATTTTCTACAGAAACCTTCCTCGAGATATCCTTTACAAAATGGTGAAAACCGCATCAAAATCCATCCAATGGTTCTCGAGATTACCCATGTCATCCAAGAATCGGGGACTTTATTTTATACTAAGTAGAGATTTAACCCTTATAGTGCCACAGAACTGATATATCAATGAAGCGAGCTTCTGCTAAAAATGCCACAAGCTAATCTATCGGCCCCGTTTTGCTAATTTTTTTTAGTGTTATTTTCAGCCACACAGCGCTAACACTGTTGTAACCAAGACAACGCAGGAATCATTCTCTCCCAGAATACATCGCATCGATATGTTTAAGTTCCGTGAATAACTGGATTTATAATGAGTATCCTTTGAACATGCTGCAGTCAGCTGCTGGCTTCCCACGTGTGTTATCTTGCTTGGAGCTTACTAAGATAAGTGAACGAGGAGGGGAAATGAATGAGTGAAGAGTGTGAGGGTGAATTTTCGACTGATGATGATGACTTTGATTCTGCTGATGACAATCCACCTAATGTCACAGTACTGTATACACATACAGGGTCTTTCATATAAAGTAAGAACGCCAAGCGGCGGGTTTGTTATCCGCTAGTGTGGTAGCCTTGACCGACCTTGTGGCGAGCCGTGGCCACCTGCTCTAAGCGTGCGTACAATCCTCTATGAAATATTACCTTATAAAAGTTGCTAGAAGTGTCGTCCTTCCTGGGTTATACAGACATTGTATCTGGTAACCACATTTTGGCTGACGCGAGTAAGTCATGCCACTGTATTTCTTCTGATTTTTTTATTTTGTGTTTTTTATTGAGCACTGAACCAGTAGTGTCGAAGTTATTTACAATTACGTGAATCTGTGCTAGTGAAGGTGGCACTTCATCAGGAAATTGCTGAACAAATGCATCACGTACCCGTCGAGCCGAATCGTAATTAAAATACATTTTACATACAAAAATACGATGTTGCAATGATAACTGTCTCAACATGTTAGCAGCTGTGGTTCAGACTGGCGACTGACAACACCAGCATGCTTATTGCAAGGTCAAGTTTGTACTATGCGCGCGCTTTCAATACTACAGCAGGGGGCCGTGGCGCGTCACAAGGTCGGCCAAGCCAGCTTCAGCAGCGAATGACAAAACCGCCGCTTGCCGTTCTTACTTTATATGAAAGACCCTGTATCTTTGTAGAAATTGATCGTACTCGAAACCTATTTGATAGAATTACTCTAAACTTAGGATAAGTACACAAAATTCAATAAGTATTAACATGCATATTCACAAAAGATACTATTTACGTTGTGAAGGCTGTTAAAATTATATAAAATCTCCTATTTGTTTTTACAGAAATATTTCTTTAATTACACAAATGAAGCAAAATATAAATTATTTAGCATCTAGTATGTTAACAATATGTTTACCTGCTACAGAAAAAAATACCTACATTCTATCTTGAAAAATATAGGTGGGGGATAATTTTAATCAAACATTTTAAATTTCACTAAACATGGGTTGGCAATTTTAGCATAACCACTCTTTTTTTTTTTTTAATTCACTCATTAATTGTTTGACATGAAAAGTGTTAAACCTGATCAGTAACACCTTTCGGCATCGTTATGACAATAGAGTTAATTAACCTTTTCAACTTCATTACCCTTAGCGTATGCTTGCTGTTCCACTCCTAATTAATTTCTGCATTGTGAACAGCAGTAGGAAGTGAACACTGCAAAACAATCTAACACAAAATATAGTTATGTTATATTTCCACGTCAGTTGTTTGTTCATCATCGTAACAATTACTGTCCACTAACTGTTCTAAAATATACAGTTCTGTGAGTGAAGATGAAGCAGACGTCATGTTTGCGTTCAATCTATATTATCAGTAAAACTGTCATAAACATTTAAGAATAACGAAGGTTAAAAATTCATTACAATTCCCGCAAGCTATAGTAAATAGAAAAGGTGTTCTCTCGGAGACCACTACATAGCTCCACAATACTGGAATACAGCACAGAAGTCATACGAGTGCTGTTAGTACAAACTATCGTCATGTCGTGTGGGACTCTACATCGGAGCGGAAGTTAAATATTTTAATGTCAAACCCCACTCGACATAGGAGTGCAGAATGTTAATACAACAAAGGTAAATTGGTATTACCCTCGAGGTCTTCGATAAGAGGGAGAAGAACTGTGCATGTTACAGTATCCAGGCAAGGGGATGTAGTAGATCATTAGTAACAACGTCAGAGATGACACCAACGCCATAGCGTCCACTGTCCTCACATTCTGATACAGCTTGAGTAGAGAGTGCCACCTCCCACATTTTAACACCCGACTACATCCAGGAAGGAAATTATGGATTATGTTACAATCATACTTCTTGAACTCATTTTTTATAAGTTTGTTCCCCAAATTTCCAAATATTGATAAAAGGACCTACAATTTTCCCCTTCTTCTCGAAAAGTTACCACAAAATGTTCATCTAAAGCAGGAAATATCCACGTACCTTCGTCTTCATGTTCCAAGGCAGCAACAAGTAAAAATAATTAACCAGTTAGTAACGCTAATCAATTATTTATCGTAAGGTCATTACACGTAGGTGAAGACAAAATTTCTACTTACCCTTCTTTGAGCACCACAGGTGAATCCAGACTCCGGTGGCCTGGATTGGATGAAGCCGAGATGATTTCGAGGAACTAGAGACAAGAAATAAGACTGCTTTACTCAACCAGAAATGTCTGGTTGGCTGGTTCCTCAGTTTAAGGGCTGCGACAACGTGGTCATGTAGCCCCGTGTACTTAGGGTGTGTGTAGAATCTGTTTGATAACCGGTGTTAAGTGTGATGGCTGTATTAGAGTGTGTTATCTGTAATTCAGGTAAGGACTACAGACGATCAATTTCAAGTACTTCCTACTTTTGCTACCGTAAACGACACCTAGCTGTGAACGTCACTTACACTGAAACATGGAGAAAAGTGCTTCAATGTGTCTTTCTCACTACTGAAATCTGGAAATCAGGCGGACTATAAAATATGTGGAAATAAATTGGATACAGCTTCTCAGGTAAGAGATTTAGGTATTATTCACGATGATAAACTGACATTCTCTCCCCACATTGACCATACCAAATCTCGCGCAATGCACAGTCTCGGCATTCTATACAGATTCACAGAAATTAAAGACCTCACTGCACTTAAATTATACTTCACCACATATGTTCTCCCTATCCTAGATTTCTCTTCTCCAATTTGGTCTACTTCGGCTATAACCAACATTTCTAAATTGAACAGTGTCTTTAATTTCTTCATATCAATAGTCAAAGCTCGCAATCCTTCACTAAGGCACTTTGCCAAATCCGACATTCTAAATCAGCTCAATGTACTCGACCTGAGAAGCCGTCTACAATTTACTGACCTGTGTTTCCTACACAAAATTATGAATGGTTACACAAAATGTAACATGCTACTAAGCTACTCCCTCCCGCTCAACACGTCAGAACCATTTACACCACATACCTCGCCCACGCCTTGAAGTACAGAAGCGCTCTATCTTCCACCGTCTACCTACCCTTAGCAACTCCCTTCCAAATATTAACATACCGTATTTACTCGAATACGACCCGCCCCTGAATAAGACCCGCACCCTGATTTTGAAGAACAAAATTTAAAAAAAAATACTCAAAACTATTTACAATCTTTACTAAATAAACAGAATAGCATTTCTACAAAATAGTTTCCAACAGTTCTGAAGTCGTCCTAAAATAACACACAGAAACAATTAAAAATACAAATAAAAGACACAAACACTTCATTCATCGGCATCAGAAGTACCAACTTCGGAACTTTTTTCACGATCACTTTCCCACAAAATGTCATCACTGCCATCCATAGCATTGGAAATACTACATTTCTTGAAGCTCTTCCGTATGAGATCTCCCGAGATACGATTCCATGCCATCAAAATCTACGAACAGAGCAGCTGAACTTCCGGGCGCTGAATACGACCAGTTGGGGTCAGTGTGTGCTTATCGGCCGCCATCCACTCCGTATACAGCTGTTTCAAGGCTGCTTTGAACGGTCGGTTCACGTAGACATCCAGTGGCTGTAGCATAGACGTCATCCCACCCGGGATGATTGCTAGGTCGGTTTTCCCATCGTTGACGAATTTCTTCACAGCGTCTGTTGTATGGCCGCGGTAACTGTCCAGAACAAGCAAGCTCTTTCGTCGTAATAATGCACCAGGGCAACGTTGCCAGACACACTTTAACCAGTCTTCCACCAGTGAACTGTCCATCCAACCTGAGTCCCGAGTTCTAACGATAACACCAGAGGGTATATTTTTTGGAAGAGTCTTTCGCTTGAGAACAATGTAAGGTGGAAATTTAGTTCCATCAGCGAGTATACACAACATTACCGTGCACCATTGTTTCTCATTACCACCTGTTCTGATAGTCACACTTTTAGATCCCTTAACATTCACAAAACTGTCCAGTGGCATTTCAAAGTAGACTGGCGTCTGATCTGCATTACCAATTTGGGAAAGCAAATATGAATTTTCCTTCCGCAACTTAATTATGTGACGCTGAAAGGAAAGTAACTTTTCTTCATAGGCACCAGGAAGACGCTGCGAAATTGAGGTACGCCTTCGTATGCTCAACCCATTTCTTTTATAAAAACTTTGAATCCATCCTCGGCTTGCTTTAAACCCTACCGTAGAAAGTTCCTTTGCGATCTGTCATGCCTTTAATTGACACATTTCGGTCGACACCCCATTTCCCAATTCCCGCCTTTCTGTTATGTATTTATAAAGTTGTTTTTCAATTTCCGGAAACTGTACACTAAGTCTGCGGAAAGCTCTACGAGCACCACTACTTGTTAGCAACACGTTTTTTTTTCTTTCTCCAATCTCGAATACATGACTCGTCAATATCATATTTCCCACCGGCGGCACGATTTCCAATAATTTCAGCTTCCCTCACAACTTTCAGCTTCTCACTCACAGTAAACGCCCGCAAACGCTTCGTAGAACTGTATGACGCCGCCTGCTTACGGTAAAACAAAGTGATAGCCGGAAGAAGGCTAGCACCATCTAGCGGATACTCGCAACACCCGATATCGCGCGTGGCGGGCAATTTAAATATTTAAAATCAGGATGACTCAAATAAGACCCGCACCCCAATTTTTCACGTCCGATTTTGTTTAAAAATGTGCTGGTGGTATTCGAGTATATACGGTATTCTCTCCCTATCGAACATTCAAACATAGCATTAGAAGATCCCTTTCATCCTCAATTCCTACCCCTTCACCCTCCTAATCACCCACTACCCCAATCATTCCCTTCGTCTTTCCCGAGATTTATCCCTTGCTGCCATCACTGCCATTTGTTGCCTGTTATTGTTGTTGTTTTTGTTAATATTATTTAAAATTGTTAAAATATTAGTGTAAAATGACCTTTTCATGGTTGTATCTAATAATTATTAAATAAATAAATAAATGTTTATGTATTTTAAACTTGGTGTTCCTGGGCGAAACCCCTCACAAGACACGGCATAAACTTACAAAAATTGCTGAGATCTTTATTTTAAAGTTGTTTCAGAACAGCATTATTTTCAAACACTAATTTAATAACAAATTTGTTTCGAATAATAAACAGCAGTTATAGAGCAGGACGTCAAAAAATGAAGTCGTCATCAGTGCCTCGAACAGGAGGAAAGTTGTTCTTCCTCTTTCTCTCCCCCCTTTTCCAACTTGATGATGTTTCCTGTATTTTGTCTTTTATAATGAATTTTTGAATAAATCCAATAGAATAATACCGTATTTGCTCGCGTATATCTCACACTTTCTTTCCTGAAATTTCAACTAAAAAAATGGGGTGCGAGATATACGCGGGGGCGAGATATACGCGAGCCGAAAATACGAGTGAAATTTGTCGGTGCGAGATATACGCGGGGAATTTCCGTATTCCTCTTGTATTGTTTGGGCTTTAAAGATAAGGAAATCTGTGCTATACCACTCGCACCAACATGCTCGTATGTTTCGAAGATTGCGCAAGCAGGCCTACTGTTACATCGCAGAGAAACACAGTTCAGTCTTCTCGAATGTCAATGATTTCGTCTTTACGTATTGCGTTGCTTCAGAGCTCGGCCGTGTGCAAGCATGTAAAGCGGCGCCGCGTGGGTGTTAGCACGCTTCAGCCGCGCTCGGTTAAGTTCGAGCTCGCTCGGGCATGTAGCGAGGAATCGATATGGAAGATATCGATCGCTACGCGTCTACGCTCTAAATTCTGCCTGGAATCATCCTTAACGAGCTCATGACGTCTTTTTCATAGGTTCTTAATGTCGCATAACCATAACACACGAACTGATGCAAACTTGCGTAAACTGACGCTATACTGTAGTGCCGCTACGAACGTACAAACTCGGACAGACCTCGCGCAAGCATGCGATGCGGCGCCGGCGTGACTGTTAGCACGCTTTAGGCCTACATTGTGTCTTCAGCCGCGGTCGGGTAAGATCGAGCTCGCTCGTACATGTAGTGAGGAATTGATATGGAAGATGATCGATCGTATCCAATATAAATGCTGGAATTCCTTTTCTGCCTTGAATCATCCTTAACGAGCTTATAACGTCTTTTTCAATGACGACTTGTGGCGCGCTAAATCGAACGTGTTTATACCTCAAGGTTATTACGGTCATTTATATGACGGCGTCAAAAATGAATGCGAGATATATGCGAGTACTTCTTTCCCCTGAAATTTCAACTAAAAAAATGGGGTGCGAGATATACGCGAGCAAATACGGTAGTTAGTGAATTAGAGGGATTGGTGGCAATGTAAAGTTAGGACAGGAAGATATTGAATGAGTAAGTGCTTTCAAATATTTGGGAATCATAATAACAAAAGAAATGAGATGCAAGCAGGAGGTGACAACTCATATCGCAATGGACTCAGGAAGGCAGTGGCAATGTGCTTTATATGGAGCTGAGGAATGGATACTGAGGAAAGAGGGAGAAGCATTTGAGATGTAGTTTTGGAGGAGGAAAGCAAAGGGACGAAGGCCTTACTCTTCGCTGATGACATAGTGATATGGGGGGGACGATGAATTGGAAGTCCAAGAACAAGTAAATGTTTGGAACCAGGAGATAGAAGAGCATGGAATGAAAATCAGTGTGGAGAAGAGTCAGACGATGGTGATGACGAGAAATGTGCGAGATGGTAGGGGGAATATTGCAGTAGATGGAAAACCATTACAAGTTGTGAAAAGCTTCAAATACTTAGGGAGTGTCCTAACAGATGATGGAAGGATAAGTGAGGAAGTTGGTAAGAGGATCCAACAAGCAAGCGGGTTTTACCAGAGTGTGAGGGGTCTGATATGGAACCAGGAAGTTCCCGAGAAATGTAAAAGAATCTTGTATTCAACATATTACACACCTATATTGACGTATGCTTCAGGCACGTGGATAACAACTAAACGGGAGGAAAGTAGAATCCAGGCAGCAGAGATGAAGTTCCTTAGAGGTATAATTGGAAAGACTCGCAGAGACAAAATCAGAAACAAGGAAATTAGGAAGAAAACAGGATTCCCAAAGTTACAAGACAAGATCGAGATCAGTAAACTAAAATGGTATGGACGTATGATGCGAATGGGAGAAGACAAAGTCCCGAAGCGATTATTTACTGAGAAAGTCACGGGAAGGCGACAAAGGGGAAGGCCGAGGATGAGGTGGATGGATGCAGTGAGGGAGAGCGTTGAGAAAAGAGGAGTGAAAGTGGAGGATGTACTGGAAGAGGGACGAGAGTGGTGGAGAGACAGAAGAGTATGGAGGTCCTTGATTCACACCCCGACCCAGATCACTGGAACCGGGAAATGAAGAAGAAGAAGAAGTGGGTTTCAAAATACCTGTCACTGAACTCCTAGGAAGATGCAGATTACAGTGATTTGGGAACATCATGAGAATGGACAGAAATAGAACACTACGAAATTATTTTGACAGAGAAGTGAGAGGGGGGAGAGAGACCGGTAGGAAGGCCGAGGGCCAAGTCTGAGGTCAACAAACGGAATGTGAAATGGGAAGATGTAGAAGAACAGCAACTCCACACCGACCGAAAGAAATGGCGAGTGCTTGTATACCACACCCGGGAAACTGGAGCTGGAAAATGATGATGATGATAGATGGGTAGAAAGAGTAAGTAAAAAGGAAGTGCTGGGAAGAGAGAAAAAAATGTTAAAGGTAATCAGGATGAGGACACACAATTGGCTTGGACACTGGATGAGAAGATATTGGTCTTATGTCCCTTTTAACTTCACAGGCTTTTAGAGACACCAGGGTGCCAGAATTTCACCCTGAAGGGGATCTCGAACGTGCCAGTAAATCTACTGACATGACTTCCTTGCATTTCCACACCTTCAAATGCCAACTGACTGCGTTAGGATTCGATCCTGCAACCTTGGGCACAGCAGGCGATAATGTTATCGCTGAGCCACGCAGCCAGTCCAAAGGAGAGAAGAGATAGCATCCTGTTGGATTCTATGGAAGGAATGGTGAATGGAAGAAGACTAAGAGGAAGGAGAAGATACCAGATGGTTCATAGCACAAGGATAGAAGCCAATTATGAGAAAAGATGGGGGTAGCAGGAGACATGATTGCATGGAAAGCAGCCAAGTGAGGACCTGCCCCAGGGCAGAATGCTAATGAAGATGATGATGACAATAGAAGGGGTTTCACAAATTAATTCAGAAAAATATTAATGATAATTAATATACTAGGAAGAAAGAAAAATGGACAATGGCGGATAGTACCAAATGAAGTGGTATACAGAGAACTGGAGCCCATCACTGATACTATTCGGAAGAAACAGATTTCTTTTTTTGGTCACATCATGAGGACACCAGAAACCAGATTATCTGGAAAAATTGTTGAGAAACTTTGCAATATGAAACAACGAGTAGGATGGATTAAGGAAATTAGAGAAGGTATGAAAGTGGGTAAGTAGTGTGAAGACCAAGCTAGGACAAACAAACTGGTTCAGTGTTGAAACAGGACTTCGACAAGGAACTGTCATGGATGAAATCCACAAGAGTGTGAAATGAAGAATGGGAAGCAAGGAGACTTATGGCCTTACTCTTTGCAGACGACATAGTAATATGGGAACAAAATGAAATAGAAGTACAAGAACAAGTCACTGTATGGAATCAAGACATAGAGAAATATGGAATGAAAATAAGTGTGGAGAAGAGTAAGACTGTAGTGATGACAAGAAACGAGAGAGAAGGAAGACAGAATATTGAAGTCAATGGAAATCCATTGGAAACGGTAAAAAGCTTTAAGTATTTGGGGACCATACTCACAGGAGATTCTACAATAAATGAAGAAATTGGAAAGAGAATCCAACAAGCTAATGGGTTTTACCAGTGTGTGAGAGGTTTAGTATGGAACCAGGAAGTCCCAGAGAAATGCAAGAAAGTTCTATTCTCAATGTATTACACACCAATTTTGACATATGCAGCAGGTACTTGGTCCACAACAAAATGCGATGAAAGCCGAATCCAAGCAGCCGAGATGAAGTTCCTTAGAGGAATAATGGGGAAGACACAGAGGGATACAATCAGAAATGTGGACATTAGGAAGAGAACTGGGTTACCAAAACTGCAAGACAAGATAGAGACCAGTAAGCTGAAGAGGTACGGACATAGGATGAGAATGGAAGAATATAGAGTACCGAAAAGAATATTTATGGAGAAAATACCAAGAAGAAGACCACAAGGAAGGCTCAGAAAGAGGTGGATAGATACGGTGAAGGAAAGCATAGAGAAAAGAGGAGTAAAAGAAAAAGAAGTATTCAAAGAAGGAAATGAATAGTGGAGGGATAGACAACTGTGGAGGTCTTTGATTCCCAACCCGACCCAGGGAACTGGAAACGGGAAATGAAGAAGAAGAAGATGAAAGAATTATAAATAAAATTGTATGACTTGCAAAACAAAACAAATTATTTTTAAAAACTGAAAGAATAAAAATAAGATTTTAAACAAAAATAGACAAATGTCATACAGTGAAAAGGGTATTTACAGATGAGGAACGCCTGAGATGATCCGAGCAATAAAAAGCTACTGGGAACTCGGAAAGAAAACTTACTGAAGAAGAGGATCAAGAAATGATTTACGGCCTGTAAAAGCAGAAGAAGAAGAAGAAGATACTAGCAATTATTAGACAGGAAAGGAAGGGGGGAGAAGGTATTATCTCACCTGTCTCACGGCTTGTATGTGCCTCTCGGTGTAGAACGCTCGCGACACAGCCGTCATGTACTCTTCCTTGCACGTCTGCTGAGAAGACCGCGAACTCACCAGGTTCCCCAGGCTCTGGATGGTCTTTGAGATGAGTGTCAGAGTCCGGTTCG
The DNA here is from genome assembly GCA_946902985.2 of Meconema thalassinum. Lineage (NCBI taxonomy): Eukaryota > Metazoa > Arthropoda > Insecta > Orthoptera > Tettigoniidae > Meconema > Meconema thalassinum. Next base: position 58,253,859 of record OX336398.1, on the reverse strand, counting down.
TCTGCGAGTCCTAGCGACAAACACAAATCCTAAGTTTCCTTCACTAATAAGAACAAATGGTAATCAGATGAAATCTAAAAATATAGACTTACAATTTGCTCTGTTGTTAAGTCGAACAGTTTAGGTCCTAAGATAGCAGGCGCAAAGAACCTCAGAAAGATGAAACCAGATATTACTGAATATTTCACCTCCTTGTTATCTGAAAATCACAGAGAAAAAAAAGTCACAAATCAGATTTTACCATTATAAACAAAATTATAATTAATATGAAAAAATAGGCACTGTTTAATCTATACATTGAACAAGCAATGAAGGAAAGATTCAAGGAGAAAGAATTTCAAAACTGAGTTTTGCTGATAACATCGTCATCTTAGCCGATGTACCAAAGGATTTGAATGAGTTCTTTAACGGTATGGACTCCATCTTGAGGAAAGATTTCATGACGAAAATCAATAAATGTAGAACAAAAATATTGGAATGCAGCCAAAATAAATCGGAAACTCCTATGATGTTGAATTGGCAGGTGAGAAGCTAAAGGAAGTAGAAAACTTCTGTTACTTAGGAAACAGCGGCTTTGGTGGCGTAGTTGGTAGCATGCTGAACTGCTGTGCCCAAGATAGCGGGTTCAAACCTGGCCGAAGTCGTCGGATTTTTTTAAGAGCGTTAAAATCCCTTCCTTCGGAGGGGAAGTAAAGCCGGCAGTCCCATGTCATAGATTTATGGCATGTAAAAGATCCTTTCACAGACTAAACTCGTGTGAAGCTAAATTTCTAGGTTAGATTTCGTTGGAACGGTCTATCAAAGTTCCAAAGTTCACCACTAGGTATCATTGACATCTGGTAGTGAAAGTTGGAACTACTTGAAATTGAACGGAACTTGCAGCTCACCCTATGGGTGTCCACATGAAGCAGCTACAGCCTATGGCGAGCTGCACATGTCCTTGGACACTCCCGGCACTAAAAGCCTAAATAACTTAGGAAGCAAAATAACCAGTGATGGACGAAGCAAAGAGGATATAAAAAGTAGGTTGGCTCAGGCAAGGAAAGCATTTACAGAAAAGAAATCTGTTGACATCGAAAATAGATTTAGGTATTAGAAAGTCATTTTTGAAAGCCTTAGTCTGGAGCGTGGTGCTCTATGGAAGTGAAACTTGGGACTGATGACGCAGCAGGAGATAGGAGAATAGAAGCTTTCAAAATGTGGTGTTACAAGAGAATGATGAAGATCAGATGGGTAGAGTGCGGAGCGGAGTTGAGTGGTTGAGGAAGGATGGTGGACAGACAGTATAAAGGGGAGGGTTGTCATTTACCTTGACCCGCCTTAGGCTGGAAAACTGAAATTGATGATGTTGATGATGAAGGATAGCAAGAGGACAGAGTACCAGGAAAGGAGAATCAAAGTATGGAAACTCAAGGAAAAGGAAGTCAAGGAAGAATTCCAGAAGATAATAAGGGAAAGGATGCCAACAGACAATCCTAAAACAGGGGAAGAGGAATGGAAGCAATTCAAGAACACAATGGTGGAAGCTGCAGTGGCAGTATGTGGAAGAACAAGCAACAGAAAGTGGTGTAAAGAGATACCATGGTGGAATGAGAGAGTAAAAGAAGCTGTGGGAAGGAAGAACAAGGCTTTCAGAGTGTGGTTCCAGGAAAGAACTGATCTGGCAAGGGAAGATTATAAGATGAAGAAGAAAGAAGCAAACAAGATTGTCGCAGAGGAGAGGAAGAAGTGGATGGTAAAGTGGACAGAGATGATGGAGGAAGACAGCAGAGGAAATAAGAAAGTACTTTATGGGATGGTCAAAAGTAAGAGAAGAGGTGTGCGAGAGGATGTGGTAATGATGGACAAAAACGGAAATGAGGTACACAACAAAGAGACACTCAAGACAGTGTGGAAAGAGTACTTTGAGGATTTGCTGAATCCAAATGGTCATAGGGAGGAAGACAATGCATTGGAAGATGGAGAAGACAACACAGGAATGGAAAAGGACCTGACTTGGAGAGAACTGGAAATGGCTATAGACAAGATGAAAGGAGGAAGGGCACCAGGTGTGGATGAAGTGAGTGTTGAAATGGTGAAGGCAGCAGGGGAGGTTGGGAAACAGTGGCTGTACCGTGTGATGAGGGTGATATGGAAGGAGAAAAAGACCCCAGAAGATTGGAAGAAAGGATTAATTGTCCCAATATTTAAGAAAGGAGTGCAGAAATTACAGGGGAGTCACACTCATACCTCACTGTGCCAAGATATATGAAAAGATATTAGAAAGTAGAATACGAGCCAAAGTGGAGAGAAAATTGAGAGAGGAGCAGTATGGATTCAGACCTGGGAGATCAACAGTGGATCTCATATTTTCAGTGAGACAGCTCCAGGAACACAACTACGAATTTGGAGAGGATCTGCTGATGGCCTTTCTGGACATCGAAAAGGCCTATGATAGTGTGTGTAGGGAGAAGGTTTGGAAAGCAATGGAAAACATGGGAGTGGAAAAAGAGACTGTAGGCAGAGTGAAGGAGATGTATTGTGGAAGTGTGAGTTGTGTGAAAGTTGGAGGGGAAAGAACAGACTGGTTCAGACAAATGAGTGGACTGAAACAGGGTAGTGCGCTGTCACCCCTTCTCTTTATTGTGGTTATGGACGAGGTAATGACATGGATAGCAGGAAAGATAGGAGAAGATAAGATGAAAGCAATGGTGTTTGCAGATGATCTCATGGTCTGGGGAAACACGGAGGAGGAAATTCAGGAGCAACTGAAGGCTTGGGAAGAAACAGTGGGAGAGTACGGATGGAAGTTCAACATCAGTAAATGTGAGATCCTGTTAACGACCAGGAAAAAGGACAGACCAATGAGTGGGATAACACTTGGAGGTGGACAGCTGAAGAAGGTGGAAAGTCTCAAGTACTTGGGAAGTATAGTGGAGGAAAATGGGAGAAATGACAAAGAGATTACGGAACGTGGCAGACAGGCAGAAGCATTTCTGAGAAGCATTAGGAGCTTAGTGTGGAATAAAGATGTCCCACAAAAAAGCAAGGAAGTGTTATACAGAAGCTACTATATCCCGATACTGACCTATGCTTCAGAAACGTGGACAATGAAGAAAAGAGACATAAGCAGAATACAGGCAGGTGAAATGAAGTTCCTGCGTAGGATCGGAGTAACAAGAAGAGACAGGGTGAGGAATGAAAAGGTCAGGGAAATGGTGAAAGAGGAGCCCTTGCAAGGTAGGATTGAGACATCAAGACTGAGGTGGTATCGACACTTAGAGAGAATGGATGAGAAGAAGATTCCCAAGAGGATACATGAGATGCAGATGCAGAAGAAACGACCCAGGGGAAGACCAAGAGATAGATGGCTGAAAGGAGTGGAGGAATGTGTCAAAAAGAGAGGCGAGGACTGGACCAGAGTGACAGCGGAGAGGTGGTGAGAAGAAAGAACTAAGTGGCGAGGCTTATGTTCCAAACAGACCCAGCCTGGGGCTGGAAACTGTACAAGATGATGATGATGATGATGATGAAGAAGAAGGAGAAGAGCAGTAGACACCAATAGACCAATGAAAGAAAAACTCACCAGGAAAGCGCAAGCTGGCGAGCTCTTTGAGATCGTGGAATAGTTGGCACATGAGTGACGGACACTGAAGGGCAGACGTTGTGATGGCCTGGAAGATTGTCTCAACATATTCCTGGAATTAATAGAAACACTTCACATCAGTTTTCTTTAAACCCACAAACAACGATTGCACAGGAAAGGATAATGATTGTTATTTTAGCCCTAAAACTGCTGCACATTTATCTGTCAAATGCTGCAGTAATTTTCCATAATCATGGTGGATGACATAATGACCTGAGTGGCACAAGTAATTGGGGACGGAAAGATGAAAGCAATGGTGTTTGCAGATGATTTGATGATTTGGGGAAACAAGGAGGAGGAGGTACAGGAACAGTTGGACGTGTGGGAAGGAGTAATACAAGGATATGGGATGAAATTTAGCATAAATAAGAGTGAGATGGTGATCACAACAAGGAAGAAGGAAAGAACCACAACGGGAATAACAATTGGTGGGGAACAGCTGAAGAAAGTGGAGAGTTTTAAGTATCTGGGAAGCCTGATACAAGATAATGGAAGAAACGATAGAGAAATAAATGAGCGGGGGAGGCAGGCAGAAGCATTTCGGAGGAGTGTGAGGAGCATGTTATGGAGCAAGGATGTCCCTCAGAACAGCAAAAAGATCATATATCGGACGTACTATGTCCCTATCCTGACGTATGCCTCGGAGACCTGGGTTATGAAAGGAAGGGAGAAGAGCAAAATACAGGCCAGTGAGATGAGGTTCTTGAGAAGCAGTATTGGAGCTACAAAGATGGACAGAATAAGAAATGAGAGGACCAGAGAATTAATGAAGGAGGAACCATTACAGGATGGTATAGAGAAATCTAGACTTAGATGGTATGGACATGTAAAACGAATGGAGGAGAAGAGGATACCCAGGAGGGTACACGAGACGAAGTGGGAAGGAAAGAGACCGAGGGGAAGACCGAGAGACAGGTGGCTGAAGGGGGTGGAAGAAAGCGTGAAGAAGAGAGGAGAAGACTGGACAAGGGTGGAGGCTGAGAGATGGTGGGAAGACAGAAGACGTTGGAGAGGCTTGTGTTCCAAACAGACCCGGCCAGTGGCTGGAAACTGTGCAAGATGATGATGATGATGATGATGGTGGCCACTCAAATCGGTCAATGATTTTCCAGGAGTTTTCGAGGAATTTTCCAGGAGTAATTCACATTTTTCCAAATTTATCGGTTGCCTACTTCAAGACCAAAATAAAGCAGTTGTGTTTGGTTTACTTTTACAGATGTTGACAAAAATTAGTGGTGATTGCATTATTGATACGCATGCCTACACACAAATGATTTAATTGTTGTTTTAAAATGCCTTTGTGACCCAAATATCCACTTTAAAAAAAGAGAAAAGAAGGCCGCCTGCAATTTTATTGCGGTGAAGTTGTCTATACTCAATATGTTTTACAAAAATACTATCGAGTGTTCTCCCACACAGAAACAGGTAGCCTGAGGAAATGTCTTTCGTTAACCATAGAGTGCTCACCCAAAACCACAGCGGGAGTATGATTTAAGATGGAAAGATTTTTATAATTAATTAACAGTGGCTATTTTCCGGGAGATTTCAAATTTTTTGACATTTTCCAGGAGTTTTCCAGACCCAATAAAAATCCAGGAGTTTTCCAGGTTTTCCAGGAATAGTGGCCACCATTCCTAAAAGACTAAAAGAGAAAAAAAAAAAATCTTTTTCTTTCTATATTTCACCCATTTCTAAATTTTTCATCCAGAAAAACTATTGTACTAGTGAGTATTGAAAGTAGCTCGTCAATAGTAATGCTCTCAAAAATCATACAGTTACACATTTATATACAAATACACAGTCTACACATGTAATTTGTGTGCTCTATTTTGCAAGAAGATTTAACGTCAGTACCAACATACATCTATAACAATCAATACCAGAATATACTTTTCCCTCCATCATAATTTAAATTTTTGATTTCCAATTATTCAAGGTCGGGCCATGTAAAACTAAAATTCCCTGAGTGTCATTAAAATTCCCCGTTTTTCATGTTTTCCAGAGTAGTAGACATCCTGAACAATACATGTATGTTTTAACACGAAAAAACTAATGTATTCTTGATTTCTCCTGTTTTTAAGTAAAAAAAGAAAAAAATAATAATCCGTATTTTTCTGAAGTCTGTTTGGAATGGGCGGATTTTCGGAATAGCGGGACTCGACTGTATCTTTTAATATATTTTTTGATAAAAAAAAAAAATCAAGATGTTTTGCTGAGGAAAACCTGGCCCTGGTAGCTTAGGCATAGTTCAGTAATCACCTTGAGATTTGCGAGATTCGCTTCTATCACAGTGGGGTCCTTGACTCGAGTGGGGTCGATCTCGCACGGTTTACGCTCCTGAAATACGAGATCCATGGCAGGCCTCAACGTGCTGTGCAGGTAATGAAGGCCTGCCAACTTCATTACCTCGTCCATCATCTTGGATACCAGAGTATTGCCACGGAATATCGTGTTGGCATCCCTGGAAGAAAACATTTCACATCAAGTTTCTCATCATTCATTTTGTGTTAATAGTGACAGATACAAGCAGATAATGATGCTAGAAGGGTGAGAAGCAGTGTAGGGCTCACAGACTGGATACCAGCGCAGGTTGGGTTGCATCAGGGGTTTGCGCTGAGCCCTTAAATCTTCAATCTGGTAATCGATGTATTATCAGAAAAGGTTAAAGGGCAAACTCCTTGGTGTTCGCAGACGATATAGTGTGATGTAGCACCAAAAAGGATGAGCTGGAAATGAACTGGAGATTTGGAGAAAAGGTTTGGAAGACGGAGGGATGAAAATCAATAGGAAGAAAACGGAGTACATGTGCCTAGGAGGACAAGGAGAAGAAACAATCCAATTAGTTGGGCAAGACTTGAAGAAAGGAGATAGTTTTAACTACTTAGGTTCAACAGTGTCCAGTGATGGCAATTCAGACATGGCAATTGCCCGCAGAGTGCAGGTAGGATGGATGAGCTGGAAACGGACATCAGGTGTATTGAGTGATAGAAGGATAAGCCTTAGGACTAAAGGAATGGTGTATAAGTCAGTAGTGAGATCTGCAATGATTTATAGAGCAGAGACATGGCCACCCACTAAGGCACATTGTAAAGCAATGGGTGCGGCTGAAATGGAAATGTTAAGAAGAATTTGTGGTGTCACCAGAGCCGATAGGATTAGAAATGAGAGACTAAGAGGCAGTGTTAACCCTCTTAGTGCCAAGCCATTTCCTGAAATACTTGCCAAGAATGCCAAGCCATTTTCAAAGGTCATGCAGACTATTCGTAAAAAAATCATAAATACCACATTTCCAACGATATAATTATTATTTTTGCTTTGCATTATAACCAATACCTCATTCTTTCATGCATTATGTTCATAAAAGTAAATACGGCATTTAACCCATTTTAATATTCAATTTTTTTGAAGTAATCAGTTTTGAGCCTAAATTAAGGACACCTAAGGGTCATATTCGAAAAAAAACAACTTCCGTTTCCAGCTGTAGAAAGTTCTTAGATTCATCTGTAGGCAGAAAAAGTCAACTAGAAGAAAACAACTGCCCCGCAATTATGCGCGTGATTGGGGGAGCGCAAACGGAGGGCGTGAATACAAACTCAAACCTATCGCGTATCGGACTTCGAAGGAAAAAAATAAACACCGGACAGGCAAGCTTGAAACCTCACCTTTCCAACGGTATGAAATAATCACGGACATATGCCTACAGAAATCTATAAATATAAGATAAACAGCGCGCCGATTCAATCGGCTTTGGCACTTTTGGCGCGAGCAGCGAGAGCCGATCTGATCGGCGCGTGGCACTGAGAGGGTTAAAGTGACGGAGATATCAAAGAAGGTTCAAGAGAGAAGACTACAGTGGAATGGACATGTCATGAGAAGGGACGACAGAGAATGACAGTAATGGTGGTGGAAGATGGCAGAGGAAGAAGATAGAGGGACTGTATACAAGATGACTTGAGGGGGAAACATCTAAGGGAAGAGGACGTATGGGACCGGGAGAAATGGAGAAGACTTGCCAGGAACGTCGACCCCACTTGAGTGGGAAAAAACGAAGGAAAAGAAGAAGAAGAAGTGACAGAGTTAGTTATTGTTGTTTTAAGCGGCGGAACTACGAGGTCATCCGCCCCTATAAGTGTGACAGATACAAGCAACAATTTCTGAGACATTGTCTGGCGAAAACTAGAATACTTCCAAGCAGCTGGTTAGAGTCGACAGCACCCCCCACTCACACTTGCTTCCTCCGTTCCCATCACATAACATATCAATTTACGGAATCTGAAGTGTTGCTATACTCACGTGACTTTGGAGATCTCCCAGCGTGCTAGAGCCCGGATCATGGGCACGATCTGCCCGTGGTGCATGAACACCCTGACGAGAGGCTGAGCGGCATCCAGTTTGCTCGGCACTATCTCCCCCAGGATGTAGGCCGCACTCGACGTTACCGGCTGCAACACCAATACATTTTATTTTTTTAGCGTATGACTTTTAGTGCCGGGAGTGTCCGAGGACATGTTCGATGATGATGATGATAATTGTTGTTTTAAGGGGCCTAACATCTAGGTTATCGGCCCCTAATGGTTTGGGTGAACGTGAAGATATTTAAACACTAATAGTGCTAAATGTTCCGGCATAACTCAACAAGATGACAGTGGCTTGCTCGTGACGCGGATACACGTGTATCAAATACGTCTTGCAATGGCCTTCCCAGTGTGCACTAGACAGTGTCTTGGTGAGGTGTGCTTTAACCAACTGAAGAGCCCAATAGCACACCGGGGCGAAACACTGTCATCTTGTTGAGTTATGCCGGAACATTTAGCACTATTTGTGTTTAAATATATTATGGCTCAACGGACAATACATGTTTTCTTATGAAAATTATATGAGCGTGAAGATGACAACAAAATGCGAACCATAACTAAAACCAACTACCAACCTACATACTAGAAGAAGAAATGGAAAACAAAAGGAGAATAAGGCAAATAAAGGACTGGAGGAAAAGAAATGCCCTCAACCCTCGAAGAATGTAGATTGAGGGACTCGGAAGGAAGGAGAGCCATAAAAGGCAGATAGGAAAGGGAAAGAGCGGAGGGTCCGCCCCACAAACAATGAATAGAAGGGGGAAAACCGGACCCAGCTCAGGAATCCCTCGGGGTCGCCAATTCCCGAACTCACCAGCCGTGAGCCCCTGAGGGTGTAGCATTATCTAGGGTGCACCAGAAGTGGTGGGGCTACTCACACCCTGCCTCCTTGAGGGCAGAAGGCAGGAGATAACATGAAAAGAAAAAGAAGGCTGACCCCTTGCATAAGGAGGGTATCAGAAAAGATGAGACAAGGGCCAATTAAGGCGGGAAAGGAAGAGACTCCTTAAGCCTCAGATACCCTAATACCGTAGGGGTCGGAAGAGAACTAGAGTTGACCAAGTGAGGTCGACAGGAAAGAAGACTGAGAGGAGCCCGGCACAAGTAAGTGGAAGCAATGCCGGACTCAGCTGGGGCCCCGTGGTCACCAACCCACGTCCCACTAGATGTGAGCTCTTGGGAAGGGGGGGACACATGTTCGGCTCGCCAGAGTTTGTAGCTGCTTCTATGCGAACACCCATAGGGTGAGCTACAAGTACCGTCGCGTGTGGATGAGATGAAATGATTGAAGATGAACGAGCAAGTTCAACTTGAAGTAGTTCCAACTTTGGATACCAGACATCACTTAATTCGCATGAGCCCTTGCAGACTCGCCCGCAAGATCGTCACAGTGGCAGGTAGAGGGAAAACATCCAGGAACAAGTGCATCCTTAATTTAATAATCAAAAGATTTCCTTAGTTCTGCCTCGTCAACACAATTTATTCCAATTTTTGTGATATAGTCACATGTCACCGTATATACTCGAATACCACCCGCACATTTTTAAACAAATTCGGACGTGAAAAATTGGGGTGCGGGTCTTATTTGAGTCATCCAAATTTGAAAGATCTAAATTGCCCGCCGCGCGCGATATCGGGTGTTGCGAGTATCCGCTAGATGGGGCTAGCCTTCTTCCGGCTATAACTTTGTTTTACCGTAAGCACGCGGCGTCATACAGTCACACGCACGTTCTCTGAGTGTAAACATGAATGCTACGAAACGTTTGCGGTCATTTACTGTGAGTGAGAAATTGAAAGTTGCGAGGGAAGCTGAAGTTATTGGAAATCGTGCCCGGTAGGAAATATGATATTGACGAGTCATGTATTCGTGATTGGGCGGGATGACGTCTATGCTGCGTGAACCGCCCGTTCAAAGCAGCCTTGAAACAGCTGTATACGGAGCGGATGCGGGCGATAAGCACACACCGACTCCAACTGGTCGTATTCAGCGGCCGAAAGTTCAGCTGCTGTGTTCGTGGATTTTGACGGCATGGAATCGTATCTCTGGAGATCTCATACAGAAGAGCTTCAAGAAATGTAGTATTTCGAATGCTATGGATGGCTGTGATGACGACATTTAGTGGGAAAGTGATGGTGATAAAAGTTCCGAAGTTGGTACTTCTGATGACGATGAATGAAGTGTTTGTGTACTTTTATTTGTATTTTTAATCGTTTGATGTGTGTTATTTTAGGACGACTTCAAAACTGTTGGAAACTATTTTGGATAAATGCTATTCTGTTTATTTAGTTAAGATAGTAAATAATTTTCAGTAAAAATTCCTTTTTTTTTAATTTTGTTCTTCAAAATCAGGGTGCGGGTCTTATTCGGGGGCGGGTCGTATTCGAGTAAATACGGTAATCTACATCGGTACACATTTCGATGCCTATTTGCATTGGCATCATCAGCCTTTCAATGTATTGGCAGCACTTAAAAATCGCTTTGTACCTCGTACAGTCTTGCTTGCTACTTACGCGCTGGCATGCCAACTCAGTGTAGCACAGTCTCAATCTAGCACAACACGGCTCTGTTCGACTCTTGCCGCAAATTACGTAAGTTTTGCAAATAAGTAAGGATACTTTTCCAAATACTTTTCATTCTATTATTCAAATTTTCTTACTCCTAGCGTCATTTCTTTCCAGTTGGGAATGGAAACCCTTGACCAGAAATTTCGGAGATAACATCAGGAACTGAATTTGGAAAACCTCAAGAAAGAAAATTAAAACCTTCAAGGGTTTTGTAATGAGTGCCTACCATAATTTTTTTTTTAAGTTTTTAAAAAACTTTTAAAGTGATTTGAGTGTATTTTTATGGTAACATTTTATCACATCCAATGTACAAAGTGATTTTTAAGTGCTGCCAATACATTGAAAGGCTGACGATGATGCCAATGCAAATAGGCATCGAAACGTGTACCGATGTAGATTAAGTGACATGTGATTATATCACAAAAATTTGAATAAATTGTATGGACGAGGCGGAACTGAGGAAATCTTTTGATTATTATAGCAAGTCAATACGGAAAAATGGGTGACTCTATGAGTCAAAAAGATACCCTTAATTTGTTCATAACTGTTCAGACAACTGTGTGTACCGTATTTCCTCGCAAAATCGTCGCACATTTTTAGCCTAAAATTCGTGGAAAAAAGCAGGGTGCGACGATTATGCGAAGAATAATTCAGTTCAAAGAATATACTGTATCATTATTTGCTGCACGGGCCAGTCATTCACGTAGCGTGAGTCATAGCCTGCAGTCAGAGAGACAGGCTTCTTTCTTCTGACAAGGTCACGACAGGTTGAAGCTCGCGGAATGTGCTGACGAAGCTGGCCGTCCGCATCACAGTTCATAGCCCGCAGGCATAAAGACGAGATTACTTTTTTCTGACATGATTAGGCCTATAGCTCGCGGAATGTGCGCCGGCCGTTCGCGTCGCGGTTCATAGCCCACAGGCATAAAGACGAGATTACTTTCTCCTGACAAGATCACGCCAGATTAGGCCTGTAAGCTCGCGGAATGTGCTGACCAAGCTGGCCGTTCGCGTCGCGGTTCATAGCCCGCAGGCATAAAGACGAGATTACTTTCTTCTGACAAGATCACACCAGATTAGGGATATAAACTCGCGGAATGTGCGCTGGCCGCTCGCGTCATAGTTAATAGCCCGCAGGCATAAAGACGAGATTACTTTCTGCTGACAAGATCATGCCAGATTAGGCCTATAAGCTCGCGGTATGTGCGCTGACCGTTCGCGTCGCAGTTCATAGCCCGTAGGCATAAGGACGAGAATACTTTCTCCTGACAAGATCACGTCAGATTATACGCTCGCGGAATGTGTTAAGTGACGAAGCTTGCCGCTCGCGCCACAGTTCATAGCCCGCAAGCATAAAGACGAGATTTTTTCTTCTGACAAAGTCGCGGTAGCATGTGCAACTGACTGGCGCACAAATACGAATATGCTATGCGACGATTATGCGATGAAATATTAGAAACCTATTTTAGTGTTTGAAAAGAGGGGTGCGACGATAACGCGATGGCGATGATTATGCGAGGAAATACGGTATTATTAGTAGCCGGGACGATAGATTCTTTATTTTTCCTTCTCTTAGACAACAGACAATTTTTTTTAAATTAAAAAGAAGGGATATGAATTATGACGGGAAAAAAAAGGGTAGAGAAGAAGTGGAAGATTTTAGAGGAGGAGGAGGAGGAGGAGGAAGAACAAGATCCTGACAATCCATCCGATAGTTTAGGAATGTATTGCTGAACTCGGGAAGCCATTTCTAATAAGAATAAAATATTTCTAATTTAAGGAACATTTTTCATAAAAACCACTAAAACTAGAGAGATTAAATCACTCTTTAGCATTCTTGGTGGTCAAAATTACATTTTAACACACCCATTTGCCAATATTTTCAGTAGTTTTTATGCTATTTTATTTAATATAGCAAATTATTTTGAAACATTTGGGTTGTTTACAAAGAAATTATTCAAAGGAAACTAGAAAATATACTCAAATATTCCTCCATCCTAACTCCAATACCGAACTGTACTGTAAAGATTCAAATTAGTATATTTAATAGTTTCCCCACGGGCAACATAGATACCTCTGGCTGTGCACTGTTGTCTCACCTCTATGTGTGTACTCTGAAGGATCAACTCCCGCAGGTTGTCGTACACGTGACTAGAGAACACGTAGTCCGCTGTGTAGTGGATCTTGAGCCGTATCGAGCCCAGACTATCCTGAGTGCCGGGTAGCGCGCCGGGGGACGATTTGCTTGGACGATTCTTGCTGGAACGCGGCTGCAAGAAGTACCTGTAACAAGAGACAGCTCTTATAAAAGCAAGCAACGAAGTAGTCATAACCCCCCAGGGGCTCACATCTAGTGGGACGTGGGTTGGCGACCACGGGACCCCAGCTGAGTCCGGCATTGCTTCCACTTACTTGTGCCAGGCTCCTCTCCGTCTTCTTTCCTGTCGACCTCTCTTGGTCAACTCTTATTCTCTTCCGACCCCAATGGTATTAGGGTATCCGAGGTCTAGGGAGTCTTTCACTTTCCTGCCTTAATTGACCCTTGTCTCATCCTTCGAGAGGTCAGCCTTCTTTTTCTTTTCCTGTTATCTCCTGCCTTCTGCACAAGGTCCTCAAGGAGGCAGGGTGTATGTAGCCCCACCACTTCTGGTGCACCCCAGATATTGCTACACCCTCAGGGGCTCACGGCTGGTGAGTTTGGGAGTTGGCGACCCCGAGGGATTCTTGTGTTGAGTCCGACTATACTGCATGGCACTTGTAGGGTTAAATGCCAATGGTGTGTATATTTTAGAGTAAGTTATTTTAATGATTGAATTTTAACATTGGAAGGATTTTTAAAATGTGTTTTAAGTTTTTCAACAATATTTTAACAATGTAAAGGACATTTTTATAAATATTAATTGATGTTACATAAGAATGTTAATAGGACCTAGATTTTTAGTGAATAAATATATGGGGTCTTCTCCATAGTGCAATGCTGGTCAAATATCCAACCAACTTTAAAATACCTGTCGTCAAGTATTCAGTATACTGACCATGCATTGCAAGCGGTGTGTTGTCCCCGGAGAGGTATCCGTACTTCTCCTAGGAACACCTTGTCGGACATGCCGGGCGTGTCGTGCCACAGCGTGACGTTCAACTCGCTGAACTCGATGTCGCGCTCAATGTTGTACGTGTCCCGGTCGTGATTCTGGCCTCCCATGTTCCTCGATGTTGGTAGCTGCAATCATACAAAATGTTGTAGTTGACAATAGTCACCATTTAATTAATTAATTAATTAACTAACTAATGAAGCTTTTGTATGTGTTTTGTAGTTCCGTATGCTCTGAAATCTACCAGAGAAACTCTATTGCCACTGGTGAAAATATATTTATTTATTGAATATCCTAACAGTATGAACCCTATTTCTGAACAAAGTAATGATCATGTGATAATCGGTACATTTAAATGTAAAAAAAAAAATTAAAAAAAATGGATTATTGTTAGTAGAAACAAAGATGAAATTCAGGGCATTCTTACACTTGGTAATGAAAGAATTGAAAGGGATTCATCATATAAATGTTGTTGTTATTTCTTATGGCTAGCCCGGACCCCAATCCATCAGCTTTCTTGCGTTCCAATAGAGGTGTGTGAGGTTTCCTGAAGTTCTAGCAGTCACATCAAGTTTGTTGCAATGTAGCAGGTGCCCCTTATACATTTTACTTCCAGGTTCGTGACAAAGTGTGCATTCTTCAGATCTCAAGATGTTGATTCATTTCAGATGAGCTGCAAGGCAGTCATGGCCAGTGTTAAGTCTGAAGAAGGCTATAGCTTCTCTTCTTGGTGTTAATTTATATTGATCCCATTTAGCATCAATGTCCTTCCATAATTTGGTTTCTGCTGTTTTCTTTGCCATTTCTTCATACCTGTCTTTGATAGTATTTTTCAAGATCCTTTTTGCTGACATTAAATCAGTCTGACTGACAGGTTGTTGTAGTGTGGTACCTTTTTTTTTGGTAATCTGTCTGCCTCTTCATTACCTGCTATTCCAACATGAGAAGGGATCCACTGAAATGAGATCTGTTTGTGGAGTCTTTGAAGGGTTTTTATCATACAAAAAAAAAAATCTTTCAGTTCTTTATTTTGAGGCTTATAATTTGACGAGACGGCTTGGATGACTGCTTTTGAATCTGTAATGATAACACATTTTTGATAATCATTGTTTCTGCCTAATAACTGTTGTAGTGTATGTGAAATAAAAATATTTAGGATGTCAAATCAATGATAACTGGGACTTAAGTCAAGAAATTCGCTGTAGAATTGAGCAGGCCAGAAGTTCTTTCATGGAAATGAGAAAAGTTTTGACCAGCCGTGATTTAAGTCTGTCATTACGCACCCGACCGCTTCGATGCTAAGTTTTTAGTGTCCTGCTCTATGGAGTTGAATCATGGACACTTACCGAGGTTTTATGTAAGAGACTGATAGCATTTGAAATGTGGACGTATCGCAGGATTTTAAGGATATCATGGACAGCTAAAGTCAAAAAATGTGGAAGTACTGCGGCGTATGAACAAAGACTTGGAAATTCTCAGTATCATCAAAAGGAGAAAACTAGAATACTTTGGTCCTTTCATGTGCAACAACAAATACCACCTCTTGCAATTAATTATCCGAGGGAAGATAGATGGCATTAGGGGTCCAGGATGCAGACGGATATCCTGGCTAAAGAACTTAAGCCAGTGGTTTGGACTTAATACAGTGTCACTGTTTAGGACAGCTATGGACAAACAGCAGATCATTCTACTGATTGCCAATGTTCTTGGAGGACGAGGCACTTGAAGGAGGAGAAGAAGAAGAAGAAGATGAAGAAGATGAATCCTATTGTACATGAGTATATTAATGATGGGAATACTAGTTGCCATTTCTGGTCCGTATTGACGTATATGAATAGTTTATTCAGTTGAAACTTCCCGTCAGATCAATACAAAAATATTTGCGCTATTATTGCGCTATTTGGTACATGTTTCGAACCTTGTATACCGGTCCTTCATCAGCCCTTCACAACAACAAATGGCCACACATCAAATCAACACTGAACAATCCAAAAATGCATGCACACTAATAATACATATTAAAACCATTGCATTAAAATTCTGTACGAAACATATTAAAAACACATGTTAAAAATTCTAAGAGTGAAGTGGACTCTTAGAATTTTTAACATGTGTTTTTAATATGTTTCGTACAGAATTTTAATGCAATGGTTTTAATATGTATTATTAGTGTGCATGCATTTTTGGATTGTTCAGTGTTGATTTGATGTGTGGCCATTTGTTGTTGTGAAGGGCTGATGAAGGACCGGTATACAAGGTTCGAAACATGCACCAAATAGCGCAATAATAGCGCAAATATTTTTGTATTGATCTGACGGGAAGTTTCAACTGAATAAACTATGAGTATATTAGGGTTATAGTTTTGATCAGATAATTATTGGTCCTTTAACACACTGTTTGTAACAGCAGGATTTCTTAAACAGTTGGAATAATGGCTTTAAAAGTTCCATATTACTAGGGACCGGAAAAATTCGCATTTGCGATAAATGCGAATTTTTGTAATATGTGTTAAAACCATTTTTTAAATAGTTTTAAGGTGTTCTGAAGCACTGTGGTACCTAAATTCAAAATGCGACAAAATGCGAATTTTGACCAAAATGCGAAATTAGTACAAATATGCGATTTTGGTGCGAATTCTGCGAAAATGTGATATTTTAGTGGCGAAATCCACATATTTCGGCGAAATCATGAGAAATACTGCAAATATGACGCATATCTTTTTCAACCGCTCTGATCGATATACCGTATTTGCTCGCGTATATCTCGCCCCCGCGTATATCTCGCATCCCATGTTTTTAATTGAAATTTCAGGGGGAAAAAAGTACTCGCATATATCTCGCATTCATTACTGACACCGTCATATAAGTGACCGTAATAACCTTCAGGTTGAAACACGTTCGATTTAGCGCGCCACAACAGTCGTCATTGTCCAGGAACTTACCCGAAGCGATACTAACAGGAAGAGCGAGCAACAACGAGTTGATCCGAACTTCGATACGAGCCGATTAGGGATCGAGGCGCCGCGTGCAAGCATACGGCGCAGCGAGAGTGTTAGCACGCTGTACATCGTTCGCCGCGTCTTCGGCCAAGATTGGATAAATTCACCGCCTTGAGACACGTTCGAATTAGCGATTAGCACGCCACAACAGTTGTGCAAGTAGGCCTACTGTTACATCGCAGAGAAACGCAGTTCAGTCTTCTCGAATCTCAATGATTTCGTCTTTACGCATTGCTTCGCATCAGAACACGGCCGCGTGCAAGCAAACGGCGCAGCGTAAGTGTTAGCACGCTGTACATCGTTCGCCGCGTCTTCGGCCACGGTTGGCTAAATTCGCCGCCTTGAGATACGTTCGAATTAGCGATTAGCGCGCCACAACAGTTGCGCACGTAGGCCTACTTTTACATCGCAGGGAAACGCCGTTCAGTCTTCTCGAATCTCAAAGATTTCGTCTTTACGCATTGCGTCGCATCAGAACTCGGCCGCGTGCAAGCATACGGCGCAGCGTGAGTGTTAGCACGCTGTACATCGTTCGCCGCGTCTTCGGCCACGGTTGGCTAAATTCGCCGCCTTGAGATACGTTCGAATTAGCGATTAGCGCGCCACAACAGTTGCGCAAGTAGGCCTACTGTTACATCGCAGGGAAACGCAGTTCAGTCTTCTCGAATCTCAATGATTTCGTCTTTACGCATTGCGTCGCATCAGAACTCGGCCGCGTGCAAGCATACGGCGCAGCGTGAGTGTTAGCGCGCTGTACATTGTTCGCCGCGTCTTCGGCCACGGTTGGCTAAATGCAATTCAAACCCAGTTGAAAGAAAGTGAAAAATGTGATATCATGCTTGCATTAACTGCAGTTCAGACAGAGTTCAGCATATTTGCTAAATACTGTTTTGTGGACCCCAACGAACAATGTTGATAGCGAGCGTGTGTTGTCCCATTACAACACAGTGGTTACAGGCAGACGGTACAATTTGATCGAAAGCAATGCTGAACTACTGACAATGCTTTTGTTTGAGGACTATAACTGCACTTCATAACCTTGAAGTCGTTAAAATAATATTACAATGTGATGATTTTTAACTTTGTAAATAGATGCTAATTTTGGAACAAATAGATGCTAATTTTTCCGGTCCCTACATATTACAATTGTTCAGGTGACACTCAAGATCAAATCTTGTCCTGCTAAACATGGCACAGTCGAACAGTAAATGGTCCACTGTTTGAGAAGATCCACAAAGGCATGAGTTATTGCCTGCAATATAAATTTTAAAACGATCGAAGTAGCACTTAAACTTTCCATGACCAGAGAGAAACTGCGCAAGGATGAATTCGGGCACTAATGTTTTGCACTGGAGTCGGGTCGGGGAAAAATAATTCTCTTGTGACAGACCCTTTTGTACTGGATACACAGAGGTTGTTCCACTGTGTTTTGATTTGGCCTTTGTTATAACTTTAGTGGTGGTTTATTGTATGTAATTTCTATGTTGGATGAGGAGGATGCTTTTGCGAGGATGTCTGCCTTTTCATTTGCTTATGGAAATCGGTGGCTAACATTGAAAAAAATACCAAAAGGTCTTTACATTTTCCCAGAATTTTTGGACGAATCTTCCTCTCTTCCTTCAGTGCAGGTCCATGGCATAGCCTTTCTCGTTATATTGTGCACCATGGCCACGTGGGCAGCTGCAACAAATCTAGAGATCGCAGGTTTGAATCCCCGTGCTGCCAGCAGCTGTCCTGAGTGTGATTTTACCTCAGATTCCCCCCCCAACATTCCCTCCAGGCAAATGCTGGGATGGTATCTTACTTCCAAGTCCCGAGGCACATACCCCCATCCCTGTCAATAATACTGGTTGGTTGGTTCCTCAGTTTAGGGGCTGCTACAACGCGGTCATGTAGCCCCGTGTACTTTGGGTGTGTGTAAAATCTGTCTGATAACTGGTGTTAATTGTGATGACTGTATTAGTGTGTGTTATCTGTTTTTCATTCAAGGACTGCAGACAATCAATTTTCAAGTAGTTCCAACTTTTGTTGCCAATCGCCACCGTTAACGGCCAACTAGTTCTGAACTTTGTTACTAGATGCTACCGCAGTCGGCTCCTGGCGACGAACGTTGGAACCTAAGAGCGTTAGTCAAATATAACCTATAATTTAGCTTCACGCAAGTGTAATTAGTGGAATGTTCTTTATCATGCCATACATCTATGACATGGGTCCGCCGGCTTTACTTCCCCTCCGAAGGAAGGCATACTGAGGAATTTTTAACGCTCTTAAAAAATCCGAAGACTTCGGCCGCGTTTGAACCCGCAATCTTGGACATAGAAGCTCAGCTTGCTACCAACTACGCCACCGAAGCCGCCTACACTACTACAGTCAGCACATAAATACAGGTTAACAGACAAATTCAACACACAACCACACCGTGCTGATGACCAAGATGTCCCAAACTCCTAAAATGAATTAACCACCACCATCTTCAGGAAGGTTCATCCAAAATTTCTGGACAAATATAACAAACTACTTTTTGTGTTTAGCCTCCGTGGCTTAGGCGGCAGCACGCCGGCCTCTCACCGCTGGGTCTGTGGTTCAAATCCCGGTCACTCCATGTGAGATCTGTGCTGGACAAAACGGAGGCAGACAGGTTTTTCTCCGGGTACTCCGGTTTTCCCTGTCAACATTTCATTCCAGCAACACTCTCCACTATCATTTCATTTCATCTGTCATTCATTTATTCATTGCCCCAGAGGAGTGCGTCAGGCCTCGGCAGCCGGCACAGTTCATATCCTCGCCGGTAGATGGGGGCTTCATTCATTCCATTCCTGACCCGGTCGGAGACTGGAAGCAGGCTGTGGATTTCATTTCACTTTTTGTGTTTCTTCAGTGTCCTTTCCTGATATCTGTGCAATCTTATAATTGCTCCTTGTTAGCTTTCCTATTTGAGGGAGATTTAATTAATTAATTAATGATTAGTAGAAAGTCTAAAAGTGGTTAAGAGTTTCAAGTATCTGGAAATATGATCGAAGAGGATGGAAGGATAAAGGAAGAAATTGGAATGAGAATACAAAATGCAAGCAATTTTTTATGAGAGTGTAAGGGATATTCTTTGGAACCGAGACGTCCCAAAGAAATTTAAAAGGGTGCCACATTCAACCTATTACGAGCCTATACTAACAAGAAAGTGTGTGATAACTATAGAGGGATCACCCTCATATCACAGATAGTAAAAATACTGGAAAGGATATTAGATAGAAGAATGAGAAGAAAGGTGGAAGGAGAGTTGCAAGAGGAACAGTATGGCTTCAGCAGTGGAAGATCCACAGTGGACCCAATCTTTAGCTTGAGGCAGGTGATGGAAAAGAACTGGGAATATGGAGAGGATTTGATCATGACTTTCATAGATCTACAAAAGGCATATGATAGTGTCCCCAGAGAGAAGGTATGGGAAACCATGGTTAAGAAGAGACTGGGAAGAGAAATGTTGGAAATGGTGCAAGCAATGTAGAACAACTGTGTTAGCAGGGTACTGACCCCAGTTGGAAAGACAGACTGGTTTAGGAACAAGACTGGACTAAGAAAGGGAGTGTGCTGTCACCTCTTTTATTCATAATGGTAATGGATGAAATTGTAAAGGAAGCATATGGACATAAAGAAATGAAGTTACTATTATTTGCAGACGATATTGTGGTCTGGGGAAGGAACACCGAAGAAGTGCAAAAACAACTAGATGCACTGAACGAAAATATTCAGAAGTACGGCCTGAAAATCAGTATAGAGAAAAGCAAGACCATGGTGATGACAAGAGGGGAAAGACAAGGAAAGGGCACTGTGAAAATTGGAAGTCAGAGTTTGGAAATTGTGGACACGTTCAAATACCTAGGAAGTGAATTGATGCACACTGGTAGGTTGGACATGGAGATTGGCAGGAGGGTACAGCAGAGCAATGCATTCTATCAAAGTGTAAGAAAACTTGTTTGGGATAAGGAAGTACCAAGGAAAAGCAAGGAGGTAATGTATAAAGTGTACTATGTTCCCATATTAACTTATGCAGCTGAGACTTGGACCCTGACAAGCAGGCAAGAGAGTAGAATCCAAGCCAGTGCAATGAAATTCCTAAGAAGTATGATAGGAAAGACAGAGTGAGGAATGAAGATGTTAGGAAGGAAGTTGGGATGGGGAAACTAAATGAGAGAATTGAGAAGAATAAACTAAGGTGGTTTGGACATATAAAGAGGATGGAGGAAAATGGAATACCAAGACAGATGCTGGAGGCAAAGTGCAAGGGTAAGAGAGCAAGGGGAAGACCTAGAACAAGGTGGATTGATTCAGTGAAGAACAGCGTGAGAAAAAGGAATCTGGACTGGGACAAGATCGTGGAAGAAGAATTGTGGAAGGAAAGAGGAGATGGATAAGGGGAAATGATGATGATGATGATGACTAACATATGTAGCTGGAACATGGACTACTACAAAAACAGAGGAGAGTACAATAAAATCAGCAGAGATGACATTTCGAAGATCAAGTACCGGTATTCAGAAGACCAAATTAGATATGAGTCAGTTAGAAATGAGCTAGGGCTGAAAAGAAGTGTGCTTGACATTCTTGAGGAGTCGAGATTGAAATGGTTCGGCTAGAGGATGCCCTCTAGTAGAACACCCAAAGCCTATTTCGAAAGGGAGATAATTGGCAAGAGAGCAAGAGATAGACTTTGAGATGGGTGGATGAAGCAGGTCCACAGAGCTTTGACTAAGAGGAGCATAAAATGGAGGACAATGGTGGCAGGACAGACAGTTATGGAAGGGGCTTGTCATTCCCACACCCGGCCTGCTGGAATGGAGAATCTATGATGATGATGATGATGATGATGATGATGATGATGAATGATTAGCAATGATACGAGAGGTATTTTGTGACCTGTGAACAATGATTCAATTTACTATCTTGTAGGTCATCTCAGGAAATAGGTTTCAATTGAACATACCGTACTGATTTAGCTAAACCTAATATCTATACCATAACTTCTCTACTTATATAAAACAAAGTCCCCGATTCTTGGATGTCACAGGTAATCTCGAGAACCACTGGATGGATGGATTTTAATGCGGTTTGCACCATTCTGTAAAGGATATTTCGAGGAAGGTTTCTGTAGAAAATAATTTATTTATGATTAAAGGAAGCCACACAGTAACGGTTTCAATGAAAAACTCTAAAGAAAACCAGGTGGCTGTGCGCTTTTTAAGCTCACGCTGGGCAAACCGTTAAGAATATCAATATACTATGAGTGTAAGAATTGTTCAGCAGGAAAAGTTCTACTAAAAAAGTCTGTGAGAGCATATCTCTATCTTCAATACATCGCCCATTTTTATGTGTTTTTACGTTTTCATTTCTTCCAACAATCTCCATTCAATTACTGAGGTGACAGTTTACGAGCTAGCTAGGGGAAAGCCTATTACCCCAGATACAGCCAGCAGCAAACTGTCGAGTCATGTTGGGTTAAGACTTCAGAGAAGAGTGGTTGTGTTTGGAGTTTCCCTGGAAGTGCAACTCGGCTTTTCTTCATTTCGCCTGTGAACTTTTCGTTCCGCAAAATACACAGTCAAGTTATGATTGGACGGAAGGGGGATTTGTGTTTCATGCACCTCGGCATTCTTTAATTACGTCTGACAAGAATTCGTTGCACATGCATCTTCATGATAATATAATTAATACCCCAGTCAGTGATTTTAACCCATCATGCTAAGACGTAACACGGATATAGGTCGTAGTTCATTGACATCGAAAATAAAGGCGCTTATCACGTAATGCATTCATAACAGTTCCCAGGTGAAGCTGCGATAGGTTGATAGTATTTATAGATGGAAAATAAAGGATAGAAACATGTATGAAGGACCAACACGATGACAGGCAGGTGCAGGCAGAGGAAGAATAAAAAGAAAACCATAAACAAATAAAGGACAAGAGATAATCTCCACAGCCAGACACACCACCACCATGAACAGTATTTCAATGCTATTTTCCTATCCAATGATTGATTAATTGTACATCCACCAAACTGGAAGTTAGGGCAAAAACACATTCATCCACATAAGAAAGAAAGAAAATCTGCTTACCTCAAAAGTAAGGATTTCATCGAAATGCGGGGACACAGTCTTCTTTTTGACTTTCGTTCTTTTCGACTCTGTCCTACTGTTCGAGTAGATGACTGTGACTGTTGCGTAGGGATCACAGCTTCCGTTCTTGATGGTAAGATCACTACATTCGATTAGTCTGCAACAGCACAAGAAAAGAGCTAATTACAGGATAGAACATCAAGCTTATCTACCCCTCATAACTTACAATTGTATTGCACAAGGGTCCCCTTGAAAACTGATGTTGTCAAGAAGAGACTTTTTTTTACTGGTGCCAAACCTCATCTTACAAGTTGTGAACCCCTGCCCCTCAAAACTGTCATTCTACAATTTTGAATGTTTTTTTTTTTATAAATTAGAGGTTAGTACCAAACTGCAAGTAGAACTAATAATAAAAAATTAAGAGAAAATAAAAAAGAAACACTACTAAACAAAAACTAGTGAATTAAATCATAATTCGAAACAATTCTCAAAAATAGTTAAATATATGCCAATCAATACACAACTAAAACATATGTATTCTTACATCAAAGGTACATCTTTCAACATAGCAATGAGGTCTTCTTCAGCCAACATCAAGAATATATAATTAAAATATTATAGTTATATCTAAGTCTAGTAACTAATGTAATATTAAATATAACTTAAATGTAAAACAACTAAATGAAATGGATATCCTTACAAAGAGAGCACCACAATTATTGAAGTAGAATATAGGATTTCTCATGAAAAATTCCTAAATCAAAATCAGGTAATGTAGAATATCAAATAATATATCATCCAATACGTTGCTAGTTACTAAGATATAGCAATTTTTGAGAACTCTGGATATCATAAATACTTTGCTAATATGGCACATGTCTTTGCATTCTATTCAAAACAATAGAAAACATTAATTGATAACTTTTCAGTCAATTGAAAGGTTACTTCTAGTTGGTCTACAAAAATATTAGCATAATTAAATTGGGATAATGAGATTACATCAGTAAAAGATTTACATGTAAATCTTTATGTTTGTATATATCATTTACATGTAAATCTTTATGTTTGTATATATCATTTACATGTAAATCTTTATGTTTGTATATATCATTTACATGTAAATCTTTATGTTTGTATTTATCATTTACATGTAAATCTTTATGTTTCTATATATCATTTCCATGTAAATCTTTATGTTTCTATATATCATTTACATGTAAATCTTTATGTTTGTATATATCATTTACATGTAAATCTTTATGTTTGTATATATCATTTACATGTAAATCCTTATGTTTGTATATATCATTTACATGTAAATCTTTATGTTTGTATATATCATTTACAAGTAAATCTTTATGTTTGTATATATCATTTACATGTAAATCCTTATGTTTGTATATATCATTTACATGTAAATCTTTATGTTTCTATATATCATTTACATGTAAATCTTTATGTTTCTATATATCATTTACATGTAAATCTTTATGTTTGTATATATCATTTACATGTAAATCTTTATGATTGTATATATCATTTACATGTAAATCTTTATATTTGCATATGTCATTTACATGTAAATCTTTATGTTTGTATATATCATTTACATGTAAATCTTTATATTTGCATATATCATTTACATGTAAATCTTTATATTTGCATATGTCATTTACATGTAAATCTTTATGTTTGTATATATCATTTACATGTAAATCTTTATATTTGCATATATCATTTACATGTAAATCTTTTATGTTTTTATATATCATTTACATGTAAATCTTTATGTTTGTATATATCATTTACATGTAAATCCTTATGTTTGTATATATCATTTACATGTAAATCTTTATGTTTGTATATATCATTTACAAGTAAAGCTTTATGTTTGTATATATCATTTACAAGTAAAGCTTTATGTTTGTAATATATCATTTACATGTAAATCTTTGTGTTTGTATATATCATTTACATGTAAATCTTTATGTTTGTATATATCATTTACATGTAAATCTTTATGTTTGTATATATCATTTACATGTAAATCTTTATGATTGTATATATCATTTACATGTAAATCTTTATATTTGCATATGTCATTTACATGTAAATCTTTGTTTCTATATATCATTTACATGTAAATCCTTTTATTTGTATATGTCATTTACATGTATATCTTTATATTTGCATAATAGCATCTTCGCGGGTTAGTGGTGTAGGGTCACAACTATTTATGAGTGCCACTGTGGGTATTTTATAATGTTTGGTAGTGCACTGTTTTGTTGATTAACCTGAATCTGATGATGTTTGCTTGATGGACGAAACATGTTATCATTGCAACTCCCCCTCCCCTTTTATAATGTGGACAAACAATTATTGAAAAGTTATTAATTGCTTCTGTCAACAGCTTAGATTAAATCCTAACATTAAATAAAAAACAGCAACTTTTGCTACTTTAGTTACTAATGTCTACAGGATGGGGCAACCATACCTAACGGACAGTCGCGTGTTGGGTAGTTCGATGTCGTTGTTGCCCTTAACGATGGGCTCTAGCTTGACTTCGACGTGAGCCTTCCCCTGCAACAGGAACGAACACACTCATCAGCAATCAGACATGTTACATTGTTTCTATTGGCTCCCTTCCATATGCAATGACATCATGGAAACATGTCCAACACAGTGAACTGAAATGTTTCCACAATACAACACACTACGTATGTCCTTGACATTCATCATGGTATTAATATTTTCCATATTGATATCAATCGTAACCTTCTTTGTCCACTTCCCTATACAGATAGTGGCATAGTGATATTTTGAATTGAAAAGTGGACAAAGAAAGTTATAATACAACACACTTGGAAAAATTACATGTACAGCTGAAATTGATTTACCATATTTCCTCGCATAATTTTAGTCTAATTCTTGGATGAAAAACAGGATGCAACAATTATGCAAAGAATATTAACGTTCAAAGAAGAAAAACCATAAAAAGATGGTATATTGGCTTTCACGGCCAGTGAATTAGAGCTCAGCAATTTTTCTAGGTTTGTGCCATGTCTTTCGTGGGGTTTTGCCTAGGACATCAAACTAGCTCATCAGCGGGCTCTTGGTGTCCCTGCCCGGACCCCCACAGGAGTAGCGAACTGCACGCTACCTCCCTTTTTTATGAAGCGCACCTGCGCATATTTACTGCGAGAACTAAAAGCTCAAGCAGCCATAACCACCCTACGAAGGCTTCCAAAAAAGATGGTATATTGGCTTTCACGGCCAGTGAATTAAAACTCAGCAATTTTTTTTTTGAGCTTGAGCTTTTAGTTCTCGCAGTGAAGAGGCGCAGATGCGATTTTTTTTAAAAAAAGGTAGGTAGCGCGCAGTTCGCTACTCCTGTGGGGGTGCGGGCGGGGACATCAAGAGCCCGCTGATGAGCCAACTTGATGTCCTAGGCGAAACCCCACACAAGACATGGCACAACCCTAGAAAAATTGCTGAGTTTTAAGAAAAACGAGAATCATTTTATTTAAATATCATGTATCATTATTTGCTGCACGCTTGGGTGCTTATTGGCTTAATTTGTAATCACATGTATTTCACTTTCATCAAGATCACCGTATAATTCTTGTATTTTCTCATTGTGAACACCACATACGTAACATCACGCACGGGTCTCTGTTGCAATGTTTCCATGGAAGTGGCAGATGCTAGATTGTCACGGGGTGTCCCTTGCATAAGTTTCCACCAATAGCAATCAAGCCTGTGTTCACGTGGGCAAAATGAGGCTAGCAGCACTTTGTACAGCAGTTTAGTGAATCTCGTCCTTTCTGAGGCCATCTCGCAGAAACGATGGGTCCTTACGGGCTACGACCGAGACAGCGTTGGCTTGACACCCTACATGGCAATCTAAAAATTGTAGCGACAATGTCGCCTAATTCTAATCTGAAAAGCTTTCTTTATTAATCTAAAAACTGCCCGACTTCATCCTGACATGGCACACAATTGTGTAATATGGCGACAGAAAAGCAAAAAAGCAGACCCTGCTAATTTGTGGGACAAATGCTAAAGAAAAGAAGAAGAACATAGCTATCACAAATAGACAGTTCATCAGACAAAATTCCACACACATCCAAGTACACAGGGCTAAATGACCACCATGTCCAAGCCCCTTTAACGAAGCAACAACAACAACAACGCTCTTTGATGTGTTCTGCTGAATGCAGCCAGTGTTGTCAATCAATGATAAACCAGCTACTGTCTCAAAACATATGACTGTATTTGTTATTTCCCATTTATTCTTGAGCAATTTCTGTTCAACGGCCACCCCAGTTTCCTGACCTGCACTTCACTGTCGGCATCGACGGGCCGGATGTAGAGCCAGTGGTCCTTGTTGTGGTACGAATGCAGGTCCTCTCTCTTGATGGCCACCTTGCCCAACACCTTGTCCTGTTTCAGGTGGCGATCGCGGTCGTACACGTACACCGACAGGTAGCGGAAACGCCGGGGCACCTCGAACTGGAACTCCTCGCCAAAGAACGGGCTGCAACACACAGACACACCCCAATCTATAAGTAAACATAGAAGCTCAGAACTATGCCACCAAAGCCATAAATTGCAGTCTCAATAGGACAACCTGCTTCCTTGTAGGCATTATTATACCTTTCCCCTCGGTCACCTCATGTGGAGAAAAGGGTTTATAAGCTGAAACATTCGTTTAAAAGCCGAGGGATGGGGTTCGATTAGGGGAGTTAAGAAAATAATTCTATCATTCTACCTAAAAGTACATAAAGTTTGAGTTTTCTTACATCACTTGGCAAAACACAATTCGCGAAAGATTAGCTAGCACTTTATGTCAAAAGGGATGGGATGTTTATGCGAAGAACTGCACTGCTTGGCCGTGGATGGCAGCACCCGCCGTATAGATATTATTGCCATCAATCATCGGAGGAAGAAAGCGGAGATCATTGAGCAACTATTCGATTTGAAACCTCAATGAATCAACCAGAAGAAGAGAAAAAGAGAGTATATAAACCCACGATTCCCTATTTTTTAGAAATATTTCAGGTGAATACAATTAATTGTAGTTACTAGCTTTTTTTCAGGCTCTAGTGGTACTATTTTGAAGTTTATTTGTTAACTGGACAGGGATTTACAAAATCGAAAAAGAAAAAAAGGTTCAATTACGGTAATTGTTATAACCATCCTCAAATCATCAGTACCGTATATTATTCTGTGTTGTTTGGCAAAAGACAAATAAATAAAATAGTTGGTATATTGGCTGCTTGAGCTTCTAGTTCTCGCAGTCAAGTAGTGCAGTTGCACTCAATATAAAGGGAGGTAGCACGCAGTTCGCTACTCCTGTGGGGGTCCGGGCGGGGACACGAAGAGCCCGCCGATGAGCCAGCTTGGTGTCCTAGGCGAAACCCCACACAAGACACGGCACAGACCTAGAATAATTGCTGAGTTTTAAATAAAATAGTGTATTATCTTAAAAATGTAATAACACAAAGTATATGAAATGAAAATCCACAGCCTGCTTCCAGTCTCCGACCGGGTCAGGAATGGAATGAATGAAGCCCCCATCTAGCGGCGAGGATATGAACTGTGCCGGCTGCCGAGGCCTGACGCACTCCTCTGGGGCAATGATTAAATGAATGACAGATGAAATGAAATGATAGTGGAGAGTGTTGCTGGAATGAAATTTTGACTGGGAAAACCGGAGTACCCGGAGAAAAACCTGTCTGCCTCCGTTTTGTCCAGCACAGATCTCACATGGAGTGACCGGGATTTGAACCACGGACCCAGTGGTGAGAGGCCGGCGTGCTGCCGCCTAAGCCACGGAGGCTTCACAAAGTATATGGAAAGGACTAAATCAA
Source organism: Meconema thalassinum (assembly GCA_946902985.2). Lineage (NCBI taxonomy): Eukaryota > Metazoa > Arthropoda > Insecta > Orthoptera > Tettigoniidae > Meconema > Meconema thalassinum. The sequence goes on along the minus strand of OX336398.1, from coordinate 58,225,247 downwards.
ACGGGAATAATAAGGGGTAGACATACATACAATATGGAAGGGACTAAATCAGGTTTCAACAAACAACCGTTTATCACCGAATATGGGAATATCACTCAAGTAAACAAATTTAAATATTTAGGAGAAATTATTGAACCAGCAGGGTAAAATCAGCAAGCTAACAGAGAAAGAACTACAAAGAGCATAAAAAATTACTTGGAACAGATAAAATAAAAGAACCATATCAACAAAGGCAAAATTAAGACATTATAACACAGTCGTTAAAACAGAAGCTCTATATCCATCTGAAACTATTATAATTGGTGGCAAATCTCGAATAAAAACGATTGAAAAACAAGAACGGAAAATCGTCAGGAAAATCTTAGGACTAAACTGTGAGAATGGAATTAGGATGAAAAAGAAATCACATGAAATTTGTCAAGTTACAGGGAAAAAAACCCACAGATACCCAAAGGAAACGGCCGTTACAGTTTTAAGGATAATAACAGGTTCACAAAGAAAATTTTCAACCTAGCCCTATCAATGAAAAGTCAAAACAACTGACTAAAAGAAATCAGTGAAGAAATAAATGAAATTGGCTGTCATGAAGAAACCATTCAAGACAGAACAAAATTCAGAACTTGAATTCACAAACACAAATTTTCTGAGAAGCCCAGCCAACAAAATATAGGATGGACAGAACAGTGTAAAAGGCAACACAGCGAGAGGGTGAAGTGATAGTGGGAAGGGAAGAAGAACCAGTGCTAACAAGTTCAAATGCGCTTCTTAGTTGGGCACAACGAATATATTTTTTTTTTAATAAGATGCACTCAAAAGAGCATTACAGACGCGTGCAAATTATATTAGACTAACAAAATCAGTAACAATATTCAAAATAATTTTATTGACCAACTGGCTTCATATTTTATTGGTCTACTTAGTAATGATTTCTCTCCTATGGACTTACAACCTTTCCAATAAGGGATTGTATCAGTAAATTTTCAGAATTGGGGATTCCGAGGGACGCCTGAGCTGGGTCCGTTTCCTCTTTCTTCATTGACTTTGGGATATACCCTCTAAATCAGGGGGCTTCAATCCATGGTCCACAAATCTTAAATTAGTGTAAGAGGGGCTCATGAGCATAAGAAGATTATGAATCCCTCTGCTCTAAATGCACCGTACACAAGAACTAGAATAAAATAATCAAATCAAAACACGTGACATTCTCGATTAGCAAGGTTCCTCTTTTAGTGGAAATCCTAAAAAGTAGTTTTACTGTCAGTTTCTTAAAAGAAAATATAATTAAGACTGTTGGTTTAACATTGGAAATAATTTCAGCACGTTGCACAATTCTGATACTAGATTAGTTCATGAAAGAATAAATGAAATGTTGGAAAACTGGCATTGATTCTAATTAGCCTACAAAGTAAAGATACAATTTATCCGATAAATAACAGTCAAAGGTATAAAATTATGAAGTACGTCTAAAGTTTACAAAGAGAACACTGAAGAGATAGCTTGAGGAAGGCATAAAAACAATCTACCACATATAGAAACTCATCTCCAACCTTGTAGAAATGAGCATACAGCTGGGATGTGTGTATTCAGTATTTTGAGTGAGTGTGTTGGCAGCCTGAGGCAAGCTCTTAATGAGGAAACTACTCCCACCTCAAGACAATCAATACACAATGACATATCAGCCTCATTGATAAAATGGACGCAGCACATTCCCGGTTCTAAAAAGTGCTACTTGGGGAGTTCCACCTCATCATACCATTAAATACTGGATGCTTAACGATTCTGGGATATTACTTCAATAATGACATCACAAATCACACAAAAAATCAATGCAAAATTAACACATTAATGTTTAGAATCTACTACATAAATGGTTTGATTACGATTCCACAAACAGAGTCAATAATAATAATAATAATGAATATGAATTAAAAATAGTACTCTTTTTTTATAGCAACGCGGGGGTATGCGTACCCCTTAAATATTTGAAAACTGTTTTAAGGAAAAATATTGGTATATTTGTATCTAGTCCTGCAAATATAACTTCCGACTTGAAAGTTCATCGATCAGCTGGCGTCAACGCACTGTTCACAACAGCTGGAGGAGATTTCGAGTAATCCTCGATTTAAATCGATCTATTGAATCAGTTTCTTTTGGTCGGTAACTCGGCACTGTGTTCTTATAAGCACCCAGGCTATTGTTTGGAGGTGGGGTAGATTGTTATTATGTGGGTGTCGTTAGTTTTGAAGGATGACGAAAATAACGAACTATTTAACATCCACCCAGGCATCGAAAAAGCTGAGAGTTAATGATTTGAACACAAAAAATGACCGGTTTTTGCAAATTGCCGAAAATTGCAAAATCGTGATGTTTTGTAGGCTACAACTGAGAGTACCTCTTATTATTTTTTAAGCACTGATTAAAAATAAATAAAGATAAGAGTGAAGTTATATTCAGAAGAAATTGAAAGATAAATGGGAATATTGAGTTGCATGGTGAACCGCTCAGAGTGGTAGACAGTATCTAGTGATGGTAGGATAACAGATGAGATTACGAAGAGGCTGCAAAAAGGGGGAAATGTTTATCAAACAATAAAACATCTGGTTTGGAATAAAGAAGTTCCAGAAAAAGTAAAACTCCTCATATATAAGACTTATTTCTCACCCATTGTCACGTATGGAGCAGAAACATGGACAATGATGGAAAGGGACTGGAGCAGGTGAAATGAGGTATCTCAGAGTTGGTAAAGGGAAAACAAGATTGGACAGAATAAGAAATGTAGAAATTATAAAAGAACTAAATCAGGAAAGTATGAGAGAAGGGGGAGAGAAAAAGAGACTACGCTGGTATGGACATGGCACATATCAACGACCTACCGAATGAGATTCGAAGTGCAGATGATTCTGTAATATACCGAAATATTCAAACATCACAAGACAACGCTCAGTTGCAAACTGACCCCAACCTGGTTCATAAAAGGGCGTTTTACAACAAAATTAAGATAAATACGAGTAAATGTGGTCTCATGAGAATAGGGAGAGGGCGAAGGCATGATTTTCAATATAATATCGGCTCGGAAATACTTGTAGAAGAAGACTCGTGCAAATACTTGGGCATCCAAGTAGGGAATGATATGAAATGGAGTACTCATGTGGGTTGTGTTGTCTCCAAAGCGTACAAATCACTCCCCCTGGAGTGGAAAGAGACGACACTAGGTGTGCTTGCTGCAACAGCTCCGAACAGCTGGGAATGGTTAGTTGTTATCTAAACACACATAAGTATGGCTGCGAAGTTAAGGTTTCTACATCCGCGCAATTTGCGGACCCGAGTTCGATTGACTGATGGGAGGCGTGCGAGCGCCTGGTAGCTGGCTACTGGACCCACTCCAGCTTTAAAAAAAAATACCCTGTATAATCCCATATCACTAATATTTTATGCAGAGGACACGTAGCCTACACAGTATGTTCAATAAATAGTATTATTAAAGTCTATATTTAGAGCCCAGCGCGGATATACTAAACGTTATCCACATCCGCACGACATTTTCCGCATTCGCACGTTTGTTATCCGAATCTAATATTTGTAATTAGATAAAGCATGTGGCAAGATTGGGCCTCCGTGGCTTAGGCGGCAGCACACCGGCCTCTCAGCACTGGGTCCGTGGTTCAAATCCCGGTCACTCCATGTGAGATTTGTGCTGGACAAAGCGGAGGCAGACAGGTTTCTCTCCGGGTACTCCGGTTTTCCCTGTCATAATTTCATTCCAGCAACACTCTCCACTATCATTTCATTTCATCTGTCATTCATTTAATCATTGCCCCAGGGGAGTGCGACAGGCTTCGGCAGCCGGCACAATTCATATCCTCGCCGCTAGATGGGGGCTTCATTCATTTCATTCATGACCCGGTCGGTGGACTGGATGCAGGCTGTGGATTTTCATTTTTCATGTGGCAAGATTGGAAGTATTGACTGATTTTACATGCTCTGTAATACTACTACTACTAATAATAATAATAATAATATCGTATGGCCTCGGTGCCGGGTGCAAGCTTTGTTATTTCGCTCGTTTTATAAACATACTCGTGTCTTAATTATTGCCATTATAGGCTCGTTGCATAATGTACTATAATGACATTATTTGAATGAGATTAGCTTAAATCATCATCTTACATTATTTTGTCATTAAAAAAACATTACGGAAAAATATGACATGTCATAAACATCCGGGTTATAATAATGATATTAAACAAGTTCGGATTATATTTAAAAACTATCCGCGAATTTTCTCCAAACAATATCCGCAGCTTATCCGCACGGCCATGCAAACTATATCCGCATTGCGAAAAATTTTGCGGATATCCGCGGGTTTATCCACGGATATCCGCATGAGCGCAGGGCGTTATCTATAGTTACCAAGGTGAGGCCCCTACGAACAGCAAGGGGTGTCCACTCTCCACTTGAAATGTGTGCATACTCACTTGAGGGTTCGCTCAATGGTGGTGGTGCGGAATATCTCCTCCTGGTCCAGGGACAGAGTACAGTACACATCGCGTTGTCCCACGGATCCACTACTACGACACTGAAGGTTCTTGGCCTCTCCTAGAAACAAATACAAACAAAATACAGGCTATAGTAAATGTCTGAAGTGGGGAAAACAGTTCGGATCAACTCTGAAGAGCTCCGGCTAGGGGAAATGAAAAATGAAAATCCACAGCCTGCTTCCAGTCTCCGACCGGGTCAGGAATGGAATGAATGAAGGACGCCTGACGCACTCCTCAGGGCAATGATTAAATGAATGACAGATGAAATGATAGTGGAGAGTGTTGCTGGAATTAAATTTTGACAGGGAAAACCGGAGTACCCGGAGAAAAACCTGTCTGCCTCCGTTTTGTCCAGCACAGATCTCACATGGAGTGACGGGGATTTGAACCACGGACCCAGCGGTGAGAGGCCGGCGTGCTGCCGCCTAAGCCACGGAGGCTTCCTAGGGGAAATATGTTACAGAAATAATCTCTTGGATGTTCCGGGTAATCTTGAGAACCACTGGATGGATTTTGATGCGGTTTTCACCATTCTGTAAAGGATTTCTCGAGGAAGGTTTATGTACCAAATTATTTATTTATCACCAAAGGAAGCCAAGCAGTAACGATTTCAGTGAATGACTGAAGACTCAAACAACAAAAACAATCCACAAAATCTACTGATGACTAGGGATTATACTACGCTGTAATAAAACAAATGCCGGTAATGTCTAATCAATAACACAAACTATATCAATTCACAGAACAGAGTTACAAATGAATATAGCTTACAGCTAACAAATCGGAGAGGAAAGTGTGTTATCAGTTATCACATATCACATCTAGCGGCGAGATGTCGCAATGCTGCACACTTCCTTCCTATTAGCTATCGAGTTGACAAACGCATGGTCATATAACCACGGGATACAATAACAAGCTGATACAGAGGAACATGCCATTCATGTCCCAAACATCTGCACACACACAAAAATGGCATCAAAACTCGCCAATCGTCACATTAGTAGCCTAATTTCGATCGGGTCATCCTATTTCTACGAGATAATCGCGTTTATATCCTGGCAGTCGCGGGAAAGAGGCGCAAGGGACGACCAAGGCAGAGGTGGAATGATATTCATTCATTCATGCATTTATTTGCAATTGGGGGTGTGTCCCCCGGTGGCAAATTGGATATACATAATAAATAAATAATTATACATAACAATTCAATAACAATTAAACTGGAGTATTTACACAAATAGTCAGTCTTTTTTTTTTTTTTTTTTTTCGTGTAGCCTCCTGAGAGGCCGAGTGCAGGTCTTTCGAGTTGACGTCCGTGGGCGACCTGCGCGTCGGGATGAGAGATGAGATGAATGGATGAAAGTGGGCAAGGATGTGGAAGGAAGCGGCCGTGGCCTATCAGAAGGTACTGTCCCAGCATTTGCCTGGTGTTGAAAATGGGAAACCACGGAAAACCATTTCAAGGACAGCCGACGGTGGGGCTCGAACCCATGCGTCTACCGAGTCAGCAGAGAGCTTGGCCCCATGACCTAACGCCGCGCTTTAGCCAGCGTAGTCACTACTATAGGTAGTCTTTTCTTAAACACACCTATATGTTTGGGAAAAGGCTCTAAGACTGCGGCAGGTAGAGAGTTCCAGTTATCAATGGCACGGTTTACAAAAGAAGATTTACCATAATTTGTTCGCTGTGGTCGGCCCTTAACTTTGAAAGGATTATCGCTCCTACCCATGTAAGTGGGCTTTCCCATACGTTTGCTAAGCTCACCCCATGCTGGTTGATTTGTGTACGTGTTGTACATAGCGCAGAGTCTAGATTTCATCCTCCTAGCCTCAAGTGATTCCCACCCAAGTTTCTTTAACATACTGCTCCTGGGATTAAAGTCACTGAGTACAAATCTAGCGGCCTTTCTTTGTACCATTTCCAACTCATTTATGAGCCCTACTTAATATGGATCCCAAACCGCCGAGGCGTATTCCAGAATAGATCTTATAAGTGATAAATATCCTAATTCTTTAGCAGAGGTACTACTTCCTTTTAATACCCTCATTACAAAGTGCAAAGGCCTCCCCTTCATGTTCATATCGCTCCAAAGGCATTCTTGCTGTCTCCATTCGCTGCCACTTTCCAATTTCGGTTAGAGTGTACGGAACCCAGTGGGCACACACTTTTCGCATCTTCAGCATTTTTCTTACAATGTGTTGGACAGACGATGCTGTAATACCAATCACATGTCCAGCGCCTGTCTTTTTCCAATAATGTGCTTACAGCCTGAACATGGAGATCGTCAATTGCAGCAACGGGTCTACCAGTGCTCTGTGTTGACATTCCTCTCTTTCTTGACGGAAGATTTCCACCCATCTTGCAATAGTTGGATAAGGTAGGACTTCTCTCCCGCAAGCTTCTTGCAATGCTCTAAAGCACTGAGTTGCACTTATTCCTCTTGCAACTTGGATTCTTATGAAGCAACTTTGTTCATATCTAACCTACTGAACATCTCTTTAGTGCGGTATTAGTTACTGAATGTGAGAAGTGAACTCTTCTAGGTTTGTGCCGTGTCTTGTGTGGGGTTTCCCCTGGCCGTGAAAGCCAATATAGGGTACCATCTTTTTGGAAGCCTTCATAGGGGAGTTATGGGCGCTTGAGCTTTTAGTTCCCGCAGTAAAGATGCGCAGGTGCGCTTCATAAAAAGGGAGGTAGCGCTCAGTTCGCTACTCCGGTGGGGGTCCAGGCGGGGGACACCTAGAGTCCGCTGATGAGCCAGCTTGGTGTCCTAGGCGAAACCCCACACAAGACACGGCACAAACCTAGAAGAATTGCTGAGTTTTAATATACTACAAGATTACAACGGTCACCACTAGGATCGCTGATTGGCAACAATTACTTGAATGTCCTAGTACTGTATTTAGGGAGAAATGAGCCGTTCAACAGTCACGGTAGCGTATTTGGCTAACCAGAATTAAATTCCTTGAAGAATTCGGACCTCAGGGGAGACAGTCACATCTCTAATAGGAACCGTTTGTTGCACCGTTATTTAGGTGAAGACACACACGATAACGTCACATTAACTGTAATTATTCCAGGCCATGGCCCGTATCGTGCGTGCTGTCATCGTGATCTCCCCGCCCCATATATCACAGTGAAGTGCGCTACGGTAAAAATTATCGAAGTGGGACGCCGCGCCGGATGTAAGGACATTGTTCTACACTACTAATTCCCATTGCGGATACTGTAGCTTCCTTTCTCGAGTTGACTTTTAACTTTGTTTCGGAAAATGATGCTTCACTTTAATTAATTTGTTCATTTATTGACTTTTGAGAGACCAAGTTAGGGCTCACGACCCTCCCTTACACAACCACATACTGTATTATAGGGGATCATAGGTAAAGTCATTTTTAAAGAAAATTATATTCGAAAGTTTTCTGACAAGGGATCAAACTAGTCTTCAAAGTAGAGACCATCAGAGTCTATGGTCTTGAGCCATCTTTTAGAGAGGTTTCTTATCCCACGACGATACCAGAGGAATCATATTGTTACGTGCCACCCCCTAGTGGCACTTTTGTTAACTGGATTACGGTGGGGGTACAAAGCACAACACCAATTTACTGCTTAAAGAAATAATTAACTTTATTGTGGCCAGAAAATTACACTAATCAGCAAATACAAGCAATTAGGAGCCTTCTCCAGTTTCCTCAAGTCTCTTCCTTATGCGCCCTTGGCCCCTTTCACTTGCAACAGACCACAGAAGTTAATCCGTCCTAATGAGTCCGGTGGCCTTGGCAGAAGCTACCTGCCCCCTCTTCCTCAGGTACAACAAATACAGTTACTTACGAGCACTTGATGTTCGCTGTTCACAAGCTGGGAGAAACAATGTCACAGGATTTCGTAACTCGCACAGCACTTCGTCACCACACTTCTGTCGCACAAGATAATCGCTCGCACTAGCTCGTAAAACACAACCGCAACTGCTTCACGGGTCACTCTTATATAGCAGGCCGGTGACTCAATAAATGGTTCTAGATCCATCCAGAGTCCACGGCTTCTCGAGGTTTCCACCGCTGGTGCAGTCACGAATCTTCTGGACTATCCCTTTGTCTGTAGTAGCCCTGTTGCATAAGGCGTGCGCAATACAGGAGGCAAGCCACAGCCCAGCCCCTGGGGCAGTTGTGACTCAAGCGGCGAGCGATGACACAAACTCACAGCCGTAACACCACCCCCTTCCTAAAAAGGCTGATCGTCCCGATCAATCATTGGTCCGTCTGTGTCCCTCCGTAGGCTGCCAGGCGATCTCGATGCACGATCTTCATCTTCGCCCTCGGGCTCCGCTGGATCCTGTAGACGACATCGTTGATCCGTTTCACGACTCGGTACGGGCCCTCCCAGGACTTCTGCAGTTTGGGTGACAGGCCTTTCTTCCGTAATGGGTTGAAGAGCCAGACCAGGTCGTCCTCGTGGAATCCGCCGGCATCCGTCTGCTGGTCGTATCGGGTCTTCATTCTGTCGGTCTCGATCCGCAGTTTCCTCCTCGCGAACGCGTGCACGTCCTCCAGTTGGTCGACCAGTTCTTGACAATACTGGCTTACCGGGATCGGATCATTCCCAGGTCGGCCAAAGGCAAGATCGACAGGTAGACGGAGCTCCCTCCCAAACATGGCCCGGGCTGGTGTGCACCCGGTGGCTTCATGCACGGCGGCGCGGTAGGCCAGGAGAAATAGTGGAAGATGTTTGTCCCAATCCCTCTGGTGCTCGCTGACGACTATTCGAAGATGGTTCTCGATGGTGCGATTGAATCGCTCTACCATCCCGTCGGACTGAGGGTGTAGTGGCGTTGTCCTTGTCTTCCGGATTCCCAGCAGCTGGCATAGGTTCTGGAACACCTGCGACTCGAAGTTCCTCCCTTGGTCGGAGTGCAGCTCCAGGGGTACTCCGTACCGGCTGACGAATTCCTTCACCAGGGTCTCTGCAATCGTCGCGGCTTCTTGGTTAGGGAGCGCATACGCCTCCGGCCATTTGGTAAAGTAGTCGCTGACGACTAATATGTAGCGGTTCCCTGCCTCGCTTAACGGGAATGGCCCAGCAACATCGATGGCCACTCTCTCCATGGGGCCGCCCACGTTGTAGGTCTTCAGTGGACCCCGTCGTCTTCGTCCTGGGCCCTTGCTGGCTGCGCAATCGTGGCACCTCGCGCAGTGGTTCTCCACGTCTGTTCGGCATCCGATCCAGTAGAACCGCTCTCTCAGCTTCTCCAGGGTCTTCTTTATCCCTAGGTGTCCACCAGATGATCCTCCATGAACTTCCTTCAGGACTTCCTCCGTCATAGCCTTTGGAACGACGACTTGTTCCCGAGATGTCTTCCCGTCGGTGCTCTCCCAGGTACGGCAGATGAGGCCATCCCTTACAATCAGCGAGTCCCACTGTGCCCAGTAGGACTTAAACTTTGGGCTGCAGTCACTCACAATGTTCCACCCGGGTCTGGGGACACAGGCCCTCTTCCATTCGGCTATCAGTCCCAGGTCATCATCTTCCGCTTGCGCCCGCGTGAAAGATTCGCGGCTCCAGCTCCCTTGAAGTTCCACGGTAGTCCTTCGGCACTGTATCCCGGTGTTCTCCTCCCTTCGGGCACAGTAGGTGCAGTTTTCTGGGCACGGTCTTCGTGACAGGGCGTCGGCGTTAGAATGCAGTTGGCCTTTCCTGTGCTGAATCTCAAAGTTATACTGTTGAAGCCTCTCTAACCACCGCGCGAGTTGACCCTCGGGCTGCTTGAAGTTCAGGAGCCACCGCAGGGATGCATGGTCGGTCCTGATGAGAAATTCTTGCCCGTACAGGTACTTGAGGAAGTGTTCAATGGTCTTCACGATGGCGAGCAGCTCCTTCCTGGTGACGCAGTAGTTCCTTTCTGGCTTTGACAAGGCCTTGCTGAAGTAGGCCACTACTCTCTCCTCGCCGTCCACTACCTGCGACAGGATTCCCCCTACGCCAAAGTCACTGGCATCGGTATCGACGATGAACCTTGTTCCAGGTCTGGGGTAGGCCAGAATAGGCGCGGTGCACAGAGCCTGCTTGAGTTGCTCGAAGGCATTGTGGCATTCTGCTGTCCACGTGAAGAGTTGGTCCTTCTCAGTCAGTCGATGTAAAGGTTTGGCGATGTCGGCGAATCCTCTCACGAAGCGACGATAATAAGTGCAGAGTCCCAGGAAGCTTCGTAGTTGCGACTTGTCCTTCGGAACTGGCCACTCCCTCACAGCTGCGGTCTTCTCTGGGTCGGTGCGCACCCCTTCCTCGGAGACGATATGCCCAAGGTACTGGACCCGCTTCTGGAAGAGCTGACACTTCTTGGGGCTCAACTTCAGCTGGGCAGCCCGTAGCTTCAACAAGATCTCCTTCAGGTTGCTGTAGTGCTCCTCGAAGCTCCTCCCCAGAACGATGACGTCGTCTAGGTATACCAGGCAGGTCTTCCAGTGTAGTCCCCGTCTTCCATCTTCTTCTGGCCGTCTTCTATTTTGGCAGTTAGGTCATCCTTCAGGTCCTTGGCTAATTTCTTCTGGCCGTCTTCCATGCCAGTTAACTTTTCTAGCAATGCTGCCAATTTCTCCTCCATTTTAGTTGTTTGTCTTGTAAAGGGCATGCACTCACAGGAAAATTAGAGAAAATGACCTGCTCGGGTTTTGAAACCAGGACCGTCAGGTGTTGTGCTTGAGTTCGTAATCCGGCTTCTGACACCAGTTGTTACGTGCCACCCCCTAGTGGCACTTTTGTTAACTGGATTACGGTGGGGGTACAAAGCACAACACCAATTTACTGCTTAAAGAAATAATTAACTTTATTGTGGCCAGAAAATTACACTAATCAGCAAATACAAGCAATTAGGAGCCTTCTCCAGTTTCCTCAAGTCTCTTCCTTATGCGCCCTTGGCCCCTTTCACTTGCAACAGACCACAGAAGTTAATCCGTCCTAATGAGTCCGGTGGCCTTGGCAGAAGCTACCTGCCCCCTCTTCCTCAGGTACAACAAATACAGTTACTTACGAGCACTTGATGTTCGCTGTTCACAAGCTGGGAGAAACAATGTCACAGGATTTCGTAACTCGCACAGCACTTCGTCACCACACTTCTGTCGCACAAGATAATCGCTCGCACTAGCTCGTAAAACACAACCGCAACTGCTTCACGGGTCACTCTTATATAGCAGGCCGGTGACTCAATAAATGGTTCTAGATCCATCCAGAGTCCACGGCTTCTCGAGGTTTCCACCGCTGGTGCAGTCACGAATCTTCTGGACTATCCCTTTGTCTGTAGTAGCCCTGTTGCATAAGGCGTGCGCAATACAGGAGGCAAGCCACAGCCCAGCCCCTGGGGCAGTTGTGACTCAAGCGGCGAGCGATGACACAAACTCACAGCCGTAACAATATGCTACTGGCATGTTCTAAAAACCACACAGTTATTCCAATTTCACTTTTGTTTCGGAACTTTTCAAAATACAAAGCTGAAATTTGTAGATGTAATTTTATTTGTGTTATATTTTAACACGTCCTGTTTTCCAAGATGTAATTTAGTTTAATTTTGCCAGATGAAAATGTTCATGAAAGTGCTGTTGAAATTATCCAATTTTAAAAAGATTGATGAAAATTCAAAAATAAATTTATTTTCAAAAACCCCCGTGATAAAGTAAGGAGAAAGTCTTGAAGAACATTCCTGGAAAATTTCGATTAGTTCCTGTTAGTAGATTTTGAGAAAAGGGTACATAAAGGGTAGAAAATTAGCCTGGGCAATATCGGACATTCTGGAGTCCCTTAAGGGGCTAGGTACAGCTTTAAGCGCTAGAAAATTAGCGATATTCAATATTTTCTTCGTATAAATCTTAGAACATCCTACTATTGTTCGTGGAAACCCTGCTTTCTCTTAAATTTAGTAAGCCTATTTTTGTTTTCATTAAACACAAATAAATTCACTAAATTATTCAAAAATTTTCTCTCGGCACGCCGGAATGCGGAGGTAGATTTCACCGGGCAAAGAAAAATATTTCGAATTTACTAAATTTGCCAATTGTATATCGAGAAACGTTCCCATGTTCAGCATACAAGAAGCTCCATCTTATAATACCGAAAATATTTTGCATATCCCTTGGCGCAGGCTGTTCCAGCCGAGCAGCTCGCCAGTGAGCTGACGAGTACTCGCCGCCTTGCGTGAGTAAACCTGCAACATGCAATACAGCTCTGCTGTGGGGGCTGCCGTCACTGCGCGGTGAATACATCAAAACTGACAGGAAGCGTATGGACTTGTACCATGACCTTCGCCCAGTAACGTATTGGCTATCACCCCCAGTCCCTCTCCAACCGTGCTCCGAGCATTACTGCTGAGTACTCGCGTGTACGCATACTCAAACAGCCTGCCTTGGCGAAACGGTGGGTCATAACAACAATGCTTTGGGACAAAACTTTTAGGCAATTTTTAGAGGACTGTTGGCCATTTTAAACAATCTTTTAAACAATTTTGATACTGTGTCTATTAAGGGTGGTATGATTTTTTTTTCTCAAAACACTCCATTTTCCCCCACCCCTTTGGTCAATGGTTGGTATTTTACGGAGAAAAGTTTTTGCCCCTTATCCGAAGAATAGTATGAACTTTGAATGGATTCAATTTTTCACATATTAAGAAAGTTATATCGATATTTCCCTTTTTCGAAAAAGGCCCCCCATTTCCACTCCTTTGGTCCGATTTTGCCCTTCAACGAACACGACAGAGATTTTTGATTGGTTATATTTTATGTTGTATACGTTTAAAAGTGATTGGTGAAAAATGATGGTAGTTATCGTGTCCACAAAAAAGTGATACACTGTATGTAAATTAAACTTTTTGAAGTGACAGGGTTTTTGGGGGATATGAAACACAAATATATGTCGAAATTTCCCAGAAGTCGAAACATGGTACTCATTGCAATAGGTAGCTTTCGAATGAAATCAGGCGCGGATCTAGAGTTTGGTTTTGGGGGGGGGGGGGTCAGAGAATCGATCTAGAGTTTGGCTTGGGGGGGGAGGGCGGTGGAGGGGGGGGGGGGTCAGAGAATCGGAATTGTTAAGAAAAATGGTATCACTAAAAACGCAATCACAAAATAACCAAACGTACAAAACCAGACCAATTTTTTTGCAAGCTTCATGGATAGAAATTTGATGCGTTTAGCGCACCAAAAATATTCGTACAAATTGCAACGGCGTGTTTTGCGACTTTTACATCGAGCTTCGAGAAAAGGATCAAGGTACGTAACAGTTTCGGCAAGTCGAGTTGGTACCGACAAAGGGAGAAAGTCACAGCTTAAATTGCCAACCAAGCTTGCAGTTTGGACGTCGGCAAAAATTTTTGGTGCGAAAAAAGCCCCAGTTTCCTATCCGTGCATTACTGCACATTCATCGTGACATCACTATAAACATCGATTAGGTAATCACAAGGTTTGCTAAACAAAATAGACGAGTTGATTTTGTTGTATAACTAATAATTTTTATACAAGAGGTTAGAAGTTGTAAATATGTACAGTTGTAACAGAACATAATTATTCCAATAAAGATAATTCAGTATTGAATAAAATGAAAAAAAAAAACTGTTTTTCAGTTAAAATTCGTTAAGTTTTATTTGTCTGGTAATTGTGTTTTCGTTTTTTGAGCTTGCAAAAAAAGTTGGCCTCCGTTTGGGGGGGGGGGTCATGACCCCCGTGACCCCCCCCCCCCTTGAATCCGCGCCTGAATGAAATCTACCTAAATGGCGGCTACGAGCTGGGATGGGTTTACTTAAATCTATACTAATATTTAAAAATGAGATGGTTTGTGTCTGTGTATTACACAATCGCGCAAAAACCACTGGTCCGATTTACATGAAATTTTACATGGAAGTAGCTTATTTACGTGGTTAACATATAGGCTACTTTTGATTTCGATACTTTGCACTATTTAAAGACGGCGACCATTTTAGTGACGTCACTACACCCTTTGGTTTCAAACTTTCATATTTCCATTTCAAATAAAAAGAGAATGCTAAGAAATAACAAATTTTTAATGGCATATACGAGGTTTATAATTTAATTTTCTATCCAAAAGTTCCTTACCACTTTTCGTGTATCTCCAACGGTTAGCGAGTAAAACCTAAATTTGTGCTATAAAACACGGTCAACGCCTTGGACTCTCCCTCCGCGCAGCACCTCGCCTATCCCCTGTTTTAACTGTCACCTTTACATTTTAATTTATTTATGACCCTTAGCGAAGCACGGGTACTTCAGCTAGTAAATAAATAAATATACGGACATAGGGACTAATTACATTAGCCTGTTGTTGTTGTTGTTGTTGTTTGAGTCTTCAGTCTTTTGACTGGTTTGCTGCAGCCCTCCACGCCTCCCTGTCCTGAGCTAATCGTTTCATCTCTACATAGCTACCACACCCTACATCCGAGGCAATCTGTTTAACATATTCTAACCTTGGTCTACCCCTACAGTTCTTGTCCTCGACCCTTCCTTCCATAACTAAGCTTGCTATTCCTGGGTGTCTTAGTATGTGTCCTACCAACCTATCTCTTCTCTTCATTAGCATTCGCCAGAAACATCTCTTCTCTCCCACTCGTCTTAATACCTCTTCGTTTGTAACCCTATGATCTTCATCATTCTCCTGTAACACCACATTTCAAACGCTTCAATTCTCCTCTTTTCTGCTGCACCAATAGTCCAAGTTTCACTTCCATAGAGTGCGACGCTCCAGACAAAGGTTTTCAAAAATGTCTTCCTAATACCTAAATCTATATTCGATGTCAACAGGTTCCTTTTCTGTGGAAATGCTTTCCTTGCCTGAGCCAACCTACTTTTTATATCCTCTTTGCTTCGTCCATCACTGGTTATTTTGCTAAGTAACAGAAGACTCCTACAGTACTTCCTTTAGTTTCTCCCCTACCAATTTGATTTCCATAGAGGTTTCTGATTTATTGCCTAACAGCAAATAAAAACGAAATATATCACATTTTTGACAGTCCCACTCTCTCATAAAGCGGATGACGCGATCAGTAGCCACAGCGTATCGTGCAGATTAAGGGTTCTTTGTAGATCTAAAAGATTCACAGACACACACCAACACTCGGCTTGAGCATTGTCAATACTCGAGACAATTGGTCCCAACTGCGCCAGACAAGTGTGAAGTTTTGAAAGACGACCACGATGAAAGGTTCCACGACATTCAGTGAGTAAAGAGGAACTACCAACAAAAGGATTGCTCACAGCATCTTGCCCAAGACGGCGTAAGATAGCGGATATTACACAACACCACCATGTTTCAATAAACAGTGGTTCACATAATTAAAGTAGCCGACGCAAGATTCGCATTATTTACGCACTTTCTTGCACGAATACGTCGCGTCGCTTGCTCAATGTCGCCAGCATTAAAGTACAAGGGGAAGTTGGAAGGAAGAAAACCGTTCCCAACTCATTTACAGTACTTTCACTATTGTGTAGACCTATTCATATTTTGAAGGGCGTCGTAGCCACAGGCGAGCGCAGGGCTTCGCGACCTCCAGGTCAACTCAGAGGCTTGGAACTGCTTGCATCATCAGCCCCATGTACTTGGGTGTGTGTTATCTGTGCCATTCTGATGGCTGTATCAGTTTGTGTATTTGGAACCAAAACCAACTAATAGATTTCCCTGACAATTCCCTGATTTTTTCAGGATAAATCAGAAAATTCCCTGCCTAACAGTAGCGGCCATAATAACTATATACAGTGGAACGTGGCTAATTCGAACTTCTATAATTCGAAATCTTCTTTAATTCGAATTTTTCTCTTGGTCCCTAGCATTTTATATACAATCAATGCTAAAAAATCGTGGTTAATTCGAATTATATTTTGGATAAATCGAAGTTTTTACGTGTGAAAAGCCGATCGGAGCAAAACAGTTGGGTCAGGAATTTCCGAAAAACGACAAACCACATTACAGAACTTAGGTGTGTTTCTTTTTTTTTTTTTAGTAGAAATTACGTTATTGCTGTTTTCCGTTCCTTAAATCTTTTGTGATGGCCGAGAGACTTAATTGTAGGAAGCAGGTAAAAGTCTCCAACTTTTTTGAAAAACTGTAGAATTCTCTAACACTTAACTAGATTGCTGGATCACAACTGTCGTTAAATAGGTGAATAGTACATTTTGGTTTTATTTTCTCATTTGAAACTATTGAAATTCATCACGATACAGTCATTATCCAGTACCGTTGTCTGTTAATCTGCTTTGTTGAACGTAAATCATTATGTAAACGTAATACAATTTATTTTCTCTACCCTTTACAGAAAACGTTCTTAATTCGAATTTTTGGATAATTCGATTTTTTTTTACTGGTCTCTTGAGGTTCGAATTATCCAAGTTCCACTGTAGCCTATATCCAAGGCGAAATTTGTGACAGTACGCACCGGTACGCCGTACCGAAACCTCTGATCGGGGGAAAAGTAGAATCAAAATTAGAATGTTATTTTGTCCACTGATTCATTTTTAAATGTATTCAGAAGAGCGTAAAAATGTCGTTTTTAGAACTCTATATTTCAATATTCCATAAAGTCCCCCCTTCCATCTCCACCCGGTAGCCCACAGTATCGGAACCTCTGTTTTTACAAATCAAGCACTGTTATCTATCTATATACAGTATATAAAGCTCAATGTATAAAAAGGAAAAGCCTCCGTGGCTTAGGCGGCAGCACGCCGGCCTCTCACCACTGGGTCCGTGGTTCAAATCCCGGTCACTCCATGTGAGATCTGTGCTGGACAAAACGGAGGCAGACAGGTTTTTCTCCGGATACTCCGGTTTTCCCTGTCAAACTTTCATTCCAGCAACACTCTCCACTATCATTTCATTTCCTCTGTCATTCATTTAATCATTGCCCCAGAGGAGTGCGTCAGGCCTCGGCAGCCGGCACAGTTAATATCCTCGCCGCTAGATGGGGGCTTCATTCATTCCATTCCTGACCCGGTCGGAGACTGGAAGCAGGCTGTGGATTTTCATTGTATAAAAAGGAAAGGAAGCTTGTAGTTTAACGTGACCGTTAATCTCGAGATCATGAGCCACGGGACCTCCTTTTTACGTGGAATCCGAACCACAGGACATGGCATTTCACTTCGAAAATCTCACATGCAATGACCGGGAATCGAACCCGGACCGCCTTAAAGCTCAATGTATGTATGTCTGTATGGCTGTTATTTATACAACCAGTTGTTTTATTGTCCAATTTATAGAAATGGGTCTCCCTGGAAATTTCACTCGAAACTTTTATCTTGTTCTAGCGCACGATTTCCTGCACTTTATGTACGTATTGTGCAGATATACGAATATTACAGCACTATACACAATCACAATAAAACAACTGACTTAAGAGATTCAAACGTACAGGTTCAGTAAACAATAAAGATAGACGTATAGGTCGTTAGGCCTATTTCCTTAGAGGAGCTAAATTAACCGGAGTAACCAGAAACTTCAAAAAGAGATGCCGATTATGTTTGGCAGCGGATGGGGAACATTTTCAGCATCTACTGTAAACATGGTGAGAAAAAACGCATGACACTGATTTTAAGCACCGTACATATGCGCGTACATATGAATAAACTATTCACCAGCAGGCTATTAACGAAAACAACGAAACTCCGCATTTACAAGACAATCGTGCGACCAGTATTAATGTATGGGGCGGAAACATGGACACTGAGCAAGAAAATGGAGAGAAAAATTATAACTTTTGAAAACAAGGCATTAAGAAAAGTTTTTGGGCCAGTATCTGAAAATTGAATCTTTAGAAGAAGAAAAAATATTGAAATACACACACTGTTTAATGAACCCGATGTGATAGCTGTAATAAAGAGCAGAAGAATTGAATGGCTGGGACATGTCCTGAGAAGAGAAGGGAAAATGGTAAAGACAGTGCTAGAAGGGAAGCCACAAGGTACCGAGACCCCTGGGTAGACCAAAACTGAGGTGGATGGATGGAGTCAAGAAAGGCCTGGAGACACTGGGAGCCAACGAGAACATGGCTAGCAACAGAGACCAATGGAAGAGGCTAAAGAGTGAGGCAATGAACCGACTTCGGTTCGTGTGGCCAACGAAGTAAGTAAGTAAGTACATATGCGCGTGTGGCAGCCGGCAACTGAGCCGTGACTGGCGGAGCGCGTGAGGGAGAATGTCCTTGCCAAGCAAATATAAAGACCCTGTATATAAATTGACCCATTATAATAGTGATAACTAGGGCTCGGATGTTAAAGACCTAAAAATAGCCCGAATATGCAAGCAAATATGACCTTAAAAATTACAAAATATGACCTGATAATTACTGATTTTTAAATTATAAACCCAAGCGACAATCCCTTCGAGATTAAATTGTTAACTAAATTATGTATTCCTATTTCCATATTAAATTTCTGAATATACATGTTTAAGTGGTTCAAATCCCCGTCACTCCATGTGAGATTTGTGCTGGACAAAACGGAGGCAGACAGGTTTTTCTCCGGGTACTCTGGTTTTCCCTGTCGAATTTCATTCCAGCAACACTCTCCACTATCATTTCATTTCATCTGTCATTCATTTAATCATTGCCCCAGAGGAGTGCGTCAGGCCTCGGCAGCCGGCACAGTTCGTATCCTCGCCGCTAGATGGGGGCTTCATTCATTCCATTCCTGACCCGGTCGGAGACTGGAAGCAGGCTGTGGATTTTCATTTCAAGTGGTTATTTCCAGTCTATTTCTGTTAACACTAGTTCCCGTTTGGTAGGTTGAGGATGATTGCACACTCTCTCTATCGTATGGCTTTTAGTGCCGGGAGTTTCCGAGGACATGTTCGGCTCGTCTCAGTCTGTAGCTACAAGTTCCGTTCAATTTCAAGTACAGTAGTTCCAACTTTCGCCATCAGATATCAATGATACCTAGTGGTGACCGTTGGAACTTTGATAGAGCGTTCCGACGAAATCTAACCTAACAATTTAGCTTCACACAAGTTTAGTCTGTGGAAGGATCTTTTATATGCCATAAATCTATGTCATGGGACCGCCGACTTTACTTCCCCTCCGAAGGAAGGCATACTGAAGGATCTTTTAGGCTCTTAAAAAAACAAAGACGACCTCGGCCGGGTTTGGACCCGCTAGCTTGGGCACAATCGTTCATCATGCTACCAACTACGCCACCGAAGCCGTTACAATTGGACCATGTTATGCCTCAAGGAACCAACCACCATCAATGATACCTAGTGGTGAACAATTTAGCTTCACACAAGTTTAGTCTGTGGAAGAATCTTTTACATGCCATAAATCTATGTCATGGGACCGCCGACTTTACTTCCCCTCCGAAGGAAGGCAAACTAAAGGATTTTTAACTCTCTCAAAAAGAAGTTACAGTCAATAATAATAATGTTATTTGTTTTACGTCCCTTTTAACTACACTGGCTTTTAGAGACGCCGGGGTGCCGGAATTTTGCCCCGAAGGGGATCTTGAACGTGCCAGTAAATCGACTGACACGTCTCCCTCGCATTTGCGCACCCTCAAATGCCAGCTGACTGCGCCAGGTTTCGAACCTGCAACCTTGGGATCAGCAAGCGAGAACGTTACCCCTGAGCCACGCAGCCAGACAAGTTACAGTCAGTCTGAAAGACTAGAATTTATATAATTTCAAATGACGCATGCTACAAATGCTACACATGTTAGAAAGGCAGGAGGGCTTCTCGCTTCGCTCGAAGTCCAGGACTCTTTCAACACTCAATCACCCATTAACTTAGGCTTCCCGCGCGGGGAACGGTGAGCGGGAGGTACACTCTGCTGCATGACGTAACGCGCTCTCCGTCTCCGTATCGCATAACGCCATAGGCCAGGAGTAAACTCAGACTCGGTGTATATGCACTGAACAACATGATGACGTCATACGCTCAAGTGCAACCTTAGTACATTTCCTCTCCGTAACCGTAACGCATAACGGTAGACCAAAGCATAACGATGAAGTCGAAAGCATAATTGAAATGATTTAAAAAAAACGACGACTTCGGCCGGGTTTGAACCCGCTAGCTTGGGCACAGCAGTTCATCATGCTACCAACTACGCCACCAAAGTCGCTATTGCACACTTACAGCTGCCGTCAAACTACCGAAATATGACTTTCTTATAAAAAAAAAACTCAAAATATGACCTAATGGTACGAAATGTTCGAAATATGCATTTATATGACAAATAAAAACCACCGTATTGTGACGATAATCACTTGATTTGCATCAGAAACCAATCGGGCATGAAAATAGAGGCAAATAAATAAATATGACTTAGCTTAAACATCCGAGCCCAAGTGATAATTAACTAATACATGCATTTTTTTTTTCAGGAGTATTATTTACATCTATTATAAAGCTCAAATACTACTCATTCATTCATCACGAAATCTCAGAAACCACCGAACGGATTGGAATGAAATTTGGTATGCAGCTTCCTCAAGGGCCGCAAACGCCCACTAAGAAAGGATTTTTGGATATTCAGGTTCTTAAGGGGTGTTAAGGATTTTTGGATATTCAGGTTCTTAAGGGGTGTTAAGGGGGTAGACCTGCATTTCCCGATTGGTTTCATTGGGGGAAGTGATACTCGGCATATAAACTCATCATTAAAAATAAGAAGACACGTGTCTGAGGGTTTTTCGATGTGGTGTATATTATGAGGTGAAAGGGGTGAAAAGTGGGGCTTGAAAGATTCCTAACGGAGCGTGTATCTCTTAAACGACATAGGCGAGGAGTTTGAAACTCATTGGGAAAAATCAGCATGAAAAATAAGTAAATAGGTGTTTGACAGTTTTTTTCATAAATCCAATTTAAGGGACCCATGGGGAGGGGTGAAATTCTGGAGAAAAAAAACAGGTAATATGTCTGAGTGGAAAATTATACATGGCCTATGTTGTAGACAATAACACATTACATCTTTTTGTCTCTTGCTATTTCATCATACGACGAATACTTAGGGAGTTATTAATGATTTTGTACTTTTTGGCCGGAATTTTCAAAGTCCCAGGAATTACTTAAAAATTGATTCGAATGAAATTTCAAAAAATAGTTTTTTAATACTTTTATTATATTTTTCACGTCTTTTAGGGTCCGAAACCAACATGATATTTTGATGATGTTTTTTTTTTTCGTCCCATGCATTTTTGGTTTCATATGATAGAATTATTTTCCACTAGAACCCATGCGTATCTATCTATATAACTAATGTTACAAAGGGATTCCAAATGTTATTGCGGGCGAAACCGCGGGTAACAGCTAGTATTTTATACATTGCATAATGTCATTGGGGCAAATTCGTGTTGACCGATTAAAGAACTACAACTGACAGTTTATACAGGCAACATTGAAAGAATGGCTTCAAAACTTTACATACCTAACTTAAAGACCACGGCCGCCTCAGTTACTACAGCCATCACAATGACACAGTTTATGAGACACACGAGGATAAATGATCATTAAGGCCCGGAAGTTCATGCAAAATCATATTTTTGCATATTTTGGTTATTTAGGCACAAAGTGAAGTGCATATCTCAGTTTGAGAAGGGCGTTTATTCTAATTTCCTGTTGTTTTGAAGCGCTTTTTGTTACTTCATATTCCTAAAGTCGTATATTTCAATTCGGACTCCCCGAGGCTATCACGGAATATTACTGAAATTATTTTAATACTGAGTACGTTTCAGTCCTTTTTGCAAGTTAATATTATTTTTATTCATCATTCACTATGTAAATATTGTAAATTATTTTCATTTTTAAAACTTCAATTGCTATTAAAATTTTATGTTCGACCCTAACTATTATGTGTCAGAAAACTGTATCATAATGAGGCTCATTATAACACTATTTTTCATTATGAAACAGTTTCTCCCACCAATCAGAGCTCAAGAAACAGTTGTGTGACCAATTAGATAAGGATACCTTCGCGCATGCGCTCAAAATCCAACATGTCTATATAAATTACCGAAAGTGCACCGTCCATATGTTCGCGTAAATAAACTGGTGAATATGAGACAAGAAATAGCAGTGTACCTTAATATCCCCAAAACCAAATTCTACACAGCGCGTGGTTTTGAAACGACTTCGGTGACAGTTTTACTGAATACTGGTGCCCAATCTGAACATATGGTATTGAAGCACACAGAGCGTATGCGTCGGTTGTCCAGAGAGCTTGGAAAACAGAGATACACTACCCACCGCAGCACCCGATCACAACATTCTAGTGACTGAACAGATATTTATGAATATTTATGTTAAAACATATAATAAAGTTATAATTATCGTCGAACATAAACAGTCGTATGCAACTCGCCTATAATGGTAATTAAGACACTCGTATGGAAATTATAAAACTCGCATACGCTCGTTTTATAAAAATACTCGTGTCTTAATTATAGCCATTATAGGCTCGTTGCATAATGTACTAGTATATCAGTTATACTTAAAAATTAACATAATAAAATAAATATTGATGGTCAACACTGCTTGAAGTTCCATATAATAACATTTCCTACTGTTTAGAACTGTTTCTCAGTTGATATATTTTTAAAAGAAGTGTAGTTGTATGTCCGTCTGTTCATATTTTCTTTATTTTCAAAATAGAAACGCTAATAATAATAATATCGTATGGCCTCGAGTGTCTGGTGCAAGCTTTGTTATTTTCCACCCAGAGGTCAGCTTGCATGTCGAATTTTGTTGTTCCTTGAAACACTATGAAA
Organism: Meconema thalassinum; assembly: GCA_946902985.2. Classification (NCBI taxonomy): domain Eukaryota; kingdom Metazoa; phylum Arthropoda; class Insecta; order Orthoptera; family Tettigoniidae; genus Meconema; species Meconema thalassinum. The sequence continues at coordinate 58,201,988 of OX336398.1, read as the reverse complement.
GTCAAGGAGGTTAGATATCAGCTAAGCCTCTTGACACTATAGCGCTTTCTAGTAGAGAAATGAGGAACTTTGAGTTGGCGGAAAATCCCGAGATTAATTTTGCCATTATGAACACGGCCTACTGAATTCAAATGGGTTCTTTAACATGCCAACATCGCATGACATGCGGATCGTAATTTTTGCCACCTTTCAAAAAAAAAAAAACACTTACCACGGCCAGGAGCGAACCTGAAAGCTGGGGGGGGGGGTTAGTAATCCGACACGATAACCACTCACCCACCGTGGCAAGCAATAATAATAATAATAATAATAATGATGATGTGTACGCTGGCTATCAGATACCCAAAAGGACCTTACTGAAATCAAGATTGGCCCACTAACAACGACACTGACTGCATATAGACAGAAAGTGAATTCATGTAAGTTTCCACCCTACGGGACGGAATTTGAAACTCAAAGCTGCATAGACACAAGAAAGAAGACAGCCACATAGCGAAAGTTTTGGGAAGATAAGAAGAGCAAGAAGATCAATACTAAATAATGGTTCTACGTGCTCCTTAGAGGGTCGAACGCATTATATATGGGCTATATAATATGTAATAATGCTATTGGTTTTACGTCCCTTTTAACTACTGAGGCTTTTAGATACGCCGCGATGCCGGAATTTTAACGTGCCAGTAAATGTACTAGAAACGGAACGCTAAAGAATACGGAGTGATAGTAGATGCCGTAGTTAATTCATAGTGCATATTTGTTGAAACGTGCTCCATATTTGACCAATAATTAGCACATTTTTGCATGTATATTTATTCATTTAATTAAAGTGTGTGAACTTCCGGGCCTTAATTTTCACGATGCCGATCCCGTAGAAAAGGGGAGATACACACATTCCCAAGTTTTCATTTCATCGTCATGTCGCGTCGGTTCGGGAAAAATGAGCGAGCTACACACACACAGCCACACACACGAGTGAGGACAGGAAGCAGCGGTTTTAGCTGTGCAAACCGCAGCCAACAAACAGCGGAGGAGCTCGCTACACCACTACCGGTATCGGCCTAGCCTGCCACATCTCGCTGCACAACCATCATCCCAATTTACGTATAGCAGCGCTTGCACCAAAACACTACACAATGACTAGAGACAGTCAACATTCGCGGCTCGCGAAATCACGAAAAATAATTAAAAGAAATAAACGTTTGTTTTGAACATGTTTTACATAAAAAGTAGTATAGATTGTAGTATAGATCCCCCCCTGCGGCGCTCACAAGCGACCGATCGTGACAAATGAACATTCACATGAAATAGGATAGACATTGGCAGTGACGAATTGCAGTCTAATTTCAGAAATATCTATAATTTCTTTAAAAAATAACTTTAAAAAAAGTGTGCTATTTGCAGATAATGTTGCTGTGGGAAAATACGCTCCATTCCACTTCCCATTTTGGCCGCTGTGACGCCTGTTCCATGTCACTTTAACATTCTGAGGTACCGGGTGAGTTAGCCGTGGTCGTTACGGAATGACTGCTGGCAGTCGCTCACATCCGGGAGGCGAGGAGGTTCGAATCCCCCCGCCGGCAACCTTCAAGATGGTCTTCTGTGATTTCCCATCTTCCTTCCAGGCAAATGCCGGGGTTGGTCCCTAACTATAGGCCACAGCCGCTACCTTCCAACCCATCGTCCTTCCATTCCAACTTTCCTCCCCAACGGTACTTGTAGCTTACCCTTTGGGTGTCCGTCTCGAAGCAGCTACAAAACTGGCGAGCCGAACATGTCCTCGGACACTCCCGGCACTAAGAGCCATACGCTAAAATAAAAAAACATAATAATTCTGAGGTCTTTCCTTTATCATTTTGCATCGATTTCAGAAACAGTAAATCAAAGGAATGAGCTCTCAAATCGTATAATATCATAAATATCGAATAACCGGTGAGTGTTATGATGATTGCCTTCTTAAGTTAGGGAACGTAGAACTTGGAATTCTAACTGAAATGTAAATAGTGTTCTATAATCATTTGATTGAAATAAAAACATAACCTTTCTCCTTAAGTCTCTCATTATAAACCTATTGGGAAAGTGTGGTTTATGAACATGCGAGATTTCTCGCACGGGTCCGCTAGTCATTAAAAAATCATATAATTATACGTTTTAACTCGCGGAACACTCGCGAAAAATCGCTAAAAAAAAACTATGAATCGCGAATTTAACATATTTTTTTTTGTCGTTATTCGCAAAATCCGACAAAATACAGTAAAACCTGCCTAAACCGGGCCCTCTATATACCGGAAACCTGGACAAACGGAAAACAAAATTCGGAACGGAAGAATTTCCTATGTAAAATGACACTGTAAACCGGAAAACTGCCTAACGCGGAAACGGAAAGATATTCCGGAACTGTAGGCGTAAATAACCTGACTAAGACGGATTATCTTATCCATAATACTCATATAATAGTACATTATGCAACGAGCCTATAATGGCAATAATTAAGACACGAGTATGTTTATAAAACGAGCGTATGCGAGTTTTATAATTTCCATACGAGTGTCTTAATTACCATTATAGGCGAGTTGCATACGACTGTTTATGTTCGACAATAATTATTATAACTATTTCATGTTCGAACATAAATATTCATAAATATCTGTCGAGATTTCGCCAGTTTTATGCACTGAACAGAGCGCATGCGACGCAGAGAATACCTTGTATTTGACCATGGACTAGGCCAGGCAGTGAAATTTAAATTAGAAGGCAGTGAAACTAAGCGCAGGTGCGATGCTATCACAGTCTAATTGGTCAAATAACTGTTTCTTGAGCTCTGATTGGTGGGAGAAACTGTTTCATAATGAAAAATAGTGTTATAATGAGCCATATTATAGTACAGTTTAATGACATATAATAGTCAGGGTCGAACATAAAGCTATGTACTAAATTTTGAGCGCAACTGTACTTGCACCAAAGTCCTAGGGAATATTAACTCTAATTCTTCCTCAAGGATGCAGCAGGTGTGCTACATTTCACAACATAAGTACCATTACTTCCTCCAACCTTCCTGTAATACACACAGTTTCCTTCTGACAAATGACAGTGTAAGTACGAGTACTTTAAAGCTGTTCTCTTTACTGTGTTCTGCATTTATTTACGCACTGTAATTCAGTGACAATGACATCTAAACATAAGACACTTACACTGGAGGAGAAAATTGAAGTTATTGAAGAACACCAGAAAAACAAACGTCCGGCTAAAAAATTAATTGTGTTGTTTAAAGTGGGAAAAACTCAAATTATTTCGACTCTCTGAGTGCGCTGCAGGCGATCGATGTGTGTTTCCCGAAGCACCCGTTGGTCCAGCGTGTGCACGACCTGCTCGTAAGTTCGCGTAACGCTGGAACCGGGGTGACCTTTGTGTGGCTTCCTAGCCACATGGGTATTGCGGGAAACGAGCTTGCTGATCAGGCGGCGAGAGAGGCAGCCGCACTGCCCTCGCTACCGTATACGGTGCCTGCTAGTGATGTGCGCTCTCAGTTGCGGCATTCAATCCTGTCGCATTGGGAGGAAGCATGGCGTGCAACGCCTCCACCCAACAAACTGAGAGGCATCAAGGAGACAACGAAGGTGTGGAAATCTTCCTTCCGATCTCTCCGGAAGGAAGCTGTGGTACTCTGTCGACTCCGGATCGGCCATGGGATTGCTACGCACTCCCACTTGCTAAAGAGAGAAGATCCCCCTGTGTGTCCTTGCGGCGCCCACCTAACCGTGGCACACCTTCTCTTGGAGTGTGTGGATCTGGCCGATCTGCGCAGGACTCTTAAACTGCCTAATACCCTCTCCCTTATTCTCCGTGATGACGGGCCGTCAGCTGACCTCGTCATCCGGTTCATGAGGGAGAGTGGTTACTTTTTTAAGTTTTAATGTGTAGTTATGACTTTTAATCCTGGTTAAATCTGTTTTATGTTTTTTATTGTGTTCATCTATTGTATTGTTCACTATGCCTTATGTGTTTTATCCTTTTTTACCATCCGCCTTTTTATTCTTTTTATTCAAATAAGGCATAATTTTTGGGGCTCACTGTCTGTTTTATAAACACCATTTTCGCTTCATCATGGCAGTGAGTTGTTTTTATCTACATCCTTTCATTTCACGCCATTTCATTTCATTAAGGGCCGATAACCTCGATGTTAGGCCCCTTAAAACAACAATTATCATCATCATCATCATCATCATCAAATTATTTCATTGTAATCCTATGCGATAATACAGTAGTTCTTTGTGGTGCATTTTGTCTTATTAAAACTCAACCCTTTGTAAACGGGAAACCTGCGAAAACGGAAAAATAAATCCGGAACTATTGCGTTCCACTTTAGGCAGGTTTTACTGTAGATAAATTAAATTAATTTGAAAATTTGATTGTAACGTGAGTGTAAATATTTTACGTAACGATACGTCATCAAATTATCACCGAGAACTTCACACTTTTAAGCAATATTTCCTCTCCTTATATATGTTAATTATTCAAATTCAATAAAACCAATGATGTCATAGGTGATTTCCACATTCTAGCCCGTTTAATTAACTTCTTTGAATAGGAAACTTGGAAACAATAAGAGATTTATCCCCACTTTCCTGATAGTAAATAACCAAAACAACAAGATATAAGCTGAACAGTGCTGCAAGTATTTGAATTTTCTGGTAGATAGGATTACTCCCAATCGACTAGAGCTAGGAATAAACACTGTCTTGTGGTTTACGTTTAAACATTATAGACTAAAGATTCAAATATACTACAATAAATGGAACAAAACTGCAATTAGGTATTTTTAGGTACTCGCAAATCATTTAGGTTTCCTTCATCAAGAGAGCTCTCCAAGTATCTAATTCAACTAACTTAGATCGAGGACGAGGATAATCTATTTGCTAGGGGATACAGATTATTTTGTGAAAGAGATAAAACAGGGATAGGCCTATGGTCTTCCTGTTACATTGGCGTATGAAGACCACATCAAGAACAGAGAAGAAAAAGCTACAGACGTAGACCCGTAGCTTCTACCTAACCCCAGCCATGAAGAATTGAAGAAGTCTAACTTCGAGTTAACGCGTCGTGTATTCACAAGAACAGCAGCTCGTGGATTCCATTATAAAATCTGTGGATTACGGGGATATCACTTGACGTCAGACTTGTGTACTTGCAATCTTTGTGGACAGATTTGTGAGCAATATCATATACTTACATGGTAATTAAGGACTAAATCATTGGCAGCCGATGCAAAAGACGATCAAATTTGAAGTTGCCCATACAATAAATTGTATTGTATTCTTCATAATTATGTACACTTTGTGTTCAATAAATCCTTTATGTCATTTAGGTTGTTTTAGATACTACAGAATTAATGAATGTGAGTGATTGAGTGTGATTCGGAAAAATATTAAAGTACCGTCTTTTTGTATTCAGAAGTAAGGAAAAAAATAGGTAAAAACCTAAGAATCCGGCCACTAGTATTACGTTTAGTTGATTTAATTTCACAAACGACTAGTCGCAGATGACCCAGATGTTAGGCCCCTCAAAACAACAATTATCATGACCATTATGTCACTCGATAATCGGCGCTACAATCACGATTGAAATACGGATTGTATACCCCTGCAGTAAGGCAAGGCAAGACAAGAAGCTGGCAGACAGACAGGCAGGCAGGACGCGCGTGCATTATCTAAATACCGAAGGAAATGTGAAGAAGTGTGGGTGGGTTATCCATGCATGTCCAGCCAGCACACTAGTTTCAGTGAAGTAATTACTTAAGACATTCGCAAGAACAGTCTCCAGTCATAACAGGATATGGATACAGCCCACACACACACTGACCGCTAACCACACACAGTAATGTCAGCAACAGAGCGCGACTAGATCATCTGAACATTAGTATTATTTAATAGTCAAATATCGCGTCTATAATTCGCGAAATATCAGAAAGAGGATCGAATATACAACGAAATTCAATGTAGATGTGACAATTGGACTATGTTATGCCGAAATAAATCAGAAACCTCTTTGGACATCAAATTGGCAGGTGAAAACTAAAGGAAGTAGGAGACTTCTGTTACTTAGGAAGCAAAATAACCAGTGATGGACGAAGCAAAGAGGATATAAAAAGTAGGTTAGCTCAGGGAAGGAAAGCATTTCTACAGAAAAGGAATCTGTTGACATCGAATATAGATTTAGGTATAAGGAAGTCAATTTTGAAGGCCTTTGTCTGGAGCGTGGCGCTCTATGGAAGTGAAACTTGGACTATTGGTGCAGCAGAAAAGAGCAGAATTGAAGCATTTGAAATGTGGTGTTACAGAAGAATGATGAAGATCATATGGGTAGATAAGTTTACAAACGAAGAGGTATTAAGACTAGTGGGAGAGGAGAGATGTTTCTGGCGACTGCTAATGAAGAGAAGAGATAGGTTGGTAGGACACATACTAAGACACCCAACAATAGCAAGCTTAGTTATGGAAGGAAGGGTCGAGGACAAGAACTGTAGGGGTAGACCAAGGTTAGAATATGTTAAACAGATTGCCTCCGATATAGGGTGTGGTAGCTATGTAGAGATGAAACGATTAGCTCAGGATAGGGAGGTTTGGAAGGCTGCATCAAACCAGTCAAAAGACTGATGACTCAAACAACATATGCATAAAGGAACCAACCACCATCAAGATAGAACTGAGATATTGAGGCTCAAGGTTAACCTTTGATATTTAATTCATATCGCACATGTGAAATCTGAAAATGACATATTTACGTAGAGGGGAATATATTTTACTTTATTACTACTTACTACAAGCCTCCGTGGCTTAGGCGGCAGCACGCCGGCCTCTCACCGCTGGGTCCGTGGTTCAAATCCCGGTCACTCCATGTGAGATCTGTGCTGGACAAAACGGAGGCAGACAGGTTTTTCTCCGGGTACTCCGGTTTTCCCTGTCAGCAACACTCTCCACTATCATTTCATTTGTCATTCATTTAATCATTGCCCCAGAGGAGTGCGTCAGGCCTCGGCAGCCGGCACAGTTCATATCCTCGCCGCTAGATGGGGGCTTCATTCATTCCATTCCTGACCCGGTCGGAGACTGGAAGCAGGCTGTGGATTTTCACTACTTACTACGCTCTTCTGAGCGAGATCTGTTGGTAAGATAACGTGCCGGATGCGACCCTGTAAAAATCGTGGCAGTAGCGACCCTGCTAGTGGCTTACAGTGCCCCATGCGACCCATTGTTCGAGAGAAGAAATGAAGATCTTATTTCCAAAGTGACATAAATCCATGAAATGCAAAACTTCAGAAATCGTTTTTGTTTTGTTTCTTCGTAACTTATAATTAAATTCAGATATGATTATGAATATAATGTAATTTCATTCATTACATTTAAAAATCTCCTACCCATTGGAAATTGTGGTAATCGTCTCCTTTAAGTTGGAGTTAGGACGTTTTTGAAATGAATCATATATTGACATACGTTTTGAGTGGCATTTATGAACTTTTAAATGGTTTAAAGACAACAAACACAAACTGATGCTCTACATATTCTTCTAAGTTAGCCATAGCCTCGGAGAGAGCATCGGATTGGTCAACATGGATATAAGCCACGTTGGAAATAAATACCCGTTGGAGTTACATCACTTTGCAAATAAACTTAGTTTTTAGATCTCTGTTAATATGGGATATACGACGTATTGCGACTTAAAACCTTTACTATACTTTGGGAGAACCTATAAACTTGCTTATGAAAGAAAAAACTGAAAATACGTCAATTTTGGATTTACGTCACTTTGGAAATGGGTTCTTCAATTTTTACGGCGCCAAACATAACCTAACCTAAGCGGATTTTTAGCAGAGACCTATATGTTAGAAATTCCCAAACTCCACCGATACATCAGTGCTTGGGTTGCTAGTGGCACGATGGCAAATTGGTGGGTCGCTTGTGGCATGGTCGCATCCGGCACGACACCGTTGGTAATTAATGATATTCAGTCTAACCACGTGGATAATAGGAATTGCATCTTCCAGGGATTCTTTTTAAATCAATGTGTGCCTGCTCTTCTAAATTGTTTCTTCTTTTGGTAACTTATTTTTACAATCTTTTCCTCTTATTTTTAAACACTATTTGACTTTAAAAAAACGTATTCATTGAAGAAGAGCTAAAATCCAATTACATAAGAAAAGCACTAAGTTACAAAACATCAGATTAAAGCAGACTTTTAAAAAACTTATTCCTTGAAGAACAGCTAAAATTCCAGGCGGCTTCGGTGGCGTAGTCGATAGCATGCTGAGCTTCTATGCCCAAGATAGCGGGTTCAAACCCGGCCGAAGCCGTCGGATTTTATAAGAGCGTTAAAAATCCCTCAGTATGCCTTCCTTCGGAGGGGAAGTAAAGCCAGTGGTCCCATGTCATAGATTTATGGCATGTTAAAGAACCTTCCACTAATTGCACCTGTGTGAAGCTAAATTGGATAGGTTAAGAATGTAAACAACGCTCTTAGGTTTCTACGTTCGTTGCCAAGAGCCGACTGCGGTGGCGTCTAGTAGCTAAGTTCTGAACTTGGCCTAGTAGTCATTCACGGTGGCGCTTGGCGGCAAAAGTAGGAACTATTTGAAAAATTCTAAGTTGCAGTACTCAAATTAAAAAACGGATAACACACACTAATACAGTCATCACAATTAACACCGGTTATCAGACAGATTCTACACACACCCAAAGTACCCGGGGCTACATGACCGCGTTGTCGCAGCCCCTAAACTTAAGAACCAACCAACCAGCTAAAATCCAATTACATAAGAAAAGCACTACAAAACATCAGATGTAAGGCACTTGGTTTTCTCCAATCTGCGATACAGAGGAAGCATTTTTTTTTTCACATTTAAAATTTAAAATATTTATTCCTTGCCTGAAGTCCATAATATTGGTAGTCAGATAGAATTTCAATAAAACCGGCACTTGGTTCCTTTATGCATAACACGGGAGGGGCAATACATGGATTCCACCATCGAATCGGCAGCAGGAAAGGTTTCCACAGCGCCGACAATGAATGTGTCTGCGAACTCGGCCACCAAGCCTGCCCACAATACCATATGTTTTAATGTGCCCAAAGAACTCTGCCAATCTCACATTATGGAAAGGACTGATGCAAATGGCGTATTCTATAGAATAATTATGTACACATTGTGTTTAGTTCAATAAATACAGTAAATTATAGTCTTCAGTCGGCGCCTGGTAATTCGGTGTGTGTAGAATTTCTCCGATAACTATTTAGAGTCCTGATTATTATGTGATTTCATTTTAGGTAGATTTCATGTGGAAGCTGTCTATAACAAAGGACGGGTGGCGACTTCCGGAAAAATTCGCGCTTCACATCCCCCACATCCCAAAACCACCGTCACTTCAAAAGTTTATATACCTGGGAGGTAAGCTATATAATGTATCACTTTCTTGTGGACGGCCGCCATGTTCCACTAATCACTTTCAAATGTATACAGGGTCTTTCATATAAAGTAATAACAAGAAGTTCCGTGACGAACTAAAGAGCCTACTTTTCATGCAATGATTATTCTACAGTATATGAACCTATCTAGAAAAATGAAGAAATTAAGTTGCTAATATCGAAATTTCTAATTATTTCGAAATACTGTATACCTTGCATAATGTAGCCTAATAGAGCACTACAGTTGGCAGCCCTGATGACTGAATATATTCTTAGTTCCATCTCTTAAGGTACAGAATACAAAATTTGGTTGAAGTCCAATGAATAGCATGGACGTTACATGCAGTAACACATTGGATCTAACAGCGTGCGTAAAATCATGTTGGCAACAATGTCATGCATGTATTGGTCAGAAATAATCTGAAATAATATGATCTATTGTTGTGCCAATTTTGAATGAAATCCATTAGTTAGTATAGAAGTTACATGCATTTTAAAATTGGACCTATCAGCAGGCTTAGAATCATGTTGGCAGCACTGACGTATATTAGTCCAAATGCATCTAGAATGCCAGGTACTATACGTGTGCAAAGTTTAGAGCTATTGGCTTGCATACTTTCTGATATATTGGTATTTGGAAAAAATAAATTAGGAGCATTTATTAACAGTTGGCAGCCCTGGTGGGTCTTAAGAATACGCTCAGTCATATCTGGTTATGTATGCATACAACATACGAAATTTGGTTGAATTCCAATTGATAGTGTAGAAGTTATGTGCATTTGAAAATTGGACCAATCAGCAGGCTTATAATCATTTTGGCAACACAGCGATGTATGGCCTCCTGGAAATTAAACTGCAATATTATTATCTATACGTATGCCAATTTTGAAATAGCTCCCATTCATACCTTCCAAGATATCCAACATGGAGCTCAAATTTCAATTGCGATTTTTTAGCAGTTGGTAGCACTGACATCATTTTCAAATATGGCCGTGAGATATTCGGGTATAGACCTTTACTCCTACCAAATTTTGTTTTGATTGCTCCAGCCATTTAGGAGTTGATGGGGGACACACACACACACACAGCCAGACAGACAGACAGACAGACAGACAGAAGGACAGACAGACAGACACACATTTGCCCGATCTCATAAGACTACTTTTCCTCATTTTTGCAAAATGTGAAAAGTAGGCTAAAAACGGTGAGCGGCGGCTTGGCTATCCGCTGCTGCAGTGGCCTTGGCTGAGCTTGTGGCGCGCCACGGCCCCCGTGCTGTAGTATTGAAAGCGCGCGCATAGTACATACTGCACTTGACCTTGCAATAAACGTGCAGGTGTTCAGTCGCCAGTCTGAACCTCAGATGTTAACATGAGACAGTTATCATTCAACATCGTATTTTTGTTGGTTGGTTGGTTCTTAAGTTTAGGGGCTGTGACAACGTGGTCATGTAGGCCCGTGTACTTAGGGTGTGTCTAGAATCTGTCTGATAACCGGTGTTAATTGTGATGACTGTAATAGTGTGTGTGTGAAATGAAAATACACAGCCTGCTTCCAGTCTCCGACCGGGTCAGGAATGGAATGAATGAAGCCCCCATCTAACGGCGAGGATATGAACTGTGCCGGCTGCCGAGGCCTGACGCACTCCTCTGGGGCAATGATTAAATGCATGACAGATGAAATGAAATGACGGTGGAGAGTGTTGCTGGAATGAAATTTTGACAGGGAAAACCGGAGTACCAGGAGAAAAACCTGTCTGCCTCCGTTTTGTCCAGCACAGACCTCACATGGAGGGACCGGTATTTGAACCACGGACCCAGCGGTGAGAGGCTGGCGTGCTGCCGCCTAAGCCACGGAGGCTGTATCTGTTATAATTCAAGTATGGACTGCAGACGATCAATTTTCAAGTAGTTCCTACTTTTGCCGCCAAACGCCACCATCAACGACTACTAGTTCAGAACTTAGCTACCAGACGTCACGGCAGTCGGCTCTTGGCAACGAACGTACGAACCTAAGAGCGTTGTTTACATACTTAACCTATACAATTTAGCTTCACACAGGTGTAATTAGTGGAAAGTTCTTTAACATGCCATAAATCTATGACATGGGACCGCCGGCTTTACTTCCCCTCCGAAGGAAGGCATACTGAGGGATTTTTAACGCTCTTAAAAAATTCGACGGCTTTGGCCGGATTTGAACCCGCGATCTTGGGCATAGAAGCTCAGCATGCTACCGACTACGCCACCGAAGCCGCCATCGTATTTTTGTATGTAAAACTTATCTTAAGTACGAGTCGGCTTGGCGGGTACGTGATGCATTTGTTCAGCAATTTCCTGAAGAAGTGCCACCTTCACTAGCACAGATTCACGTAATTGTAAATAAGTTTGAGACTACTGACTCAGTACTCAATGAAAATGAAAATCCACAGCCTGCTTCCAGTCTCCGACCGGGTCAGGAATGGAATGAATGAAGCCCCCATCTAGCGGCGAGGATATGGACTGTGCCGGCTGCCGAGGCCTGACGCACTCCTCTGGGGCAATGATTAAATGAATGACAGATGAAATGAAATGATAGTGGAGAGTGTTGCTGGAATGCAATTTTGACAGGGAAAACCGGAGTACCCGGAGAAAAACCTGTCTGCCTCCGTTCTGTCCAGCACAGATCTCACATGGAGTGACCGGGATTTGAACCACGGACTCAGCGGTGAGAGGCCGGCATGCTGCCGCCTAAGCCACGGAGGCTCCACTGACTCAGTACTCAATAAAAAGCATAAAATTAAAAATCAGAAAAATTACTGTGACAGAACTCACCCGCGTCAGCTAGAATGTGGTTACCAGATACAATGCCTGCACAACCCAGGAAGGACGACATATCCAGCATCTTTTATAAGGTAATATTGCATACAGGATTGTACACACGCTTAAAGCAGGGGGCCATGGCGCGCCACAAGCTCGGCCAAGGCCGCCGCACCAGCGGATAACCAAACTGCCGCTTGCCGTTCTTACTTAATATGAAAGACCCTGTACATACAATATAACCATTCAAAATCTCGGCCAAGTTCGGTGAAATCTACCGGCGTGCCGAGGGGGATTTTTCCCCCTTGGTATGCACGAGCTGCTCTATGTAATCGTGCTCTTGAAATCATGCAGCAAGCAAGTTCGAATCTCGGCGCTGACAGCGGCTATCCTGAGTGCGGTTTTTCCACACTCCCTCCAGAGATAGTATCTCATTTAAGTCCCAGGGAACTTCCACGGTGTGTCAGTGGTCTCATGATCCAAATATTGCGGGTTCGATTCCCGGCCAAGGAAGTCCGCAGAGAGCTTGGCCCCATGACCTAACGCTGCGCTTTAGCGTGCATAGCAACCGCTGTCGGTATATTTTAGGTTATAACTGCATTTTTAAAGTGGAATTTTCATTGTTTTATAGCGCACTAGCAGTAGTACCCGGCTTTTCCCGGTGGAATGATAATGTCTCAAAGTCTCCTTAGAAATATAATGGACTTAAAATATAGGTCATTTGGCCCCCAAAGACAATGAGGGCGTAATTTCTAGGTAATTTGCCCTACCGATCACGATTGCATTGAAAGTTGCTACAGAACTGACATATGAAAGTTAGAAAATAATAGAAAAAAGTTATTTCTAGGAATCACAAAGAGCTCCCACTTAGACCGCTATCTGGTTAAAAGATTCGTCTTGTTATGGTTTCACCTGTACGATAAATGTCCGAAGCTATTCCTCCAAGAGAAGCTTCCAGATTTCGTAGTCGATATAATAACGTTCCTGAGCATCCAGTTGTCTCCTCCTCTGACGCAAAACATCTTCTACATAATGATGATGAAAAATGGGAAAAATTGATACGTTAAAGGAATGAGAGGAATACAATAGGAAAGAGATGTACGATATACCATAACACTCGCTGTAAATTTTCTACGTGACTGGCTTACATGTTTCGGTACAGGTTCACAAGAAGAGTAACCAGATCATTCGCATAAATGAATACAGTGACAGTAGATTAAATAGTATCCTAGACAGATGACACGCAAGCTAACACGGCCTTATATACGTTGTAACGGTTGAACTTCACATAAATTTTTCATCTCACTTCGCAGTTGTTATTTAATAAAAAAAAAGTAACATGTATGTAACTAACATGAAAGTTAATGGAGTGTGTTAGGATAAACGATATTCCTTCTTTTACCCTCTGGTGTATAAATGAATAAATGTTTAGGTGTGCCCACTCTTGAGCAAGCTACGTATAACTGACCATGAGAGAAGCATGGACTTTCCAGATTAAGACTTGCTACCTTGAGTGACTGTCCTTGGGCCTTGTTTATGGTCATTGCAAATGCAAGACGTACAGGGAATTTCAGTCGCTTGAAATCAAAAGGCATATCAGTAGGGACCATAGGAATCCGGGGAATGAAGACATCTTCTCCTTTGGCTTGGGCTGTCAATACTGTGGCTTCTATTACATTTGGCATGAGTTTTTTCACACAGAGTCTCGTTCCATTACACAATTTTGGTGGATAGATATTACGCAATAGCAGTATTGATGATCCAACTTTTAGTATTAATTTATGTGGTGGAAATCCAGGTGGTTCCAGAAAATTCAAGAACTCAGTAGGGTAAAATACAGCCTGTTCGGTCTCCAGAACAGTATCGATAGATTCGTACGTCGTACTGGGGCCAGGAAGATTATCTTGGATCTGAATATTAATTTTGTGTACACTTTCGTTTTTAGGCTCTAGAATTGCTCGCTCCCTAAGCCACTGATGGTCTTTATAATTTCCAGGAATATTTGGGAATACTTCGTTCATCATTTCCTGAACTGAAGGCATCAGTTCGCAAAAGTCTAACGGTTTCCCACTTCGTCTTCGGGCAAATGCCGGGATGGTACCTACTGTAAGGCCACGGCCGCCTCCTTCCCTCTTCCTTGCCTATCCATCCCAATCTTCCCTTCCCTTCCCTTCCCTTCCCATCCCTCATGAGGCCCCTGTTCGCTCTGCAGGTGAGGCCGCCTGGGCGAAGTGCTGATCACACCTCTCCAGTTGTATCCAATCCGGCCAAGTGTTCCCAGCTCTAGGACACTGCCTGGAAAGGCGGTAGTGGTGAGTTCCCTCGCTGAGTCCGTGGGAACCACCAACCTGGAGGGTAAAATTGACTTTAAAAAATGGTTGGTTCCTTCGTTTAGGGGCTGCGATAACGCGGCCATGTAGCCCCGTGTACTTTGGGTGTGTGTAGAATCTCGCTGATGACCAAAGAACAGACAATTCCCATTTTCGGCCGGTAGTGAAGACTGCAGCGGCCTGAAGGAAGATAATAGGATGAGTGAAGACGGAAGGGCAGAGGAAGGAGGTCATCGCGTGTAAAGTGGAGCCCCATTGTCTGCAAAGTGGGCAACGGCACATCCATCCGGGGCTGGCTGTGGCTACCACATTACCTAGCCGGAACTAGCGCGAGAAATGGAACGGAGAGAAAGAATCACCCAACAGTAGCAGACAAAGAGGCTACGTTTTCATTTCAATCTCAAGCTCCTTACTGTTATTTAAACATGTCTCGTAGGATAATCGGTTTACAGAATGTTGTGCAGTATAACAAAACGTAGAACCGAGGTCCGGGCTGGTGGGTTGGTTCCTCAGTTTATAGGGGCTGCGACAACGCGATCATGTAGCCCGGTGTACTTTGGGTGTGTGTAGAATCGGTATGAAAACCGGTGTTAATTGTGATGGCTGTATTAGTGTGTGTTATCTGTTTTTAATTCAAGTAAGGACTACAGACGATAATTTCAAGTAGTTCCTACTTTCGCTAACAAATGCTACCATCCACGACACCTAGCTGTGAACGTGGATACTACTAGATGCCATCGCAACCAGCGCCTGGTGACGGACGTTGGAACTTAAGAGCATTAATCAAACCTAACCTACAAATTTTGCTTCACACAAGTTTAGTTAGTGGAAGGTTCTTTTACATGCCATAAATCTATGACATGGGACCGCCTGCTTTACTTTCCTTCCGAGGGAAGGGATACTGACGGATTTTAACGCTCTTAAAAAATCCGACGACTTCGGCCGAGTCTGAACCCGCGACCTTGCGCATAGAAACTGATTCGACAGATCGATTTAAATCGAGGATGACTCGAAATCTCCTCCAGCTGTTGTGAACAGCGCGTTGACTTTCAAGTCGGAAGTTTTATTTGCCGGACTAGATACAAAATGTACCAACAATTTTTCTTAACATTTTTCATATGTTTAAGGGGTACGCGTAAACCCCTCTCCCGTCCCCCCTGAAAAAGGAGGGAGAAAGCACTGATGATGATAATTAGGGCCCAGATGTTGATGGCATGCCATCTTTTTACTGAGCTGTCTAAAACAATGCTGAAGTGCATAGAAACTCCGGACGGGCCACCCCGTCTTCAAATATGTCATTTTTATTTTGCAACTTTTTGCATTTTTTGTGCTATTTTTCCATTTTAAGAGCATTTTTTTTTAAGTTTGGTAGATTTTTTTGATCTTATTTTAGAGAAATCGGCCTTTTGAGGTCATTTTTCTCTAATTTAGTCATGTCACAGCTTTATATAAGGGAATTACGTCTCTCAGAATTAAGAAGAAGTTAGTACCGTAGCTGATACAAGATAATTTAAAATATTGAAATATTGATTCCATTTCCTTAATCAACCGGGTGGAAACTAGTCTTAACAACAAACGTGGCGAAATTGCTGCGGGTATTGCATCAAAACTGAAAAAAAAAAAAAAAAAAAAAAAAAAAAAAAATGCCGGACAAAAACACCGGGTATAAAACATTATGCAAAAATCTCAAGACATTTTTTCTTTTCTTTTGAAAACTACTGCTCGGATGGGATTAAGGAGGATATAGCAGCAAATTACCTTTCTAACTTCAAGTACGCTCCGACCACATCAGTGGATGTTGAAAGCACCTTTTCGAGATATAAAAACTTGTTGGCTGATAACCGCAGATCATTTACATTTGACAACATCAGAATGACATTCGTAGTGCAGTGCAACTCAAGACTACCGTGAACATAAACCTTTTGTTAAGTGCTAGAAATCTATTTTGATTGACTTTTCAGTTTGAGCAAGATGTCGTTTTTGAAATATTGGTGAGTTTATTATTATAAGATCATTTTCTCCATTTTATAGTGCATTTTTCGAATTTTTAGGACATTTGTTACAGTCATTTATGAAAATGGTAAGTGCATTGTTTAAACTTGTTCACGGCATCAACATCTGGGCCCTAATGATGATGTTTCATTTGGACGCCGCCGCGTCGCTATGAATTACGACCCCCACTCTGCAGCCCACCGCGCCGCGACCCGTACAATCAATACCAGCGTGCCAGCCTGCCCTAGGTCGATATCTACAGCAGTGTGACCGTGATTTCCCGGCCAGCGTTACAAGGTTAAGGTCACCGGCCCGCTTTGCTTTGCTTTGCTTTACAACAACCGTCCCGAGGATTTGCTTGCGGGCAGCAAATTCTCAAAGAAATTTTTCTTGTGGGAGATGAGGTACTCCCATTGTTAGAGCCATGCGCGGATAAACAAAACGTTATTCGCATCCGCACGACTGTTATCCGCATCCGCACGTTTCTTATCGGAATCTACTGGCATTAAAATAGTATTTTAGTTAGATAAACTATTAAACAACATATTTTGACAATTGAGGAGAAAGTCGTCCCTTAGGCTATGCATGTCATGTGCTATATTTAAAACGAGCAGTAGTGCCCGGCTTCGCCCGGTGGATTTATTTGTTTTATGGATGATAATGAATACTACTACAGAACTGGAGCACTCAACGATAAGAATCGTAAAGCACCAACGCTTATTGCAGCTGATAACCTCAGTATACTGCACCAACACCATCGCCCTTATACAGCGGCGCCTAAGAAATCGTTTTGAACTAATTACTCCCCGTTACTGCAATTTATAAGCAGCTCGCAATTCTGCACCAGAACACCAGTAGGAGCAACGTGATACAGCCCGCAAGGCCAGGAAACAATAGACTTGGGTATTATTGAAGCTGTTCAGGAGCGCTTGTTCTTCCGACTTACTGAACAAAAATCAATATTTACGGTTACCTGAGAGGTGTAGCCTAATGCTACATAGCCTAAACTATTCCTCCTGAATCTGGCTATCATATACAAAAATAATTTTTCGAATCCGACTGGTAGTTCCCGAGATTAGCGCGTTTAAACACACAAACAAACTCATCAGCTTTATTATATTAGTATAGATGAATGTTATACAGCCAGAATTGCAACCCTTTTCAGTTTGGAGTGTTAATTATGCTTAATGACATAGTTTGAATGACATTAGCGTAAATCATCATCTTACATTTGTCATGAAAAAAAAAACCATAACGGAAACATATGATATGTAATAAACATCGCTCTTTTTGGGTACGGTACATTCGTGTTGACCGACTGAAAAGCACCAAACTTTTGTTTGTCTTCCTTTTAATGTAAGAAAGACCCTGATACAAAGCGTGATATTTCCTATACTAGATTACGGGTCATTAGTATACAGCGATATTTCAGATAAATACAATATGTAGCTGCAGGTAGTACAGAATTTATGTCTACGTTTTGTCTTAAACATACGTGGTAAACAATGTCATGTTACACCATTTTATAAAACCATTGGCTAGCTAAAGCGTAGGGAAAGACGGTCATACTCGTACTCGACTTCTTGCTTACCGGTACATTTGTGGTAAATGTCTCGAAAATATACAACAATTTAAGACTGGGCGAAGTACGGCAGAGGAGTGTCAAGACTCGGAAATCGTATATTCACTCCTATTATCTGTGTAATTATTAAAACATGTATAAGTTTATGATATAATTGTAACAATAGTATTACTTCATATTAATAAAATAGGTTAAAACAGTTTTGTTAGGTATATATCTGTCTTCCTTAGTCATCATCATCATCTTAAACAGCTCCAATCACCCGGGTGCTGTGAACGAGTCCTCTCCATTTCTTTCTATCCATGAATAGTTGGTCTTCATGAGTGCTCTCCCAATCCAGCCCTTTGTCTGCCAAGTCACCCTTAATCTGATCTATCCATTTCCTTTTAGGTCTTCCAACACATCTTCTTCCTTTGATGTTCAGATTAAAGTATGCCTTTGTCTTCTGTTCATCTTTCATCCGTTGGATATGTCCATACCACCTCAGACGAGACCTCTGTAAGGTCTCCATTACATTGGTGTTAATACCTGCTTCTGCACGTTTTATTTCATTTCTTACTTTATCCTTTCTTATCCTCTGAAGCATGGTACGCACAAACTTCAATTCGGATGCCTGAAGTCTACTGTTTTCTCTTTTAGAAAGGGTACATGTTTCAAGTGCATAAGTCAGTATGGGTATGTAATATGTTTTAAATAATATATGTTTACACCGCACAGGTACTTTGTTATCCCACAGTAGTATTCTGACTTGGTTGTAGAAGATTGTTGCATTATTTGTTCTGTTGGTTATCTCACATTTACTGCTATTGTCCAAACTCAAAAGTGCTGCCAAGATATTTGAATTGGTCAACATTTTGAAGTTGATGGTTGTTCAGGTACACCCTGATCCTTTTGCCATAGCCACAGTCTTAAGCCCACATTCCTCAAACAACTTGTTACACGTCTCTAGATTTTTTTGCACCTCTTCCGCACGTTCACCCCAAAACATAACATCATCTGCGAATACCAGAGCTTTGGTGTCGATTTCCTTAGTATTTAGACTAATTAAGTTAATTTAAGACTATGTATAAAATAAATTTGTATAGTAGTGACAGTTAGTTGCAGCTAAAGGGACCTACAGTCCTAATTGTAATTAACTTAAAATAAATACATTTCAATTCAATTTCAACATCCAGTCGTAGTTGAGAATTCGAGATGGGTCGAACGTCAACAGTGGCAGTTCATTCCAAAAGCAAATCATTTTCTACTGAAGGTGTTTTTGTATCTGATTCTAAAAAGTTAATGCGTAAATATTGTAATGTGCGGGTAGATTGGGAGAAAAAGAGACACAGTGTCTAAACATAGTTTAAAAAATAAAAGAGCATTTGCGGCTTAAAGAAAAATCCCTTTCAAATGTACATGAAATTATCGCGATAACCTTACAACTATTTCGCTATAAAACGCGAAATTCAATAGTGAAACCTCTATTAAGAGACAAGTGACGGTTCCATAGAAAACTGATCCTTTAGAGGGGTGGTCTCTTAATAGGGGTAGGCATTACAAATAATTTTATACTGCATTATTAATAAAGTATAGTTGGTACGCATACTTGATTACAATTTATCTGCTTTGGTTCACATTTAGTCCTCGGACACTCCCGGCACTAAAAGCCATACGATAAATAAATAAATAGTACAAATTAATTACAATTAGTTATTTTATGAGCTTTATCATTTAAAAAAGTCACGAATTGATCTCTGTTTCATATTAGCAAACCTTTTCTTTTAACAATTTCACCTTCTAGAATATCTCTGAGTGAGTTCGAAATTCTATTAATTTCTTCTGGGTTCGAACAATCTTCTAGGAGAGCCATTTCTTGTATTTTTTATACGTTGCATAACACTTTTTCTAATGACATTGTATGCTGACGCAGTTCTGTGCCAACAGAATTATTGTTTACATCATCACCCTGATCACCATCTCCAATGGGAAGGCAGACGAGATGTGGTCTATTGAAAGAGGTCAGACTGAGGAAATGTCTGGTCTTTGGTCGGGGAGAGGGGTGGTCCTTAAATAGAGGTAACAAATACATTGCCTTATGAGGTTTTAAATCGGTTCCAAGTAAAATCGGTCTTTAAGAGGGGTGGTCTTTTAGAAAGGTTTCACTGTATTTATATGGTGATTTTTCCAAAATTAATGCGAATTCCTGTGGTCTCTAATTATGGTTAATGATTTTGTGTCGAACATTCGTATAATGGGGGTTCGAGATATCGAGGTTCGGCTATTAGTATAAATGTCTGGTAGCAAGTTTGGAGGAGACGGGATGAAACCCTGGACCATGGATATTGGAATGGGCGAGAACACTGACAATGACAAGGAGGTTGTGGTGAACACACGCACGCATCCTTCCTGTCTCCACTTGGCTTCCGGTGATGTTATCTGCCCGCATCTTGCGCACCAATCAGACCATGTCTGCACGCACTTCTAGTGCAAACTGGTCAATGTTCAACAACAACATCTCAACTCTTGGTGAAGAATTTTTATGGTTGCTGGGTTCCTCATTTTAGGGTCTGTGACAACGCGGTCATGTAGCCCCGTGTACTTTGGGTGTGTGTAGAATCTGTCTGATGAAAATGAAAATCCACATCCTGCTTCCAGTCTCCGACCGGGTCAGGAATGGAATGAATGAAGCCCCCATCTAGCGGCGAGGATATGAACTGTGCCGGCTGCCGAGGCCTGACGCACTCCTCTGGGGCAATGATTAAATGAATGACCGATGAAATGAAATGATAGTGGAGAGTGTTGCTGGAATGAAATTTTTGACAGGGAAAACCGGAGTACCCGGAGAAAAACCTGTCTGCCTCCGTTTTGTCCAGCACAGATCTCACATGGAATGACCGGGATTTGAACCACGGACCCAGCGGTGAGAGGCCGGCGTGCTGCCGCCTAAGCCGCGGAGGCTTGGAATCTGTCTGATAATAATAATAATAATAATAATAATAATAATATCGTATGGCCTCGTATGCCGCCGGGTGCAAGCTTTGTAATTTGACACCCAGAGGGTAGTAGCTTGCATGTCGAATTTCGTTGTTCTTTGAATCACTATGAAAGTCAAGGAGGTTAGATATCTAAGCTCTCGAACAGCATAGCGCTTTCTAGTAGAGAAATGAGGAACTTTGTGTTGGCGGAAACTCCCTAGATTAATTTTGCCATTATGAATACGGCCTACTGAATTCAAATGGGTTCTTTGACATGCCAACATCGTATGACATGCGTGTCGTATTTTTGCCACCTTAAAAAAAAACACTTACCACGGCCAGGAGCGAACCTGCAATCTTGGGGGTTAGTAGACCGACACGCTATCCACTCACCCACCGTGGCAAGCTTTCTGTCTGATAACCGGTGTTAATTGTGATGGCTGTATTAGTGTGAGTTATCTGTTTCTATTCAAGTAAATACTCCAGACAATAATTTCAAGTAGTTCCTACTTTTGCTACCAAATGCTACCGTCCACGACACCTAGCTTGCAGACTTGGCTAATAGATGGCATCGCAGTTAGCACCTGGCGGCGAACTTTGTAACTAATAGAGCGATATCAATTCTAACCTACAAATTTTGGCTTCACACAAGTGTAGTTAGTGGAAGGTTCTTTTTCTTGCCAAATAATCTATGACATGGGACCACCGGCTTTATTTCCCCTCCGAAGGAAGGCATACTGAGGGATTTTTAACGCTCTTAAAAAATCCGACGACTTCGGCCGGGTTTGAACCCGCGACCTTGGGCATAGAAGCTCAGCACGCTACCAACTACGCCACCAAAGGAGCAGAGTTTTAATGATATACAGGGTGTCTCTAAATTCCCTTTACAGACTTTGAGGGCTTGTAGTGCGGACCAAGAGGGTTAAGTTTAGCATAAGAACTTGTGTCCGGAAACCTACCGTCTCCCCGATACCACCACAGCACACGTCCTCAGCTCCGGCATTTTCGGTGCTCTGTCCGACTGCTGCTGCTTGTCGTCTGGGTCCAATTACAGGTGGGGCTCGATGTGACGTTAACACAAACACGGTACCTCTGTACCATGTACTGTACACACGAACACCAATCCCTGGTCCTCCAATATCCGCCGCAGCTATGTCCCGCGCCAGTAGATCTTCCTATGATTCCACAGGGGTTGTAACCGAACAATGGTTCGCCCTTAGGTGCGGTTGGTAGTATTTGTTATTTTTGCTTTGTCGGGTGGCCAGCCATGGCCATTTGATGGTGGGCCGCCATGCAGAGTCTTGTGTGCTCTCTCAGCTCTCTGGCCATAGAGATTCTCAGTGGTGGGTGGCTGTGCAAAATGACCAGGTGGCCTTGGCTATGGAGTGAGGTCATGATGGTTGCCATGGGATTGGGCTGTTTATGTAGTGGGTTTGAGGCAAGATGGAGACCAGTTGGTGATAAAATAATTGAGTATGAAACATAGTTTTTTGGTTTGTTTTGGTGAATGGATTGAATAACTCTGAAGTGAGTGTTGGAAATGGGTTGCTTGGAGTGGAATTTGAGGCAAGATGGGAGCTGAAGTTTTTAGAAATTGTAATGTGAAATGGTGACAGTGTTGATTGGGTGTATGATGCCAAGCATAGGTAATGGAAGCTTGCCTATATTAAATAAATTGTGTGTATTTTGCAAAGTCAGTGTCCTGTTCTTTGTGTGGTATCATTCATGCAAGCATATTGCCCCACAACCTGAGGTGGCTAGATTTTATTTTAGTTACAGGGTCTCGTAAATCAAGGTTTTCATAAGAACCCACAGGTAGTAGTCTAGCGGTGTCAAGTCGGGTGAACATGCAGGCCACCACGACCTATCCACTATTTCCCAAATCTGTGGTGCAGATGATCTCGGACCGCAAGTGAAAAATGAGGTGGTGCGCCATCGTGCTGTAACCACATGTTTTGATGCACATGCAGTGGCACATCGTCTAAGAACTCCTGCAGTACGTCTTCAAGGAATACCAAGTACGCGGCACCCGTGAGATTTCGTGGAAGAAGGTAGGGGATATGGGACATCAGGTGATCGTTCAAATGACGTACGTACTCTAGTCAGTGGACTAGCGCTTACAGACAGACCAGCGGGGCTAACGACCGCAACCGATCATCCATCCATCCCCCTCGAGACAGACCAGCCAGTGCAGCGGGGCAGTCAGCTGTTCCTCGTTGAGACAGACCAGCGCAGCGTGGCAATAAGAACGTACCCATAACTTCACAACCTAGACCGATCATTATGCAAATACATATTCTTTCCCTTTGCTTATACATAACTAAAAATGATAAATGTCCATGAATTAGAACTTTAGCTATCATATAATTACCGTAAATTTTATTGTTACATATCTGGTCATAATGACGTTTGCTTAAAATATTTTTAATTTAAAATTACATAATCTGTTTTTTATATTTTAGTTATTTGATCAAAATGACATTTCTTAAACATAATTTTACTTTATTTAAAATTACATATTCTGTCTCCTACTGTAAAAAAAAGCATTGGTCGCTACGTGGTTAGATGACTGTCTGGAGGAAATCATTGGTCGCTACTGATTGCATTACAAGCAAAGGGGTCTGGGGCGTAAGCCTCAGGTTAGGTTTGTTTTGTATGTAGAACAGTAGTGTCACGAGGACAATTTCTAGTAGAGCTGTCGATTTAATCGATAATAATAATAATAATAATAATAATAATATCGTATGGCCTTGGGTGCCGGGTGCAAGCTTTGTTATTTGACACCCAAAGAGTAGCTTGCATGTCGAATTTCGTTGTTCCTTGAAGCACTATTAAAGTCAATGAGGTTAGATATCTAAGCTCCATGAACAGTATAGCGCTTTCTAGTAGAGAAATGAGGAACTTTGTGTTGGCAAAAACTCCCGAGATTAATTTTGCCATTATGAACACGGCCTACTGAATTCAACTGGGTTCTTTAACATGCCAACAACGTATGACATGGTGTCGTAATTTTTTCCGCCTTTCAAAAATCACTTACGACGGCCAGGAACAAACCTGCAAGCTTGGGGTTGGTAGCCCGACACGATAACCACTCACCCACCGTGGCAAGCGATTTAATCGATTAATAGGACCGATTAACCGATTTATCTAAAATACGATTAACCGATCCATGTGCTTTAATAGATTAATCGAACCGGCTAAAAATAGTAGTGTGGTGAAGGAAAAGTAATTGTTTTTATTTACAGGGTTATTCAAAATGATTGTCGGGGTTACAAAAATTCATAACACACAGTGCAATTGACGTAGGAAGATGAATCATGTTTTATTGTGTACTGTAACTCAAAAAGTTTTTTTAATGCATTACAAATGCTCGATATGTGCGCCTCTGGTCACCCTACACACATCAACTCGAAAGTCCATCTCTTCCCACACACGCCCCAACATGTCAAGTGTGATGGTGTCGAAGGCGGCTCGGATACGCTGCTTCAGTTGCAGAATATTCGCTGGTAGAGGAGGAACAAATACCTGATCTTTGACATACCCCCACAGGAAGAAGTCACACGGTGTAAAGTCTGGTGACCTTGGTGGCCAAGCAACCGGTATTCACGAATTGCGCATACCATCAGCGAATAGAGTTGTCGGAGGGAGGGTCTTTCACGTATGTCGTACGAAAATGGCGCTGGACTATGGTAACGGACCGGTGTTGATGAAATTCGAGAGTACAAAACGCCTTCTCCTTACGGCTGACCGCCATTTTGTCAAATACTGCTGTTACTGCCATCTGGTGGTTATACATGGTACTAAATCGATGTAGAACAAAACTTTGAGAGTTGTGTAACAGTTACTGCAACAATAACAATGGTATGTTGTGTATATGAATTGCAGCAGAATGGTCATTAGCTGAGTAGCAAAAAATCCCTGTGTATTGTAACCTATTTTTATTTACCATTTGGCGCGCTAGCATCAGCTATTGTAAGATTGACAGGTCACTGATGCTCATGCCTTTGCCTCAGAAAGATAAAAGCGATTATATCTAGAAGATGACTTCCACAATGGTGGAAAAAACATTCAGTCCAACTTCCACATCTCGCACGCATATAGAAAATAATGCATTGCATTCCAGCTACTTCAGTTCCTCGCGAGTGTTCAGTGAAGATGCAAATATTGTTACTAAGAGAAGGGCAGCCCTTAGTTCCGAGGATGTCAAATTACTGACATGTCTGAAGTCCTGGAGCAAAGAAGTGAGATTGTAAGTAACTGTGAACTTCAAACTCTTGTGTCATTAAATAATCAATATTGAAACATATTTTAAATAATAGGCCTATTATTAACTTAAACGCTTTGAAATGTATTTATTTTTTACTTGCACGCCACCAATACAATAAAAATTTAAAATTGAATCTTCCTCATAGCAAATGGAATTGTAAACATTTTAAAATATACTATTCAAAGTTTTTTCTCTCGAACTGATACTGTGTGAAATCGACTAAAGTTCGAGTAATCGACCCAGTAATCGATTAAAAGCATTCGGTTAACCGATCAAAATTTGTAATCGATCGACAGCTCTACTTTCTAGACTGGGCGCAATTTACGAACATTTCTCAGTGGGCGCGATTTTCGTACAACCGGCGGTCCATCCAAAATAAGTTAAGTGAGTCAGTGTTTCAACACATTTTCTTTACGGACCTTCTTAATGACCGGACGTTGTAGCTCACGTTCGCGTTGGCTGCAACACAGCACAGCACAACACATTTCCGAGCCTGTGCCGTGTGAGTCACAAGAGTGTTCCACTTTAAGCCGGACAATTAGCGTCCTCTCCAAACACTCTCTCTCACACACGCGGACTATCGCACCTTCGTCATCAATGACAACAGATAATGCACACAAAGCTAGCTCGCCCGAGCCTCTACCCACGTAGCGTGGGTGGGTGGACATTCTAGTTTTAACAATAGCCAGCTTTATTTATCTGTTGAATGTCAATACACTCCACCTTTATACTAATGCAATGCTAACTTTTGTAATTAGAGTAGAGCGTCAATAACCCAGATTAATTGTGACCGGACCCTATTCGGATTATCAAAATGTACGGAGTTTCAAAAAGAACCAAAAATAGAAAATCCGACGACTTCGGCTGGCTTTGAACCCACGAACTTGGGCATAGAAGTTCAGTATGCTACCGGTTACGTCACCGAAGCCGCTTCCCACAGAGTCAGATAGAAAACTGAATGTGATCTCGTGCAGTGGCGTTGTCATGCCAACCTCTGATAGCTCATCCCTCATCAATTTAGAAACATTGTCATGGTAACCTCTGATGGCTCTTTGCATTTTGTTCTAATTCCGAAATCATTTTGTTCATCCCTTGGCGTAATGGTGGGTCATATCGAAAATTCTTTCAGACAAAAGTTTTAGGTAATTATTAAGGGAATATTGTCCATTTTGTACAGTTTTGATATTGTGCCTATTAAGAGAGATATGATTAATGTTTCCCGAAAAACCTACTTTTTCCCACCCCTTTGGTCAATGGATGGTGCTATCAAAAAAACATTTCAAACATAAATTTTTGGGCTTTATCCGACACATAGTATCAACTTTGAATGAATTCGATATTTCAAATAATAAGAGAGTTATAGCGATATTTCACTTTCTCGAAAAAATCCTCCCCCCCCCCCCCCCTTTCGACCGATTGTGCCCATTAACGAACTCGACCGAGATTTTATAGGGATACATATTATGTAAAAATTTCAAAGTGATTGGTGCAAAATTGCGGTAGTTATCGTGTCCACAAGGAAGTGATATATGTACACACACACATATATATGTCGAAATTTTCCGGAAGTCGAAACATGGTACCCATTGCAATAGTTAGCTTTCTAATGAAATCTACCTAAAAAGGTCGTTTGAGGTCATAACAAAAACAAGTTGTTCCGTGAAGAACTAAAGCCTATTTTTATATATCCTACTTATATTAATTGCCACCAACAACATACAACATTTCAGTTTGATTGCTGTAATAGATTCGTAGATATTGAGAACCGACTAAATATTTCGGATGGTCGCCATGTTGGATTTTTATATATGTAGGTCTTGGTTATGTACTGGTACATGGAGATTATTGTGTACGTGTAGTATTCAAACTTCAATCGCATGATTAAGACACAAGAAGTAGAAACGAGATTTTAAAATTTTGCACAGCTGCAATCTTGTGGTTATGGAAACAATTGAAATAAATTAGATGCCAGTGGATTAACATTTGCATACGGATTTACTGTACCAAGTTTCACTGCACTCGGATGGTTAAATTGCGAGAAACGTCCATGTAAATATTTATACTTCGAGTCGCCACCATGTTGGATTTGTGATCACCAGGTTATTGAAAGTCCTATAGGTGAACTTCTGTGCATAGCCCCTATGAACGTTAAAAAATCAGTTTGATTGCTGTAATAGATTCGTAGATATTGAGAACCGTCTAAATATTTCGGATGGTTGCCATGTTGGTTTATTATATGTATAGGCCATAGAGTTATGTACCATTAAAGGAAAATTATTGCGTAGGTTCGTTATTTAAACTTTCGCTTCGATCGCATGATTATGACACAAGAAATAAAAACTTAATTTTAAAATTCGCACAGCCGCCATCTGGAGATAATGAAAACAATTAAACTAAATTAGATACAAGTGCATTACAATGTGTATAAACATTTGCTGTACCAAGTTTCATTGCATTTGGATCATTAAATCGCTTGCCCGCCATGTTCGTTTTGTAGATAACAGGTTTTTGAAAGTCTCTTAGATGAACTTCCAGTAGTGCCCTTTATCTCTGCACAAAATTTCAGGGTGATATCAGTAATAGTTTCGGACATATATAATGCCGGTGAAATATTTCGCACAGCCGCCATCTTGAAGTTATGTAAACAATTGAACAAAGTTAGATGTCGGTGCATTACAATGTGTATAAACATATACTGTACCAAGTTTCATTGCGTTTGGTTGGTTAAATCGTGAGAAACGTCTATTTAAAAGTCGCAACTCCGCTTCGCCGCCATGTTGGTTTTGTAGTTATCAGGTTTTCGAAATTCACATAGGTGAACTTTTAGTAGTTTCCTTTATCGCCGAACAAAATTTCAGGGTGATACCGGTTGTAGTTTCAGAGATATTGAATGCTGGTGAAATATTTCGCACAGCCGCCATGTTGGATTGGTGAGAAGTACAAAAATTGAAGGGCACGGTCGGGGTCGGCCAAAATGGTGGTATGATCTTACCGAGTTTCATTGAAATCGCTCCAGCCGTTTAGAAGTTATTAGGGACACACACACACACATACGCACTCACACACACGGACAAAAGTTGATCTCATAAGCCTATTTTTTATAACATGAAAATAGGCTATTAAAACTTGCTAAAACCGTTAATAATTCACTAGTGGTTAAATTACGCAGATTACACGATTTTCCCTTTCTTGTTTTTTATTTTTTACATTGTTCATCTGAATTCAGAAGTGCCATTACTTTTGTCCTATCACATACACATTTTTATAATTGCAGTAAATTTGATTAACAAGATATTGCAAAATTTCACAATATCTCTACTGTTGGCTGATAAAACATGATCCTACTAGAGTGAACAAAAGAAAACGTAGTAAGAGAAGCTTTGTATCCAAGCGGCAACGGTTCCATTGACTTAATCATACAAGTGAACACAAACTTTGATATGTATTTGTTACAATATGTCTTAAGGTAATGTGTTTATTAGTTTCATGTACCAAACTCTGCCTGCTATAAAGAAACAATACAATGCAAATTTTCAAGTTCACGCATCTTGCAATGATATCTTTAATATGTAGTTTTTTGAAAACGTGATCTGATACAGGAACATAGAAGACATATCCGTAATTCATACACTTTCAATATATAAAATCACTTATTGAATCCAAAAAAAGTCTCCAAACGTTTTTATTTTGTAGACCTGTGGATTGGAGCAGATAAATAAAACCATTACCGTAATTTATATGAACTTACAAGCTGTGCCCAACATGCGTTGTAGAGCCAATACAAAAAAAGGTGTTGGCGCTGTAATTTTGTTTCTTGAAGTTCCTTTGGTTACACACCATTTTTTTTTTCAATTTCCGTTAACTGCCTCTCAACTATCGTAAAATTGATTTACTAATTTAGAAACATTCGTGGGAGCGTGCACAATAACTCACCAAGTTTCATCGCAATCGGATGAATGGTATATGAACGCATACGGGATTTTGTTTACACGATTCGCACACTGCCACTCATTTGTTGAATGTACTTGTGCGCTACCTATTGTAAAATGGTTTTACTAAGCCAGAAACCTTCCCTGGAGTGTACTCAACGATTCACCAAAGTTTCATCGCAATCGGATGAATGGTATATGAACGCATTGGAGACATGCACACAGACACACAAACTATCGCGTAACATTCATTTATATATAATGTATTTTAATGAAAGACAGAGACAGTCACTAAGTTAAGTAAACATTACAAATAAAGTTTTCTAGTGCATGCTAATTTTGTTAATTTTATTTAATTATTCTTACATTGTGGTATTCTAAATTGTATACACGTGCATGTCTTTATTGCTAACTTTATGTGCAACCACCTCGTGGTGTAGCAGCTAGGGTTCTTAGCTGTCGCCCCGGGTTCGATTCCCGGCTCCACCTCTAGTGCGAGGCAAAACTGAGAACACGAGGGTTCGATTCCCACCTCAGCCATCCTGGAAGTGGTTTTCCACTTCTACTCCCCAATTTACAAAAACACACACTAATAGACTACAGCCATCACAACAGCACAAGTTATCACTAAAGCCCTGTGCGGATAGCGGATAGGCTGCGAATAATGTTTGGAGTAAATTTGCGGATAGTTTTTAGAATAAAATCGCAACTTGTTGAATATTATTGCTCTGACCTGGATGTTAATGGCATATTTTTCTGTTATGTTTGTTTAACATGACAAATGTAAGATGATGATTTGAGCTAATCTTATTCAAATTATGACATTAAACATAACTAGGGCCCGGATGTTGATGACATGTCTTCTTTTTACTGAGCTGTGTAAAACAATGCTGAGGTACATAGAAACTCCGGACTTCAAATATGTCATTTTTTACTTTGCATCTTTTTTTTTCATTTTAAGAGCATATTTTTAAGTTTGGTAGATTTTTTCGGTCATATTTTAGAGAAATCGGCCTTTTAAGGTATTTCCCCCCCCCCAATTTAGTCATTGTCACAGCTTTATAGGAGGGAGTTACGTCTCTCAAAGTTAGCAGCAATCGACCTTCCTCACTACAAGTATTGGACCGATAACCTCGATGTTAGGCCCCTTAAAACAACAATTATCATCATCACCATCACTACAAGTACGCTCCGATCACATCAGTGGATGTGTTGTGTGTTGTCTGGTAACCGCAGATCATTTACATTTGACAACATCAGAATGACATTCGTAGTGCAGTGCAACTCAGACTAAAGTGAACATAAACCTTTTTGTTTAAGTGCTAGAAATCTATTTTGATTGATTTTTCAGTTTCAGCTTAAGATGACACTTTTAAATTATTGGTGAGTTTATTATTATAAGATAATTTTCTTCATTTTATAGCGCATTTGTAGAATTTTTGAAATATTGGTTAGTTTATTATTATAAGATCACTAGCAGAAGTACCCATTCTTCGAACGGTCTTCGGTATTAATAACCAGACGTTATCTATTGAGCTACTGTAGCAATGGTTAGGGGCTTGGAACCTGTTTGTTGACAAAGAAAAATGATTAGTTAAAAGTGCTCTCAAACTAAATTTACCTAACGTGTTCTTCCTGACGTGGAAAATTGAAAACCTCGTAGACGAATCGCAATACACGTCACATACAAACTGGCCCTAACCGTTGTGTCAGGTGCCCAACCACAGGGAGACCCCTATTATAAATTATAAAGGCTTGTGGTGCGTGAAAATTTAGGTTTTTAGCCTCCAATGGCCCAAATTCCTAAAATCAGCAAAAATAGTCTACTATTTCAAATCAGGATCTTTTGAAAATAATGTTGCTGTTTGGAGATATAATAGACCTTCTGTACGACATGTATTTTAAGGGGGTTGGGCCCCTTTTATGAGAGGTACGGAGAAGAGTTACATCAATGTTCAGTGTCGTGCCTCAGATGGATATCTGTATCAAATTTTACGTTGATCCACCGAGCCGTTCTCAAGTTATAAGGACTCTTAATTGTCCACAGTCAGACAAACAAACAAACAAACAAACAAACAAACAGACAGACAGACAGACAGACAGACAAAAATTTTATTT
Source organism: Meconema thalassinum (assembly GCA_946902985.2). Classification (NCBI taxonomy): domain Eukaryota; kingdom Metazoa; phylum Arthropoda; class Insecta; order Orthoptera; family Tettigoniidae; genus Meconema; species Meconema thalassinum. Next base: position 58,170,571 of record OX336398.1, on the reverse strand, counting down.
TTGCGCGCATCCGTCATAAAACAGTCTAAAACGCGCAAATAACGCACATTTCTGTGGAAATTCAGAAAAAACAGACAAACTTTCATTTTTATATATATAGAGAGATTTTCTTCATTTTATAGTGAATTTTTCGAATTTTTAGGTCATTTGTTAGTCATTTTTGAAAATTTGAAAATTTTAAGTGCATTTTTTAAACGTTTTTACAGCATTAACATCCGGGCCTTAAACATAACTAACACTCCAAACTGAAAAGGGTTGCAATTCTGACTGTGTAACATTCATTTTAAACATAGCACATGGCATACATAGCCTTAAGGGAACGACTTTCTCCTCAAATGTCTAAATATGTTGCTTTAATACGTTATCTAATTATTTTAAAAAAATGTAATGCCTGTAGATTCGGATAACAAACGTGCGGATACGGATAAAAGTCGTGCGGATGCGGATAACGTTTTGTTTATCCGCACAGAGCTCTTATCACACATATTCCACACACATCCAAGTAGACGGGGTTAGATGTCGCTGCCCCTAAAATAAGCAACAACAACTTTATGTGCAGTGAAGAGAACCTTTGGCTTCTTGGAAGAGGTCGCCCACCTCATTACTGGCGTGGCCTGCGGAATGTGTGACAATTAATTAAGAACAATCCACTAATTACTAGGTCCTGCCTGCCTTCTTCTCACGGAAATGACATACACTGCTCGGCGTTATTAATCCTCGTTAGCGACAGCACGCACTAATTATTATTATTAATATCATTATTTTATGCCCATCTGTGGAGGGTGACAGTGCAAACCTCCGTGGCTTAGGCGGCAGCAAGCCGGCCTCTCACCGCTGGGTCCGTGGTTCAAATCCCGGTCACTCGATGTGAGATCTGTGCTGGACAAAACGGAGGCAGACAGGTTTTTCTCCGGGTACTCTGGTTTTCCCTGTCAAAAATTCATTCCAGCAACACTCTCTACTATCATTTCATTTCATCTGTCATTCATTTAATCATTGCCCCAGAGGAGTGCGTCAGGTCTCGGCAGCCGGCACAGTCCATATCCTCGCCGCTAGATGGGGGCTTCATTCATTCCATTCCTGACCCGGTCGGAGACTGGAAGCAGGCTGTGGATTTTCAATTTCTGTGGAGGGTGACAGTACTTATTTAGCTGATTATGTTGATTACTCGTACGCTCATTTATCTTCTGAAAATTATTCTCCGTTCTTCCATGATTTATTTATTGTTGTTTATTCGCGAATAGACCCATGAGGATCACGCTACCATTTCATTTATTCTTCCTCTTCCTCCAGTATTTCTTGCATATGTACGCTGGTTTGGTTGGTTTAGGGGCTGCGACAACCAGGGGCGTATATGAGGGGGGTGCTGAGGGGGCTCCCCCCCCCGAAAAAGGCCAATAAAAATTAAGAAAGTGTTGCTTTGCTAAAAGCATAAAATAATTGTAAATTTGGTTGTACCCTAATCTTAACTTATTGGCTAAGTTAGAAATAATATTAAAATTGAAATTAGACTACCACGTAGTGTAGTGGCTAGCATTCTTGGCTGCCACCCCGGAGGTCCGAATACGATTCCCGGCTCTGACAAGAAATTTCAATTCTGGTCTGGGGGCTGGAACGGGGTACACTCAGCCTTCTGAGGCAAAACTGAGAATTCCACAGTACGTTACTTTTGAGAAATAATAAAAATAAATAAAAAAAACTGTTTACCTTTCTGCTTATTTAGATATTAGATATTTGCCATTCATACTCCATAGGCCATAATAGAAAATTCATTAAGTATAAAATGTTATTTGTGTGTTGTATTTTACAACTTTTTTGGTATTGCCAGTAATTGTAGGCTATATAAACTTTGAAACTTGTCCAAAATAATCACACAAAGTTACTCGTATAGGCCTATGCTCTTAAGATATTGTTTGATATGTCTGGGTATTTTGCGGTGACAATCCCCTGAGAATACTCACAATTTTCCCAGATAGTCAGCCCCCCCCCGAAAAAATTGTATATACGCTCCTGGCGACAACGCGGTCATGTAGTCCCATGTACTTTGGATGTGTGTAGAATCTGTCTGATAACCGGTGTTAATTGTGATGACTGTATTAGTGTGTGTTATCTGTTATCGAATTCACGTAAGGACTGCAGACTTTTGATTTTTTCAAATAGTTCCTACTTTTGCCGCCAAACGCCACCATCAACGACCACTAGTTTAGAACTTAGTTACCAGACGCCACCGCAGTCAGGTCTTGGCAACGAACGTAGGAACCGAAGAGCGTTGTTTACATTCTTAACCTTTAGGTTCTTTAACATGCCATAAATCTATGACATGGGACCGCAGGCTTTACTTTCCCTCCGAAGGAAGGCATACTGAGGGATTTTAACGCTCTTAAAAATCCGACGACTTCGGCCGGATTTGAACCCGCGATCTTGGGCATAGAAGCTCAGCATGCTACCGACTACGCCACCGAAGCCGCTGCATATATACGCTGTGCTGATACTTCTGTTCATTCGTACAGTTTCTTCCAGTCATCGCAGTTCTTTCGTCTTGGAGCCCTTCCAAATTTTGAATAATGGTCCGAAATGTATCCCATCTAACATCCTGAATGCTGGACATTCCTAGATCTTTACGAACTTCCGAGGCTTGGGTGGTAGGATCGCTCATAAACTCGCTCCGAAGCTAGTCATTTAAATTTCCACTGAATGGAGATTGTTCGAAGAAATGAAAACGTAAAAACACTTATAGTGGGCGATGTATTAAAGATATATGCTGTCGCGGACTTTCTTTTGTAGAACTTTTCATGGTGAGCAATTCTTATATTCATAGTGAAAATGAAAATCCACAGCCTGCTTCCAGTCTCCGACCGGGTCAGGAATGGAATGAATGAAGCCCCCATCTAGCGGCGAGGATATGAACTGTGGCGGCTGCCAAAGCCTGACGCACTCCCCTGGGGCAATGATTAAATGAATGACAGTTGAAATGAAATGATAGTAGAGAGAGAGTTGCTGGAATAAAATTGTGACAGGGAAAACCGGAGTACCCGGAGAAAAACCTGTCTGCCTCCGCTTTGTCCAGCACAAATCTCACATGGAGTGACCGGGATTTGAACCACGGACCCAGCGGTGAGAGGCCGGTGTGCTGCCGCCTAAGCCACGGAGGTTGTTCTAACACTCATAGTATATATAAACGGTTTAATCAGCGTAGTCTACGCTTAAAAGGCGCATGGACATCAGGTTTTTCTTCGACTCGAATCACTGAAATAGTTACCGCTCGGCTTCCTTTGGTCATAAATGAATGTTTTTCTACAGAAACCTTCCTCGAGAAATCCTTTGTAAAAACCGCATGAAAAATCCATCCAGTGGTTCTCAAGATTACCCGCTACATCTATAAGAATTGGGGACTTTGTTTTTATACTATGTAGAGATAATGTCAACGCTAAAAAATAGCTTCAAAACATCACACAACAGAGAATGATAATGATGATAATTGTTGTTTTAAGGGGCCTAATATCTAGGTTATCGGCCCCAAGTGATCTGGGTGATAGGGAAAATGACAATGAAATGGAAACCAGAACGGAAATTAAGTGAATATACTTACACAAAGGAACTCAGATTGAAACAACTCACAAAATGTTCTTACAAAAGGGAATTTAGAACGAAAAGATTCACAAAAGGAATAGATTGAAAAATACGCACAAAATGTAGGCTAGGCTAGGTTCAAAACACGTACAAAATGCAATGTTGTTTGAGTCTTCAGTCTTTTGACTGGTTTGATGCAGCTCTCCATGCCTCCCTGTCCTGAGCTAATCGTTTCATCTCTACATAGCTACCACACCCTACATCCGAGGCAATCTGTTTAACATATTCTAACCTTGGTCTACCCCTACAGTTCTTGTCCTCGACCCTTCCTTCCATAACTAAGCTTGCTATTCCTGGGTGTCTTAGTATGTGTCCTACCAACCTATCTCTTCTCTTCATTAGCAGTCGCCAGAAACATCTCTCCTCTCCCACTCGTCTTAATACCTCTTTGTTTGTAACCCTATCTACCCATCTGATCTTCATCATTCTCCTGTAACACCACATTTCAAATGCTTCAATTCTCCTCTTTTCTGCTGCACCAATAGTCCAAGTTTCACTTCCATAGAGCGCCACGCTCCAGACAAAGGCTTTCAAAAATGACTTCCTAATACCTAAATCTATATTCGATGTCAGCAGATTCCTTTTTTGTAGAAATGCTTTTCTTGCCTGAGCCAACCTACTTTTTATATCCTCTTTGCTTCGTCCATCACTGGTTATTTTGCTTCCTAAGTAACAGAAATCTCCTACTTCCTTCAGCTTTTCACCTGCCAATTTGATCTCCATAGAGGTTTGTGATTTATTTCGGCTGCATTCCAGTATTTTTGTTTTACATTTATTAATTTTCATCATGAATTCTTTCCGTAAGACGGAGTCCATACCATTCAAAAACTCATTCAAATCCTCAGGCTTGTTGGCCAAGATGACGATGTCATCAGCAAATCTCAGAGTTGAAATTATTTCTCCTTGAATCTTCACTCCCACTTTAAATTTTTCTCTAATTTCCTTCATTGCTTGTTCAATGTAAAGATTGAAAAGTATGGGTGATAAGTTGCAGCCTTGCCTTACACCTTTCTGAATACCAGCTTCTCTCTCATGTCCTTCAACTCGAATGACTGCTGTCTGGTTTCTGTATAGATTGTATATCACCCTCCTATCCCTGTACTTTATTCCAATCGATTTCAAAATGTCAAACAATTTAGTCCAATCAACGTTATCAAAGGCCTTTTCTAAGTCTACAAAAGCCATGAACGTTCTCTTATCTTTCCTTATTCTACCTTCCAAAATCAGCCTAAGACTTAGTACAGCTTCCCTTGTTCCTACATTTCTCCTGAAACCAAACTGGTCTTCACCCAACTCCGTTTCTATCTGGCTCTCAATCCTCTTGTAAATTATTCTAGACAGGATCTTTGAAGCATGAGTAATCAAGCTGATTGTACGATAATCTTCACATCTGTCAGCTCCAACTTTCTTTGGTATAGGGATGATTTCATTCTTCTTGAAATCAGGGGGTACCTCACCTGTCTCATAAATCCTACACACCAAGTGAAATAACCTGATCAGACCTTCCTCTCCTATGCAGCGTAGCAACTCAATCGGTATATCATCTATGCCTGGTGCTTTGTTCCTGCTTAAGTCTTCCAAAGCTCTATCAAATTCTGATCTCAATATTAAATCTCCTTTCGCATCCTCATCAATTTCCTCCTCCCTTTCCATTACATGATTCTCAATCTCCTTTCCCTTATACAAACTCTCTATGTAAGCTTTCCATCTCTCAACCTTTTCTTCCCTATCTGTTAGAGGCTTTCCATTTGTGTCCTTAATATTACAGCACTTAGTCTTCTTTTCCCCAAAAATATTCTTAATCCTTCGATAAGCTGTGTCTACTTTTCCTAATTTCAGACAATTTTCTATACCAGCACATTTCTCTTTCAACCATTCTTCTTTCGCTTCCTTGCACTTCTTGTTAACCTCATTTCTCAGACGTCTGTATTCTGCTTTCCCCTTTTCATCTCTTACATTCTTGTGCTTCCGCCTTTCATCCATCAATTCGAGTATATCCTGAGTGATCCACGGTTTTCTACCTATTCTCTCTTTCCTACCAATGTTTTCTTCTGCGGATTTTGTTATTTCATTCCTCAAAAGTGCCCATTCGTCTGCAATTGAAGCTTGTTTAGGGTTTTTCATTAGTCCTTCCTTTATACTCTTCTTGAATCTTTCGTTTACATCCTTCTCTTTCAGTCTGTCTATTGCCCACCTTTTTGGCTTTTGACTTTTCTTCAGTTTCTTCAACTTTAATCTGCATTTCATTACAACCAGATTGTGGTCAGAGTTTATGTCAGCACCAGGATATGTTTTACAATCCAAAATCTGGTTTCGAAACCTCTGCTTGACCATAATGAAGTCGATTTGGTAACGCCCTGTATCTCCTGGTCTCATCCATGTGTATATTCTTCTATTGTGGTTATTGAATAAGGTGTTAGCTATGACCAACTCATGCTCAGTGCAGAATTCTACCAGCCTGCTTCCTCGATCATTCCTTTCACCTAATCCGAAATCTCCTACTATCTTCCCTTCTCTCCCTTTTCCTACCACAGCATTCCAATCTCCCATTACTATAACATTTTCATCACCCTTGATATACCTCAGAATTTCGTCTATTTCTTCGTAGACCTTTTCAACATCCTCATCATCAGCTTGACTGGTAGGCATATAGACTTGTACCACTGTGGTGCAGGTAGGTTTAGTATTTATTTTTGCTACAATAATCCGTTCACTATATTGCTCATAATATTCCACCCGCTGTCCAAGTTTCCTACTCAATATGAGGCCAACCCCTGCTTGGCCATTGTTTGATTTAGTGCTAATGACCCTATAGTCTCCTGACCAAAAGTCCTGTTCTTCCTGCCAGCGCATTTCACTAATCCCAACCAAATCCAACCTCAACCTATCCATTTCCCTTTCTAAGTTTTCTAACCTTCCATTTCCTAGCAGACTTCTAACATTCCACGCTCCGATCCGTAGAATGTCAGAGTTCCTCTTTGTCACTTCTGTGATGTTAACCCCCTCTCGAGTAGTCCCCACCCGGAGATCCGAACGGGGGACTAGTTTACCTCCGGATTGAAATTTTACAAGGGAGGAGGCCATCATCACATGTAATTATGCATAGAGAGGTGCATATCCTCGGGAATAGCAAACGGCTGTAGTTTCCCCTTGCTTTCAGCCGTGCAGCAGGACGCAGTGTAGCCATTATTTGGCTTATATTATCAATATCTTAACCGTCTATAAGAATAGTAAAGAATTGATTTAATCTGAAAGGCTGCTACTCCCTTTCAGAATAAGTAAAGAGCAATTCTACTAACAAAAATACTAACCTTCTACTGTACTAACAATTAAATACCAAAATTCTACTAACGAAAAAATACTAAAGTTCCACCAACAACAAATACTACCACTAAAACAGTCTGTCACCAGACACACTCACATGCAATCACACATCACAGTCTACTGAAACAATGAACTATAACTAATAAACAATGCAACTGTTACCAGACACAATGCAATGTAGAGTCGAAATACTTACAAAATGCAATTGAAATTCAAATACATACAAAATGCAAATGAGATCGAAAATACGTACAAAATGCAATTGAGGTTCAAAATACTTACAAAATGTAATTGAAATTGAAAATACACAATGCAATTCAGATTGAAAGATCCCATTTCTAATCCAAAATATTCACAAAGTGCAATTGAAATTCAAAATACTTACAAAATGCAATTGAAATTGAAAATGCTTACAAAATGTACGGTAGATTCAAACTACTCATTTGGATTGACAATACATACAAAATGTAATTTAGATTGAAAATACTTGACAAAATGTAATTTAGATTCATAATACCCACAAAATGCAATTTAGATTTAAAATTCTTGCGAAATGCGGTTTTGGTTGAAAATACTTACAAAATGCAATTGAAATTCAAAATACTCACTAAAATGCCCTGCTCCTACATTGGAAGACTTACTAAATAGCAATTTAGATTATCAATCTTTACAAAATGCAATTGAGGTTGAAAACAATCGCGAAATGCAATTTAGATCGAAAAACTTACAAAATGCAACGTCGATTAAAAAATACCTACAAAATGTAGTGTAGATGAAAAAAAAAACGCTAGGGAATTTAGATACACGGGGAGCCAAGTAACAAAAACAGTGCGGGAATCTTAAAGAGAAAAGGAAATTTAATGAAAAGAAAACAAGAGGTCTGACCCCTCGAAGAAGGAGGGATCAGGAAAGATGAGACAAGGGCCAATTAAGGCGGGAAAGTGAAACACTCCCTAGGCCTCGGATACCCTAATACCGTCAGGGTCGGAAAAGAACAAGAGTTGACCAAGGGAGGTCGACAGGAAAGAAGACGGAGAGGAGCCCGGCACAAGTAAGTGGAAGCAATGCTGGACTCAGCTGGGGTCCCGTGGTCACCAACCCACGTCCCACAAGATGTGAGCCCCTGGGGGAAACAGAGAATGGAATCTTTATCCTACCACCTCACTAGCTCTGGCCATCCATGGTCTTGCGGTATGGACGGTAGAGAGAAAGAGGTAGCAATTTGTGAATTTGTAGGCATGAAACAATACAATAGCAAGGACAGCAGTAAACAACAGCACTTCCTACCAAATAAGTGCGATGGGTGTCACCTGGATATCCTCTGTGCCCATCCTAGCGTGAGAATAAGGACAAGAGCTCCTTGCACGTGATATCGCAAGCTCAACTGAGATTAGCACGTCTGACCCAATTGAGACACGCGTAGCCTCATACAACCACAAACACTCTACATAATTTTAAATCCCTAGGAATTATTGTTATTGTTGTTTTAAGGGGCGGAACTACGAGGTCATCTGCCCTAATCCCTAGGAACTTGGCAAAAGAGCTTAACCCTTTATAGGGCAAAAGACTGGGGGTATATATACCGTATATTTTTTGCACATTTGTAATTGGGGGTGATAGATGAGTAGGAATATGCAACAATTTTATGGGTGTGGATTCTATTTTAGGAAATATGGGGTGGGAAATTATTATCCCACTGCCCACATCCGACAGTATGTTTTCTTAAATGAGCAATGGGGTAATAATCTCCTACTTCGAAATGATGATGATACTGTGTTTATCACTCAATAATGTGGTTATTTAACAGGATATAATATTTTAAAACACCCATCACGCTTTATATTTTAAAAAAATGTAACTCCCACGTAACACAAGGTCAGTGACCTATATCATCTTTGCCGAAAACTGCACAAAAAATATAAAAGTGATTTTTGAATGTTAAAAGTTAGTATATTCGAATATAATTCAATAATTTCAAAATAGTATTTACTAAAAACCCAGAAAATTAATTTTAAAAATCTTCTATTCTATGGCAAACACCCTGAGCAGGATAATTATTTCCATTCTAGCTGAAATATATTTACTCTAGTGACTAAAATCATTATTAACATTGTATTTCAGTTATATACCAACGTTTAAAAATCTCTCATCTTCAATAAAAACACCTTCTGTAAAACAATGCATATCATTCACTCAACACAACCGAACTGGCGAACACGTGCACTGTGGAGACCACTGGGATATATGCTTCCCACTTTGGTTTCTGATGACAGTATACATCAAATTAATGGGTTTTCAATATTTTTCTGCATCTAGCTTGTGGATGCATGTGGAACTGCTTGAAATGATAGGGGTGGGAAGAATCTCTCCCTAACACAGTTCTATAAATACATGGTGGGAAGTTAGTATCCCAAGGACCTAGAAAGGGTTTTACAGTTATAATACACTACCTATACCCGGCATGCGTTGCAATGCAAAAGAAAGACAGGATGTCTATCAAAACCAACTAATAGATTTCTCTGACAACTCCAGGATAAATTAGAAAATTCCCTGAGTAACAGAAGTGGCCATATTATTAAAATATAAAACAGAGTTTGTACTTAAGAGTATTTCAAAAAGTGCTTGGACAATAAAGGTTAGCATGACAAAGTTGAAAAGACAAAAAAAAATATACAGTATATATATAATTTCTACAGTGAAATAGAGAAAATTTCATAAATTATCCACAAGAGGCGGGCACGGTATTACGGTCATCTCAAACGAATGGACGGAAACAGGCTGACTAAACAGATTTTTCATTTCTTTGACTCCAAACCCAAAACCACAATGTCCTGGTTTATGAATGCCAAAGACGACCTCAAAATGCTGCATCTAAAACCCGACGACGCCTTCAATAGAGATCTCTTCCGCAAACATGGGCTAACCCGAGACAAGACACCGAACCCGAAAAGAAGACAAGGCACCACCTGAACAGGGGAGCGCAGATGGCCCACTCACAGAGAATGAGGGAATTCCGGGCTCAGGGGAAAGCGAAGCAAATTGCCAAGTGTAGCAACATTTAACGTGGTCCTCGATGGCCTCAACGAATTATATATATAAAATTATATATATTATTTTCCTATATTTTGCCAATTTTTAAATTTGCCATCCAGAAAAACTATTGTACTTGTGACTATTGAAAGTAGCTCGTCAATAGTAATGCTCTCAAAAATCATACGGTTACACATTTATATACAAATACACAGTCTACACATGTAATGTGTGTGCTCTATCTTGCAAGAAATGAGAGCTTACTGATTTAACGTCAGTACGAACATACATCTACAACAATCATCACCACAATATACTTTTCCACTGTCAAAATTCAAATCATTAATTTCCAATTATTCAAGGTTGGACCTTGTAAAATTAAAATCCCCTGGGTGTCAATAAAATACCTTGATAATACCCTGAGTGTTCCAGGATTTAAAAATTCCCTGAATATTGCCCGTTTCCCTGAGTAGTAGACACCCTGAAAGAGTTTGTGTTGTAATTTTCTTCATGGAAGTGCTTTTGGATACACAGTTTTTGTTTTTCCGTCTGGTGCCTAAATGAGTAAATCAAAAGACTTTCCAACGCGTGAGCAAGCTACATTAATTTGTTGAAACGATTCGCGTGCCACCTATTATAAAATGTATTTACTAATTCAGAAAACTTTGTGGGAGAGTGCAAAACTCACCAAAGTTTCATTGCAATACGATAAATTGTATATGAACGCGACATAACAAATTTGTTGAAACTACCCGTGCACCACCTATTGTAGTATGATAATGATTATAATTGTTGTTTAAAGGGGCCTAACATCTAGGTTATCGGCCCCTAATGCGCTGAGTGATAGTGAAAGATGAGATGAGAATGAAAACTATAACTAATACTAACTACAGACTTACATAGCAGAAGAAGAAATGGTAAACAAATAAAGGACAGCAAGAAAAGAAATGCCCTCAAACATCGAAGAATGAGGATTGAGGGACATGGAAGGAAGGAGAGCCATGAAAGGCAGATAGGAAAGGGGAAAGAGGAGATGGCCCGCCCCAAAGTCAGTGGAAAAAGGGGAAAAAACAGACCCAGTACAGGAATCACTCGGGATCGCCAACTCCCGAACTCGCCAGTGAGCCCCTGAGGGCGTAGCACTATCCAGGGAGCACCAGAAGTGGTGGGGCTACATACACCTTGCCTCCTTGAGGGCCTTGAGCAGAAGACAGGAGATAACATGAAAAGAAAAAAAAGAAGGCTGACACCTCGCAGAAGGAGGGTATCAGGAAAGATGATACAAGGGCCAAAAGGCGGGAAAGGAAGAGACTCCCTAGGCCTCGGATACCGAAATACCGTCGGGGTCGGAAGAGCACAAGAGTTGACCAAGAGAGGTCGACAGGAAAGAAGACGGAGAGGAGCCCAGCACAAATAAGTGGAAGCAATGCCGGACTCAGCTGGGGTCCCGTGGTCGCCTGCCCACGTCCCACTAGATGTGAGCCCCAGGGGGGTCTGTGATAACGATCTGTTCTTATAAACATCTATCAGCTGATTACAAACAAAAATATTACGTTTCCAGAATAGACTTTAGCCTAGAGCATTTCCTTCTTACTGCTTACTACAGCATCTAGAGTAAAAGATTCTATAGTAATATTGAATGTAAACAATGTATCAATGTTCATCAACAGGCGTTATGTTACGTGTTGTTATATAACTATTTATCAGAAGACTGGCGACCCCGAATGACTTCACACTAGAGATAGACGACGACCAGTTTCATCCTGCCAATATTCAACTTACATTAAAAGTGACTGCAAACATAATGAATTTGAAACATGATTGGCAACAATGTATATAGCCTTAATTCTTCCAAGCAGAGAGAAAATTATTAAATATCGCCATGTTTTTAGTGATGGGGGGACAAGTGGTAAGGTTACTTTGTTAGCAACTTATTTAAGGTGACGCGGGCTATAATCACTAGGGCACGGATGATGATGACACAAAAAAGTTTTTAAAATGCACTTAAAATTTTCAAAAATAACTGTAATAAATGACCTAAAAATTCGAAAAATGCACTATAAAGTGCAGAAAATGTTCTTATAATAATAATAATAATAATAATAATCACCACGAACCTACTACGCTGTCGTAGCAGGCGGAGAGGTGATACTCCGACGTGGCGCGTCCCAGGTGGCGGATAGGGGGGGGGGGGGGGGGGGGGTCCTCACCGGCTTGTCGGCGGACTTGAGCGAAATAAAATAGCTCTCGCGGACCAATCACACTTAAGCCAGAGAACACCTAGAGGCACCTCTCGATCTCAACAATCGAGTAGTAATTTCGTGATCTTATCTTAAGATCACCACTAGTTGTATATTCAACTTGTAACTAAGGCATGATGGAACACACACTACTAACGCAACTACCCCAGGCCCCGGACACACGTCCGGTCTTTCCCGATCATCGGATTCTGGGGGATCGGGAACGAAATCATGCTTCAGAGAAGGATCGGAGCTTCTCAAAATCTCTTCGCCAAGAAAAAGAACTTCTTGGGTACTATTAACATCAATACCCTGTTGAAAACAGGAAAGCTCAAACAACTGACTGACGTCCTGGACAAATTTGATATTCAAATCCTAGCAATTCAGGAAACACGATTCCAAGATGAGAACCATTTCGACTCTGAAAACTTCAGGATATTTAAGGGTAAACCAGCCATTAATATCACAGGCAATTTATTAATGTTTGGGACGGCTTTTGCAGTGAGGAAAACTATCTTAGATTCAGTTATTGACTTCACATCGCCATGCGAAAGAATTTCAGTGCTCACAGTAAAATCAAGCAACAAGGCATATGCCTTGATAAATGCCCATGCTCCCACTAACATAGACAATAAGAGAAATCCACAGAATGTAGAAGACTTTTGGGAATTACTAGAGGAAACTACCAGTAAGATCCCCAAACATCACGTGAAAATCTTATTAGGGGATTTCAATGCACAGGTTGGCAGAGAGAAGATATACAGATCAATAGTAGGACTCCATCCCGCACATCGGCGGACTAATAAGAATGGAGAGCGTCTAATAAACTTTTGTACATTATTCATGCTGAGACTCATGTCCACGCACTTTATGAGACCATTACACAAAAAGATAACCTGGAGATCACCTAACCCGTTATTAGGGGAATTTCAGATAGATCATGTGGCTATTTCCGCAAAGAATATGCTGGAGATTCAGAATGTTAAGGTACGAAAGGGAGTGGTAGATTCGGATCACTCATCATCTTTCTTCAGCTTTTCCCATTTAATTGGGGTCGCCGGAGCCAACCAGGCTCATTTTGGTTTTGGCCGGGGATTTAAGGCCGGATGCCCTTCCTGACGCCACGTGATTTTTCAGGTGAAAATTTCACCCCGCTGTCACCGGGATTCGAACCCCGGCCGTCCGGGTGAAAGACGAGCAGCTAAGCCACTGCGCCATCACGCTCCCCGGTAGATTCGGATCACTACCTCACGCAAATCAAGGTTCGGTTTCAACCAAACAGATCCAAACCTAAAGGCAACCGGTTTCCAAGAGTTGATCCGGACTGCTTGAGGAAGAACGCCGAGGTTTTCGTACGAGATTTACAGGAAGAAAATCCTAGGGAGTGGCCAGACCTTCGCAAAACATTACAGTCATCAGCCATGAAATTAGGACAACCACCTAGGAAAAGAAAGCACAGATGGTGGAACACAACGTGCGATGAAGCCGTCAATGACCGAGTCAAAGCATGGCATCAGTGGAATGGACATCGGACAGTGGAAAGATGGGAGAACTTCCTAAAAACTCAAAAACTGACCTCTAAAACAATCCGGCGCGAAAAACGTGCCTACAACAAAATCAGACTCGAAGGGTTAGAACAGGATTTCCAGAAAAACAACACTCGAAATTTTTACAAGACATTCCGTGAGGACTTGTCAGGGTACAAACCACCAACTCTAAGTTTCCGTCGACGTAATGGACGACTAGAAACAAACAGTAAGGAGAACTGCAAGATACTGGCTGATTATTTCCAAACTCTACTGAACTGTGATCCTCCAGTGGAAAGACTGCAGTTTGAAAAACCTGTACCAAACCCAGACTCACTTCCCCCAACAACTCAAGAAATAAAAGAGATAATCCAATCGCTCAAAAATAACAAAGCCCCTGGGAACGATGGAATAACTGCTGAGATGTTGAAAATAGGAGGAGATGACCTCATAAGGAGAATTCATACACTCCTAACAGAAATATGGGAGAGCGAAATAATTCCGAAGGACTGGAAGAATGCCATTATCCATCCGTTGCATAAAAAGGGCGACCGAGCGGACCCCAACAACTACAGAGGTATATCACTTTTACCAAGTATATACAAGGTATTATCTAAAGCACTCTTAAACAGAGTAGAACAACAAACTGATCATTTGATTGGTGAATACCAGGCAGGCTTTAGGAAAGGTAGATCGTGTTCGGAGCAGATTTGGAGCCTAAAGACGATATTAAGGATACGCCGCAGTACCAACACATTTGTCACCTTCGTGGATTTTAAGAAGGCGTATGACTCTATTGACAGACAAACTGTTCTGAACACCCTAGAAGAGCTCAGAGTTGACAGGAAAACCAGGGACTTAATCCGCCAGACTCTCACTGACACAACATCTCAAGTGAAGTTCCTAGGTGAACTATCAGAGCCTTTCGAAGTACATACCGGAGTTCGACAAGGTGATGGCCTCTCCCCACTGCTTTTTAACTTAGTGTTAGACAAAGTCATCAGGGAGTGGGAAAACAACATCAAAGGCATAAGCATTGGTACTCTGGAACAGAAAATAAAGGTAAAATGCCTAGCTTTTGCTGATGATCTAGCTATCTTTACCAAGACTAGTGAAGAAACCAAGTATGCCATAGAGAAGTTACATGAGTTAGCATCAAAGACAGGACTCCAAATATCGTATGAGAAGACGCATTTCATAGTAAATGGAGACCAGAATATCCCGAGATCTCCACTACAGACCAACTATGGAATAATTAGACACGTACCTTCCTTCAAATATTTAGGAGAAATTATTGTACCGTCTGGATTGGACAGGAAAGCTAATTTAGAAAGAGCTACCAAACTTAAGAAAGCATACCGAATAACATGGAATCACTATAATAAAAGAGTGATGTCACGAAATGCAAAACTACGGCACTACCAGACAGTTGTTCTTCCGGAAGCATTGTACGCCTCCGAAACTATATCTCTAGGAGGCCGCTCTCAAATTGGTGAAATCGAAATCCAGGAACGTAAAATTCTCAGGAAAATATATGGCCCCGTTTATGTTAATGGTATATGGATTAAAAGGAAAACCACAGACTTGTACACAGTAATCAATAAGTTCACTGATACCGTGCGTAAGAGACGATTGCAATTTTATGGTCACATCTGCCGAATGGACAACACCAGATATGCAAAAAAACTGCTTGATATAATTAATTCAAAGAAGGTCAAAATCAGTTGGTTAGAAGAAATCAAACAGGACTTAAAGGAAATAAACATTACAGAAGATAGCATCATGAATCGCAAGACTTTTGGAACCCGAGTTACAAATCACTCTTTCGCCGAAAAAGCTAAAAAGACCACTGGAAAAAAAATGGACGGAGGAACGTAAGAAGGGGCATAGTGAGTTCATGAGGAGATTTTGGGAGGAGAAGAAGAGGAAAGCTCCATCAACCCAAGTCAACAAGTTCAAGCGCGCTCCCTAAGTGGGCAAAACGAAGAAAGAAGAATAATAATAATCAACTCACCAATATTTCAAAAATTCGAAAAACGCACTATAAAATGGAGAAAATGATCTAATAATAATAAACTCACCAATTTTTCAAGAATGGCATCTTAAGCTCAAACTGAAAAGCGAATCAAAATTTCACCACGATTGTTGCTAAGACTAGTTTCCACCCGGTTGATTAAGGAAATGGAATCAATATTTTAAATTATCTTGTATCAGCTACTAGCTTCTTCTTAACTCTGAGAGACGTAACTCCTTCTTATAAAGCTGTGACATAACTACATTGGAAAAAGATGACCTTAAATGGCCGATTTCTGTAAAATAAGACAAAAGAAATCTACCATACTTAAGAAAATACTCTTAAAATGGAAAAATAGCACAAAAAATGTAAAAAGATGCAAAATAAAAATGACATACTGTATTTGAAGTCATGGTGGCCCGTCCGGAGTTTCTATGTACTTCAGCATTGTTTTAGACAACTCAGTAAAAAGATGACATGTCATCAACATCCGGGCCTTAATAATCACCATGTTTGTAGTGATGGGGGACATGTGGTAAGGTTACATTGTTAGTAACTTATTTAAAGTGACTATAATCACCATGTTTGTAGTGATGGAGGGTAAGTGGTAAGGTTACATAGTTAGTAACTTATTTAAGGTGACGCGGACTAAAAACGCCATATTGTTTGTAATGATGGGGGACAAGTGGTAAGGTTACATTGTTAGTAACTTATTTAAGGTGACTATAATCACCATGTTTGTAGTGATGGGGGACAAGTGGCAAGGTTACATTGTTAGTAACTTATTTAAGGTGACGCGGACTAAAAACACCATATTGTTTGTAGTGATGGGAAACAAGCGGTAGGGTTATATTGTTAGTAACTATAGTGATGGGGGACAAGTGGTAAGGATGCACTGTCAGTAAGTTATTTCGAATGATGTGGACTCTAGTAAGCGGGAGTGGTAGAAGCTCTTGGAGGGGACTGTGCCGACAATTAGTCACACTGTGGCTCCACTCCTGTGCGTAAAACACACACATGGCCAGGCCCCACACACAAGGAAGTGGAAAGAGAGAGAGTAAAGTGAATCACTCTGTTTCATCAGCGATCACCAGTCATGACGTCACACCCTCCATTCACATACCAATGTATGAAAAACTACTGTACTGTATTTAGCCTAGCCCCTTTCCTTCCTCCTCTTCATTCTTGACCACCAATTCTACACCAAGAACAGAGGATCATTGAAGCCCCTAGTTCCAAAACCGGGAATACGTTTAACCCATTAGGGAATGGGAACCTCATGTGAAAGGCATTCAAATTGGTATAAAAAAAAAGAGAACCGTCTTCCATCCAAGTGCCTCGCTTTTGCGGACGATATTGCCATTATCACTAACACCAGACATGAAACCATACACCCAGTGGAAAAATTACATGAAATTGCGCAAAGAACCGGACTACAAATTTCTTATATTCTCATATGGAAAGACGACCAGAAAGTAAGTCATCTATAATCACACAATACGGAAAAATAACACAAGTCCCCGATTTTAAATACCTTGGTGAAATAATACAGTCCTCGGGACCAAACCGAATCGCCAATGAACAAAGAATCACCAAACTACAGAAGGCCTACAAGCTAACCTGGGCTCACTACAACAAGAAGTGCATCACGCCAGACGCAAAATTAAGGCACTATACAACGGTGATTCTCCGGAAGCAAAGTACGCAGCCGAAACAATGGTGATCGACGGTCATTCCAAAATTAAAGATATTGAAAAACAGGAAAGAATCATTCTCCAAAAAGATTTACGGGGCAGTTAATAATAACGGTAATTGGAGGAAGAGACCTCAAAACGAACTCTACCAAAAGATCCACACGATAAAGGACGTTATCAGAAAACGCCGAGCACAATTTTAACACACATTTACAGGATGGAAAACTTCAGAACGGCGAAGAAATCGCTCAACGTTATAACACAGAGTAAGTGTGGCACGGAGTGGCTGACAGAGGTTCAGAAAGACTTACAACAGGTCAGCATACGAAATCTCGAGGACCGCACTGAGTGCCGGAATAAAATCAAAAATGTTAACTTTGGGGATAGACCATCATAACAGCCTGGAAGATAATGGACAGCTGAGCGGAAGAATGAGCATTCTGAGAGGATGAAGAGATTTGGGAAGAGAAGCGGGAAAACGCCAGAAGATGAAATCATGTATTCAAGTTCAATCGCTCTCCTAAAGGGAAACAATCGATTAAATAAATAATATAAATAATAATAATGGAATTACTGCCGTCGTGATCAACAACAGGAAGATGTTTCGAAGTCACATTGACAGCGTTAAGATATTTAAGGAGAATCCACCAAAATGTATGCCTACATTGATCATTTCTGCGGAGCAGCGGAAGATTCGAAGTGAAAGAATGAAGAAGTTCTGGGAAGAAAAGAAGAGAGTGGCCAGAAAACCTTAGGTTCCATGCGGTCCAAAGTTGGCTACATTCGGAAACAAAACAAAAATATTAATAATAACAGTAACTCTGTATGCGGCAGAAATATTTAAATTCGAAGTTTCAATTATACGCCGCACACAAATATATCTATTATATTGTACATTTTTCGACTTGAAATTGAGGTCTTCTTCAGCTCAATTAAGAATAACATCAATTGAATAAAAATAAAATACTAGAGATGTACTTAAGTCTAATGTTTGTTTGAAATGAAAAATGTTTATGAGATAAATTGTAATTAAAAGAATGAAATAAAATAATAAAAATGTATATCCTTACATTGTAATATTAATTGTCATCATCATCATCTTCATTTCCCCTTTTCCAGTTGACACTGGGTGGGGGCAAATATGGTTCTTCTCCACTTTGTTCTGTCGTTCCACCATTCCTCTTCCGACACAGTGTTCCAATCCAGGTTCCTTTTACTAATACTATTCTTCACCGAGTCCATCCAACGCATTCTTGGTCTTCCTCGTCCTCTCTTCCCTGTCATCCGTCGTTCCAGTGCTTGTCTTGGTAGCCTTTCTTCATTCATCCGTTTGACATGTCCAAACCATCTCAATCTGTTTTGCTCCAGTGTCATTTAGTTTCTGTACTCCCAGTTCTTTCCGTATATCTTCATTTCTCACTCTGTCTCTCCTCGATTTCTGGACCATACTTCTCAGGAATCTCATCTCAGCGCATGTACTCTGCTCTCATCCCTCTTAGTCATTGTCCAAGTTTCTGCTGCATGTGTCATTATAGGAACATAATATGCTTTGTAATATTAATGGTAAATAAGTAAATTATAATATCGGGCTGCAAATTAAATTTTCAAAATACAGTTAGAAAAATAAGAAATTTTGTAATAGTAAGTGTAAATAAAATATTGGGTTTTATATTAAAAAGTCAAAAATACAGAAAATTAAATAATTTAGAAAAACAAGTGCCGAATTGCAAGAAATATTTTAACTCACTGCCTGAAATGAGTAAAACTAAATCTTCTTTGAATTCATCATTTTTTATTTTTTTATTTTTTTAGCGTATGACTTTCAGTGCCGGGAGTGTCCGAGGACATGTTCGGCTCGCTAGAGTTTTGTAGCTGCTCCTATACGGACACCCATAGGGTGAGCTACAAGTACCGTCGCGTGTGGAGTGTTGTCTGGGGAGGGAAGTGTTAATGTAAGGACGAGGAATTAGAAGGTAGCGGCTGTGGCCTATAGTTAGGGATCAACCCCGGTATTTGCCTGGAAGTAAGATGGGAAACCACAGAAAAACCATCTTCAAGGTTGCCGGCGGGGGGATTCGATCCTCCTCGCCTCCCAGATGTGAGCGACTGCCTGCAGCCACACCGTAACGGCCACGGCTAACTCACACTGTATAATTCATCTATCAATGCGGATATCTACAAACATCTGTGCTATCAAATGTATTTGGATTCTATAAATACTTAAACTAACAAGAATTGGAGATGTAGAAAAATTAGAGAAGGTCGAAAGAAGAATTTGAGAAAATACTAGGAGCAAAAAGAAATAGTAATGCAGAATGTTGGTTAAGACCAAACAAAGAGCTAAATTTCAAAATAGAAAAACTAACTGACGTAATGAGGAAGAGAAGACTACAGTTTTGGGGCACATTTACAGAATGGACAACAACAGACTAACTAAACAGTTCAGGGGCTTTGACAACGCGGTCATGTAGCCCCGTGTACTTTGGGTGTGTGTAGAATCTGTCTGATGAAAATGAAAATCCACAGCCTGCTTCCAGTCTCCGACCGGGTCAGGAATGGAATGAATGAAGCCCCCATCTAGCGGCGAGGATATGAACTGTGCCGGCTGCCGAGGCCTGACGCACTCCTCTGGGGCAATGATTAAATGAATGACAGATGAAATGAAATGATAATGGAGAGTGTTGCTGGAATGAAATTTTGACAGGGAAAACCGGAGTACCCGGAGAAAAACCTGTCTGCCTCCGTTTTGTCCAGCACAGATCTCACATGGAGTGACAGGGATTTGAACCACGGACCCAGCGGTGAGAGGCCGGCGTGCTGCCGCCTAAGCCACGGAGGCTTGCAATCTGTCTGATAACAGGTGTTAATTGAGAAGGCTGTATTAGTGCGTGTTATCTAATAATAATAATAATATCGTATGACCTCGGGTGCCGGATGCAAGCTTTGTTATTTGACACCGAGAGGGCAGCTTGCATATCGATTTTTTGTTGTTCCTTGAAGCACTATGAAAGTCAAGGAGGTTAGATAGCTTGACACTAGAGCGCTTTCTAGTAGAGAAATGAGGAACTTTGTGTTGGGGGAAAATCCCGAGATTAATTTTGCCATTATGAACACGGCCTACTGAATTCAAATGGGATCTTTAACATGCCAACATCGTATGACATGGGTATCGTGATTTTTGCCGCCTTTCAAAAACCACTTACCACGGCCACCTGCAAGCTTGGGGTTAGTAATCCGACACACCCACCATGGCAAGCAGTGTGTATTATGTGTTTTAATTCAAGTAAGGACTGCAGACATTAAATTTTCAACTAGTTCCTACTTTTGTTACCAAACGCCACCGTCAACGACAACTAGTTCTGAACTTCGCTACTAGATGCCCTCGCAGTCGGCTTCTGGCGACAAACGTTGGAACCTAAGAGCGTTAGTCATATCTAACCTATAATTTAGCTTCACACAAGTGTAATTAGCGGAAAGTTCTTTTACATGCCATAAATCTATGACATGGGACCGCCGGCTTTACTTTCCCTCCGAAGGAAGGCATGCTGAGAGATTTTTAACGCTCTTAAAAAATCCGACGACTTCGGCCGGGTTTGAACCCGCGACCTTGGCCATAAAAGCTCAGCCACCGAAACCGCTATAAGCAGATTTTCAACTCACTGAACAGTTACATATCTAAACCCATATGATTCGTCGAAATTGAAAAAGACATGAAAAACGCTGGAGTTAAAACGGACACAATAGAAAACAGAACACTCTTTCGAGAAGTTACACAAATGGCAGGATTTCCGGAGAGAAAGAAATTAACAACTAGACGAAAGTGGACTCAAGAGGAGAAGGAACGACACACTCAGAAGGATGAAGGAAATTTGGAAGCAAAGGAAGTAGAATACAATGAAAAATAGCCGAAGTTGATTCATCGCACCCTCCAAATGGGTTATTCGAAAGAAGAAGAAGAAGAAGGAGAATAACAGTAGTAATACAGTCTAAAAGGATTGCTCATAATCAGTGCTGGATTACCCATTACGCCCGACTAGTCCCAGGCCTAGGGCCCCCAATTATCTGGGGCCCCCAAGCAATTTCTAATTTAGTTCAATTTTATTCCGAAAATTTAGAAAAAAAATCCAGAACTGAGACAGTTTCAGCATTATATTGAATTACAATGTCCTTTAAAACACTGAGTTCACTCATTCTGAACTTTACGAAATTCTTATTCGAGACAAGCTTGAGTCTGTTTTTCCGAACGTTGAAATTGCTTTTCGCATTTTTTCTGACCCTCATGATAACGAATTGTTCTGCAAAGCGCTCGTTTTCAAAATTGAAACGGATCAAAAGTGCGCAAAGGAGTATCATGCCACAAGAACGATTAGAGATGCTTAGTTTAATGTATATCGAGTCAGATGTTCTGCGGGAAATTGATTTTGATGACATTGTAGAAGATTTCATGTAACAGTTGGTGTTCATCAAGTTCGGCCCTGTCACCATTGCTGTTCATTATGGTCATGGACACGGACGGTTACTGCAGATCTACAACAACCGTTACCTTGGACCATTCTGTACGCTGATGACGTTATGTTGGCCGCTCAAAACAAGCTGGATCTCCAACATCAAGTCCAGGAATGGAGTGATCGTTTAAGTCAATATGGCCTGCGGCTTAAAAAAGCTAAATCAGAATATATGACAAATGATGCTGGAGAAATCGGAACAATCCAAGTCGACGGCGATGATCTGCCTCGAACGACAAAATTTAAGTATCTTGGCTCTACGATAACTGCTGAAGGTCGTCTCACCGAGGAGGTCAACATAAGAATTAATGCTGCGTGGATGAAGCGTCGAACAACGACAGGTGTCATGTGCGATCGCCAGATGAAAGACCACCTAAAATCGAAGATTTACCGCACTGTCATTCGTCCCGTGGCGCTTTATAGTACCGAATGTTGGCCGACCACGAAGGAAGCAGAACGTCGGCTAAGTGCCATGGAGACCAAGATACTTAGATGGACAGCAGGCATTACTAGGTTGGATCACATCCCCAATCAAAGAATAAGGGAACGATTTGGTATCGCAGCAATCAGTAACAAAATGCGTGAGGGTCGTCTGCGATGGTTTGGGCATGTGCTACGGTCAGGAGCGGACACCATTGCAAAACAGGGCTACACACTGGAGGTCGCCGGGAAAAGACCAAAGGGGCGACCGAGACAACGTTGGGCCGATACACTGCACAGGGATTTGAAAGGCGTCAACCTTCATCCGGACATGACCCATGACCGAGTAAAGTGGAGACAGCGGATTCAAATAGCGGACCCTGCCACGAGGTGGGACAAACGCTAAAGCAAAAGAAGAAGTAGAAGATTTCATTGATTGAAAAAAAAAAAAAAAAAAAAATACATTTTACAGAAGTAAAAAATAGTATGATTTGTTAAATTGTTCATCAAATCATCTGAAAATGAAAATCCACAGCCTGCTTCCAGTCTCCGACCGGGTCAGGAATGGAATGAATGAAGCCCCCGTCTAGCGGCGAGGATATGGACTGTGCCGGCTGCCGAGGCCTGACGCACTCCTCTGGGGCAATCAAATCATCTGAAATGTTTTCAAATAACAATGATCGTTTCAATTGAAATGTATGTATGTACAGGTATATATGTAGGCCTATGTATGATTTAATAAAGATAACTCTTGTATGTACTTTATTAAATATAGGCCTACAGGTGCTAAAAAATAAAAAATATTTAAAAAAAAAATAAAAGGGCCCCAAAAACCTGAGGGACTTGGGCCTCATTTTACCTTAATCCGGCACTGCTCCGAATACTGAACATATAATTATGTTAAAACATATTAATGGCCGGCTTTGGAATCGGACTACAGTGAAACCCCTCAAATCCGAACTAATTGGGGCTGTAGCCTGTTCGGATTTCAATTTGTTCGGATTATCCGAAAAATTTGCATTACCTAACATAATAACAAGCCCTCGTTACGGTATCGGACTGTACATTGAGCGAGATAGGCTAGTGACAGTGAGGATGAAGAAACTTCGACAGACAATGTGACTTATACTGAAGCTGCATCTGCTCTTGACATCGCATTATGCTTCGTAGAACATCACGCTGCAGCCACGCCAAACGATGCCATATTCATGCGACGCTGGCGCTCAATTGTCACCGCGGGAAGATTTTCATCACTTCGACAAGATTACGTGATATTTTGTGTGTTTCTATTGTTATTTCATTGTTTTTGCGAAGTGATTAACCTAAGAAATTACAATAACCAACTATTCCGTTTTTCAATCCTGGATGAGATAAGTTTGTAGCGTGTTTGTCAGGTATGTTAACTGTACTTCTTTGTTAATTTCTCAAATAATTATGTAAGTTAAGGTTATAATGTCGAATATATAATTGTTTTATGACTAAATAATTTTCTCTTTTTTGCGTGTGTTTTTCTAACTTAAAATTGTCGGAAAGAAGTCGTTCGGATTACCCGGGATTTCGGATTTCCGGGGTTCGGATTTGAGGGGTTTCACTGTATTTCAATTACTGTTATACGCTTTCATATCGAGTAGGACCAAGCTAGACACTACTGTCGACCAAAGTATTATGTGCACTCGAGTTTGAAGGTTGTTTGTGAAGTAACTAATAGACCTAGATAAAATCCAATAACATCATCATTTTCGTCGTTCTATTTTACGTTAGTTCATGTAGGTTTGGAATTTCTAATTTATATTTTAATATTTTTTTTATCGCAGTTGGAACACAAAAAGTGCACGTTTTTAAGCGTGTTTCAACCATGCGTCACATTTAAGAATTATTATCTCAAAAACCCGTCATCAGATCGAATCCAAATTTTAACACAATATACATTGGAATGTTGTATAACTGGTTTATTAATTTCAAAATTGTGTGTGTCCAAGAAACAAAGTTGTTATCATTTTTGTAAGGTAACTTTTTCTCGGCTCGGGGTGGATGGAAAATGTAGTTCTTGGTTGCGTTGTAATCGTTATATATCAAAAAGTTATGCTGTATGACTGTGAAATACGTAAATTAATTCACTTATTTTATATCGGTTTGTATTTTTACGAGGAAATAACACACGGTTCACCATCTAGCCGCTCCGGCAAATGCTGTACAGCGTTGCTGAGATGGAGCCCATCACTTCCGAGCGAGAAGCGCCATGATGCGTGTGGGCACCATTTCGGCAACGCTGTACAGCTCTTTCCGGAGCGGCTAGCAGGTGAACCATGTGTTATTTCCTCGTACAAATACAAACCGATATAAAATAAGTGAATTAATTTACGTATTTCGCAGTCATACAGCATAACGTTTTGATATATAACGATTACAACGCAACCAAGAACTACATTTTTCATCCACCCCGAGCCGAGAAAAGGTTACCTTACAAAAATGATAACAACTTTGTTTCTTGGACACATACAATTATGAAATTAATAAACCAGTTATACAACATTTCAATGTATATTGTGTAAAAATTTGGATTTGATCTGAGGACGGGCTTTTGAGATAATAATTCTTAAATGTGACGCATGGTTGAAACACGCTTAAAAACGTGCACTTTTTGTGTTCCAACTGCGATAAAAAATATTAAAATATAAATTAAAAAATCCAAACCTACATGAACTAACGTAAAATAGAATGACGAAAATGTTGATGGTATTGGATTTTATGTAGGTCTATTGGTTACTTCACAAACAACCTTCAAACTCGAGTACACATAATACTTTGGTCGACAGTAGTTGTTAGCGGGAACCTCGATAACAAAGGAAGATTCCGCACCAAGACATTTGTGTAGAGAAGATAACATCATCAGGTCAGTTCTTAGAACCAGCATATTTTCATGAGAAGTCTGATGTGATTACAGATACTTATCGTGTTTATCCCTCATGGCTATCTTACATTGATTGTAAAATCAATCGGCATGCTCAACCAAATATAATATTGTTTCATTTACGGCCTTGGATATGATGGTCATTTCAGCTCCGTGTATACAGAAGATAACCTGTGATATTGTTGTACTGATGATGATAATTGTTGTTTTAAGGGGCCTAACATCTACGTTATCGGCCCCTAATGGTTGGGGTGATCGTGAAGATGATAATGAAATGTAAACAATAACTAAATCTAACTACTAACTTATATAGAATAGAAGAAAAAAAAAAAGAAAAAAGAATAAGGCAAATAAAGGACATGAGGAAATTAAATGCCCTCAACTCTCGAAGAATGCAGATTGAGGGACTTGGAATGAAGGAGAGCCATGAAAGGCAGATAGGAAAGTGAAAGAGGAGAGGGTCCGCCCCAGAGGTAATGGAAAAAAGGGGGAAAACCGGACCCAGCTCAGGAATCTCTCGGGGTCGCCAACTCCCGAACCCACCAGCCGTGAGCCCCTGAGGGTGTAGCAATATCCAGGATGCACCAAAAAAGGTGGGACTACAGACACCCGGCCTCCTTGAGGGTCTTGAGCAGAAGGCAGGATATAACATGAAAGTAAAAAGAAGGCTGGCCCCTCGCTGGAGGGGGGTCTCAGAAAAGGTGAGACAAGGGCCAATTAAGGCGGGAAAGGAAGAGACTCCCTAGGCCTCGGATACCCTTATACTGTCGGGGTCAGAAGAGAACAAAAGTTGACCAAGTGTGGTCGACAGGAAAGAAGACGGAGAGGAGCCCGGCACAAGTAAGTGGAAGCAATGCCAGACTCAGCTGGGGCCCCGTGGTCACCAACCCACGTCCCACTAGATGTGAGTCCCTGGGGGAATATTGGTGTACTAATCGTGTGAGTAGTAGAACCCTACATAGCATTCGCACGCACTGGATGTTGGTAAGAACTTCCCGAATCCGTGCTTCCAATACGTCCAATGTGCAAGGTTTCGTCTCGTACACCTCCTCTTTTGTCCAGCCCCATAAAAGAAGTCACAGGGTGGTATGAGATCTGGACTGATTGCCGCCCATGTAGAGCTGCATTTGATCCAGTAATTGGAAATTCCTTCTCGAGGTCCAATGGATAGTTCCATTGTAGTGTCTCAAGTGACCTTGACTTATTGACATGTCGCGTGGTAACAATAGACTTTTCTATAGATAAGTATGATCGTGTTATCTGGTCGTCAAACAGTCTGCTCTATTGTTCTGCGTGCGTTGTTGTAACCAAACATTCCGTTCTATTCCATTCCGCAGCTGATGACGGACGGACGAACGAACTAAGTTGATTCGCGCGTGTCGTGTCGACATAGCACGGCAGTAATTGCTAGGTGGGGGCAATTCATTCATCAGCCACGTTGTGTAGGTGTCGCGCTAGCTTCACCAGGAAATCAATGCTCATTGAACGTCTGTCTCGTAGTTGCGGACATACTGTAGGAAGGGAGAATTTATAAGCCAACGTGCGGATCGTTAAAGCCATGCGCGGATAAACCCGCGGATATCCTTTAAAAAAATTCGCCATCGGATATAATTTGCATGGCTTTGCGGATAGCGGATAAGCAGCCGAAAATATTTAGAGCAAGTTTGCGGATAGTTTTTAGAATACAATGTTGAACGTCTTTAGCCTGCTTTTCACATTTTGCAAAAATGAGGAAAAAGTAGACTTATGAGATCGATCCGGACAAATTTCTGTCTGTCTGTCTGTGTGTGTGTGTGTGTGTGTCCATATCAAATCCTAAACGGCTGCAGCAATCGAATCCAAATTTGGTATCAGTAAAGATCTATACCTGAATATCACAAGCCCATATTTGACAATTATGTCAGTGCTACCAACTGCTGAAAAACCGCAATTGAAATTTGAGCTCCATGATGGATATCGTGGAAGGTATACATGGGAGCTATTTCAAAATTGGCACACGTACAGATAATAATATTTCAGTTTAATTTCCAGGAGGCCATGCATGGCAGTGCTGCCAAAATAATTATAAGCCTGCTGATAGGTCCAATTTTTAAATGCATAGAACTTCTATACTATCAATTGGATTTCAACCAAATTTTGTATGTACTATGTGTACATAAACAGATATGACTGAGCGTATTCTTAAGAGCAACCAGGGCTGCCAACTGTTAATAAATCCTGTGTCTATTTTTTACCCAAATATTAATATATCAGAAAGTATGTAAGCCAACAGCTTTAATATTTGCACACGTATAGTACCTAACATTATAGATTAATTAGGAGAAACTAATATACGTCAGTGCTGCCAACATGACTCTAAGCCTGCTGATAGGTCCAATTTTAAAATACAAGTAACTTCTATACTAACATATGGATTTCATCGAAAATTGGCACAACAAGAGATCATTTCAGATTATTTCTGACCAACGCATGCATGACATTGTTGCCAACATGCTTTTACACGCGCTGATAGATCCAATGTCTAACTGCATGTAACGTCCATGCTATCCATTGGACTTCAACCGAATATTGTATTCTGTACCTTAAGAGATGGAACTAACAATATATTCAGTCACCAGGGCTGCCAACTGTAGTGCTCTATTAGGCTACTGGTATATTTCAAACTAATTAGAAATTTCGATATTACCAACTTAATATCTCTATTTTCTAGATAGGTCTATATAGATTGGCATGAATCTTAAATTTTAATAAAAGTAGGCTCTTTAGTTCGTCACGGAACTTCTTGTTTTTTAATATTTATTTTCTCAGATCTGCGCCTTTCGCGTTTCTCTTTATTTCCCTATTTGCTTTCGCTTGGGTTGTATGAGAATAACTAGCAGTAGTACCCGGCTTCGCCCGGTGGATTTATTTGTTTTATGGGTGATAATAAATACTACTACAGAACTGGAGCGCTCAAGGATAAGGATCGGAAAGCACCAACGCTTATTGCAGCTGATAACCTCACTATACTGCACCGACACCATCGCCCTCATACAGAGACTTACTATTGTCATGATGATAACTGTTTTAAGGGGCCTAAGAAATCGTTTTGCACTAATTACTCCCCGTGACTGCAATTTGTAAGCAGCTCGCAATTCTGCACCAGAACACCATTAGGGGCAACGTGATGCAGCCCGCATTGCCAGGCAACAATAGACTTTAGGTATTATTGAAGCTGTTCGGGAGCGCTTGTTCTTCCGACTTACTGAACAAAAATCAATCTTTAAGGTTACCTGAGAGGTGTAACCTAATGCTACATAGCCTAAACAATTCCTCTTGAATCTGACTATCATATACAAAAATAATTTTACGAATCCGACTGGTAGTTCCAGAGATTAGCGCGTTTAAACACACAAACTCTTCAGCTTTATTATATTAGCATGACGAATAGAAATAAACAGTGTCATCACTCCGCTACTTAAGCATTGTAGTTCATGGTCCAGCCAGTGTGTGGCGCGGAAGTCGCGACGAACCATAAGCACGTATGACAGTAACCCACGAGGTTAGTACTGTAATATCCTGTGCGCGAGAAGTCATATTATTCGAGGGAATTTGTTTCTTTGTAATAATTTACGAATGTCTGTGCAGTGCTTTGTGTGTGCAAACAACTAAGTTTTCTGTTGGTTCGGGAAAATGTAATGTTTTGTTCCTGGAAGTAAATCGGGTTATGAAAAAAATCTGATGGTAGACATTTTTCACACCGCCAAAAGAAACAAATCTGTTTTCGAAATGGGCGAGAGTTTTTCCGTGGAAGGATAAGCAATTGTCGATCAAAAATAGAATCTGTGACGAGCGTTTTTCGGAAGATTTAATTATTATAAAGGCGGACTGTTTCGTAGTGAACTATGAGAACGTGAAACTTCCTCGCGTGAAGTGGAAATTAAAACCAGGATCAGTACCTCAAATTTTTCAAAATTTACCGAAATATCTATCCACTGATGTAAAATCACGAACGCCGCCCAGTAGGATACGGAATGAAGGCAGCCTTCCGTGGTTACTTGTTCTATTTCGTGCCATCCTTACCTAAAACGAAAAATAATGCGTCTTAATAATAATAGGCCTAAAATAATAATAGTTGTTGATTCTTTAGGGACCTAAGACATCGTGGTCACCTATCCCCGTGTGTTTGGGTTTGTTTAGAATTCGTATGATAATCTGTGTCATTATGATATCTGTAGTAGTGTGTGTATTTGGAATTGAGGTCGGATTTGGGTAGGAAGCGGCCGTGTCCTTCAGTTAGGTACCAGCCTGGCATTTTCCTGGAGAAGAAGTGGGAAACCACGGAAATCCATTTCCAGGATAGCTGAGGTAGGAATCGAACGCGCCTCTTAACATTTTTGCCTCACGAGGCTGAGTGAACACCGTTCCAGCCCTCAGACCAGTATTAAATTTATTGGCAGAGCTGGGAATCGAACCCGGATTTCCGTGGTGATAGCCAAGTGGCCAAGAATGAGTCGGACATATAATAATGGCCAACCTGCCAATAAAATAAACGGTCATCCAATTCTTCGCTTCCGTTACCGTCCTCCTGATCTTCGGATCTTGTTTCAACTTTGTCTTCAGTATCAGAGTCACAAATTCCTTTGAACTTACTGAATCATGAACTAGCTATTCGTTATCTTTCAGCAGAAGGTGACACGCTTCATCTGCATCCTTGGGTTTTCGTAAGGCGCAGTCTCCTTACTGATATTAACTAAGGCAACATACTAAGCCAAATAATCGGTATAACAGCACCCTGCCACTCACTAACAGAATGTAACATCATTGGGAGCGCTGGTACTATCAATCTCACGCTGACAAAATGTTACACGTGTTAAAGTTATTTTTAGGCACGCTATTTCACAACTCCAGAAAAATGCTTACTATGGTTTGGTGTAAGATGTCACGAGACGATAAGATCATAACTTGAACTGTTGGCTTGATATTAAAACTAATATAACGAACCATGGAGCTGTCAGACCAATGCGCGACTAACGGAGGGTTTTAAACGATAGTTCTACATGGCGACAGAAAATACACACATCAAAAAATGTTTTGCATCACCTCGGTTCCAAGAGTTCCGGAACCGTTAAATACAAAGGGAATAGAGATCAACACAAACAACATTTCAGCTCGTTTTATTGCTCATGAGACCCACACATTGCATGTTGTACCATCATACAGCTAGACTTTCAGCATTTGTGGTCCAGATTGCAGTACACACCACTACCTCTAATACCCAGTAGCACGTCCTCTTGCATTGATGCATGCCTGTATTCGCCGTGGCATACTATCCACAAGTTCATCAAGACACTGTTGGTCCAAATTGTCCCACTCCTCAACGACAATTCGGCGTAAATCTCTCAGAGTGGTTGGTGGGTCAAGACGTCCATAAACAGCCCTTTTCAACATATCCCAGGCATGTTCGATAGGGTTCATGTCTGGCGAACATGCTGGCCACTGTAGTCGAGCGATGTCGTTATCTTGAAGGAACGCATTCACAAGATGTGCACGATGAGGTCGAGAATTGTCGTCCATGAAGACAAATGCCTCTCCAATATTCTGCCGATATGGTTGCACTATGGGTCGGAGGATGTCATTCAGGTATCGTAAAGCCGTTTCGGAGCCTTCCATGACCACCAGTGGCGTACGTCGGCCCCACATAATGCCACCCCAAAACATCAGGGAACCACCACCTTGCTGCACTCGCTGGACAGTGTGTCTAAGACGTTCAGCCTGACCAGGGTGCCTCCAAACACGTCTCCGACGATTGTCTGGTTGAAGGCATATGCGACACTCATCGGTGAAGAGAACGAGATGCCAATTCCGTGGGGTCCATTCAGCATGTTGTTGGGCCCATCTGTACCGCGCTGCATGGTGTCGGGGTTGCAAAGCTGGACCTCGCCATGGACGTCGGGAGTGAAGTTGCGCATCATGCAGCCTATTGCGCACAGTTTGAGTTGAAACACGACGTCCTGTGGCTGAACGAAACGCATTATTCAACATGGTGGCATTGCTGTCAGGGTTCCTCCGAGCGGCAATCCGTAAGTAGCGGTCATCCACTACAGTAGTAGCCCTTGGGCGGCCCGAGCGAGGCCTGTCATCGACAGTTCCTGTATCTCTGTACCTCCTCCATGTCCGAACAACATCGCTTTGGTTCACTCTGAGACGCCTGGAAACTTCCCTTGTTGAGAGCCCTTCTTGACACAAAGTAACAATGCGGACGCGATCGAACTGCGGTATTGACCTTCTAGGCATGGTAGAACTACAGACAACATGAGCAGCGTACCTTCGTCCTGGTGGAATGACTGGAACTGATCGGCTGTCGTACCCCCTCCGTCTAATAGGCCCTGCTCATGCATGGTTGTTTACATCTTTGAGCAGTTTTAGTGACATCTATGAACAGTCAAAGGGACTGTATCTTGGATACAATATACACAGTCAACGTCTATATGCCGGAGATCTGGGAACCGAGGTGATGCAAAACTTTTTTTGATGTGTGTATTAATGCTAACTTTTTGACAGTAATATTCATAAGTCTAAACACACAATTTGTTGTAATCAGCGTAACCGCAGCCTTCGTAAAGAGGTTTACGTAGCCCAGCGCGTATCCCACTATTGAACAGCTGACTGTGTAGCGTTGGGGATCAGCGCCGCTAGCGCTAGCAGAGCGGGGCGCGGTTGAACTAGGTGAGTGATAACACTATTTATTTCTATTCGTCATGATATTAGTATACAGTAGATAGGGAAGTGAGAGAAGCCAGTCATGGAAATACTCTCAATTAGTGTTGACTTACGCCAATTAAAAAGTCCTTTCTACCTGCGCTTGCCTGCGTGGGTATATTCGACGACAAAGTAAATGCTATAAATACCCACCCGCTATTTGACATGCCGTTACTCAGTCATCATTGTCTTGCGATTCACACCCTAGGGGAACGTATTTCTCCTCAAATGTCTAAATGAGTAGATTTAATAATCTATGCTTTATTTACTAATTTAATAATATTATTGTAATGTCAGCGGATTCGGATAACAAACGTGTGGATGCGGGGCGGATGCGGATAAGAGTCGTGCGGATGCGGATAACGTTTTGTTTATCCGCGCAGGACTCTACCTATCGTTAGTCGTTCCCTTAGGCTTTGTATGCCATGTGCTATGTTTAAAATGAATGTTACACAGCCAGAATTGCAACCCTTTCCTGTTCGAAGTGTTAATTATGCTTAACGACATAATTTCAATGAGATAAGCTTTAATCATCTTACATTATTTTGTTATGGAAAAAGCACATCGGAAAAAATATATGTCATAAACATTCGGGTCCTAGTTATGATATTCAATAAATTCTGATTGTATTTTATAAACTATCCGCAGTCAGCATTCACTTAATCAACGATGACATTCTCTCTCACAAACAGCTGAGGAATGTGCCGTTTCAAACAAAAACAAAAAGGATGATGAATTCTAGAAATGATGCTGGATTTACAAGAGTCTAACATATCCACCATTTTGGATTTCAGAACAGCCTGGCGTATGAAGTAAGCTTGTACCAGATATTTGCTCAAATTTGGGTGGCCAGACTGACGAAGTTTTCATGTGTTTATAATTTTAAATTGTTTTTCTACATAGTCTTTCCTGTAGAAATTAACGAGTGGATCACTTTTGCGAATTTCAATTACCTTTATGTCCAGGCGGCTTATGAGATCACCTTTGATGTGTGTGTCTGTAATAATATCTAAACGGCTGGAGCGATATCAATGAAACTCGGTGAGGACATAGTACTATTTTGTCCGACCCCGATCGAGCTCTTCAAATGTTATTACGTCTCACCAATCCAACATGGCGGCAGTGCGAAATATTTCACTGTCATTCTATATTTCCGAAACTATTACTGATATCAACATGCCATTTTGTACGGCGATAACGAGCACTACTAAAAGTTCATCTATGTGACTGTCAAAAATCTGCTAAGTACAAAACGAACATGGCGGCCTACGGAAGTTGAAACATTTAAATAGACTTTTCTGGCGATTTAACCTTCCGAACGCAGTGAAACTTGGTACAGCAAATGTTTCTACACATTGTAATGCACTAACATATAGTTTAGTTCAATTGTTAACATAACCTCATGATGGCAGCTGTGCAAAATTTTAAAATTATGTTTTATTTCCTGTGTCCTAATCGTGCGATCGAAGTCAACGTTTGAATAATGAACTTACACAATAATCGTCATCTAATAGTATATAACTCTATGGCCTACATATATAAAATCCAACATAGCAACCATCTGAAATATTTAGACCGTTCTCAATATCTACGAATTACAGCAATCAAACTGAAATTTTGTGGTAATTAATATTAGTAAGATATATGAAAATAGGCGATGTAGTTCTTCACTGAACTCCTTGTGTTTCAGTTATTATTCTAGGGGTGCGACATTATCCATTGATACGGATCATGTGGTCCACCGTACTTCCATTGACGTCGATGGTATGTTAGAAGCAAAGTGATTTCATCACGTACTTTCTGAATTCCCGTGTTTCCCACTTGGAGACGGTTCAGTGCCCTTTTACATGACATTCCGGCTGTTTCGTCAAGTCAAACATCGCTAGTGAGAAAATGACTTTGGTAGCCTAGTCGTGGTGAATATTTGTTGAAGTAAATGTTAGGTTAGAAGGTACTTAACACAAAAAATATAATTCATTTGAGCTTTAGTTCTTTCGAAGAAACCCCTCAGGAGCTCACAACTTGGGACATGGGTTGACGACCACGGGACCCCAGCTGAGTCCGGCATTGCTTCCACTTACTTGTGCCGGTCTTCTCTTTGTTATCTTTCCTCTCGACCTCCCTTGGTCAACTCTTGTTCCTTTCCGACCCCGACGGTATTAGGGTAACCGAGGCCTAGGGAGTCTTTCACTTTCCCGCCTTAATTGGCCCTTGTCTCATCTCTCCTGATCCCTCATTCTTCGAGGGGTCAGACCCCTTTTTTTTTTCACTGTATCTCCTGCCTTTTGCTCAAGGCCCTCAAGGAGGCAGGGTGTGTGTAGCCCCACCACTTCTGGTGCACCCTCAAGGGTTCACGGCTGGTGAGCTCTGGAGAGGGCGACCCCGGGGGATTCCTCCGCTGGGTCCGGTTTTTTCCCCCTTTTTCTATTGACTTTGGGGCGGACCCTTCCCTCTTTCACTTTCCTCTCTGCCTTTCTTTGCTCTCCTTCCTCGAAGTCCCTCGGTCCTCATTTTTCGAGGGTTGAGGGCATTTCCTTTCGGCCTGTCCTTTATTCCCGTATCCTTTATTTGTTTACCATTTCTTCTTCTAGTATGTAAGATTGTAGTTAGTATTAGTTATAGTTTTCATTCTCATCTCATCTTTCACTATACCCCCAAACCACTAGGGGCCGATAACCTAGATGTTAGGTCCCTTTAAACAACAATTATCATCATAATCATCATCTTTCGAAGAAAATAAATAACAAACAACCTACAATAAATTGTTTTTGTTTCTCCAAATGTTTCTATAGTGCTCATTATTTAACCAAATCCGTACATACACATTTGTTATTATACACACTCACACTTCATTTTTTTAATTTATTTTACCGCTGCGGACATTTTATTTCACTGTCGGCTTCAGTGGCGAAGTCGGTAGCATGCTGAACTACTATGCCCAATATCGCGGGTTCAAACCCAGCCGAAATCGTCGGATTTTTAAGAGTGTTAAAATCCTTCAGTATGCCTTCCTTCGGAGGGGAAATAAAGACGGCGGGCCCATGTCATAAATTTATGGCATGAAAAAGATCCTACCACTACAATTGGTAGTGTGTAGCTAAATGTGATTTATTTATGTTTTGTCTTTCTAGTTGACGCCAGTGGGCGACCTGCGCGTCAGGATGAGAGATGGAAAGGATGAAGATGAATGAAACTGGACAAGGATGTGGAAGGAAGCGGCCGTGGCCTGTCAGACGGTACCGTCCCAGCATTTGCCTGGTGTTGAAAATGGGGAAACCACGCAAAACCACTTCAAGGACGGCCGACGGTGGAGCTCGAACCCAAGCGTCAGTCAGCAGAGAGCTTGGCCCCATGACCTAACGGTGCACTTTAGCGAGCGTAGCCACTGCTGTCGGTTAATTTGTAGGTTATTTGGTTAGAAACGCTCTATCAAGTTCCAGCGTTCGCCGGTGGGTGTCAGTGACAGTGGGGTCTGGTAGCCAATTTGGAACTACTTGAAATCGAATGTTCATTCATTTAATCTCTCAAAAACTCCTCTCGTAAGGCTGGCATCAGGTAGGGCATCCGGCCGTAGAAACAATCAGCCACGTGGAATTTCATCGCATCTAATCCCCGACCCCGTTGGAAACGGGATTAATAAGGGGTAGACATACTGTAGACAGTAGCCAAATTTGTAGGTTATATATGGTTGGTTAGAAACGCTCTATCACTTTTCAACGTTCACCGCTAGGTGTGAGTGACAGTGGCATATGGGCGTCTACGGGCGTTATGGCCATTGACTGCAGTTCGAATATAAATTATGTTATTTCTCGACTTTCAAGCCTTTTATATTACCATAAATTGTGGTTGGTTGGTTCCTCAGTTCAGGGGCTTTGACAACGCGGTCATGTAGCCCCGTGTACTTTGGGTGTGTGTAGAATCTGTCTGATAACCGGTGTTAATTGTGATGGCTGTATTAGTGTGTGTTATCTGTGATTCAGGTAGAAGGACTGCAGACGATTATTTTTTTTTCAAGTAGTTCCTAGTTTTGCTACCAAATGCTACCGCCCACGACACCAAGTTGCGGTCGTGGCTACTAAATGCCATTGCAGTCAGCGCCTGGCATCGAACGTTGGAACTAATATAGCGTTATCAAAGTAACCTACAAATTTTAGCTTCCAAAAGTGTAGTTAGTGGAAGGTTCTTTTTCATGCCATATATATATATATGAAAAGGGACCGCCGGCTTTACTTCCCCTCGGAAAGAAGGCATACTGAGGGATTTTTGTTGTTGTTGTTCGAGTCCTCAGTCTTTTGACTGGTTTGATGCAGCTGTCCATGCCTCCCTGTCCTGAGCTAATCCTTTCATCTCTACATAGCTACCACTCCCTACATCCGAGGCAATCTGTTTAACATATTCTAACCTTGGTCTACCCCTACAGTTCTTGTCCTCAACCCTTCCTTCCATAACTAAGCTTGCTATTCCTGGGTGTCTTAGTATGTGTCCTACCAACCTATCTCTTCTCTTCATTAGCAGTCGCCAGAAACATCTCTCCTCTCCCACTAGTCTCAATACCTCTTCGTTTGTAACCCTATCTACCCATCTGATCATCATTCTCCTGTAACACCACATTTCAAATGCTTCAATTCTCCTCTTTTCTGCTGCACCAATAGTCCAAGTTTCACTTCCATAGAACGCCACGCTCCAGACAAAGGCCTTCAAAAATGACTTCCTAATACCTAAATCTATATTCGATGTCAACAAATTCCTTTTCTGTAGAAATGCTTTTCTTGCCTGAGCAAACCTACTTTTTATATCCTCTTTGCTTCGTCCATCACTGGTTATTTTGCTTCCTAAGTAACAGAATTCTCCTACTTCCTTTAGCTTTTCACGTCACAATTTGATGTCCATAGAGGTTTCTGATTTATTTTGGCTGCATTCCAATATTTTTGTTTTACATTTATTAATTTTCATCATGAATTGTTTCCTCAAGACGGAGTTCATACCATTCAAAAACTCATTCAAATCCTCAGGCTTGTCGGCCAAGATGACGATGTCATCAGCAAATCTCAGAGTTGAAATTGATTCTCCTTGAATCTTCACGCTCTTGGGCATAGAAGCTCAGCATGCTTTTAACTACGCCACCGAAGCTGCTTTACCATAAATTAGGGTCACTATAAACATAGTGCTTTAATTTTGCATTCACCATTGTTAATCGTTGGTCCATATGCTTTACCATAAATTAGGGTCACTATAAACATAGTGCTTTAATTTTGCATTCACCATTGTTAATCGTTGGTCCATATGCTTTACCATAAATTAGGGTCACTATAAACATAGTGCTTTAATTTTGCATTCACCATTGTTAATCGTTGGTCCATATGCTTTACCATAAATTAGGGTCACTATAAACATAGTGCTTTAATTTTGCATTCACCATTGTTAATCGTTGGTACATATGCTTTACCATAAATTAGGGTCACTATAAACATAGTGCTTTAATTTTGCATTCACCATTGTTAATCGTTGGTCCATATGCTTTACCATAAATTAGGGTCACTATAAACATAGTGCTTTAATTTTGCATTCACCATTGTTAATCGTTGGTCCATACATTTCGGAAGGGGGTGACCTGACGTGTGGTGTCGCAGTCTGAGCGACATCCTCCCCAGTTGATGTTAGGGGGAGGAGGAGGTAATACTATGAGCTTCCGTTCGTAAACACGGCCGGTGCGGCGCTGCGCTGTGAGGCTTGGGAATGGGCACAGTACACTGAACTTCACACAAACAATGGGACATATCTGCACGCTCTTCCACCACAACCTTTGTCTTATTCCCTACTCCACATGGGATAATCATCATCATATATATTATTTCAGTAGTATAGATCCCTCCCGCGGGACATTAGCAGTGACGAATTGCATTCTAATTTCATAAATATCGATAACATCTTTAAAAAAATACTTTAAAAAAAAGTACGGTGTGCCATGTGCAGACACTGATTGGTTCAGGGGGATGACAGATCATAGGGAGCGCGTGGGTTTCGATAAAGCTCCGCTATAGATGTTCTGCCAACCAATGAAGAATTAATTTCAGTACTATGTTTCCGTAGTTGGCACTCACCCAACGCTCACATCAAAAAGACTGGCGGAAGCGGGAATAGTCCGTGTTGATTGATTTTCCTCGTGGTGGTGTTGGTTGTTTTGATTTGTTTGGTATTTTGATTATTTATTTGAATTGAATTGAGAGTCAATCATGCCCCTGCAAGGGAGGAAAAATTGCCAAGCACCGGGATGTGAGAATTATAATGATAGTAAGAACATTACGGCAATTTTCATCTTCCTAGAGTTGACCATGTGTAAAACTAGTGGGCAATATGGACTACTCTCGAATACAAATATATAGAGAATAAATGTGTGCATTTCATCTCTTGTTTGTTTTCTTACCCATTCTCTTTTGCATTTCAATAAAATTTGTGGTTTAGGGCTACGGGGAGGGGTGGGTGGCAGCCGGCTTGCTAGGCAAAAAGTGAGGTTATGGCAATAGTGTGTGCATTTGGACAGTTTTCTTTATACTCATCGAATATCCCAGAAATTCTGTAGAGTAGGAGAGCAATGTTTAATTAGCCTAAAGGTGAATTAAGATCTAAAACGGATAACTGTGTCCTTCGTGACAAATCTATTGCCAACATTGATATATATCAAAGAGAACTATTTTCCTATCTGGACGTACATTTCTACGCCTAGCGAAAGGTGCAGTTATGTTTGTGTTATTTTCATCAATAATCAATAACTCATCGCAGAACATACTGTTCAATTACGTGTAATAAAGGCTACATTCATATGGCTTTTTACTTTTTATGTTGTCAGACTTGGTATAGCGGTACATAGCCTCATAGCCTCTCTCTCGGAAATTATATAACCAAAAGTGACGAATCTCTTATACTTACATGATCCTTGGGTTGGTTGGTTGGTTCTTAAGTTTAGGGGCTGCGACAACGCGGTCATGTAGCCGTGTACTTTGGGTGTGTGTAGAATCTGTCTGATAACCGGTGTTAATTGTGATGACTGTATTAGTGTGTATTATCAGTTTTTTAATTCAAGTAAGGACTGCAACTTAGAATTTTTCAATTAGTTCCTACTTTTGCTGCCAAGCGCCACCGTCAACGACTACTAGCCCAAGTTCAGAACTTAGCTACTAGACGCCACAGCAGTCGGTTCTTGGCAACGAACGTAGAAACCTAAGAGCGTTGTTTACATTCTTAACCTATCCAATTTAGCTTCACACAGGTGTAATTAGTGGAAGGTTCTTTAACATGCCATAAATCTATGACATGGGACCGCCGGCTTTACTTCCCCTCCGAAGGAAGGCATACTGAGGGATTTTAACGCTCTTAAAAAATCCGACGGCTTCGGCCGGGTTTGAACCCGCTATCTTGGGCATAGAAGCTCAGCATGCTACCGACTACGGCACCGAAGCAGCCCATGTGCAGACACTATTGCTGTAGGAAAATACACTCCATTGCTGTCCACTTCACATTTTGGCCGCTGTGACGCCTGTTTCATGTCATTTTAACATTCTGAGGTCTTTCCTTTATCATTTTGAATGCATTTCGGAATCAGTGAATCAAAGGAACGAGTACTCAAATCGTATAATTCCATAAATATCGAATAACCGGTGAGTGTTATGATGATCCAATTTTCAGTGATTGCCTTCTTAAGTTAGGGAACGTAGAACTTGGAATTCTACCTGAAATGTAAATAGTGTTCTATAATCTTTGGTTGAAATAAAAACATAACAACCTTTCTCCTTAAGTCTCTCATTATAAACCTATTGGGGAAAGTGTGGTTTATGAACATGCGAGATTTCTCGCACGGGTCCGCTAATAATAATAATAATAATAATAATAATAATAATATCGTATGGCCTAGGATGCCGGGTGCAAGCTTTGTTAATTGACGCCCAGAGGGCAACTTGCATGTCGAATTTTATCGCTCCTTGACCTGGACAATAGGGAAGTCAGAAGAGAGGAAGTTGATGGCTTTTGAGGCTTGGTGCTGGAGAAGAGTGCTTAAGATCAGTTGGATACAACATATATATGACAAATGAAGAGGTATTAAGAAGAGCAGGAGAAAGTAGAAGCTTTATGAAGAGCCTGAAAACAAGAAGAGCAAATATGTTGGGACATATTCTCAGACATAATAGCCTGCTAGCAAAGAGTCATCGAAGGGATGTTAGAAGGGAAAAACACAAGAGGAAGACCACCATTTGCATACATCACACAGTTAATGACAGACACGAACACAAAATCATATCGTGAATTGAAGAGGGTGGCGGAGAATAGAGAAGATTGGCGAGTTGCTGCAAACCAGCCCCAGGGCTGTTAACTTAAGAGAGAGAAGGAAGGAAGATTGTAGTTTTACGTGACCGTGAATCTTGTGATTATGAGCCACGGGACCTCCTTTTTACGTGGAATCCGAACCACTGGACATGCCATTTCACTTCGAAAATCTCACATGCATTGACCGGGAATCGAACCCGGACCGTCTTGGTGAGAGGCATACAGCTAGACCGCTGAGCCACCATGCCCCCCCCCAATTAAGAGAGAGAGAGAGAAGCGCTATGAAAGTCAAGGCGGCTAGATATCTAAGCTCCTTGACACTATAGCGCTTTCTAGTAGAGAAATGAGGAACGTTTGTGTTGGCGGAAAATCCCGAGATTAATTTTGCCATTATGAACACGGCCTACTGAATTCAAATGGGTTCTTTAACAAGCCAACA
Source organism: Meconema thalassinum (assembly GCA_946902985.2). Taxonomy (NCBI): domain Eukaryota; kingdom Metazoa; phylum Arthropoda; class Insecta; order Orthoptera; family Tettigoniidae; genus Meconema; species Meconema thalassinum. The sequence continues at coordinate 58,129,778 of OX336398.1, read as the reverse complement.
ACGTATAACATGCGTGTTATGATCTTTTTCGCCTTTCAAAAAAAATAAATCACTTACCATGGCCAGGAGCGAACCTGCAAGCTTCACTGCCCGCAAAACAAAACAAAAGTACAAAAAGAAAACACAGATACAGTATTTTCAAGGAATGAACACATAATAATTTTTGTTGTTGTTGTTGTTTGAGTCTTCAGTCTTTTGACTGGTTTGATACAGCCCTCCATCCCTCCCTGTTCTGAGCTAATCGTTTCATCTCGACACCTTACTTCCGATGCAATCTGCTTGACATATTCTAACCTTGGTCTACCCCTACAGTTCTTGTCCTCGACCCTTCCTTCCATAACTAAGCTTGCTATTCCTAGGTGTATTAATATGTATCTTACCAACATATCTCTTCTCTTCATTATGAGTCGCCAGAAACATCTCTCCTCTCCCACTCGTCTTAATACCTCTTCATTTATAACCCTATCTACCCACCTGATCTTCATTATTCTCCTGTAACACCGCATTTCAAATGCTTCAATTCTCCTCTTTTCTGCTGCACCAATAGTCCAAGTTTCACTTCCATAGAGCGCCATGCTCCAGACAAAGGCTTTCAAATAATTTTTACTTGCATTATTTTGAAACTTAAATGCAAGGAAGATAAACAGCAACTTCAGTTTAAGGGATCATTTTTCACTTACATTTATTTACTTTCAGATGAGCGTAAATGAAGTAACTTTTAGAAATACTACGCCATCAGAACAAATTAAGAAACATCTCTTCAAATGTTATGTATATGTTTCGATCATCATCATCATGGCTAAGGAACCAACCAACCTATTTTTGTAATTAACGTAGTAACCTTGGTTTGGACCCCCTCAGAAACAAGAGGTTGGTGAGGACAGAGTCTGCTCCTGACGCAAGATAACGACTACGGCGCCAGGCTAAACACATCCTCTACACACCAGGAAACATGACTAGCGTCATGGCAATGCGGAAATCCCCCAACTCAACATCATCCAGGAATCACTACTGGGTACTTCGATTACACTAAACTCCCAAAGGTGGCCATTTTCTTGGAGTGAACATTCATTTCCCGAATTTATTATCTATCATCTATCTGCAACCTTGGTTGGTTGGTTCCTCAGTTTAGGGGCTGCGACAACGCCGTCATGTAGCCCCGTGTACATTGGGTGTGTGTAGAATCTGTCTGATAACCGGTGTTAATTGTGATGGCTGTATTAGTGTGTGTTATCTGTAAGGACTGTAGGCATTCGATTTTCAAGTAGTTCCAACTTTTGCTACCAAACGCCACCGTCAACGACCAACTAGTTCTGTACTTTGTTACTAGATACCACCGCAGTCGGCTCCTGGCGACGAACGTAGGAACCTAAGAGCGTTAGTCAAATATAATCTATAATTTAGCTTCACACAAGTGTAATTAGTGGAAGGTTCTCTATCACCCCATAAATCTATGACATGGGCCCACCGGCATTACTTCCCCTTCAAACCCGGCCGAAGTCGTCGGATTCTTTAATAGCGTTAAAATCCTTCAGTATACCTTCCTTCGGAGGGAAAGTAATGCTGGCGATCCCATGTCATAGATTTAAGGCATAAAAAAGTGACAGTTAGTCTGAAAGACTAGACTTTGTATCATTTTAAATGCTACAAATGCTGAAAAATGCTAGAAAGGCTGGAGGCTTCTCGCTTCGCTCGAAGCCAAAGACTCTTGACATGTTAGAAAATTATCTGCATAATAAGTTACTTATCTTGCTTATCTTGTTTCAAATAACTCGCGAACGGCAAGTGCAAGCCTAGGTCCAGCGCGGGGGATGCCGCACGCTCACCAGAGCGCGCGGGGACTTGCCCCTTCCATTCAGTCTAAAAACACTTACAGTATAGTGGGCGATGTATTGAAGATAGAGATATGCTCTCGCCGACTTTTTTGTAGAACTTTTCATGCTGAACAATTCTTGCGCTCATTGTATATTGATATTTTTAACGGTTAGCCCAGCGTAAGCTTAAGAAGCGCACGGACGCCAAGTTTGTTTTCGACTTTTTTCACTGAAATCGTTACTGCTTAGCTTCCTTTGATCATACATAAATTATTTTCTACAGAATCTTTCCTCGAGATACCTTTACAGAATGGTGAAACCCGCAACAAAATCCATCCAGTGGTTCTCGAGATTACCCGTGACATCCAAGAATCGGGGAGTTTTGTCTTATACTAACGAAGTAGAGATTGTCGGGGTACACATGCACCAAGCGGTACTATGACGTCACACACCTCAGTGCATCTGGGTACATTTCGTCCCGTCACCGTAACGTAACACCAGACCCCAGCGTAACGACGAAGTCGACAAGATCATTTAAAATGATAAAAAGAACCTTGGTAGTGTGTAGCCAAATTTGTAGGTTATATTTCGTTAGAAACGCTCTATCAAGTTGCAACGTTCGCCTCTAGGTGTCAGTGGCATCTGGTAGCCACAGTTGGAACTAATTGAACTTGCTCATTCATCTTCATTCATTTCATCTCATCCACACGCGACGGTGCTTGTAGCTCACCCCATGGGTGTCCGCATAGAAGCAGCTACTAACTCAGGCGAGCCGACACTCCCGGCACTAAATAGCATACACTAAATAAATACCGCAAATCTCTGAGTACTCAGTTTGGAAAAAAACCCTCAGGTAAATAATTTCAAATATCTTACTTTGGGAAAATCACACAACTATCTGGATTAAATCATGAAGCAACCAACAAGAGAATTTCTAAATTACAAACAACAAAAACTTATAGAATTACCTGGAACAAATACAACAAAAAATCATTATCTCGGAACGCAAAAGCAAAAACACTACTGCACGGTGATTAAACCTAAAACATCATACGCATCATAATCCCTACCGTTTTCATCTGGTTTAATCCTTTATTGTCAAAGATGCTGATGGTTCAATCATTCAGTCATATTTCGAAGAATTGTCAAAAGGAAGTGCCGGTATTTCTAAAACTCACATATTATATTTCCATCTCCTTGACCTAAGGCGCTGGATTTAAAAAAAATTAAAGCATAAATAAAAACAAAACAAGAATTAAAGTGTAAAAATAAAAAAAAATAAAAAATTAATATATACATTAAATAAAAACAAAGGTTATAAAAATTGTTATAAAAATAAAAATTACGATTGAAGAAAGAAATATAAAAATCAAAATAATAAAACTACTGTCGACCAAAGTATTATGTGTAGTCGAGTTTGAAGGTTGTTTGTGAAGTAACCAATAGACCTACATCAAATCCAATAACATCATCATTTTCGTCGTTCTATTTTACGTTAGTTCATCTAGGTTTGGATTTTAAAATTTATATTTTAATATTTTTTATCGCAGTTGGAACACAAAAAGTGCACGTTTTTAAGCATGTTTCAATCATGCGTCACATTTAAGATTTATTATCTCAAAACCCTCTCATCAGATCGAATCCAAATTTTAACACAATATACATTGGAATGTTGAGTAACTGGTTTATTAATTTCAAAATTTTGTGTTTCCAAGAAACAAAGTTGTTATCATTTTTGTAACGTAACTTTTTCTCGGCTCGGGGTGGTTGGAAAATGTAGTTCTTGATCGCATTGTAATCCTTATCCATCAAAAAGTTATGCTGTATGACTGTGAAATACGTAAATTAACTCACTTATTTTATATCGGTTTGTATTTGTAGGGGGAAATAAGACATGATTCACCTGCTAGCCGCTCCGGCGAAAGCTGTACAGCGTTGCTGAGATGGAGCCCATCACGTCCGAGCTAGGCGCGTCATGATGTGTGATGGGCTCCATTTCGGCAACGCTGTACAGCTTCGCCGGAGCGGCTAGCAGGTGAATCATGTCTTATTTCACCCTACAAATACAAACCGATATAAAATAAGTGAGTTAATTTACGTATTTCACAGTCATACAGCATAACGTTTTGATGGATAAGGATTACAATGCGACCAAGAACTACATTTTCCAACCACCCCGAGCCGAGAAAAAGTTACCTTACAAAAATGATAACAACTTTTTTTCTTGGACACACAAAATTTTGAAATTAATAAACCAGTTATACAACATTCCAATGTATATTGTGTTAAAATTTGGATTCGATCTGATGAGAGGGTTTTGAGATAATAAATCTTAAATGTGACGCATGATTGAAACATGCTTAAAAACGTGCACTTTTTGTGTTCCAACTGCGATAAAAAATATTAAAATATAAATTTAAAAATCCAAACCTAGATGAACTAACGTAAAATGGAACGACGAAAATGATTATGTTATTGGATTTTATGTAGGTCTATTGGTTACTTCACAAACAACCTTCAAACTCGAGTGCACATAATACTTTGGTCGACAGTAGTCTAACTATAAAAATAAATATTATGAAGATATTTATAGAAATCAATTGTAGATAAATGAATACATAATTTAATTAATCATAAATATTAAAATTAAATCTATAAAAACATAAGTTATACAATTTAAAAAATCAAAATGAAAATAGAAAGTAAAAAAAAAATAGTTTTGCCTTATAAAGGGTTAAGGATTTTTGCACAAAGTAAGACATGAAAATTCCCTACCAAACAATTACATAATCTCAGTTTTGATATTGTCATTGGAGGCACAAAAATTTAGAAAATCAAGAAAAGAAAATCCTTTGGGAAAATCTTTGACCCAGAGTGCATAAAGGGAGTGTAGATGTCTCACGAGTTACACCAACATTCCGACAAAATATCACACGCAATTAGAGAAAGACGATTGAAATTTTATGGACATGTATTCAAAGAATGGACAGTATAAGACTTACTAAAAGGATATTTAATCATGCCTCATCATTAAAAGTCAAGAACTGGATAATCGAAATTTAAAATGACGTTCAAGAAATCAACGTAACCGATAAAATTTTATGGGACAGGCCACGGTGGCGAACAAACATCATTTCGTTGCAAACTCCCGGGTGAGAGCTACCACTGCTTGGACGGCAGAAAGGAAGAAAAATCATAGTGAAAGAATGACGAGGTTTTAAAAAGCAAGGAAGGAAGCTTTTTAGTGTTACGTGTCCGTTAATCATGCGATTATGAGCCACGGGACCTCCTTTTTACGTGGAATCCGAACCACAGAAATTTCACTTCGAAAATCTCACATGCATTGACCGGGAATCGAACCCGGTCCACCTTGGTGAGAGGCCAACTGTTTGACCGCTGCGCCATCACTGCCCCCAAGAGGTTTTAATTCACTGGCCGTGAAAGCCAATATACCATCTTTTTGGAAGCCGTCATAGGGAGGTTATGGCTGTTTGAGCTTTTAGTTCTCGCAGTAAAGAGGCGCAGGTGCGCTACATAAAAAAGGGAGGTAGCGCGCAGTTCGCTACTCCTGTGAGGGTCCGGTCGGGTACACCAAGAGCCCGCTGATGAGCCAGCTTGGTGTCCTAGGCGAAACCCCACAGAAAACACGGCACAAACCTAGAAATAATTGCTGAGTTTTAAAACAAAATAATTAATAATTGGTAGAGGAATTGGAACGATTAGCAGCAAAGGTTGGGTTGAAAATTTCTTTTGAGAAAACAGAAATGATGCCATCTTTTCAAGTTGACACATCACATATTGTACTGCATAATACCCAGAAAATAAAGATTGTGAAAAAAATTAAATATCTTGGTGAGATCATCACTTGGAATGCCAATGAAAGAGCACCAATAGATAGTAGAACACTAAAATTGCGACGAGCACGACAGATTACCTGGCCAACATATAAGAAACAGTCTCTTTCGATTAATGCTAAACTTCGACATGACTTCTCCGTCGTTAAGCCAGAAGCAACATATGCAAGTGAAACTTTATTTAAACTAAACACTCGATCAACAACTGACAAACTACAGAAGGTTGATAGACGGATTCTTCGGACAATACTCAATAAAAAACACCAGGTTGAGGGCCAGTGGAGACTTTTGCCCAATTCAATACTTTACAAGGAAAATGAATCTATCATTGACACGATGCGAAAACGAGGGTTGGGTTTTTTGACACTTATCCCGCTTGCCAAATACTGGACTCCTGAAACAACTTTTTGACTTCTTTTGGAACAGTAAACCAAAAATCACATGGTGTAAAGAAATACAAATGGATTTAGACGAATTGAAAATAACTCAACATCAAATTGAACATAGAGAGGAGAAACGGCTTGTGAATAACAAATACACTCGACTAACATTCAAAATTTCACAGCGTAAGAAATATGTTATATCTGCAGAAGAACGGGCTGCAAGATCTTCCAGAATGAAGAAGTATTGGGAAAGGAAAAAATTATCAAGAATTAAGAACTGAACTTAGTATTTGAAGACTTTGTATATAAGGTTTGATTTTGGTGCTCCAATGAGGGCGTAAACAGTGTAAATAAATAAATAAATAAAGAAAGAAATAAATAAATTGGATTACACTTTTAGTTCTTTTCCCCTGTTTTTATGTCCTTTATTTTGATATTTTACGTCCATTTCAACTTCCGAGCCCTAGTAATTACGCTCCTTCGGGGTAAAAAAAAAGGCGGCTTCGGTGGAATAGTTGGTAGCTTGCTGAGCTTCTATGCCCAAGATCGCGGGTTCAAACCCAGCCAAATTCGTCGGATAATTTAAGAGCGTTACAAAATCCCTCAGTATGCCTTCCTTCGCAGGGGAAGTAAAGCCGGCGATCCCATGTCATAGATTTATGGCATGTTAAAGAGCCTTCCACTAATTACACTTGTGTGAAGCTAAGTTATAGGTTAGATTTGACTGACGCTCTTAGGTTCCAAAGTTCGTCGCCAGGAGCCGACTGCGGTGGCATCTAGTAACCAAGTTCAGAACTAGTTGTCGTTGACGGTGCCGTTAGGTAGCAAAGGTAGGAATTAATGTACTTGAAAAATTGAATGTCTCCAGTCCTTACTTGAATTAAACACAGATAACACACACTAATACAGCCATCACAATAATAATAATAATAATATCGTATGGTCTCGGGTGCCGGATGCAAGCTTTGCTATTTGACACCCAAAGGGTAGCTCGCATGTCGAATTTCGTTGTTCCTTGACTATGAAAGTCAAGGATGTTAGATGTTAGATATCTAAGCTCCTTGAACACTATAGCGCTTTCTAGTAGAGAAATTAGGAACTTTGTGTAGGCGGAAACTCCCGAGATTAATTTTGCCATTATGAACTCGGCCTACTGAATTCAAATGGGTTCTTTGACATGCCAACATCGTATGACATGCGTATCGTATTTTTGCCGCCTTTCAAAAAAAAAAACACTTACCACGGCCAGGAGCGAACCTGCAATCTTGGGGTTAGTAGACCGACACGATATCCACTCACCCACCGTGCCAAACTTGCCATCACAATTAACACCGGTAATCAGACAGATTCTACTCACACCCAAAGTACACGGGGCTACATGGCCGCGTTCTCGCAGGCCCTAAACTGCGGAACCAACCAACCAACTCGAAGTAAGAATTATCCTGGTTCCTTAGGGAAACGGTAGTGTACGAGCCCGCGCTGTTTTCCCTCTGAATGCATTTGGTTGTATGGTATTTTGCCTTGTGGACCGCCATTACCTTTTTTTTTTTTTATCAGAGAAAATAAGAGGTTCCGTTGTGTCGTCTCTAGGAGAAGGTTAGAATTGAGGACGATTGGAGTGATAAGGAGAGCTTTTATCTGCAGCAGGCTATTGTTCCGAACAAACAGGATGTGGACGAGATACATTCCGTTATTGTATATCTAGCGATAAGAAGACGGCCATTCATGTCCCAGTGGCTATATACCCTCTGTACACTCTTTATCACTAGACCTCAGCGGTGAGTGGTGAAGTCGCACACCACGATTGGAAGTCCGGAGATCGACTGCGACCACTTCTGGGGAACCTAACCCGATTAACGTTACTCAGGTTATGAGACATTTAATACGCAGGGGTATAATGACAAATATGTCCCATTTTTTAAGAATGAATTAACTAGGCCAACATAGAATGAGGGGTGGGAGTGCGATGGTGCAGTGATCAAACTGCTTGTCTCTCACCCAAGGCGGACCGAGTTCGATTCCCCGACAATGCACGTGAAATTTTCCAAGTGGAACATCGCATCCTGTAGTTCGGATTCCAACGTAGCGATTAATGGTTTCTTCCAGTCAGTGGTCTAACCAGCAGCGATTACTGGTTTCGTCCAGTCAGTGGTCTAACCCAGAAGCGATTGATGGTTTCGTCCAGTCAGTGGTCTAACCAAGTAGCGACCAATTGTTTCATCCAGACAGTGGTCTAACCCAGTAGCAACCAATGGTTTCGTCCAGACAGTGGTCTAACCCAGTAGCAACCAATGGTTTCGCCCAGACAGTGGTCTAACCCAGTAGCAACCAATGGTTTCGCCCAGACAGTGGTCTAACCCAGTAGCAACCAATGGTTTCGTCCAGACAGTGGTCTAACCCAGTAGCAACCAATGGTTTCGCCCAGACAGTGGTCTAACCCAATAGCAACCAATGGTTACGCCCAGACAGTGGTCTAACCCAATAGCAACCAATGGTTTCACCCAGACAGTGGTCTAACCCAGTTGCAACCAATGGTTTCCTCCAGACAGTGGTCTAACCCAGTAGCAACCAATGGTTTTGCCCAGACAGTGGTCTAACCCAGTAGCAACCAATGGTTTCACCCGGACAGTGGTCTAACCCAGTTGCAACCAATGGTTTCACCCAGACAGTAGTCTAACCCAGTAGCAACCAATGGTTTCACCCAGACAGTGGTCTAACCCAGTAGCAACCAATGGTTTCACCCGGACAGTGGTCTAACCTAGTAGCAACCAATGGTTTCACCCAGACAGTGGTCTAACCCAGTAGCAACCAATGGTCTCACCCGGACAATGGTCTAACCCAGTAGCAACCAATGGTTTCGTCCAGTCAGGGCTCTAACCCAGCAGCGATTAATGGTTTCGATCAGTCAGTGGTCTAACTCAGCAGCGATTAATACTTTCGTCCAGACAATGGTCTAACCCAGTAACGACAAATGGTTTCACCCAGACAGTGGTCTAACCCAGTAGCAACCAATGGTTTAGTCCAGACAGTGGTCTAACCCAGTTGCAACCAATGGTTTCGTCCAGACAGTGGTCTAACCCAGTAACGACAAATGGTTTCGCCCAGACAGTGGTCTAACCCAGTAGCAACCAATGGTTTCGTCCAGACAGTGGTCTAACCCAGTAGCAACCAATGGTTTCGCCCAGACAGTGGTCTAACCCAATAGCAACCAATGGTTTCACCCAGACAGTGGTCTAACCCAGTAGCAACCAATGGTTTCGTCCAGACAGTGGTCTAACCCAGTAGCAACCAATGGTTTCGCCCAGACAGTGGTCTAACCCAGTAGCAACCAATGGTTTCGTCCAGACAGTGGTCTAACCCAGTAGCAACCAATGGTTTCGCCCAGACAGTGGTCTAACCCAATAGCAACCAATGGTTTCACCCAGACAGTGGTCTAACCCAGTTGCAACCAATGGTTTCCTCCAGACAGTGGTCTAACCCAGTAGCAACCAATGGTTTCGCCCAGACAGTGGTCTAATCCAGTAGCAACCAATGGTTTCACCCAGACAGTGGTCTAAACCAGTAGCAACCAATGGTTTCGTCCAGACAGTGGTCTAACCCAGTAGCAAACAATGGTTTCGCCCAGACAGTGGTCTAACCCAATAGCAACCAATGGTTTCACCCAGACAGTGGTCTAACCCAGTTGCAACCAATGGTTTCACCCGGACAGTGGTCTAACCTAGTAGCAACCAATGGTTTCACCCAGACAGTGGTCTAACCCAGTAGCAACCAATGGTCTCACCCGGACAATGGTCTAACCCAGTAGCAACCAATGGTTTCGTCCAGTCAGGGCTCTAACCCAGCAGCGATTAATGGTTTCGATCAGTCAGTGGTCTAACTCAGCAGCGATTAATACTTTCGTCCAGACAATGGTCTAACCCAGTAACGACAAATGGTTTCACCCAGACAGTGGTCTAACCCAGTAGCAACCAATGGTTTAGTCCAGACAGTGGTCTAACCCAGTTGCAACCAATGGTTTCGTCCAGACAGTGGTCTAACCCAGTAACGACAAATGGTTTCGCCCAGACAGTGGTCTAACCCAGTAGCAACCAATGGTTTCGTCCAGACAGTGGTCTAACCCAGTAGCAACCAATGGTTTCGCCCAGACAGTGGTCTAACCCAATAGCAACCAATGGTTTCACCCAGACAGTGGTCTAACCCAGTAGCAACCAATGGTTTCGTCCAGACAGTGGTCTAACCCAGTAGCAACCAATGGTTTCGCCCAGACAGTGGTCTAACCCAGTAGCAACCAATGGTTTCGTCCAGACAGTGGTCTAACCCAGTAGCAACCAATGGTTTCGCCCAGACAGTGGTCTAACCCAATAGCAACCAATGGTTTCACCCAGACAGTGGTCTAACCCAGTTGCAACCAATGGTTTCCTCCAGACAGTGGTCTAACCCAGTAGCAACCAATGGTTTCGCCCAGACAGTGGTCTAACCCAGTAGCAACCAATGGTTTCACCCAGACAGTGGTCTAACCCAGTAGCAACCAATGGTTTCGTCCAGACAGTGGTCTAACCCAGTAGCAACCAATGGTTTCGCCCAGACAGTGGTCTAACCCAATAGCAACCAATGGTTTCACCCAGACAGTGGTCTAACCCAGTTGCAACCAATGGTTTCCTCCAGACAGTGGTCTAACCCAGTAGCAACCAATGGTTTCGCCCAGACAGTGGTCTAACCCAGTAGCAACCAATGGTTTCACCCAGACAGTGGTCTAACCCAGTAGCAACCAATGGTTTCGTCCAGACAGTGGTCTAACCCAGTAGCAACCAATGGTTTCGCCCAGACAGTGGTCTAACCCAGTAGCAACCAATCGCTTCATCCAAAACAATAGTCTAACACTTTCATCCCCAACGTAGAAATATAAAGCTCTAGCACATTGAGATTAATCAAGCTGGTTTTTAAGAGTTATCTCAAATGGGAGGACACTCCTGAGGTACTTGACGTGCGTTCTACAAGTCGTAACTCGCTTTTCGCTGGGGGAGTGAGACCGGTTCTCTGTACAATAGGGGAATGTCGTAACTGCAGAAGTTCAGATGCAGGGGGGGCTAAACAGAACCCGTTCCTTACGACTCGTGAATGATTCTTACGACACTCACTTCATTGTTTCCTACGTGGCCAAGGGGATAACTGACATCCTGCAAATGATGGGCGCTGTCTGAGGCGTCACCACCAGTTTATTTTTTGGAATGAAATACCTCAAAGTGCTTTCGGAGATAGAAATTACTTCCAGTTACGCTACCAGAAATTCGAGATAAAGAAATACATGAAAAAAGGGTTTTATTATCATAAATGCATAATACCTCAACCCGTCTTCCAGCCTTAAGGGAATGTAACGGTGAAATTTTGCGAACATTGTGAAAAAAAAAATGCTCTTTCTTATTTTTTAATTTTTATTATGCTTCTACCTAGTAGGCCTACCTTCTATTTGCACTTTATTTTTCTTAAAAGTGAACCATTTAAAGCCCTTAGCGGACATTTAAACGTCCCAGCACAAGTGGGCGTTGCCTCATATTTTCGCCATTCTCATGGTGATCTGTATGCTTTTCGTAGATTTTGAATTGATCGCACGCGTTGAATGTAAGAAACGTTGTTCTTCTGAAACTTGGGTAAATTTGGGAGATTTTAGTTAATTTTGGTAAACTTGGAGAGTTTTAGGGAATTTTGAGAAAATCTGGGGAAATTTAGGCCTAGTGAATTTGGGTCAATTTGCTGTAGCATCGACAATTCCTAAATTCAATATGGGTTGTGAAGCTAGTGAGAAACTAAAAGCTAGTGTTAGGGGTGTTAACGTTAGCAGCTCAGGGCAGAAAATAAGTTTAATGAGGGACAAGTGTAGACTTGACCACAGTGAAGTGTCTGGGCGTCAGGGGTTCAAAATTGCCCGAAGGAAACTAGAACTATCAAAAACTGCTAATGAGGCCACGAAGAAGACAGCAGAGGGTCTAACATATGGTGCCGGGGAGTTCTAAGTCAACTAGACTGAGGTACTGGCCTATTGTTCAACTCTAATTTTCAATCTCATTTTTCTCAGATATTTTTTCCACCATTTTTCAACTTTCAAAATGCTTCTTATGCCACAATTTTCAACTTATCTTATTATATAATACGCTAAGGTGTATGTTTCACAAAACTCAAGCTCCTAAACCAGAGGGAGTTAGAAGGTGTGGTTTGTACCAAAATCTTACAAATCGTCTCAATAGTACAGGAGAAATCTTGCATTTCTTGAAAAGTCAACGGAAATATATTTATTTGTTTATAAAGCGCTTTTAAACAAATAAACAAGACGATAGCCGCTGGCAGAACTGTGTCGCGTACATCCTGCATAGCGCTAGAACCGGGCGCACACAACCCAGATAGGCCCTGGCAGAACTGTGTCGCGTAAAGCCCGCATAGCACTAGAACCAGGCGCACACAACCCGGATAGCCCCTGGCAGAACGGTATAGCGTACAACCCACATAGCTCTAGAGCCCGGCGGGTAGTCTGTACACACGGGACGCATACAACCCTTTATGCGAGAGTTCGCGCACGGTTCCGCTAATATACTGTAATAAGCTAAGTTCACCCGACAAAAAACTCAAGCTCCTAAACCAGAGGGAGTTAGAAGGTGCGTTTTGTGCCAAAATCTTCCAAATCGTCTCAATAGTACAGGAAAAATCTTGCATTTCTTGAAAAGTCGGCGGTAATATATTTGTTTATACTCTGTACGCTTGGAGAAAGGGATTAACATTTGGCCGGAAATTCCACATCAGTCATCACCCTAGCATAGTTGTCATAATACTCTGCCTTGCAATAGGCTATTACAGCTCACATTCTCCAGTGCCTGGTCAGCTGTAATCTCTGGCTTGTAGAGATTGGCAACCTCGTTCTCAGGCCACATGGCGAGACGAGAACTGTCAGTCACATTCACCCAGCTTGCAGGTTATACGAAGAGTGTATACGATAGCCCCTGGCAGAACTGTGTCGCGTCCAGCCCGCATAACACTGGAGATGGGCGGGTAGTCAATAAATATGGGGCGCACACAACCTATTGTTCATTGAAAAAAAAAATACGGACTTCCCGCAACATTGACGAATTGCTTTTTTAAAATTATGGGTTTCGTGACCTTCGAAACTACATGTACCCACGCAAAAGAATTTCTATGGAATAATGTTCTAATTTTTCGTAAATTTGAGTAAACGTGTTGATTACGAAAGTTCGCTAGAAATTTCTACAACTGAGGATAGTCAACAACAACAACAACAACAACCCCTGGCACTATACAGCCCATGAAGGGCCTAGGCCGACCGCTGCCCAGCCATTTGGCCTGCAGATATTGGGGTGACGCGTGATCAGCTCATCGGGTCCCTCGGCCGTTAATCTTGGTTTTCGTGATCGGGGCGCTGCCTCACTGTCAGACAGCTACTCAATTGTCCTCGCGAGGCTGAGTGCACCCCGTCCCAACCCTCACGTCAGTTTTAAAATCCCTGACGGAGCCGGGAATCGAACCCATGGCCTCCGGGAGAGAGGCAGGCACGCTACCCCAACAACACGGGGCCGGCCACTGAGGATAGTTTTGGAACTAATAATAGATAAATAAAGTTAAGTCTACCATCCACCCCTGGTGAAATATTTAGGTAACACTGCTGGACTCTGGCCAGGGTTACCATATCACCCATTTTTACTGGGAGCCACCCACTTTTAGACCCTTCACCCTACCTCCCTTCAGTTATGCTATATTAACCATTTATTTTGGCTCTGAAATTATTTAATAATAGCAGGTACCCGCGGCTTCGCTCGCGTCATAGTCGTGTCATATTGTTATTCAATTAAATGCAGGTTCAACCCCGATAACACCCCTTCTCCCTCCTTAGTAGACGTTTTCGACACACAACAAACATATCCCCAAAATATCATTCTTCTAACTTTAATAGTTTTGGTTGGTCGATGAGAGTGAACATCCAAAAATCCTTCCTTAGTGGACGTTTTTCTTCCAGAATTTCACCCCTCCCCATAGGCCCCTTAAATTGGATTTATGAAAAAACGGTCGAACACCTATTTTTTTTCTTTAAGCTGAATCTTTCAACCCCCACTTTCATAATATACACCACATCGAAAAACCATTAGACATGTGTCAGCTTATTTTTAATGATTAGTATATAAGCCAAGTATCACATCCCCAAATGAAACCACTCGTGAGATATTGTTATTCAATGAAATGCATGTTTACCCCCTTAACACCTCTTTATAACCTGAATATACAAAACTCTTTCCTTAGTGGACGTTTTCGACATACAACGAACATAATATTCATGTTTCTAACTTCAATAATTTTGGCTGGGCGATGATGAGTGAGTGAGTCAGTCAGGACATTTTATTTTATTTTTTTGGAGAATTTCACCCCTCCCCATGAACCCCTTAAATTGGATTTATGAAAAAAAAAACGGTCGAACACTTATTTAGTTATTTTAAGCTGTTTTTCTCCCTGAGTTTGATGAGTCAGTAAGTGAGTCAATCCGTTAGGACACTTTCTTTCCTGTTGTTTTTTTCCCCCAGAATTTCACCCCTCCCCATGGGCCCCTTAAATTGGATTTATGAAGAAACGGTCGAACACCTATTTACTTATTTACCTATTTACCATCAAAATCCGAAAAATATTCTAGTTAGTTATTGTTATTTTATGGAGCGGACTTATATTATGGGATGGTTAGTTCATTCTCAAGTGTGGACATCGGAAGGCTGCTCAACGTATGCGTGTCCATTCTGACAGTAGGATCAATGATGGATTAGGTTAGTGTCCTTGACTCGGGATGGATATCATATCTATACGCTTAGTACTTCCGGTAGGCTATCTGAGATCGCATGTACCGGTACCTCTTCGTGAAACACATACGTTATGTCTCTGAGTGTGTTGACGATGGTTCACTAAAGAAAACAGCATTAAATCGCTCAACAGGACTTCGAAGGGAACTTGCCAATAGGCGGTTCGAAACCCAGCGCTGACAGCACCACCCTGAGTATAACTTTATCTAGTTTTCTACGCTCCTCCAAACAAATGCCGCTATAGTGCCATATCTCAAGTCTCAGGATCCGGACGTGGACACCAAGAGCCCGCTGATGAGCCAGCTTGGTGTCCTAGGCGAAACCCCACACAAGACACGGCATAAACCTAGAAAAAATGCTTAGTTTTAATAATTTTGTTGTTGTTTCATTTGAAGGGCCCATTTAGCCCCGAGTAGACGGATGAGTGTGGAATTTGTGTCTGATGACCTGTGTAATTGTGAGGGCTGTGTAGTGTGTGTATTTGGAATTCAGATGAGAATTGGGAACGGGCTGACGACCAATGATCCTATGCCCTAAAATAAGGAACCATCCCGGCCGGCATTTGCCTGGAGTAGAAGTGGGAAAGAATTCATGATGAAAATTAATAAATGTAAAACAAAAATATTGGAATGCAGACGAAATAAATCAGAAACATCTATGGACATCAATTTGGCAGGTGAAAAGCTAAAGGAAGTAGGAGACTTCCGTTACTTAGGAAGCAAAATAACCAGTGATGGACGAAGCAAAGAGGATATAAAAAGTAGTTTGGCTCAGGCAAGAAAAGAATTTCTACCAAAAAAAAAAGGAATCTGTTGACATCGAATATAGATTTAGGTATTAGGAAGCCATTTTTGAAAGCCTGTCAAGGGAGCGTGGCGCTCTATGGAAGTGAAACTAGGACTGTTGGTGCAGCAGAAAAGAGGAAAATTGAGGTGTTTGAAATGTGGTGTTACAGGAGAATGATGATCAGATGGGTAGATAGGGTTACAAACGAAGAGGTATTAAGACGAGTGGGAGAAGAGAAGATGAAGAGAAGAAATAGGTTGGTAGGACACATACTAAGACACATAGCAAGCTTAGTTATGGAAGGAAGGATCGAGAACAAGAAATGTAGGGGTAGACCAAGGTTAGAATATGTTAAACAGATTGCCTCGGATGTAGGGTGTGGTAGCTATGTAGAGATGAAACGATTAGCTCAGGACAGAAAGGCATGGAGACTGCATCAAACAAGTCAAAAGACTGAGGACTCGAACAACAACAACAGCAGTGGGAAACTACGGGAAACCACTTCCAAGATGACTGAAGCGGGAATTGTTTCATTTGAACTACACAGGGCTAACCCCTACACTATGAGGTGGGCTAAAATAAATTAACTAAAGTAAGAGTTTAAGAAATGAAGGATCAGTCAGGTGAGGCTAAACTGAAATGAGGTGGGTTCGATTCTCATTTTAACAATCTTGGAAGTGTTTTTCCGTGGTTTCCCAATTCTAATCTAGACAAATGTCAGAAGCCACAGCCGTCTCCTTCCCAATCATCACCACAGTTACAAATACACACACTAGATCTACTAGACACGTCCACTTCGTTGCGTAGTGGGTAGCACTCTTGGTTGTCACCGCGGAGGCCCAGGTTCGAATCCCGGCTCTGTCAAAAAAAAAAAAATCTGGTCTGAGGGCTGGAACAGGGTACACTCAGCCTCGTGAATTAAACGGACCGATTATAACAGTAGTGTGGTGCAGGAAAAGTAATTGTTTTGCGTAGCACCAAACATGTGTAGTATATTATTATTTACCATTTGGCGCGCAAGCATCGGCTATTGTAAGATTGACAGGTCATTAAAGTTAGCTGATGCTCATGTCTTTGCTTCAGGAATATAAAAGCGATAATATCTCCTTAATTGCTTTCTTCCAACTAAATGCTTATAAAATTATTATTTTTACTTGGCACGCCAACAATACAATTAAAATTGAAAATTATTATCTTCCTCGTAGCAAATTGAATTATACAAAATTTGGTTGGTTCCTTAGTTTAGGGGCTGCGACAACGCGGTCATGTAGCCCCGTGTACTTTGGGTGTGTGTAGAATCTGTCTGATAACCGGTGTTAATTGTGATGACTGTATTAGTGTGTGTTATCTGTTTTTTTTAATTCAAGGACTGCTAAGCAGACTTTTTAATTTTTCAAATAGTTCCTACTTTTGCCGCCAAACGCCACAGTCAACCACTACTAGTTCAGAACTTGGCTAGGCCTACTAGACGCCACCGCAGTCGGCTCCTGGCGACGAACGTAGGAACCTAAGAGCGTTGTTTTTAACCTATAATTAATTTAGCTTCACACAGGAGTAATTAGTGGAAGGTTCCTTAACATGCCATAAATCCATGACATGGGACCGCCGGCTTTACTTCCCCTCAGAAGGAAGGCATACTGAGGGATTTTTAACGTTCTTAAAATATCCGACGACTTCGGCCGGGTTTGAACCCGCGATCTTGGGCATAGAAGCTCAGCATGCTACCAACTACGCCACCGAAGTAAATATTTTAAAATATATTATTCAAAGGTTTCTTTCCTCGAACTGATACTGTGTGAAATCAACTAAAAGTTGATTAATCGACCAATTAGCCTATTAAATGCATTCGATTAACCGATCAAAATTTTAAATCGATCGACAGCTCTACTTCCTAACTTAAGGCCAAAGATGGAATTTTCTATACGATATTGTGCAAATTTTAGGTACCATACACTGCAAGCCTAATTATTTTGTACGCGAAATTGTTTTTATCTTGTATTAAATGTCGTCAGTTCGTTTTAGGGGCTTGGGACAGTAGCCAGCCCCGTGCAGTTGGGTGTGTGTTGAACTTGTCTGATAACCCGTATTTATGTGATGACTAGGGCCCGGATGTTGATCCGTAAAAAAAAAAAAAATGCACTTTAAACAACCCTTCCCCTTTCTACCCCGCCATAGCTGACCTAGGTCAACAGAGCAGATAACATTCCATTCCGCTAATAACTGGTTTGCGACGAAAACAAGAACATCTGTATACCTACGGCACCGTTCTTCTGCGTCCAAGATATATATTTTTCTACTAATAGCAATACCGAAATATTTTAAATTATCTTTTATCGGCTACTAGCTTCTTCTTAACTCTGAGAGGTGTAACTCCCTCATATAAAGCTGTGACATGTCTAAATTGAAAAGAAAAACCTTAAAAGGCCGATTTCTCTAAAATATGACCCAAAAAATCTACCAAACTTAAAAAAATGCTCTTAAAATGGAAAAATAGCAAATAATGCAAAGAGTTGCAGAATAAAAATGACATATTTGAAGACGGGGTGACCCGTCCGGAGTTTTTATGTACTTCAGCATTGTTTTAGACAGCTCAGTAAAAAGATGATAGGCCATCAACATCCGGGCCCTACTGATGACTGTAGTAGTGTGTGTTATCTGTTTTTTTGTTTTTTTTTTAAATTCAAGGACTGCAGACTTTTGAATTTTTCAAATAGTTCCTACTTTTGCCGCCAAACGCCACCGTCAACTAGTTCAGAACTTAGCTACTAGACGCCACCGCAGTCGGCTCTTGGCAACGAACATAGGAACCTAAGAGCGTTGTTTACATTCTTAACCTATACAATTTAGCTTCACACAGGTGTAATTAGTGGAAGGTTCTTTAACATGCCATAAATCTATGACATGGGACCGCCGGCTTTACTTCCCCTCCGAAGGAAGGCATACTGAGGGATTTTTAACACTCTTGAAAAATCCGACGACTTCGGCCGAATTTGAACCCGCGATCTTGGGCATAGAAGCTCAGCATGCTACCTACTACGCCACCGAAACCGCGTGACTGTATTAAATGAATATGAAATGCCAGTTAAACTTAGAACACTGCACCCAATTTATCAGAAGAAAAAAAAAAGAGTTTTCTATATTATCTTGCAATCATTGTTTATAGTTAATACAAATTTCGGATAATGTAATTGCTGCGTCATCTTGCAAAACTCTTCACCACCACCTGGAAGCTTCATTTTTTCTAAATTCCCCTTGGAGTGTGATAAGAAAAATGATTATATTAAATAATTTCACAGACAAACTGAAGGGAGGTAGGGTGAAGGGTCTCAAAAGTGGGTGATATGGTAACCCTAGCCAGAGTCCAGCAGCGTTACCAAAATATTTCACTAGGGGTGGAGGGTAGACGTAAATTTATTTATCTATTTAAGTTAGTTCCAAAACTATCCTCAGTTGTAGAAATTTCTAGCGAACTCTTGTAATCAACACGTTTACTCAAATTTATGAAAAATCAGTACATTAGGCTATTGATAGAAATTCTTTTGCGTGGGTATAGGTAGTTTCGAAGGTCACGAAACCTCTATTTAAAAATAATTTTAAATATATACTAACGCGTCGTTGAAAGAAATTCAAGTAGCTCGATGAGATGATGCAAATGCTAAATTAACAATACTCAACCTGGCAATTTGTTTTCAACAGTGCCCTTCAATCACCAAGTAATCAGAACAGGGAGAGAAGAAATATCCACAGTATAATAATCCATGAGATACCGACACTTTGTTTTGCGCAAACCTTTTCTCTCTATATTATTATTATTACAAAACGCCGGCCAGCGTTTCTCACGGCTAGGATTTAGCGAACTGATCGATGTGCTTGCCGTACGTAGGTTCGGTTCCAGCCCAGGTGATTGTGTTTAATGTAGCCTACTCATTCATTAGTCTGTTCTTAGTACGAACATGAACACATCGCGGTATATAGCAGTGACTATCGTTGGCTACTACCCTGGATGACTAGGTTCGATTCTTGGTTCTGCAGAAAAATAATGTTCGAGGTACCGCAACGATATCATTGACACGGAAGTCATCTAAGTGGTGCCAATTTCGAAGACTTGCACCGAGTCAGAGTGCTGTGCCAGTTTATTCTTAGTACGAAAATGATTCTCTATATTCCCATAATTCACCGGCTGAATTGACTTCGATCGGCTGCCCGAAATAAAAGCAAATACATTGTTATGGAGACGTCTTAAACTATGTCAACCTGCAGCCATGGGCAAAGTGCATTTTCAATAATATCCTCTGGACAATTCAACACCATTATTATTTTTAGACGATAATTGATAAGAACAAAAGTCACTTTATAAAATCTCTACTTGTAGCTGTTACAATTTCCCTGCACAATGAGACAAAATACACTTAATACCAAAGGTCATGCAAAATGCTTAGCCACAATGAAACACCAGATTTCGAAATACGGTATTTCAAGTTACTCAGCGTTGTCAATCCTTAGAAGGGAGATTACATGCTCTAGGTCGCTAGAGGAAGGGATAGGAACTGGTTACCCTGCCGCTCCTAAACTCGGGCTTCGGAACACCTGGTCAATGTAGAGTGCATAAATCAGGTCGCCAATTTTGAGAAACTGTACTTGACATGAATCCACCACAAAATGTCACTGAAACTAAACGTACGAAAATAAATTCCTGATGTTGCTCGGAAAAACTTTTCTTAAAAAATAAAAATACCAACGGAGAAAATAAGGTGCCTTCCAAAGCAAAAGAAAGTATTACGCTTAAAACTCGACAGCTATGCACGGTTGTTTATAATAATGCAACCTTCACAATAATGTGCGAAACGTCAAATGAAAGATAATGAAATGACATGAATGGCGCTCGCGATTACACACTACAATGATAATAACACGTAATCACATTCAAAGAGACACTACAAAATAGTATCCGCAAGGAGAACTGCAACAATCTCGACTGCAATGTAACTTATTTCACTCCACGAATGTCCGCACAGATGTGCTAAAATTAAAACGCACAGCTGAACGATGTTTGTAACATTTCATTCATTGGGTAGAGAGAAACAAGCACGTGTGAGACAAGAAGGCTTGGCGTTATCTCCTGCCGTTCGATTTTATGAATGGGTGGGTATTTCTGCTTTTGTCATGGATTGTAACTTTCCTTTAGGTGGGAGAAAGGCCAACTGACCTTCATTAAATGTCAATTACAACCGTTAACACAGAAGTATTCTCATAAAACTTTAATGAATGCCACAGAAATGTTTCTATCGATCCCGTACGAATACTGGCGTAAATCCACATCCATTGAGAGTAATTTGAACCATTACGTCCATGAATGGACGAAACGTGTGCGCTTATGGGTGAATGAAAAAAAATCAAGATAAAGGCCAACATTTTTATTGTAATGGCTTTATCAATCGAGATCGATTTCAGGTAAATTGATACTTATTGGGATAGTACGATGAATACTATTGTTGACACATTGAGATCGTTGACCTCATATAAATCTACTCACAATTACTATTCTAATAGAATTCATACACCACCTGTTCTTGCATGTTGACAAACACTGCATTATTTCACCGTATCATAACCAATCTGCACCAATTCGCGAACATACACAAGGAATTCGCACACCAAAATTACACGAAACAATAAACAATGACATGTGTTGCAACAATAATGCGTTATTTAAACAATAACTCACCTATTTTAATTTTTAACCGTTCTTCAATTCGCACTTTACGTCTCTCGTCGGCGGCCATGTTGGCTCCATAACTACAGTGACAAAACACGAGCGTTGGATGTAAAAGCAGTGAATGGCATGGAGAGGGGGAGGTGGGGGAACTCTCCCCACCACTGCGCCGTACTACACTAGCGCCCGCTGCGTAAGTTTAGGGCACTCAACTTCCTCTCTGGCGCAACTTCCTCCCAGCACGATTTTTCGTGGATGTGTGTGAGTAAACCAGGGGTATCAAAAGTTAACACATTTTTTAGAAATTCAATGACTATCTTTCATCGATAAAACCGATGTTTCAAGTCCAGAGACGCCTAACGCAAACCTCGACTCTATATAATCAAATTAAAGTCACATACACTACTAGCCACCTCAGAAACACAGGTTATATAAGTCAAATTCAGCCCCGCGGACCTAGCCGAGATCATAAAATCGTGCACCACGGCCACGTGGGCAGTTGCAGCAAGTCCGGAGGTCGCAGGTTCGAATGCCGTCGCTAACAGCCGGGTTCAACGGCCATGTAAAACCCCAAACAAGTCCAACGTAAAACTACAAACAAGTCCACCTCGTGGGGTAGTGGCTAGCGATCTTGGCTACCACCTGGGAGGTCCGGGTTCGATTCTCGGCTCTGCCAAAAAATTGATGTCTGGTATGAGAGCTGGAACGGGGTCAACTCAGCCTCGTGAGGTAAAACTGAGTAGAGGAGATTTCAATTCTCACCTCAGCGATCCTGGAAGTATATTTGGTTGTGTGGGGAATTTGTGTGATAAGCCTTGTGTTATTATGATGGCTGTATTAGTGTGTGTATTATCCTGGAGGTGGTTTTCCGTGGTTTCCCACATCTACTCCAGCCGAATACCGGTACTAACTTAAGGCTACGGCCGCTCCCTTCACAATCCTCACCTGAATTATAAATACACACACTGATATAGCCATCACAATAACATAGGTTATCACACAAAATTCCACACGATAGCATTGCACCCGCAGGGAAGAGGGGGGAGGGGCCGTGTCCCCTTCCCCACCTGGAATCCCGAGAGTATTTCGATTGTTCATTGTCACACCGTCACACCAGTTTAATTCATATATTGAAGTTATTGAGGGGCAGATGACCGCGTAGTTCCGCCCCTTAAAACAACAATAACTAGCATTGAAGTTAACTGATTTAGATGTAGGGATAATTCCACAGTTTTATTTAACTTAGTAATTTGGGATTATTTGAAAATACTGTATCTTCAGTTATTTAGAAAATAGGCGAACTGGATAAACATTACCATTTTAAAGAACTGCTTGATATTTTTCTATTTCTGTCGATACATTGTGATACAACTACTGTTTACCTGCTTTTAAGAAGTGAATAATATGGCGATGATTCATAAAGAAAAGCGGATTTCTATGGACAAAAACTCTGAACTAAAAGAAAACAAAACTATTCCTCCCATTCATGCCATAATGATAATGTACCCAACGGTTTCACAGCAGCCAAATACCCAAATACTGGATATCACGAAGCAAGTAAGAAATAAAACGAAAATGTGTGTGTGTGTGGGGGGGGGGGGGGTACGTCCCATCATCATCTACTGAAAGGTAGGTAATGAAATGAAGAAAATATGGTGTAAGGCTGCTTGACCTTTTAGCTAACAACTAACAAAACTAAAAAGCCTCCTTTCTTACATTGACCTAAGGTGATAATTACTCTGAGTCTCAGCAAAGTATTGTTGCCATGAACTACAACGCAAAATATTTTAGTCCCCCAGGGGCTCACAACTTGTGCGACGTGGGTTGGCGACAGGCGCGGATTCAAGGCGGGGGGGGGGGGGGGGTCACGGGGGTCATGACCCCCCCCCCCAAACGGAGACATTTTTTTTTGCAAACACAAAAAACGAAAACACAATAACCAGACAGATAAAACTTAGCGAATTTTAACTGAAAAAAAGCTTTTTCATTTTATTCAATACTGAAAATATCTTTATTGCAATTATTATGTTCTGTTACAACTGTACATATTTACAACTTCATACCTGTTATATAAAAACGATTATTTATATAACAAAATCAACTCGTCTATTTTGTTTAGCAAACCTTGTGATTACCGAATCGAAGTTTATAGTGATGTCACGATGAATGTGCAGCAATGCACGGATAGGAATTTGGGACTTTTTTTTCGCACCAAACAATTTTGCTGACGTCCAAACTGCAAGCTTGGTTGGCAATTTAAGCTGCGACTTTCTCCCTTTGTCGGTACCAACTCGACTTGCCGAAACTGTAACGTACGTGGATACTTTTCTCGAAGCTCGATGTAAAAGTCGCAAAACACGCCGTTGCAATTTGTACGAATATTTTTGGTGCGCTAAACGCATCAAATTTCTATCCATGTAGCTTGCAAAAAAAATAGGTCTGGTTTTGTACGTTTGGTTATTTTGTGATTGCGTTGTTAGTAATACCATTTTTCTTAACAATTTCGATTCTCTGACACCCCCGAAGCCAAACTCTAGATCCGCGCCTGGTTGGCGACCACGGGGCCCCAGCTAAGTCCAGCATTGCTTCCACTTACTTGTGCCGAGCTCCTCTCTGTTATCTTTCCTCTCGGCCTCACTTGGTCAACTCTTGTTCTTTTCCGACCCCGATGGTATTAGGGTATCCGAGGCCTAGGGAGTCTTCCACTTTCCCGCCTTAATTGGCCCTTGTCTCATCTTTCCTGATCCCTCATTCTTCGAGGGGTCAGACCTCTTGTTTTCTTTTCATTGTATCTCCTGCCTTCTGCTCAAGGCCCTTAAGGAGGCAGGGTGTATGTAGCCCCACCACTTCTGGTGCACCCTGGATTGTGCTACACCCTCAATGGCTCACGTTTGGCGAGTTCGAGAGTTGACGACCCCGAGGGCTTCCTGAGCTGGGTCCGGTTTTTCTTCCTCTTCCATTGCCTTTGGGGCGGTCCCTCTCCTCTTTACCTTTCCTATCTGCCTTTCTTGGCTCTCCTTTCTCCCAAGCCCCTTAATTCTCATTCGTTGAGGGTTGAGGGCATTTCCTTTCCTCCTGTCTTTTGTTTCCCTTCTTATAACGTGTCAGTCTACTAACCCCAAGCTTGCAGGTTCGCTCCTGGCCGTGGTAAGTGATTTTTGAAAAGGCGGCAAAAATACGACACCTTGTCATACGATGTTGGCATGTCAAAGAACCCATTTGAATTCAGTAGGCGGTGTTCATAATGGCAAAATTAATCTCGGGAGTTTCCGCCAACACAAAGATCCTAATTTCTCTACTAGAAAGCGCTATAGTGTTCAAGGAGCTTAGATATCTAACCTCCTTGACTTTCATAGTACTTCAAGGAACAGCGAAATTCGACATGTAAGATACCCTCTGGGTGTCAAATAACAAAGCTTGTACCCAGCACCCGAGGCCATACGATATAATTATTATTGTTTCCATTTTGTTTGTAAGTAAGTATGTAAGTATGTAGTTAGTTTTAGTTGTAAGTATGTAGTTGCCTTTAGGTATAGTTTCATTTCATTTAGCCTACAAATTCGCAATCACCCAAACCATTAGGGCCCTATAACCCAGATGTTAGACCTCTTAAAACAAAAATCATCATCATCATCATCATCAAAACATCTTAGTTTGTCTGAATGGATAATTTACTTTCTATGCGTAAGAAGTGTAATATGCCTCCCCTAGACACCTTCCTAAAAGAAATCCAACTCTGATTGTGGAGTGTAATCAATGGTTGACAGTAATGAGAATGCGAGCCCATAAGGAAACACTGTTGATGAGAGAAACGATGTACAAACGCTTAGATAAGTGAACCAAAGTTCATGGCCAACATTCCATGAATGAATGAATGAATGAGTACGCATGACGTAGTTCCCAACATGTGCTATGAAATAGTAAGGTTACGGGAAAAGCTGCCACAATATAAAAAAAACCGAACTAGTTTTAGAACTAAACGGCACACGAAGAGACAACCTGCCAGACACCTTTATTGTAATAATAATAATAATAAGAAGAAGAAGAAGAAGAAGAAGAATATTTCCTATGAGAAAACACAGTATATGGATACCAAATCAACAGGAAACATCACCTTGCGAACGCAATATGGAACAAGATGTTCCGTGACGAACTACAGAGCCTACTTTTCATGCCAATGATTAATCTACAGTATATGAACATATCTAGAATAATGACGAAATTAAGTTGGTAATATCGAAATGTCTAATTAGTTCGAAATATTCCTGGTATAATGTAGCCTAATAAAGCACTACAGTTGGCAGCCCTGGTGACTGAATATATTCTTAGTTCCATCTCTTAAGGTACAGAATAAAAAAATTGGTTGAAGTCTAATGGTCGTTACATGCAGTTAGACACTGGATCTATCAGCACGCGTAAAAGCATGTTGGCAACAATGTCATGCGTGTGCTGGTTAGAAATAATCGGAAATATTATGATATCTTGTGTCAATTTTGGATGAAATCCATTTGTTAGTATAGAAGTTACATGTATTTTAAAATTGGACCTATCAGCAAGCATAAAATCATGTTGGCAGCACTGACTTATATTAATTACTCCAAATTAATCTAGAATGTCAGGTGCTATACGTGTGCAAAGTATAGAGCTGTTGGCTTGCATACTTTCTGATATATTGATATTAGGGTAAAGAAAATATAGACAGCATTTATTAACAGTTGGCAGTCCTGATTGCTCTTAAGAATACTGAGAGTCATGTCTGTTATGTTACACATAGCACATACGAAATTTGGTTGAAATCCAACTGACAGTATAGAAGTTACATGTATTTAAAAAATGGTCCTATCAGCAGGCTTAGAATCATGTTGGTAGAACTGAAGTATATAAGTTACTCCAAATTAATCTAAAATGTCAGGTACTATACGTGTGCATAGTTTAAAGCTGTCGGCTTGCATACTTTCAGATATATTGATATTTGGATAAAGAGAATAGAGAGCAATTATTAACAGTTGGCAGCCCTGGTGGCTCTTAAGAATACACTCAGTCATATCTGTTTATGTACACATATTATATACAAAATTTGGTTGAAATCCAATTGATAGTGTAGAAGTTAAATGCATTTAAAAATTGGACCTATCAGAAGGCTTAAAATTAAATTGGCAACACTGTCATGTATGGCCTCCTGGAAATTAAACTGAAATAGTATTATCTACATGTGTGCCAATTTTGGAATAGCTCCTATGCATACCTTCCAAGATATCCAACATGGAGCTCAAATTTATAGTGCGTTTTTTCAGCAGTTGGTAGCACTGGCATCATTTTCAAATATGGGCGTGAGATATTCCGGTATACGTCTTTTCTAATACTAAATTTGGTTTCGATTGCTGCAGCCGTTTAGGAGTTGATAGGGGGACACACACACACAGCCAGACAGACAGAAGGACAGACAGACAGACACACATTTTCCCGGATCAATCTCATAAGTCTACTTTTTCCTCATTTTTTGCAAAATGTGAAAAGTAGGCTAAAATATCGCAGGTCACTCATTTCAAATATTTAGGAGAAGCCATCCTACCCACAGGATTGAACACAATTTCTAATGCAGATAGAACAGTAAAATTGCAGAAGGCGTACAAGCTGACATGGAAACATTATAACAAAAGAGCAGTATCTCGTAATGCAAAACTGGGCCATTACAACGCAGTTGTTTTGCCTGAAGCCTTGCATGTGGCAGAAACCACAGTCAGGGCGAGTGCCACAGTCATTAGAGGAATGACAAGAATTCATGGTATTGAGAAACAGGAACGAAAAATTCTTAGGAAAATCCATGGCGCTGTTTTCTGTAATGGAATTCGGGTCAGGAGACCAACAAAGGAACTTGATGAAAATACAGACACCATTATAGATAAATTTAGGAAGAGACGTCTGCAGTTCTATGGACACATATACGGTATAGGATGGATGAAAACAGACTCACTAAGAAGATATGCAAGTAAATTAATGACTAGTTGGATAAAAGAAGTACATGAAGACATGGAATTACTTAAAATCTCTGAAGACGACATTAAGGACAGAGAACAATATAGAAATAAAATCAGAAACACGAAAATTGTACAAGTTTCAAGGAAGGACATATCAGGGAAAAAATGGACAGAGGAAAGGAAGGAAAAGCACAGTAAACTAATGAAGAGGTTTTGGGAAGAAAAGAAAAGAGGAAAATGAAGTGAAGCTGTGATTGTCTCAAGTTCTCACGCTCTCCTGAAGGGGAATAATCGGAAATATTAATAATAATAATAACAAGAAGTTCCGTGACGAACTAAAGAGCCTACTTTTCATGCCAATGATTATTCTACAGTATATTAACCTATCTAGAATAATTACGAAATTAAGTTGCTAATATCAAAATTTCTAATTAGTTCGAAATACTGTATACCTTGCATAATGTTGCCTAATAGAGCACTACAGTTGGCAGACCTGATGACTGAATATATTCTTAGTTCCATCTCTTAAGGTACAGAATACAAAATTTGGTTGAAGTCCAATGAATAGCATGGACGTTACATGGAGTTAAGCATTGGATCTAACAGCGCACGTACAATCATGTTGGCAACAATGTCATGCATGTATTGGTCAGAAATAATCTGAAATAATATGATCTATTGTTGTGCCAATTTTGAATGAAATCCATTGGATAGTATAGAAGTTACATGCATTTTAAAATTGGACTTATCAGCAGGCTTAGAATCATGTTGGCAGCACTGACGTATTATAGTTACTCCAAATTCATCTAGAATGCCAGGTACTATACGTGGGCAAAGTTTAGAGCTATTGGCTTGCATACTTTCTGATACTGTATATTGATATTAGGGTAACAAAAATAGGGACAGCACATATTAACAGTTGGCAGCCCTGGTTGCTCTTAAGAATACGCATAGTCATATCTGTTATGGTACACATAGCACATACGAAATTTGGTTGAAATCCAAATGATAGTATGGAAGTTACATGTATTTAAAGTCGGACCTGTCAGCAGGCTTAGAATCATGTTGGTAGCACTGACATATATAAGTTACTCCAAATTAATATAGAATGTCAGGTATTATACGTGTGCATAGTTTAAAGCTGTCGGCTTGCATACTTTCTGATATATTGGTATTTGGATAAAATAAATTAGGAGCATTTATTATCAGTTGGCAGCCCTGGTGGGTCTCAAGAATACGCTCAGTCGTATCTGGTTATGTACACATACAACATACGAAATTTGGTTGAATTCCAATTGATAGTGTAGAAGTTATATGCATTTAAAAATTGGACCAATCAGCAGGCTTATACTCATTTTGGCAACACTGCCATGCATGGCCTCCTGGAATTTAAACTGCAATATTATTATCTATATGTGTGCCAATTTTGAAATAGCTCCCATTCGTACCTTCCAAGATATCCAACATGGAGCTCAAATTTCAATTGCGATTTTTTAGCAGTTGGTAGCACTGACATCATTTTCAAATATGGCCGTGAGATATTCGGGTGTAGACATTTACTCCTACCAAATTTTGTTTCGATTGCTCCAGCGGTTTAGGAGTTGATAGGGGGGGACACACACACAGCCAGACAGACAGAAGGACAGACAGACAGACAGACAGACAGAAGGACAGACAGACAGACAGACAGACACACATTTGCCCGATCTCATGTCTACTTTTTCCTCATTTTTGCAAAATGTGAAAAGTAGGCTAATAATAATAAGAAGAAGTAAATGGTTTGAATAAATCAGCTGTAGAAGAAGGAATACGAAAGATAGAAGGAGCGTATGGCATAACTAGGAATACCTACAACAAAAAGTGTTTATCTAAAGATCTTAAAATACAGCGCTACAACACCGTAGTCAAACCGGAATGAGAGTGAATGTCTCGTACTGAACTACACATTGGATGAATTAGAAGCAGTTAAAAGAAGAATTATACGCAAAATACTCGGACCATTAAAAACTGCAGAATTCTGAAAATTAAGAAGTAATGATGACATATAATCGAAAAATAGAAAACTTATCAGAAACAATACGGAAGGGGAGATTGCTATTGTTTGGACATTTGTACAGGATGGATGCCAGTAGGTTAACCAAGCAGATCTTCACATTCCTGTGGAATAAGAAGTCAACAACAACCTGGGTACAAGAAGTCAAAAAGGATTTGGAAAGAAATAATATCAGAGAAGAAGTTACAACACAGACAGATATTTTTAGGCAAAAAGTGCTAAAAATGGAAGGATTCCAAGGGTGGAAAGGAAAGAAAACCGGCTAGAAATGGAACGAGGAAAGGAAGAGGAAACATAGTGAGACGATGAAGGAATACTGGAGGAAGAAGAAGGAACAGCAAAGAACAAAGCATTGAAATTGGCTCGTGGTCCCTAGACGACCGCAACGATAATAATAATAATAATAAATAATAACAATAATAATAATTGCTGAAAAGGTAGGACTCCAGATTTCTATACAGAAGATAAAATATATGACAAACATCTGCGATGGACCTGAATGGATGATCACTAATCTTGGAAAAATCAGTCGAGTCACAAATTTCCGATATCTCGGTGAAGCCATCCAGCAGAATAGATTAGAAGAGGAAGCAATTAATGTCAGGATGAGGAAGTTAGACCAGGCATACCACATTACAAAGAATATCTATAACAAAAAGTCTATGAGTATAGGGGCCAAGTTCCGACACTATACCACAGTTATAAAACCTGAGGGATTATATACGTCCGAAACTTTGACCATGAATAGTAAAGGTCAAGCTGACCAACTGAAAAAAAGAGAGCGTAGAATATTAAGAAAAATTCTAGGTAATAGATGGGTTGATGGACAGTGGCGAATGAGAGCAAATGAGGACTTGTACAACAACATGGACCCTATCACAGCATCAATTAAGAAGAGACGGCTACTAATTTATGGTCTCCTTTTGAGGATGACTGATGATCGATTAACCAAAAGAATATGGAGTTTCATGAAGTCTAAGGCAACAAGGCCGAGATGGTTCGAGGAATGCGAAAAAGATCTCAGGCGAATTGGTATTCTAGACCGAGAAATTCGTGACAGGAACACATTTAGAAGATTGGTGAACAACTACCAAGGTTTTAAAATGGTATCAAGTTCCGGAAGAAGGAGAGGACCTTTGTCCGAAGAACATAAACAGGCACTCAGCGCTGGGGTCAGAAGATACTGGCAGGAAGTCAAAGCCGGAACAAGAACAAGGCCTAGACACTAAAGTGAAGTTGATTGTTACCACGCAGTCCATAGAGGCTCAACTCGATGTATAAATAATAATAATAATATCTAAAAATCTTAAAATAAGGCACTACACTACAGTGGTGAAACCGGAATGCCTATATGCAAGTGAATGTCTGGTACTAAACTATAGATTAGATAAACTTGAAGTACTAGAAAGGAGAATCATGAGGAAAATTTTAGGCCCAGTGAAAACAGCAGAAGTATGGAAATTAAGATCTAATGATGAAATATACAGGAACATAGAAAATATAACAGAAACGATAAGAAAAAGGAGATTGCAATTTTTTGGACATAT
Organism: Meconema thalassinum; assembly: GCA_946902985.2. Classification (NCBI taxonomy): domain Eukaryota; kingdom Metazoa; phylum Arthropoda; class Insecta; order Orthoptera; family Tettigoniidae; genus Meconema; species Meconema thalassinum. The sequence goes on along the minus strand of OX336398.1, from coordinate 58,098,807 downwards.
TTACAGAATGGATGATTCCAGATTAACAAAAAGGATATTCAAGTACCTTTGGGAGAAAAGAGCAACAACTAGCTGGATTCAAGAAGTAAAGAAAAGATTTAGAAAGAAATAATATAAGTGAAGAAGAAACGGTGAACAGAGAGATCTTTAGAAAAAGGGTATTAAGTATGAAAGGATTCCAAGGAAGATTGCCAAAGAAACCTGGTGCGAAGTGGTCCGAGGACAGAAAGAAGCAGCATAGTGAACGGATGAAGGAGTACTGGAGGGAACGGAAGAGAAAACAACAAAGTGTGAAGAATTGAAATTGGCACGTGGTCCCTAGCAGACCTCATCGGAAAGAATAATAATAATAATAATAATAATAATAATAATAATAATAATAATAATAATAATGATGATGTGTACGCTGGCTATCAGATACCCAAAAGGACCTTACTGAAATCAAGATTGGCCCACTAACAACGACACGGACTGCATATAGACAGAAAGTGAATTCATGTAAGTTTCCACCCAAGTTCCCTACGGGACGGAATTTGAAACTCAAAGCTGCATAGACACAAGAAAGAAGACAGCCACATAGCGAAAGTTTTGGGAAGATAAGAAGAACAAGAAGACCAATGCTAAATAATGGTTCTACGTGCTCCTTAGAGGGTCGAACGCATTATATATGGGCTATATAATATGTAATAATGCTATTGGTTTTACGTCCCTTTTAACTACTGAGGCTTTTAGATACGCCGCGATGCCGGAATTTTAACGTGCCACGGCTCCTTCGCATTTGTGCATCCTCAAATGCCAACTGACTGCGCCAGGATTCGATCCTGCAACCTTGGCAACAGAGGCGAGAAACTGCTGTGCCCAAGATAGCGGGTTCAAACCCGGCCGAAGCCATCGGAATTTTTAAGAGCGTTAAAAATCCTTCAGTATGCCTTCCTTCGGAGGGGAAGTAAAGCCGGCGGTCCCATGTCATAGATTTATGGCGTGTAAAAGATCCTCCCACAGTCGAAACTTGTGTGCAGCTAAATTGTTAGGTTATATTTCGTCGGAACGCTCTATCAAAGTTCCAACGTTCACCACTAGGTGTCGTTGATATCTGGTAGCGAAAGTTGGAACTACTTGGAATTGAAAGGGACTTGTAGCTCACCCTAAGGGTGTCCGTTGGAAGCAGCTACACTCTGGCGAGCCGAAAATGTCCTCGGAGACTCCCGACACTAAATAAATAAATAAATAAATAAATAAATAAATAAATAAATAAATAATTAAATAAATCGATTCATTTAGTGGTTTTGCGACATGGTTAACATGTAACCCCGTGTTCTTGGGTGTGTGTGAAATCTGTCTGATAAACTGTGTCATTGTGATGGCTTTAGTAGTGTGTATATTTGGAATTGAGGCTAGGATTGGGAAGGAGTCGGCCGTGGCCTTAAGGTTTTTTTTTTTTGTTTTTTTTTGTGTCTTGGGTAGAAGTTCGAAAACACAGAAAACCGCTTCTAGGTTGGCTAAGGTGAAAATCGAACCCACCTCTTCTGAATGCTGCCTCACGAGGCTGAGTGTATTCCGTTCCGGCCCTTAAACCAGAATTAAATTTCTTGGCAGAGCCGAGAATCGAACCCGGACCTCCACGGTTACAAGGATTTAGAGACAGTTTCGATTTTATAGGTACATATATCCCTCTAAGGAGGGCAATCACCACTAACATACAGTTTGGTTATTTACTGCCAAGAAGTGGGGATACGTCTTTTGTAGGCCTATTCTAAATAAACAAAGTTAATTGTGAGGTCTTTAGTAGTTGCAGACTCCTGCATTCAATAGCATACACTTTTATCTAGATTTGGCAAAGTCACACAAATATACATGGCACTGCCCTCTGGAAGAACATAGCAATTAAAGGGGAAGGAAGGGGAAAACCAGTTCCACCCAGCGAACACTCGGGGTTAGTCGACTACAACTGGTGTCTATGGAAACACGCAACTGCTTCAAGTTCCAGTTAAAGAGACAACTCGATAAGTATAAGCTTGCATTATTTCAGTATAACCATAGTTGATTTTGTGAAACCATATAATCACCCCTAACAGACAAATTCCGGATTTTCATCACTATTTTAGAAGTTTACCTAACATTAGATATACCACATTTAACATACACCGACTGTTGCATTACCAACACTGCAACTAAATAATTGTACATATTGTATATAATTTTCACCTGTATTCTCAAACATAGATGTTAAAGCCTAAGTGTAATGGATCTGATGATGATCGCTTGACGATCGAAACTGGTCATCCTAGTGTATTTATTAATCTTATGTAATTTATTTCAGGATCAGGGCATAACCCAGCTCTATTTGGGTACATTCGTGTTGACCGACTGAAAAGCACCAAACTTTTGTTTTGTTTGTAAACAAAGTTAATTAAACGAGCTATAATATGGAAATCCCCTCTGACATCCTTGGTTTTATTGAATTTGAATAATTAACATATTTAAGGAGAGCAAATATTGCTTAAAAGTGTGAAGGGCATGGTTATAATTTGATAATGGACGTATCATTATGTAAAATATATACACTATATATGTATGTATGTATGTATGTATGTATGTATGTATGTATGTATTCTTTATTGTCAGACAGATAGACTTCAATAGTGACAATATATTAATTAACAATAAAATTTACAATTATTAACAAAACAAAAACAGCAAACACGTACAAAAATAGAAATACACTAATCTATTATAAATCAACAACCACAACCATACAGACACGCACTCAAACATCCTATCTCAAGCATTCATTCATGCAATCCCTTTGTACAAGAAACATTACAATAATTATTACAGAAAAAAAACTATCAACAGTAAACAGAAAAAGGCAAAAACATAAAATAAAAGATCAGAAGAAAAAGTTCAGAAACTGGGGAAAGTAATACAAGAGCGACAACCAAGGATCTAGATAACAGCAAACAAAAAATACATTACTTCAGTCGCTCGTACATTCAATCAAAAAATCAATCAACCATTCATTCGACCACATGTTCAATCAATCAACGCAAATAGAAATTAACACAATATGCATACACTATTTTACAGCCCACTTGAGATATCTCTCATAACAGTTGATAGAGAGTCGAAGTGAATATCAGTAGCACTTTTACTCTCCATCAAGCTGTATGTTGACTGCAACCGGATCAGACATGAATTTTTGTGCACATTCATTCTCGATCTGGCCCCATCGAACGTGTGCTTCCGTCTGGTGGTTCTCTGAGGGACGTGAAAACCCAAGTCAGCTAGCAACTGATTCGAGTCAATTCCGCCATTTACCAGCTTCCAAAGGAATCTCACGTCACCCACTGTGCGCCGACTGCTAAGTGGAGGAAGACCGTACACGTTGCAATAACTCTCATACCCAGCTCTATGGTACGGTCGTCCACCCCTGTAACAGAGCCATTTAATAAATCTCTTTTGCACACGTTCGATGGCGTCAATTTTATTACTGTGAAAGGGATTCCAGATCACACTACAGTATTCTAATTTAGGCCGAATGAGTGACTTAAATAATTTGGATAGAGTTATGTCCGAAAAATAATTTAAACAATTTCTTTTTAAAAATCCCAGGATCCAGAAACTTTCACGACATATTTTTGAAATATGTTCATCGAACGAGAAATTATTAGTGATTGTCACCCCTAGATCCTTAATGGTTGACACTCTACGTAGCGTTTCATTTTTAATACAATAATTAAACCTGGGTAGGAGGTTACGTTTCAATGAAACTGACAAAATTTTACACTTTTCAGTATTCAGTTTCAGTTTCCATGTTTCACACCATTCACTGAGTTGGTGTAGGTCTTGTTGCAACAACTCACAGTCATTTATACTACTGATGGGCATATACAGTTTAAGATCGTCAGCGTAGGCCTACATCAGACACCTAGAATTATGAATTATACGAGGGATATCATTTACAAAAAGTATAAAAAGCAGAGGGCCCAATACAGAACCCTGAGGGACACCGGAAGTAACGTTAACAGATTTAGACTTATTATTATTAATTACAACTGATGGGGTTCTATTTGAGAGGTAGCTTTTGAAGAAACGTAAAAGATTACCAGTTATACCAAAGTTTGAAAGTTTATGAAGCAGTAGGTTGCGATGTACGCTGTCGAAAGCCCTAGAGAAATCAGTATAGATAACATCAGCACTACCACGGTTATTCATAAAGGTGGATACATCATGAGTGAAGACTGCTAGGTTGGTAGCAGTGGATCGCCTAGGAAGAAAGCCGTGCTGAAGTTCAGTGATGAATGGTGACACGTGAGCGTACACTTCGTCTCGAACAATTGATTCAAAGACTCGCGCGAAAATAGACATTAGTGTTACTGGCCTGTAATTTACTACCTTCTGCCTGGAGCCTTTCTTTAACACTGGGGTGATATGAACTGATTTCCAGTAATCCGGAAAAACTCCTTCACTGATGGCTCGGTTGAATAGATTGTAAAGTGGACGAGATAGCTGGTGGCATAAAGATTTAATTATTTCTATAGGAATGGCATCAGGACCGGGAGACTTGCCAGAGAATAGATTATGTAATTTATTCTTGATGCAGTCTTCGGAAATATGGAAGTAAGAAATTCTGTCGTTACTGGAGGGTGGCAGATCAGGTAATGGTGGCAGTATAGAATTTACAGGAAGGAATAAGGTTTCGAAATAATCAGAAAACAGCTCACAGGCAGAGTTTCCATCAGTACTGATACGTCCGTCGTACTCGAGCGAGACTGGTAATCTGGTGTTCCTAGATCTCTGCTTAATGAAGGACCATAGTCTGTTCGGATTAGTTTTAACACTGGAGTCTATGTCTTCTAGGTAGGCGTCATACTTTCGGCGTTGAATTTCTTTGAATTCGAGTCTCCTGACCCCAAATTCAATTCTATGGCATTCCAAAGAAAAGCGTTTCCATTGACGATGAGCCCTATTTTTCGAGTGTAGCGCGCTGATTACATCTGCATCAAACCAAGGTGGATAACGGTAGGGATTAACCTTCACACGAGGAACTGCTTCTCGAACTGCGGACATCAAGAGATCATAAAATATCTCACAATTCTCATTAATGTCGTTCCTGATATCAAGGAGGGACCATGGGCAATAATCCAGCAGAAGTTTCAGGTGGTTCATGTCTGCTTTCTTCCAGTTAAAAATTTCCCTGCGAGGTGGTTTTTGAAATAAACTAGTGTCGTGAAAATCAATGTTCCATATTAGAGCACTATGGTCGGATGGAATCCACCCCGGTTTTTCTAACTCTACAGACTGAGAGATTTTAGGAATATTAGTAAACAGTAGATCGAGGTAGTTTTGTCCGCGCGTGAGATGTGGATTCAATTGATGCAGAGAGAATTCCTCAATTAACTCGCAGAAGATCGAGTTCACTGCACTTTCAGTTAGTTTTAAAGGTATGAGAGAAGGCCCTTCCTGCTGTCCCCATGAGATGTCCGGCATGTTGAAATCCCCACACAATATAACTGTATCCTTGTCCTTCAACTGGGCGTGCACCCTGCTGAGAGGTATGTAGCTCCTCCAGGCGGTTTAACGAGGCAGGCGGGGGTAGGTACACACAGCCCACGAACACACTAGACCTTCCTTGGATTTCCAACCAAATAATCTCGCATTCACTTTCTAAGTCCGCTCTTCTCCTAGCACGCAACTGAGACTGCGTAGCAATGACAACACCACCCCCACGCCCAGGCCTGTCTCTTCTAAATATGTCAAGAGTCCTAGAAAAGGCGAGTTCTGAGTCAAGAAAACTGTCAAAAAGCCAAGACTCATTTAAGGCTATTATTGACATATTATTAAAATCACTGCTGCTCAAATCTACTTTGTCCAGCTTGTTGGCCACGCTCTGAGTGTTCTGAAAGTATATGGACATAGAACTGTTCGAACCCAGACCAGGATTAATTTCTACATCACCTGACAGTAGAAGAAGCATGAAGACTGTGGTCACCGTTGATGTTGATGTGACCGTATCTCTCCTAGTGAAAGGGCTGGCTCCTTTTAGCAGCATGGCAGGCGACAATCCAGCAGCAGAGAAACAACAAAAATTAAAACTCCGATTGGAGCACTTCCAGTTTACTGAAGCTTCATAATTCTTTTCACGAATCATGGACACCCTCACATCACTACCACTTACAAGAAAATAACTAGTTACGTGAAAGAATAACATGAGAAAACAGCACAAAACAGGAGACCGAAACACACGCACTTCACTCACCGACGCCATCTTGCTATCCCTCTCATTACAATAAAATTTTCTACTAACAATTGGGCATTAAATGTGCAGTTTATGTCAACCTTTAAGCTTGCCACGGTGAGTGAGTGGATAGCGTGTCGGTCTACTAACCCCAAGATTGCAGGTTCGCCCCTGACCGTGGTAAGTGATTTTTGAAAGGCGGCAAAAATACGATACGCATGTCATACGATGTTGGCATGTCAAAGAACCCATTTGAATTCAGTAGGCCGAGTTCATAATGGCAAAATTAATCTCGGGAGTTTCCGCCAGCACAAAGTTCCTCATTTCTCTACTAGAAAGCGCTATTGTGTTCAAGGAGATTAGATATCTAACATCTAACCTCCTTGACTTTCATAGTCAAGGAACTACGAAATTCGACATGCTAGCTACCCTCTGGGTGTCAAATAGCAAAGCTTGCACCAGGCACCCGAGGCCATACGATATTATTATTATTATTATTATTATGTCAACCTTTGCTACACTACACTTTAAAGATAAACACCTACAGTATTATATCTTCTTTCCTCGATTTTGTTCATCTTTGGACCGCGTAAAATAACTCATTGCATTCACTGCCTCTTAGTTCCTTTATCCTTTCTTGCCTTCCAGTAGTTCTTCATTACTTCACTTTGTCTCCTTCTACTCTCTTCCGTCCAGATGTTAACCCGCTTCTTCTTTTCCTTCTCCTGGAAACCCTTGGAATGTTTGATCATATTTCTGAAAAGTTAGCCCATCATCTGAAACACAACACATCAAAACATTAGTCGACTGAAGAGCAATTTTGTTCATTGACACAATTCATAGACTGTGTATACATAGAAAAACGGCCTACACCTCATAGCTAATAAATACTGTTAGTTATACAAACAAATAGCGAAGATGTCCAAGAACAACTGGACATATTGTCGGAAACCATTGAGAATTATGGAATGGCGTTCAGTGAGGAGAAAAGTAAAACAATGATTATCAAGAGGAGATAGGGAACGTGGCAGACAGGCAGAAGCATTAGGAGCTTAGTGTGGAATAAAGATGTCCCACAAAAAAGCAAGGAAGTGTTATACAGAAGCTACTATATCCCGATACTGACCTATGCTTCAGAAACATGGACAATGAAGAAAAGAGACATAAGCAGAATACAGGCAGGTGAAATGAAGTTCTTGCGAAGTAGGATCGGATTAACAAGAAGAGACAGGGTGAGGAATGAAAAGGTTAGGGAAATGGTGAAAGAGGAGCCCTTGCAAGGTAGGATTGAGACATCAAGACTGAGGTGGTATGGTCACTTAAAGAGAATGGATGAGAAGAAGATTCCCAAGAGGATACATGAGATGCAGATGCAGAAGAAACGACCAAGGGGAAGACCAAGAGATATATGGCTGAAAGGAGTGGAGGAATGTGTCAAGAAGAGAGGCGAGGACTGGACCAGACTGACAGCGGAGAGGTGCTGGGAAGAAAGAACTAAGTGGCGAGGCGTATGTTCCAAACAGACCCAGCCTGGGGCTGGAAACTGTACAAGATGATGATGATGATTTCTGAAAAGTGATCAGTCCTGAATAATATCTATTGTTACTTCCATCTCTTACATATCCCTTTTATACTTTGTAACCATTGATTACCATTCTTGCTTTTGTATACATGACTGAGTCTCGTGTTATTCATCCTCATTACGTGTCCAAAGAAATTAACCCTCATTTTCCTGATCGTATCGTAGATTTTTTCAATTTCTTTATTTTTGTAGAGGTCGTCATTTTTTCTGTATCTGAATTCTCCACTTTCTGTTTTTAGGTATTATACCTACTAAAAACATAAAAATATTTTTAAATGTTTTTGAAAACCTAAAATTACAATTTTTAAACCTAATTATTATTGACAGGGCGGATTGTTTAACACCAATATGGCCGTGCTGACCAACGGGAAAGAATTAAATGTTGACCCTTTTAATACACAGGCACTTATATAACTTACTACTGTCGACCAAGATATTATGTGTACTCGAGATTGAAGGTTGTTTGTGAAGTAACCAATAGACCTACATAAAATCCAATAACATCATAATTTTCATCGTTCTATTTTACGTTAGTTCATGTAGGTTTGGAATTTTTAATTTATATTTTAATATTTTTCATCGCAGTTGAAACACAAAATGTGCCCGTTTTTAAGCGTGTTTCAACCATGCGTCACATTTAAGAATTATTGTCTCAGAAACCCCTCATCAGATCGAATCCAAATTTTAACACAATAGACAAGAATGTTGTATAACTGGTTTATTATTGTCAATTTTTTTGGTGTTCAAGAACGAAAGTTGTTATCATTTTTGTAAGGTAACTTTTTCTCGGCTCGGGATCGTTGGAAAATTTAGTTCTTGGTTGCGTTGTACTCCTTATACATCAAAAGGTTATGCTGTATGAGTGTGAAATACGTAAATTAATTACCTTATTTTATATCGGTTTGTATTTGTATGGGGAATTAAGACATGGTTCACCAGCTAGCCGCTCCGGGAAATGCTGTACAGCGTTGCTGATATGGAGCTCATCACTTCCGAGCGAGGCGCGCCACGACGCGTGATGGAGCCCATCTTGGCAACGTTGTACAGCTTTCACCGGAGCGGCTAACTGGCGAACCATGTCTTAATTCCCCGTACAAACCGATATAAAATAAGTGAATTAATTTACGTATTTCACAATCACACAACATACGTTTTTGATGTATAAGGATTACAACGCGACCAAGAACTACATTTTCAAACCACCCCGAGCCGAGAAAATGTTACCTTAAAAAAACGATAACAACTTTGTTTCTTGGACACACAAAATTTTGAAATTAATAATAAAGTTATACAACATTCCAATGTATATAGGGTTAAAATTTGGATTCGATCTGATGAAGGGTTTGTGAGATAATAATTCTTAAATGTGACGCATGGTTGAAACACGCTTAAAAACAGGCACTTTTTGTGTTCCAACTGCGATAAAAAATATTAAAATATAAATTAAAAATTCCAAACCTACATGAACTAACGTAAAATAGAACGACGAACATGATGATGTTATTTGATTTGATGTAGGTCTATTGGTTACTTCACAAACAACTTTCAAACTCGAGTACACATAATATTTTGGTCGACAGTAGTCCCTTTATGAAATCTACCGCTTGCCAGAAAATATTTTAGAGTTACCATCATAACTAAGACAGTAATACCGTATTTTAGCGTAGATAGACGAGGAACGATTCGCGATATATTTTTGGCATCCCTGAGAGTAGATCACAATAACACAGCACGCGGTAGTAGGGAGACAGTGCAGCCAGTTAGCGAACGGATAACAAAGAGAGAGAGAGAGAGAGAGAGAAAAAAAAACACAAAATTCACATCCACACCTTCTTAAAAGAAATTTCATTTCCGGTGTAGATAAGCAATTTCTCAACAATGGCGTGTATGTTGATCTGATGTTTGCACACATGCATGGTGACAGGTAAGCACGGCAGGAGAGCAGCAGATCGTTATGAATGAATGGGGCGATGAGGGGTGGTGGGGTGGGGGAGTAGTGTGTACTTCCCTTCCCCACTTCATCCCTCCCACGCACAAACATACTCATCCCCTCCACAGTAGCACACCCCTCCAAGCTCCGATGCGTGTCGGAGAGAATCAACATTTTCCCATGAGCAGGGAAAAAATAAAGAGATTAAAAGTCTTTCTTCAAAGGAATTGCCTAAGTCTTAATAACAATAATAACAAGCGTTTCCGCCCCGTCATGGGACCTTGGCTTTTCTCAAAGCAGTAGGAATGACCTCGAAAACGTATGAATGAATGAATGTATGAATGGATTACACACAGCTTGTCTGTACAGTCAGGCAGAGCCACCGAGAGTATTTAAGTGACTCTATTCATTTCTCTCTCTCCCCCCCCCCCCCCCCCTTTAAATACTTTAAATTATTGCCAGGGCCGTAAAACTCCTCGGAAACGTGGCGAGGGCAAATTTATAAACTGCGGTTTCCTAGTTAAGGCTTTAACCCTAGAATGCTAGCGATCGTCCCCGTGACAAAGACGGGATAGGCCACACTTCTCCCTTTTGTCCAACCCCCACCAGTGTTTGGCAGTCGTAAAATACAAAGCAAATTAGTCAAAATAAAAATATATAAAAAAACACACACACAAACTATAGTCAAACCAAAAAAACAAAACAAAAACAATCAAAATTGGACAAAGTTTGTCAGAAAAAGCTCAAAAAGAGCAAAAGATAAAATACTTAAAATCTAAAAAAACGCAAAAATCAAAATTAGTCAAAATACAAAAAAGTCCAAAAAGTCCAAAATAAAAACAAATAAAAATTACGTTGCGTAGCGGTCAGCATGGTTAGCTGCCGTCCCGGAGGTCCTGGGTTCGATTCCCGGCTCTGCCACGAAATTTGAAAAGTGGTATGAGGACTGGAACGGGGTCTACTCAGCCTCGGGTGGCCCAAATGAGTAGAGGGGGTTCAATTCCCACCTCAGCCATCCTCGAAGTGGTTTTCCGTGGTTTCCCACTTCGTCTTCGGGCAAATGCCAGGATGGTACCTACTGTAAGGCCACGGCCGCCTCCTTCCCTCTTCCTAGCCTTTCCATCCCAATCTTCCATCCCTTCCCATCCCTCATGAGGCCCCTGTTCGCTTTGCAGGTGAGGCCGCCTGGGCGAAGTGCTGATCACACCTCCCCAGTTGTATCCCTCCCGACCAGTTGTTCCAAGCTCCAGGACACTGCCCATAGAGGCGGTAGTGGTGAGTTCCCTCAATGAGTCCGTGGGAACCACCAACCTAGAGGGTAAATTGACAAAATAAATTTTAAAAAAATTACGTTACTAAAAATCCAAATAGAAAACGATTATAATTAGTCAAAGTTAGTGAAAACCAACTCAAAAATTCAAATAAATAAATACATAAATAAATGTTTGCTCGCTAATTTAGAGAGAAAAGAAAGAAATATCCTATACATCTAGGCTTGCCATATTTTTGGTGAGTGAAACGGGGACACGTTAATATGGGATGGCCTTACCGGGGAGTCGGAGGGGGGGGGGGGGGAGTAGGGGGTCGGGAGATTAAAACAAATAGAAGTAAAACTGTGATTTTTAAGCCTTTTTAAGCCACTCAAGTGTCGGGAGGGAGGAATCTGGCGCCCTAAATTGTTACTTCTACACACCTTTTAAAAATAAAAAAGGAATTTTTGCTACGGTACATATTATTTTTTTCTTCCTTTTTAATGATAATTTTTTCTGGTCTACCATCTAACAAGAAGTGTTAATAAAATACAATTTAAAATACTTCAAAAAATTGTTTAATTGAACAATTACTAAGTCTTATTATTTTTTGAATACTTCGTTTGAATACTTCTGACCTCTTTGACGCTGTGCGCATTAGTCAACGATGTTGATTGTTGAAAAGTAACCGATTCATAAAAGATTCTTAAACGAGTGACGTCAAGGCCCAACGGCTCTGTGACTAGGCGGTGTTGGTTGGGGTTTCTTTTTATTACTTCTTACTTTTTACATCTTAAGGCCGTTTTCCGGGACATTGATAAAACCTGGCGGGACACCGGGACAAGAGCAAAATACGTATGGCAAGCCTATATACATCATACTTGGCCCGGACTACAAAAATGGCATCTGAATCAGAAAATCCAGGCCAAAAATATACTCCAAGGTAGAGAAGATCACAGACACAATGCGAAAACGCAGAGTTTGCTTCTACGGTCATATACGATGGATGATCGACTCCCGATGGACGAAACGTATCTTCAGTATATTCGACTCAAAACCAAAAAACTACAATGCCGTGGTATGTTAACGTCCAGAAAGATCTTGAAGAAATGGGGATACGAGCAGAAGATGCACAAGACCGAAATCTTTATAGAGCAGCCATCAAGACGTTTGGGACTTTCCGGGACGAAAAACGGACAACTGGTGCGAAATGGACAGAAGAACGTCGTGCTAAACACAGTGAGCCCATGAAGACAATGTGGATCAAGCGAAAAATGAGCAAATGCCAGAATGTAAAATGAGGCTTTTCGTGGTCCCTAGTTGGCCGATTAGGGAAATTGAATGAATGAATGAATGAATAAATACAAATCAATGAAAATAATAATAAAAAAATATATCAAAAATCAAACTAAATTATTCAAAAACAGTCTCCATTCTGCTGGCCTAGAGTGAAATAAAGGTTAGCGTAAGTAGTATTAATTATCAGTTTCTAGAATTGTAGTCGTCGCCCACGCGAAGCAAATAGTAGACTACTATCGTTCTAGGGTTAACGCTTGAAATAACACCGTAGCGTAAAGTGTTTTACAAGTTTTCCGCTTTTCAATACAAAGTTTCTTTATTGAGAACCTACTGTTTGTTCCCATGTTTCGGTTTACTGTACTGTAAACCTTCCTCAGCCATAGCAATACACCATGTGGTGCAAGTCAAACATAAAATTAACATAATAATAATAATAATAATAATAATAATAATAATAATAATATCGTATGGCCTCGGGTGCAAGCTTTGTTATTAGACACCCCAAGGGTAGCTTGCATATCGAATTTCGTTGTTCCTTGAAGCACTATGAAAGTAAAGGAGGTTAGATATCTAAGCTCCTTGAACACTATAGTGCTTTCTAGTAGAGAAATGAGGAACTTTGTGTTGGCGGATACTCCCGAGATTAATTTTGCCATTATGAACACGGACTGCTGAATTCAAATGGGTTCTTTAACATGCCAACATCGTATGACATGGTGTCGTAATTTTTGTCGCATTTCAAAAATCACTTACCACGGCCAGGAGCGAACCTGCAAGCTTGGGGTTAGTAGACCGAGACGTTGACCACTCACCCTCCGTGGCAAACATAAAAATAATGTGATGTAATGTCCTAAACATTCATAAAATATACTTAATGTAAAACTTAAGTCGCCTCCTTGGCGTAGTGCTCAGCGTGATTAGCTGCCACCCCGGAGGTTTGCAGTTCCGTTCCCGGCTCTACCACGAAATTTGAAAAGTGGTATGAGGACTGGAACGGGGTCTACTCAGCCTCGGGTGGTCCAAATGAGTAGAGGGGGCTCGATTCCCACCTCAGCCTTCCTCGAAGTCATTTTTTCCGTGGTTTTCCACTCCGTTTTCGAGCAAATGCCGGGATAGTACCTAACCCTCCCACTCTTCCCATCACCCTCATAAGGTCCCTTTTTGCTTTGCAGGTGAGGCCGCGTGAGCGAAGTGCTAGTCACACTCCCCAGTTGTATCCCCCGATTCAGAGTCTCAAGCTCCAGGACACTGCCCTCAGTGGCGGTAGAGGTGGGATCACTCGCTTAGTCCGTGGGAAAAGCCAACCCTTGATATCTTCATGGTTACATTCGGTTATTCCTCAAGAACATGGATCATTCTCATACAAAAATTGTTAAAATTCGTTTTTTGGTTCCACTGTACTATATTCTGTAATATGAAAAGAAATCAATGTAATGACACTTTAACTGATTATTCAAATGCAGGAAGACTATTCTCTGTAAATGAGATTAACTTACGTGATATCCAATCATGGAACTCGTTCATATACTGTTTGAACTGATTTTAATAAAATGGGTAGGCCTACACGTTAACCATTTAAAGAAAATGGTAAATAGATATATCCGTATTGATCGATAGGATTCATAAATTGACAATCCGCCTGATCGATACTAAGGGAAGTTGTTTAAGGTATTCATCGACCCTTCCATTAGTCATTTTCAAGAAAATTTCGATTTTTAGCCTACTTTTCACATTTTGCAAAAATGAGGAAAAAGTAGACTTATGAGATCGGGCAAATGTGTGTCTGTCTGTCTGTCTGTCCTTCTGTCTGTCTGTCCTTCTGTCTGTCTGTCTGGCTGTGTGTGTGTCCGCCCCCTATCAACTCCTAAACGCCTGGAGCAATCGAAACAAAATTTGGTAGGAGTAAAGATCTATACCTGAATATCTCACGGCCATATTTGAAAATGATGTCAGTGCTACCAACTGCTAAAAAATCGCAATTGAAATTTGAGCTCCATGTTTGATATCATGGAGGGTATGAATGGGAGCTATTTCAAAATTGGCACACTTATAGATAATAATATTACAGTTTAATTTCCAGGAGGCCATACATGGCAGTGTTGCCAAAATGATTATAAGCCTGCTGATAGGTCCAATTTTAAAATGCATGTAACTTCTATACTAACTAATGGATTTCATTCAAAATTGGCATAACAATAGATCATATTACTACAGATTATTTCTGACCATTACATGCATGGCATTGTTGCCAACATGATTTTACGCGTGCTGTTAGATCCAATGTTTAACTGCATGTAACGTCCATGCTATTCATTGGACTTCAACCAAATTTAGTATTCTGTACCTTAAGAGATGGAACTAAGAATATATTCAGTCACCAGGGCTGCCAACTGTAGTCCTCTATTAGGCTACATTATGCCAGGTATACAGTATTTCGAACTAATTAGAAATTTCGATATTAGCAACTTAATTTCGTCATTATTCTAGATAGATTCATATAGATTAATCATTGGCATGAATCTTAAATTTTAAGAAAAGTAGCCTCTTTAGTTCGTCACGGAACTTCTTGTTTTATTGTCTCATTCCATAGGATGTCCTCTCTAGTTTCCAGAAATATATACTTTATACTAGTTTTATTGTTGTTTAGCTCATTTATATTCACTTTAATGATCGGTGTGCACGCTTTTCAGCAGCTGCCACTTTGACGCATAGGTGCAGCAGATAAAGCACACATTAATCTGGCTTTGAAACTAAAACAATGCACTGTTAGTAGGAGATACTCATGGGTCGGTGAATGCAGAAGATTGGCCTAAAATCCAAAGAAAAGTCAGTTTTTAGGAGTTGAAAAGTAAGACTCTTTACTCTAAATGTGTACCTCAACTTTAAGTTACGATTTCTCTCACTTCATTTTCTTCAATATTTGTCTTGACTTGGGCAGTTAAAATGTCCACTTAGAATGCAGATATTAGTTTCATTTAAAAACTAAAATATAGACAAATAATGCAGCTATGTTGTAAAGCAGAATGAAGCTGTTAAATTAAAATTAGGGGTCGCGCCCCCCACAATTAATTTATTTTTTCAGTCAAAATAACGTAAATTGTAAAAACAAAGCTAATACAGTGGAACGTGGCTAATTCGAACTTCTATAATTCGAAATCTTTTTTAATTCGAATTTTTCTCTTGGTCCCTACTAGCATTTTATATACAATCAATGCTAAAAAATCGTGGTTAATTCGAATTATATTTTGGATAATTCGAAGTTTGTACGTGTAAAAAGTTGATCGGAAGCCAAACAGTTGGGTCAGGAATTCCTAAAAAACGACGTATCATTGGCATGAGTCCCCTACTCGATGGTTTTGCCTACATGACCAACAACACGCCTGCGACGCTCCTTCCAAGGTCAATGCCCAACCCCTCCCCCTCCCATTGTTTTGCAACGCTCCACATCTCTTAACTCATAAGAGTGTCATCCCTTACACATGTCTGGTAATGCGTGCTGAGTGGTCTGATTAGACTTGTGGTTGTTGTTTAGAAGTTTAGTTTTGCCTGTGTTTTAAAGTGTGTGTACAGAACTAAGATGTTGTCATCAAAGCCTCGGGTTCCATACAAAACTTTCACTTTGGCGGAGAAAATAGCGGTGATTAAAGAAGTGGAAAAGAGAACGAAGGAAAAAATCTGAAATTGCAAAGGATTCCGGGGCTCCTCCAAACACGTTGTCTACATACCTAAAAAACAAAGACAAAATTCTTGCTAATGAAAATTAGAGTGGCAAAGGCCGAAAAAGGTTAAGGAAGCCGGAAAATTTGAATTTGAATATTTTCTCTACCCTTTTCAAAGAACTTTCATAATTCGAATTTTTGGATAATTCGAATTTTTTTACTGGTCCCTTGAGGTTCGAATTATCCAAGTTTCACTGTATATTTGCCTGAATCAATGATACAAAAACGATTCTGCTATACAACATTCTGAAAAATACAGCAGATCAATTAGCAACAACAATGACTCAATTAAGTTGTAAAAGAGCAAAGATATCGCATCCTAAAAATGAACGTTATTTTTGTGATTAATCTTTGAAAAAGACCCACCAAATTTATTTAATTTTTCTTTTTGGGCAAAAATCCACCAGTTATTCTTGGAATCAGTGATATCAATTTCATGAAAATACGATATGTAATGAAATATCTTCAGTAGTGTCGATGAGTAGGCTACCTTAATGAAATATTAAACGACGTACAAGTTACGGATATCAATGATTCTATCCTCAACGTGAAAAATATTACACCTTAAAAACTAGTTAAACATTGTAAAAAAAAAGGATATCCTTACAAATAGTGTTAATTTAAATGAATGAAAAACTTGTAAATATATAAATAACAAAGTTCCGATTACGCTGCCCTGAGGGATACCCGACGTTACGGTAATTTCATCCGAGAATATGCCTTCGACTTTCACTTTCTGTAAACGACCCGTCAAAAATTCTTGGATCCATAAAATTACTCTTCTATCAATCTTCGTCGAAGCTAATTTATGGAGTAGCATGTCATGCGGCACGACATCAAATGCCTTCGCAAAATCTATAACCACGGCGTCGACTGAAACTCCATGGTCTAACGATTCGCTAATGTCTTGAAAAAGTGATAGCATCTGACTCTCGCATGAGTAACCTTTCCGAAATCCATGTTGCCTATCATTAAACCATGATAATGTTTCCCACTGTTCCCTCAAGTAGTCGCAAATGAGATGCTCCATCTGTTTACAAACGATGGACGTAAGGCTAACCGGCCTGTAGTTGCCCAATTCAAGTCTGCTGACTATTTGTGTAAATACTCCAGTTTAATTGTTGTATAATTGTTATTGAATTGTTATGTATAATTATTTATTTGTTATGTATATCCAATTTGCCACCGGGGGACACACCCCCCATTGCAAATAAATGAATGAATGAATGAATGAATGAATGAATATGAATTGATGTGCAATTAGACAAACTACTTTAAAATACTATTTTGATATGCTATTACTGTAGTATTTCAAAAAATATATTAATAGGAGACCTCTTTCTCCGAATGTAGATGTGTGAGAAGGCAAGTAAATTATCGTTAAATTTCGAAGAAATTTCGATAATAAACGTAAATAAATATTATCAAAAATCAGTCAAAAATTCTAGACGATCAATTTCAAGTAGTTCTTACTTTTGCTACCAAATGCTGCCGTCCACGACACCTAGCTGTGAACTTAGCTGCTATATGCCACCGCACCTGGCACCTGCCGGCGAACGTTGGAACTTAATAGAGCGTTAATGAAATCTAACCTACAAATTTAGCTTGACACAATTGTAGTTAGTGTAAGGTTCTTTTAGGTGCCATAAATCTATGGCATGGGCGCGCCGGCATTACTTCCCCTCCGAAGGAAGGCATACTGAGGGATTTTTGAACTCGCAATCTTGGGCATAGAAGCTCAGCAACTACACCTCTGGATCAATTACTGTAGATTTTCTGTAAATAATTATTTTATTGTTTCTTGTACATTTTATTGTTAATTATTATATTGTCACTCGTGGAGTCTGTCTGACAATAAAGCATACATATATTCCTGTGTTATTGCGATGGCTGTATTAGTGTGTGTTAGTTTGACACGGTGGGTGAGTGGATATCGTGTCGGTCTACTAACCCCAAAATTGTAGGTTCGCTCCTGGCCGTGGTAAGTGATATTTTTTTGAAAGGCGGCAAAAATACGATTTTTTTATTTAGTCAATTTACCCTCTAGGTTGGTGGTTCCCACGGACTCAGCGAGGGAACTCACCAGTGTCCTAGAGCTGGGAACATCGAATCGGAAGGGATACAACTGGTGAACTGGGATTGGCACCTCGCCCAGGCGGCCTCACCTGCAAAGCGAACAGGGGCCTCATGAGGGAAGGTAAGGAATGGTGAGGATGGATAGGCTAGGAAGAGGAAAGGAGGCGGCCGTGGCCTTACAGTAGGTACCATCCCGGCATTTGCCCGAAGACGAAGTGGGAAACCACGGAAAAACCACTTCCTGGATGGCTGAGGGGGAATCGAACCCCCTCTACTCATTTGGACCACCCGAGGCTGAGTAGACCCCGTTCCAGTCCTCATACCACTATTCAAATTTCGTGGCAGAGCCGGGAATCGAACCCAGGACCTCCGGGGCGGCAGCTAACCATGCTGACCGCTACGCTACGGAGGCGACCGTGTTCATAATGGCAAAAGTAATCTCGGGAGTTTCCACCAACACAAAGTTCCTCATTTCTCTACTAGAAAGCGCTATAGTGATCAAGGAGCTTAGATATCTAACCTCCTTGACTTTCATAGTGATTCAAGGAACAAAGAAATTCGACATGCAAGCTACCCTCTGGGTGTCAAATTACAAAGCTTGCACCCGGCACCCGAGGCCATACGATATTATTATAGTGTGTGATTTGTAAGTCAAGTGAGGATTCGGAAGGAAGCAGCCGTGGCCTTAGGTTATACACTGCCTGGAGTAGAACTGGGGAAAACCACTTCCCAGATGGCTGAGGTGGATATCGAACCCGTCTCTTCTCAGTTTTACCTCACGAGGCTGAGTGTACCCCGTTCCGGCCCTCACATCAGAATTAAATTTCTCCGGGTCGATTTCTCATGTCTTTTTGTTTTGTTTTATTGTTTTGCAATTTAGAGGACTCTAGATACGCGCGCGTATTTGACTCTTGGTCAATCGGAATTAATGTCCAGTAATCATTTCCCGACACTTGGTTGACGTCACACAGTTTCCTGTCTTTGTAATTCTCCGCAACTTCCTATTGAGGTTTCGCATCCTAAATCATGCTTCTTGTTTCTTGTATGTAGTTAACTCTGAACTGGTATAGTGGATTTAGACTCACTTAAGGGGGCTCATAGGCTACACCGCGAGTGGGCGTATTTGCACACAGTTAAGAATTAAATCATAGCTTCACTAATATGTTTTTATTTTATTTTTTATTTAGTCAATTTACCCTCTAGGTTGGTGGTTCCCACGGACTCAGCGAGGGAACTCACCACTACCGCCTCTATGGGCAGTGTCCTGGAGCCTGGATCATCTGGTCGGGTGGGATACAACTGGGGAGGTATGATCAGCACTTCGCCCAGGTGGCCTCACCTGCAAAGCGAACAGGGGCCTCATGAGGGATGGAAGATTGGGATGGATAGGCCAGGAAGAGGGAAGGAGGCGGCCGTGGCCTTACAGTAGGTACCATCCCGGCATTTGCCCGAAGCCGAAGTGGGAAACCACGGAAAACCTCTTCGAGGATGGCTGAGGTGGGAATTGAACACCCTCTACTCATTTGGACCACCCGAGGCTGAGTAGACCCCGTTCCAGTCCTCATATCACTTTTCAAATTTCGTGGCAGAGCCGGGAATCGAACCCAGGACCTCCGGGACGGCAGCTAACCTCGCTGACCGCTACGCTACGGAGGCGACTTCACTAATATGTAACATAGAATATGAGAGCTTACAAACTTATAGTTAATACATAGGGCTTTTATTTAATATATGAAGGCGAACAGTATATAAAGTATTGCGTGATTTATTGATAGGACAATATTTGTGATTTTTTAAACGTCATCAATCACACAAAAAACACGATTTCACAAGAAATTCCAGTCAGAATGGAATGATTTTTTCATATAAATTTATTTATTTTTATTTATGTATTTATTTATTCGTTTATTTATGGCATGGCTTTTAGTACCGGGTGTGTCCCAGGACATGTTCGGCTCGCCTGAGTCTGTAGCTGCTTCCAGCGAACACACTTAGGGTGAGCTACAAGTTCTGTTCAATTTCAAGTAGTTCCAACTTTCGCCACCAGATATCAATGATACCTAGTGGTGAACGTTGGAACTTTGATAGAGAGTTCCGACGAAATCTAACCAAACGATTTAGCTTCACACAAGTTTAGTCTGTGTAATGATCTTTTACATGCCATAAATCTATGACATTGGACCGCCGGCTTTACTTCCCCTCCGAATAAAGGCATACTGAAGGATTTTTAACGCTCTTAAAAATCCAACGACTTCGGTCGGTTTGAACCCGCTATCTTGGGCACAGCAGTTCAGCATGCTACCAACTACGCCACCGAATCCGCTTTTCATGTAAATAATAATAATAATAATATCGTATGGCCTCGGGTGCCTGGTGCAAGCTTTGTTAATTGACGCCCAGAGGGTAGCTCGCATGTCGAATTTCGTCGTTCCTTTGAACGCTATGAAAGTCAAGGAGGTTAGATATCTAAACTCCTTGACACTACAGCGCTGTCAAGTAGAGAATGGAGGAACTTCGTGTTGGCGGAAAATCCCGAGATTAATTTTGCCATTGAACACGGCCTACTGAATTCAAATGGGTTCTTTAACATGCCAACAACGTATGACATGAGTGTCGTGATTTTTGTCGCCTTTCAAAAATCACTTACCGCGGCCAGGGGCGAACCTGCAAGCTTGGGGTTGGTAGTCCGACACTATAACCACTCACCCACCGTGGCAAGCTTTTCATGTAAAGAAAACATATGAATACGGAGGATGAGCCGCCATTAATGTTATATTGTCAATAGTATGCTTAAAAAAAATAATAATAATAATAATAATTTGTGTTTCAAAAATAGTTTTTGTTAAATTTTCCAAGTAGGCTATATCTTAGTTATTTTTTAAATATAATTTCATGAATGAGGTTCATCCTCCGTATACATGTGTTTTCTTTACAGGAAAAAAAACATTCAGAATGGTATTTCTTGTTAAATCATGTATTTTGTGATTCGTGACGTTTAAACAATCAAAAATAAACAGGTGTGACAATGAACAATCGAAATATTCTCGGGGGGGGGGGGGAGGCATGGCGATTCCTTGCCTTCCCCCCTGCGGGCGCCCATGGGTTCAAGCCCGGCCGACGTAGTCGGATTTTTTAAGGGGGCACATACCGCTTAAGGAGCCACAACAATAACGATTTAATATTATAACTGTGCCTGTCATAAATCTCGTACAACAATGATATAGCCTACATTTCCATGGAAACACACACACACCTTGCTATTACAAGCAAATATATAATTTTCAAAAGAAAAATATGTATTGTCCGTTGAGCCATTATATATTTAAACACAAATTGTGCTAAATGTTCCGGCATAACTCAACAAAATGACAGTGTTTCGCCACGGTGTGCAATTGGGCTCTTGTGAGGTGTGCTTTAACCAACTGAAGAGCCCAATTGCACACCGGGGCGAAACACTGTCATTTTGTTGAGTTATGCCGGAACATTTAGCACAATTTGTGTTTAAATATTACAAGCAAAGTTAAAAATTTTCAAAATTCAAATGGTAATTATTTTTATCAATTTTTTCAAAATATGGTTCTTGTTTTGTGCTGACCTTCACCGTTTCCCTGATATCTCCGGTGTTTATAGGAATTTTTGGAGTTTTCTTTTTTTAATGTGGGTGTTAAACCTTCAGCTACAAAATGAATCTCACTCAAAACCGCTGTGGCTTTAATCAGTCTTTCTATGAAACGTTAACATTTTTTATTTTGAGTTTGCTCAGAATAAAAATGGAAATAATGACGCTTAATTAATTAATCATGTGAAAATATGCGAGATTCATTTTGTAGCAGAAGGTTTAACACCCACATTAAAAAAAAAAGAAAACTCCAAAAAATCCTATAAACACCGGAGATATCAGGGAAACGGTGAAGGTCAGCACAAAACAAGGACCAAATTTTGAAAAAATTGATAAAAATAAATTCCATTTGAATGTTGAAAATTTTTAACTTTGCTTCTAATATACAATTTTCATAAGAAAATATGCATTGTCCGTTGAGCCATAATATATTTAAACACAAATAGTGCTAAATGTTCCGGCAAAACTCAACAAGATGAAAGTGTTTCGCCCCGGTGTGCTATTGGTGAGGTGTGCTTTAACCAACTGAAGAGCCCAATAGCACACCGGGGCGAAACACTGTCATCTTGTTGAGTTATGCCGGAACATTTAGCACTATTTGCTTCTAATTGCAAGATGTGTGTGTGTTTCCATGGAAATGAGGCTATATCATTGTTGTACGAGATTTATGGCAGGCACAGTTATAATATTACAATCGTTATTGTTGTGGCTCCTTAAGCTGTATGTGCCCCCTTAAGAGCGTTAAAATCCTTCAGAATGCCTTCCTTCGAAGGGGAAGTAAAGCTGGCGAGCCCATGTCATAGATTTATGGCATGAACCCGCGATCTTGGGCACAGCAGTTCAGCATGCTATCGACTAAGGCACCAAAGCCGTTTTGTTCAAAATATAATGATTCCCACATAAAATAACGTTGTAACTGTATCAGCACCTGTAGCATAATTTCCATATAGGACATAGATTTTGCAAAACAAATGTCGAAGATATTTTAGATTTCAACTAGCAACCCGACCCGGCTTCGCCCGGGAACAGTTATGAATGCATTACGTGATAAGCGCTTTTTTTTTTAATGTCAATGAACAACGACCAATATCCGTTTTACGGCTCGGCATGATGGGTTAAAATCACTGACTGGACTATTAATTATATTATCATGGAGCTGCATGTGCAACAAATTCTTGTCAGACGTAATTTAAGAATGGCAAGGTGAATGAAACACAAATCCCCCTTCCATCCAATCTTAATTTGACTGTGGATTTTGCGGAACGAAAAGTTCACAGGCGAAATGAAGAAAAGCCGAGTTTCCAGGGAAACTCCAAACACAACCACACTTCTCAGAAGTCTTAACTCAACACGACTCAACGGTTTGCTGCTGGCTGTATCTGGTGCAATACGTTCGCCTGCTAGCTAGGCTGTAACAGGGATGATAGACTCGCCCTTAGCTAGCTCGTAAACTGTCGCCTCAGTAGTTGAATGGACATGGTTGGAAGAAATTAAAACGTAAAAATACTTATAGTGGGCGATGTATTGAAGAAAGGCATATGCTCTCACGGAATTTTTTGTAGAACTTTTCATGCTGAATAATTCTTACACGCATAGTATTTAGATATTTTTAACGGTTTGCCCACCGTAAGCTTACAAAGTGCTCGGACGCCAGTTTTTTTCCGACTTTTCCACTGAAATCGTTACTGCTCGGCTTCCTTTGATGATAAATAAATTATTTTCTACATAAATCATCCTTTAGATATCCTTTACAGAATGGTGAAAACCGCATCAAAATCCATCCAAAGGTTCTCGAGTTTACCCGTAACATCCAAGAATCGGGGACTGTGTTTTATACCTAGGTACTAAGTAGAGATGTATTTCGTCCATTTGGCACTTCAACTCAGTTTTTACGAAATTTGTTCAACTTTAGGTCGATAATTTCATTGCAACTACTGAGGAAAATTTTAACTGGAAAAAATGACTGCCAAGAGTTACTTAAGATTCATCACTTTTCATGTAGCACAAGTAAGATCTCGACAGCAAGCACTCTTTCACATCCCAAGATCTAGAAGTGTTCACCATTCTAATTCGCCATTAGTTAAAATATTATCATTACCGGTACGGTACTATATAATTCAATCGATGTTCAAGTAACTTAGATTTGTTCGCTGACACTAACTCATTCAATAAACCTTCATCCACACTACTGGTTGGTTCCTTAGTTTAGGGGCTGCGACAATGCTATCATGTAGCCCCGTTTACTTTGGGTGTGTGTAGAATCTGTCTGATAACCGGTGTTAATTGTGATGGCTGTATTATTATTATACAGTATTCTGCCTAGTGGCAGGTCCATGTCTTCGTACAGAGAATTTCTGATGCCAACGTTCCCGGTCTTCAGCTTCTTCCTTCAGTCTGCTGTAACTCCTTCCGTCTTTCATGTCATCCAGATGTTGAATTCTTCTTCTTCCCCGTCCTGTAGATCCTGTGATCTTCCCTTCAATGACGTCGTGCATGAGCCCCTCATGTCTAAGTATGTGCCCGATCCAGTTGGCCTTCATCTGAAGAATTGCATTCAGAAAAGTTTTCTTCTCACCTACTCTTCTCAGTGCAGCATCGTTTGTCACCCGATCTGTCCATTTGATCTTCTCTATTCTCCTCCAGCACCACATTTCAAAACTTTCTAAGTATTTTCTTTCCCGTTTTCTCATTGTCCACGTCTCTGCCCCGTACAGTGCAATGCTCCAGATGTAACACTTCACCAATTGCTTCCTTAGTTCTAAACTCAACTTGCTGGTGAGCAGAGTCCTCTTCTTGTTGAATGCGGCTTTGGCCATGGCAATTCTGGCTGTATTAGTGTGTGTTATCTGTTTTCTAGGTAGATTTCATTAGAAAGCTAACTATTGCAATGGGTACCATGTTTCGACTTCCGGAAAATTTCGACATATCTTCGCGTTTCACATCCCCCAGACCCCAAAACCACCGTCAGTTCAAAAGTTTATATATAATTTATGTATATATATCAGTTTCTTGTGGACACGATAACTGCCGTAATTTTGCACCAATCACTTTGAATATTTTACATAATATGTATCCCTATAAAATCTCAGTCGAGTTCGTTAATGGGCAAAATCGGTCGAAGGGGGTGAAAATGGGGGCTTTTTTCGAAAAAGTGAACTTTCGCTATAACTCTCTTAATACGTGAAATATCGAATCCATTCAAAGTTCATAATATGTGTCGGATAAGTGCCAAAAATTTATGTCAAATAAGTTTTTTGATAGCACCAACCATTGACCAAAGGTGTGGAAAAAAGTGTTTTTTTCGGGAAACATTAATCATATCTCTCTTAATAGGCACAATATCAAAACCGTACAAAATGGAAAATATTCCCCTAATAATTACCTAAAACTTTTGTCTGAAAGAATTTTTGATATGACCCACCATTACGCCAAAGGATGAGAAAAATAATTTCGGAATTTAAAAAAATGTCAAGTGCCATCAGAGGTTACCATAACAACGCTTTTAAATTGATGAGGGATGGTCTATCAGAGGTTGCCAAGACAACGCCATTGACGAGATCACATTCATTTTTAGCCTACGTTTCACACTTTTCAAAAATCAGGAAAAAGTAGACTATGAGATATATCCGGGAAAATGTGTCTGTCCTTCTTTCTGTCTGGCTGTGTGTGTGCGTCCCCCCATATCAACTCCTAAACGGCTGCAGCAATCGAAACCAAATTTAGTACGAGTAAAGATGTATACCGGAATATCTCAGGCCCATATTTGAAAAAAGATGCCAGTGCTACCAACTGCTAAAAAAACGCACTAGAAATTTGAGCTCCATGTTGGATATCTTGGAAGGTATACATGGGAGCTATTCTAAAATTGGCACACATGTAGATAATACTATTTCAGTTTAATTTCCAGGTGGCCATACATGACAGCGTTGCCAAAAAAAATGTAAGCCTTCTGATAAGTCCAATTTTTAAATGCATATAACTTCTACACTATCAATTGGATTTCAACCAAATTTTGTATGTAATATGTGTACATAAACAGATATGACTGAGTGTATTCTTAAGAGTCACCAGGGCTGCCAACTGTTAATAATTGCTCTCTATTTTGTATCCAATTATATCAGAAAGTATGCAAGCCGACAGCTTTAAACTATGCACACGTAAATTACCTGACATTTTACATTAATTTGGAGTAACTTATATACGTCAGTTCTACCAACATGATTCTAAGCCTGCTGATAGGACCAATTTTTAAATACATGTAACTTCTATACCAACAAATGGATTTCATCCAAAATTGGCTCAAAAAGATATAATATTTCAGATTATTTCTGACCAGCACTCGCATGACATTGTTGCCAACATGCTTTTACGTGTACTAATAGATCCAATGTCTAAATCCATGTAACGTCCTTTGGACTTCAACCACATTTTGTATTCTGTACCTTAGGAGATGGAAGTAAGAATATATTCAGTCACCAGAGCTGCCAACTGTATTGCTCTATTAGGCTACATTATGCCTAGTATACCTTATTTCGAACTAATTAAGACATTTCGATGTTACCCACTTAATTTCGTCATTATTCTAGATAGGTTCATATACTGTAGATTAATCTATGGCATGAATCTTAATTTTAAGAAAAGTAGGCTCTTTAGTTCGTCACGGAACTTCTTGTTCCATCTGACTATGAGGGAAGCGGCTAACTGGTAGCATGCTGAACTTCTATGCCCAAGGTCGCTGGTTCAAAGCCGGCCAAAGTCGCCGGATTTTCTAAGAGCGCTAAAAATCCGTCAGCATGCTTTCCTTCGGAGGGAAATTTACAACGTTCGTTGCAAGTTGCTGGTTGCGGTGGCATCTATCAGCCAAGTTCACAGCTAGGTGTCGTTGACGTTAGTATTTGGTACAAAATTAGGCACTACTGCTTAAAATTGACCTTCTGCAGACCTTACCTGAATTACAGACTAATACAGTCATCACAAATAACACCGTTTATCAGACAGATTCTACACACACCCAATGTACACGGGGTTACATGACCACCTTGTCGCAGCCCCTAAACTGAGGAAGCAACCAACATCTCTGCGGGAGATAAAATTTTGCGTGAAGAAGTAACAGACTGTTAGATAGTTACACATTAGTTCCAAACCTTGCATAAGGACAGTGTGATCACAAGTATAAAAGTGAACCCCAAATGACAAGAAGGTTACCATCCCCATAAGACAGTAAAATGTTAAAAATATGCATAGAAAGACGAAAAAATGTTAACTAACCTCCAATTGTAAAATACTTTCTCGCAATAAATGAGGTCTGATCCTCCTACGAAAACCTGCATATTTTGCCTATTATAGCCTATCCCCTAGTTTGCCCGGTGAAATCTACCTCCGCCTTCCGGCGTGCCGAGAGGATTTTTTTAAAATTCAAGTAAGGACTGACGACGATAATTTCAAGTAGTTCCTACTTTCGCTTCCAAATGCTACCGTCCACGACACCTAGCTATGAACTTGGATACTACTAGATGCCATCGCAACCAGCGCCCGGTGACGAACGTTGGAACTTAAGAGCATTAATCAAACCTAACCTACAAATTTTGGCTTCACACAAGTATAGTTAGTGGAAGGTTCTTTTTCAAGCCATAAATCTATAACATGGGACGCTGGCTTTACTTCTCCTCGGAAGGAAGGCATACTGAGGGATTTTAGCGCTCTTAAAAAATCCGACGACTTCGTCCGGGTTTGACCCGTGACTAGGGCCGTATTTCTAAATAGGCTAAGTAGGCTGCAGCCTAGAGCGGCACATTTTCAGGGGCGGCAGTTTGGCAATTTATTCAAAAGCTAAAATGAAGTATTTCAGATGTTAATAATATTTTCTGTACGAATTTAAGAATACAAGTTACTTAAAAATATGTTTTAGTCCTTCTACATAGCCTACTTTCTAAAACCATAACATAACACAAATTCACAAATACATCAAAAACACTTTCATATGAGCATATTATTATCGAGTTTGCCATTTAGAAATCTATGTAAATTTGAACATCAAGATTACGTGGGGTGAGTAGTTTTAGAGAATAAACCAGTAATTAACTACCGGTACATTTTGTGTAGTTTCATTTCACCGTGCAGGACAACTTAATTAAAATTGAACACAGTTCTTCAATTACGCAAAAGATAGTCATTAGCATTAAAATATAAAAATATGTGTACAATAGTGATCACTGATCTCCAAGAACAAATTAATTAATTAAGTTTGAAACCCATTTCATTTTTTAACGAATCTTAAAAGAAGTAAATAAAAAAACAAGTAGATATCTAATTTCTTCTTTCTTCTTTCTCCGTTACGGTCTTCTACGGACCACGAGCCAATTTCAATGTTTAGTACTTTGGTGTTCTTTCTTCTTCTTCTCCCAGGTCTCCTTCTTCTTCCTCCAGGACTCCTACATCTTCACACTATGCATCTTCTTTCTCTCTTCGTACCATTTTGAGCCTCTTTTCTTTCCCTTCCTTCCTTGGAACTCTTCCATTCCCAACACTTTTTTCCTAAACATTTCTCTCTCTATTGCATCTTCTTCTCTTATATTGTTTCTTTCTAAATCCTTTTTAACTTCTTGAATCCAAGTTGTTGTTAATTTCTTGTTCCAAAGATATTTGCATATCTGTTTGGTTAACCTGTTGTCATTCATTCTATATAAATGTCCAAAAAATAGCAATCGCCTCTTTTTTATTGTGTCTGTTATGTTTTCAATGTTGCGGTATATTTCATCATTACTTCTTAATTTCCAGAATTCAGTAATTCTTAATGGACCTAATATTTTCCGTACAATTCGTCTTTCTAATACTTCCAATTTATCTAACTTATAATTCAGTGCTAGACATTCGCTTGCGTATAGGCATTCTGGTTTGATTACTGTTCTGTAGTGCTGTATTTTCAAGTTTCTAGATAAACATTTTTTGTTATAGGTGTTCCTAGTTATACCATATGCTCTTTCCATCTTGTGTACTCTTTCTTCTACAGCAGATTTTTCTAAACCATTTTCCTGAATGATTTCTCCCAAATATTTGAATTTCTTTACCCTCTTAATTTTACCAATTTCTGTGACTAGGATTTCTGGAGCATTTTTTATATTTGTCATAAATTTCATTATATAATTTATTATGTAAAGCATTAAAATTGTAGTTTTATATAAACTAAATGAACTTTATGTTTAAAAAAGTTGAAAACGGTAATGATCTCTATCCCTTTGTTGTATAAAACAAATGTATTAAGTAAATATGAACTATTGAGGAGGCGGCAAATGGACTTTAGCCTATAGGCGGCATCTTTTTAATCCAGCCCTGCCCGTGACCTTGAGCATAGAAGCTCAGCAAGCTACCAACTACGCCACCGAAGCCATTATCTGCACTACTTATTTCACTTTTCTGGCATTATGTTCTAAAACTTATTTTGTATCAGATAACGCGCCATTAGGAAAAGTCCGTCACAATTTAAACACATGTAACTGGTATTGTGGGGTGACGCTACACCCCAAAAAACAAGGTTCATGAGAAACAGGGTGATACCGAGCTGCGCTAATGGGTTCTCTCCACAGAAGTCAATTCGGAAAATCCTAACAAGAGGCAGGGGCGTATATAGAAAATAAAAATGTCGAGGGGGGGGGGGGGGCTGGCTGACTCTCCTGGAAAATTTTGAGTATTCTCAGGGGATTGTCACCGCAAAATACCCAGAAATATCAACCAATATCTTAGAGCATATAACTTTGTGTAATTATTTTAGATAAGATTCAAAGTTTATATTACTGGCAATACAAAAAAAGTTGTAAAATACAACACAACACAACACACAAATAAAATATTATACTTAATGAACTTTCTATTGTGATCTATGGAGTATGAATGGCAAATATCTAAATATTTATCAATTTACTAAGCAGAAAGGTAAACAGTTTTTTTTATATGTATTTCTCAAAAAACATACTGTGGAATTCACAGCTTTACCTCACAAGGCTGAGTGCACCCCGTTCCAGCCCTCAGACTAGAATTAAAATTTCTTGGCAGAGCCGGGAATCGAATTCCGATCTCCGGGGCGGCAGCGAAGAATGCTAGCCACTACGCCAGCAGTTAGTATAATTTCAATTTTAATATTGTTTATAACTTAGCCGAAAAGTTAAGATTAGGGTACAACCAAATTTACAATTATTTCATGCTCTTACCAAAGCAGCACTTTCTTAATTTTTATTGGCTTTTTTTCGGGGGGGGGGGGGGGGGGCTGGAGCCCCCTCAGCACCCCCCCCCCCCCCACCCTTATATACGCCCCTGACTGTCGTCCCGCCCCACTCCAAACTGGACGTGAATGTAAATATTGTCGAAATGTGTCAACCTGCGCTGTTCTTCACTGTCTACTCTTATAGACGTATTCGATACAATAGCAAGCATTATTCCAGATTCCTGGATTTCTTTAGCCTTGCACTTAGAGCTCAAGTTCAGTCATTTTCTTTGTGTTTTACAGTTACTAATCAGATCTGCACATTTTACTTTTTATGTTGTGGCTTCGTAAAAATGTCTTCCTATACAAGTTATAGCATGCACTATGAGCTTTAAAACGATACCATGGGAACCGAAATCCATTCGTCAATAAATGGGCAGAACATTCCTTGTTCGAACAACTCTACTCTTTGCTCCGTTGTGACAGTTCACAATCCCTCCCTATATTATTCTGCTAAGGTCCCATTGCAGTTTTGTACCGAAAATAAGGTCCCATTAACACCAACCTACACATATGGGGTACCTACAGGTTCAGCATAACCCAATGCGTAAGCGAAACGCACTCACTTACTCTTTAAATGCCTCAAAATTAAATAAATACCTTAAAACATGTATATTTACAATGAAATAACGAAAGAATTCAACACGGTAACCATGGTAACAGAATCTCACAGGTCCATCTAACGCAATGCAATTATAATTATTACATTACTGTGAAAGTTTCCAGACGGTTATAAGGTTATCACTGAACCAAATTAAGCTGTAAAATTCATCAATACATGCAGTATAATGCGCTTAAGGGGGTCAAGGGGCACTCTAGATTTTTTTCACGCAATTTTCACGTGATTAGTGTGGTACGAAAGGTATTTTTCACCCGACTAAAAAGGGTTTCCGAAAACCACATTTAAAAACCCTTAAATTAACAGTGTCTGTGATATTCCCAGAAAACTAACTTCGCTCTGATATACCTATGAAGGAATGACAAACCCCTAACCACTGCACCAGTAGCTGAATTGATAATGATAAAGTCTGATTATTCATACCAAGGATAAATCAGTCATAGCATTCATGATTGAGATTTTGCTAAGTGTACTCTTTACAACTAGAATATTCGCGGTCGAAGCCGCGACGGGTAATGCTAGTTCCTAACTCGCAATTTTCCACCTCTTTGACTGCACATGGATAGCGCCACTGGAGGGGGTCTATGTATTCGTAGCTGTCAATCAACTCATGGTTCAACCAACATTTCAGGAGAGGTTGCCTAGCCCTGCTGTCTTCCCAACCCCAATAGCATAAGCTATCTGGGACTCTCTGGGTTTAAACTAATTAGCGCAGTTCAACCATCCCGACGAAACAACTCAAGTCTCTAATGTCTGCTCTAGGCCACGGTTCTTCTCTACTAGACTAAAGATGATCAGAAATGACAGTAAATAATCTGCAAGTATGTTTCGACAATAATACCATACAGTAACTTTAGATCACAACTATTACTGGCAAGATGTTTTTGATTCATTTAGTAAATTGCAACAACGTGTCCATAAGCCCCGCATACTTGGGTAAGTGTACGATTTGTGTGATAATCCCTCCCAGAAGCTCATAACTTGTGGGATATGGGTTGGCGACCACGTGACCCCAGCTGAGTCCGACATTGCCTCCCCTTCCTTGTGCCAGGCTCCTCACTATCATCTTTCTTCTCGACCTCCCTCGGTCAACTCCTGTTCTCTTTCGACATCGATGGTATTAGAGTATCCGAGACCTAGGGTCTCATTCACTTTCCTGCCTTAATTGGCCCTAGTCTAATCTTTTCTGATACCTTCATTCTTCGAGGGGTCAGCCTCTTCTTTTTCTTTTCATGATGCCTTCTGCTTAAGGCCCTAAAGGAGGCGAAAGATGAGGCAAGGGCCAATTAAGTCGGGAAATTGAAAGATTCCCTAGACCTCGGAAACCCTAATACCGTCGGGGTCGAAAGAGAACAAGAGTTGACCGAGGGGGTTCGACAGGAAAGATTACAGAGAGGAGCTCGGCATAAGTAAGTGGACCCAATCCCGGAATCAGCTGGGGTCCAGTGGTCGCCAACCCACGTCCCACTAGATGTGAGACCCTGGGGGGAAACACTAAGAAAAAGCGGTTTAAAACTTCATAGGCCTATATATTAATTACGGTAATTTCTAATATGATTTAATTTAGGAGCTATGATGGATCAGACGCATTCCCTGAAACCCTAGGGGGTAAACTAATGGCTACTCATGGGGGGCATTGACCCCCCCCCCCCCCTGCTAGATGGATTCCTGGCGGATACACTGCTCATAATATTAATCAATATTAGTTGGAAACATGTCGCAGCCCTGTTGGCTCTCTCTTTCTCTCCATTTGACAACATTCACAGTTTTGTGGGAGTTATTTTTAACACATCTGAGAGTTGAAATATAATTTACCTTCACGTGTGTGTCTCCCTTACGGCGTGCCTTCTTTTTATTTTCACGTATAAAAATACATATTGGAATAAAAACGATAAAAATAATGCATTGGGAGAGAGAGAAAGAAAATAGTATCCTCCTTCTAAACAGTAGATAAAAGATGGGACAGATGGCAGCAGCAACGAGCACACAGCGGCCATCTACAGGACAAAACATGAACCTTAACATCAGTATCTTATTGATTTGTGTGATTTATGAATGAAACATCGCCGGCTTACGTACCGGTAACAATAATAATAATAATAATAATAATAATAATAATAATAATAATAATAATAATAATAATAATATTTGTTTTACGTCTTTTAACTACTGCGGCTTTTAGGCATTCGCCGGGGTCCCGGAATTTCCCCCCGACGTGGATCTTTAACGTGCCAGTAAATCGACTGACACTGCTCCCTCGTATTTGCACTCCCCCAAAATGCCAACTAACTGCGCCGGGATTGAGGAAAGAATTCGTGATGAAAATCAATAAATGTAAAACAAAAATAATGGATTGCGGTCGAAAGAAATCACAAACCCCTTTGGACATGCAATCGGCAGGTGAGAAGCTAAAGCAGCGAAGAATGCTACCCACTACACCACGAGTTAGTATAATTTTAATTTTAATATTGTTTATAACTTAGCCGATAAGTTAAGATTAGGGTATAACCAAATTTACAATTATTTTATGCTCTTACCAAAGCAGCACTTTCTTAATTTTTATTGGCTTTTTTGGGGGGGGGGGGGGCGGCGGCTGGAGCCTCCTTATATACGCCCCTGTTGTCAAGTGATTACGTGATCATTTCGTGTACCTCCGAACTCCCGTACGTCATCAAGCTTCGAACCCCCACCCTCTTTGTGATTGTAATGTTGACAGCCATGACAGCCTCTTACGCTTACGGATACAGCCGAAGCTGGCCGAAGCTTGAGGATCGATCCCCTGCTTTGCATAACTTTTAAACCAACATGGCGCTGAAATTGAATGTGACTTGGATTTGCGGCAATTAACTATAATTGTTGATTTCGACGAGTACGTTGTACGTTGTATACCTTGTGTACCTTTCAAATAAATTTGTTCTTTCATTTGTGGCTGGGGCATTTATTTCTTTACAAGTAATGGCAGCTCTTTTGAAGAAGAGGGCACTAGCGGAATACAGTCAGGTTATACAGGTAAATAAATGCTTGTATTTTTGTTATTTATTGATTATTATATAATAAACGGAGTCATGAATGTTATATCGTTCTTTGAAAGTGCCCCAGTATTTTTCTTGACGTTTCACACAACCTGTTGTTGGGAATGTTGTCTCTTGTTTTTAAGTGGGATGACGGAACGAAGGTAGCTTGCAGGTTTACGTGACCCTATTAATCTCGCAATCTGTTTACGTGGAATCCGAACCACTGGACGTGACATATCACAGTAAAAATCTCAGATACATGAATCGGAAATAGAACCCTGTCCGCCTTGCAAACAACTTGACCACTGCGCTATCATTCGCACGTTCCTTTAATTTTTGGGGCAAAACTCCAGCACCCTGGCGTCTCTAAAAGCCGCTGCAGTTAAAAGGGACGTAAAATCAATAATAAAAAATAAAATAAAAATAAAGGTTTAGCTATCAATAAAGAAAAAAAAAAAAAAAAGAAAACAACACATGGAAATTAGCGATAATTAAGCAATGCATTTCACGGCTAAGTAATTAACACTTGCAGTAAAGAAGCGCAAGGGGACATAGTGCATGGATCACTACTCCTACGGCAGTCCGGGCACAGTCCCAAGAGCCCGCTGATGAGCCTGACTTGACATTTAAGAAATAACATTGTGCAATACATACAAAACCAACTCTAACCTAGAATCTCCTTGCTTGTAGTATAAACGGTAAGTTTTGGTCAGAAAGTGGTCTAAACCCAGCAGCGATCAATGGCATTTGTCCACATGACAGTCTAACCGCAGTAGTGACTAATGGTTTCAATAAGGCACTGGTCTAACCCAGTAGCAACGAATGGTATTGACCCAACAAGGTCGAACCCAGTAACAATCAGTGGTTTCACCCACAGTGTGGTCTTTCCCAGTAGTGAACAATGGCTTCGGTAAGACACAAGCCTAACGCAATAGCAACCAATGGGTTTGCCTAGACAGGCAATAGTCTAACCCAGTAACGATCACTGGTTTCGTCTAGACTGAGGTCTACCCCAGTGGTGGCCAATGGTTTTTGCTTCGACAGTGTCTAACCCAGTAGAGGCCAATGGTTTTCTTAGTGAACAATAGTTTTGCTTTATGGTTTCTCCCAGACAGCGGTCTACCTCAGTAATAACCAATGGTTTTTGCTTAGACAGTGGTCTAACCTAGTAGCGACCAATGGTTTAGTCTAGATCGACGTCCCCACTGTGGACGGGGAAGGCAGAATTCATCCATGGTGTCCCCTGCTTGTCGTAAAAGCCGGCTAAAAGGGGGCCTTTTAAAGGTCGATTTTGATTTTTCAGTCTCTATTTTGGTTTGACCCTTGGAAATAAACATTCATGCTGTTTGGGGAATGGCCACCAAGTTGGCCAATACCTTCCTGTCAGGTGGGTGCGCCAAGTAACTTACCCTTCATTATACAGGGTCATCAATTTAAGTCTCGCATCCGATACCGATCACGGCGCGGCAAGCTCTCGCGCTGACACCCGCTCGCTGGCCGGTAAAAAGTGCGCGACTTCTGCCCACTACTTCACGTCAACATACAGTCTTTTTAATAGCAATTTCTAGTGAAAATAATTATCTACAAACTTACCTGGTTTTACAAGAAATGTTCAAAGTGTTGTCCGTCAGCTCGCAAGCATGCCTAGCACCTCGTAAACCAGCTTCCAGACACACGGCGAATTTCTGCCTGGGTGACGTTGGAGCGAGACTTTTTACAATATCGCGTATAATGTGCTTATATGGAGGACGGATACTAGGATATTTCCGAATGAATCGAAAACGGCTCTCTCTAACAGAAGAATACTTCGCATAAGAAAGCACAATGAATACACGTTGTTCTATAGAAAACATCACTTTAAGGCAACACATAAACTGTAAAATTGCCCCGAGACTGCACTGTAGGGTAGGTCAAATCAACTAGCACTTCACAAGCTTGAATACGCCGGAGATACTGACAGCTTATTGCAACATTGCCGATCGCAGCGCACGTGTTCATTGCGGGGAGAACGCCAAGGCCACCTTCACCGGCCTAGCGGCGCGTACATGCGGGAAATAAAATGATGACCCGGTAGTAAAGCCATCATTACTTCCAACTTGACGTTTCAGTTTTACCCTAGAGTTATGTAGCGGTCAGAAGGAAAACACTTTAACTAGCCAATCACAGGCATATCATGACAAAACTCTAGCCTAGTACTGAAACGTCATGTCGGAAGTAATGATGGCTTCACAATAGTATCCGCCTTACAAAGGAGGTCCCCGCATGGCTGAATACTGATGAGCTGTATAAATCACCGTCCGTGCCCGGCAAGAGAATGAACGATAAAAGGGGACGTTCTATACCAGCGGTGCATGTCTTTAAGCCAAGAGTTCCGCCGTCTCCCCGCAGATCTTCTAGCAATTCTCCTTTCTATGATGACGAGTTGGAGAAAGTTTTATCATTCACCTCTCAGGATGTGCTCAATGTAACTTTGCTCGATGATTATTGTTACAAGCTCTGTACAGGGCCAAACAAGGGCCAACAGCATAGCCACAGTCAAGCTAACCCCCTGTCACCAGTCTCCCTAGTTTCTCCTGCCGCAAAAGGTATGAAGCATGAAGCAGCATGAACGGGTTCATTTTTCCTCATCGTTCAGATCAAATATAAAGCAAAAACATTAACCATAATGGATAAGGTGTTTAATATACACATTAACTTCGTATTGATTAAATGTACTAAGATCACCTGTTAATCTATACTAATATATAATAATGAGATGGTGTGTGTCTGTGTATTACTCGATCACGCAAGAACCACTGGTCCGATTTACGTGAAATTTTACATGAAAGTAGCCGATTTACCTGGTAATCATATAGGCTAATTTTGATTTTGATACTTTGTACTATTTAAAGATGGCGACCATTTTAGTGACGTCACTACACCCTTTGGTATCAAACTTTCATATTTCCATTTCAAATAAAAAGAGAACGCTAAGAAATAGCAAACTTTTGATAGCATGTACGAGGTTTAGAATTCAATTTTCTATCCAAAAAGTCGTTATCACTTTTTGTGTATCTCCAACTGTTAGCGAGTAAAACCTAAATTTGTGCTATAAAACACGGTCAACGCCAAGCGGTGTAGTTGGACAAAATGTTCCATCCTTACTCTCCCTCCGTGCAGCACCTCGCCTATCCCCTGTTTTAACTGTCACCTTCACATTTTAATTTATTTATGACCCGTAGCGAAGCACAGGTACTTCAGCTAGTGTATGATAAATATATGATTCACATACCTTTCTGGGAGTCATTATGAATTTTATAATTTATCTTGCTTGTTCAACAATGGCAGCCATCTTTGAGGCGCACACATTGACGTCATATCACGTCCCATTACTGTTGCCAACATGTCCGATACACCAGAACTAAAATGGGTGTCTGGACTAAACTATTGGTCGCTACTTGGTTAGATGACTGTCTGGACGAAAATTACTGATTGTACTACAAGCAAGGGGGTCTGAGAACGTAAGCCCCAGGTTAGGTTTGTTTCGTATGTAGAACAGTATTCAGCACTGTAATGAAACTTGGCGCACTTTCGCATTAACTTCATGGCGCTCTTTTGTTTTAACCCTTTAAGGAGTATTGACATTCTGGAACGTCACAATTTCACAACTTTTAAGCAGTAATAGTATAGAACGAATTAGGACTAAAATTAGTATTTTTTATTAAAAAAAATGTATGACAGTTCTAATTAAATATAGTGTTGACATATCAAAAACATGTTTTAGCCTTAAAATACCCTAATATACAACTTGCCAATCCAACATGGCGGCTGTGCGAAATATTTCAGTGGCATTCTATATAAGTTTATGACATGCGGATCGCTAAACTCCGCCTCCGGGACGCTATGGATCGATTGAAGTGGAGGAATATCTGCATCAGCGATCCCACATAAGTGGGATTACTCATGCTGGAGAAGAAGAAGAAGAAGGAGCTAATCATGGTACATGTTTCGAACCCTTTCAAATACGGTTCTTCATCAGCCGACGTTTGTCTTAACACAGCATACTATTAGACATACAACATTAGAAATAAACTTCGACTATTCATGTCATTTGAAGGACAAAGGAATTGTGACAGGCCACATTTTAATAGTGTTTTAATAGTTTTTAATGTGTTTTGAATGTTGTATGTATTTGTGTATTATCTATGTCTTTAACAGTATGCTGTGTTAAGAGAAACGTCGGCTGATGAAGAACCATATTTAAAAGGGTTCGAAACATGTATCATGATTAGCGCCTAATGATGCATATTGTTTTGTATTGATTGGCGGAACAGTAAAATTTGAATAAAATAATTATATTCGTCAATACGGACCTTAAAGGTTGGCAAATTCTCCCAATTGATGTTCTGTATTAAATCCTAGGTGCAGCAGGAGCAGCCCAGGCCGGTGAAGAAGTTTCGTTTACTGAGGAAAGTTATCCCAGGAGGCTCAGCTTCAGCATATGTCGGTCTTCTTGAGAAGAGCAAAAGCAGCAATGATGCTCTGCAAGTACTTCTACGAATCTCAGATTCACTCAAATTTCAGGTAGGTCTCTTGTAATCTGTTAGAGCTTGCGTCTACTCTACACATAAAAGACGGAGTGATTGCAGGTGATGGTTGTTTTTGCCAACAGGAGGAAGAATTACCTGACGCAGTGAAGAAGCTGTCTGAACACTTCCAGCAGGAACAAGAATCTGTCGTGAGAGCCAAGGTGTTGTCGCTGTTTGGGGATATTGGCAGCGAGCAGGGAGCGGATGTGCAGGTGAGCAAGTCATCTTTAGGTCATCATCATCATCTTGCACAGTTTCCAGCCACTGGCCGGGTCTGTTTGGAACAGAAGCCTCTCCAATGTCTTCTGTCTTCCCACCATCTCTCAGCCTCCACCCTTGTCCAGTCTTCTCCTCTCTTCTTCATGCTTTCTTCCACCCCCTTCAGCCACCTGTCTCTCGGTCTCTTTCCTTCCTACTTCGTCTCGTGTACCCTCCTGGGTATCCTCTTCTCCTCCATTCGTTTTACATGTCCATACCATCTAAGTCTAGATTTCTCTATATCATCCTGTAATGGTTCCTCCATTAATTCTCTGGTACTCTCATTTCTTATTCTGTCCATCTTTGTAGCTCCAATACTGCTTCTCAGGAACCTCATCTCTCTGGCCTGTATTTTGCTCTTCTCCCTTCCTTTCATAACCCAGGTCTCCGAGGCATACGTCAGGATAGGGACATAGGACGTCCGATATATGATCTTTTTGCAGTTCTGAGGGACATCCTTGCTCCATAACATGCTTCTCACACTCCTCCGGAATGCTTCTGCCTGTCTCCCCCGCTCATTTATTTCTCTATCGTTTCTTCCATTATCTTGTATCAGGCTTCCCAGATACTTGAAACTCTCCACTTTCTTCAGCTGTTCCCCACCAATTGTTATTTCCGCTGTGGTTCTTTCCTTCTTCCTTGTTGTGATCACCATCTCACTCTTATTTATGCTAAATTTCATCCCATATCCTTGTATAATTCCTTCCCACACGTCCAACTGTTCCTGTTCATCTTTAGGTATCGTGTGAAGATAAGATACATCTTGAACATCAAGTGGGAGGACTACGTGACCAACACTGCAGTTCTCGAGAGAGCACATCTCGATAGCATTGAGACAACTATCATCGCTCATCAACTGAGATGGTTAGGCCATGTTCACCGTATGAGCAGGGCTGCCAGCGACTCACTTTTCTCACTATTATTCACTATTTTCAAAGCAGCCTCACTTTTCTCACTATTTGCTAAAATTACTCACTATTCTCACTTTTTTTTACAAAACTGGTCACATTCTGCGTTAAAAATGTTCTCATGCACAATCAGATTGCTTACCCAAAATATACCCATGAATGAGTAGTTCGTTTTTCTGCCACCGCTGCCTGAGCGCGCTGCCGACAGTGAGCTAGGCGGCCAGAAACATAGAAAGCTTCCTGGTGCAATACCACAGCCAGAGCCGTGCAGCGATCGACGAAAATTTTAACAATGCGTGTTTTTTAACAAAAGTGTTGTGACGGAAAGGAGTGTGGCGTTGCTGTATATTCTAGTATTTCACAATTTATCAAAGGTAAGTCAATAGTTGGCCTTGCACTGACGAATTTTCCGTCGGTTTTTGAATGACATACCGACCCCGCCGATCTGGACTGTCACAGTACAAAACTTTCTCAACTCATACACCGCCATTCCAGATCTGCTGAATAGTTCGAACATTTGATATGTAGGTATATGGTCAAATCTGTCTACCTTTCCGTGGTTATGGTTTGTCCATTGGTCTCTCGACATTTAAGAAATATTTTTCGCAATTCCGAACGATTATAAACCGAGTGACTTGTTTCGATTTGTGAAAATCTTGACCATTTTTTTGGGGGGGGGGGGGGTGAGTTAACCTTTAATTATTAGTTAAAAATTAAATAATTTCGTATTATAATTATTATTTATTATTATTATTTTACGTATTACCTTTTATTCACCACTTAAAAATGTATAAAAATAAACAAAAATTGACATTATAGGCGCCTATTGCTATCGTTGCGCAAAAATCTTCAAATCGTAAAGAAAGTTTCATTCGCGGTCCGTAATATACACATACACAAAAATTCCTACACCACAGATTTAAGCTGATTTCCCATGTGCTTTTTAATGGCAATCAACAATTGCTTTGTTTTGAATGGGTTTATACACATCACGTGATGTTCGTAGTTTTGATCGATATTGTTGATATATATCGTAGTAAACAATACGTTTGTCAAATCAAGTTCAAATTTTCAAAATCATTTATTATACGTATTTGTGTAATGCATAAATAACACACACTTCCAACTGAGTTCAATACAGTGGAATCTTCTCGGTTACCGGTACCATGTTTTTCCGTTTAACTCGATGATTTTCTCAAGTCCCAGTCCCATTCCTACCAAATACATGTTGATATATCCCCTTAATACGTCTTCTATTCTCTCCTACGATGATCAATTTTTCGTTGTACTATTTCTTAGGTAACCGGATTTTATTCTTATTTCATTATAAAATTAGGCATCTTGATAACATGATGCGATATTGCTTCCTATTCTCTGATAGTTATTGACAGTGTAGACGATTATAGTGTGCTTTGACGGTGTGGAAGTGGCTTGAGGTATGACGCAACACAGAAGATAGCTGACGGTGTAGAAGTGGCTTGAGAGCTATGACGCTACACAGAAGATAGCCGACGTGTCTCTCTCGCGCCAGTAGAAAATGCAGGCTGAATACAAAATCGCTACCTATAACACATTCTTTTTTTTTTTTTTCGAAATACACCACAGATTGGCGTGCGTATGCCAGCCGACCACTAGCGTCTTGTCCTTACGCGAATGCTGCAGTGTGTATTTGACGACCGGTCGGCATCTCTCGTATCGTGTGTACGTCGGCCAGTCAGAAAATATTAAAATAATATAATAATATTATTAAAATATTATTTTAAACTGCAAACAACCACGATGTCTGCACAACTAAACTGTAAAATTCTCGATAGATTGTTTGATTTGAAAACTGATGGGAAATAATGATCGCAAATCATTTGCATCGAACGGTTAATCGCCCCGTATGAAACCGAAATAAAATGAGCCATTTTAAACCGCGGCAATTGAAAATCACGTCAGCCAGTTGAACAATCCCGTCGTGTGAAACCACTTTTAGTCCGTGACGGACCAAAACTGTCGGAAAATCCGTCTGTGTATTTATTTTATTTTTTATTTTCCGCCTTTTGTTCATGGCATTGCGGCTAGGGTTTTCTTTTTATTCTTGTTCATTCTTAAATGGCGGCTAAATGCTCGGTGCGGGACGAGTGGTTCAACAAAGAAGACGAACTGGGACACAAGTACGCTGTGTGGGCCGCACGAGCCAGCCGTACTACCATCTCGTGCAGGCTTTGTAACTGCATGTTCAGCATTGAGCAGAAGGGCTTCCAGGCCCTCCAACAGCATGTCAGGACGAAGAAGCATAAGACTGCCGTGGTGGTCCAACTAAACCCGCGGCAACTAGTGCTAGCTGCACGACAAACGGCAGATGCTCAGCTCGCCGGCCAGTCTACAGCTGGGCAAACCCCTCCCGCAGTGCTGGACCAACCTGTTCCCCTTCACCTGATGTTACGGCAGCCCGGTGCCCTGCGCGCTGAGCTCATCTGGGCCATGAAAGGCGTTCAATCTAGTTTTTCCGCCGCTTCGAATGTTGGAATCGTAGAGGTTTTTAGAGAAATGTTTGGGAAGGAGCATGTCCCTAGGAATATGACTTTAGACAGGACCAAGACGACGTACTTGTGGACTGAGGCCCTGGGCCCTTATTTTCATAAGTTGATGCTGGAAGATGTTATTTCAGCAGTTAGCTATACTATATGTTTTGATGAAACTACCAATGAGAAGCGCGTAAAGGAACTGCAAATAGGGATAAGGTTCTATTCAGAGAAAAGAAAAGAAGTGGTGTTTCATCACCTAGACATTTTTTATTGGAAAAGCTACAGCTGACATTCTGTTTAATCTGTTGGTCAAATCAATAGAATGCGCTGCTTTGGACCCAGGGAAAATGTTGATGTTGTCAGCTGATGGCCCAAATGTAAATATAGCCATTTATAACAGGTTCCGTGACAAAATGAAAACTGAGTGTGACAGGGGTCTATTAAACATAGGTTTTTGTAACTTGCACATTTTGCACAATGCGTTTGAACGTGGCTTAAGCGTTATGGGGTCTGATGTATCTGAACTTGCAATTTTGGTGTACAATTTTTTGGACTATCCAAGTAGATTTAAAGTTTATGAGAAATCTCAAGAAGACAATAAGGTGCCATGTCATGCCTTTTTAAAACATGTGTGTTCTAGATGGCTTACACTAGGTCCTGCTGCTGAAAGATTACAAGAGCAGTGGCCAGCACTCTCTACTTACTTTCTGAAAGTCCTGCCACTTAAAAAGGGAAAGGATGCTGAAAAATTACTGCAATCAAAATGTTATCGGGCTATTGCTAGTGCTCTAAAAGATGATACTTTCCCCGCTCAGATTGCGTTTGTAGTATATAGTACAAGTCTTTTTGAAAGATTTTCAAAAGTATTTCAATTACAGCAACCTATGATACATGTTCTGTATGAAGAAGTGTCAAATTTGTTCATATTGCTCTTGAGTAGGTTCTGCCAGGCAGAAGCATTGAAGAGTACCAGTGAATGTTTGAAAGAATCTTTCATCATGGATGGCAAAAATTTTATGGAATTGAAAAATGTTGACATAGGGAAGAGTGCTGAACGTCTCCTGATCGATAAGAGCTGTAGTGAACTGCAAGTATTGAAGTTTCATGAAGAGGCGCGGAAGCATTATCAAGAGGTAGCGAAGCACGTTCTTAACAAGTCCATCCTTAGTACTGGAAAGTATGCCAAGCACTTGAAATGCTTGCAGCCTCAGTCCATCAAAGAAAGTAAGTCTCTGATGAGCATTGTCTTTGTTTACAAAATGTTGCAGCTGCCTTTAAAAGATGTGTACGAAGAGAAGCTTCGCGATGAATGGAAGCTGTTGCAGCTAGAAAATCTCCCACATTTTGAGGAAAGTCCAAGGATTGACCATTTTTGGCATCAAATTTTTGAAATTTTAGACTTTAGTGGGCAAGCAAAATATCCGCTTGTGAGCAAAGTCGTGAAAGCCATCCTACCAGCAGCTCATGGAAGCTCAGATGTGGAACGTGGATTCTCGGAATCAAGAAATCAACTTCCGGCAGATAGAGCCGCAA
Organism: Meconema thalassinum; assembly: GCA_946902985.2. Lineage (NCBI taxonomy): Eukaryota > Metazoa > Arthropoda > Insecta > Orthoptera > Tettigoniidae > Meconema > Meconema thalassinum. The sequence goes on along the minus strand of OX336398.1, from coordinate 58,055,424 downwards.
TGGAAGAACGCACCCTGAATGCTCGACTGAACATTCGTGACGGTATGAGGGAGTTCGGTGGGCGGGCTGAAGCGGTTCCCATCACAAAGGCGCTTCTGAAAGTGGCAGCTGGCGCTCACAGCAAATATGAAAACTATTTAGAGGCTAAGCGCAAGGAGGCAGAGGAAGAGCAAAGGAAAAAGGAAGAGGCGGAGGATATTCGGCGCAAGCAAGAAGAGCAGGAAAAAACTCAAGTTAAAGAAAGAAAGGAGATAGGAAAATTACAGGAAGAGTTCAGGAAGGCAAAAGAAGCGGAAGAAGAGGAGAGACAAGCTTCTGATTACCTAATTGATGAGGCCAACCAAAAGCTAAAAGCTGCTTTGGTAAAGGGTGATCTGAAAAGTGCAAAAATTGCCCAAGGTATGCTAGAAGGTACCCGCAGCATGCGATCCCGGGCCGAAGATCTCCGCAAAAGGCAGGCAGAGCCACTAAGGAAGAAAGTCGAGAAACGCACCTCCACCCTACTTGAAAAGCTCTTCAAGAATCATGGGAAACGACGGCGCGATGAAAACAGCGACGATCCAGATGACCCTGACATTTGAATTTATTTTTAAGACTGATGACAACTTGTGAATTTTATCTTAAGACTGATGATATCTACTTTTCTTTTTATGTGGCAGTACGACAGTATTATTTGTTTTAGGTGTGGTTCTTTTTCTAGTAAGGAGTCTATTATAACATAAACATTGTTTTGTTTTCCACATTTATATTTTTGTTTTACGATTTAAATTTCTTGAGTGTTGCATTGATTTTCCAATCCATTATTTCCAAGTGTCCTCTCTAACTACATGAAAAATGACAAACAGTACTCGGAGATATTAACATAGGCGCAATTTGGTCGACATTTTTGGGGGGGCTAATTTATTTTTCAAATTCTTAAAAATTTTGTCTATTTCTATACAGTTTTGTCACATTTTTGGGGGTCTATGGTTGGTTTTGGGGAGCGTAGCCACCCAACCCCCCCCCCCCTAATTGCGCCTACAGTTATCAAAAAACGTTAAAATTATGAACCAGATATACGGCCATAAATGCGAATAATGCTATGAATTTACTCACTATTTACTCACTTTTTCATACAAAAACTCACCTTTTTTTCACTTTTTTGAAAAAAACCACTCACTATTTCACTATTTTTGGACGAGTGAGTGGATGGGAGCCCTGCGTATGAGTGATACCAGGCTTCCACGTCAATTCCTTTATGCTCCGGCACTAGACCTCATGGGGCCCATTTGAAGCGTTTTAAAGACCAGTTAAAACACATCATGACGACGACTGGTATAGACATCCACTCATGGGAAACATCTGCTGCGGACCGTTTACTGTGGCGGAACACTACATCGACGGCTGTCAACTTCTTTGAAGAAGAACGTCGCAGACATGAAGAGGCCAAGCGACAAGCAAGAAAGCTTCGTCAATTGCAACCCCGCCCTCCCCCGACCATTGAGTGCAATTTATGTGGGCGCATGTTTTATGCCAGGATTGGCCTGTTTAGTCACCAGAAGCACATCCACAGGCTGGTCTGAAAAGCTCTATGCAGGAAGAAGTATGTTTACTCGGAATCGAGTTACAGCCGCCGCCGCCGCCGACGATCGTGTGAAAATACGATTTTAACTAAAGTGACTTGCAAACTGTGTTATTTTGTGTAGGATGTAACAAATTAAGAGGGTAATTCCAAAAGTAAGGTCCGATACGCTGTAAATATTTGAAAGCGGCACCAAGGGCAAAACACGTATGCGCGCCGCGCCGACTTCTGGCATGCCTTGCGCGGCGAAAGCCGCCAGTAGCGTTTTTACTGTTGCTGTGTGCTGTTGATAGTGTCAGTTCACAATTTTTAAGACAATTAATCAGCCCGCCGATTGTGAAGAAACATTTCTGCGGAAGAAATTCATCGGCAGATTACTGAAGTGTACGGTCCTAACATAATGAGTGACAGTAAAGTGCACAAGTGGGTGCGAGCCTTTAATGAAGGACGGGAAAATGTTTATGATGAACCCCGCTCTGTCAGACATCAGTGATTTCGGACGAGTTGGTTCATGCGGTTGACGACATAATTCGTGAAGATCGACGATTCACTATTTCAGGGACAACGATGAATAAAGCCGCCTACTGCGCTACCCTGACTAAACTTCGACGTGCAATCCTGAATAAGCGACGTGGTCGTTTGTCGTCTGGAGTGTTGTTGTTGCATGACAATGCCAGACACCATACTGCGAATGACACGCTAACTCTAATCAAGAAATTTGGATGGGAACAGATGGACCACCCGCTGTACAGTCCGGACTTGGCGCCAAGTGATTTCCACCTGTTCCGCTACCTAAAGGAGTTTCTTGGCGGCAAGCGCTTCGACACAGACGATGAAGTGAAAGAAGCTGTTAAAGACTGGTTAGCTTCGCAGGCGGCCGAGTTCTACAACTTAGGCATTCAAAAGCTTGTGGAACGATGTGACAAATGTGTAAATAAGTATGGAAATTATGTAGAAAAATAGAGAAAGACATAAGGAATGTCAATAAAACAATTGTTTTGGAAACAATTTTGATTTTGGATGTTTTTTTTTTAACCGGACCTTAGTTTTGGAATAGCCCTCGTATGTATACGAAAATTTTATGAAAAACATGTGCGTTTTTAATTGCTTCTTCTTCTTCTTCTCCTTCTGCTTTGATGGCTTCATTGGACCACTTCAATCAATCATTTCTTGGTCCTCTTCTTCAGTTTTCTTTCCGAGTCGCCCAGTAGCTTTTCATTTGCTCTGATCTTCTCAGGCGTTCCTTATCTGTAGATAGGGCCAATAACCTAGATGTTAGGCCCCTTAAAACAACAATTATCATCATCATCATCATCTGTAGATACCCTTTTTACTGTATGACGTTTGTCTATTTTTGGTTGAAATCATATTTTTATGTCTTTCAGTTTTTTAATTTTTTGTTTGTTTTGTTTTGCAAGTCATCCAAGGTTATTTCTAATTCTTTCATATCTTCTCTAATTTCCTTAATACATCCTACTTGTTGTTTCATATTCCACAGTTTCTCAACAATTTTTCTAGATAATCTAGTTTCCGGTGCCCTCATAATGTGACCAAAAAGGAAATCCGTTTCTTCAGAATAGTATCAGTGATGGGCTCCAGTTTTCTGTATACCACTTCATTTGGTACTATCAGCCACTGTCCATCTTTCTGATATTTTTTATTTATGCATGTTCTAGCTATTCTTCTTTATACTTTTACAATTTTGTCAATTTATTTGCTGCATACTATTACTTTTTTGTTCTTTCCTGAAAGCAACTTAGTAAAATAAGGGTATGTGGCTCACACACTCAGAAGACTTCTATGGGACAGAAAGACCCCGCACCGTTGTCTCAAAATGCCTCCACTGAACTCTGTTTTGGGCGAGTTCTTGCCAGTTGTCCAAATTCAGATGTCTACAAAGTATGGAGATTTCATTTTTCCAGGAACTTCGTGGTCTTCCTACTGGCCGTTTTCCTCTTGCTTCTTCTTTAAAGATTTGTAAGACCATCCTATCATCTCTCATCCCTAGTAAATGACCAGCCCATAGAAGTCTTCTGGAGATAGTGATGTTGAGTATCATCATTATCATTATTGCGTTACTTTGATTTTGTTGAGTTAAATTTGAACAGTCTCTTCTAGCTTACTCATTTTACTCAACAGTAATGATGGCTTTAGGAGAGATCATCATCATCTTGCACAGTTTCTAGCCACTGGCCGGGTCTCCATAGTCTTCTGTCCTCCCACCATCTCTCCGTCACCACCTTGGTCCAGTCTTCTCCTTTCTTTCGCACACAGTCCTCCACACCTTTCAGCCACTTATCTCTTGGCCTTCCTCTTGGTCTTTTTCACTCTATTTTCATCTCGTGCATCTTCCTGGGTATCCTCCTCCCATCCATTCACTTAACATGCCCATAAATACATGGGTTGGTTTTTTAGTTTTGGCACCTTCGTTATAACTGGATTAATAACTTACTTAGATGGTTCCAAGTTTCACAGGCCCACGATGTAGTCCCCACTGTTGTGTACAACGTGTTCCCAGCGATGCGGAAGTCGTTGGATCCCGTTGGCACTGCCCAATCTATTGATGGTACGAGGAGAGTGCTCGGCAGCCTGCTTAACGTCTTCAATGGTACGGAAGCGCTGCCATACTGTTCCCCGAGGGCAAACCGTTAATGCGGCGTACTATTGTTTCTGCAAGACCATCTCCGAGGAGCTCTGAGTAGGAAACGGCTCCACCACATGGTTACACCGCCCATCGTTCTGCATGACAATGCTAGGGCACACACAGCAGGCATTGTGTCGGCATTGTTGGATCACTGGGGCTGGGAGGTCCTCTATCACCCCCCATATTCTCCCGACATCAGTCCCTGCGACTATGATCTCATCCCGAAGATGAAGTTGACAATGACGAGGGCCTGTGAAACTTGGAACCATCTAAGTGAGTTATTAATCCAGTTATAACTAAGGTGCCAAAACTAAAAAACCAACCTATGAATAATAAAAGGAAGAGAGAATCCGCCTGATCAATACTTATTTTACTCAACAGTAATGATGGCTCCTAGCAGGGCCGTATTTCTAAATAGGCTAAGTAGGCTGCAGCCTAGAGCGGCATATTTTCAGGGGCGGCAGTTTATCAATTTATTCAAAAGCTAACATGAAGTATTTCAGACGTTAATAATATTTTCCGAACGAATTTAAGACTATACATGTTACTTAAAAATATGTTTTAGTCCTTCTACAGTTTTTCCTGCCTTAGAAGAGTTAAGAACTATCTGCGAACTAGTATTTCTGAAATACGGTTAAACTCACTTCCATTACTTTGTATTGAGGCAAATACAACAAAAACACTTTCATATGAGGACATTATTAACGAGTTTGCCATTAAGAAATCTCGTAAGAAAGCTATGTAAATTTGAACATCAAGATTACCTAGGGTGAGTTGTTTTAGAGAAGTTTGTATATTTCTCAACAAATAAACCAGTAATTAACTACATTTTGTGTAATTTCATTTCACCGTGCAGGACAACTTAATTCAAATTGAACACAGTTCTTCAATTACGCAAAAGATAGTCATTAGCATTAAAATATGTGTAAAATAGTGATCACTGATCTCCAAGAACATATTAATTAATTAAGTTCGAACCGATTTCATTTTTTAATGAATCTTAAAATTAGTAAGTAAAAAAAAAAACAAGTAGATAACTACCGTATTTACTCGAATACGACCCGCCCTTGAATAAGACCCGCACCCTGATTTTGAAGAACAAAATTAAAAAAAAAAAAATACTCAAAACTATTTACAATCTTTACTAAATAAACAAAATAGCATTTCTACAAAATAGTTTCCAACAGTTCTGAAGTCGTCCTAAAATAACACAGAAACAATTAAAAATACAAATAAAAGACACAAACACTTCACTCATCGTCATCAGAAGTACCAACTTCGGAACTTTTTTCACCATCACTTTCCCACAAAATGTCGTCATCACTGCCATCCATAGCATTGGAAATACTACATTTCTTGAAGCTCTTCCGTATGAGATCTCCCGAGATACGATTCCATGCCGTCAAAATCCACGAACAGAGCAGCTGAACTTCCGGGCGCTGAATACGACCAGTTGGGGTCAGTGTGTGCTTATCGGCCGCCATCCACTCCGTATACAGCTGTTTCAAGGCTGCTTTGAACGGTCGGTTCACGCTGACATCCAGTGGCTGTAGCATAGACGTCATCCCACCCGGGATGATTGCTAGGTCGGTTTTCCCATCCTTGACGAATTTCTTCACAGCGTCTGTTGTATGGCCGCGGTAACTGTCCAGAACAAGCAAGCTCTTTCGTCGTAATAAAGCACCAGGGCGACGTTGCCAAACACACTTTAACCAGTCTTCCACCAGTGAACTGTCCATCCAACCAGAGTCCTGAGTTCTATCGATAACACCAGCGGGTATATTTTTTGGAAGAGTCTTTCGCTTGAAAACAACGTACGGCGGAAGTTTGGTTCCGTCAGCGAGTATACACAACATTACCGTGCACCGTTGTTTCTCATTACCACCTGTTCTGATAGTCACACTTTTAGATCCCTTAACATTCACAGTACTGTCCAGTGGCATTTCAAAGTAGACTGGCGTCTGATCTGCATTACCAATTTGGGAAAGCAAATATGAATTTTCCTTCCGCAACTTAATTATGTGACGCTGAAAGGAAAGTAACTTTTCTTCATAGGCACCAGGAAGACGCTGCGAAATTGAGGTACGCCTTCGTATGCTCAACCCATTTCTTTTATAAAAAATTTGAATCCATCCTCGGCTTGCTTTAAACCCTACTGTAGAAAGTTCCTTCGCGATCTGTAATGCCTTTAATTGACACATTTCGGTCGACACCCCATTTCCCAATTCCCGCCTTTCTGTTACGTATTTATAAAGTTGTTTTTCAATTTCCGGAAACTGTACACTCAGTCCGCGGAAAGCTCTACGAGCACCACTACTTGTTAGCAACACGTTTTTCTTCTTTCTCCAATCTCGAATACATGACTCGTCAATATCGTATTTCCTACCGGCGGCACGATTTCCAATAATTTCAGCTTCCCTCACAACTTTCAGCTTCTCACTCACAGTAAACGACCGCAAACGCTTCTTAGAACTCATGTTTACACTCGGAAAACGTGCGCTAGACAGTATGACGCCGCCTGCTTACGGAAAAACAAAGTGATAGCCGGAAGAAGGCTAGCACCATCTAGCGGATACTCGCAACACCCGATATCGCGTATGGCTGGCAATTTCAATCTTTAAAATCAGGATGACTCAAATAAGACCCGCACCCCAATTTTTCACGTCCGATTTTGTTTAAAAATGTGCGGGTGGTATTCGAGTATATACGGTAATTTCATTATAACATTTATTATGTTAGCCATTAAATTTGTAGTTTTATCTAAACTAAATGAACTTGATGCTTAAAAAGATGAAAATGCCAATGAACTCTATCCTTTTGTTGTATAAAACAAATGTATTAAGTTAGATAGTTATCGTTGTTTTAAGGGGTGGAATACGAGGTCATCTACCCCTAAAATGTATTAAGTAAATATGAACTATAGTGGGGGGCGGCAAATGGACTATGGGTGGCATACTCTTAAATCCGGCCCTGGCTCCTAGGAGAGTATTGATCAGGCGGATTCTCTCTTCCTATTATTATATTTAACAGACAATCAATACGGAACCATGACTGAACCTACGAATATCAACATGCCCATACCATTTAAGCCTTGATTCCTCTATCCTATCATGTCATGTTCCCTCCTTGAGCAATTCTCTGATCTTCTCATTTCTTAACCTGTCCACCTTTGTCACTCCAATACTGCCTCTCAAGAATTTCATCCCACTAGCCTGTATTCTGCTTCGCTCCCTTCCTTTCATAACCCAGGTTTATGAGGCATACGTCAGGATTGGAACGTAGTACGTCCTATATATAACCCTTTTTCAGTTTTGAGGGACATCCTTACTCCATACCAGGCTCCTAACACTATTCCTGAATAATTCAGCTTGTCTCCCCCGCTCATTTATTTCTCGTGATGTTTCTTCCATTTTCTTGTATCATACTTGAAACTCTCTACTTTTCTCAATTCTTCCCCACCAATTCTTATTCCCATTGTGACTCTCTCCTTCTTCCTTGTTGTGATCGTCCACTCGCTTTTGCTTATGTTAAACTTCATCCCATATCCATGTACTATTTCTTCCCATCTTTCCTGTCGACCTCCATTGGTCAACTCTTGTTCTCTTCCGACCCCGATGGTATTAGGTTATCCGAGGCCTAGGGAGTCTTTCACTTTCCTGCCTTAATTGGCCCTTGTCTCATCTTTACTGATCCCCTCCTTCTGTGAGGGGTCAGCCTTCTTTTTCTTTTCCTTTTACCTCCTTTCTTGTGCTCAAGGTCCTTAAGGAGGCAGGGTGTATGTACCCCACCACTTCTGGTGCACCCTGGATATTGCTACACCCTCAGGGGCTCACGGCTGGTGAGTTCGGGAGTTGGCGACCCCGAGGGATTCCTGAGCTGGGTCCGTTTTCCCCTTTTGTCCCTTCCCTTTGGGGCGGACCTTCTCCTCTCTCCCCTCTCATCTCCTCTCCTCTCCTCTCTTCATTATATTTACTTTTCTCTTTAAGATTCCCGCACTGTTTTTGTTACTTGGTTCACCGTGTATCTAACTTCCCTTCTAGCGATTTCTTTTATTTTTTTATATTTTTTTAAAGGCATTTTTAATCTACGTTGCTTTTTGTATGTTTTTTTGATCTAAATTACATCTCGCGATTGTTTTCAACCTCAATTGCATTTTGTAAAGATTGACAATCTAAATTGCTTTTTAGTAAGTCTTTCAATATGTAGGAGGAACCTTTGTGAGTATTTTGAATTTCGATTGCATTTTGTAAGTATTTTCAACCAAAACCGCATTTCGCACGAATTTTGAATCTAAATTGCATTTTGTTTGGCGGGCATTTTGCACATATTTTGATTCTCAATTGCATTTTGTGGGTATTTTGAATCTAAATTACATTTTGTCAAGTATTTTCAATCTAAATTGCTTTTTGTAACTATTGTCAATCCACATGAGTCCTTTGAATCTACCGTACATTTTGTAAGCATTTTCAATTTCAATTGCATTTTGTAAGTATTTTGAATTTCAATTGCACTTTGTGAATAATTTGGATTGGAACTGGGATATTTCAATCTGAATTGCATTGTGTATTTTCAATTTCACTTGCATTTTGGAAGTATTTTGAACCTCAATTGCATTTTGTACGTATTTTCGATCTCATTTGCATTTTGTAAGTATTTTGAATTTCAGTTGCATTTTGTAAGTATTTTGAATTTCAGTTGCATTTTGTAAGTATTTCGACGCTACATTGCATTTTGTATTTATTTTGAATGTAGCCTACGTTTTGTGGGTCTTTTTCAATCTATTCTTTTTGTGCAATTTTTCGTTCTAAATTCCCTTTTGTAAGACCATATTGTGAGTTGTTTCCATCTGAGTTCCTTTTTGCACGTATTTTCCGTCTCAGATAATTTTGTTCTGGTTTCCATTTCATTCTCATTTTCGTTATCACCCAGATCATTAGGGGCCGATAACCTCGATGTTAGGCCCCTTAAATCAACAATTATCATCTTCATCATATTTCTTCCCATACATCCAACTGCTACTCTCTTAAATTAATTTCTATGAATTATTATGATCATGATTAAGCTGTCTCCGTGGCTTAGGCGGCAGCACGCCGGCCTCTCACTCCTGGGTCCGTGGTTCAAATCCCGGTCACTCCATGTGAGATCTGTGCTGGACAAAACGGAGGCAGACAGGTTTTTCTCCGGGTACTCCGGTTTTCCCTGTCAAAATTTCATTCCAGCAACACTCTCCACTATCATTTCATTTCATCTGTCATTCATTTAATAATTGCCCCAGAGGAGTGCGTCAGGCCTCGGCAGCCGGCACAGTTCATATCCTCGCCGCTAGATGGGGGCTTCATTCATTCCATTCCTGACCCGGTCGGAGACTGGAAGCAGGCTGTGGATTTTTCATTATGATCATGATTGTTGTTCCCAGTGCATCATAGACGAGACGATCCAACTGCTGAAGAAGGAGGAGTCTCACAAGGTGATAGCCCAGGGGATATCTGCACTGTTGAGACTGGGCAAGCTACTGCCGGACAATGTGGCTGTCCATCACAAGCTGGTGCAGGTGGCTAAACAGGTGCGTACTGCTCCTCTACCCCTTATTAACAGGGTTGGGGATAAGATACGATGAAGATCTATGTGGCAGATGATTTTTTGGGGTTGGATGCCCTTCCTGACGCCGAGCTCATGAGAGGAGTTCTTCTTCTTCTTTTATTCATGGGGCCTCTTGTTTCCAAGTTCCTGGTTAGCGTCGACCTCCAAGATCTTTTGCTACCATGTGTAACCTTCATTCCCACCTGGATATCTCTGCTCCCTTTACAAAGCTGCAGATCAATCTTATTGGGGCTTCTAGGATTTTCTCTCTTTCTTCACCCAGTGTGGAGATTCTAATTCTTCCCAGCGCCTCACATTCAAAAAGTATGTGCAGCTGATTCTTCTGCTTCATTGCATTTCCTACATATATTGTCTCTTATTACTCCATTTCTATATTGGTGTTTTTTAAGATGGCAGTGTCCTGTCAATAGTCCCACTACCCATCTTATATTTCCTCTGCTAAGCTGTAGAAGTTCTTTAGTGTGCTTCTTGTTTGGTCCTTTTATCAGTTCCTTTACAAGTGTAAGAGGAGTTAATGAGATATGAAATGAATGAAGATGAGTGAAAGTTCAATTTCAAGTAGTTCCAACTTTGGCTACCAGATGCCACTGTCGCTGTCATCCAGCGGGAAACGTTGGAACTTGATAGAGCATTTCTAGCCAAATAACCGACAAATTTAGCTACACACTTCCCAATTAGGGGTGTGGTAGCGCAGCGGCTAATCTGTTGGCCTCTCACCAAGGTGGACTGGGTTCGATTCCCGGTCAATGCATGTGAGTTTTTCGAAGGGAAATGCCATGTCCTGTGGTTCGGATTCCACGTAAAAAGGAGCTCCCGTGGCTTTTGATCGCATGATTAATGGTCACGTAAAACTAAAAGCTTCCTTCCTTTTCCACTACCAATTGTAGTCTTTTTCATGCCATAAATCTAGGACATGGGCCCGCCGGCTTTACTTCCCCTCCGAAGGAAGCCATACTGACTGATTTTAACACTCTTAAAAATCCGACAAGGGTGGAGGTTGAGAGATGGTGGGAAGACAGAAGATGTTGGAGAGGCTTGTGTTCCAAACAGACCCGGCCAGTGGCTGGAAACTGTGCAAGATGATGATGATGATGAAAAATCCGATGACTTCGGCCGGGTTTGAACCCGCTATCTTGGGCATAACAGTTCAGCATGCTACCGACTATGCCACCGAAGCCGCTCCATACTGCTCCTCTTATATTGATCCACATTTATTAGGTACCCGTCCCTGCTTTGCACTGGAGCATGAATTGAAGGCAAAAGGTTGATCTTATATCACTTACAGTGGCAAAAAATCTACTCTACTCGGAAGTTTTCATCCAATGTAATATGTATGTTTTCCCTGGCCTTGGCTAACTGATTCTGGGAAAGGCTCGCTCGCTAGCTAACTCGCTCATTTTTACAACTGACACAAGATATTGCGCTGTTAACGATATATCGATCCTATATCCATGGTATTCTTTAGCATAAGAGTCTGCGACAGGATAATGACTAAAGCCCTGCGTGGATATCTGCAAAACCTTTCGCCATGCGAATATAGTTTGCATGGCCGTGAGCATAGCGGATAAGCTGCGGATAGTTTTTAGAACACAATCCGAACTTGTTGAATATCATTACCAAGACCTGGATGTTCGACATATTTTTTTTTTCCCATGACAAATATAAGATAATTTACTCTAATCTCATTCAAATTATGTCTATAAGCACAATCAACACTCCGAATTGAAGAGGGTTACAATTCTGGCTGTGTAACATTCATTTTAAACATAGCACTTGATATACATAACGTAAGATAACTACTTTCTCCTCATGTCTGAATGTATTGCTTTAATATTGTATCTAATTTAAAATATTATTCTAATGCCAGTAGATTCGAATAACAAACGTGCGGATGCGGATAACGTTTTGTTTATCTGCGCAGGACTCATATCATTAATATATAGTTCACTGTAAGTGTTTTCATGTTACAATTACTGTAGTGACATATTTTTAAGATATTCTAACTTAAATTCTTACCACCTCATGGTGTAGTGGCTAACGTCCTTGGCTGTTGTCCAGCAGAGGTCCGGGTTAGATTCCTGGCTTGGGCAAGAAATTTTAATTCTGGTCTGAGGGCTGGAAAGGGGTCATACACTCTGCCATGCGAGGCAAAACTTAGAAGGGGTGGGTGCAATTCCCATTTCAGTCGTCTTGGAAGTGGTTTTCCGACGTTTGCCCATTTCTACTCCAGGCAGATGCCGGGATGGTTTCTAACTTAAGGCCATGGCTGCATCCTTCCCAATACACACACCAATGCAGCTATCGCAATAACACAAGTCATCAGAAAAATTCCACACATCCCCAAGTACACGGGGCTACATGAAGAGTCTACATGAAGAGTATGTCGCAAAACCCCTAAATCAATCAACAACTAATTTAAATATTGATGTATCTTGAACGGTTTAGTCAACGTAAGCTAAAAGGATGCTTGGACTTGAATTTTTTTCTTTGACTTGCTTCACTTATAGTTTTATTTGGCATCCTTCAGTGATAGATGAAAGTGTCTATATACAAACCTTGATCGAAAAATGCTTTATAGAATGGCTAGCAACCTGTCACGGCTTCGCCCGGGAACAGTTATGAATGCATTACGTGATAAGCGCCTTTTTTTTTCCCGATGTCAATGAACTATTACCGTTTTGCGTCTTGGCATGATGGGTTAAAATCACTGACTGGACTATTAATTATATTAACATGGAGATGCATATTCAACGGACTCTTGACAGACGTAATTTAAGAATGGCAAGGTGAATGAAACACAAACCTCCCTTCTGTCCAATCTAAACTTGACTGTGTATTTTGCGGAACGAAAAGTTCACAGGCGAAATGAAGAAACGCTGAGTTGCACTTCCGGGGAAACTCCAAACACAACCACTCTTCTCTGAAGTCTTAACTCAACACGACTCGACAGTTTGCTGCTGGCTGTATCTGGGATAATAGGCTCGCCCGCTAGCTAGGCTGTAACCAGGGTGATAGGCTCGCTCCTAGTTAGCTCGTAAACTGTCGCCTCAGTAATTGAATGGAGATTGTTGGAAGAAATGAAAACGTAAAAACACTTATAGTGGGCGATGTATTGAAGATAGAGATATGCTGTCGGGGACTGTTTTGTATAACTTTTCATGCTGAACAATTCTTACACTCGTAGTATATTGATATTTTTAACGGTTTTCCGAGCGTAAGTTTAAAAAGCGCACGGGCGCCAGGTTACTTTTTCACTGAAATCGTTACTGCTTGCCTTCCTTTGCTTATAAATAAATAATTTTCTACAGAAACCTTCCTCAAGAAATCCTTTACAGAATGGTGAAAACCGCATCAAAATCCATCCAGTGGTTCTCGAGATTTCCCGTGACATCCAAGAATCGGGGACTTTGTTTTATACTAAGTTGAGATGAAAACCGCATCAAAATCCGTCCAGTAGTTTTCAAAATTAGTGCGGACCAACAGACAATATCAAGGTCTGCATGTTATACCCTGTATAGATTTACCGTAGGGCATTAAAATACAGGGTCAGTATAACACCTTACTTACAATCACATAACAAGGTGTGATTACAGCCTCGGGTCAGAATTACAAGTTTCCAATAAATCCGAGCCTTGCAAAACAAATTCGTTCCTTGATGTCTAAAAATCAAAACACGAGTGGAAATGGCAACAACAAAAAAACCAACAACAACAATGACAAATGTCTTTGCTGTGGCGATCCGAATCCCCCACCCTCTCGCAGGAAGTTCTCTTCTATAATTGACATGATCAACACTTGAACGTGTTGTGAGACTGAAACTGTACCGCTACGCCACACTTGAGGCTGCCATGCGCTACGTGGAACAACAGCCTGTGGCGACACCAACTGACATTCTGCTCCACAGACGGTGGCTTGAAATCGCCGTGCGGAAACGTTGCAGCTTCACCAAACAGACATTCCACTATTTTTTCACAGTGTACCGTCTTTACTCGAATACGACCCGCCCCCGAATAAGACCCGCACCCTGATTTTGAAGAAAAAAATTAAAAAAAAAAAAAAATTTTTACTCAAAATTATTTAGCCTACTATCTTAACTAAATAAACAGAATTGCATTTATCCAAAATAGTTTCCAACAGTTTTGAAGTCGTCCTAAAATAACACACATCAAACTATTAAAAATACAAATAAAAGTACACAAACACGTCATTCATCGTCATCAGAAGTACCAGCTTCGGAACTTTTATCACCATCACCATCCCACTAAATGTCGTCATCACTGCCTCCATAGCATTCGAAATACTACATTTCTTGAAGCTCTTCCGTATATGAGATCTCCAGAGATACGATTCCATGCCGTCAAAATCCACGAACACAGCAGCTGAACTTTCGGGTGCTGAATACGACCAGTTGGAGTCGGTGTGTGCTTATCGGCCGCCATCAGCTCCGTATACAGCTGTTTCAAAGCTGCTTTGAACGGGCGGTTCACGCAGACATCCAGTGGTTGTAGCATAGACGTCATCCAGATCAATCACGAATACATGACTCGTCACTATCATATTTCCTACCGGGCACGATTTCCAATAACTTCAGCTTCCCTCACAACTTTCAATTTCTCACTCACAGTAAATGACCGCAAACGTTTCGTAGCATTCATGTTTACACTCGGAGAACGTGCGCGGGACCTGCACGGGACTGTATGACGCCGCGTGCTTACGGTAAAACAAAGTTATAGCCGGAAGAAGGCTAACACCATCTAGCGGATACTCGCAACACCCGATATCGCGCGCGGCGGGCAATTTAGATCTTTCAAATTTGGATGACTCAAATAAGACCCGCACCCCAATTTTTCACGTCCGAATTTGTTTAAAAATGTGCGGGTGGTATTCGCGTATATACGGTAAGTTATTATTGGACTTTACTTAATACTTTCATTTCGCCAATGTTAAGGCCTGCAGTAAGCACTTTGTTTTAATAAAAGTTCATTTTTGACGCCCGTGTTCTTTTCAACATCGTTTTACAGTGCAGTATTCTTCTTTTCCCATATACATTTCGACAGCCCGAGTTTTCAATAGTTCGAGGTGGTCCCATTTACCTCGAATTATCGAGACTACTTTCTTCTTCTTCTTCTCCTTCATTTCCCAGTTTCAGGGATCTGGGTCGGGGTGTGAAGCAAGGACCTCCATACTTTTCTGTCTCTCCACCACTCTCGTCCCTCTTCCAGTACATCCTCCACTTTCACCCATCTTTTCTCAACGCTCTCCCTCACTGCATCCATCCACCACATCCTCGGCCTTCCCCTTTGGCGCCTTCCCGTGACTTTCTCAGTAAATAATCGCTTCGGGACTCTGTGTTCTCCCATTCGCATCATACGTCCATACCATTTTAGTTTACTGATCTCGATTTTGTCTTGTAACTTTGGGAATCCTGTTTTCTCCCTAATTTCCTTGTTTCTGATTTTGTCTCTGCGGAACATCTTTGCTCTAGTGAGATAACCCATTGTACAGTAGCAGGGGTCTACATCAAGGTTATGTTCTGGCAATGGAAATGCAGTGTTTTTTTTAATGTTCATGAAGAGAAATCGACTATATAAAGCTCAAATACCACTCACTCACTGACTCATTCATTCATCACGAAATCTCAGAAACCACCGAACGGATTGGAATGAAATTTGGTATCCAGCTTCCTCAAGGGCCGCAAACGCTCGCTAAGAAAGGATTTTTGGATATTCAGGTTAAGGGGGTAGACCTGCATTTCATTGAATAGCAATATCTCCCGATTGCTTTCATTGGGGGATGTGATACTCGGCATATAAACTCATCATTAAAAATAAGAAGACACGTGTCTGAGGGTTTTTCGATGTGGTGTATATTATGAGGTGAAAGGGGTGAAAAGTGGGGGTTGAAGGATTCCTAACGGAGCGTGTATCTCTTAAACGACATAGGCGAGGAGTTTGGAACTCAGCCGAAAAAAATCAGCATAAAAAATAACTAAACAGGTGTTTGACGTTTTTTCATAAATCCAATTTAAGTGGCCCATGGGGAGGGGGGAAACGTAATATGTCTGAGTGTAAAATTATACATGTTGTAGACAATAACACATTACATCTTTTTTGTCTCTTGCTATTTCATCATACGACGAATACTTAGGGAGTTATTAATGATTTTGTATTTTTTGGCCGGAATTTTCTAAGTCCCAGGAATGACATAAAAATTGATTGGAATGAAATTTCAAAAAATATTTTTTTCTAATACTTTTATTATATTTTTCACGTCTTTTAGGGTCCGAAACCAACATGATATTTTGATGTTTTTTTTCGTCCCATGCATTTTTGGTTTCAGGTGATAGAATTATTTTCCACTAGGACCCATGCTTATCTATCTATATAACTAATGTTATAACGGGATTCCAAATGTTATTGCGGGTGAAGCCGCGGGTAACAGCTAGTATTATTATAAATGTAAACGAGCACTTTGGATAATTTTCTAGATTTTGGTTGATATGCTATGCGGGCAGTGTCAATGGGGAGAGAATAAGTATGTGGTCCAAGAACAGCTGGATGTATGGAAGAAAAATATTGAGAAATGGAAAATGAAAATCAGTGTAGAGAAAAGTCAGACAATGGTAATGACGAGAGGAAAGAAAGAAGGAAAACGGATTGTTAAAATTGTAGATGTAGATCTGGAAGTAATAGAGCACTTCAAATATTCAGGAAGTGAATTGATGGAAAATGCAAGATTGGAAATGGAGATCAACAATGTGGGAGTGTTTTCTATCATCAGGTTCGGAGTTTAATTTGGGATACAAACCACTGACGGGATGTAGAAGACCTATTACTCACCAAAAATGCCGTATGGAGCAGAAACCTGTCCGATGACTAGGAGAGATGAAAGTAGAATACAGGGAGCCGAAATGAAATTCCTGAGGAGTCTGGTACAGAAGACTAGGAGAGAAAGAGTGAGAAATGAAGTGAATGTACAGAAGTTGAATGGTAAGCTGGATCAGAGATGGTATGGACATGTGAAAAGGATGAATGATGAAAGAATGCCAAAACAATTGGTGGAGAGATGGGTGACTGGAAAGAGAGGACGAGGATGACCTAGAGTACAGTGGATGGATTTGGTAAAAAACAGTGTGAGAGTGTGGAACATGGATTGGAGTTCAGTGGTTGAGGAAGGTTGGTGGACAGACAGATTAAAGTGGAGGGTGTCATATATGCTCCGACCTGATCCAAGCAGGAAAACGGAAAATGATGATGCTATGTAGGACATTTTAGTGAATACATTGAATTATTAAGAAACCTGCTTTTGTTTAGTTTAACAACCTTATGAAACCAGCTCCTCTCTCGGCTTCTGGGAATAGGGTCCACATCCATCTACGAACTAGTCTTGGTCTACCCCGTCCTTTCCAAACCTTGGTAGCAGAGGTCCTCAGGGAATTAAGGAAATATATCGCGGGTGTTGTAGGCAACTTTGTTGTTATACTAGCTTTCACGGCCAAGGAATTAAACTCGGCAATTTTTCTAGGTTTATTGCCGTGTCTTGTGCGATGTTCTTAGGCGAAATGGCGCACAAGACACGGCAATAAACCTAGAAAAATTGCTGAGGTTAACTTTGTTGTTATTTGGTAAGTAAACTTATTTACTTTTAGGAGGTAACTGACACAATGTCACAGGTTATATTGTTTATGACATTGCAGATGATATTGTGGTCTGGGGAAGGAACACCGAAGAAGTGCAAAAACAACTAGATACACTGAACGAAAATATTCAGAAGTACGGCCTGAAAATCAGTATAGAGAAAAGCAAGACCATGGTGATGACAAGAGGGGAAAGACAAGGAAAGGGCACTGTGAAAATTGGAAGTCAGAGTTTGGAAATTGTCGACACGTTAAAATACCTAGGAAGTGAATTGATGCAAACTGGTAGGTTGGACATGGAGATTGGCAGGAGGGTACAGCAGAGCAATGCATTCTATCAAGGTGTAAGAAAACTTGTTTGGGATAAGGAAGTACCAAGTAAAAGCAAGGAGGTAATGTATAAAGTGTACTATGTTCCCATATTAACTTATGCAGCTGAGACTTGGACCCTGACAAGCAGGCAAGAGAGTAGAATCCAAGCCAGTGAAATGAAATTCCTAAGAAGTATGATAGGAAAGACAAGGAAAGACAGAGTGAGGAATGTAGATGTTAGGAAGGAAGTTGGGATGGGAAAACTAAATGAGAGAATTGAGAAGAATAAACTAAGGTGGTTTGGACATGTAAAGAGGATGGAGGAAGATAGAATACCAAGACAGATGCTGGAGGCAAAGTGCAAGGGTAAGAGAGCAAGAGGAAGACCTAGAACAAGGTGGATTGATTCAGTGAAGAACAGCGTAAGAAAAAGAAATCTGGACTGGGATAAGATCGTGGAAGAAGAATGGTGGAAGGAAAGAGGAAAGTGGAGAAGTGCCATAAATACCCTGACCCGGCAGGAGCTGGATAAGGGGAAATGATGATGATGATGGTGATGATAATAGTTCCTCCTGATCATCATCATCAGTTTATCGGCCTGATGGCAGGTTTCTTCATGCGTCATTTCGCTCATATTGGCCCGTATTGACGCAAATTGAATACAGTAAAGTAACTATTTATTCCGCCCTATTCAATACAATTCACAACTTTGTTCATATAAAATTATGATACATGTTTCGAGACACTATGGTCCCTTCTTCAGTCCTTGTAGTGACTTGATTTAAACTTTAGAAAACATCATAAGACATCGATAACTTGGATATAATAATCTTTAAAATTCTAAAAGTAATAAAAAACACAGGATTCACTAAGGTATATGCCTGTGCGTGCAAATACTTATTCTACTAAAAAACATGTGGGTTATTATGCTAAGGACTATATTGAAAATATATGGCCTTGTGTAGCCTAATAGTATACATGGTGCACTTTGAATTTAAAAAACAAGAAGACATGTTAAAAAAACGAGATTAAAAATAACACAGTATTAAATTGTAAAACTTTTGTTTGGGACTGCTATATGTCCGTTGATTCTGCAATGTAAAATAGTTCTGAACTGTGAATTCTTCTCGGAATGGTGTTCTCCATTATACGCTGGCCCCTTTTTTACCATTGGCGATTGGCGTGGATGTTGTTCAATTCACATGCGACACGGTGCCGATAGTGAGCGTATATATGACGAATATTGTGTTCTGAAAGAATGAAAAAAGAAAAGAAAAGCTATTTTATGTCGTTATTCTCCGAAGAAATGTAGGTGAAGAAAAAAGACGGAAAATACACTGACTGACTTACTCATAGAAAATTGAAAATGCGGCATCCAATTCTGTTGATTCGTAGTATTGAGACGTAGATTTGTTGGTGAAGAGAAACTGTGCATAAAGAATAATAAATTTATGAATATTAGCAAAATAACTTATATGGTGGTAGGATAGATAACAAGAACTTGAAATGAGGTTTCTTGTCAATCAAATGCGCATCTTACCTTGCGTGTGTATGTGCCTTATCTAAAGCCTCTCCGCTTACTGATGGTTTAAGTTTGGAGCTCTGTCGTGTGGCGTGCGGGAAAGGACACGTCAGAGGGAGAGGGGAGGGGGAGCTGATGGGAGGGGGAGTCTGGATGGGATGTGAGATGTGTTGGGAGGGGGTGGGGTAGGAGTGCGGTGGTAATTGCTGAGAGCATTGAGACGTTAAAATTCCTAATTATGGTCCTGTGCTATGGATAATTGACCTATAGTGGAATTATCTATATTATATATTATTGTTACGTGCCACCCCCTAGTGGCACTTTTGTTAACTGGATTACGGTGGGGGGTACAAAGCACAACACCATTTACTGCTTAAAGAAATAATTAACTTTATTGTGGCCAGAAAATTACACTAATCAGCAAATACAAGCAATTAGGAGCCTTCTCCAGTTTCCTCAAATCTCTTCCTTATGCGCTCTTGGCCCCTTTCACTTGCAACAGACCACAGAAGTTAATCCGTCCTAATGAGTACGGTGGCCTTGACAGAAACTACCTGTTCCTCTCATTTATGTTCTCCGACCACAATTACTTACGATCACTTGCTGCAGGCTATTTCGCTGTCCACAAGCTGGGAGAAACAATGTCACAGGATTTCGTAACTCGCACAGCACTTCGTCACCACACTTCTGTCGCACAAGATAATCGCTCGCACTAGCTCGTAAAACACAACGACAACTGCTTCACGGGTCACTCTTATATAGCAGGCCGGTGACTCAATAAATGGTTCTAGATCCATCCAGAGTCCACGGCTTCTCGAGGTTTCCACCGCTGGTCCAGTCACGAATCTTCTGGACTATCCCTTTGTCTGTAGTAGCCCTGTTGCATAAGGCGCGCGCAATACAGGAGGCAAGCCACAGCCCAGCCCCTGGGGCAGTTGTGACTCAAGCGGCGAGCGATGACACAAACTCACAGCCGTAACACCACCCCCTTCCTAAAAAGGCTGATCGTCCCGATCAATCATTGGTCCGTCTGTGTCCCTCCGTAGGCTGCCAGGCGATCTCGATGCACGATCTTCATCTTCGCCCTCGGGCTCCGCTGGATCCTGTAGACGACATCGTTGATCCGTTTCACGACTCGGTACGGGCCCTCCCAGGACTTCTGCAGTTTGGGTGACAGGCCTTTCTTCCGTAATGGGTTGAAGAGCCAGACCAGGTCGTCCTCGTGGAATCCGCCGGCATCCGTCTGCTGGTCGTATCGGGTCTTCATTCTGTCGGTCTCGATCCGCAGTTTCCTCCTCGCGAACGCGTGCACGTCCTCCAGTTGGTCGACCAGTTCTTGACAATACTGGCTTACCGAGATCGGATCATTCCCAGGTCGGCCAAAGGCAAGATCGACAGGTAGACGGAGCTCCCTCCCAAACATGGCCCGGGCTGGTGTGCACCCGGTGGCTTCATGCACGGCGGCGCGGTAGGCCAGGAGAAATAGTGGAAGATGTTTGTCCCAATCCCTCTGGTGCTCGCTGACGACTATTCGAAGATGGTTCTCGATGGTGCGATTGAATCGCTCTACCATCCCGTCGGACTGAGGGTGTAGTGGCGTTGTCCTTGTCTTCCGGATTCCCAGCAGCTGGCATAGGTTCTGGAACACCTGCGACTCGAAGTTCCTCCCTTGGTCGGAGTGCAGCTCCAGGGGTACTCCGTACCGGCTGACGAATTCCTTCACCAGGGTCTCTGCAATCGTCGCGGCTTCTTGGTTAGGGAGCGCATACGCCTCCGGCCATTTGGTAAAGTAGTCGCTGACGACTAATATGTAGCGGTTCCCTGCCTCGCTTAACGGGAATGGCCCAGCAACATCGATGGCCACTCTCTCCATGGGGCCGCCCACGTTGTAGGTCTTCAGTGGACCCCGTCGTCTTCGTCCTGGGCCCTTGCTGGCTGCGCAATCGTGGCACCTCGCGCAGTGGTTCTCCACGTCTGTTCGGCATCCGATCCAGTAGAACCGCTCTCTCAGCTTCTCCAGGGTCTTCTTTATCCCTAGGTGTCCACCAGATGATCCTCCATGAACTTCCTTCAGGACTTCCTCCGTCATAGCCTTTGGAACGACGACTTGTTCCCGAGATGTCTTCCCGTCGGTGCTCTCCCAGGTACGGCAGATGAGGCCATCCCTTACAATCAGCGAGTCCCACTGTGCCCAGTAGGACTTAAACTTTGGGCTGCAGTCACTCACAATGTTCCACCCGGGTCTGGGGACACAGGCCCTCTTCCATTCGGCTATCAGTCCCAGGTCATCATCCTCTGCTTGTGCCCGCGTGAAAGATTCGCGGCTCCAGTTCCCTTGAAGTTCCACAGTAGTCCGTCGGCACAGTATCCCGGTGTTCTCCTCCCTTCGGGCACAGAAGGTGCAGTCTTCGGGGCACGGTCTTCGTGACAGGGCGTCGGCGTTAGAATGCAGTTGGCCTTTCCTGTGCTGAATCTCAAAGTTGTACTGTTGAAGTCTCTCTAACCACCGCGCGAGTTGACCCTCGGGCTGCTTGAAGTTCAGGAGCCACCGCAGGGATGCATGGTCGGTCCTGATGAGAAATTCTTGCCCGTACAGGTACTTGTGGAAGTGTTCAATGGTCTTCACGATGGCGAGCAGCTCCTTCCTGGTGACACAGTAGTTCCTTTCTGGCTTTGACAAGGCCTTGCTGAAGTAGGCCACTACTCTCTCCTCGCCGTCCACTACCTGCGACAGGATTCCCCCTATGCCAAAGTCGCTGGCATCGGTATCGACGATGAACCTTGTTCCAGGTCTGGGGTAGGCCAGAATAGGCGCGGTGCACAGAGCCTGCTTGAGTTGCTCGAAGGCATTGTGGCATTCTGCTGTCCACGTGAAGAGTTGGTCCTTCTCGGTCAGTCGATGTAAAGGTTTGGCGATGTCGGCGAATCCTCTCACGAAGCGACGATAATAAGTGCAGAGTCCCAGGAAGCTTCGTAGTTGCGACTTGTCCTTCGGAACTGGCCACTCCCTCACAGCTGCGGTCTTCTCTGGGTCGGTGCGCACCCCTTCCTCGGAGACGATATGCCCAAGGTACTGGACCCGCTTCTGGAAGAGCTGACACTTCTTGGGGCTCAACTTCAGCTGGGCAGCCCGTAGCTTCAACAAGATCTCCTTCAGGTTGCTGTAGTGCTCCTCGAAGCTCCTCCCCAGAACGATGACGTCGTCTAGGTATACCAGGCAGGTCTTCCAGTGTAGTCCCCTCAGAATGGACTCCATTAGCCTTTCGAACGTTGCAGGGGCGTTGCACAGACCGAATGGCATGACGGTGAACTGCCAGAGCCCGCTGCCCACAGAGAACGCCGTTTTCTCGCGGTCCTTAGGGTGGACCTCCACCTGCCAGTAGCCACTCTTCAAATCCAAGGTGGAGAACCATCTTGATCCTGATATGGTGTCCAGCGTGTCGTCGATCCGGGGTAGAGGGTAGCTGTCCTTTTTCGTGACGTCGTTCACCCGCCTGTAGTCCACGCAGAACCTGGTGGAACCGTCCTTCTTCTTCACTAGCACGACCGGAGAACTCCAAGGACTATGTGATGGCTCGATCACCCCTTGCTCCTTCATCTCTTCTACCATCCGGTCGACTTCGGCTTGCTTGGCGAGCGGGACACGTCGGAATGGGGCCCTAATCGGTGCGCTGTCCCCAACGTCGATTCTGTGCTGGACCAAGCTTGTCCTGCCGAAGTCTTTGCTCCCCACGGAGAAGACATCCTGGAATTCGCGTAGCAGGTCCTGAAGTTGGCGTGATTGCTCTTCGTCTAGATGGTCCTGGGATCCTTGGTACAGCTTCCGTAGTTCTTCTGGCAGGGCGCGTCTTCTTCGGTTGTCCGTCTGCAGGTGTCCGTCCGTCGTATCTGTGATGCGGGCAATCCAGGTAACGGGCTCGCAGACTCCTAGGTTGGTGTCCCGGTGAACCGTAATGTCGTAGTCGTTCAGGTTGGACAGGCGGACGTACGGCCGAGACGTCGTGTTGATGAGAGTCTTGGCAACTAGCAATCCTTTTGTCTGGATGTTCTCATATTTTGGCTCGATGAGAGCCGCCACTCCCTCAGCAGTTCCGTCGACAATTACGGCGGCGCTGACCTCCGTCCTGGCAGGAACGATGACGTCTTCTCTCAGCCTTACTCGTCGTGCGGTGATGGACTCGTGCGCAGGTTGCAAAGCAAGTTCCTCACCTCCGAAGTGCAGAGTGTTAGTACTCAGATCCAAGATGATGTTGTTCTGGTCCAGGAAGTCCAGTCCGATGATCACTTCATTTGATACGTCAGCCACAAGCACTGGGTGCTTTATCGCCCGTCGACCAATGACGAACTCCAGCGATGCTTCGCCATGTACCGGTGCGGTCTCTCCGGTCGCGGTTATTAGCTGGAGGTTCCTTTGTGTGGGTTGCACTCTCCACTTCGGGATCACGGTGGGACTGACGATGGTCCTCGATGCTCCCGTGTCGATTAACATGGGCCAGCTCTCTCCGTTGACGACTCCGTCGACCATCAGGCTGCTATTATCCCTCCGTAACTGCGTCACACGAACTTGGACTGCCGGGGCTTGACGACTGTCACAAACCAACCTTCGCCCCTCATGGCTGGCTGATACTTGCTTTCTTGGGTCGCGCGGTTTCCCTACGACTGACTGTCCCGACGGAAACTCTTGGCGGCGGCGATCACCGCAGTCCTTGCTCAGGTGGCCTCTCTTACGGCAGGTCCAGCAGGTCGGTAGTCCTCTTCCGGGCCGCCTCTCCGGATGTCCTTCGGCTAAGTTTTTGTTGGTGGTACTGCGACTCTTGAAGAACTGGCCTAGCGCCTCCATCAGTTCATCGGCCAGGGGCTTGGTCTTGTTGGCTTTGGCTGGTTCGTCGACGTCCACCTGACGCACCCGCGCGCACATTCTAGATACCTGCTTTGCCGTCTCGAACTCAAGTGCGTGGCTCAGCGCATCTGCCAGGGTCTTATTGCGCGCAAGACGCAGCGCCTGTTGAGTGTCCGAGTCCCGTAGCCCGTCGGTGAAAGTCTGCGTCGCTATCTGCTCCAGAAAGTCGGCCGGCGCTGTTGGGTAGGCGAGCCTTACGAGGCGTGCGATGTCCATCTCGAACTCCTGCAGGGTTTCCGCGTTCTTCTGTACCCGTGTCCGGAGCTGCATCTGATAGGCCTGCTGAAGATGGCTATCTCCATATCGGGACTCCATATGGGCGATCAGGGAAGCGTAGTCCTGGGATCCAGTCGGGATGGCCTGAAGGACGTTAAGGGCGTCACCTCTCAGCGCTACAATGAGAGCTGTAGCCTTTTCTGTGCTGTTCCAGTTATTTATGGAACAGGCCGCCTCGAACTGACGTAAGTAGGTGCTCCACGGGACCTTTCCGTCGAAGGTTGGGGGCGTCACTCTGCTATGTCCCGTTCCTAATATTCCCGGTGTAACGGTGGGCGGGCGTTGGCGCAGCTCGGCAACTTCCTCTCTTAGAGCGTTGAATTTCTCCTCCACCCCCGTCAGTGGGCGTTGGCGCAGCTCGGCAACTTCCTTTTGTAAGGCGTTGAATTTCTCCTCCACCCCCATCAGCGGGCGTTGGCACAGCTCGGCAACTTCCACTTGTAAGGCGTTGAATTTCTCCTCCACCCCCATCAGCGGTCGTTGGCACAGCTCGGCAACTTCCTTTTGTAAGACGTTGAATTTCTCCTCCACCCCCATCAGCGGGCGTTGGCGTAGCTCGGCAACTTCCACTTGTAAGGCGTCGAACTTCTTTTCCACTGCCGTGACTTCCTCACGCAGACCCAGTTCTAATTTCTTCAGGTCCTGTGTCAACTTATTCTGACCGTCTTCCATCTTCTTCTGGCCGTCCTCTATCCTCTTCAGGTCCTCCGCTAGCTTATTTTGACCGTCTTCCATCTTCTTCTGGCCGTCTTCTAGCTTCTTCTGGCCGTCTTCTAATTTGGTAGTTAGCTCCTTGGCTAACTTCTTCTGGCCGTCTTCTAGTTTGGCAGTTAGGTCCTCGGCTAACTTCTTCTGGCCGTCCTCCATCTTCTTCTGGCCGTCCCCCATCTTGGTTTCCATGCCATTTAACTTTTCAAGCAATGCTGCCAATTTCTCCTCCATTTTAGTTGTTTGTCTTGTAAAGGGCATGCACTCACAGGAAAATTAGAGAAAATGACCTGCTCGGGTTTTGAAACCAGGACCGTCAGGTGTTGTGCTTGAGTTCGTAATCCCACTTCTGACACCAGTTGTTACGTGCCACCCCCTAGTGTCACTTTTGTTAACTGGATTACGGTGGGGGGTACAAAGCACAACACCATTTACTGCTTAAAGAAATAATTAACTTTATTGTGGCCAGAAAATTACACTAATCAGCAAATACAAGCAATTAGGAGCCTTCTCCAGTTTCCTCAAATCTCTTCCTTATGCGCTCTTGGCCCCTTTCACTTGCAACAGACCACAGAAGTTAATCCGTCCTAATGAGTACGGTGGCCTTGACAGAAACTACCTGTTCCTCTCATTTATGTTCTCCGACCACAATTACTTACGATCACTTGCTGCAGGCTATTTCGCTGTCCACAAGCTGGGAGAAACAATGTCACAGGATTTCGTAACTCGCACAGCACTTCGTCACCACACTTCTGTCGCACAAGATAATCGCTCGCACTAGCTCGTAAAACACAACGACAACTGCTTCACGGGTCACTCTTATATAGCAGGCCGGTGACTCAATAAATGGTTCTAGATCCATCCAGAGTCCACGGCTTCTCGAGGTTTCCACCGCTGGTCCAGTCACGAATCTTCTGGACTATCCCTTTGTCTGTAGTAGCCCTGTTGCATAAGGCGCGCGCAATACAGGAGGCAAGCCACAGCCCAGCCCCTGGGGCAGTTGTGACTCAAGCGGCGAGCGATGACACAAACTCACAGCCGTAACACCAGATGTGTTGGGAGGGGGTGGGGTAGGAGTGCGGTGGTAATTGCTGAGAGCATTGAGACGTTAAAATTCCTAATTATGGTCCTGTGCTATGGATAATTGACCTATAGTGGAATTATCTATATTATATATTATCATATATTAATCCTATTAGGGTGTCAAATAAAATGTTGGAATCGAAATTAATTTCGTTGATGTTGTGTGAGGGATTGAATCTTTGTGCTTTGTTGATTTCTATTTGTTCTAGTATATCCATGAGAGATCCTTTCTTTTCCTGGTGTAGTATTTGTAAGTCATTTTCTATGGTGCTAAATTTGTGTCCTGTTTCTGCCATATGGTTCCCCATTGCTGAAAATCTGTTGTGTTTGACTGCATTAACATGTTCCATGTATCTGACCTTGAACCCTCTCCCGGTCTGTCCCACGTAATCAGTGTCACAAAGATTGCAATTGAGTTTGTACACTCCTGAGTTGTTGTATTTGTTAGTAACATTAATATTCTTAGAGTTGAAAAAAAAATTCTGATTAGTGTTTTTCGTTCGAAAAGCAGTTTTGATTTTATATTTTTTAAGGGTGCTTGTGATGTGGTAGGTGGATTGTTTGGTGAACGTGAAGGCTGCATATTTGAGAGGTTCTTTATCTTCTTTAGTTAGTTTTGTAACGGGTTTGCTTTTGATTTTATTAATTATTCTGTCAACATATTTCCTGTCGAATCCGTTGGCTTCTGCTATTTGGTAAATTATGGATAATTCCTTCAGGTAATCTGTTTCGGTGAGTGGAATGCTTAGGGCTCTATTGATGAAACATGTAATTGCTGCTTTTTTGTGGGATGCTGGGTGGTTGGAATCGTTCCTAATTATGGTGTTGGTTTGTGTTGGTTTTCTGTATATTTTGTAACTCAGGTGATCCTTATCTTTAGTGATCACTAAGTCCAGGTAACTTATAGAATGGTTGATTTCACTTTCAGAAGTGAATTTTATGGAGCTGCTTAATTGGTTGAGGTAGGGTAAGAATTGTTCCATGTTTGTTTTTGAGTTGTCCAGAATTACAAATATGTCATCAATATATCTTCCCCAAAAGAAAATTCCTTCACGTTTGTTCTTAATGTGTTCATATTCTAGGTTGTCCATGAATATGTTCGCTATGGTACCTGATAGCGGTGAGCCCATTGCTAAACCTTCTTTTTGTCTATATATTGTCTCATTAAACTTGAACTGATTATTATCCAAGATGAAAGTTAGGATATTAAAGAACTCGGATATCTCGACCTGTGATAGGTTACTGTTGTTCTTTAGATTACTTTCAATTATTTTTATAGTGGTTGCTATTGGTATGCTTGTGTACTTGTCCTTGACATCTATTGTATGTAAGGAGTGAGTTGTTTCGATGTTTAATTTGCTGGTTGTTTCACAAAAATGTATGGAGTTATTAAACGATAAGTTGGCTTTAAGTTTATAATGAGAATTGAGGAATTTGTGGGCAAATTGAGCTAGTTTATATGTTGGGCTATTTCTGTAATTCACTATTGGTCTGATGGGTATGTTCTCTTTATGTATTTTGGGCAACGATCTTAATGTTGGAAGTCCTGGGTTCATATTAATTAGTTTATTCTTTTGTTTTTCATCTAGGATGAAAATTGTGTTTTTTAGGATGTTTTTGAGTTTTCTTTGTATGACTGTGGTTTTTATAATCTTTTTTGTTGATGATAACTGTGGTATTGCCTTTGTCGGCTTTAGTTATAATTAATTCATTCTGTTCTATTTTCGTTTTTAGATTCTTGAAATCTTGTTGTGGAAGATTTTTTACCCTGTGTTTGTTTCTCTGTTTGGCTATATTTTTGATTTTCTTATTTATTTCGTGTCTAACGCCATTTTGTTGATCAAGGGGTAATTTCCTAACTGCGGCTTCAGATTCGGCTACTAGGTTAGTTAGATTGTTGTTATCGTATTTGTCTTCCCAGTTATGTTTGAAACCTCTTTCTAGTATTTGCGTTTCGGTTTGGTTGAATTTGACGTTTGGTAGGTTGACTATTGGTTTTTGGAAGATGTGTGTGGTTTTTTCAGGTTGCACATTTGATTGTTCATCTTTGTTTTTGATTAAATTTTGAAATTTCTTCGTTAATATGGTGGTTTTTCTATTGATTTGAATTTGCGTTATTAGATTAACGTGAATCATGAATTCGTCCCAATCTTTTTTGTCTGACTCATTGGATGCTATTAAATGGGCTCGGTAAAGTTTATTGTTGAGGAAATTCTTTTTAATGTAAAGAAATTTTAATTCACGTTGAATTAACTTGTAATTAATAATTTCTTGGGTCCTCCTTTCAAATTCATTTTTAGCTGTTTTTCGTTGATATGCTTTTAAATGTTTGGGTACTACTCTGTTGTTCCTACATTTCTTCATAAATTCGATATCTTTGATGATGTTTAAAAGTTTCAGTTGAGATCTTTATATTTATATCGTGACCTTTTGGCTTGGCTTGCCATTGGATTCGTCATTTCACTCATATTGGCCCGTATTGACGCAAATTGAATACAGTAAAGTTACTATTTATTCCGCCCTATTCAATA
The DNA here is from genome assembly GCA_946902985.2 of Meconema thalassinum. Classification (NCBI taxonomy): domain Eukaryota; kingdom Metazoa; phylum Arthropoda; class Insecta; order Orthoptera; family Tettigoniidae; genus Meconema; species Meconema thalassinum. The sequence continues at coordinate 58,026,650 of OX336398.1, read as the reverse complement.
AAATTCACAACTTTGTTCATATAAAATTATGATACATGTTTCGAGACACTATGGTCCCTTCTTCAGTCCTTGTAGTGACTTGATTTAAACTTTAGAAAACATCATAAAACATCGATAACTTGGATATAATAATCTTTAAAATTCTAAAAGTAATAAAAAACACAGGTTTCACTAAGGTATATGCCTGTGCGTGCAAATACTTATTCTACTAAAAAACATGTGGGTTATTATGCTAAGGACTATATTGAAATTATATGGCCTTGTGTAGCCTAATAGTATACATGGTGCACTTTGAATTTAAAAAACAAGAAGACATGTTAAAAAACAAGATTAAAAATAACACAGTATTAAATTGTAAAACTTTTGTTTGGGACTGCTATATGTCCGTTGATTCTGCAATGTAAAATAGTTCTGAACTGTGAATTCTTCTCGGAATGGTGTTCTCCATTATACGCTGGCCCCTTTTTTACCATTGGCGATTGGCGTGGATGTTGTTCAATTCACATGCGACACGGTGCCGATAGTGAGCGTATATATGACGAATATTGTGTTCTGAAAGAATGAAAAAAGAAAAGAAAACCTCATTTCAAGTTCTTGTTATCTATCCTACCACCATATAAGTTATTTTGCTAATATTCATAAATTTATTTTTCTTTATGCACAGTTTCTCTTCTCCAACAAATCTACGTCTCAATCCTACGAATCAACAGAATTGGATGCCGCATTTTCAATTTTCTATGAGTAAGTCAGTCAGTGTATTTTCCGTCTTTTTTCTTCACCTACATTTCTTCGGAGAATAACGACATAAAATAGCTTTTCTTTTCTTTTTTCATTCTTTCAGAACACAATATTCGTCATATATACGCTCACTATCGGCACTGTGTCGCATGTGAATTGAACAACATCCACGCCAATCGCCAATGGTAAAAAAGGGGCCAGCGTATAATGGAGAACACCATTCCGAGAAGAATTCACAGTTGAGAACTATTTTACATTGCAGAATCAACGGACATATAGCAGTCCCAAACAAAAGTTTTACAATTTAATACTGTGTTATTTTTAATCTCGTTTTTTTAACATGTCTTCTTGTTTTTTAAATTCAAAGTGCACCATGTATACTATTAGCATGACGAATAGAAGGACCTAGTGTGAGGACTCCGTCATTTTAGCACGGTAGTTTCTGGTCCCGCCTTCTACAAGCACTGCAAGCGAGTATGTCCAACACGTGCTGTGTTTCCGTCGAGCCGGTTCATAGAGAGTGCGCGAGAAGTTACTGTGTGAGATATTTGTGTGAATTAAATTGAATTTTCTTTGCTTTCAGTTCTTAAATTCAGTTCATTGTGTCTTGTGTACATCAGCGTTTTGTGTTTTGTGTACTTCAAACATATTTCTTATGTGGCTTGGTTCATTTAATAGTTCAACATGCCTTATTGTTTTGTACCTGGCTGTAAGTCAGGGTATGGTCGAGTAGTTGACGATATACGATTTTTTTCACCACCGAAGGATACAAATCAATTTGAAAAATGGGCCAGAGCTATTCCACGAAAGGATACGAAGTTAACGCGTAGTAGTAGAGTTTGTCAAATTCATTTCTCTGGTGATTTGATAGTAAAATCAGATAATTTTATAGTGAATGGTGAAGAAGTGAAAATCTCTCGTATGAGGTGGAAGTTACGTCCTGGAGCAGTGCCTCATATTTTCCCTAATTTACCGAAGTACCTGTCAAGTGAGAATAAGTCCCGTAAAGCTCCTAACAGGAAAAAGAATCTCGATACCACCAGGAAGAGAAGAAAGAAGATTGAAGATGGGAGTGAAGCAACGAATGAGGCATTAAAAGGTCAGTCTAATGTTGATAAGAATTTGGGTCATTCTAGTGTACTTACCGATGCTGAAAAGACTATAATATTGCTCAAAAGGCGCCTAAAGAATGCTAACCGTAATTTAATTCGCGTTAGATCCTGCCTCAACTCAGCAAAATCGAGAATTAATTTGCTGGAGAAGCAGGTTCGACATTCACAGGCATTTAATTACAAAGATAACAAACACCTTAGCAAGAAGGAAAAGATGATAATAGACACTATGCTCAAGAAATGCCAGGTAAAATCTCCCAATGGTATGAGGTACAGCAATGAATTCATTTTAGAGAGTTTATTGTTGAGAATAAAATCACCGAAAGGATTTCGTCATTGTCGGCGACATAATCTCTTGCCTCTGCCCTCAGAAAGTCACTTGAGAAAACTTTGTAAAGGACGTAAGTGCCCTTATGGAGTTAATACGCATAGTATAAATGCTATTTCAGACTATTTTAAGGAAGAAAAGAATGATAATTCACGTTACGGTGTTGTAATTTTCGATGAAGTGAAGCTAAGAGAAGAAATCCAGTTTAATAGTTTTTCTCATAAAGTAGATGGATTAGTTGATTTAGGTGAACACACACCTGACCTCCAGAAGAACGTACTTGCAAATCACGCTCTAGTGTTTATGTTCGTACCATTCATGCATAATTGGGTGCAGCCAGTTGCTGTTTATGCAAGCAGAAATGCTACTCCAGGGGACATTCTCGCAAAAATTTTAATACAGGTGATTTTGCAGTTAGAAGAGGCTGGGGCGAGGGTGGTTGGCTTTACTTGTGATGGTAGTCAGACAAATAAAAAGGCCTGGAGATCGTTAGGAGTTAGTGGCAAGACAAGCTCTCTACAACCTCACATCCTTAATCCTGCAGATGTTACGAGAAAGATCTGGGCTTTCTCAGACTTCGTTCATGTATTGAAATGTATAAGAAACCACTTTCATGATAAAGTAGAACTTCTCTATAATGACAAAATTATTAATTTCAATTTTTATAGGGAACTGTTCAAAGAAGATCTCTCAGGGTATGCTGGGCTTAGAGCATGCCCCAAGCTGACAGTTGCTCATTTAGACCCATCATCTTTCCAGAGAATGAACGCTAGGCTTGCATTCCAACTTTTCAGTGACAGTGTTGCCAAAGGTATTAAATTTTATCGAGAAATGGGACTGGCAGGATTACAAGGTAGTGAGGACACTGAGACATTTACCAGTAATATAAATGTTGTTGCTGATGCACTCAATGCATTCATTCCGTCTCAGGCTCTTCGTAAAGGTTCACCTTCTCATACAGCTATTGTTAATTTTCTTCAGACCGTGAGATCTACCAATAATACCTTTGCCTCCAATAGAACCTTGGAATCACTAGTAGTAACCCTACAGAGTACTTTGGAGATGTGTGAATGGCTTTGGGAGAAAGGTTATAAGTATGTGTTGACAGGAAAGCTCACCCAAGATCCCTTGGAACGGCACTTTGGAATTATGCGGTCTTTCAGTTCAGATGATCATCCATCGACAATAGATTTCCTTCATTTGCATCTACTTCAATGTATATACGTCCCTATAAAACAGGCTTTAAATGTTGGTGGAAATTGTGAACCTAAACGGGAGCAGATCTTGACCTCGTATGTTAATCAGATGCGTATATTAGCCCGGAATGCGGAAGTGCATAACAAGACAGTGAAGGAATCAGTGGAAACTTCCATTAAGGAAAAAATTGTGGTTCGAGATGCAGTAAATATCGAAGACTGGGAAAGCTCTGTACCTGAATTTGACAGCGCAGTTCGAAACTCTTCGATTGATAAGTGTTTAGTGTACCATTTGGCTGGCTATGTTGTTAAGCACTCTTCTAAATTTATTAAGTGTTCGCCTTGTGCTCATTCTCTACGTGACAATAATCTAAATAAATTTTCAGTTCTTACCGAAATAAAGGACTACGGCTCAATGAACAATGAAGTGTTTCTAACACGTCCTTCGAGAAGTGTATGTGACATCCTTTTCCAGGCCGAGAAAGTAATTACCGGAAAATTAAACTCAAAATCGATGTGGAGCGAAATATTTTTTGATTGCATCGATTCCATAGAAACAATTTCAGTTGATCCTTCAGGAGCTGGCTGTTGTCTTCAGCATGTCATGAATGTTATCCCCAGACTTGTTTATCATTATATAAAGTGCCGATTTTTCTTCAGAACGAAGGAAATCCGCCGAGATTTGCAATGTCGAACATCCGCCAAGTCTTCACGCAAGCTTTCGAAAGTCCAGTAGCCGACAAAATGAATTGGTAAGTAGGGTGTTACTTTAAATAGTTTATGAGTGCTTGTTTTAATATGCTGGGGATTATGTTTTTTTTTAAATCTGTGTCTGTATACTCCAGGAATCTGTGCTTATCGTAACATGTAATGAATACCGTAGTTCTTATTTCCGTGAATTATATTTTCCATTGTGCCTTGCCGTGCTATTTTAATTGTAATCGCTAATTACTTTTTAAAAGAGTATTAGTTACAAAGTCATTCGTTTCCCTTAGCAGCATCCCTAAGACCAGCTGAGCTAACAACGGCAGCGTGGAACTTGCCCCCTCCAACGCTGCCTGGCGGGGCGCGATTGAACTTGATGAGTCTGCTCACTTTCCCTTTCATTCGTCATGCTATTAGGCTACACAAGGCCATATAATTTCAATATAGTCCTTAGCATAATAACCCACATGTTTTTTAGTAGAATAAGTATTTGCACGCACAGGCATATACCTTAGTGAATCCTGTGTTTTTTATTACTTTTAGAATTTTAAAGATTATTATATCCAAGTTATCGATGTCTTATGATGTTTTCTAAAGTTTAAATCAAGTCACTACAAGGACTGAAGAAGGGACCATAGTGTCTCGAAACATGTATCATAATTTTATATGAACAAAGTTGTGAATTGTATTGAATAGGGCGGAATAAATAGTAACTTTACTGTATTCAATTTGCGTCAATACGGGCCAATATGAGCGAAATGACGAATCCAATGGCAAGCCAAGCCAAAAGGTCACGATATAAATATAAAGATCTCAGACTGAAACTTTTAAACATCATCAAAGATATAAAATTTATGAAGAAATGTAGGAACAACAGAGTAGTACCTAAATATTTAAAAGCATATCAACGAAAAACAGCTAAAAATGAATTTGAAAGGAGGACCCAAGAAATTATTAATTACAAGTTAATTCAACGTGAATTAAAATTTCTTTACATTAAAAAGAATTTCCTCAACAATAAACTTTACCGAGCCCATTTAATAGCATCCAATGAGTCAGACAAAAGAGATTGGGACGAATTCATGATTCACGTTAATCTAATAACGCAAATTCAAATCAATAGAAAAACCACCATATTAACGAAGAAATTTCAAAATTTAATCAAAAACAAAGATGAACAATCAAATGTGCAACCTGAAAAAACCACACACATCTTCCAAAAACCAATAGTCAACCTAACAAACATCAAATTCAACCAAACCGAAACACAAATACTAGAAAGAGGTTTCAAACATAACTGGGAAGACAAATTTGATAACAACAATCTAACTAACCTAGTAGCCGAATCTGAAGCCGCAGTTAGGAAATTACCCCTTGATCAACAAAATGGCGTTAGACACGAAATAAATAAGAAAATCAAAAATATAGCCAAACAGAGAAACAAACACAGGGTAAAAAATCTTCCACAACAAGATTTCAAGAATCTAAAAACGAAAATAGAACAGAATGAATTAATTATAACTAAAGCCGACAAAGGCAATACCACAGTTATCATCAACAAAAAAGATTATAAAAACCACAGTCATACAAAGAAAACTCAAAAACATCCTAAAAAACACAATTTTCATCCTAGATGAAAAACAAAAGAATAAACTAATTAATATGAACCCAGGACTTCCAACATTAAGATCGTTGCCCAAAATACATAAAGAGAACATACCCATCAGCCCAATAGTGAATTACAGAAATAGCCCAACATATAAACTAGCTCAATTTGCCCACAAATTCCTCAATTCTCATTATAAACTTAAAGCCAACTTATCGTTTAAAAACTCCATACATTTTTGTGAAACAACCAGCAAATTAAACATCGAAACAACTCACTCCTTACATACAATAGATGTCAAGGACAAGTACACAAGCATACCAATAGCAACCACTATAAAAATAATTGAAAGTAATCTAAAGAACAACAGTAACCTATCACAGGTCGAGATATCCGAGTTCTTTAATATCCTAACTTTCATCTTGGATAATAATCAGTTCAAGTTTAATGAGACAATATATAGACAAAAAGAAGGTTTAGCAATGGGCTCACCGCTATCAGGTACCATAGCGAACATATTCATGGACAACCTAGAATATGAACACATTAAGAACAAACGTGAAGGAATTTTCTTTTGGGGAAGATATATTGATGACATATTTGTAATTCTGGACAACTCAAAAACAAACATGGAACAATTCTTACCCTACCTCAACCAATTAAGCAGCTCCATAAAATTCACTTCTGAAAGTGAAATCAACCATTCTATAAGTTACCTGGACTTAGTGATCACTAAAGATAAGGATCACCTGAGTTACAAAATATACAGAAAACCAACACAAACCAACACCATAATTAGGAACGATTCCAACCACCCAGCATCCCACAAAAAAGCAGCAATTACATGTTTCATCAATAGAGCCCTAAGCATTCCACTCACCGAAACAGATTACCTGAAGGAATTATCCATAATTTACCAAACAGCAGAAGCCAACGGATTCGACAGGAAATATGTTGACAGAATAATTAATAAAATCAAAAGCAAACCCGTTACAAAACTAACTAAAGAAGATAAAGAACCTCTCAAATATGCAGCCTTCACGTTCACCAACCAATCCACCTACCACATCACAAGCACCCTTAAAAAATATAAAATCAAAACTGCTTTTCGAACGAAAAACACTAATCAGAATTTTTTTTTCAACTCTAAAAATATTAATGTTACTAACAAATACAACAACTCAGGAGTGTACAAACTCAATTGCAATCTTTGTGACACCGATTACGTGGGACAGACCGGGAGAGGGTTCAAGGTCAGATACATGGAACATGTTAATGCAGTCAAACACAACAGATTTTCAGCAATGGGGAACCATATGGCAGAAACAGGACACAAATTTACCACCATAGAAAATGACTTACAAATACTACACCAGGAAAAGAAAGGATCTCTCATGGATATACTAGAACAAATAGAAATCAACAAAGCACAAAGATTCAATCCCTCACACAACATCAACGAAATTAATTTCGATTCCAACATTTTATTTGACACCCTAATAGGATTAATATATGACAATAGATAATTCCACTATAGGTCAATTATCCATAGCACAGGACCATAATTAGGAATTTTAACGTCTCAATGCTCTCGGCAATTACCACCGCACTCCTACCCCACCCCCTCCCCCTCCCAACACATCTCACATCCCATCCAGACTCCCCCTCCCATCAGCGCCCCCTCCCCTCTCCCTCTGACGTGTCCTTTCCCGCACGCCACACGACAGAGCTCCAAACTTAAACCACCAGTAAGCGGAGAGGCTTCAGATAAGGCACATACACACGCAAGGTAAGATGCGCATTTGATTGACAAGAAACCTCATTTCAAGTTCTTGTTATCTATCCTACCACCATCTATATATTTAAAACAGTAAGGTGATTTTTGTTACCACGAGATTGAGAGAACGACAGAACCGATTTACTTCGTAGAGCACTCTAACGAAAGCTCTTAGCCTCTAGATTTGCAGAGTGTCTATAAAATAAACAAATATATTACGGTATATTTTTGAATTAATATAGAAAATAGCAGAATTCTTTCCCCTCACGCATGCGCACAATCCGCCTGGGGTCATGACAAAATGGCGGTGAGAAGTCCATTAAAATGTAAGTTATTTAATAAGCTTGCATGTAATTGAAAACATACATTAACCAAGTTCTGACAATAAAATATAATAACAGTATGAACGTATACGAATGTGCAACATTGATTTATTTGGATAATGAAATGGATTATTTCCTTCAGACAGCGGCTTTTAATGATAAAGAATGGCTGCGTCTGCTAGTGACCAAGAGTTTGCGAGTAGCTATGTGGTTAAGGCGACAGACTGTGGTTCCTAGGTTCACCGGTTCGATCCCAGCCCTCGCCGATATATATTTTTTTACCACTGAAATATTGTTTAATCAAGGAGTATTAGTATGGTTTTATGTCTGTTAAAGATACATATTTCTACATTCCCTCTCGGTATATTTTTGAATTAATATAGAAAATAGCAGAATTCTTTTCCCTCACGCATGCGCACGATCCGCCTGAGGTCATGACAAAATGGCGGTGAGAATTCCACTAAAATGTAAGTTATTTAATAAGCTTCCATGTAATTGAAAACATACATTAACCAAGTTCTGGCAATAAAATATAATAACAGTATGAACGTATACGTGTTGGAGAGCGCTTGCCACAAGGTTCGGATACTCCAAACTGGTTGCCGAGAGCGCTGGCATAGCCTGATCACCATGGATTTCAAGGCAGTGTGTAGTCGTGGGTGTACACTCTGTGGAAAACAAACTCTACCATCTCCAATGATTGTGGTGGGCTTAGAGTACATGTAATATTGTTAGAATGTAGGCTATGTCAAATAAAAGCACTAAAGTGTTACAGTTAATCGATCGTTGATATTTATAATAAGCTGCTAATTCATCAATACGAATGTGCAACATTGATTTATTTGGATAAAGAAATGGATTATTTCCTTCAGACAGCAGCTTTTGAAGATAATGAATGGCTGCGTCTGCTGCTGGAAAAGATTGCGCGAGTAGCTATGTGGTTAAGGCGACAGACTCTGGTTCCTAGGTTCGCCGGTTCGATCCCAGCCCTCGCCGATATATGTTTTTTTTTTACCATTGAAATATTGTTTAATCAAGGAGTATTAGTAAGGTTTTATGTCTGTAAAAGATACATATTTCTACATTCCCTCTCAATACGTTTTATTTCCGTTTTACCATTGCATTACAGCATGTGACCAAAAGAGCAAACTGTTGTCCTCAGTACGCCGTTTAAATATCTGCAATCAGTTCCTATAACTGACAACAGATGGTAGTACATCGCCCATATAGTTCCATTTGATTATTGGATCATGGAACATCAGAACCTTGCTTGATTTTGACAATAACATTAGACCTGAGAGAAGGTCAGCTCTCGTAACCCATGAGTTATCAAGACTCAACGTTGACATTGCTGCTCTCAGTGAAACTAGGCTGTCTGCTGAAGGCAAGATTACTGAATCTGGAACAGGATATACCATCTTCTGGAAAGGAAAGGATGAGGGTGAATGTCGTATTCATGGTGTGGGCTTCGCTGTGAAGACCAAACTGGTAAATTATCACCAACTTACGCCCATTGCAATCAGCGAAAGGCTCATGACTCTCCGCATACCACTCTCAGGAGGTTCCTTTATGACACTCATCTCTGCCTATGCTCCTACCTTAGATTCTGATGATGAAGTAAAGGCTCAGTTCTATAATCAGCTAAGTGAAATCATCTCCAAGGTACCATCTGCAGATAAACTCTTGCTCCTCGGTGACTTCAATGCCAGAGTTGGGAAAGATCACAGGCTATGGAATAATGTGATGGGCAAACAGGGACTTGGAAAATGTAATCCCAATGGACTGTTGCTTCTTGGTCTTTGTGCAGAACACGAACTTTTCATTACCAACACGCAGTTCCGGCTACCTGACCGCTTCAAAACCACGTGGATGCATCCTCGTTCCAAACATTGGCACATTCTTGATTATATCATTACCCGGCAATGTGATAAGAAGGACACTCTTATTACCAGAACAGCAAGGAATATAGACGATTGTTGGACAGATCATAAACTTCTTATATGTAAGCTCAGGATATCCATCAGACCTAAACCACCTAGGAACATCAAAAATTTGCCAAGAAAGAAGTTTAATACATCCAAACTTCAGGATGAATCCATGTACAAACATTTTGGAAACAGGATCGTCACCCAGTTATCAGAAAACCCAGTAACAAATGATATTCAGCAAGAATGGGCCACATTACAGAAGATTATCACACAGTCAGCTGAGGAAACCATTGGTTTTATAGTGCGGAAAAGACAAGACTGGTTTGATGACAACAATGAGGAAATTCTGTCTCTCATCAATGCCAAAAGGAATGCCTATCTTGCCCATCTTCAAGACCCAACTTCCAACACAAAGAGAGATAAACTACTGGAACTCAAGGGTAAATGCCAGACGCAGATAAGGCAGATTAAAAATACTTGGTGGCAACAGAAGGCTCAGGAACTGCAGAGACTATCGGATGCTCGAGACTTGAGGAACTTCTATGCCGTACTCAAGGAAATATATGGACCATCTCGCTCATCATCAGGTACACTGAAAAGCGCTGATAATTCTACTACCTTTACTGATAGTCAAGAAATCTTGGAACGCTGGAAGGAGCACTTCTCCAATCTCCTAAATCGTCCATCAGAAGCTGCTGAAGACTTCCTCTGTGATGTGCCGCAACAACCTGAACAACTGTGGTTGGCAGTACCTCCTACTTATCATGAATTCAGTGCAGCTCTCACCCAATTGAAACCCAGAAAAGCACCTGGCCCAGATAACATCCCTCTGGAACTAATTCAAGCCGGAGGTCATTCCCTCAAATCAAGAATTTTCATCCTTATCCTCAGAATTTGGGAATCAAGAAAGGTACCTGGAGACCTAAAGAATGCCACTATCGTCACTATCTTTAAAAAGGGTGATCGCAGTGTTTGTGGCAACTACCGTGGTATATCACTGCTATCAATTGTGGGGAAGATTCTTGCAAGAATTCTACTTAACCGCCTCAAGGTTATCTCTGAGAGGATCCTCCCAGAGTCACAATGCGGATTTAGAACTTCCAGAAGCACAATTGACTTGATTTTCTGTGTGAGACAGCTACAAGAAAAATGTAGAGAACAACAGAATCCACTCTTCTTAGTCTTTTATGACTTGGAAAAGGCATTTGATTCGGTTCCAAGACCAGCCATGTGGGCAGTGCTGAAGCGGTTTGGTTGCCCTCAGCATTTTGTAGATCTAATCAAAGCTCTCCATGATGGCATGACAGGTCAGGTTTGCCATCAGAATAAGATGTCCGATGAATTTCCCATTACCCATGGACTGAAACAAGGATGTGTACTGGCTCCAACGCTTTTTGCGCTGTACTTGGCTGCAATGCTTTATGATTCACCCACAAACATCCCAGGTGTGGAGATCAAGTATCGTTTTGATGGAGGGCTTTTCAACCTAACTCGTCTCCGCTCCTTGAGGAAAACTCAGGTTACTAAGGTTACTAACATGTTGTATGCAGATGATGCTGCGTCACCAACTCTCACACCAGAAGAGCTGCAAGAGTCAGTTAACTGTTACAAAAGTGCATGTGATCGCTTTGGTCTTACCATAAATGTCAATAAGACTAAAGTCTTGGCACAACCTTCACCAGGCCCACCTCTTCCTCAGTTCAATATCTCCATTTCAAATTTGCCATTAGAACAGGTTGACCACTTCTCGTACCTGGGCAGTACCATTTCTGTGAGCTGTACCTGTGAGCAGGATGTGGATAAGAGAATTGGCGCAGCCCATGCAGCATATGGACGATTAGCGCACCGGGTCTTCATGAATAAAGATCTATCCATGAGTACAAAGCTTATGGTGTACAAAGCAGTAGTCATTTCTACATTGTTGTATGGCTGTGAAACGTGGACCCTTTACCGACGTGATCTTAGGAAGCTTGAGCGTTTTCACCTACAAAAACTTCGATCAATCCTGAGGATTAAATGGGAAGACCGCATTACCAATATTGCTGTTCTGGGAAAGGCTCAAATCAACAGCATAGAATCATCCATAATAGGTCACCAATTTAGATGGATTGGTCATGTCCATCGGATGGATGATGTGAGATTACCTCGTCAAATGCTATATGGTGAGTTATGCTATGGCACCAGACCTCATGGTGGTCCTAAGAGGTGCTACAAGGACCAATTTAAGCAGACCCTGAAATTGACAGGTCTTGATCCACAAACCTGGGACATGCTGGCTGAAAACCGCTCAACTTGGCGCCGTACCATCTCGGATTCTGTAAAGACGTTTGAAAGGGATCGACGCATACATGAAGAGGCCAAGCGTCAAGCTAGGAAACTTCGAGCAGCCCAACCACGTCCTCCTCCAGCAATACTATGCGACTTGTGTGGTCGCTTGTTCCATGCCAGGATTGGACTCTTTAGTCACCGTAAACACATCCACAAACTGGACTGAAGGAAGAAGATTTATACTCGGATTCGAGTTAAAGCCGATGATGATGATGATGAGTTCCAGTAACTGACAGCAGATGGCAGCACCATTGCATCGATATATTTAAAACCCAAGACATGGCACGTTTTCACGTGATGGAGAATTATAAAGGAGGGGAATATTTAAGAAGGGAAATTTTGAGGAACATTAACCGACAGTTGAATGTGTAGGCTATGTTGTTTATGTACCTTAATATTGCAATTTCTTCCCAATGCTTCGGTGGTCAAGTTATTAGCGTCCTAGACTAAAAGTTATAATTATGCATCGTCGATATACTCTTAAATTATTAAAGAAAAAAGTTGTTTTCCAGGCACTCGCGCGTGTACACAATTGCTTTCGCCATAAGAGACACTTGGCAAACATAATTCGTTTGAAGGGCTCCGACATCGTGGTCACTCAGCCCCGTGTACTTGGGTGTGTATGTGTGAAATTTTCTCTCATAACCTGTGTTATTGTGATGGCTGCATTACTGTGTGTATTTGTAATTAAGGTGGTAAATGGCAAGGAGACGGCCAAGGCCTTAAGTTAGGAACCATCCCGGCATTTGCCTTAAGTGGAAGTGGGAAACCACGGAAAACCACATCCAAGATTGTCGAGGTGGGAATTAAACCTTCCTCTTCTTAGTTATACCTCAAGAGACTGAATGTGCCCCGTTTTTGCCCTCAGACCAGAATTCAATTTCTTGGCAGAGCAGGAAATGTAACCCGGGTCTCCGGGGCGATAGACAAGAATAGGTGGGCCTCCATGTGTTAATACGATTTTTGACATGCACGGGACATATAATTCAAAAACTGCCTCCATTAGGGTGACTGCCGAAGTGAGTATTGAGTATAGGCCTATGGTCGTTCCAGTAGTTGGCGAAGTGATTCTATGTTCCCCTGCAAAATGTACTGTCATAACCTATAACAGGTGATGGAAATTGCTTATTTAGAGCAGTTTCGTACTGTTTATAACAAAATGAAGAACGTCATTCTGAGCTGCGTTTTCAAGCTATCGCAAAAAATTTCGCTGGCAGGAACAATTATAAGGAATTTATTTTAAGCGATCAGTCTCATCGCATTCTCCTCACCAACCAACTTGAGTATGAAAGTCTCTGGACGGTCATGTTGAACTTCATTGTATAAGACAATTGTTTAATGATTATTTGTTTAGAGTACTGAGTCTAACTACGCAGTTGATTTCGGCAATGGAAGTATTATTTGCCATGTAATATTTAGCGGCTCCGTTATTGCAAGACACTATAGTGTTATCGAATAATACGAAGCCACATTTAAAATCCAATATAAATAGGCCATTTCAGAAACAATTCCAGATATTATGCAGTACAGTGTACTGTAAGGTCTTTGACGATCAAATGTAAACATTGTTCTACATTGTACTTCTCTTGCGTAAAATCTATGCGTGGTTACTTTGGTCTTTACTGTTGTGAGGGTAAAATTGATCTGCTGGAATATAAAATATTTGCCAAGCTGCAACAATGTAATGATATTAATTTAAAAGTCATTGAACTTATATCCAGTAGTTCAAACACATACATCAGCGTTAACAGATTGGATACTGAAGATGAAAGCCAGCTACTTCATTTCCCTATTATTGAATTTTTCAATTCCTTGGAATTAAGTGATTCGCCTCCACATACTCCGAACGTTTGAGCCATAGTTATGCTCCTTAGAAATCTGAACGTTTCCCAAGGACTCATATATGGTAATATATTAATTGTAAGAAATATGTAAGAAATTGCTTGGATTCGGATATAATAGGTGCAGTAATATTAGGCAGAGAGATCAAATCCTACGACTTGATTTAACACCTTCCGATAAAACACTTGCAGGTACAGTACATTTTCTTTTAATAGGCAACAATGTCCTATTCGCTCGGCCTACTTTATCACAATCAATCAAACTCAAGGAGAAACTCTTGAACGTATTGGGCTATTTACCTCATCACGTTTTAAGTCATGACCAGCAGGATAGTGAAGGTACAAAAAAGGTCCTGTATGGGATGGTAAAGAATAAGAGGCGGAAGGATCCTACGGATTATGTCAGAATGGTGAACAAAAGGGGACAAGGGATAGAAAATAGGGAAGAACTAAAGAAAATGTGGAAAGAATATATTGAAGAACTCCTGAACCCAAATGGAAACCACGGCGAGGAAGAAGAAATCGGGGAAGAGGTACAGTAGATGAACTGCAAACAGAAAAGGACTTAACATGGAAAGAAGTGGAAGATGCAGTGAGGAAGATGTAAGGAGGGAAGGCACCGGGTGTGGATGAGTTGAGTGTGGAGATGGTGAGAGCAGCAGGAGAGGTGGGGATACAATGGTTGTACCGAGTGATGAAGGCAGCATGGAAGGATAGGAAGACCCCAGAGGACTGGAAAAAGGGAATAATTGTCCCGATCTTCAAGAAAGGAAGTAGAACAGAATGCAAAAACTATCGGGGAATAACACTGATGAGTCATTGTGCAAAGATGTTTGAGAAAGTTTTAGAAAGGAGAATTAGGACAAGGATAGAAGGAGGGATGAGGGAAGAACAACATGGCTTCAGAGCAGGAAGGTCCACAGTGGATTTGATTTTTGCTGTAAGTCAATTACAAGAACAGCACTATGAGTATGGAACAGATCTACTGATGGCCTTCCTGGACATTGAGAAAGCATATGACAGTGTATGCAGAAACAAAGTATGGAAGTCCCTGGAGGATAGAGGAGTAGAAAATTGGACTTAAAGGAGGATAAAAGAGATGTACAAGGGAAGCGTGAGCTGTGTGAAAGTGGGAGGAGAGAGATCGGACTGGGTGGAACAGAGAAACGGCCTGAAACAAAGAAGTGCACTATCACCGTTACTTTTCATTGTGTTTTTTTTTTTTTTTTTAAATTGTGGTGATGGATGACATAATGACCCGAGCGGCACAAGTAATTGGGGAAGGAAAGATGAAAGCAATGGTGTTTGCGGATGATTTGATGATTGTGGAAACAAGGAGGAGGAGGTACAGGAACAGTTGGACTTGTGGGAAGGAATAATACAAGGATATGGGATGAAATTTAGCATAACTAAGAGTGAGATGGTGATCACAACAAGGAAGAAGGAAAGGACCACAACGGGAATAACAATTGGTGGGGAACAGCTGAAGAAAGTGGAGAGTTTCAAGTATCTGGGAAGCCTGATACAAGAGAATGGAAGAAACGGTAGAGAAATAAATGAGCGGGGAAGACAGGCAGAAGCATTCCGGAGGAGTGTGAGAAGCATGTTATGGAGCAGGGATGTCCCTCAGAACAGCAAGTAGATCATATATCGTACTATGTCCCTATCCTGACGTATGCCTCGGAGACCTGGGTTATGAAAGGAAGGGAGAATAGCAAAATACAGGCCAGTGAGATGAGGTTCTTGAGAAGCAGTATTGGAGCTACAAAGAGGGACAGAATAAGAAATGAGAGGACCAGAGAATTAATGAAGGAGGAACCATTACAGGATGGTATAGAGAAATCTAGACTTAGATGGTATGGACATGTAAAACGAATGGAGGAGAAGAGGATACCCAGGAGGATACACGAGACGAAGTGGGAAGGAAAGAGACCAAGAGGGAGACCGAGAGACAGGTGGCTGAAGGGGGTGGAAGAAAGCGTGAAGAAGAGAGGAGAAGACTGGATAAGGGTGGAGGCTGAGAGATGGTGGGAAGACAGAAGACGTTGGAGAGGCTTGTGTTCCGAACAGACCCGGCCAGTGGCTGAAAACTGTGCAAGATGATGATGACCTCATCACGTTTTCAGTCATGAACAGCAATATGTTGCAATGTTGAGAGTGCTATCTTTTGACGCCCTTAAAGTTGCAATAGTGCTAAAAAGTAATCGTACAAAGAATGTAACTTATATAAGAAGCTTCTTCAGTAAATTTGTTTTCCATTGTCCGTCATGTTTTGACGGGTTTCATCTAGTCTATATATTTAAAACACTAAGCTGAATTTTGTTACCGCGAGATTGAGATAACGTCTTAACCGATTGACTTCGTAATGCATTCTAACGAGAGCTCTTGGCATGCAGATTTGCAGAGTGTCTTTAAAAGAAAAATTGATGTAAGGGTATATTTTTAAATTATTAAAGAAAAATGTATTATTTGTCGCTTTCGCGCTTGCGACACAATGGCTCTATTCCACCAGAGAAATGGCGGATCCCGCCGCGTCTTACTGAGATCTTTGTTTATCAGAATTAAAAAGTGGAGCTCTATGGCTGAAACTTTTAGAGTAAGTAGGCTATATGTAGAGGCAAAGCACTTAAAGGGCTTGATTTAACATCTTCCGATAAAACAATTTTTCAATTTCCAATTCGCTTGGCGTACTTTATCACAATCAATAAAGCTCAAGGTGAAACTCTGGAACGTGTAGGTCTCTATTTGCCACATCAAGGTTTCAGTCATGGCCAGTTATATGTTGCGAAGTCAGTCTTTCGACGGCCTTTAAGTTGCAACAGTATCAAAAAGTAATCGTTCAAAAATGCATACTGTATAAGAGAATCCTTCAGCAAGTATTTTCCCAACCGCCGTCATGTTTTGACGGGTATCAACTAGTATAAGTTATTTTGCTAATATTCATAAATTTATTTTTCTTTATGCACAGTTTCTCCTCTCCAACAAATCTACGTCTCAATCCTACGAATCAACAGAATTGGATGCCGCATTTTCAATTTTCTATGAGTAAGTCAGTCAGTGTATTTTCCGTCTTTTTTCTTCACCTACATTTCTTCGGAGAATAACGACATAAAATAGCTTTTCTTTTCTTTTTTCATTCTTTCAGAACACAATATTCGTCATATATACGCTCACTATCGGCACCATGTCGCATGTGAATTGAACAACATCCACGCCAATCGCCAATGGTAAAAAAGGGG
Organism: Meconema thalassinum; assembly: GCA_946902985.2. Classification (NCBI taxonomy): domain Eukaryota; kingdom Metazoa; phylum Arthropoda; class Insecta; order Orthoptera; family Tettigoniidae; genus Meconema; species Meconema thalassinum. Next base: position 58,009,529 of record OX336398.1, on the reverse strand, counting down.
CCAGCGTATAATGGAGAACACCTTTCCGAGAAGAATTCACAGTTCAGAACTATTTTACATTGCAGAATCAACGGACATATAGCAGTCCCAAACAAAAGTTTTACAATTTAATACTGTGTTATTTTTAATCTCGTTTTTTAACATGTCTTCTTGTTTTTTAAATTCAAAGTGCACCATGTATACTATTAGGCTACACAAGGCCATATAATTTCAATGTAGTCCTTAGCATAATAACCCACATGTTTTTTAGTAGAATAAGTATTTGCACGCACAGGCATATACCTTAGTGAATCCTGTGTTTTTTATTACTTTTAGAATTTTAAAGATTATTATATCCAAGTTATCGATGTTTTATGATGTTTTCTAAAGTTTAAATCAAGTCACTACAAGGACTGAAGAAGGGACCATAGTGTTTCGAAACATGTATCATAATTTTATATGAACAAAGTTGTGAATTGTATTGAATAGGGCGGAATAAATAGTAACTTTACTTTTACTGTATTCAGGTTTCTTCATGGTCGGTCTCTCCACCTTATCCGGTCTTCATTAGCTCATAAGATTTATCAATCTTGATGGAATCTAGCATCTGAAACCTTCTTCTTCCTCTTGGGATTTTCCCTTGGACTGTCCCTTCTAATGCAGTTTTCACCAAACCATCTCCTCTTATGCAGTGGCCAATCCAATTCATTTTTCTTTTCCTTATCTTCTTTAGCATCATTCATTCTTCTCCTACTTTCTTTAATACTTCCTCATTTCTCACTTTGTCCTTCCAACTTACTCTCTCCTGATCAATACTTTTTATTATAATAGATCACAATGTCATCATCATCATCTTGCACAGTTTCCAGCCACTGGCCGGGTCTGTTTGGAACACAAGCCTCTCCAATGTCTTCTGTCTTCCCACCATCTCTCAGCCTCCACCCTTGTCCAGTCTTCTCCTCTCTTCTTCACGCTTTCTTCCACCCCCTTCAGCCACCTGTCTCTTGGTCTTCCTCTCGGTCTCTTTCCTTCCCACTTCGTCTCGTGTACTCTCCTGGGTATCCTCTTCTCCTCCATTCGTTTTACATGTTCATACCATCTAAGTCTAGATTTCTCTATACCATCCTGTAATGGTTCCTCCTTCATTAATTCTCTGGTCCTCTCATTTCTTATTCTGTCCATCTTTGTAGCTCCAATACTGCTTCTCAAGAACCTCATCTCACTGGCCTGTATTTTGCTCTTCTCCCTTCCTTTCATAACCCAGGTCTCCGAGGCACAATGTAATAATAATAATAATAATATCGTATGGCCATGGGTGCCTGGTGCAAGCTTTGCTATTTGACACCCAGAGGTTAGCTTGCATGTTGAATTTCGTTGTTCCTTGATTATGAAAGTCAAGGAGGTTAGATGTTAGATATCTAAGCTCCTTGAACACTATAGCGCTTTCTAGTAGCGAAATGAGGAACTTTGTGTTGGCGGAAACTCCGGAGATTAATTTTGCCATTATGAACTTGGCCTACTTAATTCAAATGGGTTCTTTGGCATTCCAACATCGTATGACATGCAATCTTGGGGTTAGTTGACCGACACGTTAACCACTCACCCACCGTCCCCCCTGTGGGTGGGGGGTTTCGAATACACCCACGGTATCCCCTGCCTGTCGTAAGAGGTGACTAAAAGGGCGACCTTGGCTATACTTTAAGGACTCCACGTTGTTTTGTGAATTGGACCCCCAGTGGGTGGGAGGAAGCGAATACATCCACGGTAATCCCTGCCAGTCGTAAAAGGCGACTAAAAGGGCTTCTCGGAACGGTCCCCTTTCGAGGGTTTGACAGTCAGCTCTAAAAGACATACACCCGTGCGGTATAACTCTCAATATCGCACTTCTTTCCGTTACTGTTTTCAGGTTCTGGCAACCAAAATTTCTATATGTGCGTGCTGTTAGGGGATGGGCCACTTACGCTTGCGACTACGCTCGAAAGCCTGTTCCGGTCTTGGCTGCTCCGACAGGTGGGTGTGCCATGTACCCGTGCAGTAGTATCCGCCTGACTATGCAGGTCCCCGCACAGCCGAATGTCTGAGCTGTAAAATCCAGTATATGCCAAGGGGTACATGCCGATACGGCATTGTAAAACATCGGATCCCCGAGCAATGCCTTCCAAGCTAGGCGGGCCTTGCCCTGGCTGGGTAGCGCCTACTGTGACGGCCCATGATCGGATGTCGGTGGCATTCGGGGAGGATGATCTGGCCATGGGTTCAAAAAGAAAAATCCCCAAACAGTGTGGTCCTACACCCTACGGGGATCAACCCCCTGGGAACAATCTGTGCGTGAAAATCTGGGTGCTAACACCCCCAAGTTTCTGGTAGCTACCAGAACAGATGGGGGTGATTTCAAGCTGGTAAAGAGTATTTTGTTTTCTCGCCACATAGAAGGTGTCTATGGTGAGCTTGAGAAAGTACAAAAGATGAGGAACGGTAGCTTGTTGCTCAAGACTAGGACTGGTGAGCAAGTTGAACAACTTTTGCAATGTGACCACTTTGGTGAAATTCCCGTCAAAGTGGAAAAGCACACGTCCCTGAATCTGGTCCGAGGAGTTATTTTCCACCGGGACCTGATTCTGAACACTGACGAGGAGCTCAAGGAGGATATGCAGCACCGTCACGTGACTGATGTCCGGCACATTACGCGCAAGGTCAATGGTCAAATCGTGGATACTGGTGCTTTCATTATTTCCTTTGAGCTTTCGGTGCTCCCGGAGAAAGTCAAGGTTACAAGTTACCGTTGTGACGTACGGCCTTATATCCCTCCACCAATGAGGTGTTATTAGTGCCAGAAGTTCGGGCACATGTTATCCCGATGCTAGAGCCCCGAAATCTGCGGAACATGCGGTAAGGTACCACATGACGCGGAAGAGTGCACAACACCTTATCCGTGCACTAATTGCCCTGGATTTCATTCTCCTCGGGACAGGAACTGCCCTGTCTTCCTGAGTGAGAAGAAAATCCAGGAGATCAAAACCCTCGATGGTCTCACCTACCAGGAGGCCCGCAAGAAGTACCATACCACGATTTCGCCTTCTCCTATCAAATGGGGTTTGTTTGTTCTCCGCCCAATCAATACCTTCTCCAACGATTGATTATTGAGCCATAATACCAAATTTGGTCCCGGCTACCTCATCTTTTGTACCAGCTGTGAAACCTGCAACTGAGTTTCTTGTTCCGAAACCAGCACCTATGATTATAACGGAAAGCCCGAAGGTGACTTCAACTCCACCTTCGGCCAGCACGAAGGCTGTGCGAGCGAAGGCTGCTCCGCCCGCACAGCAGGGGAGGAAGTCGGTCCCCACCCAAACGGTCGGCGAAAGCCGCGCCGAAGCCGGTGGGTAAGAAGGGACCCCGCACTACGCATTCCCTTTCTCCAAAAAAGGGGAAGCCATCCGCCCCACCACCTGCGGATGCTTCTGCGCCTAGGGACGTTTCGGTCCCCAGATCTGCGCGCTCCCCCACGGAGATCCCCCCGCCGCCGAACTGCGTCTAGGAAATCTTCCACCGAGTCGATTCACTCCATGACCTCGCCTGAGGACATGGAGATTATAGCCGACGTAGTGGCTGATGATCCTCCAGAGGCTAAGTTGTAGCTTGCTGCTCCAACTTATTCCCTAGTTTATATGTTCACACAATGGCACTGTTACAGTGGAATTTTAACAGTTATGACAGGCATTTGACAGAGCTCCGTCAGCTTATTGCCCAATACGCAGCGAGTATAGTCTGCCTACAGGAAACAAACCTCAGACCTGATCACGAGACTGTTCTGAGAGGTTTCCGACTGTACTCTAAAGAGCAACAAGACGCCGCTCGGGCTTCCGGGGGCGTTTTTACTTTCGTTCGCTCTGACGGCTATAGTGAGGAGTTTCCACTCGCCACTCCTCTGGAAGCTATTGTAGTTCGCGTGTCCTTGCCTGCTATGACAACTGTTTGTAAAGTGTACCTTCCACCGAACCAGCCCCTTGATATTAATGACGTCTTTGATCTTGTTGATCAATTTCCAGTCCCTTTCCTACTCGTGGGTGATTTCAACTCTCATCACCCCCAATGGGGATCACCATCTTCCTGCCCCAGAGGAAGGGACGTGGAGGGCTTAATTCAAGGGTTGGATTTATATCTATTAAATACAGGGGAAGCTACACATTTTAGCTTAGCGCACGGCACGTACTCACACATTGACTTGAGTGTGTGTAGCCGTGCTCTGGTCCCCCTATTTGGTTGGTATGTACACGACGACCTCGGTGACAGTGACCATTTCCCGATCGTTCTTACCCTTCTGAACCAGACGCCCGTGGAGTTCCCCAGTCGTTGGGTTCTTAAGCGGGCAAATTGGCCCTCGTTTCAAGAACGAGCTGTGTTCGTTGATCTTGGTTGCCGGAGCGTCGATGACGAGGTACAGCACATCACCGATGTGCTTCTTGCTGCCGCCGAAGAGTCCATTCCATCCTTTTCTGGGACTCCTTGTCGCAAACTCGTCCCTTGGTGGACAGAGGATATTGCAGCGGCAATAAGAGACCGTCGTCGAGATCATAAGCACTACCGTCGGCGTCCAACCATGGCCAATTTGGTGGCGTTTAAGAAATTCCGTGCCAAGGCACGGATTCTTATTCGCCAGAGTAAGAAACAATCCTGGGAACGGTATGTGTCTTCTATTACGGCACATACCCCCTCCTCTCAAGTGTGGACTAAACTACGACGCATTTCGGGAATTCAGACATCTTCTACTGTACCGGGAATTTCCATTGATAATGAATTGGTTACGGATCCTTATCGCGTTGCAAACCATCTCGCCTCGTATTTTGCGGATACATCCGGTTCCGATAACTATGACCCTGCCTTTGTGGCCTGAAGCGCGAAGCGGAACGTTTCCAGCTTAGTTTTGCTTCCCGCGCTTCGGAGGAGTACAACGTGCCCTTTACGGAGTGGGAACTCCGTGGAGCGCTGGCGCTCTGCAGGGACACGTCTCCCGGCCCGGATAATATTCACAACCAGATGTTTAAGCACCTTAACGATGAGAGCATTCGTTATTTGCTCAGGGTGTTTAACCGAATCTGGTTGGAAGGTGTGTTTCCAGCGCAATGGCAGGAAGGTATCATTATACCTGTCCTGAAGCCCGATAAGGATCCCAATTTGACAGGGAGTTACAGACCTATTTGTCTCACTAACGGTCTGTGCAAGCTCTTTGAGAGGATGGTCAATCGGCGCCTGGTGTGGGTCCTGGAGAAACGGGGACTCCTGTCTGAATACCAGTGTGGTTTCAGGGCGTCTCGGTGTACCAACGACCATCTGGTACGCCTGGAGACCGCCATACCGGACGCTTTTCTCCGGAGACAGCACTTAGTCGCTGTTTTCTTTGACCTCGAGAAGGCCTATGACACCACTTGGCGTTACGGCATCCTCTCTACCCTGCATCAATAGAAATTCCGAGGTAACTTGCCAGTTTTTATTGCAAATTTTATGTCCCTTCGCCTGTTCCGTGTCCGAATAGGGGGGACATATTCGCAATATCATATACAGGAAAACGGAGTCCCACAGGGATCGGTGCTTAGCGTAACATTATTTGCGATTGCCATAAACGGTATAGTCTCTGCTGCTGGTCCAGCAGTGGTACCGTCGCTATATGTAGACGACTTCGCTCTACATTATAGTGCGCAAAATATGTCGGTCGCTGAACGACAGCTACAACAAGCTATTCGGAGAGTGAAACGCTGGACACTAGAGCATGGCTTTCGATTCTCAACCGCTAAGTCCTCGGTTGTCCATTTCTGCCGAAAGCGCACTGTCCATCCTGATCCTGAGCTTTATCTGGGCAATGTAGCTTTGCCTGTTGTTGCTGCGTACCGGTTTCTTGGGCTCCTTTTCGATCAGAAATTGACGTGGGAGCCACACGTGCGGTGTTTGAAAACTGCCTGTGCTAAGAAAATCAACATGTTGTGGTAGCGGCACATCATGGGGGGCGGACCGCGCGGTGCTCCTACGCTTTTATAAGGCACTGATTTTATCTAGATTAGATTATGGCAGTGTAGCATATGGTTCGGCCCGTAAGTCAGTGCTTGTTAAACTGGACAGTGTCCACCACGGCGTTGTGAGGCTGGCGACGGGTGCCTTTCTGACGAGCCCAGTCGTCAGCTTGCTCGCCGAGGCTGGCGTACCTCCTTTACACCTGAGGCGCCAACAAGTACTGCTGACCTATGCTGCAACTATTCGACAGATGCCCCTTCATCCAAGCTATCCATGTTTGTTTTCCAATCCGAATCGCCGGCTGTATGATGCGCTCGCCCGAGCCACTCGGCCGGCGGGGATTCGCTTGGATGACTTATACCGTCAGTTCTGATTTCCTTCTGTCCGCTGTATCGTCCGAGTACCTAGCAAGGCCCCTCCGTGGATGGTCTCTCGTCCTGATATCATCCTGGATCTGCACACCGGCCCCAAGTCGGACACTGACTCCTCCGTCCATCGGAGGCTGTTCCAGTCCGTTGTGAGCCGGTATCCGGGATCAGGGCTTCTATTCACGGACGGTTCGAGGGTAAACGAGAAAGTAGGCTGTGCATTTATGGTTGAGGATCGTCGGTTTCTCTTTTCACTTCCCGATGCCTGTGGCGTGTACACAGCGGAGCTCTATGCCATCTTAGAGGCTCTGCGGTACACGTTATCAGACGATCACCAGCACTTTCTTGTGTGTACTGACTCTCTGAGTGCGCTGCAAGCGATCGATGTGTGTTTCCCGAAGCACCCGTTGGTCCAGCGTGTGCACGACCTGCTCGTTAGTTCGCGTAACGCTGGGGCCGGGGTATCCTTTGTGTGGCTTCCTAGCCACATGGGTATTGTGGGAAACGAGCTTGCTGATCAGGCGGCGAGAGAGGCAGTCGCACTGCCCTCGCTACCGTATAAGGTGCCTGCTAGTGATGTGCGCTCTCAGTTGCGGCATTCGATCCTGTCGCATTGGGAGGAAGCATGGCGTGCAACGCCTCCACCCAACAAACTGAGAGGCATCAAGGAGACAACGAAGGTGTGGAAATCTTCCTTCCGATCTCTCCGGAAGGAAGCTGTGGTACTCTGTCGACTCCGGATCGGCCATGGGATTGCTACGCACTCCCACTTGCTGAAGAGAGAAGATCCCCCTGTGTGTCCTTGGGGCGTCCACCTAACCGTGGCACACCTTCTCTTGGAGTGTGTGGATCTGGCCGATCTGCGCAGGACTCTTAAACTGCCTAATACCCTCTCCCTTATTCTCCGTGATGACGGGCCGTTCGCTGACCTCGTCATCCGGTTCATGAGGGAGAGTGGTTACTTTTTTAAGTTTTAATGTGTAGTTACGACTTTTAATCCTGGTTAAATCTGTTTTATGTTTTTTATTGTGTTCATCTATTTTATTGTTCACTATGCCTTATTTGTTTTATCCTTTTTATTCAAATAAGGCATAATTTTTGGGGCTCACTGTCTGTTTTATAAACACCATTTTCGTTTCATCCATTGCAGTGAATTGTTTTTGTCTACATCCTTTCATTTCACGCCATTTCATTTCATTAGGGGCCGATAACCTTGCTGTTAGGCCCCTTAAAACAACAATTATCATCATCATCACCCACCGTGGCAAGTTGATCACAATGTGTTCTGTTGGGACATGTTTTATGGCCTCTGTACTTTGGCAGGTTATATTGCTCAGAATTCTTGTCAGCAGATTTCTCCTGGTGTTACTATATTATGGGATGTTGCTTTGTTGCAGTATCTGACGGACACCAGTCACTTCGTGAAGTGCAAGTGTTTGGAACTGATCGGGGAGCTCCTTCCTCTGGGTGGAGGTTCGGAGTCGTCGGTGCAGAGCCTGCTCAGACTGGTGGGTGACTACACCCACAGCGAAGAGGCCAGGGTGCGCAGCGCTGCCTTCCGAACCATGGTACGTTATAAACCTGCAAAGCTCACTTCCCCGCGCATTTGTAATGGTTCTTAAAGAGGATGATGGTCGATGAAATGATAATGAAATAATAATAAATACACTCGTGTTGTGCACTTACCTGCAATAGTATAATAAAATAAATGTCGGGCGCCAGATTACTATTTAGGATATTTAATCAAAATATTTATGTCCTCGGCTTCTCAGCAGCAGAGCAAGATCACTTACCCCTGATCGTGGTGTAACTAAGTTGACTAACCCTTCGTATTTATTATAGAAGTAGGATAGCCTTATAGTATTTACTAATTATTAAGAGCAAAAGGCCTGACATTGAGTTTAGAGAAATTTATTGATTCAAAAAGAAATACTGTACTAAAAACAGAATAATGATAATCACAAAAATTGGATTGAATTTACTAAATGCAGCTCAATCATTTAAAAGAAAAACAAACATTTAATTGAAATGAAAACAAAATTGAATCTAAATAGCGATAGAGACGTAAGTTATATCATGTGTCGCTCACCAACTTGGAGTATTGTCATATTTTATGGTATGACAGATGACCTCGATGTTCCTTCTCATATTGTCAAAAAGTTGTATTATAACATTGGAGATGGTTTAACCTAACCAATCCCTTTACAACCTGTAGATTGACTGTAGCGCTGACCAATAACCCTCTGCTGGCTTATATAAATATCTTGTAGACAACATGACTGTATGCTATAGAGACATATCGTACTCGGAAGCGAAAGATGAACCCAGCTGGTCGCTGCTGTCTATTTCTGTCGAAGTCCCTCTGTTGATGTGACACTGATTGCTTCCTGGTCACGGGTTCCAGCTTAAAATATACTTTTGTCACGTGGGCTGCGGACAGCCCCCACTATTGTCACAAGCTACCTCTTCCACCGGGCCTGGTTCATTCATCACCATGACTCTGTTTACACCACCTTGTTGCAACCTGTAGACGCGTATCTCCGATGCTGTGCTAGTGACATGTTCATTACACCACAACATGAAATCTTTTGATCTATTCCTTCCAGATCCTTCTAGATGGTAGACCTCATGATAGTTAGTCATGGGTTTACAACATTCGTGACAAAGGTGACATGTTTCCGCGTCACCCTATGTCACGGTCGGATTTCTCACCATTGCAACAATATATTAGTTGCAACATATGCGACATAATAATTCTATTTTGTCCCATCATGCTGCCAATCTGATACAGAGCTGGGAAAGTTACAAGCTATAAGGAATGGCCCTCACATTATTGTTGTGCATGCTAGGGGAGAGGAAGGCTTTGTAACAATGCCTTATTGATATTCTAATCAAAGCAAAAAACAGGGGACTACCATGATGACATGAACTTGACCAATTTTTCTACCTGGGTGGAAATACAACTGCTGCCAAACTTAAGTCCAAACAGTGTGATAGTATTAGACAATGCCAGTTATCTCAGCGTACAAGAGAATTAGAATCCACACTATCGTCTCTTAAAAAGGACATAGTTGATTGGCTTATGCACAACAACATACAATTTGAAGAAAGGATGACCAAAGCGGATTTGTTGAGGTTAGTAAAAAATGTCCCTAGTGAGAAGACCTACAAAATGGATAAAATGTTTACCAATGCCGGGCACAGTGTTTTATGTATGCCACCCTATCATGCAGACCTCAATCCTATTGAATTAGTGTGGGCAGACATCAAGGGTAGAGTGGGTGAATCTGTGTCAGACTCTCTAGAAGTGAAGCGTAGACTTTGCGAGCAAGAATTTTCGGAATATTCACAGTCTAAAGGGAAAAAATGTTGTGAGCACGCACGGACGATAGAAGATGAATGTTGGTCCAAAGATGCCCTCATGGATGACGCCATTGATAGCTTCTTCATTTCTGTGAGTGATGGCAGCTCATCTGAATCTGAGTCCGAGAATGACAGCAGTAATCAGGAAGATGATGGTGAGATGGCAGATAAGATACGAGAATGACAGCAGTAATCAGGAAGACTATGGTGAGATGGCAGATGAGATACGAGAATGACAGGTATGTTATACTGCCTCTTATGACTTAATCCATATCCTTAATAAGAGAGTGTTTTTGCATGCATTATTTTGTGTTGTTGATATTATAGCCTCTGTGTGTTTATGCTTATTGGAACAGTATATTTCTTTTAAACATAATTTACAACTTGGGAATCGTAAATACTGTATTTTTATTTAGCTCCGTGGTTAATACTTTCGGTCACTTTACATTTACTTTCATTCCTTTAATTGCATTGGGTTTGCAGCATTAATGAAGGAATAACCTCAATCGAACAGTTGGCTGCAGGTACTTACAGTACGATATGTGATAACGGCTGATCGACAGCCAGCCGCGCACATAAGTCTTGTCCTTGATCCCGTATTGTTGGGGAAGATCGGGATGAGCCGAAGTGAGCTGCGCGAACCGAACTAGCCGAGGGTTCTTTTGTTTGTTGTACCTTTATAATACTGAATTTGTTAAATAAATTTCATTGTTCTGAGTTGCAAAAAATGGCAAAGAAGACCCTCTCCGGTCACAGAAAGAGTCTGTTTTTTGTGTAGGCAAAGGATAAGTCATGCAAGATATACCCACTCGTACCTAACAAGAAGGGAAGACCCGCCCACTTTGTACCTGTGGAGCCGTATTCACCGTGGTCCACATTTTAACAGAGTGTGTAGATTTGGCCTATCTACAAAGAAACCTTGGTTTGCAGAATACACTTCATCTTATATTAGCCAATGACGCGGTGGCTGCTGATCTCGTCATCCGTTTTCTAAGTGAGAGTGGGTTAGGGCCAACTATCTAAATTTACAAGTGGTAATGAGGAGGAATATAGTAGCCTCCGTGGCTTAGGCGGCAGCACACCGGCCTCTCACCGCTGGGTCCGTGGTTCAAATCCCGGTCACTCCCTGTGAGATCTGTGCTGGACAAAGCGGAGGCAGACAGGTTTTTCTCCGGGTTCTCTGGTTTTCCCTGTCCAGCATTTCATTCCAGCAACACTCTCCACTATCATTTCATTCATCTGTCATTCATTTAATCATTGCCCCAGGGGAGTGCGACAGGCTTCGGCAGCCGGCACAGTTCATATCCTCGCTGCTAGATGGGGGCTTCATTCATTCCATTCCTGACCCGGTCTGTCGACTGGAAGCTGGCTGTGGATTTTCATTTTTATAATGAGGAGGATAATTGACGTGTTTGGGAACCGGTTACCTCTTCTAATTGGCAAGCATAGCCTAGTTTTGAGCAGGTTGAACATTTCAAATTCTTAGGAGTCATGATTGATGAACAGAATCATAGAGAAGTGGAAATTAAAGTTAGAATACAGAATGCTAACAAAGTCTACTACTCTCTGCAGTTTTTATTGGGATGCACATTTTTGACGAGAAATACAAAACTGAAAATATACAATACCATCGTTTGGCCAGTTCTAACTTATGGTGTAGAATCATGCAGTTTAACAAAACAGGAAGAGCACTGGTTGCAGTTTTTCGAAAATGAAGTGTGTAGGAAAATTTTTGGACCATTGTTTGACTCCGCATCTCAAAGGTGGAAAAATGGATCAAATAAAAACGTACACTCACTATCACAGCAAGCACCAATACTCAACATCATTTACTAAGGATGGGCGATGATAGGATGGCCTTACAAATATTTAAAGAAGAACCAAGAGGAAAAAGGGAAGTAGGAAGATCATGAAGTTCCTGGAAAAATGAAATCTCCAAACTTTGTAAACATCTGAATTTGGACAACTGGCAAGAACTCGCCCAAAACAGAGTTCAGTGGAGGCAGTTTGTGAGATCGGTGCAGGATCTTCATGTCCCATAGAAGTCTTGTGAGTGTGATTCAAAGAACTTGTTCTTTTTTGAAATACTGAACTTAAGTTTTCCCATACATTTTTGTTTATTTTTATAATTAATAGTTTTTGGCTTTTTCATATTTAGTCATCCACCTCAAAATTTAAATATATTCTTAATATGTATAATTTAATCTGTGTTAAGAGGGGCAGATGACCTTGCTTTTCCTCCCCTCAAAACGACAATAACTAACCGTATTTATAGATGTATGCCGTGCACTTTCTTTATTATACATTTTTGAAATATAAAATTTGGAATGCACATCATATGTGGGGAAATTTTATATAGACCACCCAAAACCATGTTTGCGTTCCCGGTGTATAGGTCTTTATCATTTGACTAGCGGTGTTTAATGGACGTGGCAAACAGAAGTCAAAACAGCACATTATTTAAATAATGATTAAATCATTTTTCCTTTCACATCAGTTGCTCGCCCCTGATGAATTTCTCTGCAAATGATATATGTAAATATGTAAAACTCAACAATATTATGCAATTACGGTACACACTTCCAGTAGAAAATCAATGCTGTTGTGTCCCATCTTGTTCCCTGAAGCGACAGCGTGGGCTTGTGATGCATCGTTGGTGTCTATCGATCTTGTGCTGACCGGATGCTAGGTTGGCGTTCAGTGTGTGCTAATGATCAGGTGGAAAATGTGTGTGGCAAGAAAGATAGGATTGTTGATCGAGAAAAAGAAGGAATAAGAAATACGATGTGTCTGAATCGTGTGTTTGATGAAACAAGGTCAAATTCAGAAACAGTTTGCAAATTTTTTGGCTAAAGGGATTATATACAGTAATTGCTGATGGAAATCCTCCAAGAAACACAACTCGACAGTAAAGACATTCGGATCATCGAAAATTTATACTGGAACCAGACTGCTAAACGTACAACAGCAGCCAACATCAGTATACAGAGAGGAGTTCGTCAAGGCAGCATACTTTCTCCCATATTATTGAACTCATACTCGGAGAGGATTTTTAAGAAAGTCTTAGAAAATACCAATTTAGGAGTTAAAGTGAATGATGCTGTGCTAAATATGATTAGATATGCTGATATTTTGTGATAGTCTTGAAGGTCTTCAACAATAACTAGCCAATATCAGCACACCATCTGAAGTATTGGACTCCATATTAATGTAAATAAGACAATATTTATGGTCTTCAGTCTTCAAAATCACGACCAGGATACTTTGGGCATGCTTTTTCATATGATTCCCTCTCTTAATAATTTTCTGAATTCTTGTGTTGTAGATTAATTTCCATGAACGAGGCTTGAAGCTGGATCCTTCTGTGTATTCTGAAGTGTGTCTGGCCTTGAATGACGACTATGAGATCGTTCGCCAGGAGGCTCTGAGGATTGTTTGGATATTGGGGCAGACTTATCCAGAGAAGTAAGTGTGTTATTTCTCTAGTGGTAACTGTAAGGTTCATCTTATGCCTTCCGTAACTTGCCTTCTATATATATTGGCATTCACTCACAATCTTATGTGAATTATGCTGATGTTTCCATCTATACAACACGGTTGATTCAAACCATGCACTAACTGGTTGGCAGCTGATATAAAATTCACCCTCCATATTTTGGAAGAAGATTTGTTTTACTCATTTCAAGCATTGAGTTAAAATATTTGTTGATATTCGGCACTTGTTTTGCTAAATTATTTAATTGTCTATATTTTTGAATTTTTAATATGAAGCCCAATATTTTATTTACACTTACTATTACAAAATTTCGTATTTTTCTAACTGTATTTTGAAAAATTTAATGTAAAGCCCAATATTATATTTTATGTTTATTCTTTATTGATTTTTTTCTTAATTGAGCTGAAGACGACCACAATGTCAGGTAGAAACATGTACAATATATACAACTAATAGATATATTTGTGTAAGTATTGATTGGCATATAATTTAAACTTTTAATAATTATGTTTATGTCTTCTCAGTCAGAGAAATAGCAACTTTTCCACCCTTTATAGGGTGAATACTTCCTAAATAATCTTTGCAAAAGTCCGAATTCTAGTTCGTAAGGTTGTGAATGATGATGACTTGTTCTTGTGATGAGAGGGAGTAAACTTTTTGGTCAGATAAAACAAGAACTACATTAATAATTCACATTGAACACAATTAAAATGATCCATAGAAATTAAAAACAAGAAAAATCCACCGAGTTTGTAAGGAGCTTTAAGATCAGAAGGAATACTTGTAATCGAAGCTAGGATTGGGAAGGCCCTAAGTTGGATACCATTCCAGCATTTGCCTGGACAAGAAGTGGAAAACCACAGAGGAGCACATAAGTTTTAGGGCCCGTACTCTCCCTCCAGGCTCTGCTTAACCCTAGAACCAGCGGTTCTCCCATTTCTGTAGCAGCAGAGTCGATTCTTCGATGCTTTTTTATTTATTTATTTATTTATTTATTTATTTATTTAGTAGCCCTGTTCCTGTACAGTGAGGAAGAGGGGCATAAGCAGAGTGCAGGCAGGTGAAATGAAGTTCCTGCGAAGTGGGATCGGAGTAACAGGAAGAGACAGGTTGAGGAATGAAGGGGTCGGGGAAATGGTGAAGGAGGAGCCCTTGCAAGGTGGGATTGAGACGTCAAGACTGAGGTGGTATGGACACTTAAAGAGAATGGATGAGAGGAGGATTCCCAAGAGGATACATGAGATGCAGATGCAGAAGAAACGACCAAGGGGAAGACCAAGAGATGGCTGAAAGGAGTGGAGGAATGTGTCAAGAAGAGAGGCGAGGACTGGACCAGAGTGACAGCGGAGAGGTGGTGGGAAGGAAGGACTAAGTGGCGAGGCTTATGTTCCAAACAGACCCAGCCTGGGGCTGGAAACTGTACAAGATGATGATGATGAGTAGCCCTGTTCCACTGAGAGATGGCGTGACATGCCTTGTCATGTGTTTCTAGAAGTTTACAGATACTTCTTACTCGTTTTCATCCATAGAAACTCAGATACTTCTTACTCGTTTTCATCCATAGAAACTATCTCCTTGTATTAGTTTCCTTGGAAACAAATCAGGGACTCGCTGCCATGAGAACCAAATGGCGCTGTATAATTATGTTATTGCTAGCGCTCTTATTTTGGGGATGTAATTATTATATGTATTAGGGTGAGGAATGAAAAGGTCAGGGAAATGGTGGAAGAGGAGCCCTTGCAAGGTAGGATTGAGACATCAAGACTGAGGTGGTATGGACACTTAAAGAGAATGGATGAGAAGAAGATTCCCAAGAGGATACATGAGATGCAGATGCAGAAGAAACGACCAAGAGGAAGACCAAGAGATAGATGGCTGAAAGGAGTGGAGGAATGTGTCAAGAAGAGAGGCGAGGACTGGACCAGAGTGACAGCGAGAGGTGGTGGGAAGAAAGGACTAAGTGGCGAGGCTTACCGTATATACTCGAATACCACCCGCACATTTTTAAACAAATTCGGACGTGAAAAATTGGGGTGCGGTTCTTATTTGAGTCATCCAAATTTGAAAGATCTAAATTGCCCGCCGCGCGCGATATCGGGTGTGGCGAGTATCCGCTAGATGGTGCTAGCCTTCTTCCGGCTATAACTTTGTTTTACCGTAAGCACGCGGCGTCATACAGTCATGGGAATACTAATTGCCATTTCTGGTCCGTATTGACGTATATAAAGATAAAAACTTCACTTATACGATTTTCAAGGGACCAAATGAAAAAAACGTATAAGCGTGAAAAACGCGTAAATGAAAGTCGCTTAATAAAAACTGCAAAATGTATGTGACATTATGGGTTATACAGGGACTTGGTGTTATATGCGACGCGGACCCTCGCTCGCGGCGCCGGTCCCCCGTCAAGCACTTGGCCGTAATGCGCTTCTTGGCGGCACAAGTTTCCCTCCTTTGCAGTGTGCTTGAGCAGTGTGGGGTTCAGTTTAGTCAATTGTTCACGTCTTTAGTGCTCAAGGTGATGTTCCAATGCGATTTTCATTACGTGAACGTGAGTAAATACCTTCTTAAAGTACAGGAAATCTTTCGCGAAAATGAGCATAAAGACTATATTACAGTTGAAATACAGTCAATCGGTGGTGAGGAACTTCAAAACGTAAATGACAATTTCATAAAGAGGTGCCAGCGATGTGGAGCAGTGGATGGCGAACATTTTCAGCACCAGCTGTGAACTACAGTATAGGCTATAGGCCGCGCGAGCTACGCATTACGGTAAAGTGCCTGGCGGGAGACAGTCCCGCAGCGCGGGCGAGCGGCGAGCGGCGAGCGGCGAGCGATGGCCCCCGTTAAGAAGTGAACAACAGCAATCGTAATGCACTTCCTTTTCCTTTCACCCATGTTCACTGCTATCAAGGTTAACCACAACTGAAGCACCGAACAAGGCAGAACAATGATGTTGTATTTCGCAACACACGCAACTCCGGCTGAACATAGCTTCAAGGTCGTTCTCGCCACAACATAGCGCCGCGCGAGGGATGGTTTCCGAGAAACGTACAGTGCGTCTCATAAGTTTCTGGCTCCAATATTTTTAGAGATTTTAGGTAGGGAAACCGTTGTAAACGTATAAACGACGCATTTTTCTCTCGGGGACGTAAGATATGATCATATAAGCGTGAAAAACGAATAAATGCAAAACGTATATCGGAAATAAATTAACATGGAAAGTATAGGGATTTTGCCGGGACCAAGAAAAAAATCGTATAAGTGTAGAAAACGTATAAGTGTGAATCGTATAAAAGAAGTTTTACTGTACATACAGTCACACGCACGTTCTCCGAGTGTAAACATGAATGCTACGAAACGTTTGCGGTCATTTACTGTGAGTGAGAAATTGAAAGTTGTGAGGGAAGCTGAAGTTATTGGAAATCGTGCCCGGTAGGAAATATGATATTGACGAGTCATGTATTCGTGATTGAGCGAGATGACGTCTATGCTGCGTGAACCGCCCGTTCAAAGCAGCCTTGAAACAGCTGTGTACGGAGCGGATGGCGGCCGATAAGCACACACCGACTCCAACTGGTCGTATTCAGCGCCCGGAAGTTCAGCTGCTCTGTTCGTGGATTTTGACGGCATGGAATCGTATCTCTAGAGATCTCATACGGAAGAGCTTCAAGAAATGTAGTATTTCGAATGCTATGGATGGCAGTGATGACGACATTTAGTGGGAAAGTGATGGTGATAAAAGTTCCGAAGTTGGTACTTCTGATGACGATGAATGAAGTGTTTGTGTACTTTTATTTGTATTTTTAATCGTTTGATGTGTGTTATTTTAGGACGACTTCAAAACTGTTGGAAACTATTTTGGATAAATGCTATTCTGTTTTTTTAGTTAGGATAGTAAATAATTTTGAGTAAAATTTTTTTTTTTTAAATTTTGTTCTTCAAAATCAGGGTGCGGGTCTTATTCGGGGGCGGGTCGTATTCGAGTAAATACGGTATTTTATGATGATGATTAGGGAGTTAAAAGTGCACCTTTGTTGTTATAATTTCCGTCTACAATATTTTCGTTTCAGTTGGCTTGTATGTAGCATAACAGCAGTAATAACATTTGCAATAACGTAAGTTCGTTGACACACTTGGGTTATAGGCCTAAAATGGCTCATGGAAGATAACTTTTTTGTTATCAATCAAATATTATTGCATAGACTTGAAACTTTCACACATATGTGCATCATTTTGTCTATCTTGGAATTAGTGTTTGTAGTTTCTCCCTTTTCAATTCTCAATTACTTTTTTTATCAAGCTTCACAGAAAAGTTAACATTACCATCTGAATCCGTGGTTTATTAGCTTTTCAATGTTATGCA
Organism: Meconema thalassinum; assembly: GCA_946902985.2. NCBI lineage: Eukaryota > Metazoa > Arthropoda > Insecta > Orthoptera > Tettigoniidae > Meconema > Meconema thalassinum. The sequence goes on along the minus strand of OX336398.1, from coordinate 57,991,951 downwards.
ACAGTGCCATGGAAAATTGTTCACAATAGGTTGAAAATAAGAATCCACTTGGTAGGAAAATATCACACGAATTGGCTGCCGGTACAGAATTTCAAAGCTCAAAGTAGACCGTGCGCGTGCTCAGGCCCTGCTGCAGACTCGCATGGCCCATGGCATGGAGCTACCTGCGTCGGACGACCGCAAGCCTTCTCGACCCGGCACCAAGATACGGCCCAACAAGACCAAGCAGCAGCAAGCTACTGCCGACCAAGAAGAACAGAAGGTGGAGGTGGAGATTGTGCACCAGGTCCCCCTGCCGTCAGAGCGCAGCACAGAAAACAAGAAGGGTGAGGAAGTGGAAGGAAGTAACATGAAATCTGTGGCGCAGAAGAAGAGTAGAGGAGGAGGAAAGGGAGGAGCAGAAGAAGGAGGCAGCCAAGAAGACTGAAGGAGCAGGCGAGACACAGCCGGAAGACAGTGAAGCAGATGAGGAAGACCGAAAGCATAAGAGAAAGAAGAAGAAAGGGAAAGACTTGATGATGATGATGATGATGATGATGATGAAGACGAAGATGTTTATGAAAACGGCACAGACAGGTCTGATGATGATTCTGCCGTTCCTTCTGACTACGATATTGTTGTCGGATTTTTCCGATGGTGCAGAAATGTCTGATAGACTCGTTGAGATAGATATTTATGCTGGTGATTCTGGTGAACTTAGAATCATTGTTTCTGCGATGATAGTGCCAATGGTTTTTCTGACTTTGATGTATAATTTGTTTCAGTTTGAATTTTTGTCATAGTGTTTGCTTTTTTGTATTCCTTTTTTAATTTATGTTTTTGTTTATGAGTTGAGAGTGAATTTCTAACTTTGAGTTAGAAAGTCTCTCTCAATGGGGTGATTCTGTAACCTAACATTTGTGGGTTACAGAGACTCCTTCTTGTTTCTTTCAATTAGTTTTTTTTTTTTAATTTTTATCTGGTTGCCAGCCCTGGCCACAATGGTAGACCACCAAGGAATGTCTTCTGTGTTTTGGCCAAAGAAATTCTTGGTGGTGGTCTGGCTATTGCTGGTAGGTGGCTGTGCAAAATAACCAGGTGGCTTTGATCTGTATGAAAAAAAAAAAAAAAAAAAAAAAAAAAAAAAAAAAAAAAAGTTCCTTGGCATGGTGAGGTTGCTATGCAAATCAGCTGTTAGGATGTTAGCAGGCAAAATGGAAGGAAGTTTTTTTTTTTTTTTAGAGTATGGGAATGAAGTTAGTGTTGATTCTGTGTGGATGGCAGGCAAGGATAACATATGCAGGTAATGGAAGATTGCCTGCATTAATAAATAGTGGATTTTTGAGAATACGGTGTCCTGGTCTTAGTGGATTTTTTACAAGCAAGTATATCGCCCCAAGAACCTGAGGTGGCAAGCTTTTATAATTATTACAGATTGGCTGCCGGTACAGAATTTCACATTGCCGATTCTAGGGTTAAGATAGAAACCGTTCCGACATTTCCTTGGAGTGGAAGTGGGAGGGAAACCAAGGAATGTCGGTTATAGAATGGCTGGGATGGGAATCGAACCCACCTCTACTCAGTTTTGTCTCAAGTGGCAGAAACAGCCATGCGTTTGGACCTTGATGGCTGGCGATACTGTGGTACACCACATTATGGAGCATGTTAACACCACTCCGAAAGATGTCTTGGATCGTCGGATGTGCCGCCAAGTCGGAATAACGCTAGGAAGACACACGAGTGGAGCTGAGAATGTCGATAGGTAACCGATTGCTATTTATTTCAGTGCAATGATGTTTGATAGCGGCTTCGGTGGTGTATTTGGTAGCATGATGGGCTTCTATGCCCAAGATCGCGGGGTCAACCCAGCCAAAGTCGTCTGATTTTTTAAGAGCGTTAAAAATCCCTCACTATGCCTTCCTTCGGGGGGGGACAGTAAAGCCGGCTGTCCCATGTCATAGAGTTATGGCATGGAAAAGTACCTTCCACTAACTACACTTGTGGAAGCTAAAATTTGTAGGTTAGTTTGATAACACTATATTAGTTCCAAAGTTTGCCGCCAGGTGCGGACTGCGATGGCATTTATTAGCCACGTCCGCAGCTAGGTGTTGTGGACGATAGCATTAGGTAGCAAAAGTAGAAACTACTTGAAAAAATTAATCGTCTGCAGTCCTACCTGAATCACAGATAACACACACTAATACAGCCATCACAATTAACACTGGTTACCAGACGAATTCTAAACACATCCAAAGTACACGGGGCTACGTGACCGCGTTGTCGCAGCCCCTAAACTAAGGAACCAACCAAAATGTTGTTTGACTTTCAGCATCATCCTTGTGCCAGGGAGCCAGGAGGAGGTGCGTCTGGTGGACGACGCGTTCGCCAAGGTGTGCCTCATGATCACGGACCTGTCCATGAAGGTGCGCATGCAGGCCGCCCAACTGCTGGGCACCATGACTCTGGTGAGCTCACGCTTCCTGCAGCAGACCTTGGATAAGAAGCTCATGTCCAACATGAGGGTAAGTGCTTCATCATAACCATGTAAATCTGTAGAACAAGTTCCATTTTAAAAACGAGCATTTTTAGCATGGTTCTTTTTCCAAAATATCATCTAAGCCGTAGTTATTTTCAAAATTTTATCTTGAAATATGATAGATACGGTATATAATTGTTGAGTGCCTGAAAAAGGCGAAACCCGAAGGTGAGTACCTGCATAAGGATAAATAATAATATCGTATGGCCTCCGATGCCAGGAGCAAGCTTTGTTATTTGACGCCCAGAGAGCAGCTTGCATGTCGAATTTTGTGGTTCCTTGGAACGCTTTGAAAGTCAAGGAGTGCTTTCTAGTCGAGAAAGGAGGAACTTTGTGTTGGTGGAAAATCTCGAGATTATTTTTGCCATTATGAACACGGTCTACTGAATTCAAATGGGTTCCTTAACATGCCAACAATAAAATGGATAAGCAACACCTGCTACATTGCAACAAACTTGATGTGACTGCTAGAACTTCTGGAAACCTCACACAACTCTATTGGAACGCAAGAAAGCTGATGGATTGGAATCCGGGCTAGCCATAGGAAACAACAACATGCCAACAACGTATGACATGCGTGCTGTGATTTTTGTCGCCTTTCAAAAATCACTTACCACGACCAGGAGCAAACCGGGAATCTTGGGGTTGGTAGTCCGACACGATGACCACTCACCCACCATGGCAAGCTAATAGGATAAGTCATGTAACACGGTATTCCCACATGACCACTTATTTTCTAAAGTCTTTTATGAAAATTGTTGCATTTAATCACTAGGTCTGTGTTTCTGTTTTTATGATTGAACATGGAGATTCCACAAACTATTTGCTCCAGCCCTCTAGAACCGATGTGTGTTTTCCAGAAAAAGCGTTCTGCTCACGAACGGGCCTGGGAGTCGGTGACATCCGGGGAGTGGGCGACGGGTAAGAACTGGAACAACGATGCCCCCAGGGAGTTTTTGGACGCAGACTCTGTGAGTCTCATCAACAGTGGGTCGTGCGGCGCCTTCGTCCATGGGCTGGAGGACGAGTTCCAAGGTATGTCATGCCTAAATTCAGTATTCTCCTCCTATTAAATATCTTTATTTTAAGGTCTTTGTCAGGTGGAACTTAGCCCAGGGTGTCAAGCGATACGGGATATGCGGGAAATGTACGGGGGTTTCGCATTTGATCTGGGAAATCTTGAATAGTCTCATAATGGCAGACTTCTGAGCCTCCGAACACTCGGTCGAGTCCAGCCGCTCGGCCTTCTATTCCGCCTGCAGACCGTGCCGCCACCTACATTTTGCAGCACCTCCGCGTAGAGCGTTAGGTGGGGTGAGAGCCCAGCCAACATCACGACGCAACAGCGTTGTTGCGTCGAATGCGACTGTTTTGCCTGGCCGACTGCCAGCTGTAGACGGTACTTTATTTGTGTTTGTAGCTTCTCATCCCATCTGCGAGAGAGTTCAACTTTCTCACGCGCGCCATTGCTCACGCTACGGACTTAGCCTAAATCTCACCATCACCGCTGCGGAAGTATTCTCCAAACATGCAGTTACACTTCGCTATACAAACTTGATTCACGCTTTTAAGATTCTTTTTTCAGCCATTCGTAATACAAACTCTATTCACAGAGAGTTCTAAAATATACGGGGATTTGGTCAATTTTCGTTCGGGAAATATACAGGAATTTAAAAACAGGTCACCACTCGATTCCATGCTTGCCCTTGCATAGCCACCATGATCAGTGACATCCAGATTTGGAAGATGAGTAGGTCCAGAGTAGGTTTTCCGTAGTTACCTATTTTGAACTCCCTGTCGGTTCATCTCTCTTCGGTGCTCGTGGAACGTTCTACTGGCCGTAGTGAGTCAAAAGCATGCACCCGTCACAGATTTCCGTTGATAGTTCATGCAAGTCGTAGACGGACCCTGATGAAGTCCTACCGTGGTGGTGCTCTTCGCTGAGTGTGGAGGCACGTTTACTTTGAACAACAACTGAATACTGTGTGCTTGGAATAGGACCTCGGTTCTATTAATTGGCTTCGGGAACACAAGGTAATGATTAATGGGGCAGACGGGACGGGGGGCATTCATATCGAGACGTAAGAGGTGAAATCTTTGGATCGTCGCAAGCAAAAGCATTTGCCAAGTATGTTTTCATTAATCCAGAATAAAAGTTCAGGCGATCAGATACCGCACTAGTCTAACCATAAACGATGTCAGATAGGAATCCGCCGAAGTTCCTCCAGTGACTTTCGGGCGGCTCCTGGGAAACCAAAGCTATTGGGTTCCAGGGAAAGTATGGTTGCAAATCTGAAACTTAAAGGATGCCTGTAAGGCAAGCACCGTGGTTTCAATCATTGATTTCATCTCTTGGGCTTGCTAACCGGATCAATGGCAAGATGTCTGCTTTATGTTCCCAAGATCACGGGGTTCATTCCCAACCGCGTAGGTTGGAGTTTTGAAATGTAAACAATTGAAGCCATATTTTCAGTGTTGCCTGTACAAACTGTTGGTTGTAACTCTTCAGTCGGTCAACATGAATTTGTCCAAATGACTGCCGCGTCTATTGCGGGGTGCATCTGTGCGAAATGTTAGGAGATTTGCTGCTGTGATCTCTGTCATAGGTGCTTTCTCCTCTCCAGTTTCCACTTCTAAATTGACAAGTATATTTTGTTAAACAGGGTACAAAAGTTCCTTTCTCGATTATTTTAAATAGTGGTTGTTGTTGGTTACTTTAACAGTCAGCTTACAAGTTAAACTCAGCAAGTCAGAGAGCCCACTCTTGAGTTTCTCTACTGCACTCTGACTTACTGTGTTTCACTTGTCGGCCCACAATTTGTTTCTGTTGTGTAGTGAAATTGCTGTACATTCTCTTAGATTTTACTTCTTAACTTATCTCTATGAGGCCTTTTTTCCCCCTTCCATTACTCGTTATTTCTAAATTTTAAAAATAAAAAAAAAATGTATAAATACCGTGTTATGAATAGGGCCCGGATTTATATGCACTAAAAAACCTGAAAATATGCATGCAAATATGCACTAAAAAGTTAGAATATATGCACGGAAAATAATGAAATATGCACTTAAAACATGCAATTTTATTCACTTACCTATTTACAGGTATCATTTGTTGCAAAAAGAAGCATCACAATAGGTAACTAGTAGTCTTTCAATGTTTTCTGGAGACAAACTATGTCTATTGTCCGTCAAAATGAGTTTATAGGCTGAGAATGATCGTTCTACATCAACTGACGTGATTGGACAGTACTTATACACGGGCACCAAAGTTTCGGAGCATACATCTGGCAAGGATACTCTAGTTCCACTCAAGTATTGACTAATTAACTTAATCTTCTTCAGTCCTGGGTTCGAATTCAACACCCTTTCTAACTTGCATTTAATCTTCTCTCCAATTTCGCCTGGAGCGGAATTCAATGAAGATGCAGCTTTCTCAACGAGATCAAGTGATTCATGGAGGGGAGTACCAGAAGATTCTAAGCTCTCAATGGCTTTTGGAAGTTTAGAAAAATGTGCATGAATGAAATTCACATCTTGATAAACAGTAGCGGTTTCAAACACAACTTTTGCATCACGGATACACGCAATATGCTCATCTTCATGTTTTGTAACCAATTCTTTCACTTCATTAAAATTCTCCTGATAAAATGATACTGCAGATAACCATGTCCCCCCACCTAGTCAGGACAGGTTCAGGTGGCAAAGGAACTTCAAGTAGACAATCTTTGTAGAACTGGACATGAGCTGGTGCTTTCAGAAACAGCTTCTTCCCACATCCAATTAAATTGTTAACAGCTGGAAACTGTGTGCGTATTTCTTCTGCAATGCGGTGTAATCCGTGCGCTAAACAGGTTACGTGTATGAGTTTCAGATAAAATACTTGGAGGGCCTTTGCTGCTTTCAACATATACGAAGCTGCATCTGTGAGCAGTACAAGCACTTTACAACAATTATCCTCAATTTCAGATGGCCACAATAGTCGCAGAGAATCATTTACAAATCTTGCTATTGTGCTATGGTTGGTTTTCTCTAGTACTTTACAAGCAAGAAGATGTGGCTTACCGGGTTCGTCTGGATGTAATTTACCAACCACGAAATTTGCTATGTAACGGCCACATGAAACCGTTGTCTCTTCCACCGATATCCAGACATAGTTCCTTCCGATATCAGAACGGATCAATTCCAGGGTAGATTCATATAGCGGATATAGGTAATTTTTCCTAAGAGTTGATTCATCTGGTATTTTTTGATTTACACAATATTTCTCAAGAAATGATCGCAGAACTGGTTTGTTTAATTTATTCCATGGAATGTTGCTGCATACGAAAGCCCTACAAAGATCATTTGAAAATGTATTAAGAATACCGGACTTAGGCTTTACCTGCGTAAGAAGTAGTTGTTGTGGTGTGCTGCTGTTCTTCTCCTCCTTTGCTTTAATATGTGCAGTTGTTTTTGAATGCTGTTCAAGCTGAAATTTCTTTTCACATTTTACTTTCTTTGAGCAAACTTGACAGTACACGATGACACCATCTGTTGAATAGTCCCTATTACCCGACACCCACTGATTTAGTAAATCTCTCCTCTGCTCTTTTCCTTAGGCATTTTTAGAAACTAACACTTGAGATGCAGGGCATTAAACTGGAACGTAACTATTGAACTGAAGATACTTCTGTCCTGACCTATTGCCCAACCCCCTGAGAGTATTATCTACTGTGGTAGAGAAAGGAATTCCGGGAAGTCCAGCCAGCCTGCCTACCCATACCTAAGCTATCTGTTGCCATTGTCAGTTGTGAAAGTAAAGTGCCGTTACACAGAGAGTCGAAAACACCAATTAGTGAGGGATGCACATAATATAGGCAACTAGCTAGGGATGCACAAAACAGATTTATTTTAGTAGTTCTTGTAATTGTCCTTAAATTCAGACATATATACCGGAATATGCTGTTACGTCTAGAATATGCACTAAACCTCAAAATATGCATATGCGCATATGCATTTAAAAAAAATCCGGGCCCTAGTTATGAATATTACAAATGACCTCAATGTTCCTTCCCTTAAAGCAGCACATAAATTATTTATTTATTTATTTTTTGTTTGCTTTGTAACCGAAATTGATCGGTTAGATAGCTCACTCTCGGGTTTTCGCCTTGTGCAGTTAATAGGGGGCATTTATTCATATTTTATTATATTCGGGGGTAAAATCTGTGTATTTGTGTTGAGTGATTATTATCAATATTGTGGTGTGATCACATTTTGGATGATTCGCACAGTAGATGCAATGTCATTATTAATTATCGATTTTGGATATTATTATTATTATTATTATTATTATTATTATATTGATGACAGGATTAATTATTGTGTAATTATTACCTGATAAAGTCACTATTTTATTTTGGATATGGGTATAAACTTTATTTTCCATAGGCATGTGTTAGCGCCGTGGTGTTCAGAGCGGGGGACATGATGCTACAAAATGGCCGCCTTATTGCCTGGGCTAAACATTTTATATAGTGGACTAAGTTGACTAACTTCCTTGACACAAACCAACAATGAACTGAGAAGAAGGCTTTGGAAGATGTAGGCTCAAGAAGAAAAGAAAGAAGCAGAAGAATATTTAAGAACATTCACAGTCCGGCCAGATATTATTTAACTGATTTCATAGGAACTGTACACACCAGCAGTCGCGGTACGGTCAGAGTACAGGCACGTGCAGGCAACAGTCAATTCAAAGAATATTTGACCGGACCGTGACCGTACTGTTCCGTTACTAGCCTGGCAGTGTGTACATACCACTCGTACAAGCAACATGGAGAGCGCGCGTATTTCAGCCCCCACCCTAGCTGCGAATGGACTGTGACACATTGTTGCTCCCCCCCCCCAGGTGCACACATCTAGTGGTGCGTGCGTTACGAACCACGGGACCCCAGCTGAGTCCGGCATTGTTTCCACTTACTTGTGCCGGGCTCATCTCCGTCTTCTTTCCTGTCGACCACTCTTGGTCAACTCTTGTTCTCATCCGACCCCGACAGTATTAGGGTATCCGAGGCCTAGGGAGTCTCTTCCTTTCCCGCCTCAATTGGCCCTTCTCTCATCTTTCCTGATCCCTCATTCTTCTAGGTATCAGCCTTCTTCTTCTTTTCATTATACAGTAGTTTCCTTTCTCTCTAAGATTCCCACCCTGTTTTTATGAATTGGCTCCCCATGTCTCTAAATTACATTTTGTAAGCATTTTCAATTTCAATTGCAATTTGTGAGTCCTTTCAATCTTAGTTTCCTTTTGTAATTATTTTCAGTCCAGCTAAATTTTTGTTATGGTTTCCATTTTATTCTCATTTTAACCTTTTCACTGCTAATATTGTGAGAGACTATCAAACCCCTCCATGCTGAATAAATTTTTAAAAGTATGTTATTCAGATGAAGTTGCCGACGAGATATCTGGGGCGCAGCAAGGACGTGACGTTCTACCGCACCCAAGATATCTCGGGCGTAGCAGTGTAAAGGTTAACTATCATCCAGACCATTAGGGGGCCGCTAACCTAGATGTTAGGCCCCTTAAAACAACAATTATCATCATCATCATCATAACTTCATCCTTTCATTTCATTAGGGGCCGATAACCTAGATGTTAGGCCCCTTAAAACAACAATTATCGCAATCGAGATAGCCTAATTACTAACTCTTTCATAGAGAAAACACCAGACATTGTGACCTGCGCGCAGGTCTGATCTCAACTGTCCACTGATCAAGTTGTAGTGTGGATACTGCTGCCCTATGAACGGATCGTGACCGTACCGATAGTGTGAATCAAGCTGTAACAGTTATTAGTGCCCCATGTTGGTAGCGACAAATGTAGCAGTTTTGCTTAGGCTGGGATGACAAGTGAAACGGTATTTACTTTGCTCCACGTTGAGCGTACAAATGTAACAGTTTCGCTAGCCCACACTGTTGGGAGAAAATGTAATTGTTTACCTTTGTCTAAGCTATGTTGTTTTAATGGGCGCCAAGACTTCAACGCAATGCTGAAATCTAAATTTGTATTTAACAACGTCTAGCTCTGGTAGAACACCGTCAAGAATCTATTCACTCAGATCGTGGTATGATTTGATCATTAACCCAACAAACAATTGTATCAGGAGAAGGAATTGGTCTATATCTAATGCTACCTACTGAAAGCAAAGATTGCATTGTAAAAGAAATGAATTTATTATATAAAACAAGTATAGCAAAATTAATAATAATAATAAGTACAAAATTTAAATTGGAGCGTTGTGATTTGAATATTACCGATAGAAAATTACGTGAAAACGGAGTCTGATAAATTGATTTTACTCTTATTTCCAAGCTATGAAGTTACTGAATTATGAAATATAAAACAAAGAAAAATGAGAGATTGCGTATTTCCGCGTCATTTGCGCTTACCACTGGAAATTGCTAAAGCATTTCCCCCGTACTGGATGATGCTGTGTGCTTCCCACAGTCTCCTGGACGTCGTCATCTCCGTCGGAATTTGATGATATTCTGGTAGATTAGATAATTCTATGGTCCGTACCTCGGACCCAAACACTCGTACAACCGCACTGGTTAAGTTTTGCAAAAGTTAGTCTTCAACTCCACTGTACATCGGAGCGACACGCACTTGCAACCGTACTCCGCAAGTTCTACACAGATAGTCCCTAACTCCACTGAGCATCGGAGCGACTCGCACGCGCATCCATACTCCTCAAGTATTTCACAGATAGTCCACGTTTCACGGCGCGTCGAACGATATATCCACACGTTGGCTCCCCCACCATGGTACCGTCTTCCAGCTTACGTTGTCTCCACTGATTGGCTGAGCACGCCGCTAGTTCCCCTCCTCTGCCTCATTACACTCGGCGCGCGAGAGGGAGAAGTCGATTTCCGTCCCAACAATTCGCCTTTTCTAGACCTTGCGACCCAGCCTTGCGTAATACTTCTCGACAGGAATCAGCTTGTATTTGAAATCCCAGTGAGTCATGTCTCTCGATATACCCTAACTGACGAAAACTCCGTAAAATTCCGTAATCACATAATTTTCTATAATATTGTCGTTCGTAATAATTTGCTTGATAGCGTTTTCTAAGACATAGAAAACCTATCTGAATGCTTATAATTTTTATAAAATGCTCCGAAAATATCTAAATAATAAATATAATAAATTAATAATAATAATAATAAATTAACATGAAAAATTCTCTTGGCTGAACAATTTGCCGCGTAAATAAATATAGAATGGCTTCCTACTGACTTATGCCAGTTGCATAAAACCCCTCGAAAAACACGTTACATATTCGCCTCGGATCATCGGATGATTTACCGTGACGACGGTCCATTATCCGATTATCCCAGACACGTTAATAATCCCCATCCAAAATACATATTACATAAATGAAATCACCCTAAATTACAGATATATACACTCATAATTTTTCTTCACGCACTTTGCGTCAAAGTTTGTTGTCACTATGGATTGCACTTTGCAACCAGTCCAATGTTTTACATATGGAATAGTGTTCCACGGATATTTCCGCCTCTCAAATTTCTCTATGTTGGAGAAATAGACATAATTAATGTGTGAGCACTATGTATTTATGATGTCATATCACACGCATTGAAGGTGTTCTGATATATTTATATCACCATAGAACTTCCTAATTTCACTGGAGGTCCCTTCCTTATGGTGACATTTAATTCCACTTATCACTGAGCACACGATCACACTATTGTGGCAGCGCCTCGTGACCATAATACTTAATCTCTCTTTAAAGTAGATTAAATTAATATTGACTTCTGAAAAAGAAAACAGTAAATGCGCATTACATATAACACCAAATATTTCTGTGCCGTAATCGCCCTGTCTTGTTAAGTTCCCGTTAACCATATTCTACTTAATACTAGTTCTCAACACAGACCATTTCTCCTCACTCAAATAATACCTTTGTACAGATTACCTTAAATTACACACTTACAAATCTTACATGGCGGGGCCGTAAACAGAAATCACGTGTGCTGATATGTATGAGTTTCATGAAGGACTGTCTCGCATTCTGATGGCCCATCTTTTATCTCGTGGACGCCTCAAGCTAACAAGCCCTATACAAGCGCTCCCCCATCTCCTGGAGGCAAATGGGAATTCACCAGCGCTACCAAATTCTGGCCTTGGTGTATCGAGACATTTTAGTGCTCAAGAGCATCCGACAATCCCGTCATATTTCCCTGTACCTTAAAAACTCTCATTTACTTACATACTACCCCCCTGTGTGACTTCTGATACGCCTGCCTGGAAGACCATCTCCTCCCACGCACCAAATACCACACTTACTCATTTGATAGGCTGGCTCGCCAGCTAAACATCCTTACTTTATGACACATACTTTCGGAGACTATGTATATTATACGTCCCGTATAATCTGTTTCCCTCACTATTCTCCAGCACATATGCTGTTTTGCCAATACGTTTGGAAACTATAAATGGGCCCTCGTCACCTGCTTCCAACCTTGCAAGTGGCTCCCTTAAATGAACGTCATCACGTTGCTCTACCTAGCATATTTCTCAGTGTCTGTAACGATGCCCTGTTGCTACTGTCCACACATGCTAACCCTACCTTCCTATGGTGTCACACCTCTACTTGACACTTTATGACCTGAAAATGTCACTTCTGACTGACAGAATGACGACTTAGACAGCTTCAAAGTGAACCCTGCCTGATCTAACTTCTGAAAAACTATATTTAAATGACGTAGATGCTCCTCAAAACTGCGTGAACTAATTACCATATCATCTATGTAAATGGTTACAAACTCTCCTGTGTCATCCCCTAATGCAATGTTTAAAGCCCTAATTAAAGCTGCTGAACTACTCTTTAACCCATAAGGTGTTCTACAAAATTGATAAAGGTTATATTTATGACTAAAAGCTGTAAATGGTCTATCTTCGTACATAAGTGGCACTTGCCAAAAACTGGAACTCAAATCTACACAAGTGAAATACTTCTTCCCCTCAAATGTTTGCATTAATTCTTCTATTGACATAGATTTCAGCTGATCTGAACTAATTCTACTGTTAACCAAACGAGCGTCTAAACAAATACGAACAGTGCCGTCGGTCTTGGGTACCGTGATCAAAGAATTAACATATGGACTGTTCGAGTGCTCAATAATCCCATCTTCAAGCATCTGGTTAATTTGTGCCTCAACTGCACTCTGATAAGCGAAAGGTACAGGATATCTATGTCCTGTGAATACTGACCTATCAATAACGTTCAATGAATGTGTATAGCAATTGGCCATACCAATGCGATCCTCAAAAACTCTCCTATTACACCATAACACATCATAGAGCCGAACACACTGTTCATCCTCTATATTTCCCTGAAATGCAGCCTCACGTAACGAGTCCTCTAGACTTCCGTTCGTAATCACACTGCCCACAAAACATGGAGAACCCCGCTCTACGGCTGGCGATATCTCATTTAAAGTACAAATCACACCTACAATACTACTCCTCTGAATACGGTCATTGAACGCTACTTCTACTTCAGAATCTCCCCATTTAAATTTCAAACTCCCTACATCATAACATAAGTTACCAGACACTCTACTTAGCCACTCTGAACCCAAGATAACACTGAATACTAAATTTGGAATTACAAGACAAATCTGCTTCTCTACATGATTATTAATTTTAATGTCTACTAAAACTTGCTTAGAAATTACTTTAGACCTCTTCCCAACAGCTGTGATGACAAAAGTGCTTTTAATTGGTATCTCCTCAAAATTTACTCCAGTTCCTTTCATTTTATCATAAAATGCACTACTTATGCAACTCTTCATACAACCACTATCAATTAAAACATCTGTGTGCGCCTCGGACACGTTAAATTTAACTATGGGGCTCTTACTAACCACTTCCTGAATAATACCTTCATCATTTAGTTCATGTAATAATTCATTTCTTACATTTAGGCCATAGTGTTCCTGTATAATTGTATGGACAGGGCATGCTACAGACTGAGATTCTGACCTTACTTCGCAGCCTGGTTCGCGTTTAAAGAACCGCTACAGCTGGCCGTAGTACTACTAACTACTAAACTGGTCTGGTTGTTCCGGGCTGTGTTGTCATTGTTTGGCTGTATATTACTACCACTAGGCTGTCCTCTTCCTTGACCCCTATTCTGGTTGTAATTATTGTCATTATAATTTCTCCCTTGATTTCCCCTGAAATCATTGTTTCTCCCTTGATTTCCCCTGTAATCATTGTTCCTCCCTTGATTTCCCCTGAAATCATTGTTCCTCCCTTGATACTGATTACCATAGCCATTTCCTCTGTTCTGATTTAGCTGATTATTATTATTTCTATTTTGAGCGTTGGCCCCTTCGCCACCGTTCCCTTGAACTTCCTGATGCCTGGCTTCATTAGGTCTATTATTATTATTACCCTGGTTCCGATTGAAATTGTCCTCATAACCCCCTCTCCCTAGTGCATCAAATGTGCTTAACAAATTTTCTACTTGTGATATAGTCTTTACATTCTGGATACAAGCAGCCTCCTTGATCCTATAGGGAAAGTGCCTAAGTAGCAACCTTACCACATCACTTTCCTCCTTCAAGCCATCCAGATATTTACACACTAATACCTGCCCTAAAAAGTATTCGGTCATGGTGGAGCTTCCTTTAGGGTTATATTTACCACACACTACTCCCTCACGATGCTGCGACTGAATAACCTCATTCCAGAACTTTTCACAGAATTTCATTTTAAAATCATTGATATCAGTAAACTTGTCTCTGTAGACAGCAAACCAATTCCTCGTTTCCCCCACAAACACTTGTTCTAAAATTTCAACTACCTGGCACCACTCAATACTACCATTTTCCAACCTCTCCCCGAATTTATTTTCTATAGTGTTCATGAACTCCATTGGGCACCCCTGTCGATTGCTGAACTTACCCAGTTCTACCTCCCTGTGTGTGCTATTCACCAAAACTGGCCTATTCTGACTATTTTCTTGCCTGATCCTAGCTTTTAATTTTAATTCTAATTCTGCGATTTTCTCCTCAGCCTTCCTCTCAATACTGTTTACTG